>OX381588.1:9165724-10465724 GCA_947458855.1 Monopis laevigella
AAGTGTTGATTAAAAAAAAAAAATCCAAAATAAATAAAAAGCTTATTAAATAATTGTCGTCATTATGTATTGAACATATAAAATTTATTTTACGAAGATCTGATGGAGACTGCAACTCCTTGTAAAAACTTTTTAATAAAAAAAATAAATAACCCGACTTCAAAAACACTAAAAAGTATAAAATATGAATATTTACAAGTGTTATTTAGTCCGATTGTATTCTACTATATGAAGTCGGCACTAAGTTATTAATAATAGGTATGATTTTTGAAGCTATAATCTAATGACGCAATAGGTTGGCACCAGATATTATTTTATTAAGCGGTGCCAACTTCAATTTTAATATGAGCAGTGCTTGTACTATACGTAGTCGGCACTGAAAATATCGGGAATGGAATATTTCCACTGTTCCTGTCATATTAAAATAATTTTAATTGAAAACTCCTTGGTTTTAAAAATCGAATACCATTTATTTATTTAAAAAAGATTCTTGGTCTTGTCACAAGGACTTGTCAAACTTGTTTAGTCGTTGAGAAAATGGAATTGACTCGAGAAAATTCAAGAGCGATGATTTATTATGACTTTCGAAGTGGTTTAACACAAAAACAGTGTGTTGATCGGATGCTTACTGCATTTGGTGATGAAGCCCCATCCAAAACCACAATTTATCGCTGGTTTGCTGAATTTCAACGTGGACGTGTCAAGCTCAGTGATGATCCCCGTCAAGGTCGTCCAAAAACTGCAGTCACCCAAGAAAACGTTGATGCTGTGCGTAAGCTGATTGTGGAAGATCGACATGTGACATACCGCGAAATTCAGGCAACTTTAGACATTGGCATGAGTCAAATACAAATAATCTTGCATGAACAATTAGGTGTAAAAAAGTTGTTTTCCCAAAGGATACCGCATTCGCTCTGTGAAGAGCAAAAAGTGGCTCGCGTTACTTGGTGCGTCAGAACTCTCGAAAGATTCCACGCAGGATCCTCAAATGCTGTATACAACATCGTATCAGGTGACGAATCCTGGATATACGCGTACGAACCCGAAACAAAAAATCAGTCACGAGTTTGGGTGTTCGAAAATGAGTTAAAGCCAACAAAAATTATGCGTTCACGGAGTGTTGCAAAAAAAATGGTGGCCACGTTTGTCTCCAAAACCGGCCATGTTGCGACTATTCCTCTTGAGGGACAAAGAACGGTTAATGCAGAATGGTATGCTAGCATTTGTTTGCCACAGGTCGTTTATGAACTCCGTAAAGAGAACTGCAGTCGCCGCATCATCCTCCATTACGACAATGCGAGTTTTCACACCGCGCACAGAACAAAAGAGTTTTTGGAGCAAAAAAACATAGAATTATTAGACCATCCGCCGTACAGACCTAAGCTCTAATGATTTCTTTATTTTCCCTAAAATAAAGAATAAATTGCGTGGTCAGAGATTTTCATCACCTGAAGAAGCTGTGGACGCCTACAAAACGTCCATTTTGGAGACCCCAACTTCCGAATGGAATGGTTGCTTCAATGATTGGTTCCATCGTATGGAAAAATGTGTCAAATTTCGCGGAGAATACTTCGAAAAGCAATAAATACATTTTTAAATAGTAATGTTGTGTCACTTCCTTGATTCCCGAAATTTTCAGTGCCGCTCACGTAAGATGCCCGATAGTCGGATTGCCATGGGTTAAGGAGATTATGCTCGTTCAGATATTCAGTTGCTGCTTGTGGACAACACGTTCGAGGACTTTGGAAAGGAAAGGAAGAATAGATATAGGACGTAGATCTTTGAAAACAGTAGCAGTCTTTTTAGGGATAGGGATGATATGGGCACTTTTCCACAGAGTAGGGAAAAGGCCAGTAGTCAAAGAAGAATTTAATATGTATGAAATGGAAGGAAGAATAATATCTAAGATGGGAATGATTAATGAGCGCCCAATTACATCATATTCCACCGCTTTGTTAGTTAAGGAGATAATATGTTTCCTAATTTCACACGTCAACAAAGGGTGAAAGTCAAATACATTATATTTCATTTCCTTAGTTCATTTCACTTCACTTTAAAACATTTCAACTAGTTCTACTACACTACACTTCACAAAACACCCAAATACAGTATAAGTCACCTCCGCTACACTTTAATATACTTAGTTGCTTTTAATACACTTCTTTTTTTACTTCACTTCACTCCACTATAATAATATTTTATTTCATTTTCTTACTTTGGTTCACTTCACTCCATTGTTAAATACATTAATATGTTCTACTACACTTCACACAAGCCAAATCTGCATTTACTACACGTTACGTTTTCACGTAATTTAACTACTTTGCACTATAATATGTTGGTAAGCTGATACAATGTAATCACTTTTTAGGTGCCTATCATGATTCTTAAGAATATGTTTTGACTTAAAAAAAAATGCAAAACATTAAACTAGACTTTATCCTAATTAATTTTTGTGGTAATGACAACTGGGAACGTTTTTTTGCCACCCGTCACTACTAGACACAACTGGGATTTTTTTCCCATTTGGCGTTAGTAGGAACAGAGCTAGTAGTGACGACTGGGAATAACCCGAAATTTGTTCCTTATTTTAGCCTAAAATAAGGAACAAATATATTTTATTTTATTTTTCTTCGGAAGTCCATTACCGAAGTTTCGGTTTGGTGTGTTCGCAGTAGGCGTCTGTAAGCGCGGCTAGGATTTAAGTACAAGAGTGTTAGTAAAACCTAACTGTAAAAAACCTATATAGGTTCACGGACAAGTTCACTGCGGTTACTCTATACTCGTAAATGGGACATCACCAAAATTAGGCCTGAGATATTATGCTTTAAGAAACTAGGAGAATTATCATTATTATGTTGCCTTATGCAGTTTAATATTATAATATTGAATTTAAAAATTATAAATATAAGTAGGGATTATAATTTACCGCTTCTTTATAACCAGGTAGTCCTTCTATGTAAACTTCTACGATTGCTTTTGGTAAATTGATAGGATTAATTGGTTCTATTACTGGCCTTGGTATTAGCTGAAATCAACTGTAAATTAAAAAAAATCCCGCAAGTACAAAAACTCACCGACTCAGCTGGCGTTTATAAGGCTGATGGTAATATTTTGGAAATTTTCTATACTAAATTATATTAAAAAAAAAGATTTAATATTAACAACTATAAAGCTTTCTACAAATAGGTAGGTACCCCACAACAATTTTTTTTATTATTTTTGACCATCTGACGTGTGTTACTCCGTGGCCCCGCCACAGTAGACATTTGAATCGTACTTAATACTAAAAATACGTTCATAATATGTACGTAATTGTACATAACTTAAATAAAATGTATAAAGGTAGTGTTAAAAAAACGTACATTTAGTGTTCATTATAATCATAATAAGAAATGTACAAAAATGACATTACCTACTATGATAAATACCAAAATTAAAATAGTCGATGGCTACGCTGTAATTATCAGGCGTTCCTGATAGTTTCTTTATGGATTTTATTTCTGTATAGTAACAAAACTGTTCGGTCGGCCTAGTAAATTTATAGAGACCTTCCTCCCACCTAAAACGTATATACATTTAAAGAATAAACCGAACCCTTTTAAAATCGCTGTCTCTGCCTGTTTCCTGTCCATCCAAACCATTAAAAAAAACATTAAAATAACATGGCGTCGTGGGTGGACGTTAGTTGCTCAAAAAAGTAGCAGCTGCAGAGAGTAATAAATAACTATGAAATAAAATCCATGACGAAACTATCAGAAACGCCTGATAATTTCGTAATAGCCATCGTACTATTTTATTTTTGGGTTTTATTATGAAGGTAATGTTTTTTTTTGCATATTTATTATTATTTCAACACTGAATACTATTATGCCATTGATCTCTGTGGCATAGCTAGGAAGTATGCTTCGCCATATGCAGGGGAAGAAAGAGAGAGGGAACTAGTTTTGACGCGTGAGCGTTAAGGATGCGTGCGCTGCGGACTCTAGTATGCAAACTCTAGTAATCTCTTTCTTTTGTAATTTTGCTATCTCTCTTACACAATTTTATAATATACAATTTTATGTATAGTTATACGGTGCCGCTAGTTCGAAACATTATTTACTTTTATTTTCTAAGCGTATAACATATCTATACTTGAAATATCATTGACAGGTATAGGAATAAAAAATAACCAAACAATTCTTCAAAACAAGTAAAATATCAAGATGCTGCATCTACTTTTATACTAAAGCATTTATCATTACAAAACTTACACCGATAGATAAAACGATTTTAGGTACTTTGTCGTTTTAATTGTTTTTATGGTCGTTTGTTCAATACAATAGTTGTAGGTGAAAATAAAACAGTTTTTGCTATAATTTACCTACAATATTTTAATTTAACTACGCAATTTAAATTTAACTACTCAATTTTTATTTACCTTCCTACCCCATTTTAATTTACCTTCATACTCCATTTTAACTTACCTCAGTACCAGTCAGTCCAAAAGCAGTAAAATATATTTCTTTTATTTTATCTAATAGGATTTGTTTGTCGCCCTTAACACTTGGTAAGACAGAAGGAGTATTATACAAAATCACAACTTGTGCATGATGTTGGAAGTGGTCTAGCGTTCGTTTTTCTGTCTTTGCATCTAAAAATAATAATATAAAAAACTTACTTTTTGACAAAATATTTCGGAGGTACATACTTGCTAACTAACAAAAAAATGTAGTCACCAAGACTATCTAGAGCATTGATACTCGTATATAAAGGGAGCCGCCCTAATGCCTAAAATCGCCTTTCCAAATGGGCAAATGGGAGAACACAAGATGGCCGCCGCCAAGTAAACTCAAAACAAAAAGAGCGAACAAAAATTATTATAAGGAATCACTGAGCTTGTTGATTGATTGAAGTGACAAAACAATATGGCGAAGTCGGATTTATAGTCGTTGCTAATAATGTTTCGGATTGTCAAACTGCATATGAAAAAACTAAATTTTTACAGTTCCAAGTAATGGCTCAGGCTAAGCGTCTATTAATCCGATCACTAGTTTCGTAATCTAGACCCAGTACCACCACTCAAGTACTGCGACAAAATTGTCGTGTAGTTTGACCGAAGTTTGCTACAGAAGCGCCACGGCTATCGGACTTGAGTGGTAGTTTAACATACATATAACATATCATCACGGGTGCCTTACGGCGCGCGAGACCGCCTAGACAGCCCCAGGGTACCCAGCGGAGGGGTTTTAATCCCACCTGGACGTAGCCGATGTTATGAGTCTACAGCGAACAAGTGGCTAGCTCGTCGCGATGTTTTGAATAGACTCAATAACCCATCTATAAACAGTTTCAAACGTTGGTATAGTGAAACCGGGACCGACAGCTTAACGTGCTCTCCGAGGCACTATAGTGTTGTCAAACAAATGTACATATTTTTTTTAATTAAAAACTCATTGGTAATCACAAGAATTCGAGCTAGGGACCTTGTTTTTAAGTCCAAGGTCTAACCAACTCGGCCACCATGTATTAGTGGTAGTTTCGACTCTATAGTATAAAGAAAATTGCAGAGCATTTGACAATTATAATTAAGTCAAGATATAAATCTACTGACATAACCTTGTCGTAGACTACGACGTAGTTCCCATTAACTTAGGGTGTATTCCAAAATTGTATTATTATTATCAAACCGAAATATATTTCGGGGAAAAGAAAGAGATGGAAGAACGAACTAGCAGTTTCAGCCTATATACCAAACATACTGGTATACTCTCGGTGTATGAAGAAAGTAATACTTATAGAACTCACCGTGCCGTGGGAAACAAACATTCCTAAGGACCATACCATCATGTTGGAACGAATATTTTGATCTCACAAATGAAATTACTAAAAACGGCTTTAAAACTCTATTTTATGCAGTGGAAGAGAAATTCCAGCAAAGTCTTTGCATCGTCTATTGAAAGATCTTGGCCTTCCGAGATCAGCCGTCGGAACTTTTATGGAACGTGTTTCCAAGATGGCGCTAACAGGATCATATATTATTTGGTTGAGTAGAGAGGGTAGTGAACACAGTGCAGGTGAGAGTTAAAAGGCCTTTAAACCTTCTTCGCGGTTTCAAGTCCGGAACGCTGAGTTTATTCCCCTACCTTCCAATCACTCGATGGACCGGCACCCGCACGTCTCTTTAGACAAATTGCATACATCCAACTCTTTGTTTTCCCCAAAGATTCCATAGGTAAAGTTACCTTCAATTTAATTACTCTCTCTCTCTTTAGTCTTCATAAGATAACATACTTTTGGCGAGGTAACAATTAGTATTGCAGGGTTCCATATATATATATATATATAATATAGTGAGAATAGTTTATTTTGTAAAGGAAATTAAATAGATTTACTAACCAGAAAACAAAATGAAAATTATCCAAGGAAAATATAAATACATTATAAGTTAAAATTAAAAGTGAATAAGCACCTATCTAACTGAATATTATAACCTTTTATTTTTATAAATTCATAGGCACAAAAATTAACGAGATAATAATTTATATCTTTCATAAAAGTGACAATGACATTAAATTTTTTTTATTTGCTTTTTTTTTGTTTTTTTTTTCATGGCTTCTATATTATATGACAAATTACACCCAACTTGAGCCTTAATAAACTTCCACGTGACAAAATATTATCCACAGAATCGAGGTTTTATTTATATAAATAATTAAATCAATTTAATTATGAACAAGACATTAATACCTATATATTATTAAATTAAATACAATTTTATATAACTATATACATAAGTATTATATATCTATTTTATTTACATTAAAATATATATATATATAATTTAGACACAAAAGGGTTGTTTTCGGGATTACCTGTAGTCCATTTTTATTAGAAGCTCCTTTGAATTATCACTTTGGCGAAAGCGCCTGAAAGTTTTAAAAATATCGCGATTCGATTACAAAAGTCGTTTTATGTCGATAATTGCGTAAGTGTTACAAATAACTTAGAATGTGATAGGTTTATTTCTGTATCGAAAGAATTAATGTTAGCCGGAAATTTTGATTTACGAGATTGGGTTATAGGTCCAAGTATTGAGTCGGCTAATAATTCGGATTTAGGTTTGAGATGGGAAACCAAAGAAGATCAATTATTTATTAATGTAAAGTTTTTAGATTTAAATGTAAATAAAATATTACTTAAAGTTTATTATTATCCTATGCTTAAAAGATATTTGATCCAATTGGTTTCACATGTCCTGTTACTTTGCTTCCTAAGCTGATTCTTCAGCGAAGTTGGGGTTTCAAATTAGGCAGAAACTATACCGCAAGACCTAGTGAATGAATTTTTACAGTGTTATAAAACTATGTGGGTACGATAAAATAAAGTTTTAAGAAAATGTTAGAATACCACTTGAGTTTCGGAATCATTTTTAGGTTTTCTTAGTTAATAAATCTCCAAACAACATGTATTTAATCTTAAGGTTGGGGATATTGTACTTGTAGATTCTGTGTCTGAGTATAAGTCTCAGTAAACGTCAATTTTGGCTATTAGGTATTATTATATAATTATATAAATGTAAAGAAAAGATTATGTATATAGGAGCGTAAAAGTAAAAACTGATAAAGGTGTTATTTTAATAAGGCCTGTTCAAATATTGTATGCATTAGAATTATCTACAGTCGATGCAGAAAAGTTGTCAAATTCAAATAATAGGATTAGTGATGTCAGCGATAATAATGACATACAGCAGATTCCAAAAGATGACACTTCTATAGTACCTGTTTTAAAACTAGATCAGGACTTAGTTAAGAATCCTCAACGGTTTAATATACAGGGTGTCCAGTGGCAGATTTCAAAGTTTGAACGAACACAGTATCTGACCGCAATACGGGAGAGGGGCGCGGGGTGTGTAGTTCAAAGCGCAAGCGCTGCGGAGATTTTAGTAGCCATGGAACAGTGGAGTGGAGAGCACCGCGCTTTTGCCGTCGAGGCGTACATTTTGAGTGGTTTTTCGCTGTCTGAAGCACGGCGTCGATTTAATACTCGTTACGGTATTCGTCGATTACGTGATGGACCATCGATCAACCTCATACAGTCATGGGTAGCAAAGTTCAGAGCTACAGGATCAACATTAACTAGACCCAGACCAGGACCTATACCAACGGTAGCCACGGACGAAAATGTTGAACGTGTTATGGTTTCTGTCACTGAAAATCCCCGTTTATCACTTCGAGCGCGTTCATCGATATTGGGGATTACGAAATCGACTTTACAGGTTATAATGCGAAAAAAACTCAAGTTACATCCGTACAAAATTCAAATCGTTCAAGATTTACATGATTCTGACTTTGCATTAAGAAAAACTTACGCGGAGGTGATGTTAATGAGATTTCGTACTGCTACTCGGATGGGTAACATATTCTTTAGTGACGAAGCTCACTTTCATATCGGAGGATATGTGAATAAGCAAAATTTCCGTTACTGGGATGTCTGCAACCCAAGACAAATGCATCAAGAGCCTTTACATAAACCTAAAGTTACAGTCTGGTGTGCAATGTCTGCATCTGCCATCATAGGGCCTTATTTCTTTGAAGACCAACGTGGCCAAACTGTAACCGTGAATTCGGAGAGATATACCGAGATGATAAATGACTTTTTTAGACTGGAACTGCAGAATAATCCATACTTCAACCGAAACACGTGGTTCCAGCAGGACGGGGCCACAGCTCATACTGCTAATGTGTCCATGAATGCAGTGCGGCAGTTATTTCCAGAAAAAAACATATCCCGGAACGGCACCATACCGTGGCCACCCAGGTCACCAGATTTAAGTCCGTGTGACTTTTTCTTATGGGGGTACTTAAAATCCGTTGTTTACAAAACAAATCCGAGCACTGTGACACAACTTAAACAAAATATTCAAGACGAAATTACCAGGATTCCCCAGTCGCTTTGTAAACGCGTTTTTGAAAACATGCGTGCTAGACTCGAAGAGTGTGTCAGGCTTGATGGCCGCCATTTGGAGAATGTGATTTTCAAATAATTAAATCCGCATTTCTTGTTTTTAAATAACAATAAACATACTTTGTATTAGAGGTGTAGTTTTTTTTTTACAATTTTTCGAACTTTGAAATCTGCCACTGGACACCCTGTATAAGTGTTGTTGTTTTAGTTTATTGTACCGTTGTTTTCCGGGGAGGATGTTGTAAATTGATTTAATTTTAAAACTAAAATGTTTTGAAAGTGGTTTAATTGTCTAAAAATAAATGTCAAAAATAAAAAACGTATTTTCTTTTATAATTTATTATTTCGGTTGTAGCTATTAATATTTAAAGAATCTGTATATACCAATCGTTTTAGGAATCGTCACTTTTGTATATCAGGCAGTTGTCCCAACGCCCGGCGCGGAAACGACTAACTATCGGCTATTTTCTCGCTCAAGAATAGTAAAATAGATCTACATACCGTGTAAATAAAAGGGATATATATATATTAATAGTTGATCGCTGACTGTTCATACTGCCGACTCGCCGACCACTAGTTTGTCGCTGAGCGACAACAGCTATCAAAGAAAATACTCGCTCAGCGATACTTGCTCAACTATGCTCGCTTGGCGTTCAGAAGAGTCGAGAGACCATTTCAAATAATAATATTACTTGCCCTCATGAATTGATTAATTAAATTGCTTCTTACTGCATAAAAATATTCCTAAATGTAATTTATTTAGGCATGGTTAACTAAATATAACTTATTTATATTTGAATATTTTTCTAATAAATAGGTCTAATTTTACTCAAAAATGTTTGCGCGGGCTCGTCGTGGCCGATGGTATGAGTCTACACCGAACAAGTGGCTAGCTCGTCGCGATGTATTGAATAGACTCAATAACCCATCTATAAATAATTTCACAAGTTGGTATAGTGAAACCTGGACCGACAGCTTAACGTGCTCTCCGAGGCACGATGCACGTTACACGCGACACCCCTTAGTGATATTTATCAAATTCAGTAAAGGAGGTGCGTTTATTTGTTTAATAACTGCATCTATCAGAACAAAACTTAGATCTTTATATAAGAAGGTAAAAGGAAATAAAAACAACTATTTATAGTTTTCAAATTTTTATTTTAAATCAAAAATATTGTTTCTGTATTGTTGCTTAAAATAATTGCAGACAATTAAATTATGCCTTGAACTCTTTGAGGGTAGCCCACCATATGTTTTTTATTTTGCTCAGTAAAGTTATGGTTATGTAAAGGTATGGTTCATACAAAAGTTATAGACCTTTTCATTACCTACATCTTTTGCATATGTACCTTTTTTCGATAGAAGGTTTAGTTTCACTGGAAATAGTGAAAAACTATTTTTAATGTTAGAAGTTATTATTACTCGGATCCACTTTAATTTATTTTTCCGGTTGATAGTGCATTATGTTTTTGCTTTTTAAAAGGATTATTTATACAAATGTTTTTCTAGTGTTTAAAACTCTGTTTTTAATAAATGTATTTTTTTTATTGCCGAAAATTGTACATAGGCGATCTTAATGCCTTAGGCCTTTTCTACCAGCTAACCTTTGAGGCAGTGGAATATGCTTAGGGTACGGAACTTTTTCGAAAAAAAAGACGTTAATAATTTATTTATGTCAAAAAATATCAAAATAAGTAAATTCTCACAGTAATTAATTAACAATCGCTAGTAGCACTTCTTGAAAGTTTTGCATTCACAACCCTATTCTGTAAAATAAATATTCTTTATAAACAGTAATTTTATATAATATAATTTTATATATATTATATAATAATTACATTATCAGTGCCTGTCGCACTGAAGTTCTAAATGGGGAATAAGATTAAAACCTCTGTTGGATGGTTTTTCTGCAAGTCAGGCTGTGGGTGCAGTTTTGTGGTAAATAAAAGACACTTCTGCTTGTGTGATGAGTGGACTGTAATTACTTATGTGAATAAAATGACATACGTAGGTAGATCTAAAAAACTACGTTATAAAAATTGAGGCAAAGCTAATGTCGGCAAAGCTAATGTCGGCAAAGTCCAGACGAGTTGGCTTGAACATGCTGCCCGCGTTGAAGAAGTAGTCTTCAATATGTTGGTTCCTTTTGTCCGGGTAATGGACATATATGAGTGTATGCCCGCCTGATGACGCCTCGCTTGGTTTTGATTTCGGCAACTCTGGCGATTCCATCTCTCCCTGGAAATGTGGTTGTGATGCGTCCGAGTAACCACATCAGCGGCGGTAGTTGTTTGTCCTTGATGACTACCAGGTCTCCGACGTTAAGATCTCCTTTTGATTTCAACCACTTAGTTTTGTTCTGAAGCCAAACGATGTATTCTGTAGTGAAGCGGTTCCAGAAGTGTTGCCTTAGAACGTCGATACGCTGGTGCCTCTTGATGAGATTGATTTTACTTGATTGTGGAGCCTGTGACTGTGGAGCAAACAGCAGTGATCGTCCAATCAGGAAATGTGCGGGTGTGAGAGGAGTAAGGTCTGATGGATCTGTGGAAAGTGGAGTGAGAGGTCTGGAGTTTAAAATGGCTTCTATCTGAATGAGGCAGGTCGACATCTCCTCATATGTAAGATGTGTGAGATTAAGAGTGCGGCGTAGGTGATGTTTTACCGATTTTACGGCCGATTCCCATAATCCCCCGAAATGGGCTGTATATGCAGGTATAAAAGAGAAGTTTATACCCAATTCTGCGATTTCTGCGTTATAATTAAGTTGAAGTATGTTGGACAGTTCGTTAAATGTTCCAACAAACGTTGTACCGTTGTCTGAAAATATGTTTCGAGGCTTCCCCCTACGCGCTATAAAGCGACTTAAAGCAGCTATGAAGGCTTCCTTGGTCAAGTCGGAGACGAGCTCCAGGTGCACCGCCTTTGTTGCTAAACAAATGAATACCGAAAAATATGCCTTAATTAATCTGCTACCTCTGCCTTTACGGTTCGATATCATAATTGGCCCGGCGTAGTCGACACCCGTATCTATGAATGGATATTCCAACTCGATTCTTTCTTTAGGAAGATTGCCCATAATAGGCTGTATTGGCTGTGCTTTAAACCGAGAGCACCTGACGCAGGAGCGCACTATCTTTTTTGCATGATTGGTACCGCCCACTGGCCAATAAGTTTGTCTTATTGTGGCCAGTAGTAACTGCGGACCGGCGTGTAGTAATTGTATATGAAACATATTAAAAATGAGATTACAAATGTGATGTTTGCTTGAGATGAGAACTGGATGTTTCACATTGTAATCGTAATAACTTGAGTTATTGAGCCTGCCCCCCACGCGAATGAGACCTTCTGAGTCTAGGTATGGAGAAAGAGAAAGCAACATATTTTTTGTAGGTAAACTATTCTGTGATTTTAATATGTGATATTCTTGTGTAAATGATTCTATCTGTGATAATTTTAAAAGTAAGTTTGCTGCCCTGGTAAGTTCTGTATTGGTTAATTGATTTGTAATTTTATTGTTTTTATGTATTTTGCAATTGTTAATAAATCGTAGTATGTAAGCGAATATTCTTTGTAATTTTACAAATGAAGATATATTTTTAATTCTTATGTTTATATAGTTATTATTGTCTGTATTAATTGTACTCTGTATATGAAATGATTTTATGGTTTCTGGTATTTCTGTGGTACTTGATGAGTTAGACATTGTGGGCCAGTTTGACGAATCAGAAAGTAAGTACGTCGGGCCTGACCACCATAAACAATTATTGCATAGTAAGTCAGCCCCGACCCCGCGCGACACAAGATCGGCTGGGTTTTCCTTTGACGGTACGTAACGCCACATACTGCTATTAAAACTATCGAGTATTTCGCATATTCTATTACGAACGAATGGTTTTAGTATTTTTACAGGTGACGCGAGCCAACTGAGGACAATAGTAGAATCGCACCAAAACGTACAATTACTATGCGATAAGGTAAGCGAGTTAAGTATTTTTGTGCATAATCTCACTCCCAATAGCGCCCCACAAAGTTCGAGCCGTGGTATTGTAGTATTTTTGATCGGCGCCACTCTGCTCTTGGAGGCTAAAAGGCGGACACCGACTGTCTGTGAAGATGTGTAGCGAACGTAAATGCACGCACCGTAGGCCTTTTCTGAAGCGTCTGTAAAAATGTGGAACTCTAAAGAGGTTGGAGAGTCACATGATATCCACCTGGGGATTTTTATGTTGTTTAGGTATGATAATGTAAGTCTGAATTTATGCCAGTTTTGCTGAATGTTTTGTGATACTTCTTCGTCCCAGTCACATTTGGTGATCCAGAGACTCTGAATGATGATCTTAGCTTCGATGATGCATGGCGAGACCAAGCCAAGTGGATCAAATATTTGTGCAACTGTAGATAAGATACTCCTTTTATTAACTGTGTTTGAATTTGAAGGATTAACTGAATATGAAAATGTGTCTGTATTGTAGTTCCAATTTAAGCCTAATGTTTTGTAATGCTCGTTAGAACTTAATTGTACGTAGTCTGACTGTGTGTGAAGATCTGTATTTGTCTGTATGTTTGTTAATGGTATGGATTGTATGTGAGTCTGTATATTATTTTTTATGTCTTTAGTATGAGTCTGAATATCAGCCTGAGAAAGAGTCTGAGTATGAGGCTGGGTATGAGGCTGAGTCTGAGTTTGAGGCTGAATGTAAGTTCTGTTATTATTCTGTGTTAAAGTATTTAGTATGAATGCATTATTTGAGTGCCATTTACGTAGATTAAATTTAGCTTTATTAAGTGTGTGTATGACTCCAGTACAAATGTTTATTGTTTGATCTATTGTATCTGCGCCTGATAGATAATCATCTACATAAAAATCATGAGTTATAGCACGTTTGATGGATGTGGCCATTTCGTATGATATTTGTTGGTCGACGCTAATATCGTCGGCCAGCTTGTTGAGGCAGCGAGTACTTAAGAAAGGAGCTGATGCAGTGCCGTATGTTACTGTGTTTAATGTGTATGATTTGAGTGAATGTTTAGGATTCGATCTCCAAATTATTTGTTGTAATGATGTCTGTGAGTTATCAACTTTGATTTGTCTGTACATCTTTTCGATGTCTGCTGTCACAACATACTTGTGCTGCCGGAATCGTAACAGTATGGATAAGAGGTCGTTTTGCACTGTAGGACCCACCATTTGAATGTCGTTGAACGATTTGCCAGAGGTTGTGACTGCTGATGCATCGAAAACTACACGAAGCTTAGTCGTGCTACTACTCTCCCTTATGATGCCGTGGTGAGGGAGATAGTATGATGTAGATTGTCTGTGTGTATCTGATTTGTTTTCTGTCATATGACCAAGGTTTATATATTCACTCATGAAGTCTGTATATTGTTGTTTTAAGTGATTATTTTTTTGTAAACGGCGTTCGAGTGTGAGAAATCTAGTTTTGGCCATTCCATAGGAATCTCCCAGGGTGCTCGTGGATTCCCGTAATGGTATGGTTACTATGAAACGACCATCGCTATCGCGTTTAGTTGTTTTTAAGAAATTCTCTTCACACGTACGCTCTTCGTATGTATAATTGTGTAAGTCTGAGATGCTATCTAGTTCCCAAAAACGACTTAAATCGCAATTATTTTGAGTGAACATACAAACTGGTTGTGTTTTTCTGTTATTATTGTATATACTGCCTGAAATTATCCAACCAAGTTTTGTTTCACACAAGGTTGGTTTGTGTTTGCCTAATTGTATTCTGTTTGTACAGATAACGCTCCAAAAGACATCTGCACCGACTAAGATATCGATGGATGATGGTACGTTAAAGTACGGGTCTGCGAGATGTATATGTGTAGGTATGCCTAGGTTCTGCTTATGAATGTATGATGATGGAAGGGATGACGTGATCTGAGGTATTACCAGACAGTTGATGTCTACCCTATAGCCACCATTACAGGATTGTATAGTAAGTTTGCATGATCTGCCGCTATTGGTCGTTTGATTATTGATGCCAATAACGTTCGACTTGATGTCGTAAGTATTTAATTTTAGCTTACCGCACAGCGACTGTGTAATGAAATTGGCGGTACTACCATTGTCCAGCAGTAGTCTGGCTGAGTGCGCCTCGCCGCAGCTGTCGAGCACCGTCACTTGCGCTGTGGAAAGCAATATTTGTGAAGTTGAGTATAGTTCTGTATTATTAGTAGACAAGGCTACGTGGTCTGACGTTATTATATTTTCTGACTCTTTATGTAAAAGAGTATTATGTTTCTGATTGCAATACTTGCATTTGCCTGACTTGCATATTTTTGTGTAGTGACCGGGACGCAAGCAATTTAAGCAAACTTTGGCGTCGGTCGCCTTTTATTGCCGCGCTTCAACGGAAAGATCTCTAAAGGCTTGACAGCTAAAAAGATAGTGCTCTCCATTGCATATAGGGCACAGTTTCAGTTTATACTGTTTATATGTAGATTGATTTGTAGATACTATTAAAGATTGATTTTGTTTATTATTATAAGTTTCTGTTTTGTTACCTTTATTTTGCTGAGATTCCTCAAACGTTTCGAGCACGTTTGACCTGTTTGTAATAAAATTAGTAAAATTCTGTAAAGTAGGAGGGTTTGGTAAATTATTTCTATGTTCCTCCCAATGCCTAGATGTTAATGAATCGAGTTTAGATGCCATCATATGAATGATCAAGGTATCCCATTTATCAACGGGCTGGTCTAGTGTAGCTAAAGCTCTAAGATTTTTATTAGTGGTATCGAGCAAATGCCTAAGATTCTTTGCTAGATTCTTTTCGCATATTATTAACATTAAATAAAGCTTGTACGTGATTATTGACTAATAACTGTTTATTGTCGAATCGTTCGCAAATAAGTTTCCATGCGGAATTGTAATTATCCCCTTTGAAGTCTAGACTTTGTATAACTATAGCAGCGCTCCCTTGAAGAGAGGCGCGCAGGTAGTGAAATTTGTTAATATCATCAATGAGACTGCTTTCGTGTATAAGAGATATAAATGTGTCTCTAAACTCAAGCCAATTATGATAAGAGCCATTAAAGGTAGGTAAATTAATTTTAGGCAGTCTTACGTAACTTTGTTTAGCAGCGGTGTGAGTGCGACTGGAGCTTGGCTGCGACTCGGCATCGGGTGCTGGTGCGCGGTCCAGGAGGTCGCGCGCGGTAGCCAGCAAGCGGTAGTAGGAAGTCTCGAAACATTCCCGTTCATTGTACAGGGATTCGGCATTATCCGACAGTGCCTCCAATCCATTCTGAAATTCGTCGAAATTATTGTATAAGTTTTCTATTGTACTACACCTAAGTTTAAGTTCACTAATTTGTAATGTTGTTAAGTTGGATATATTTCTAATTGAATCCAGAAAGGTATTAAATTGTTTCAATTTAATTTCAACTGAGCTTCGCTTTTTAATTAAATCTTTAATTTTAGACTCTGACATTTTAATTATCTTATTATGTTTATGTATGTTAAAATAAATAGTAAAGCGATAGGTAATTTATGAATTAAATATTAATAATATAATGTTTAATAAAAAAATCTATTTTTAATTTATTACTAAAACTTATTTAAAACATTTTTTACGAAAACGTCTGATTTCAAATGTAATATAGCATGACCTTGATTTCTAAGTTTCCCATATAATGTTACTTGCGATGATAAAAAATTTAGGCGTTTTTTGATTTTTAAATTAGGTTTAATTTTTTAAGTTAATGTTTTTTATAAATATAAATTAGCTTAATAAACAATTAGGGATTATTAGTTTTTAAATATTTTAATGAAATGTTATTAATTATATGCAACGAAATAATTATTAATTTATTTTGACCTGCCTTACTGAGGTTAAATTATGCATGAATTAATACTATTTTGGAAGTAAAAAGGATATAAAAAGAGGGATAATTGGAACGATCTCACCGGTTGCTTGTCTCCTGATGATTGCTGATGATGTATGGCATCCGTGAATGTGATTTTGTATCAAATTTTCTTCTGAATGGTTTTGATTTGATTTTGTGCAAAATACTTATGAAATTGGGCTTCTGAATTGACTTCTTGGGCTGTATTTCCATAGGATTTCTGGTTCTGCACGTCGCAGGATGGGTATAAAGGCTGCGAAGTCTTGGTGACGATGGCAATGACCTTTGCCCTCCACTTTGTCGACGCGTTTGAAGTGACCAAATGTTGGCGTGTATGGCCGGTGATTCCTTGGTAGTATCCACTGTTGGATGGTTTTTCTGCAAGTCAGGCTGTGGGTGCAGTTTTGTGGTAAATAAAAGAAACTTCTGCTTGTGTGATGAGTGGACTGTAATTACTTATTTGAATAAAATGACATACGTAGGTAGATCTAAAAAACTACGTTATAAAAATTGAGGCAAAGCTAATGTCGGCAAAGTCCAGACGAGTTGGCTTGAACACGTTCTTCACGGCACTGTATACGATAAAGGCGGTAAAATAAAGTCGTTTGCATGCCTAGTTTATATATTTTGGCTATGCACTCTCCAAGAAAAGTTTCCTGAGATGAGGAAATAATTCGCTGCCATAATCTGGATCCTGGATGAAGGCCAGGGTTAGAACTTCTTGGAACATTCGAAAACCAAATTATAAAGTAGGTATAATATAATATAGGTAATCGTTAAGTTTACCTCTCATCTATTGAAAGTGTTTCATTTGTTTTACTTAGTAAATAATAATGAATCTATTAATCTATCTATATACCTATATATAAAAATGAATCCCTTAGTCACGGCATCACGCGTGAGCGATTGGACCGATTTCGCTAATTCTTTTTTTGTTATGTTTGTTATTGTCTGTAGAAGGTTCTTATGAAGAAATAAAAAGCCATATTAAATTATTAACCTTATTGCTTTAGACAATTTAAACTTTTTAATGACATAGCATTGACAGAATGCGTCAAAAGGATTTATATATTAAATATGAATAACGTTTAAAACAGATTTATTTCAGTAATAAATTTAAAAAAATCTTAATGCACATCACGGTTAGTTCAGAGCTATCACGCCTAATATTAAAAGTTCAACTTAATATGGAGTTTTAGTAAGTTTGGATAGACTAACATACACGTTACTAACATAAAAAAATAAAAAAATCTTAATGCACATCACGGTTAGTTTAAAGCTATCACGCCTAATATTAAAAGTTCAACTTAATATGGAGTTTTAGTAAGTTTGGATAGACTAACATACACGTTACTAACATAAAAAATAAATAAAATCTTAATGCACATCACGGTTAGTCCAGAGCTATCACGCCTAATATTAAAAGTTCAACTTAATATGGAGTTTTAGTAAGTTTGGATAGACTAACATACACGTTACTAACATAAAAAATAAAAAAAATCTTAATGCACATCACGGTTAGTTCAGAGCTATCACGCCTAATATTAAAAGTTCAACTTAATATGGAGTTTTAGTAAGTTTGGATAGACTAACATACACGTTACTAACATAACACGTGGTATTTCCGTTGCGTGCGTTTCCTAAATAGTTAAAGTTACGCAGACGAAGTTACGCGGGTCAGCTTGTGCTAATTAAAAAAAAATAGTATCGTTATCTGTTATAATTAGAACGGTGTGAAATGTCGTGGGTACATGTATGAAGTTAAAAATGTGTGATTAATACTTAGACGAAAACGATAAAAAAAAAGTTTATTTTTAATTAAACCCCGGTCCAAGGAGTTTTATTTAAAAAAAAAATTGTCTGACAACAGCAACAGTCTCCGAACCAAGGTTCCAGTTTGTGGAACTGTTTTATTAAATCTATCGAAGTACACGACGTGTTAGCCACTTGTTCAGTATAGACTTAGAATGTCGGCTACGATAAGGGAATAAAACTCATTGTGGGTACCCTGAGGTCGTCTAGGCGGTCTCGGGCGCCGTAAGCCTTGATGTTACATATAGTATGCGTTATCTTCGATGTCGTATTCAATTAAAAAGGGTTTTTAGTAGCGTTTGGACATTGGCAGAATTATGCGTAAAGTAAAAAGCCATTTATCAAGAAATTAAATTAGCTCTTGCCTTATTGGAGCATAGGCCTTATTTATATCAAGTAAATACCTCACAAGTCACTACACTATTTTAGCTCACAGTTTCACACATGTGAAATTTTAATAGATGAGATATCAATATAGCATATACTTACCTAATTAATAGGTAAATACTTATATGCTTTTTTAATACTTATGAAAAACTAAATGTTTGCATATTTCTTTACTATAAATATTATTAGCAAATATACTGGGTGTTTTTTTAACAATGATAATATTTTTTTGATGCTCCCAGTATCACTTTTAGAACCCATTTTAAAAATAAAAAAGGTAGACAGGTAAGTATTTTTTTCTTCAAAAAAAAAGTCCGAATAATAAATTATTATATGAACAAACGTCTATATGCTTATAATTACTCCTACAAATACATAATAAGTCTTCGTATCTAACAAGTAAAACACAATTAGACAAGTGATAGGAACTCGTGAGTATGAAAGTTAACGTGATTTGTATATCTTTTTGTACTTTAAGTTATTTATCTTTATGTTTTTGTATATGCGACACTAAAAGGAAAAAATACGTGTTTCATTATTTTCATCATAGAATACAATATAAAAATTTTATCACTGTGACAAAACACATCCAGTATAGATGCAGTAATTGTAATGAAATAAAATGGATGGGTACAGACAGACAAACAGACAAAATCTCCAGTAATTCCGACAAAGTGACCGCACTGAACTTGATACGATGTTCTTAAAGTTATTTACAATCAAACCATAAGATAAACATGCCATACCATTCTCAGAATCGTTTAAGAAATAGCTTTAGTAGAATATATTCGAATAAAATGGTCCTCAGTATAGGTCCCTTGATCGTTGTACAATCGACGTCAAATCTGGCAATTTTATTAAGATATATCTCACTCTTTTTTGATCGAAAACAGAAAGGAAGGGAAGATAAAAGTATCGAGGAAGTTTTGTAGTTGACTGTACAAATCATGCGGTCAGAGGTCAGAAGCGATATCAGCGTATATCGCGTGGGCGGTTTTTTATGGCCTCTTTTATAACCTACAGTAAAATAAACTTTCGTCAATTGTTCAGGGTCCATCGAAAGGGAGAACAGGATGTATATTTATAGTACTAAAAAAAAAATAAATACCATCACGGGTGCCAATTTGGCTCCCGAGAACCGTTTAAACAGCCTCAGGGTCCCAGCGGAGGGATTAACCCATCCTCATTTCGCCGATGGTATTTGGAGGCAACACCTAACAAGTGGCGAGCTTGTTGCGGTGTTTATGATGAAATAGCCTCGTTGTATAAAGCGGTCACCCATCCCAGGCCGGACTTGTTGTCATCTGCTTAACCTTGTTATCAGTTGCGCAGTGACTTAACCACTAGGCTGGGGCCGCTTTTTATATATTATTATAGTACTCTTTTTGTTATAAAAGTTTTCTTTGGACATTGTGAATGGTTTTTTAATCGACTTTATACATAAATCAGTTTTACTTATTTTTTATATATATACTTAGTTTTAGTACTTATTTTTAATTAATTAATTTACTAATTACAAAGGAACGTCGTCAACCGGCTTCGAAAATCCTTGGAAGAGAAAGACAGCACGAAAAAGTGCAAGCGGGATGCAAAATAAGGCCGCGTTCAATTTAGTTACATATTATGATGTTATGCATTCAATTTAAAAGTGAAAATCTTATACAGCGTTCATAAAAGTATTTTTTAAGGAATTTATGTTGATTCGTCCGTCTGTTAATCTGCAACAATTGGAATGGTTATCTTGATCTTTTTGATCTATGTAAAAAAAAAAAAAAAAGGCTCAGATGAAAAAGGGTCTAACCCCCGTATTCTAAGACGTATCCTTAACTCCACTTTACACTCAAGGAACGTCTGTCTCTTTCCACCAAATGTCAACTATAAAAAGCATGTTGAGACAGACGCTCCTTGAGTGAAGAGTGGAGTTAAGGAAACGTCTTAGAATACGGGGGTAAGACTAAGTTAATCACAAATAAAAGTTGCGACAGATAGGTCATGTGGAGTACTAATAGGAAGCTATACACTTTTTAATTTTCGTTATATAACTATAATTTGGTTTATTATAAATGTAGTAAAAAAAACTATAACTATAATAATAGTAAAATAAACTATATTCGCGACTGAGTGCAGTTCACTAAAATGTAGAAAACAAAAAGACTATAAAATTAATACGTTGTAATACAAATGACGATACATTTTCGTCAGGAGTAAGTTAAAATTTTTTATTAAAACATACTAGTAGTAAGTAGTTGTAAGTATTTATACCTATTTTACCTTGGGCCATATTATGTTTATTTTAAAGGTGACGTAAGTTTTTCAAAATACTAAATGGTAAAAGTTTTCAAACCAAAAACAAGGGAATAGAGTTTTTAATGTTTGTTGTTGCTTATTGTTATTTTAATAGGATTTCGTTATTTTGACAAGCTAACGATCCCGTTATTCTAAGAAACAGAATATGGTCGCAGATCCCAAAAATATTTTTTGACTTATATGAATTATTTATTTAAGTGGGAGGACAGCCTCTGTAACCTCGCTAGGACGACCGCCTATATAGATGCAAAAATCGTCAAGTGATGTTTTGGTTTTAGCCTGCGTTTTCAACAGTTTTAGTTCCGCCAGGAGACTACTGCTTCGATTTATTATCGAGGTGGTAGTCTCTTTTCAGGGGGAGGTTACAAAACGGGTGGTTGATTTGACGATAAAGCAGCGAGGATATTTAAATAGACTAGTAATGCAAATTCGTCTTTGTCGTCGCCTATTTCGTAACCACATCGGTTAGCCGCCATAGTGGGAGCGATAAATATTGTTTATCAACAATTTATTGATCTACCATGATCATGGACTTTGTAGGTCTGCTTACCATCAGGTCAAATGCCGTGCTCCATAAAAATATACCTTTGGAATATACGTGGATCAACAAGATCTATAAACATTTCAAATTTCAAACAAGTACGTAGGTTGAACGAGTACGTAATTAATTCCCTAAAAAATAATGCAGCCAGACAGACTGGCCTGAGTTCCCTATAACATAAGGTGTTATTATTGAAAAAAAAAACGTATTAGATGTCCCATTTTAACTTATGACAACAAGATTAGTTTGTTTACACACATACGGTTTAAGATTTTGGGTCTTTAAACATTCAGCCACTACATTAACATGGTACAGCATTACTGATTTGTAATAATTACACATGTACATATAAAGTAATTACTTTACATGTCCATAACCTGTCTAACAGCTAACTTAATTAGCATGAAGCTTAGCGAGATCGCTCCACGAGTTATTATCCAAGTTCCAAACAACAGTCGGTAGACACGAAAACGCAAATAGATATGCCAACACATTGGTCAAAGTCAAAGTTAGAATATTTTATGTTAACCATACAAATGCAAAAACCGTCAAGTGACTTAGTCATGTTACGGTTTTAGTCTGTGGGTTCACTTGTTTACAGGATAATAATAAATAATAATAAAATGTTTATTTCTTTCCAAATTATACATTTCTTTACTGTGATTGAGGTCATTTTTTAAGTAAATTAACACTTGTGTCAAATGACCTCACTCTTCCATAGCTGATTTTCTTATCAAGTACAAAAATATAAACATTAAAATTACTTAACCAATAGAATTATTGTTAACAGAGTTTATTTTTAATTACATTAAAGTGTATAAAATATGCCTATGTGATTGTGTGTGGTGTATGTGGTGTGTGTGGTGAATGTGGCGTATGTGATGTATGTGGTGTGTGTGGTGTATGTGGTGTGTGTAATTTTGTGTGGTGTGTGTGATTGCGGGTGTATGCGCGTTTGTAAAAGTGTGCTAGTTTGGGTTTTTATTTGAAAACCTAAAGATTGTAGGTATGAATGCGTGCATAGTTTTATAATGTATAAAGGTGATTCATGCGTGGATATATATAACTTTTTTTTATTTTTTTTTTTCATTATTATTAATAGATATTCCTTTTGATTTTTATTTATATAATTTTTTTTAAGCTAAAGTGAAATAATAGTTTAAAACAGAGTGGGTAGGTATTTTTTTTTAAGTTCAGTAGTAGGATCCTATGCAATTTATGAAATAAACTGCATAAGATCCTCAGTCTGACTGTAATTTAGACTCATTAGCCATTTTACAAGGGTGTTTTTACAATCT
Organism: Monopis laevigella; assembly: GCA_947458855.1. Taxonomy (NCBI): domain Eukaryota; kingdom Metazoa; phylum Arthropoda; class Insecta; order Lepidoptera; family Tineidae; genus Monopis; species Monopis laevigella. The sequence continues at coordinate 9,188,888 of OX381588.1, forward strand.
ATATATTTCATACTATATATGTTCAGTGTTTTATTAATTTTATTATAAATATGAGTTGATTGTTTATCATATTGATGATTTGCGAATGAAGTTTTAGTTATATGTGTGGGAGCAACATTATATTTTCTTCTTTTACTTAAAAACTAAGGGTTATAGATTAGCGATTTATGCGTTCGTAAGGTAATCTGCAATACAAATAATTTTCTTACACTAAGTATCTCGCTGGTTAGATAAAGCTCGTCTGTAGGAAATCTGTACGGCTTAAACAACATAACCTTAAGAAGTGACCGTTGAGCTCTTTCCACCTCGATAAATTTAGTTTTAGAAGCACCTCCCCATACTGGGATACAGTATATTAAAATAGACTGAACCAAGGCTTTGTAAATTCTATTTAAGAGTTCATTTGTACATACATGTCTTAGTTTTTTAAAGATCCATATTAGTTTTCTTACTCTTCCTGTAACAAGTTCTATTTGTACATTCCAAGACAGCCTTTGATCTATCATAACACCAAGGTACCTGGTAGATGTTACTTTGCCAATTTATTGGCAGGTACAGTTATGTTGCAAACCACCGCAAATGTGAATTTTTATACTAAAACTATTTTCTGGTTGAGTTCTGTTGTTAATAGAAAAGCACATGTAATTAGTTTTATGAGCGTTTAGTGTTAGGAGGTTAGTTTGTAACCAGTCAGCAATATCAGCAAGTCCCTTCTCTGCAGTTCTTTGTACTGAGCTCCACGATGCACCAGAAAATACAACGGCTTTATCATCGGCGTAAGATATTATTTGTCCGTTACTCATGTTTAAATTACATAAACCATTTCGCACGTTTGGGAACAAAGGGTCACTTTTGCATGTTTTCGAACTTTACAGGAGGAGCAAAATAAAATTTTAGTGGCCGTTTTTCTAAAAATAAATCAATCCTGTTTTAGAGTATTAACGCGATCGTCACAGTTTTACATTGATAAATTCTTCACAGATAATCGTCTCTATTTAAAAGAAACATTAAAGAAGACGATTTTGAGAAACAATCCATAAACTGAGGGGCGGGTACCAAAAGTGTCTTTTTGTTACAAATCGCTAATTGTTGTATTGCAGAAATGACCTTTTTTGAAATAATAAAATCTTAAAAGTACGTATTAGAGTATGATTAGAGATGAGTTACATTTATTTTTAGTAAAGCTGTATTTTATTGGAAACCAATTACAAACTATAACGACCAGGAAAAGACAAAAAAAGTTTATTTAACTTGATTTAACGATAAAATGGAGTATTATTTAATAAAACAGAAGATATTTTTAAGATTTTTTATTTATAATTCAAACAAATAAATGACATCCAAACAAAAAAATAATAAACATTTCGAAAGAAATTCCAAAATATTGTGTCGTAAATAGTTTTATAAACTTTGGGTATAATGTTGGTATCAATTAAGTTTTGAATATCTGCCTTCTTTCGAGCAGCTAAGGGAATTTTACTCTCATACGCCTGCTTTAATGTTACTTCGTGAGGTTGTTGGACTCTTGTGCTATATTATAGTATAGTATTGTTTGATTACGATTGACTTCAATCCAATCGCCCGCGTATGAAGTCTTGAAGTAATAAACATCGCTATCTTTAATAAATTTTAACTGACTTATTTTAGTTAGTTTAATAGCTTGTCCATTTTCGGCTTTAGTTAAATTCAAACTAATATATTCGGTAAGACTCTTAACATTATAGTAGAGTATAGTATTTGGTTGAGTAGAGAGGGTAGTGAACACAGTGCAGGTGAGAGTTCAAAAGGCCTTTAAACCTACTTCGCGGTCTCAGGTCCGGGAACGCTGTAGTTCATTCCCCTGCCTTTCAACCACGCGATGGAACCGGCACCCGCACGTTGAAGCCATGGTTTGAAAAGAACATTGTCTCTCTCTTAGTGAAATTCATTTCTTTTAAATAGAAAGGATTACCTGTCTTTTTTGCAGACCTTATCAATTGACAATACTGGGCTGGAACGTAAATAGAATAGCTAGAACAGATTTTTTGGCCCGTTTAACAGCTTTCTCTATAACAGAATGGGCGTTATCATAAACATATTTTACATACACGAACCGTATTAAATTAAAATTATTAAAATTTGTTTATTTACCAAAATATTACATTGTTTGGATGTTGGGACCCCTGTGCTAAGTCAAGAGACCTGTGTAACAGGAGATCCCGCACTTCCGTCAAATTACATTTCACAATTTCATTAGTAATTAAACAATAATAATAATAATAAAACAATAAAGTAAAGTAAGGTGGAAGGAGCCGGTTGAACAAACAAACTAACATTATAATGTTTGCATTCCCTTTCATCCACCAAACTACAAATTAAATTAGAAATAAAAATATAAAAATACAAAAATACAAATAAAATAAAAAACTAAAAAATAAATAAACACATAAGATTGAAAGTTTGAATATAAAATAGGTGGGTTGTTGTTGAATATATAGGGTATCTATACTTATATTCAATATAGTAGTAATTTAATTAAAATCATTTAATAATTCCCAGAAGTGATTCTGTACCTTCATAATTTTTCTTATACAACCAGTCAGATATGACCTTCTTACACTCACTCCGTGATAAAGTATATATCTTAAGTATTTTATTTATTTTATTATATATATGAGATGATAGAGATTTAAACTGTATTTGGGAAAATACAGTTCTGTTTGTCACTGCATAACTAACAATATCATAGCGTCTTTTATCTTTGTAATTGGCATCAAATATTAATTTTCGTTGTACCCTTAGGACTTTTTTAATATATTTTTATTTATTTATTTAACCAACAAAAAAAACAGAATTGTACAAGTATTTCTCTGTCAAACTATATAAATAGTTTGTCGGCAGATTGCTCTCGTTACATGTTTTGACACTTAATTATAACACAATTTTAATTTATTTTTAATAGACACAAAACAACAATACATTTAAAAGTGAAGTACAGGCTTATAAATGGCTCACTTTGGAAGAAACAATCTATTTAGGTTGGATTCAATCTGATCCAACTCTTTTTTAATTCTTTTTTAACTTGGATCTTATAGGTGACCTTCGACATTTCCGTTGTTCTTAGGTCTTGTGATAGTGAATTTAGTATCCTAGGAACAACGTACTGTTGCGTCCTCTCGCCGTAGTAATTTCTACGGGTGCATGTTTCCACCAATTCCTTGTTTTTATTTCTCCGTGTGTTGAAGTTATGTCTAATTGATTCTTTATACTCAGTACTGTTATACTGTTCTATTGCAATTAAAAATTTTACTTTTTCTTGTACCGGTAGTATTTCACAGTGTAAAAATAATTTTTCATAATTTTCATAATATTTTTGTTTAGTTTGTTTATTTACTAATGATTTTAAAAACCTAATTTGAATATTTTTAATTTGGTTAAGGTATGTTGGAAACGTGCACCCGTAGTTACTTAGGCCATAAGATAGCAATGACTCTGCTAATGCATGGTATACCATAAACAATGTGGCCGAACTTACAATTCCACGTAGATGGTAAAATTTGCCAAGCACGGATCTTAATTTTGAGCACACAGTGCTCACGTGCATCTTCCATGACATATTTCTGTCGATTACAAGACCTAGGTATTTATATTGTTCTACTAGTTTAATTTGTGCACAACAGCAGGAACGCAAATCATTGTGGAGGCAGTCATAATTATGTCCTATAATACCAATTGCGGAGTTTCTATTTTTATTATATGGCGAACATATGTGCATACACTGTGTCTTATTTAAATTGATTATTATACCATTATCATGGGACCATTTAATTATATTATCTAGGTCGTGTTGCACTTTATATTCTGCGACATTAACATCCCTATCAGCGTACAGCAAACAAGTGTCATCAGCATACATATATATGTTGCAGTTCTTTACTATATTGCACATGCCATTTACATGCATAGTATAACCTACAGGGCCGTATACGGATCCGGTTGGTACACCATACAATATATTAGTCTCGTCACCACAGTTTCCACTCACGACCGTGCTCATTCTTCTGTTGGTGAGATAACACCTGAACCATTGGTTCAGCGGCCCCCTCACACCACATTCATCCATCGCTTGCAGTAACTGATCATGGTCCAAGGTGTCGAACGCTTTTTTGAAGTCGATAAAAACAACAATGACATGCATCCTTTCATTGAGACTTTTGTTAATATAGTCTGTAAAATTCGATAACGCTGTAGCTGTGCTACGCCCCTTTCTAAATCCGTGCTGAGCACTGGAAATGATTTGATGTTTTTCAAGGTGCCTAGATATTTGTCCTACTACGACTTTTTCAACAATTTTATTAATTACAGACAATATAGCTATTGGTCTATAATTTACATACTCTGAGTGGCTGCCTTGTTTGTATATTGGTCTAATAAGTGATAACTTCAGGCCATCCGGGTATATTGATTTTTTTATACAATTATTTATGAAGGTGGCCAGAATAGGACTTATATACTCTTTTACATAGATTAAATCTTGCACTCTTATTTTATCAGATCCAGGCAATTTTTCTAAATCTAATTTTTCTATAATTTTTTTAACATCATAAGATCTAACTGGTATGTATCTCATAGACAAATTACAATTAAATATATAGCTATCCCTATTTAAAAACTTTGTATTACATTTATGTTTAATATTGTGATTTTCATTAGTAAATGTTTTTGAAAAAATATTACAAATATTGTTTATATTACTTGTCTTGCCCAAGTGTTTCATTATGACGCTATCTATATTATCCTTAGTTCTACCTAGCCAGCTGTTTACATTCTCCCAGATCTTCCGTAAATCTGTATTACATTTCTTTATACTATCTTGCCTATATTTATTTTTAGCTGCATTTATATATTTATTTACTTTATTTCTATATTTGGTATATTCTAATCTTAAGTTCATGTCATTTGGTCTAGATTTCCATCGTCTAAATAACTCATCTCTTTGTGACATCATTTTGTATAATACATTATTTATCCAAGGCTGTGAATTCCTTTTGTATTTGACATTAAGTTTACATATACTACTATCATAAATACAACTAAAAACATTACATAGCTTCTTATATATATTTATGAGACATTTTATTTGTTTTAACTCACCCCAGTCAACCTGATCGAGTTTTTCATACACTAATTTATTATTTAACTTTGTATTTTTTTTAATAACACTATCACTTTCACTAGACACCATCAAACGTACACCAATGAGATAATGGTCGGAGATCCTGCCCCCCGTCATCAGGTAGGCAGCCGCGGCGCTCGAGTCCCGCAGCCGTAGCCACACATGGTCCAGGCACGAAGCGGCCAGGCGCCCCGCACTCACCACCTCCCGGGTGTTGTCGTGGATAGGACACTGTAGTCCCAGTTCATGCAGCGAGTCTTTGTAGTTAACTGTTATTGCTGACTCGTCATTTAAGTTTATGTTCATATCACCGATAACAAGTACATCTTCTTTCCGAGGTAAAGACTTTATTATTTGCACCAATTCATCCACAAATATGTGCCTATTTGTGTTTGGTGGTCTATACATAGCTATAATTTGTAGGTTCGACTGACTTATTATATTTGAATGTACAACTTCAGCAGTGCCACAATCAACCTTTTTTGATGTAACATATAGTTTAGTTTTTGTGTAGATTAATAAGCCCCCTCCCCGTCGAGTTTCTCTAGTATTCCAGTACATATCAAACTGAGGAATCTTATACAACGGTATTTCATCTTGTTTTATATTAATCTCTGACAAAATAATTATATCTATTTTCTCAATAGATGTATTAATTAGTACCAAAAATTCATTAAAATGTTTTCTAATGGAACATATATTTAAGTGTATAATATTCATATTATTAACCTCTGTACATTTCATTTCTTGGCTCCAACTATATGTATTGGCATATTTAGTATAGTTAGCATCTGTATTAATAGTAGTTATAGGATAAATCATTTAAGTTTATTAAACTTAGTAGGTAAATATATATAGGTTAGGTATAGATAGTCGTATGTAGGTAAGTAACTTTTAATTAAATATGATTCCTGTGTTGATCTATATCGTTTTCTGTTCGTATGTTGTAAATTTTTCTGTTTGAGTCGTCCTTCCTTATTAATATCTTTCCGTTTTGTATCCAAATATATTTATAACTAGCTTTAAGTTGCAATTTTGTGACCCACAACAAGTGTTTAGTATACTTAGGCAAATCCTCATTGAAATAGATGGGGCTGATGTTGTTGTTGTTATAGATGTCAGCGTTTGTAATATTAGTATTTTATTTTTACGCAGCCAGTTATTTCTTGCCACACGGGACGTAAAAGTTATAACCACTGCTGGTGGTCGCTCATTGCCAGGTTGTTCTCTGACCCGCTTTATCTCTTCAATGTTTTGAGTATCCAAATCTAGCTTGTTCGCCACCTTCTCCAGCACTTTTTGCAGTTTTTCTCCCTCCTGTCTTTCCAAACCTATAATTTCGATGTTTCTTTCTTTATTCTGACCTTCCAATACTACGACTCTTTCTTCTAAAGCTTTGTTACATTTATCTAGATATACGTTTTTTTGTTCCAGTGACGTATTTTTTTTTTCGGAAATTACCTTGTAGTCTTGAAATTCTTTGTACTTTTCGGCATAAAAATCAATCGTCTCTGTTAAATCATCCAATGTTTTTTGTATACCGTAAATAATTTCTAACTTGGAATTTAGTTCCACAAGCAGGTATTCTGAAGAAGTTTTTGTGGGATCTATGTTGATTGTCGGTTCCTTATTATTTTCGGGTGTCGGTTGGCATTTACACTTAAATCCCTCTCTTCCTCTGATAGGCAGTTTACATCCCTTACACAGCACCATTATAAACAATCACTTTTAATAAATTCGATTTATCAATTGTTGTTATTTTTGCATTCACTATTACGAACGACTAACGCATCCGTGCGCCGAGAGCGCGCGCGACTGAGTTTACTATATAAAGTGGACGTACAGTTAAAAGTTCATTTGTGCAATAAAGCTCATGAGAGGAAAATCTGTAAGGTTTAAATAGCATTACTTTTAAAAGCGATCTCTGAGCCACCTCAAGTTTAAGAAGTTTGGTTTTACGGGCACCTCCCCAAACTGGTATACAGTAAGAAAGAACAGATTGTACTAGGGCTATATACAAATATTTCAGAAGTTAAGGTTGTGCGATATGTCTAAGTTTTTTAAAAATCCAAATAAGTTTCCTAACCCTATCAACCAGATAGTCAATTTGAGCTTGCCAAGATAGATGATTATCAATGATTACACCCAAGTACTTGACACTTGACTCTTTTGTAACCGCCGCACAACCACATTTGTTGTATTTCGGCTGTTCACATGAGTGTATTTTTATATCAAAGTCTTCTGGTGGCTGTGTGGAGTCGAGTATGGAGAAATTCAAGCACTTAGTTTTCGATACATTTAGGGTTAATAGGTTATATTTAAGCCATTGTGCAGTAATATGTAGACCTGTCTCAGCGAAAGCACGTGCCTGGCTCCAAGAATTGCCATTAAAAATCAGGGCCGTGTCATCAGCGTAGGAGTATATTTTACAATTATCAAGTGGTAATGTGGCAATGTCATTAATGTACATTAAAAATAGTGTAGGTCCAAGGACACTACCTTGTGGCACACCATATGATACCAAAGTTTGATTACTGACGTAGGAATCTATTTTGATGCTTTGCTGTCTATCCTGAAGGTAACTTCTAAATAGTTGCAAAGGTGTGCCCCTAACACCAAACCTCTCCATTTTTTCTAAAAGGATGGGAATAGAGACGGTATCAAAGGCCTTTGCTAGATCTAAGAACACTCTACATACACTATACACTACACTATACTATACACTTATCACCATGATCGAGATGCATTGCTACATCGTTGGTTAGAGCCAATACAGCGTCTTCGCATGATATTCCACCTCTGAATCCATATTGTGAGTGAACGAGGAGATTGTAATCATTAAGATATTTTTTAAGTCTGTTATTTAACAGTTTCTCAATAACTTTAGATAGAACTGGAAGAACAGAGATAGGTCGGTAATTTGTGATATCGTCTGTATTCCCACCCTTGTGAATAGGGTGAATCAGTGATCGCTTGAAAACTTTTGGAAAAATACCCGTATTAAAAATATTATTGCAAATATGACAAATCAATGGCATTATTATATCTTGACCCAGTTTGATAAATTTTGTTGTGATATTGTCCCATCTAGCAGCGCTGTCACATTTTAGATTCGATAGGATCGATCGAATTTCGGCTAAGTCAGTTTCTAAAAGGACAAATGAATTAGCTTGAGATGCACATTTATAGGGAAATATATAAGATGTGTCATTATTAGACATAATCTCTTTAGCATGGGCTTTGCCAATATTTGAGAAATAGCTATTTATATAATCTAAAGACTCATTATAAGTTGGTTTAATTTTTAATAATTTAAAATTGTTATTCTTGATTTTAGATATATTCGTAACTTTCTTAACATTATTCCATAGCATTTTAGTGTTATTAGGAGATTTTTGCAACAAAGACCTTTCATAGTTATTTTTAAGTTTTTTTATTAAGTTGTTGCAGAAATTTCTATACCTTCTGTAGGTTGTTTTTAGAACTACATTATCTGGTTGAAGTTTCAATTTTAAGTGCATACGATCCCTGTTACGTATACATCGTAGGATTCCAGATGTGATCCAGGGTTGTATTATTCTTTTTCTACAGGGAATATACACTTTTTTGGAATTATCATCAATAATAATCTTAAGTTTTTCTACTAGTTTTTCGGCTGCAGTATCCGGATTAGCTAAATTTATGATTTCCTGAAAATCAGTTATATTTAAGGTGGTTATTGCTTTATCATAATCAAATTTAATATAAGATTTGGGCACTTTATTAATTTTAGTTTTATAATTTATATTAATTAGTACTGTTGAATGATCAGTTATAGACGTTTCTATTACGGCAACCAGGATCGAGCTCGTTGTCCTAACAAAAACATGGTCGACCATGAATCACCATTTATAGGTAAATGAAAACAGCTATTAGCTTTTCTGGCAAATTTAGGGTTGTTTTTGAGTCGCCGATATTTAGATACGAGAGTGGTAATACACGAAGCAACATAATCACGCTGTCTTGTCAGACACCCAAGTTCCTAATATCCTGCAAACAAAATGTTTTTGGAGATCTTCAATAGAAATTCTTTTTCAACAGCTGAATAAACATTTTTCAGTACATGGCGGTCCCATTTTTTTGGCCGCAATTATTTTTCCTGAAGAATTAATATACTCTTGGCCAGTATTCTTAAGAGCCTTGCGTATATTTTGCTTCCAGCCAGCAGGATTTCGAGCTTTCTTTTTAGCTTTAGTCACAACAGGTGTATTTTGAAATTCAATGTTCTAATAGTGAATTAAATACCTTCGTATTTAATTACACTATTAGAGCCTTGGCGTGCAATTTGTTGCACAATCGGTGGTGGTACCTGTGAATGCAGCTGTGTAATTGTTTGGTCTGGTGTTTTAAGTAGGTTTTTTGATTTTGTTGATTTGAATTTGAGCTTGAAGATGTTGTACTCGAACTTGAGCTTGATGATAAAGAAGAATTTGATGACGAAGAAGAGTTTGATGATGGGACTAGTTTCTTTTTACGACTTTTGTCGGGTACGAAATTTTTGTCTCTGTCGCTATCTGTTCCAGAAAAATCAGCTCCATCGCTTTCGGAATCGGCTTTTATGTTATCTGTAAAAATAAAAGGTCTAATTATGACAGTATTAAACATAATAATAACTAATGAATATCAAAATTAGAAGCATACTCTGTCCTAATCCTAACTAAAAATTTTCTCCTGTTGTATTTCCCTCTGTGACACAATTATTTCTTTCTTTAGTATATATATAGCAGCCTAACCAAGCGCACTCTAGACCTTATTGTTAAAACTTTTTTTTTTTTGACTATTCATAAATATCTGTAAAGATTTACATGAAATAAATAATATTTGATTCGATTTGATTTAGTATTATCTATTATTTCTTTGACCGTATCTATAGTTTGTTCAACATTATCTGTTTTTCATTTAAACTCTTCTGTAGTTTCTTCAGCATTTTCTATTTTATCTTTGACCTGTTTTAAAGTTTCTTCGACATAATCTATTTTTTGATTATCAATAAGCTATTGTAATACTTTAAAATCTATAAATAAAAATAATTACAGATGATATGAAATGCTCGTATTTATGTATTATTATGACGCCTTTTATTTTTATATACCGTTTTCGTTGTGTTTGTTATTATCTTACTGAAGTTTGTTCGTTCACTTTATAACTTATTTCAGAATGCTCTTCTTTACTCAATACTTGTTTTTCACTAGATGAAGAATTTATTCCTTGACGCGCAAGATTATAAAGTAGCAACCCTCGTTTAGACGTCATTTTAAAACCTAAAATGTGTAAAATAATATCTATGACATTACCAAAAAACCTTTACCTTTCGACCAAAAAGACATTACTTTTATGAAATGACTTATACTTTCTATTATAAAAATAATTATTATAAAAATAATGTTATTTTGCAACTCATGTAACATTAAAATATCAAGCAAAAGATCATTATCTTTTAAAATAAAATGGCCCTTTTGGGTAAAAATCACAAATATCTCTAATAAAATTACTAACTAGTTAACAATCTGTCGTATTTTATTCAAAAATTACTTTATGCTCTCATTATATTATCCATTTTTATTAAAAACACCTTTTCTTTTATAAACAAGAGAAAAAATATATATATAAAACGTTACTTTTAAATAAAAATGCTTGTTTGTTATCATCAAGACAAATAAATTTATTTGAACCAAAAAAATGCTTCTATACAAAAATAACATTCTATCGTAATACAAACGCTAACTATTACAAATAAAATATCATTTGTAAACAGAAGTAACGTTTTGGTTCTAATAAAAAAAAAAGTTTTATGCTTTAATGTCACTTATAAAGAGAAGTGACGTTATGTTTACAGCAGACAAACATCAAGATTTGCTAACAACATGAGATTTTTATTTAGAAGTAGCGATACTATTGCAAGAAATTTTGTAAACAAATAAGTCATAACTTACAGTAGTACCGCTTCGTCACAAATGCGTAAGGTCAGACTTCGGCTGTCAAGACACTACTGACCGGATTTGTCGTTATATTTCAAGCAAACGGACCAATTCCGCGAAATAATGTAACGTCCTCCCGCCCCCAAAACGATGTCTTTTCATGCGATTATTACCGTTTTTACTGTGTATATAGAGTCGATTATCGCGGTTTTTTCTGCATATTTAAGTAGTTTTTATAAAAAATTGCAGAAGTAACACTTTGTTCCCAAAGGTGCGATTTATATAAATTAAAAACAGCGTGGGGCCCAGCACACTTCCCTGAGGAACCCCGAAGGATATGTGTGTATCGTTGCTTATATACTGACCAATTTTAACTCTCTGTTTCCGTTCATTTAGATAGTCTGCAAATAGGGCTAAAGGTGTACCCCTAATGCCAATTTCCTCAAGTTTGTGTACAAGAATGGGGACAGAGACGGTGTCAAATGCCTTTTTTAAATCTATAAAAACCGCTAAACACTTTTTCCCATGATCTAGTTGGTTAACAATTTGTGAGCTGAGTTTTAATACTGCATCTTCTGTAGATTTTCCATATCTAAAGCCATATTGAGAGTCTGATAAGATTTTAAATTTATCTAAGTAATTTATTAGTCTATTATTTAATAATTTTTCTAATATTTTAGAAATTGAGGGTAAGACTGAGATCGGCCTATAATTATTGACATCGCCTCTGTCACCACCCTTGTATACTGGAGTGATGATCGATTGTTTTAATAGTAGGGGAAACACTCCTTTGTCAAAGCATAGATTAGCAAGATGGCATATAACCGGAACAATGGCGAATATAGCTAGTTTTAAAAAAGCGGTTGTAATGTTGTCCCAGCCAGGAGCACTATCTGACTTTAAAGACATGAGTATTTCATATACCTCGTCAGGTCTAGTGTGCAGCAAAACAAAAGATGATTTTTGTGTATGGCGCATCTTTAAAGACGATTGGGAACTGGCACTTACTTGAATATCTTCTGCAAGCTTCTTCCCAATGCCTACAAAGTAGTCACTAACACAATTTACCGACTCGAAGGGAGATGACTTTATATGTAGCAATTCTGTATTATTAATTTTGTTTGAATTGGTTTGTATAATATTTTTTATATTTTTCCAAAGATTTTTAGAGTTTTTTGTAGATTTTGCCAATAATTCCGATTCATATTTATATTTAAGCTTTTTAATTAAATTATTACAGTAGTTGCGATATCTTTTATATGTTATGTTAAGGATTTCATTATGAGGATTACGTTTTAGTTGTTTTTGCATTTTGTTTCTATTATTAATACAACGTAGAATCCCCGGACTTATCCATGGTTTTATTGTACGTTTATTTTTGGGTATTCTAATTTCTCTAGTATTTTCTTCTAGCGAATCTGATATTTTACCTATAAGATTTTGTACAATAATGTTAGGATCGTGATATGTTAGTAAGTCAGATAAGTTTTTTTCTATGAGTGTATTTAGTGCCTTGTCAAAGTCAGTTATACTTTTTTTTTAGGACAATGATTTTTTATTTTTAGGTCAGTTAGTTTAAGTAAAACCATACAATGTTCCGTTATAGTGGTGTTTAGGACAGCTATCTGTGCCGATATTTTATATTTCTCTATTTTAAGTATAAAGTGGTCCAAACAGTTATCCTCTCTGGTAGGCAGTTCGTGTCCAGGTAATAGACCATGTGAAGTAAGCATATTAAGATAATTAGATCTATTATTTCGTTCATATGATTGTTCGACTGTTTTTGGAATAATATTTATATTAATATCTCCAGCCAATGTTATATATTTATACGATTTAATTGTTTCTAAATGGTTATTTAAAGAGTTAATAAACAAATCGGAAATATGATTTGATGGAGAGCGATATATGCCTAGAATAGCGTTATTTTCAATTGTCACTTGTAGACAAGTAGCTTGATTTAGGTTTATTTCTTTAACTATTGCTTTTACAGTATCTCGAGTATATATCACTACCCCATCATTTTGATTAAGATTGTTTGTGGTAAAATATGCTTTATAATTTGTAAGATTAGGAATAGGTTTATTAGGATTAAGTCTACATTCTGTAAGTATTAAAATGTCTACTCTAAAATTTAAATTTTCAAGGGTTATTTGTAAGTCATCTATATTTTTGTAAATACGAGTACTTCTTATATTTTGCGTGATTATTGTAAAGTCTTTTTTCTTAACATAAAAATACTTCGATACATCCTCAATGTTACATCGAATAGCGTGTGCTATCTTAGTATTATCTATCTCTTTCAACGTTTGAAGAGCATTATTCATATTGTGGATAATATAAGAGATAGGAAGTTATTAGGTACTATATACTGCCTATAATAATACAGGTCTTTGATTCGTACAGTTTCCATGATTTCAATGTCGATGCATGGTTCTATATATAGGTAGTAGTTAACAAGGTTGAAAGTAGGCATATATAGATAGGATTTAAATAGTACAAATAGTAGTGGATTATCTAGGTTATTATATTTTTTAATTAATCGTATATGATATGAAATAATTTGTAAGAGTGAACTATGTAGATTTAAACGTTTGTATCTTAATTTATAATAGAACGCTTCAATGATTGCAACAGAAATATGTTCGTCTGTATATAAGTATGTAAGTATTGTCTTAATATGTGAATAACAGTGTTTACGTTGTAAGGCTAATAGTGTTGTGACAAGCGAGTATAGAATTAGTAAGCAAGCAATTGAGTAAGTGTAGTTTATTTGTATCCTTTGCAAAGTTATATATATATATATATTTTAATTTAGGAGACTTTACAATTTTATTATCCATGTATTTGCATACAGTGGCTTGAAACTGCAAATGGCTTGCTATTAGGGTCATAGGTATATACATTACACTATACCTATTAATATAAAGCACATGCAGTATTAACGATAACTTAATGAATTTAAAGAACAATAATGATATATTAACAGAAAAAATGTGTAAGGTTATAGCGACACAGGCTTTGGATGGGATTCTCCGCACTTCGAATTAAACAACGCGTGCACTATTTTATAAAAGTTTAATCATAAAACAGTTTAACATTATAACTACACATAACTTAAACTAATAATAATACAAAATACACATAAAGTTCGACATTAAACGTAATTAAAATACGAGCATCATTAGACGCAGGTTCACACTACAAGCGATGTCACGCCACTCCTGGCCACCGGACACCGGCCGGCGCAACCAATCACGAGTTCTTATTATTTAAAAATACTCACTATTACGAACGATTGGTATAAAATCTGGCCACGACTGATGCTTACTATCAACGAGCATAGATAGCATCTGCTTCATTTCCCTGTTCTTCCTTTCAACAGGGTTCGCCTCGGGGTGATACACAGGTATCAGATTTTGTTTAATACCAAAAACAAACATAACCTTTTGCATCACTGCCGAGATGAACTGACTACCGTTATCCGATATGATACGCCTTGGTAAGCCGTAACGCATGAACACCTCCTCTATTAAGATGGTCGCACATCTTTCCGCTGTGGAGTCAACAAGGGCGAAAAGCTCGACCCAGCGAGTCGCGGTTCCCTTCTCCCCCTCTGGAAGAGGGCCGAACAAATCTACCGCTAAGACCTCGAAACGCTGCTGCAAGACAGGAGTTTGTAACAACCCAGCCAGGTTTCAAGTTATTTGATTTGTATTTCTGACACAAATCACATGACTTTATATAATTAGAAATAAACTTCCTCATGCCATAAAAATAATATTTCTCACTGACCTTCTTTAAAGTCCTTTCTAACCCTAAATGACCCGCAGTTGGTGCATCATGAAGCTGTTTCATCAACTCTACCTGCAAAGATGTTGGAACGACCAACTGGGGTTCCTCAGAATCAGAAAATGGATTAAACCGATAAAGAACACCATGTGTCATGTAATACCCTCTATCTGTCCATCGAGTAGCTTTATCAACATTCTCGATCTCAAAGTCATTTATAATTTCTTTGATTATAGGATCCTCTACTTGTAACTGCCGGACTTCCTCTGAGCTTCTGCGGGGTAAATCAAGAACAAATGGACAAAATTTGCAGGTCTCAGATACCAAGTCATTCCCAGGTGGTCGACTCAAAGTATCTGCTACCACATTGATTTTACCTGGGGTATAGTCCACCTCAACATCAAAAGTCTGGAGCTTCATAGCCCAGCGGGCCAGCCTACCACTTGGGGTTTTAACCCCGAAGAGCCATTTTAGGGGTTGATGGTCTGACTTGACAAATAACTTGAAGCCTTCCACATAGCCCCTAAATTTCTCCAAAGCCCATACTACTGCCAATGCCTCGAGTTCAGTAGTATGGTAGTTCCTCTCAGCAGATGTTAAAAGCCTGCTGGCATATTCAATAGGCTGTTCACTTTGAGGGTCTGACCCTTGTAAGAGCACAGCCCCCAAAGCATAAGCGCTTGCATCAGTCCTCACAACAAATGGTAATGTAAAATCCGGCTGTCTGAGAATAGGTGCTGAAGCTAGTTTATGTTTCAGAGCCTCAAATGCTTGGTTTTGAGGCTCCAACCACTTCCACACAACATTCTTCCGAGTAAGCTGGGACAGAGGATGGGAAATTTCAGAAAAATGGGGAATAAATTTCCTGAACCAGGCACAGGTCTGCAGGAAAGTTCTGAGTTCTTTCAAGTTGCGAGGAGTTGCCATGTCCAGTACTGCCTGCACCTTAGAAGAATCCGGTTCAATACCTGTACTTGAAATAATATGTCCCAGATAGTTTACTCTATCTCGAGCAAAAACACACTTTTCCCTATTGGCCTTAAGGTTAAAAAGCCTTAGACGATCAAAAACTTTCTGCAAGTCCCTAAAATGACTTTCCAGGTCCTCTGAAATCACCATAATATCGTCTAAATAACTGATCACTGTCACATCCTTTAAACCAGAACGAAATTTATCTATAAGTTTTTGGAATGAAGCTGGAGAATTCTTCAGACCAAAAGGCATTCTACAAAAACGAAAAGTACCGAACGGCGTGACAAATGCTGTCTTATTTCTATCCTGTTCAGCAACCTCAATGTGCCAATACCCAGACCTGAGATCAATGGTCGACATAATACAGTTTGGTTTATAAGTCTGAACCAATTCATCGATCAAAGGTATTGGATATTTAACCGTCCTAGTTATTTTGTTCAACGCTCTGTAATCTACACAGAATCTTATATCCCCATTCTTCTTGGGAACCATAACGACAGGAGAAGTCCATTCTGACTCTGCCTCCTCAATGATATTATTATCAAGCATTTTCTCTATTTCTTCCCTCATCATTTGTTTCTTATGGGCAGAAACCCGATATGGGGGAAGTGAGATAGGAGCCTTATCACCCGTATCTATATAATGAACCGCAAATGGTGTCGGTTCCCCACCTTGTTCAAAAATGTCACTATTGTCATTTAAAAATATTTTAAAACTATTCTGCTGATCTCCTGATAATTTTTTTGCCTCCCCCTCAGGTAAAGCCATACTAGCCGATGCTATCATATGCTCCGTCCTACCTTCATATTGAGTTGATAAAGAGGGACCCCCGTTAAAAGAGTAAACATTTCTATTGAAATTTAAATTAATCTTAGCTAATGTAATGAAGTCTATACCAAGAAAAGACTCCGTAGCACCGGGCAAAATAATGAAATTAATGGGAAACACCTTACCCTCCACATGGCATCTGCACTTACAACATCCAGAGTTTGCATTCTCGAAACCCCATCTGCCAATTTGATATCCATTTTTATTGAACTAAACTTTTTCCCGCACTCACTAAACACTTTACATAACGATGTGCTGGCTACCGACTGTTTAGCCCCAGTATCTAACAACGCACTACCACTTATGCCACAAATTTCTATCTTCAAAATGGGTCGATTATATGGTGTAACCACTGCCGCTGTGACAGATGAAAATGCAGTTGAAGTAGAGGCCTTATTTTTGTCATTGCAATGTGCACACTTCGACCGTATTACTCCCGGCGCGCCACATCCAAAACACACCACAGGTTGGGCTGTGGGTGGTAAAGCTGCAATTGTAGCTGGTCTCTCCGCCTTCTTCGGCTCCAATTTTGTACAATCCTTCTTCATGTGATCCCCACTCTTACAATAGAAGCAACGGCTATGTCTCCCGCTGCTATTAAAATAACTAGAGTCTGCCTCCCCCTTGACCATGGGCAATGACCGTGCACCACTGGGAGCAGCCTCATCAAATAATTCCTCCAGACTTCTTGACTCTCGAAGTAGGTCTGAGAATTTACATATGGATGACCGAGCTATCTTCTCCCGGATTCGCTTGTGAAGGAGACCGTATACCACGTCCAACTGCACTTGTTCGGTCAACGTGTTTGGTGGCAGCTGTGCAAACAAAGCTCTTGCCTTACAGACAAACAAGTCAGTGGATTCATTGCCTCCTTGCTCCTTTTTGAAAAGTTCCCTGTAGATTTTATGCGGAGGCATACGTGGTCCAAATGTCTGCTTCAAAAGTACCATGGCCTCATCCCAGGAACCCGCCGTATGTTTTATTCCTTGCCACCATGTAGCTGCATGGCCCGACAAAAGCATAGGCATTCCCCGAAGCGCCATCCCGTCTTCTACAAGGACGCATTCTTTATAAGTCTGCACCGCCTCTATGAATGCAGTGACGTCACTGTCTTTTGACCCGTCGAACCTGGCCGTACACTTCGCGAAATTTCCTGAACGAAGCGGCTCCGGAACACACGCTGCCTGTGGTTGTAACCGAAGCGATTCAATAAGCATACGCAGCTGTTCATTTGACATCACAATCGGTGAAGTAGGCGCCACCACTGGAGAATCATTCTCCCCCTCGCTGACGGAACCCCCAACGTCCTGTTGGTGCTCCATATTTCGAGAGCGCGGCATCCTTCAACAACACTCACAAAACATGCAAAACGTGCAAACAGACAGTGCGACACGTGCAATGCGTGCAATTTAAAACAGTCATAATAACTAAAACATAACTATTTAGTCATTGAATCTATATTAAACACAAATTTTCCACAAAAATTAAAGCAAAAGTCACACATATTATAATGAAAATTAAACACAAAAGTCACACACCAAAATGTCAGCTTAGCAATCCTAGCAGCAGCAGCCTAGCAATAGTCAATGGGCATTTTTGGCTTCACGTCAGGGCGCCATTTTATAGCGACACACGCTTTGAATGGGATTCTCCGCACTTCCAATTAAACAACGCGTGCACTATTTTATAAAAGTTTAATCATAAAACAGTTTAACATTATAACTACACAACTAATAATAATACAAAATACACATAAAGTTCGACATTAAACGTAATTAAAATACGAGCATCATTAGACGCTGGTTCACACTACAAGCGATGTCACGCCACTCCTGGCCACCGGACACCGGCCGGCGCAACCAATCACGAGTTCTTATTATTTAAAAACACTCACTGCGCAGGCGCGCGGGGAGTCGGCGCATGCGCCCTGAACGTGAGGATGCCAACATGGAATTAGGGTTCCGCACTACAAGGTGTGTATATAGGTGTAGTAAATCTGATGTAACAATCATGGTTCCTGCATTAGTTGATGTATCTGTGTTTCATTTCTTATAGTAATAATTTTGGTATTCTCGTCTTTTCTGATACAAACTTTACCGTAGGCTGTCCAGCAGAACTTATACGCTTTCGATTTGGCCAGATCCCTTGCTAGAAAGTGAAGACGAGATCCTTTTGCAGTCAGATGTTCTGTGACAAAAATAGGTGTGTCCTCTTGTGTGCGGTGACCCAGATGTTTGGCACACAGTTTTGTTTTATGTTTATAATTAAAAGATTTACACTGCTTTAATATATTATATATTAAAGCAGTGTATATATATTAAATATTAAAGCAGTGTATATATATTGCCTAATATAATATTAAACCTAAAATACTACGGATTTAACAGCATACCCTACATGTCATTCAGGGTGGCTGGACCACCTAACTTAGAGAGTTCCCACATTTATAACTAGATAAAAATCGTGTGTAACCACATTCCACATCTAAAAACGTAACAAATGTAAGCCAACCAGATTTTAGCTTTTCGAGCACATGAGATCTCAGCTCCCAAAGTGTGGGCCCATTTCTTAACAAAAGTTTTCACGACGCAATATGGTGATGACATCCAAAGTAATTTCTATATATTGGCTGCACCACTCGATTTTACTCAATATCTCACTAATTGTCAAGTATTAGACTGAACTTTTTAGATAAAAGTTAGTGACGGAATATGTGACGGAGATTACAGATTAGAATCTACATTACGCATTTTACAAGTTATTGACAAAATCTTCATAGTTCAGCTAGAAAAGTTCCGGCTGGACCATCATTTCTATCACTTTCAGGTGAATAGGACTTTTGAAAATCGATGATGGATTATGCGAATTGACGTTTGAGCCGGCTGTAAATGGCAATAAGAAGTTTTAGGCATTTTTTTTATACATTGGTGAAGTGGAGTGACTGCATGCTTTGCCTTGTTTATAGGAAATATAGGATGATTTTGTAACGTGGGACCTAATTTTGTAAGCGGGCACAGTGTTTTGCTTTTCTTAGTGCAAGATGGTAGACTAAAGTTTACGTTTTATGCCGTTTAGAATGTTGTCGCAGCCTTAGGGTAGGATAAACATAAGGAATGATTTAGGAGCAGATACAATTTAAGCAAGTTTACCCTATCTACATATCGGGACATAAACATAAATATGTACGTAAAAAGTAAAACTAATGTAATAAATGCATAGAATTTTATTTATTATTTAGTTCTTTTATAATTGACTACCTCGGTAAAACTGTTATTGTTCTGTATTCATACTCGTCAGTTTTTTTAAATTGTATTTTACGGCGGGGATACGAGTACAATTACTTATAAAATACTTCCCAGTGGAAACCCGGGGCCTTACCGAGAAGCCCAATCAAAATACTAATCGACGTCAAAAAAATGTATAGGAATTTTAGACTATAGGTAGGTATAGGTAGAGCTCGATCGACGGGAAACGATCAAATCAATACATTTGTCTTTTGATGGTTATTTCAACGGCTATTGGAACTTTTTTTTTTTGGAGCACTGTATGTGACTTTGTAACTGGTAGAGAGGAGATATACAAAGCACATGAATGGGGCAATGATATTTTAAGTATCTTTTGTTTTTAATAATATCATTGGAATGGGGTCAATCAATATGCAAATTTGCGAAAACTGATGTGTTCCAATATTATTTATTTAGATTGTAACTATATAGATATAAAAAAATGTCAAAAGGGATTTTGCAGGCGAACTTCTTTATTGTGGCCTTATTTTTGATTATTAAAAATGACACTTGTCGAATAGAAGTCCCGGACCATACTTTCGTGACATGTGTGAAGTAACGTGACCCAGGCATAAAACATAAATGCATATTATGTAAAAATCCAAAAATCACCCGGGTTCACTTTTCAGGACATACTTAACAAGCACAGTACACCATCAACATCTCCAACATCATCAATAATCCGACCTCCAGGTCCGATGGACAAGCCAGGAGCACCAGTCATCAGCTTAACGCCAGTTAGCGGCTTAACGCCAGTTAGCGACGCTGGCGAAGAAACAGTGGAAACTAATACGCAATCAGGGTCTGGTGGAGATTCACATGTAGAGGTACCTAATGTTTCTTTGTTGAAAATTTCCATTTATTTATTTAATAAATATTTTAAAGTAATAATCATACCGACCGGTTTTGTTACCACAAACTGATTCCTAGCAAATTAATAAGCCAACATTAGTAATGGTGATGAGGCCAACGTGTAGAGTCGGGGTTAGGGCAGGGTTATGTTATTTTGTTTTAACGAGTGTCTTCATATTTATATATTCTTACTTAATTTAACTTTAACTTAATTTTAATAAGGCGGCTCCACACGTTGGCCTCAACACCATTACCAATGTTGCTCGTGGATTTGATAGGCATCCACACGTTAAAAATTATATTAGTATGCCGGTCAACCAACGCTCGCGGCAATTTTGCAACCAATGCTATTTTCTCGATTATCGTTTTGACGAATGGCATTGGGCCAAGTTGTGACTAACGTATGCAGCCGGCTTTAAGTACATTTGTCTGCGTGTTTTATAAATTACAAGACGGATGTTTTTTTTTTTGTTAATAAATTATACCTACAATAAATAACTTATTCTTACAAAATGTATGAATATATAATAACGATGTGTAAAAACTTTATTTCAGGGAGTGGATGAAGATGATCCGGATTTTCCGGATCATCTTCATCCATTGAAGATTCAATCTAATATTTTGGTTCGTTCTTATCTACATCTACGTACTTATAGCAACTATCTACTTTGTGATGAGAATGAGTCCTGACAAAGATTGTCTAATATACCGTACATCCAATATACGGACAAAGAAAGAACATTAGGTAGGTAATTAATTACTCGCATTAGGGCTAATGCGCAAACATTATAGTTACACATAAGGACCAATGCGCAAAATTACCTGTTATTGAAAGTAAGTTTAGCGCATTGGTCCTTGATAAGTTTTCTGTGCCTATACACAATAGGACTGATGCGCCAAAATACCTAATAGTTAGTTCCTAAGCAAAAAAATGGTACATAATATTGATAAGCTTTTAGTCTGTGAGTTCACCCGTTTTTAGGGGCTTATTTCATCGATTTCTTGTCGAGTTCGTAGTTTTTTCCGGGGCAGTGATTTGACTATTACGTAGCGAGGATATTAATACCTATAGTAGATTAATAATGCGTGCATATAGACGTCTTGGTCGCCGCCCATTTTGTAACCGCATCATTTAGCCGGTATAGTGGAAGCGATCAATAATGTTATATATAAGTAGTTTTCGACCCTATTCAATGACTTTAAATGTCACTTTCGGTGCTCCAATGTAAGTAGGATACCCATATTTTAAAAGTTTATGGTAGACTTTACAAACTTAATGCGGCTTTTACAAGTTTGCACCAATATAATAAGGGCCCGGGCTCAAAGCCTATTTATTCCATGGGCCTTATTCCAAGATTGCAACCGATAAACACAACAAGACATTGCGTAAACTATTAATATTGAAATATAAGTTCTATTCTGTTAATGATAGAGTTGAAATTCCAATGCTCCAAACATGTATAAACTTGCGAAGAATTCGTGTATTTCAAGATGGAGGCATTATTATAGCCAACCTAATACAGACTATATAGCCATTTGAGTAGAACTTATATTTCCATATTTAGAGTTTACGCAACGTCTTGTCGTGTTTAGCGGTTGCAATCTTGGAATAAGGCCCCATACCCGACAATTGATATAGGTATTATTAAAAAAAATATTATTTTAATAAGGATAAAGTTTGTAGGTGTATAAGTGATGGTCTATGATGGGCTCGAGGGTATGAATAGAACTGCAAATGTTGATCGTTGTAATGTGTTTTTTCTTATAAAATGTTGGTCTATATTTGACTAAGTTATTATAATTTAATTTATATATACTTAGGCTGTCTAAAAGGTGTATAAACTCGTTTGTTCATAAGGCACACGATTAACAATTAATCGAATCGGTAATGCATTACGGCACTAATAATTTGGTAGGTACGGGTTCGTTAATTTTTTATCAATTATTAAAATATACCCGAAATTAAATTACAATGCTTATATTATACAGTCCGTCAAAAAAGGCTAGAAATTAATTCATGGTATTACTATACCTGCTTTATGTCAGCTGGTATCAATAATTGTGCGAAGAAAAACATTGTGATACTTTTTATTTATTTATTTTATTTTCATACATATACATACATACATATCATCACTGGTGCCTTACGGCGCCTGAGACCGCCTAGACGGCCCCAGGGTACCCAGCGGAGGGGTTTTAATCCCACCTCGTCGTAGCCGATGGTATGAGTCTACACCGAAAAAGTGGCTAGTTCGTCGCGATGTTTTGAATTGACTCAATAACCCATCTATAAACAGTTTCACAAGTTGGTATAGTGAAAACGGGACCGACAGCTTAACGTGCTCTCCGAGGCACTATAGTGGTGTTGTCAAACAAATGTAATTTTTTTTTTTAATTAGAAACTCATTGGCACACACCGGGATTCGAACCAGGAACCTAAGTGTTTTTAAGTCCAAGGTCTAACCAACTCGGCCACTTCGTACCTATATAATTTATTATTTTATTTTCACACAAAATAAAAATGATTTCTCATGCCTAAATAGTCTATAGGTCTATGACCGCCTTTACTAATGATTGCCTTTGGCGTTGTATTCGGAAGTCGTGGGTTCCATTTCTACCCGAAAAAAAAAAAAACGGTATAGTGTGCCATAATAGTAATAATATTTACACATATTGCTCTGGTCATAAACTAAGCTTTACGCTTGTTCTATGTGTAGGTACCAGAAACAACTTTAAATGAATATTAATAAACACCCAGACAGAAGAATATACGTGGTGGCCTAGTTGGTTAGACCTTGGACTTAAAAACACTTAGGTCCCTGGTTCGAATCCCGGTGTGTACCAATGAGTTTTTTAATTTAAAAATGTATGTACATTTGCTTGACAACACCACTATAGTGCCTCGGAGAGCACGTTAAGCTGTCAGTCCCGGTTTCACTATACCAACTTGTGAAACTGTTTATAGATGGGTTATTGAGTCTATTCAAAACATCGCAACGAGCTAGCCACTTGTTCGGTGTAGACTCATACCATCGGCTACGAGGTGGGATTAAAATCCCTCCGCTGGGTACCCTGGGGCCGTCTAGGCGGTCTCGGGCGCCGTATGGCACCCGTGATGATACATACATACATACCCAGACAGAAATGACAAACTATACAGAAAAATGTTTTGATTTTTTTTGGGGTAGGAATCGAACCCACTACCTCTGAATACAACGATAAAGGCGTAACAATTAGTACGGAGGCGGTCGTAGACATAAGACCATGCATGACAAAACAATTTCATTCTGTGTGAAAATAAAATAAATAAACAAAAAGTAACAAATTCCTTTTCTTCGCATTATTAATGATACCAGGTAATACCATGAATTAATTTCTTTTTTGACGGACTGTACCTACTAATCAATTTAAATTTACAATTAACATATTTACAGAAAAAAAAAAGTCGATGTTGCCACAAAATCAAATTGTAATTTAGGTTTTTCCTATTTTATTTTGTTACAATAGGTTGTACACTTTTTAGACAGATGTCTAATGTAAGTACTAGTAAGTAGGTACTAAATTTGTTTTTATTTTATAAGAAATAAATTTTTAAAAAAATCATTTGTTTATAATTACCTACTTATAATTACAATAGGTATACCTACCTCATCACGTGTGCATTACAGCGGGCGCCCGAGACCGCCTAGACGGCCTCAGGCATGGTACTGCCCCCCTAGCCAAGAGCATGAGCGCTAAAAGCGCGACCGAAAGTTTTGTAAGAAGATGACATTTGGTGATGACGTCACTTTCTTTTTTATCGTTACAGAAATAACCAAAACGAGACAACAATATAGATACACCAATAGGATAATAAATTTGTTATCTCCCTCTCTTTCACGCCTCTGCGACGTTCGAGCGTAAAAAGCGACAATGCTCTTGGCTAGGGGGGCTGGTGTTGTCACCTACATATTTTTTTTAATTAAAAACTCATTGGTACCTACACACCAGTGTTTGAACCGGGGATCTAAAAATTTTAGTGTTTTAAGTCCGAATAACCAACTCGGCCAATGAATATAATATTCCAAGTAGGCACAAAAAATAACTTAGAGAGCAAACCACCCAAATTGTAGTAAATGGGACCTCATCGTGTATTCCAAGGTGGAGGCATTTTTATAGCCAACCTAATACGAGACTATATTATTATAACCATCACGATAGAACTCTGATATTACAATATCTAATTTTACTTAACGTTTTGTTAAGACGATAGTAGCCCATAACGATGTGGCCCATGGATTTCTTAAGACTTTCGTCCTTAACGGCCGAATGGAAGCGCGCTTCGTCGATTCGCATTCAATCTCATTTCTTTCGGGAGTTTCGGGTGCGTCCATTACAGCAATTTTAACATTCATGGTGTTGTCACTTAAACATTTTGAGGGTTGTCAGAACATTCTTAGTGTTGTGTAGTAAGTAGAAGGCACGCCGGTGATCGATATATAAATTTTAATAATAGTGCCAAATTAGGGCATATTTAGACACCGATTAATCACCTGTAAACTTTTATAGGTTAGTTTTATTTTTGTTTATTATTTTGGCGTTGAAATAGTTCTACACTGAACCTTTTCGTAATCATTTGATGAATCAATCTCACATTTGGCTACCGTCGAAATCCCTAACTTCTCCAACATTTTGACACATTATTAAACTTTACGGCTAAATTTATAACTTAATGTTGCAACACTGTTCTAAATAATATTTGCTTAAGACTTAGCTACACTTCTAAATGAAAACGAACTTATAATTAAGACTTTAAGGTAGAAAAACCGATCGTAAAGCAAGTAGGCGAAGGTTGGAAATTTTGCGTAACGCCTATGCTATGTAACTTCTATGTATCAAAGCGTTCATTGGCTGGAATTTGTTAAAATTATTGTACATTACAAGTTATCAATAAATACATTTATCTACATTCAAAATCATCATAATTTTCTTGAATTTGATATTACAGGCGAAGATGGGCATGGACATCATTTCATTTCACTATTTTCATACAAACTTGTTAAATTGTCTAGGGCTGTCAAAAATATTGATTCACTTACCCGACTTGATTAAAGCGAGGTTTTGTTTGAATAAATAAATGAACTAAAACCACAAATAATACAGTATTATTTATTTATAATCACAGCAATGGCTTACCTATTAAAAATAACAAAATTCTTATATGGGTACCTACTTTCCACTCAACAGTTGGAATTTTAATTCTATATTTTTTAATAAAGACAGATTTAAATGTCAATTAGAGGTACTAAATAAAAAAAATCTTGCAAAAATAATGTACGCCGTGGTATGCCAAACATTCTTTCTGCGTCATAGGAAGACAAAATAATTATTTTCCATAGAGTCCAGGGCAAGATTCACATATCTTTGTCATGAATTGGGTAGTTCCTTTTTTTTTCACAACTGCACCGATTTTTGCCGGGGCCATTCCTGCAAATAAAAAACTTATTAAAACAAAAATAAATCGTAAAATGTCATTCACAAAAATGTGTTCTAATAATAAAAATTAACAACTTTTTCAAAAAACTAAGGTCACATTATGTCAACTTATTTTATCCCTTCCCTATATATACCTCCTATTATAATAAATAAAATTATATATGCTTCTTCCTCTTGCCTAAGCAGCCACTTTTGGCTATGTTTGCTATTTCGGCTCAAAGAAAAAACGTTACCCGTTGGGCCTTTCAATTTAATAAGTCTTACTTTCCAGAACTGATAAAAATACTGATATAAAATCTCAACCAAAAACTCCAAAATAATAATAATATGTATGACAATTCACACATTTTGCACACAAACTAAGCTCTAGACTTGTACTATGTGTACGAGGAACAACGGTATTTATATATATAAACACCCAGACCAGGGGATACTGTACAAAAAACGTAATAATATTATTTGCCATGAGTGGGAATCGAACCCACGCCCTCCGGATACAACGACAACGCCGTAATTAAAACTAGACTTCGAAGGTTATTCAATTATTTCTATCGTTTTGAAATGTACCGACATTTATCCCCTGAATCCCCAGGTTACTAAGGTTTTTTATAAGTACATATATATTTCCATCCATATTCCTTGATTAATAGGATGATTTCAAAACAATAATATTTCTTTCAGATACCTAACCAAACTCACATTTAATAAACACAGCTAAGATATATAAAAAAAAACAGGTAAGTATGCAAAGTGACAACCCTAATAGTAGGCGAATTTGACATAAACGTGGTGCCTGACGTACCCCCAATAGTATTTTAATCATTTGCTCGATATTAACACAAGATATTGGCAAACAGTTTATTGTATATGGTATAACATTAATTCTACAATAAATTAAATAATAATTTGTAAGCTTACCTCTTTTCTTTTCGTCGCTGCAATCAAAGTGTTTTGACACACCATAAAAATCTTCTCGACCGTTTAAAAGCGACTAAACGCAATGTCGTGAATTTAGCTGCAATACTCACGCAAAAATGTTGCCAGAGTTTCTTCTTCTTCTTAAGAGAATGGCAAAGGCCCCACAGTGTAGAAGTAGGGATTAGTGCCAGTGTCGTGTAGTACATAAACAATCCATGGTTTTTTAAAAAAGAGTCAGAGTTAACATTTAAACAACTACTGTTCTCGATCCCAAAACCACCCTAAACCAGCTGAAAGAGGTTAGAATTGAACGAAAAAAAAAAACTTACAATTACTTAGAGTAAATTTGAATGTTGTGATACATAAAATGAAATATAAAATAGTAAAAAAAAATGTACAATACATCAGTAGGTCTATACTTAATATTATTGATATTATGGTAAGATATAAAAAATGTAATGTAAAATAGTAAAATTAAAAAAAAATGAACAATACATCAGGTCAGTAGGTCTATAGCTTAATATTATGGTAAGATATAAATTGAGTAAGAGCCTTTGTAGCAGATTGGTTGATAAGTGATAATAAACAATTAGGACTAATGGGAAAGGGAACTTTATTGGCAACTAAATATTTATAAAGAGGAGCAGAATCATATTTGGAGCATTGGAATAAAATGTGGTTTGCATCACCCACAGCTGAACCACATTCACATTTATCTGAGTCTAATATTTTGAATCTAGCAAGGTGGATGGCGACGAACAGTGTCCTAAGCGCAATCTGGAGATAATAGAAGCTGTACTTTTTGTAAGCCGAATTTTTGAAAACCAAGGCTTCATTTGAACTTGAGGTTGTATGAGAAATAAGTGTTTTCCTTTTACTCGACTAGACTTTTTCCAATGCTGATCCCAGGATTTTTGTAGAATTTGTAAGGGAATGCTAAGGATATCATGGGGGTAGGTAACAAAATTACATTTCAGGCCTCGAACAGTAGCATTTTTAGCTAGCTGGTCAACCCATTCGTTCCCAAGAATACCTACATGGCTGGGAATCCAAGCTAGGGTAATTCTGATACCATTTTTGAAGCAAGTTCTAGCTAGGTGCTTAATTTCCAAGGTAATAGGGCA
Organism: Monopis laevigella; assembly: GCA_947458855.1. Classification (NCBI taxonomy): domain Eukaryota; kingdom Metazoa; phylum Arthropoda; class Insecta; order Lepidoptera; family Tineidae; genus Monopis; species Monopis laevigella. The sequence goes on from OX381588.1 coordinate 9,217,245, forward strand.
AATATAATTCTTGGAAAAGGGATTGGAGGAAAGGGATTGAATAGAGCTAAGGGAATCTGAGAGAATTAGGGCATCATCTAACTCATTTTCTAAAATAAACTTTAATGTTTCAACGATAGCAAAATTTTCTCCAGAAAAAACTGAGCTGTAGTAGGGAAATTTGAACTGTCTGGAATGGCCAGAATTGTGGTGAACAAATGCAGCACCAACTGAGCCCAGTGTATCAAATTTAAATGCGTCAGTGAAGAATATGTCAGAATGTTTAAAATTTTTTAAAATTATTTCATTTAATTTGGAATTAGGGTTTACTGTATCTTTGTCTATGCCTAAAGATGCTGAGCGGGGGGAAAATATTATAGAGTCATAATCAAAATGAAAAAGTGGATGACAGGAGAATGGTTTAATAGGGGATTTGATGGAATTAACAAGATTGAAACTCTTAATTAGGCAGGGGGTAGGTTTGTTCTTCCAAAAAGTTTTAGAGGATGTATATTCTTTTAGAAGCTTTAATTTGGGAAACAGAGGATGACTAGAAAATATTTTAATTCTGAAGAGGAACCGATCAGATAAATAATGACGTCTGATATGGAAGGGGGGGTCTGCACATTCTGTTTGGAGGGAGTTAGTAGGAGTAGAATTCATTGCACCGAGTATAGCCCGGTGGCACTTGCTTTGCCCAACTAGAATTTTGTTGTTTGATTTTTGGGAATCTAGATTTAGGAAGGATCCATAGTCAAAGACGCTTCTGACAATAGCGTTATAGATAAGGCGAAGGTTAAATGGATGGGCCCCCCACCATACCCCTCTAAGAGCTCCAATTATGTTAATACCATTTTCAGTTTGAGCTATGATTCTATCTATTTGGGGACCATTGGACATTTTATGGTCAAATGTCTTCCCTAAAAAGTTTACTTCTTTCTTGATTTTGAGGTTTTGGTTGTTGTATTTCATTTGTAGGTCAGGGAACTTTTTCTTTCTAGTAAATACCACAACAAAGCTTTTAGAGGGTGAAAGGGAGAGATAGTTTTTGTTAAGCCATGAATTAAGAGAGGATAGGGATAGGTTAAGGTTCCGGGAGACATCTGAAACATCAGACCCAGAAGAGTATATGAGTAAGTCGTCGGCATATTGTAGAACACGACAATCAGTCATTCTCTTATCGAGGTCGTATGTATAAACATCGTACAATAGAGGGCTGAGAACAGAGCCTTGAAGTAGGCCTCTTCTAACAATTCTTGGTGGAATACTTCTGCCAGAAATACGAAGCGAGATATTTCTTATAGAAAGGAGGTTGAAGAGGAAGGTTGTTACCTTACTAGGATGTTATTTGGAGACGGATTATCTAGCTGCAAAATATTATCCTCCAGGGTGGAACTGAAAAGATCCCAATTGGTATTTTTATTTATAATATATGGGAGAAGGGGAGGGAGAGGAGGGGAAGAGGATGATTTCAGAGGGGAAGAAATTAGAATCGGGAAGTGGTCACTTCCGTAGCTTAGAGGAAGGGGGCGCCAGGATAAAAGCGAAGCTAAATTCGCAGAGCAGAGTGTTACATCAACGAAGCTACTATTAGATCCAGGAGGAGTTCTCCTAGTTGGGGAGCCATCATTTAAAACGCAAAGGTTAAAATGTTCTAATATATCGATAAGGAGAAGGCTAAATGGATGGGAGTTTAGGGCACCCCAAAGGGGATGGTGGGAGTTAAAGTCCCCCAAAATGACAATAGGTTGAGGAATTTGATTCAATATAGATTTTAATTGTGGGATAATAGAGGTGTCTCTTTTTGGAATATAAATGGAAACATATGAAATGTCATTGATTTTAGCCGCCACAATATTAAAGTTGGAAAGGAGGAAGTAGGGATAAGAGAGAAAGGGATTTTATTTTTAATCAAGAGACAAGTACCAGCCCAACTATCGCTCCTATCATCCCTGAGACAAGAGTATCCCGGGAGACAGAAGCGAGAGTTTAACCAAGCTTCTGAAAGAGCGTAAATATTCGGTGAATACTTTTGATTTAAGTGGAATAGTTCAGATTTCTTATGCAGAATGCTTCTGATATTCCACTGGATGATTTTTGACTCCATTTTGAAACGTGAGAGTAATATTTTTAATAAGTTGGAAGGCAACGTCTTGCGGTATATTTGAATTTAAAACAATTTCAAGGATTGAATGAAGGAGAAATTGGGTAAGAGAGAAGGCATCATCTTTTAGAGGGGAAGAGGGATAGCCACATCCATTCATAGGTTGTGGGATGGCAAACTCTTTAAGGATATTATTATGGGCTACTCGATCATACCCTTCAAAGGCAGCTGTTCGGGAACGAGATTTTGGGGACCGAGAACGAAGTTTACGTTGGGAAGCATTGGAGGAGTGGGAAGGTATAGATGGAGAATAGGGAAGTGATTGGTTTTTGTTAGCAACAATTTCTGAAAAGAGTTTTTTTGATGCAGGGGTTTTATAACAATCCTCAGCATAAGAAATATTTTCTTGTGACATTTTAAGTTTGATGCTTTGTTGTCTGGCCATTTCAGCGCACGTTTTTGAAATAGATGTATGGGTACCAGAGCAGTGAATGCAAATAAATTCAGAAGCTTGACAATCGCTCCCATCGTGATCCTTGGAGCACTTAAAGCAGCAAGGGGTGGAGCGGCACTGTGATCTAGTATGCCCAAATCTACAGCAGCGATAACATTGTACTGTAGGGAAAATGTAAGGTTCTACGGGTAAAGACGAGTAAAAGGAGATCACTTTATCAGGAAGTCTTTGACCATCGAAGGTCAAGACTACAGATTCTGTGGGAATCCAAGAGGTTTCATTGTCTTTTTTATATTTACGACTTAACCGCCGAGTCTTAATTATCTTTCCAAATCCTTCAGGGATTTTCACATCATCCACAATTCGTTCATGAGTCCAATCTCGGGGAAAGCCTCTAACTAGCCCCATCCTGGTTATATTGAATGTAGGAATATAAATTTTATATTCAGAGTTTTCCCATATACTATTTTGGATAAATACATTTGCATCATTAAAGTTTCTAAATTCAACAGACAATCTATTTCTGCCAATTTTTTTGATGCCATCATCTAATATATTTTTAAAATTGTTCTTATAAAGGAAAGAACCAAATTTCAAACAGTGGAGTGTAGAACCCGAAGAAGGTGAATCATTAATTAATTGGACATACACAATAAAGGGACCAATGCCCGATTTGGAATACAAATTTCTAAAAGGGAGTGGGGAAGGAGAAGGGCTGGGGAAAATTTCGTTAGTTAGTGACGAAAGAGGGAGAGGATTAGTTTTGATTTGATCCATTTCCACATTGACTATAGCTCTTTTTATGGAAGATGGAGGAATAACTTCTTTTATTTTATTTTTTAAGTTAATCTTTAAAACTTTGGTTTTTTTCTTTTTGATACTATCTACATATTGTAACACTATATTAGCCCCGACGGGAGGGGTGAAGAGAATTTCGTCCGCCTCCATGTCATACTGGGAAAGGCTAGGATCGGGGGGGTCTGGATTCAAATTTGCTATGTCCATAATTACTAAAAGACATAAACTTACCGATTAGAATGAAATTAATAACCACATTTTAATAAAAATAAATGAAATGAAAAGAAAAAGCACTACAAAGAAATAAAATAGAAAACAGTAGTAAATTAAAAAAGAACAAAAATTAGAACGCAGTGAAAAAATAACACATGGATAGCTCACTTCCTACTAAACATCCAAGCACATAATTATCTTGCCAATATTTAAAGTTTCCAGAAATTCCTTTTGAATCGAAAACACTTTAGCACACTAAACAAGTTTTTATCCTTTTAATGAAGTCGGAAACAAGGTCAGGAACACTTTAAAATATCGTTAATATGAAAAGCCATCGTTTTTTTTTTTTTTTTCATTTTTTTTCTTGCCAGAGTTTATTGGTTAATGGTTATATGTAATACTCCAGAATTTTGACAGCTAGAAATGTCCCTTCTGTGAACGTTCCAAATTTTTCATTTAGTTTTCACGAAAAGTTAGGCTTTAGTTATCAAATCAGATTCCAAACATTTTAAATTTTAATTATATAAACTATGTATTAGGAAATATTGTAAATTAAAACATATTCTTTAGGTATTTTCACATTTTTAGAAACCTAAAACACTAAATCTTAGCGTCTCCTCTGACCGCTGGGTAGCTACAAACGTTCCCATACTATTCCAAAAAACACTGGCAGTTTATAAATTAAAACTAAATATGAATTTTAATCGTAGAGCCATAGATATAAATATCAAGATAGGCCCTTCCATACAAAATCACAACGACACTTTGTCAATAAAGTGACAACTAGCGCCACTAGCGGTAAGAATTTAAACTAATACTTAGTACGATGTAACGTTGTAAGGGCGTACCAATTTAATTAGAAACTATTATTTTTCATTTTCATAGTTAATTTTTATGTTTCCTTTTTTTTGTCATATATATGTGCATATGACTCAGGTGTTTGTATTTCGATATGTATGTTTATCAATTAGTCTGTCAATCTATCAATCTACATCTTAGCGTCAATAGGGTGAATAGTTATAAATATTGTAAACCCACATTTATCCAAAATGGTGTAAGTCATAATTTTAAGCTTGAGTGAAAAGTGGTCTAAATAGAAAAATAAATAAATTTGGGACAATTTAGGTGTGATGTGGGGTGTCAATTGAAAGGTAATATATTTATGTAATTAAATTAGGTACAGTCTAGCTACCGTTAAATGAAAATTATTTGTGTAACTAGGAGGAGTTTACTCTAACACAAAGATACCGCACAAAAACGGAAAAATTAATACCCATCTTTGATGAATATTATTTACTTTGCAATATTATATAGCAACATATTAACCTATATTAAAAATATGTATAATGTTGGTACATTAAAAGAAGTTTAGAAGTAACTCCAAAAACATCATCTCTAAAACACAGAAAAGGCTTCCGACGAAATAAAAATACTGTCCGAATTTTATAATTTATCTTTAAAAACTTTTTTAAAGATGGTTTTCAAAAAATGATTATTTAAAATCATTGTCTGTGTCTATATTTTTTTATTTACAAAGCTGACAGTTTTAAAAAATCTTTCTCTATAATACGAGTTCATATAATGTTCTCTTCGTATGTCATTAGGAAAAAATTGAAAAAAAAACTATTTTAAATTTTTAATTTATATTATAAATTTAAAAAAATGATTGTTTTAGAACTGCACCTTAAATCCCCCAAAAAATCGTAAGTATTTTAATGCAGCTTTATCTTTTATTATGATGTAAAGATCTTTGTTTTATAGTACATTTTCACCTATCTGTTATATCTCAAAACTTTTGCTTCAAAGAGTTTCTTAAAATCCGTATATCCCGTATAGTTATGCCCTATGTATAAAAATAAATATTTTAACAGTCTATACTTAGCGAAGAAGGCTATGTATAGTCTATTAAAGTATTTATTTTTATACAGGGGGCTAAGATAACAGTTTAAACAGGATTTATAATACAAAACCAATTTTTCAAATCGAACTAGTAGTTCTTGATATTAGCGCGTTCAAACATCCATACAAACGAAATCTTCGGCTTAATAATATAAGTATAGATAATCATAACTTTTATTAGAGTTTCACACTTTTTCATTCGAATTTTGTTTGAGACATCTCTTATTGTATTCAGTATAAGTATTCTAGGCGAAAAATATGTTACGTCATTACAAGGTTAAGTCGTTGATAGTAATCTCTCCATTCATTGAAATTGAACGAATTGAAAATAACCTAAATATATTTTTTTAATATTTAAATATGAAATGACAAGAAATATTGTCTTTCTTTTTGTTGAACTTTGTCGAGTAAATTGTGCAACCTTTTACCACACACAATACAATACGGGATCTTGGCAAGTTATTTACAGTACTTTTCGCTGCCACTGCTTGACACAGACTGACGTATCGTTGGTGCTAAATTGTTTTTTTAGCACCAATGTTTTAGTACTTAAGAAACCGGTTTTGAGGCCCGTCCTTACTATTTACGTCATTGCGTAGAGCTCTAAAATCGTCTATAAATATCTCGGACCGGCGATTTTTCGTCAGTCTCGAGAAAGCTTAAGAAAGAAGAAGTCTAGCTACAGTGGCAGTGATCGACTGGTTCTCATTCCCGAAACCTTGAACCTGCTACGTCGAGAACCAGGCCCGATCCTGTCACACTTCCTTGAAGACTCCGGATCCTGGAGTTGCGGCCTCCGGGATTTGCCTAGACTCCACTTCGCTCGGGCGTCTGCTCTGAGTGTTGGAGAACCTTCGAGTATTTGCGACACATGGTTTCATGGGAAAAGTTGTTCGATTTGATCAGCAGAACCTCATATTAGCCCAAAGTACATCCTTTCTAATTCACCCTGTATATAGGTATATTTAAATTCCCTTTTTTTTTATATGTAGGACAGTTTACACAATATTGCTCTGGTCACTAACTAAGCTCTAAGCTTGTACTATGTGTACCAGAAGCAACGATATTTATTTTATTTTATTTATTTATTACATTTCAGGTAAACTTACGGCTAACAAATTTATAGTTAGTTATAGTATTTTAATATAAGGCCATTAGTAAGTTTACACATATAAATATAACGTAATGCATAATAATAGTCTTATACCAAACAAAAATATAAACAAAAAAAAATACAAAGAAAATAACAAATAACAATAATGAAGTTCAAACAAAATTACCAATTATACCTAAAACTAAATTCTCTCACAGAATGATCCGGCTAGGGTTTTTCGCGCGGACGGAGAAAAGACGGCTTCGTACAGAATAGATCTAAATCAGAACAATTACTATTAAAGAAACTGCACGTCCTCCAAATATATGCATTTTGCCTAAAATTTGTATAAGCAATAGGCAGATGAAAGATGGCAGAACTCCTAGTTCTCAAGCCAGTTGTCTTTAAGTTTAATTGACTAATCAATTCAGGGGAATCCACCTTACCGCGAGATACATCAATAAGGTAGGTTACTTCTGCAATATTTCGCCTAATTGTCAAGGGCAGAAAGTGATGTTTAATACACTTTTGCTCATAAGTTAAGTTCCTTTGACCAGTTCTAAAACATAAATATCGCATGAATCTTTTTTGAATTTTCTCGACACGTGTTCTGTGTAGGTACCTCATATCTGGGATTCCATATTTGTGATGCGTACTCCAAGAGGCTACAAACATACGAACAATATAAAATTTTGATGGTTTTGACGTTTTTTAAAATTTGAAGACATTCTTATAACAAAGCCCAGAGCCTTTGATGCTTTGGTTACAACGCTATCAATGTGACTGTCAAAAAGTAATTTGGAGTCATGTACAACACCAAGGTCTTTAACCTCCGAAATACGTGAGAGCTCCCTTCCTTTCAAATAATACCTTGAACAAGTTGGCGACCTCCTGCGAGTAAACGAAATACAGATGCATTTGGAAACATTTAGATCTAGTCTATTAAGCTGGCAGTATTCATCTAATCGCAAGAGATCCGCCTGTAGATTAAAGGTGTCTATATCAGCTGTTATTGGTTTTAAAATTTTCATGTCATTAGCAAATAATAACACCTTAGAATGGCGGAAACATGAATCAATATCCTGAACGAATATTATAAATAATAGGGGGCCCAGTATAGATCCCTGCGGTACTCCAGAGGGAATATACGTCCAAGATGATATGTATCCGCCAAGAGCCACGGCTTGAGATCGATTCTCAATGTAAGAAGTAAACCATCGATAAAGACTAACATGGATACCAGAATTACTTAGTTTCCAAAGGAGGATATTGTGGTCTATGCGATCAAATGTCTTACTTCTCTTCCCCTCGGACCACTCTCAAGTGCAAACGTGTAATTAGTTAGTGTCGATTTTTATAAATAAAAATAAATAAAAGTAAGAAATTGTGAAATAAAATCAACAACAAATAATAGGAGTGCAGAAGTTACAAGCAGTCACCACGATCTGTGAGTAATGTTTAATTAGATAAACGTGCTACCCTGGTACTTTCAAGCGTCGATCATAAACGTAATAGGACGACGAAGATTACCTACTACCACGCCTCCGTTGCTTACTCCTCCTATTGAGTCGCGCGGCGCACGCGCTGCTACGGGATTGGCTTATCAACTGCTAATAAGATACGCCTATAAAGAACGCCATTGATTCGCCACACCTATCAGTGGTGTCGTAGTTGAAACCATTTTACATTTAACAATAGAGGTCTACGTTATTGGTTGAGAATGGAGCACTCAATGGACAAAGCGATATCGGAGTCAGATATAAGTCGCATAGAAAAAATAGACAGAACACCCTCTACTAACTATTTGCTTATTAAAAGGAAAAGAGACGACGATGTTAAAATTGAACTTAGTAATTTTAAGGAAGAAATAAAAAAAATGATATCAGATATGTCATTTATGAATCTACAAGAATTAAAGAAAATTACATCCACACAGAAAGAAATCCAACAATCTAACTACAACATAGAACAATCAATATCGTTCCTTACCGCTCAAAATGAAGAGTTTAAAAAAAGAATAGATCAATTAGAATACCAAACTAAAGAAGATAAAAAGTATATAACTATATTGGAGGATAGTGTTGAAGATCTGCAGAAGACTGGTCGTAAAGCTCATTTTGAAATAAAAAATGTACCTAAAAAGAACAGTGAGAATAAGGAAGATCTGGTTGAAATGGTGGAATGTTTGGTCAAGAACATAGGCTGCGAAATAAGTAAGGAAAATATTAAAGATATTTATAGAGTACGCTCTAAAAAACAAGGACTACTGAACCCTCCAATTATAGTGGAAACCATCTCAACTATACTAAAGACAGATATTAGTCTTTAGTATAGTTGTTAACTTTTCCCATGAAACCATGTGTCGCAAATGCTCGAAGGTTCTCCAACACTCAGAGCAGACGCCCGAGCGAAGTGGAGTCTAGGCAAATCCCGGAGGCCGCAACTCCAGGATCCGGAGTCTTCAAGGAAGTGTGACAGGATCGGGCCTGGTTCTCGACGTAGCAGGTTCAAGGTTTCGGGAATGAGAACCAGTCGATCACTGCCACTGTAGCTAGACTTCTTCTTTCTTAAGCTTCCTCGAGACTGACGAAAAATCGCCGGTCCGAGATATTTATAGACGATTTTAGAGCTCTACGCAATGACGTAAATAGTAAGGACGGGCCTCAAAACCGGTTTCTTAAGTACTAAAACATTGGTGCTAAAAAAACAATTTAGCACCAACGATACGTCAGTCTGTGTCAAGCAGTGGCAGCGAAAAGTACTGTAAATAACTTGCCAAGATCCCGTATTGTATTGTGTGTGGTAAAAGGTTGCACAATTTACTCGACAAAGTTCAACAAAAAGAAAGACAATATTTCTTGTCATTTCATATTTAAATATTAAAAAAATATATTTAGGTTATTTTCAATTCGTTCAATTTCAATGAATGGAGAGATTACTATCAACGACTTAACCTTGTAATGACGTAACATATTTTTCGCCTAGAATACTTATACTGAATACAATAAGAGATGTCTCAAACAAAATTCGAATGAAAAAGTGTGAAACTCTAATAAAAGTTATGATTATCTATACTTATATTATTAAGCCGAAGATTTCGTTTGTATGGATGTTTGAACGCGCTAATATCAAGAACTACTAGTTCGATTTGAAAAATTGGTTTTGTATTATAAATCCTGTTTAAACTGTTATCTTAGCCCCCTGTATAAAAATAAATACTTTAATAGACTATACATAGCCTTCTTCGCTAAGTATAGACTGTTAAAATATTTATTTTTATACATAGGGCATAACTATACGGGATATACGGATTTTAAGAAACTCTTTGAAGCAAAAGTTTTGAGATATAACAGATAGGTGAAAATGTACTATAAAACAAAGATCTTTACATCATAATAAAAGATAAAGCTGCATTAAAATACTTACGATTTTTTGGGGGATTTAAGGTGCAGTTCTAAAACAATCATTTTTTTAAATTTATAATATAAATTAAAAATTTAAAATAGTTTTTTTTTCAATTTTTTCCTAATGACATACGAAGAGAACATTATATGGACTCGTATTATAGAGAAAGATTTTTTAAAACTGTCAGCTTTGTAAATAAAAAAATATAGGGGGCTAAGATAACAGTTTAAACAGGATTTATAATACAAAACCAATTTTTCAAATCGAACTAGTAGTTCTTGATATTAGCGCGTTCAAACATCCATACAAACGAAATCTTCGGCTTAATAATATAAGTATAGATAATCATAACTTTTATTAGAGTTTCACACTTTTTCATTCGAATTTTGTTTGAGACATCTCTTATTGTATTCAGTATAAGTATTCTAGGCGAAAAATATGTTACGTCATTACAAGGTTAAGTCGTTGATAGTAATCTCTCCATTCATTGAAATTGAACGAATTGAAAATAACCTAAATATATTTTTTTAATATTTAAATATGAAATGACAAGAAATATTGTCTTTCTTTTTGTTGAACTTTGTCGAGTAAATTGTGCAACCTTTTACCACACACAATACAATACGGGATCTTGGCAAGTTATTTACAGTACTTTTCGCTGCCACTGCTTGACACAGACTGACGTATCGTTGGTGCTAAATTGTTTTTTTAGCACCAATGTTTTAGTACTTAAGAAACCGGTTTTGAGGCCCGTCCTTACTATTTACGTCATTGCGTAGAGCTCTAAAATCGTCTATAAATATCTCGGACCGGCGATTTTTCGTCAGTCTCGAGAAAGCTTAAGAAAGAAGAAGTCTAGCTACAGTGGCAGTGATCGACTGGTTCTCATTCCCGAAACCTTGAACCTGCTACGTCGAGAACCAGGCCCGATCCTGTCACACTTCCTTGAAGACTCCGGATCCTGGAGTTGCGGCCTCCGGGATTTGCCTAGACTCCACTTCGCTCGGGCGTCTGCTCTGAGTGTTGGAGAACCTTCGAGTATTTGCGACACATGGTTTCATGGGAAAAGTTGTTCGATTTGATCAGCAGAATATCTATTATATTTATTAGCCCAAAGTACATCCTTTCTAATTCACCCTGTATATAGGTATATTTAAATTCCCTTTTTTTTTATATGTAGGACAGTTTACACAATATTGCTCTGGTCACTAACTAAGCTCTAAGCTTGTACTATGTGTACCAGAAGCAACGATATTTATTTTATTTTATTTATTTATTACATTTCAGGTAAACTTACGGCTAACAAATTTATAGTTAGTTATAGTATTTTAATATAAGGCCATTAGTAAGTTTACACATATAAATATAACGTAATGCATAATAATAGTCTTATACCAAACAAAAATATAAACAAAAAAAAATACAAAGAAAATAACAAATAACAATAATGAAGTTCAAACAAAATTACCAATTATACCTAAAACTAAATTCTCTCACAGAATGATCCGGCTAGGGTTTTTCGCGCGGACGGAGAAAAGACGGCTTCGTACAGAATAGATCTAAATCAGAACAATTACTATTAAAGAAACTGCACGTCCTCCAAATATATGCATTTTGCCTAAAATTTGTATAAGCAATAGGCAGATGAAAGATGGCAGAACTCCTAGTTCTCAAGCCAGTTGTCTTTAAGTTTAATTGACTAATCAATTCAGGGGAATCCACCTTACCGCGAGATACATCAATAAGGTAGGTTACTTCTGCAATATTTCGCCTAATTGTCAAGGGCAGAAAGTGATGTTTAATACACTTTTGCTCATAAGTTAAGTTCCTTTGACCAGTTCTAAAACATAAATATCGCATGAATCTTTTTTGAATTTTCTCGACACGTGTTCTGTGTAGGTACCTCATATCTGGGATTCCATATTTGTGATGCGTACTCCAAGAGGCTACAAACATACGAACAATATAAAATTTTGATGGTTTTGACGTTTTTTAAAATTTGAAGACATTCTTATAACAAAGCCCAGAGCCTTTGATGCTTTGGTTACAACGCTATCAATGTGACTGTCAAAAAGTAATTTGGAGTCATGTACAACACCAAGGTCTTTAACCTCCGAAATACGTGAGAGCTCCCTTCCTTTCAAATAATACCTTGAACAAGTTGGCGACCTCCTGCGAGTAAACGAAATACAGATGCATTTGGAAACATTTAGATCTAGTCTATTAAGCTGGCAGTATTCATCTAATCGCAAGAGATCCGCCTGTAGATTAAAGGTGTCTATATCAGCTGTTATTGGTTTTAAAATTTTCATGTCATTAGCAAATAATAACACCTTAGAATGGCGGAAACATGAATCAATATCCTGAACGAATATTATAAATAATAGGGGGCCCAGTATAGATCCCTGCGGTACTCCAGAGGGAATATACGTCCAAGATGATATGTATCCGCCAAGAGCCACGGCTTGAGATCGATTCTCAATGTAAGAAGTAAACCATCGATAAAGACTAACATGGATACCAGAATTACTTAGTTTCCAAAGGAGGATATTGTGGTCTATGCGATCAAATGTCTTACTTCTCTTCCCCTCGGACCACTCTCAAGTGCAAACGTGTAATTAGTTAGTGTCGATTTTTATAAATAAAAATAAATAAAAGTAAGAAATTGTGAAATAAAATCAACAACAAATAATAGGAGTGCAGAAGTTACAAGCAGTCACCACGATCTGTGAGTAATGTTTAATTAGATAAACGTGCTACCCTGGTACTTTCAAGCGTCGATCATAAACGTAATAGGACGACGAAGATTACCTACTACCACGCCTCCGTTGCTTACTCCTCCTATTGAGTCGCGCGGCGCACGCGCTGCTACGGGATTGGCTTATCAACTGCTAATAAGATACGCCTATAAAGAACGCCATTGATTCGCCACACCTATCAGTGGTGTCGTAGTTGAAACCATTTTACATTTAACAATAGAGGTCTACGTTATTGGTTGAGAATGGAGCACTCAATGGACAAAGCGATATCGGAGTCAGATATAAGTCGCATAGAAAAAATAGACTGAACACCCTCTACTAACTATTTGCTTATTAAAAGGAAAAGAGACGACGATGTTAAAATTGAACTTAGTAATTTTAAGGAAGAAATAAAAAAAATGATATCAGATATGTCATTTATGAATCTACAAGAATTAAAGAAAATTACATCCACACAGAAAGAAATCCAACAATCTAACTACAACATAGAACAATCAATATCGTTCCTTACCGCTCAAAATGAAGAGTTTAAAAAAAGAATAGATCAATTAGAATACCAAACTAAAGAAGATAAAAAGTATATAACTATATTGGAGGATAGTGTTGAAGATCTGCAGAAGACTGGTCGTAAAGCTCATTTTGAAATAAAAAATGTACCTAAAAAGAACAGTGAGAATAAGGAAGATCTGGTTGAAATGGTGGAATGTTTGGTCAAGAACATAGGCTGCGAAATAAGTAAGGAAAATATTAAAGATATTTATAGAGTACGCTCTAAAAAACAAGGACTACTGAACCCTCCAATTATAGTGGAAACCATCTCAACTATACTAAAGACAGATATTAGTCTTTAGTATAGTTGTTAACTTTTCCCATGAAACCATGTGTCGCAAATGCTCGAAGGTTCTCCAACACTCAGAGCAGACGCCCGAGCGAAGTGGAGTCTAGGCAAATCCCGGAGGCCGCAACTCCAGGATCCGGAGTCTTCAAGGAAGTGTGACAGGATCGGGCCTGGTTCTCGACGTAGCAGGTTCAAGGTTTCGGGAATGAGAACCAGTCGATCACTGCCACTGTAGCTAGACTTCTTCTTTCTTAAGCTTCCTCGAGACTGACGAAAAATCGCCGGTCCGAGATATTTATAGACGATTTTAGAGCTCTACGCAATGACGTAAATAGTAAGGACGGGCCTCAAAACCGGTTTCTTAAGTACTAAAACATTGGTGCTAAAAAAACAATTTAGCACCAACGATACGTCAGTCTGTGTCAAGCAGTGGCAGCGAAAAGTACTGTAAATAACTTGCCAAGATCCCGTATTGTATTGTGTGTGGTAAAAGGTTGCACAATTTACTCGACAAAGTTCAACAAAAAGAAAGACAATATTTCTTGTCATTTCATATTTAAATATTAAAAAAATATATTTAGGTTATTTTTAATTCGTTCAATTTCAATGAATGGAGAGATTACTATCAACGACTTAACCTTGTAATGACGTAACATATTTTTCGCCTAGAATACTTATACTGAATACAATAAGAGATGTCTCAAACAAAATTCGAATGAAAAAGTGTGAAACTCTAATAAAAGTTATGATTATCTATACTTATATTATTAAGCCGAAGATTTCGTTTGTATGGATGTTTGAACGCGCTAATATCAAGAACTACTAGTTCGATTTGAAAAATTGGTTTTGTATTATAAATCCTGTTTAAACTGTTATCTTAGCCCCCTGTATAAAAATAAATACTTTAATAGACTATACATAGCCTTCTTCGCTAAGTATAGACTGTTAAAATATTTATTTTTATACATAGGGCATAACTATACGGGATATACGGATTTTAAGAAACTCTTTGAAGCAAAAGTTTTGAGATATAACAGATAGGTGAAAATGTACTATAAAACAAAGATCTTTACATCATAATAAAAGATAAAGCTGTATTAAAATACTTACGATTTTTTGGGGGATTTAAGGTGCAGTTCTAAAACAATCATTTTTTTAAATTTATAATATAAATTAAAAATTTAAAATAGTTTTTTTTTCAATTTTTTCCTAATGACATACGAAGAGAACATTATATGGACTCGTATTATAGAGAAAGATTTTTTAAAACTGTCAGCTTTGTAAATAAAAAAATATAGACACAGACAATGATTTTAAATAATCATTTTTTGAAAACCATCTTTAAAAAAGTTTTTAAAGATAAATTATAAAATTCGGACAGTATTTTTATTTCGTCGGAAGCCTTTTCTGTGTTTTAGAGATGATGTTTTTGGAGTTACTTCTAAACTTCTTTTAATGTACCAACATTATACATATTTTTAATATAGGTTAATATGTTGCTATATAATATTGCAAAGTAAATAATATTCATCAAAGATGGGTATTAATTTTTCCGTTTTTGTGCGGTATCTTTGTGTTAGAGTAAACTCCTCCTAGTTACACAAATAATTTTCATTTAACGGTAGCTAGACTGTACCTAATTTAATTACATAAATATATTACCTTTCAATTGACACCCCACATCACACCTAAATTGTCCCAAATTTATTTATTTTTCTATTTAGACCACTTTTCACTCAAGCTTAAAATTATGACTTACACCATTTTGGATAAATGTGGGTTTACAATATTTATAACTATTCACCCTATTGACGCTAAGATGTAGATTGATAGATTGACAGACTAATTGATAAACATACATATCGAAATACAAACACCTGAGTCATATGCACATATATATGACAAAAAAAAGGAAACATAAAAATTAACTATGAAAATGAAAAATAATAGTTTCTAATTAAATTGGTACGCCCTTACAACGTTACATCGTACTAAGTATTAGTTTAAATTCTTACCGCTAGTGGCGCTAGTTGTCACTTTATTGACAAAGTGTCGTTGTGATTTTGTATGGAAGGGCCTATCTTGATATTTATATCTATGGCTCTACGATTAAAATTCATATTTAGTTTTAATTTATAAACTGCCAGTGTTTTTTGGAATAGTATGGGAACGTTTGTAGCTACCCAGCGGTCAGAGGAGACGCTAAGATTTAGTGTTTTAGGTTTCTAAAAATGTGAAAATACCTAAAGAATATGTTTTAATTTACAATATTTCCTAATACATAGTTTATATAATTAAAATTTAAAATGTTTGGAATCTGATTTGATAACTAAAGCCTAACTTTTCGTGAAAACTAAATGAAAAATTTGGAACGTTCACAGAAGGGACATTTCTAGCTGTCAAAATTCTGGAGTATTACATATAACCATTAACCAATAAACTCTGGCAAGAAAAAAAATGAAAAAAAAAAAAAAAACGATGGCTTTTCATATTAACGATATTTTAAAGTGTTCCTGACCTTGTTTCCGACTTCATTAAAAGGATAAAAACTTGTTTAGTGTGCTAAAGTGTTTTCGATTCAAAAGGAATTTCTGGAAACTTTAAATATTGGCAAGATAATTATGTGCTTGGATGTTTAGTAGGAAGTGAGCTATCCATGTGTTATTTTTTCACTGCGTTCTAATTTTTGTTCTTTTTTAATTTACTACTGTTTTCTATTTTATTTCTTTGTAGTGCTTTTTCTTTTCATTTCATTTATTTTTATTAAAATGTGGTTATTAATTTCATTCTAATCGGTAAGTTTATGTCTTTTAGTAATTATGGACATAGCAAATTTGAATCCAGACCCCCCCGATCCTAGCCTTTCCCAGTATGACATGGAGGCGGACGAAATTCTCTTCACCCCTCCCGTCGCGACGCGTCGGGGCTAATATAGTGTTACAATATGTAGATAGTATCAAAAAGAAAAAAACCAAAGTTTTAAAGATTAACTTAAAAAATAAAATAAAAGAAGTTATTCCTCCATCTTCCATAAAAAGAGCTATAGTCAATGTGGAAATGGATCAAATCAAAACTAATCCTCTCCCTCTTTCGTCACTAACTAACGAAATTTTCCCCAGCCCTTCTCCTTCCCCACTCCCTTTTAGAAATTTGTATTCCAAATCGGACATTGGTCCCTTTATTGTGTATGTCCAATTAATTAATGATTCACCTTCTTCGGGTTCTACACTCCACTGTTTGAAATTTGGTTCTTTCCTTTATAAGAACAATTTTAAAAATATATTAGATGATGGCATCAAAAAAATTGGCAGAAATAGATTGTCTGTTGAATTTAGAAACTTTAATGATGCAAATGTATTTATCCAAAATAGTATATGGGAAAACTCTGAATATAAAATTTATATTCCTACATTCAATATAACCAGGATGGGGCTAGTTAGAGGCTTTCCCCGAGATTGGACTCATGAACGAATTGTGGATGATGTGAAAATCCCTGAAGGATTTGGAAAGATAATTAAGACTCGGCGGTTAAGTCGTAAATATAAAAAAGACAATGAAACCTCTTGGACTCCCACAGAATCTGTAGTCTTGACCTTCGATGGTCAAAGACTTCCTGATAAAGTGATCTCCTTTTACTCGTCTTTACCCGTAGAACCTTACATTTTCCCTACAGTACAATGTTATCGCTGCTGTAGATTTGGGCATACCAGATCACAGTGCCGCTCCACCCCTTGCTGCTTTAAGTGCTCCAAGGATCACGATGGGAGCGATTGTCAAGCTTCTGAATTTATTTGCATTCACTGCTCTGGTACCCATACATCTATTTCAAAAACGTGCGCTGAAATGGCCAGACAACAAAGCATCAAACTTAAAATGTCACAAGAAAATATTTCTTATGCTGAGGATTGTTATAAAACCCCTGCATCAAAAAAACTCTTTTCAGAAATTGTTGCTAACAAAAACCAATCACTTCCCTATTCTCCATCTATACCTTCCCACTCCTCCAATGCTTCCCAACGTAAACTTCGTTCTCGGTCCCCAAAATCTCGTTCCCGAACAGCTGCCTTTGAAGGGTATGATCGAGTAGCCCATAATAATATCCTTAAAGAGTTTGCCATCCCACAACCTATGAATGGATGTGGCTATCCCTCTTCCCCTCTAAAAGATGATGCCTTCTCTCTTACCCAATTTCTCCTTCATTCAATCCTTGAAATTGTTTTAAATTCAAATATACCGCAAGACGTTGCCTTCCAACTTATTAAAAATATTACTCTCACGTTTCAAAATGGAGTCAAAAATCATCCAGTGGAATATCAGAAGCATTCTGCATAAGAAATCTGAACTATTCCACTTAAATCAAAAGTATTCACCGAATATTTACGCTCTTTCAGAAGCTTGGTTAAACTCTCGCTTCTGTCTCCCGGGATACTCTTGTCTCAGGGATGATAGGAGCGATAGTTGGGCTGGTACTTGTCTCTTGATTAAAAATAAAATCCCTTTCTCTCTTATCCCTACTTCCTCCTTTCCAACTTTAATATTGTGGCGGCTAAAATCAATGACATTTCATATGTTTCCATTTATATTCCAAAAAGAGACACCTCTATTATCCCACAATTAAAATCTATATTGAATCAAATTCCTCAACCTATTGTCATTTTGGGGGACTTTAACTCCCACCATCCCCTTTGGGGTGCCCTAAACTCCCATCCATTTAGCCTTCTCCTTATCGATATATTAGAACATTTTAACCTTTGCGTTTTAAATGATGGCTCCCCAACTAGGAGAACTCCTCCTGGATCTAATAGTAGCTTCGTTGATGTAACACTCTGCTCTGCGAATTTAGCTTCGCTTTTATCCTGGCGCCCCCTTCCTCTAAGCTACGGAAGTGACCACTTCCCGATTCTAATTTCTTCCCCTCTGAAATCATCCTCTTCCCCTCCTCTCCCTCCCCTTCTCCCATATATTATAAATAAAAATACCAATTGGGATCTTTTCAGTTCCACCCTGGAGGATAATATTTTGCAGCTAGATAATCCGTCTCCAAATAACATCCTAGTAAGGTAACAACCTTCCTCTTCAACCTCCTTTCTATAAGAAATATCTCGCTTCGTATTTCTGGCAGAAGTATTCCACCAAGAATTGTTAGAAGAGGCCTACTTCAAGGCTCTGTTCTCAGCCCTCTATTGTACGATGTTTATACATACGACCTCGATAAGAGAATGACTGATTGTCGTGTTCTACAATATGCCGACGACTTACTCATATACTCTTCTGGGTCTGATGTTTCAGATGTCTCCCGGAACCTTAACCTATCCCTATCCTCTCTTAATTCATGGCTTAACAAAAACTATCTCTCCCTTTCACCCTCTAAAAGCTTTGTTGTGGTATTTACTAGAAAGAAAAAGTTCCCTGACCTACAAATGAAATACAACAACCAAAACCTCAAAATCAAGAAAGAAGTAAACTTTTTAGGGAAGACATTTGACCATAAAATGTCCAATGGTCCCCAAATAGATAGAATCATAGCTCAAACTGAAAATGGTATTAACATAATTGGAGCTCTTAGAGGGGTATGGTGGGGGGCCCATCCATTTAACCTTCGCCTTATCTATAACGCTATTGTCAGAAGCGTCTTTGACTATGGATCCTTCCTAAATCTAGATTCCCAAAAATCAAACAACAAAATTCTAGTTGGGCAAAGCAAGTGCCACCGGGCTATACTCGGTGCAATGAATTCTACTCCTACTAACTCCCTCCAAACAGAATGTGCAGACCCCCCCTTCCATATCAGACGTCATTATTTATCTGATCGGTTCCTCTTCAGAATTAAAATATTTTCTAGTCATCCTCTGTTTCCCAAATTAAAGCTTCTAAAAGAATATACATCCTCTAAAACTTTTTGGAAGAACAAACCTACCCCCTGCCTAATTAAGAGTTTCAATCTTGTTAATTCCATCAAATCCCCTATTAAACCATTCTCCTGTCATCCACTTTTTCATTTTGATTATGACTCTATAATATTTTCCCCCCGCTCAGCATCTTTAGGCATAGACAAAGATACAGTAAACCCTAATTCCAAATTAAATGAAATAATTTTAAAAATTTTTAAACATTCTGACATATTCTTCACTGACGCATTTAAATTTGATACACTGGGCTCAGTTGGTGCTGCATTTGTTCACCACAATTCTGGCCATTCCAGACAGTTCAAATTTCCCTACTACAGCTCAGTTTTTTCTGGAGAAAATTTTGCTATCGTTGAAACATTAAAGTTTATTTTAGAAAATGAGTTAGATGATGCCCTAATTCTCTCAGATTCCCTTAGCTCTATTCAATCCCTTTCCTCCAATCCCTTTTCCAAGAATTATATTTGCCCTATTACCTTGGAAATTAAGCACCTAGCTAGAACTTGCTTCAAAAATGGTATCAGAATTACCCTAGCTTGGATTCCCAGCCATGTAGGTATTCTTGGGAACGAATGGGTTGACCAGCTAGCTAAAAATGCTACTGTTCGAGGCCTGAAATGTAATTTTGTTACCTACCCCCATGATATCCTTAGCATTCCCTTACAAATTCTACAAAAATCCTGGGATCAGCATTGGAAAAAGTCTAGTCGAGTAAAAGGAAAACACTTATTTCTCATACAACCTCAAGTTCAAATGAAGCCTTGGTTTTCAAAAATTCGGCTTACAAAAAGTACAGCTTCTATTATCTCCAGATTGCGCTTAGGACACTGTTCGTCGCCATCCACCTTGCTAGATTCAAAATATTAGACTCAGATAAATGTGAATGTGGTTCAGCTGTGGGTGATGCAAACCACATTTTATTCCAATGCTCCAAATATGATTCTGCTCCTCTTTATAAATATTTAGTTGCCAATAAAGTTCCCTTTCCCATTAGTCCTAATTGTTTATTATCACTTATCAACCAATCTGCTACAAAGGCTCTTACTCAATTTATATCTTACCATAATATTAAGCTATAGACCTACTGACCTGATGTATTGTTCATTTTTTTTTAATTTTACTATTTTACATTACATTTTTTATATCTTACCATAATATCAATAATATTAAGTATAGACCTACTGATGTATTGTACATTTTTTTTTACTATTTTATATTTCATTTTATGTATCACAACATTCAAATTTACTCTAAGTAATTGTAAGTTTTTTTTTTTCGTTCAATTCTAACCTCTTTCAGCTGGTTTAGGGTGGTTTTGGGATCGAGAACAGTAGTTGTTTAAATGTTAACTCTGACTCTTTTTTAAAAAACCATGGATTGTTTATGTACTACACGACACTGGCACTAATCCCTACTTCTACACTGTGGGGCCTTTGCCATTCTCTTAAGAAGAAGAAGAAACTCTGGCAACATTTTTGCGTGAGTATTGCAGCTAAATTCACGACATTGCGTTTAGTCGCTTTTAAACGGTCGAGAAGATTTTTATGGTGTGTCAAAACACTTTGATTGCAGCGACGAAAAGAAAAGAGGTAAGCTTACAAATTATTATTTAATTTATTGTAGAATTAATGTTATACCATATACAATAAACTGTTTGCCAATATCTTGTGTTAATATCGAGCAAATGATTAAAATACTATTGGGGGTACGTCAGGCACCACGTTTATGTCAAATTCGCCTACTATTAGGGTTGTCACTTTGCATACTTACCTGTTTTTTTTTATATATCTTAGCTGTGTTTATTAAATGTGAGTTTGGTTAGGTATCTGAAAGAAATATTATTGTTTTGAAATCATCCTATTAATCAAGGAATATGGATGGAAATATATATGTACTTATAAAAAACCTTAGTAACCTGGGGATTCAGGGGATAAATGTCGGTACATTTCAAAACGATAGAAATAATTGAATAACCTTCGAAGTCTAGTTTTAATTACGGCGTTGTCGTTGTATCCGGAGGGCGTGGGTTCGATTCCCACTCATGGCAAATAATATTATTACGTTTTTTGTACAGTATCCCCTGGTCTGGGTGTTTATATATATAAATACCGTTGTTCCTCGTACACATAGTACAAGTCTAGAGCTTAGTTTGTGTGCAAAATGTGTGAATTGTCATACATATTATTATTATTTTGGAGTTTTTGGTTGAGATTTTATATCAGTATTTTTATCAGTTCTGGAAAGTAAGACTTATTAAATTGAAAGGCCCAACGGGTAACGTTTTTTCTTTGAGCCGAAATAGCAAACATAGCCAAAAGTGGCTGCTTAGGCAAGAGGAAGAAGCATATATAATTTTATTTATTATAATAGGAGGTATATATAGGGAAGGGATAAAATAAGTTGACATAATGTGACCTTAGTTTTTTGAAAAAGTTGTTAATTTTTATTATTAGAACACATTTTTGTGAATGACATTTTACGATTTATTTTTGTTTTAATAAGTTTTTTATTTGCAGGAATGGCCCCGGCAAAAATCGGTGCAGTTGTGAAAAAAAAAGGAACTACCCAATTCATGACAAAGATATGTGAATCTTGCCCTGGACTCTATGGAAAATAATTATTTTGTCTTCCTATGACGCAGAAAGAATGTTTGGCATACCACGGCGTACATTATTTTTGCAAGATTTTTTTTATTTAGTACCTCTAATTGACATTTAAATCTGTCTTTATTAAAAAATATAGAATTAAAATTCCAACTGTTGAGTGGAAAGTAGGTACCCATATAAGAATTTTGTTATTTTTAATAGGTAAGCCATTGCTGTGATTATAAATAAATAATACTGTATTATTTGTGGTTTTAGTTCATTTATTTATTCAAACAAAACCTCGCTTTAATCAAGTCGGGTAAGTGAATCAATATTTTTGACAGCCCTAGACAATTTAACAAGTTTGTATGAAAATAGTGAAATGAAATGATGTCCATGCCCATCTTCGCCTGTAATATCAAATTCAAGAAAATTATGATGATTTTGAATGTAGATAAATGTATTTATTGATAACTTGTAATGTACAATAATTTTAACAAATTCCAGCCAATGAACGCTTTGATACATAGAAGTTACATAGCATAGGCGTTACGCAAAATTTCCAACCTTCGCCTACTTGCTTTACGATCGGTTTTTCTACCTTAAAGTCTTAATTATAAGTTCGTTTTCATTTAGAAGTGTAGCTAAGTCTTAAGCAAATATTATTTAGAACAGTGTTGCAACATTAAGTTATAAATTTAGCCGTAAAGTTTAATAATGTGTCAAAATGTTGGAGAAGTTAGGGATTTCGACGGTAGCCAAATGTGAGATTGATTCATCAAATGATTACGAAAAGGTTCAGTGTAGAACTATTTCAACGCCAAAATAATAAACAAAAATAAAACTAACCTATAAAAGTTTACAGGTGATTAATCGGTGTCTAAATATGCCCTAATTTGGCACTATTATTAAAATTTATATATCGATCACCGGCGTGCCTTCTACTTACTACACAACACTAAGAATGTTCTGACAACCCTCAAAATGTTTAAGTGACAACACCATGAATGTTAAAATTGCTGTAATGGACGCACCCGAAACTCCCGAAAGAAATGAGATTGAATGCGAATCGACGAAGCGCGCTTCCATTCGGCCGTTAAGGACGAAAGTCTTAAGAAATCCATGGGCCACATCGTTATGGGCTACTATCGTCTTAACAAAACGTTAAGTAAAATTAGATATTGTAATATCAGAGTTCTATCGTGATGGTTATAATAATATAGTCTCGTATTAGGTTGGCTATAAAAATGCCTCCACCTTGGAATACACGATGAGGTCCCATTTACTACAATTTGGGTGGTTTGCTCTCTAAGTTATTTTTTGTGCCTACTTGGAATATTATATTCATTGGCCGAGTTGGTTATTCGGACTTAAAACACTAAAATTTTTAGATCCCCGGTTCAAACACTGGTGTGTAGGTACCAATGAGTTTTTAATTAAAAAAAATATGTAGGTGACAACACCAGCCCCCCTAGCCAAGAGCATTGTCGCTTTTTACGCTCGAACGTCGCAGAGGCGTGAAAGAGAGGGAGATAACAAATTTATTATCCTATTGGTGTATCTATATTGTTGTCTCGTTTTGGTTATTTCTGTAACGATAAAAAAGAAAGTGACGTCATCACCAAATGTCATCTTCTTACAAAACTTTCGGTCGCGCTTTTAGCGCTCATGCTCTTGGCTAGGGGGGCAGTACCATGCCTGAGGCCGTCTAGGCGGTCTCGGGCGCCCGCTGTAATGCACACGTGATGAGGTAGGTATACCTATTGTAATTATAAGTAGGTAATTATAAACAAATGATTTTTTTAAAAATTTATTTCTTATAAAATAAAAACAAATTTAGTACCTACTTACTAGTACTTACATTAGACATCTGTCTAAAAAGTGTACAACCTATTGTAACAAAATAAAATAGGAAAAACCTAAATTACAATTTGATTTTGTGGCAACATCGACTTTTTTTTTTCTGTAAATATGTTAATTGTAAATTTAAATTGATTAGTAGGTACAGTCCGTCAAAAAAGAAATTAATTCATGGTATTACCTGGTATCATTAATAATGCGAAGAAAAGGAATTTGTTACTTTTTGTTTATTTATTTTATTTTCACACAGAATGAAATTGTTTTGTCATGCATGGTCTTATGTCTACGACCGCCTCCGTACTAATTGTTACGCCTTTATCGTTGTATTCAGAGGTAGTGGGTTCGATTCCTACCCCAAAAAAAATCAAAACATTTTTCTGTATAGTTTGTCATTTCTGTCTGGGTATGTATGTATGTATCATCACGGGTGCCGTACGGCGCCCGAGACCGCCTAGACGGCCCCAGGGTACCCAGCGGAGGGATTTTAATCCCACCTCGTAGCCGATGGTATGAGTCTACACCGAACAAGTGGCTAGCTCGTTGCGATGTTTTGAATAGACTCAATAACCCATCTATAAACAGTTTCACAAGTTGGTATAGTGAAACCGGGACTGACAGCTTAACGTGCTCTCCGAGGCACTATAGTGGTGTTGTCAAGCAAATGTACATACATTTTTAAATTAAAAAACTCATTGGTACACACCGGGATTCGAACCAGGGACCTAAGTGTTTTTAAGTCCAAGGTCTAACCAACTAGGCCACCACGTATATTCTTCTGTCTGGGTGTTTATTAATATTCATTTAAAGTTGTTTCTGGTACCTACACATAGAACAAGCGTAAAGCTTAGTTTATGACCAGAGCAATATGTGTAAATATTATTACTATTATGGCACACTATACCGTTTTTTTTTTTTTCGGGTAGAAATGGAACCCACGACTTCCGAATACAACGCCAAAGGCAATCATTAGTAAAGGCGGTCATAGACCTATAGACTATTTAGGCATGAGAAATCATTTTTATTTTGTGTGAAAATAAAATAATAAATTATATAGGTACGAAGTGGCCGAGTTGGTTAGACCTTGGACTTAAAAACACTTAGGTTCCTGGTTCGAATCCCGGTGTGTGCCAATGAGTTTCTAATTAAAAAAAAAATTTACATTTGTTTGACAACACCACTATAGTGCCTCGGAGAGCACGTTAAGCTGTCGGTCCCGTTTTCACTATACCAACTTGTGAAACTGTTTATAGATGGGTTATTGAGTCAATTCAAAACATCGCGACGAACTAGCCACTTTTTCGGTGTAGACTCATACCATCGGCTACGACGAGGTGGGATTAAAACCCCTCCGCTGGGTACCCTGGGGCCGTCTAGGCGGTCTCAGGCGCCGTAAGGCACCAGTGATGATATGTATGTATGTATATGTATGAAAATAAAATAAATAAATAAAAAGTATCACAATGTTTTTCTTCGCACAATTATTGATACCAGCTGACATAAAGCAGGTATAGTAATACCATGAATTAATTTCTAGCCTTTTTTGACGGACTGTATAATATAAGCATTGTAATTTAATTTCGGGTATATTTTAATAATTGATAAAAAATTAACGAACCCGTACCTACCAAATTATTAGTGCCGTAATGCATTACCGATTCGATTAATTGTTAATCGTGTGCCTTATGAACAAACGAGTTTATACACCTTTTAGACAGCCTAAGTATATATAAATTAAATTATAATAACTTAGTCAAATATAGACCAACATTTTATAAGAAAAAACACATTACAACGATCAACATTTGCAGTTCTATTCATACCCTCGAGCCCATCATAGACCATCACTTATACACCTACAAACTTTATCCTTATTAAAATAATATTTTTTTTAATAATACCTATATCAATTGTCGGGTATGGGGCCTTATTCCAAGATTGCAACCGCTAAACACGACAAGACGTTGCGTAAACTCTAAATATGGAAATATAAGTTCTACTCAAATGGCTATATAGTCTGTATTAGGTTGGCTATAATAATGCCTCCATCTTGAAATACACGAATTCTTCGCAAGTTTATACATGTTTGGAGCATTGGAATTTCAACTCTATCATTAACAGAATAGAACTTATATTTCAATATTAATAGTTTACGCAATGTCTTGTTGTGTTTATCGGTTGCAATCTTGGAATAAGGCCCATGGAATAAATAGGCTTTGAGCCCGGGCCCTTATTATATTGGTGCAAACTTGTAAAAGCCGCATTAAGTTTGTAAAGTCTACCATAAACTTTTAAAATATGGGTATCCTACTTACATTGGAGCACCGAAAGTGACATTTAAAGTCATTGAATAGGGTCGAAAACTACTTATATATAACATTATTGATCGCTTCCACTATACCGGCTAAATGATGCGGTTACAAAATGGGCGGCGACCAAGACGTCTATATGCACGCATTATTAATCTACTATAGGTATTAATATCCTCGCTACGTAATAGTCAAATCACTGCCCCGGAAAAAACTACGAACTCGACAAGAAATCGATGAAATAAGCCCCTAAAAACGGGTGAACTCACAGACTAAAAGCTTATCAATATTATGTACCATTTTTTTGCTTAGGAACTAACTATTAGGTATTTTGGCGCATCAGTCCTATTGTGTATAGGCACAGAAAACTTATCAAGGACCAATGCGCTAAACTTACTTTCAATAACAGGTAATTTTGCGCATTGGTCCTTATGTGTAACTATAATGTTTGCGCATTAGCCCTAATGCGAGTAATTAATTACCTACCTAATGTTCTTTCTTTGTCCGTATATTGGATGTACGGTATATTAGACAATCTTTGTCAGGACTCATTCTCATCACAAAGTAGATAGTTGCTATAAGTACGTAGATGTAGATAAGAACGAACCAAAATATTAGATTGAATCTTAGAGGAAAATCCGGATCATCTTCATCCACTCCCTGAAATAAAGTTTTTACACATCGTTATTATATATTCATACATTTTGTAAGAATAAGTTATTTATTGTAGGTATAATTTATTAACAAAAAAAAAAACATCCGTCTTGTAATTTATAAAACACGCAGACAAATGTACTTAAAGCCGGCTGCATACGTTAGTCACAACTTGGCCCAATGCCATTCGTCAAAACGATAATCGAGAAAATAGCATTGGTTGCAAAATTGCCGCGAGCGTTGGTTGACCGGCATACTAATATAATTTTTAACGTGTGGATGCCTATCAAATCCACGAGCAACATTGGTAATGGTGTTGAGGCCAACGTGTGGAGCCGCCTTATTAAAATTAAGTTAAAGTTAAATTAAGTAAGAATATATAAATATGAAGACACTCGTTAAAACAAAATAACATAACCCTGCCCTAACCCCGACTCTACACGTTGGCCTCATCACCATTACTAATGTTGGCTTATTAATTTGCTAGGCATCAGTTTGTGGTAACAAAACCGGTCGGTATGATTATTACTTTAAAATATTTATTAAATAAATAAATGGAAATTTTCAACAAAGAAACATTAGGTACCTCTACATGTGAATCTCCACCAGACCCTGATTGCGTATTAGTTTCCACTGTTTCTTCGCCAGCGTCGCTAACTGGCGTTAAGCCGCTAACTGGCGTTAAGCTGATGACTGGTGCTCCTGGCTTGTCCATCGGACCTGGAGGTCGGATTATTGATGATGTTGGAGATGTTGATGGTGTACTGTGCTTGTTAAGTATGTCCTGAAAAGTGAACCCGGGTGATTTTTGGATTTTTACATAATATGCATTTATGTTTTATGCCTGGGTCACGTTACTTCACACATGTCACGAAAGTATGGTCCGGGACTTCTATTCGACAAGTGTCATTTTTAATAATCAAAAATAAGGCCACAATAAAGAAGTTCGCCTGCAAAATCCCTTTTGACATTTTTTTATATCTATATAGTTACAATCTAAATAAATAATATTGGAACACATCAGTTTTCGCAAATTTGCATATTGATTGACCCCATTCCAATGATATTATTAAAAACAAAAGATACTTAAAATATCATTGCCCCATTCATGTGCTTTGTATATCTCCTCTCTACCAGTTACAAAGTCACATACAGTGCTCCAAAAAAAAAAAGTTCCAATAGCCGTTGAAATAACCATCAAAAGACAAATGTATTGATTTGATCGTTTCCCGTCGATCGAGCTCTACCTATACCTACCTATAGTCTAAAATTCCTATACATTTTTTTGACGTCGATTAGTATTTTGATTGGGCTTCTCGGTAAGGCCCCAGGTTTCCACTGGGAAGTATTTTATAAGTAATTGTACTCGTATCCCCGCCGTAAAATACAATTTAAAAAAACTGACGAGTATGAATACAGAACAATAACAGTTTTACCGAGGTAGTCAATTATAAAAGAACTAAATAATAAATAAAATTCTATGCATTTATTACATTAGTTTTACTTTTTACGTACATATTTATGTTTATGTCCCGATATGTAGATAGGGTAAACTTGCTTAAATTGTATCTGCTCCTAAATCATTCCTTATGTTTATCCTACCCTAAGGCTGCGACAACATTCTAAACGGCATAAAACGTAAACTTTAGTCTACCATCTTGCACTAAGAAAAGCAAAACACTGTGCCCGCTTACAAAATTAGGTCCCACGTTACAAAATCATCCTATATTTCCTATACACAAGGCAAAGCATGCAGTCACTCCACTTCACCAATGTATAAAAAAAATGCCTAAAACTTCTTATTGCCATTTACAGCCGGCTCAAACGTCAATTCGCATAATCCATCATCGATTTTCAAAAGTCCTATTCACCTGAAAGTGATAGAAATGATGGTCCAGCCGGAACTTTTCTAGCTGAACTATGAAGATTTTGTCAATAACTTGTAAAATGCGTAATGTAGATTCTAATCTGTAATCTCCGTCACATATTCCGTCACTAACTTTTATCTAAAAAGTTCAGTCTAATACTTGACAATTAGTGAGATATTGAGTAAAATCGAGTGGTGCAGCCAATATATAGAAATTACTTTGGATGTCATCACCATATTGCGTCGTGAAAACTTTTGTTAAGAAATGGGCCCACACTTTGGGAGCTGAGATCTCATGTGCTCGAAAAGCTAAAATCTGGTTGGCTTACATTTGTTACGTTTTTAGATGTGGAATGTGGTTACACACGATTTTTATCTAGTTATAAATGTGGGAACTCTCTAAGTTAGGTGGTCCAGCCACCCTGAATGACATGTAGGGTATGCTGTTAAATCCGTAGTATTTTAGGTTTAATATTATATTAGGCATCATAGTAGTTGTTTTTTAGGGTTCCGTATTTAATCTCACTTTCTCCCCTAATCACCGTGTTAAATAGAAAATAGATCAGGAAATCGGGTGAAAAAGGGCTCCTTACACCCCATCCAAAGGTAGGGGTGTAAATCTATGAAAACCATGAAGCTAAAAAAACGCGCTCCGCGGACGGTTTTTACCTTCATGATGAAAACAAATGAAACTTATGACATTCCGTGCTTATGACATTAATTTTTACTTTGGGATGTTGGATAATTATGTCGGTTGTATTTTTTTTATTAAAAAGCTTTCAATTAAAATGAAGAGGTACCTCTTTCGTTGCCTTTGATGTCGTCGGGGATGTTTGTTCGATATATGGAGCCCAAAGGCCAGGTATTGTAAAATCATAATCTTCAGGGTCATCGTTATATCGAGGTTTTCGTCCACGTATCTCATCTGTTGCAATAATTGTTATTAGCACAGAACCTTTGTAAGCGTTTACAAAAGCTTCCTTGAGATCTCTTAATACATTTACTGTAATAAAAAATATAAATTAATAAGTATTTTCGTAAGATAATTAAGAATCTATATAAAATAATGATGTATATAGTTAAAAATTAAATTAAAAGACCCGAACATAAAATCTTTTCACAAAAAGAACCGTCTTCAGAATCGCTAAAAATAATAATCTTTGTTTAAATATTTTTTTTATTACTATTTAGTGATTTTGAAGGAACTCACACTAAGCCCAAACACAGCAGAGTTTCGGTTCCTACCTTCTGGTTTCATCGATATCATCACTATTCATCATCTGATGATAAAGTCGGAAGGTAGACAGTTTATTGGGACCATTCTAAGGATTGTAAATACCACAGAATAACATATTCTTTTCCAGTTAATTTTGATTTAAAAACGTTGAAGGTTTATTTTCAAAGCTTTAAATTAGGTTCCTGGAAATTAGTATTATTTTTATATTGTCGCTACGAATTGGGATTAACTTACGTAGGAATTGCCTACGAGGCGTTTTCAGCAAACTTACCATCTTTTTGCACAAGAGTAAAAAGAACTTAAGTTTATAACTTACCCTGATATATAGAGATCCTACGTAACTTACCTAAAAGGCGTTTCGCTTCTTTAACTTGCAAAGATTTTTTACCGTAAGCTTCGGAAAGGTCATGAATTTTTCGTATTTTAATTTTATAATAATCCATATAACCGTTTGGGTATATTTTACCAGAGTTTACCTAAAATTACGTCCAAGACTATAGTCGGTCTAAAAATGAAAGAAAATCAAAGAAAGCGTTGTCAGTAGTAGGTAAGATAATTAAGTAGTAGGTAAATGTAAGAAAATCCAGGAAGCTTTTAGTAGTAGGTGTAAAAAATCAACGAGGGCTGTGTCAGTAGGTGTACCTAAATGTTAGAATATCAAGCAGGGTGATGTAAGTAGTAGGTGTAAATGTAAGAAAATCAAGGTGGACGATGTTAGTAGTGGGTATAAATGTAAGAATATCAAAAGGGCTATATTAGTAGTAGGTTTGAATATAAGAAAATAAAGGAGTGCGATGTTATTAGTAGGTGAAGTGAGTCCTTTCAAAAGAAAGGAGGACGTTAGTAGTAGGTGCAAATGTAAGAAAATTAAAGAAAGAGATGTTAGTTAGTAGGTGTAAATCTAAAAAATCAAGGAGGGCGATGTTAGTAGGGTTTAGCTCTTATCTCGTATCTTATTGTATTTATTATTATTCAGGGAAAAAGCGATAGCTGCATTCGAAATCGCGAAATCTGCTTTCACCATTATAAAATGACTTTCGCACTTCCAGTAATACTCGATTACTGTTTGTCGCAGAATTAAAATAATATCTTGGTAGGTCATTGTATTTATTAATCTTTATGTGATGGGCTTTTATTTGTATTTAGAAAAATATATATACCTTGGCAACAATAGCTTTTATGTATTCAAGTTCAGATAAAAATGCATAATCTCGTTCATGATTATATTTTAAATATTGCAAATTGGAGGTTGTGGGCTTTCGTGGTTTCACTAAACCGAAAATATTTATATTTTCGTTAAGCTAAAATTAAATAAAAATATTTATAATTGGACATTACTTTTATACATGTTGTACTTTGGAAGGTTGCCCTTTGGGCTAATATGAGGCTACGCATTTGGACTATTGATCAAATCCAAATTTATTTCCTTATGGAACCATGTGTCGCAAATGAAAAAAAAAATTTGGCTTCTCCATACAAACTAGTAATATTAAATTATCCAATTTATATGGATATGCCAATTTTGTTTTTAATTTACGACACACGGGTCCATAGGAAAAGTTGTTTAATTGATCAGTAGAACCTCATATTAGCCCAAAGTCATCTCTATATACTTCCATAGTCATCATGTATATGTATTTATTAAGAGGAGCGTCTTCCCATACATTGACGGTCCTAACTGTTAATAAACATTTATAGATTTTTATGATTTTTGGAAGTGTTATAAATAGTATATATTCGTATGCGAAAAATTATGTTCATCTTCAAGCATCTAAGAGGAGTTGGACATACCATTGTTACTATATGAGTGCTTGGGGTGGTAGCAGTAAATTTACATTGCTTAAACTTGGACGGTCAGATCAGTTTTCTGGGTAGTTATTTATATAATAAAATCTTTTAAATATTGTCAATTTATCAAAATCGTCTTCCAAATGAATTATTAGAAAATGGCTTTTATCTCTTAACTACTCATAAACTGAAAAACTTTTAGAAATTTAACATATATATAAAGGGGTTTTCAACAAAAACTTTGTTTTATAAAACAAAAAAATAGATGAATTGTTTGATTTGATGATTAATTTTTTTATTGAATTACAAAGAGAAAAGTTCGGCAATTATGAATAAAAAGTGATATCTAGCAAATGTCCACAATGTAGCAAATGGCGTGATTGTGTCGTTTTTTTTTTCGAAGATGAGGCTGGAAATGCGGTAACGGTCAATGGATCACACTATCCCGAGATGTTAACTTTGGCCTATTATTGATGACGTGGATATCACTGACATGTGGTTTCAACAGGATGGTGCCACATGTCACACAGCCAATGAAACGATCAATTCATTGCAAACCAATTTCCCGATCGCATAATTTCACGAAACTCAGCTGTTAAGTGGCCAGCCAGATCGTGTGATTTAACACCACTGGATTTTTTTGTGCGGCTATGTTAAGGACAGAGTCTATACAGCCAATCGAATCGATTGCAGCTTGAAAACTCAAAATCCGTGATGTGATTAATGTAATAGTCCCGCCATTTTGTCAAAAAGTGATTAAAAACTTTGATGAAAGAATCGACATTTGTCAGCGTGCTTGTGGTGGATATTTGCCAGATATCATTTTTCATTCATAATTGCCGAACTTTTCTCTCTGTAATTCAATAAAAAAATTAATAATCTTCATCTATTTTTTTTGTTTTAGAAAACAAAGTTCCGTTTATGTGGATGTAATTGATTCCTATTATATATGTGAGAGGGACTCCTAGTGTTGGGATCAGGGACTTACCCAGTCAGATATATTTGGTATTTTTGCTTACTTAAAAAAAAAATGGTAAGGAGAGGTAATACTTTGTACTTGAATTAGAATGAGCATCGAATAATCTCATCATACACTCCTCTTATATAAATAAGTTATTATAAAAACCTTTCGCCTTGACCCCTGATTACCTATTAAGTAGCCAGCTCGTGGTTTTTGCAAATACTTAACCCATTTTTTTAACAGTTTCACAAGTAGGTAAAGTGAATCCGGGAACTCGACAACATGTGTGTGAGTACCTACTCATTATTTTTGTTAATGTGGAAAATATTTATTATTATTTGAAGTTTGGTAGCTTTTTTGGCAAAAAACGACTTAATAAACTAATATAACTCAGTAAATAAAATGAATACAAAACCTGTAAATTACTTGCGAAGTCAATGTTAACAATGTTTGGTTTATCAACACCTAAGAGTTTGGTGATCCTTGACTTCAGCGCACTAAACGTTTTTGGTAGATATTTGGTAGTGGTAAGTTTGTAATTTTGCGAATAGCCAACGCCCTGAAACAAAACGCAAGAGCTTTCTTCATGCAAAAAAAACCATAGAAATTCAACGTGGAAATGCAGGCAGCAGCGTCCTCATTACATGTACGAATGCGCATCAGAAGATCTCAACGAGATTTTTTATTTATTGTAACTTCTTTCTTCTTTTTCATATTAAGAAATAGAGTCATAATAATACTTATAAAATAAATAAATAAAAACCATCACAGGTGCCAATTTGGGTCCCAGCGGAGGGATTAACCCATCCTCATTTCGCCGATGGTATTCGGAGGCAAAACCTAACAAGTGGCGAGCTTGTTGCGGTGTTGTATGATGAAATAGCCTCATTGTATAAAGCGGTCACCCATCCCAGGCCGGTCTTGTTGTCATCTGCTTAACCTTGCTATCAGTTGCGCAGTAACTTAACCACTAGGCTGGGGCCGCTTTTTATGTATTATAATACTTATGTAAACATACAAATACTTATAAAACAAAACACCACTCTTTAAGGTTGTTGGTATTAACTACCTGATTATAATTTAAATCCTGACAACCCATATGAAGAACAATTTATATTCCCCCTTTTTCTTTCCGTTACAAAACCTCGGGTAACAGAATGCATGCGCGTTCTGTGGCCGATGCATGTACCAACCCGCACTAAAATATTTGGTGATTCGTACATCTGTCGCACTATTAAAATGTGGAATGCTTTACCTGCTTGCGTGTTTACTCCATCATATAACCTTAAGCCGGCATAATGGACCAAACCAGCTTTTTCAACACAGTTCTAAGAGCTGTGTATTCATTATTGAGGAGGTGTAGGGTCACATGCCGAGCTCCTATAAAAAAAGACTTATTTTGCGCTTTCTAACCTACCATAGGACTTTGTTATAGCAAAAATGGAAATGCGTTGAATTCTTGGTCCACCAGTTTATAGTAAACAACAGCTAATATATCAGTATGCTTCCTGCTATCTATAGATTATTTAAATAGGTATTTTTATTTCTAAAAAACTTTTATAAAATTTACCAAGTCTCCAATAGCAGGTATTCCCTCGACGTAAACTTCCACAATTGCTTCTGGCAAATCAAAAGGATCTATTACTTTCATTTCACGAAATTGTAATGACTGAAACCGTAAATTGCGGGTTACACTAAAAAATATTTTTACCATACAAACTATTACTTATGTCATTTAAAAAATATGTTAAAAATAACCTAAATTGGTATATGGAGTAGCCAAATTTTTTTTTTTTATTTGCGACACATGGTTTATGGATAAAGTTTTTTGGTTCTATCAAAAGCCCCATATTAGCTCAAAATGTAACTATTAAAGGTCAACAAAAATTTGAAGGAAACTTCTTTGCTTATTACCAAAAAAATAGATATTTTACACATCTGGTATTACAGATGCTTTTGGCTTGTACGTTTTTAGTATTTTGTGTCGTAGCCTCTGTACTTAAAGGATTTCGTTATGTTGACAATCTAACATTACCTTTAAAATAAACAGAATATGGGCGCTGGCCCCTTTTACTTAGCTACCTACTAAAATTATTTACCTTAGTATTTGTCATTCCAAGAGAAGCAAGATATATGTCTTTTAGATTATCTTCTAGGATTCGATTGCCTTTAAATTGTATAGAAGTAGGACTGTACAGAATTGTAAGTTGCGCAAGTGCATTTGCACCTGAAAATTACAACAAAAATTAAAAACAAACTTTGAAACTTACCCAGTTTTTTTATCTAGTCGAAGATAGCTTAACAAAATATAAATATTATTTTAACTATAATTTAAAACGAACTCCCGCAAAATAACGCCTGATTCAATTAAAGACTTTTAAGTACAGTTAAACCAAGTAGACTGACTCTACCTTTGAAGTATCAAAGATATGAAAAGTGCAATGTCAGCCCAAGCTCAAAGTGTATGCAGTTTTGTGCACACGGCTTTGAATGTACCTTTGATAAAATATAAAACAAATCATATTGCAATGTCAGCCAAAGCTTAGAACGTATGGAGTTTTGTTTACATGGCTTTGATCAAGACTGACTCTACCTTTGATCAAATTAGACAAGTGCAAGATCAGATCAAGCTCAGAGTGTATGAAATTTTCTTTAACCGGCTTTGACTGGATACTGTAAACCCATGATCAAAGATGACAAGCGTAATGTCAGCCCAAGCTTAAAAAATACATTAGTACGGATGGTAAATTGTTCAGTTATACGGAGTGGATATTAAGTATAGTTCCGATTTATTCAATAATACTGAAATTTCTTTGTCGAACTGTAAATCATTTTTTTATCTAAATAAATTGGATATTAACTCAAATCTGCAGTCAAATGCAAACCTTGACATATTTTGTATAGGAAATTTCAAATTTAATGTTTGATATGGCGTTGATATCACAAGGTTGATATACAATATTTGATAGAATAAGGCCAAAGGTCCCATATCAAAAAAATCTGAACTACCTTAGAACTTTGCAATACCCAATGATAACAAACTATCCCAGGGTTGTACGAGTTAATTAAAACTGGTTTATTAGCTTATAAGTCGGATAAAATTATTTTGGAAGAGAATAAAATACTAACCAGAAATATAAATTAATATTATCCAAGGAATATTTAAATACATTATAAGTAAGTTTAAATTTAAATTATTTTACTTAACTTAGTTTATTAAATAGATATATTTAATTTTAAGTATTACAATAGAAATTCACGAAATAAATGCAAGAAGACATTTCATATTTTATTTATGACATTATCTTTTTTAGTTTATTTTGGCTCCTGCCAATACCAATTCACACACATTATAAGTATTTAGAAAAGTCAAATCCAAATAAATGTTTATTGTTGACCCCTTAGAAAAAGATTAGATTTTTTTTAAGGTTGCCCCCGAGGGTTCAATTTACTTCTCTCTCACTGCCAAATTATCATTCCATTATTTTATCCACAATTCTAGAAAAACTTAGAAATTCTGGAAAACATAACTCTTTGGAAAAC
This sequence comes from Monopis laevigella, assembly GCA_947458855.1. Lineage (NCBI taxonomy): Eukaryota > Metazoa > Arthropoda > Insecta > Lepidoptera > Tineidae > Monopis > Monopis laevigella. The sequence goes on from OX381588.1 coordinate 9,253,494, forward strand.
AATAATTTATTGCCTCAAAATCAGTATGGATTATGAATGAATTTATATATATTACCCTATAGGACATGTGCCTCTATAAGTCGGTGAGGTGAACACTATTATTTTTATGAACATTTACAATGCATTCTCTATTCCCAATGGGCAAAAAAAAAATCCTCCCTCCGTAAACTAGTGGTTGCAAGGTGTACCTTCGGGGTCGTATCCGGAGGTCGTGGGTTAGATTCCCAGCCGTTGCAAAAAAAAAAAAAAAAAATTGTAGTTTAGTCATGGTCTTGGTGATTATAAAATATAATATGTATTATTTAATTGTTTCTGATACACATAGTACAAGCTTAGATAGAGCTTAGTTTGTGACCAATATGTGTAAATTGCCCTATACATATATATGATTATTATTATAAGAGATAAACGCCTATTTACAAGGCCATTTGTGTCATAACATAAGTTATCACTTTTAGTCGAATCGCCCCTTAGCTGACAAAAATGGCATTGTAAATAGGGATTGTAAACCGAGATTAGTAATGTCAATTCACATACAAATAATTATTCGTAGATTAAATTATCAATACTTAAGAATAATTATTTGTATGATATTTGACATTACTAACCTCGGTTTAATTTATACCCTCTTTTGATCCAATCGGCCCTAAGTTAGTTAACAAAAGTTATAAGCACGCAACCATACAGAGAAACATGTCTGTCTGTCTGTGTGATTGCTTGCTTATAATCTTTCTTGTATGAGTCTCTGTTGAGACGTTGCATGTTGGGTTATTCCCAGTTGTCACTACCCGCTCCGTTCCTACTAACGACAACTGGGGAAAAAAATCCCAGTTGAAATTGAAAATATATTTATTCAATAAAACAATACAAAAACTTATGCTAATTTATAAAATAGAAATCACAATAAAAACACAATATTATTTAATGATTTGGTACACCCTCAGCTTCAGCGTAGCGACTTTACAGTACACCGCGCTGGTTTTCAGGGTGCGCCTTAGTAAATCTAACATTATTAAACGTAACGTGCAGTAAATTAAAGTGAAGTGTAGCGAGTTAATTAAAGTGTAGATATTGAATTAAGTGTAGATTTGGCTCATGTGAAGTGTAGTGGAGTAGAACAAATTACAGTAAGAAAATGAAATAAAATATACTGGAGTGGAGTGAAATAAAAGGAGTGTTATAAAAGAAACAAAAAAGGAAAAAAAGAAGTAAATTGAAGAAAATGTAGTAAGTGAATTGTAGGTAGTGAACCGAAGTGCATTTGGTTGGACTTGAGTGTAGTAGAGTAGAGAAAAGTGAGGAGTTAACTGAAGTAATCTAGAGGTGAGTTAGGAATGTGGAGTAAACAGGGTGAAGTGAAATGGACTTATGGAGTGAAGGAAACAAGGTATAGTAAAGTTAAGTATAGTGGATAAAGTAAAGTGGATTAGGGGGTATACATTTAATTTATCACTAAACTTCACTTCACTACAATTTCATTCGCTTCCCTTTTTTATAAGCTATTTCACTTCACTGGGTTTATTTCACTTTTCTTTACTTCACTCCACTCCTTGCTTTGCTCTACTCTACTACATTACAGTTTACCCGATCTTTTTCAATTCACTATCTACACTACGTTTTTACGTTTTCTACGTTTTTTTCCCTTTATTACATTATATTTTATTTAATTTTCTTACTTCAGTAAACTTCACCCTATTTTATAAAACATTCATTTATTCTACTCTACTACACTTCAACAACCTAATAATATTACAATTTAATTTACACTCCAATTTTTGGTAAGCTGATAAAATATTTCTCGTAACAGCCTTTGTCACCTAACATGTTTATTGAAAATGTTTCTTTTTATTTCAATTTATTTCATTTTTTTATTCTATTTAGTCAGATTAGTTTAACTTAAAAAAATCAAAACATTAAACTAGACTTTAGTGGTGAAGACAACTGGGAACGTTTTAGTGCCACCCGTAACTACTAGCAACTGGGATTTTTTTCCCGTTGTCGTTAGTAGGAACGGAGCAGGTAGTGACAACTGGGAATAACCAGACACAGAAAAATAATAATGTTTTATTATTGTTCTAAATTAAACTGGATACAGATCGTTTTTCACATTAGTCCATTTCTGTACGAATAACATACTAGATGTACTAATAGAACTACTGCGAATAATAAAATAAATTCGCATGGATTGTCCGCGGTAGTTCCATAAACCTACATATTGCATTGATCTTTTTTATTTTCTTTCTTATTTTGTAAAGGGTTTGTCAATAAATAAACACACATTTAAATAAGACTTTTAATCATTTATAATTAATAATTAAAAACAAATTAAGTACCTAAATTAAATTAGTTTCTTGAAATAGTTTTAAAAGTAAAAATTAAGTATCTATAACTATAGTTTTTAAAATACGTATTTAAACATTTCCATCGTAATGTTAAATAAACCATTCACTCATGTAGTAATATTTTTTGAAAACAATTATAAAAGGGTAACCAAGGCGCAGAAAGGTAACTATCAAACTGAGCTATAAAGTAACCTAGCCTAATTAGATTATTTAATGTTAAGACATACCTAGTCACTTCGCTAAATAACATACTTATCATCATTATTACTATATTATAGGGTGAAGGCGGTAAAAACGGCTATAGCGCCAACACTGGCTCAGTACCCTTATGTAAGGAAGTAAGAATTAAAGCGTAAAAAGACCAATCCGCAGAAGAACCAATAATAGGGCCGATTCAACCAAAAGAGGGCATAACTTATACTGGGGATAGTAATGTCGAATTCCATACAAATATTTATTCGAAAATTGAATTATTAATACTTAGAATAATTATTTGTATGTGATTTGAGATTACTAATCTGGGTATACGTAGTACGATTTTGGTACTTCCGCGGATTGGTCTTTTTACGCTTTAGACCTATAGAGTATATTTAGATTGTTTATGAGCTTTGGTCCTTTTGTATACTTATTACAGATCCTTTGCGTGTTGGATCTTTTTGCGAGTAAAAATGGCTACTAATGTTCTTTCTTGGTCCGTATGTTGGACATGCGGTAAATTATAGAATCTTTGTCAGGCTTCATTCTCATCACAAAGTAGATGGTTGCTATAAGTACGTAGATGTAGATAAGAACGAACCAAAATATTAGATTGAATCTTAGAGGAAAGTCCGGATCATCTTCATCCACTCGCTGAAACAAAATAATGAAGTCAGAAATGTATGAAGAAATAAGGGTTATTCCCAGTTGTCATTACCGGCTCCGTTCCTACTAACGACAAAATACTTCTAGGTTCGTTTGAAAATAAAACAAGTTGACCAAAGTGATTTGTTTCTTAAATATGATATGAACGTTGCGCATGAGTCCTTCAGCCGTAGCACGATTGACTTGGAAATAACAAATCTGGCACGGTTAAAATAGGGGCAGTCAGTCCCGACGCGGCGACGGGACATTTAAAATTAAGCATGAAATACGGGACGTCTGAAAACAATAGCATAGTAAAGCTAGTTTTGTAGCAACTAGCTTAGTTTTGTAGCACTAGTGGGTAGGTAGATGATTACCATTCCATTGGATCCTCCATCTGATATTCCTTTAGTGGTATCTTCTCCGTCACCTTGATCACCTTGATTGCCTTGATCACCTTGATTACCTTGATCACCTTGATTGCCTTGGTCACCTTGATCACCTGGAGTACCTGCGATGTCGATACCTGCAGGCCCCAGACCTCCATCGCCTGAAGGCCCTCCTCCGCTCGGGGTTGTGGGTCGGGCTACATCTCCATCATTTTTGCTCAATTGCTCTATTTTCTAAAAAATATAACGAGTTACTTTGTTATTCGTATTTATACAAATATATATAATAATTCATTATATGAATGAAAATTATCAAAAAACTTTTCCGATAGAAGCATATGACGCATATGAAAAAAAAAAAAATTCTCATACAAACTATAGTAATAATTTTTAATGGAGGAGCCAACATTTTATTTTATTTGCGATAAATGTTTCCAAAATAAAAGTTAATTGATTTGATTTGTAGTATAAGCTCTACAGATCAAATCAAATAACTAGCCCAAAATATAAACTTTAAAAGTCACTATATACATATAAATTTAAAATGAAAAGTTTATTTATTATAAAGCAGTAAAATAAAATAATAATCTAAATTGATTTTATTTGACTAAAAATAGGCCAGATTTACTCCAAAAAAATCTATACTAATATTATAAAACTAAAGAGGTCGTTTGTTTGGTTGAACGCACTAATCTCAGGAACAACTGGTTCGATATGGTAGCCCATTTATCGAGGAAGGCTATAGGCTATATATATAAGTACTAATAATATTATAAAGCTGAAGAGTTTTTTTGTTTTGATAAACGCGCTAATCTCAGGAAGTACTGGTTCGAATTGAAAAAATATTTTAGTGTTGGATAGCCCATTTATCGAGAAAGGCTATATAACAACACTCTACGACCAATAGGAGCGGAGTACGTGAAAAATGCACGAACTAACACGCAGGAAGTAAATATAAGACTACCTCTATTGGTTTAAGAACGTGCAAGCAAAGCGGTTAGCTCGGCGCTTACTTAACAGAGTCCAGACCTGCCAGTTGGTATTTGGCTGATCCATCCCAAACGTAGCAGTAATACTCTATATACTACTATTAAATTGAGCTTTATATAGAGTTAGAAGCTGAGTCGGTGAGAAGTATCACCTAACCTTGAATATACTGCTGATATTATTCCCTGCGGTTTAGCCCTGGACTCGATGGAACAGTCAAAGTTAAGGTTTGATTACAAATCAAGTTCAAGGAACTGTAAGGTTACCCCTCGAAAAGTAGGAGTCAATTGAAAGGGACTCCATTTTGAGGTGAAAAGATAGACATGAGTCTTGTTGAGTTTGAACTTGACCAGATTGACATCACTCTTTGCTTTTATATGAATGTCTCTGAAATCTCATGCCTTTTTAAGAATTAATAATAAACCCTTAAATATGAAAGATAGAGGGGTTATTGACCGCCACACGCTTGCACGTCATAAAGAAAATGGCCTTTCTATCTGTAAAGGATTTTAGTGGTTTTCCGTGATATTATATTGCCTGCCTTTGTAACATAAGGTAGTGCAAACAAAGTCAAGCTATAGTAATTAATGGAATGCAATTCACAACGGCCGAGTGAGCTCAAAGGGTTGTGTGTAAATGAGAAAAAAATAAGACATTTCCGTGTTGTCAAAATGCATGCCGATGTAAAACATTAAAGTTTCCATCACAAAAAAAACTGCGCCAATTGGCATGCGTCCTCGTATGATGACCGGGCTGGAAAATTTTGGGAAAATGTTGTGAAAATTCAATACCACTTTTCCGTGATTTCAAATTAGTTCGCAAATTAAGGAATGCAGTAGAAAATAGGAGAACGTTTTCTATCATCATCTCCCAGTCTATTAGTCAACGGCAAGGTAATAGTATACCCCCATGCACTCTGTTTTTTTACTGTTATTAAGAGTCAATTTACTTCAAAAACGTATATTTTACCTTCCCGTTGACTGTACCTATTATTTTTATAAAAATAGCAATTAAGCTCGAATTCTGTTCGCGCACTAAGGGTTCTGTATAACACAAGAAAAAAACTGGAGGTTCGTGGGAAAGACTTATTGCAGACATCTACATACAAAGTTTCGCTATGTAACTTTCTCTAGACTGATTTTTCAATCGTCAGATAAAGTTATTCAACAGATAAATTATATGGAGAATAATACAATTTGACAATTCTTCATACAAGTTAATAATAACTTTAACTGACGATTAAAAAAATCTGCCCTTAGTAGTTTTGGCTGCACGTTGAAAGTCAGTCAGGACAAACTTTTGTATTGATAGAAGATAATTACAGTATCGCCATAATAACAATATAATGGCGAAAAAACAACGGTTTTGGTGTTAGGAAATTAAAAAGCTAGAAAAAAATATTATTTTGCTACGTTTGGTGCTCCTGCACCAAACGTAGCACAAAGTTGTCGTAGCGATAACGGTGCTGTGGGCGCGGGAGCAACTGTCCGCGACGATGGCCGGGCGCCTTCATCACCGAAACGCTGTGCCCAAAACCATTCGGTCCATTATTCCACTTAAAGATCCTCAGACGAAGTTGCGCCTAGTGTGCTATATCTATCTACCTAGATTAATATTGTAATATTTTTAAAATGTGGCAGGCAGGAGGCTAGAGTACTTGGGATGCTACTTATGAATTAAAATTAATTAAACTAAGGTACCTTTGTTGTGGCATATGTTATACTTTGAGTAGTCAAATATAACTCCCCTTTAAAACGCATGTCATCTAATGATATGACTACTATAAACATGGAACCTTTGTAAGCTTTTGTAAAGGTATCCCGGATATCATATATTAGCTTAACTGTAAAAAAGAATTTTCTTATTAAAAATATAATTTTATTAAATGATTTTCGGTTCTACCAATAGAGAAAAGGTTTATGTTGTTTTCAAAAATAAAGCGATGTTATTGGTGGTTCCGTTATGTAAATACCTCTACGATAGAAAAAACTTATGCTAGCGCGGACTATATATATCTTCACGGGTGCCTTACGGCGCCCGTGAGACCGCCTAGACGGCCCCAGGGTACCCAGCGGAGGGGTTTTAATCCCACCTCGTCGTAGCCGATGGTATGAGTCTACACCGAACAAGTGGCTAGCTCGTCGCGATGTTTTGAATAGACTCAATAACCCATCTATAAACAGTTTTACAAGTTGGTATTGTGAAACCGGGACCGACAGCTTAACGTGCTCTCCGAGGCACTATAGTGGTGTTGTCAACAAATGTACATAATTTTTTTAATTAAAAACTCATTGGTACACACCGGGGTTCGAACCAGGGACCTTAGTGTTTTTAAGTCCAAGGTCTAACCAACTCGGCCACCACGTATATAACAGTGACAAGTAGCAGTAAAGCGCGGACTGATATGCAAAATATATACATATGCAAAAACCGTCAAGTGACCTAGTCATGTTCCGGTTTTAGTATATAGTTTCACCTGTTTTCAGGAGATTAGTGCATCGATTTCTTGTCGAGGTTCCTTTCAGGGTGCGGTTACGAAGTGGGTGGTTGAATAAACGATAAGGCAGTATATTAAAATATAATCGAAATTCAATTCGTCTTTATCGCAGCTCATTTCGTAACCGTATCATTTAGCCGGCACAATTATTAATTGACCCCATTGCATTGATGGGCTTTGTAGGTCTGCTCACTACTAAACATAGAAAATCCATAAAATTGTATATAATCGATTAATACCGACCACTATCAATATTGAGAGCGGTCGGTATTGGTATATACCAGCTAAAAATGCGTTTACGAAATGGCCATGCAAAGGCGAATTTGCATTATAGGTCAATTTTAATTTCTTCGCTGCTGTATCGTCAAATCAACTGCTTGTATCGTAACCGCCCCTGAAAGAATATTACACATCGTAAGAAATCGTTGCAGTAATCTTTTAAAAACCAGTAAACCCACAGACTAAAACCGAAACATGAACGGTTTTTGTATCTGTATGGCTGTGGTAACGGAAGCAGTGGTTGGCCTAGAATAATTATTAAGATTCCACCTAAAAAGGTATGTAATTTACATAACTAGGAGGCTGAGGAATATATAACAAAAAAACTTACGTAAATGACTTGTCGCTTCTTGAACTTGCTGAGCTCCGTATAAGCCATAGGCTTCGTATAAGCCATGAACGTTTCGTACATTAATTTCATAGTAATCTTTATTATCGTTTGGAAACATTTTAGCAGGGTTTACCTAAAAAAAATCACTGCTTGTATTATCCTTAAACTATTACCTACGCTTTAAATAGCGGGTGATTCTTTCTTTGTGACCTTCTAATGAAGCGTTCGTTTCAGATTTATAATGGTTTTTGTTTTTATAATAGATGCCTATATGATTTACTGATTGGTGCAGATTGGTTTGTGGGGCATGAATTATACTTTTTAGATATTTCGGTAGATATAATTCTGGACATACCTTCTGCCAAGTTTGACCCGGAAATGTCAAGACCCAGATTGATGTCCAAAAAAACGTGATTTTCGTCAATTATGAGAGTCACACGATGAAAGTGATTGGTCCGAAACCGTTCAAAACCTTTTGCGCTGTGTTAAGGCTTACTAGAAATATGAGAAAGTACTTCCAGCAGACGCGCAGATGGTCAAGATCCGAGAGGAGTTGCTCCTGGAATTGAAGCTGGGGAGATTCGAAAACTACACACATCAAAAAAGTCTAAGATCATGCACCATGATACAAATTCTACAAATTATAATAATCAAATATTCTATCTTTTCTTATATAAAGGGTAAGTAGGTACCTATGTAACCCTTTTTGTTTTAGATAACAACTGGCTGTGTGTTCTAATATAAATGTTTTCGACTTTGCTTTTTCATAAAATTGAAAGTGAATGCATTTGTTTGAATTGAAATGTCATTTCTGTGCTTTTGAAATTTGGTTTAATCTTAATTTTATCATTAGAATTTTCGACAAAATACCATTGTGAGACATTGTTTACTTCATGGGGCGACGTCATTTCAACGTAGATAAAGAACTGTAGGGATGTTGCAAGCGGGAAAGGAATCAATCAGAGGTATCGGCATTTTGGTGTCAACAAAAGTGTTATTTGCCGTCTTTGGGAACGTTAAAGCAGACCCTTTATTTACCTTTCAGTATATCATATAGGCAGCTCTCTAACTATAAAAATTTAATATGTATTATATCGTTGTTTCTAGCACACGTGGTAGACTTTATAGTTTTTGACCAGAGCAATGTGTAAATTATCCTTTATATTATTATTATAAAAAGCGGCCCCAGCCTAGTGGTTAAGTCACTGCGCAACCGATAACAAGGTTAAGCAGATGACAACAAAGCCGGCCTGGGATGGGTGACCGCTTTATACAACGAGGCTATTTTATCATAAACACCGCAACAAGCTCGCCACTTGTTAGGTGTTGCCTCCGAATACCATCGGCGAAATGAGGATGGATTAATCCCTCCGCTGGGACCCTGAGGCCGTTTAAACGGTTCTCGGGAGCCAAACAGGCACCCGTGATGGTATTTATTTATTTATTTATTATTATAAGATAAGTAGGTACCGGCTCTGTTCCTACTAACGACACTGGAAAAAAAATCCCAGTTGTTGCTAGTAGTTACAGGTGGCACAAAAACGTTCCCAGTTGTCGTCACCTCTAAAATTTATTAAGATAAAGTCTAGTTTGATGTTTTGTTTTTTTTAACTAATCGGACTATAAATAGAATAAAAAAATGAAATGAAGTAAAATGAAAAAAAAAAATTTCAAAAAACATGATAGGTAACAACCTACAAGGTTGTTACGAGATATATTTTATCTGCTTACCATCAAGTTGGAGTATAAATTAAAGTGTATTATTATTAGGTTAGTAGAGTAGAACAAATGAATGGTGTTCTAAAATGGAGTGAAGTGAAATAAAAGGAGGAGCGTAGTAAATTAAACTAATTAATTAAAGTGGACTGGAGTTGAGTCATAGTGTATTTGGTTGGGTGCTGTGTGAAGTGTGGTGTAGTATAACTAATTGAAATGTTTTAAAGTGAAGTGAACCGAAGTAAGGAAATGAAATATAATGTAATAAAGGGAAAAAACGAAGAAAATGTAGTAAGTGAAGTGTAGGTAGTGAATTGAAATAGATCGCGTGGGCTGGAATGTAGTGGAGTAGAGCATAGCAAGGAGTGGAGTGAAGTAAAGAGAAGCGAAATAAACACGGTGAAGAGAAATAGCTTATAGAAAAGCGAATTAAATTGTAGTGAGGTGAAATTTAGTGAGTAAATTTTTGCTCACTAAACTTTACTTTATCCACTATATTAATTTTACTTTCCCTTGTTTCACTTCACTCCACAATTCTATTCCACTTCACCCTGTTATTATTAAAAAAATATTTAAAAAAAAAATCACTTCACTCCACTATATTTTATTTCATTTTCTTACTTTAATTTGTTCTACTCCACTACACTTCACATGAGAAAATCTACACTTTACTTTACTAACTACACTTCACTTTCGATTTACTACACGTAACGTTTAATCATTTAAATATTTTGCACTCTAATTAGTTGGTAAGCTGATTTTTGTTTTCGCTTAGCAACGTTTTAGGTACCTATCATGTTTCTTGTAAATATGCTTTTTTTTTCATTTCACTTTAATTTTTTTTATCTATTTAGTCGGGCGGGTCGTTAGTTAAAACTAAAATTAGTACATGCTTTTAATGATAATATATAATTGTTTAGGTGCAAGTAGCTTTTTTTTTGTAGTGGTAGCCGAGTTGGTTAAACCTTGGACTTAAAAACACTTAGGTCCCTGGTTCAAATCCCGGAGTGTACCAATGAGTTTTTAATTAAAAAAAATATGTACATTTTGTTTGACAACACCACTATAATGCCTCGGAGAGAACGTTAAGCTGTCGGTCCCGGTTCACTATACCAGCTTGTGAAACTATTTATAGATGGGTTATTTAGTCTATTCAAAAACATCGCCACGAGCTAGCCACTTGTTCGGTGTAGACTCATACCATCAGCTACGACGAGGTGGTATTAAAAAACCCCTCCACTGGGTACCCTGAGGCCGTCTAGGCGGTCTCGGGCGCCGTAAGGCCACCCGTGATGATATGTTTGTGCAAGTAGCTTACCTTATTAATAACAGTATATATATATGAAAGTTCAGATAAGAAATTAAAATCTGGTTTTCGTTCATAATTTAAACCAAAAGGATGAGAAGCTTTAATCTTCTCTGGTATTATTTCCCCGAAAATTTTATTATTTTTATCAACCTAAAAATAAAAAAAATAGGTACTTAAGTATTTTAATTCGGAAAATCGACACCGCATTTTTAATTTTATACAAACCTGTATCTTATTAGAGAAATCAATATTAATGAAATTATGTTTTTCAACTCCTAAAAGTTCAGGAAGTCTTGGCTTCTGCGGTTTATGCGGCTTTAGTAAATATGTCTTGATATGGAGTATGTAATTTTTGAAATATCTAACGGGCTGAAATAATAGAAGAAAATAATACTTCATTTGTGGAAGTTTCACACCGCTCGTTATTGAGTCTATCCAAACATCGCGACGAGCTAGCTACTTGTTCGGTGTAGACCTACGACGAGCTACGACGAGGTGGGATTAAAAACCCCTCCGCTGGGTACCCTGAGGCCGTCTAGGCGGTCTCGGGCCCCGTAGTGATATTTATTTATATTTCATACATTTTTGCGCAACAAAACTTTAGTCGTGTGACTTTTACTCATACTTCCGCAGACTACATCCTCCGCAGACTAGTGGTTGCGCCCTTGGTGTTGTATCCGGAGGTCGTGAGTTCGATTCCCACCCATGGCAAAAAATATTTGTACGTTTTTTCTGTACAGTTTGTCATGGTCTGGGTGTTTATAAAAAAAATAAAAAATAATATGTATTATATCGTTGCTTCTGGTACACATCGTACAAGCCTAGTGCTTTGTTTGTGACCAGAGCAATATGTGTAATTTGTCCTATATATTATTATTATTACTTACTATACTACTATGACACCAAAATAAAATATGTACTGACATTATTTTTGTTATTTTTACCTATCCTCCTTGCCCTAAAGTAAAAGTAAAATAACGTAACGTTACTACTAACGTAATGGGTTGAGTGAATACTTAAATAAACAAAAATAAAACCTTTTATTTATTTTATTTCAATAGAAATAAATGTTTTATTTATTAATTAGGTGTCTGTCTCATTTAATTAATGCTTTCGTATATTAAAATAGGTAAGTATAAATAATGTAGGTATAAAATAGTTAATTTACCAAACCACCAAATCCAGGATGTCCTTCTATGTAAACTTCTATGATTGCTTGTGGCAAATTCTTAGGATTTATTACCTTCATTCTTTGGGAATGTAATACACTCCTGACATCCACATTTATATCGTAATTGATCGCATTTTGTATTAACTGAAACCAATTGTGAATTATTATAGAAAATATATTTAGCGTATTTGACCGCCTTTACCATGGACGGTGCTCTGAAAAACTTTTTAATCTCATTCCCCCGCCCCCCTTTCGTTATAGAACCTCACGAGCAGGTAACAAAATGCATGCGCATTCTGTGGCCAATGTACCAACCCGCACTAAAAGCTTTGGTGATTCGTACATCTATCACACTATTAAATGTGGAATGCTCTGCCTGCTTGCGTGTTTCCTCCTTCCTATATATAACCTTGAGTCCTTTAAACGAAGCGTGAATAGGCATCTTAAGCCGACATAATGGATGAAACCAGCAGGGTTATGACGCGTCTTAAGTTCGCTCGCAAGCCAATCGTTATGACGTCATTCTGACGTAGATCAAGCTTGGCTTCTTAACAATGGCTCCAAAAAATCTTAGAAAATACGTCATAACGATTGGCGTGCGAGCGAACTTAAGACGCGTAATCACCCTGCAGCTCTTACAACACAGTTCTAAGAGCTGGTTGTATTCATTCTTGGACCTGCATACTGCTTTCGATCAGGTAGATGTGGGGTCACATGCCGAGCTCCTATAAAAACAAAGACTGGCAATTGGGATTATGATGAACACAGAGTTGATGATGATGATATTAGAATCCATAATTTGAAACACTCTAGTTACAGATAACATTACAAAAAAAACACTTTTGTTATGAATCTGCGATGCCATCTAGCATTCGAAATTAGAACTGTTTTTTGGGCTATGACAGAACTATTTTCAAGGGAAGATAATATAATAGCGATATGTCAAAATAACGTATCGCTATTATATAGTTAGGCTACCGCTCACCAACAGGGTCGGTAGAGAGAGTACCTATCGTTTCGATGAAAGCGAGCTGTATAATATAAGTACATGTTATGTTAGACATGTTTTAAATGTTAGTACATCAAAAATTACTGAAAATAAAATTGGTTCTCCTACATTTTTTCTCCGAAACACATTTTCTTTTTCAAATATAGGAATCATTACATAAGCGAGGAATGGACATTGAGACAAAGAGAATGGGAGAGAACAGAAGCAGATGTAGTCCTGAAGAATGGATGGGATAAGTTGAACACAGAGAGAGAGTGCCATATAAGTATAAATAAACAAAAGTATTGGAAGTATTGAATAGGAGGTATAAAAACTAGAAGAAAGAAGAGGTGCAGTCGGACATCTAACACGTGATAATATCCTAATAAGTTATATTTTGAAGGGCAAAAGAGGAGAAGGTCAAATATAAGTTATTTAGGCCAGATTAAAGAGAACTGTCATGCCAGGCGCTCATAAAAGCCAATGAACATTTAAATGATACGTTACTCATTTGATTGAAAGCGCTCTAAGCAGGCTCGGAGTGCATACATATAGTCTGGCCATAAATACTGTTACAATTAAAAATAATAAATAAAATACATTTGAATTTTGAATCTGTAATTTTTATACGATTGTTCAATATGTTTTTCTATTTTGGCGCCAATACATTGTACAATATTTTGCTAGATTACAATGGAGTTGGGTGATATAGAGAACCGAATCGCTGTGATTGCATTACACAAAGTAGGTATGGAGTCAAATGCAATTTTTAAAACTCTCCACTACACTTGGTATTAGTCAAATCTTTGTGAACCAGGCTATTAATAGGTACAATAAGACCTCCTCTGTTTGTGACAGAAAAAGATCTGGCCGTCCACGTAGTGTTCATACGAAAAAGGTGGTCAAAGCAGCAAGGGAAAGAATTTAAAGAAATCCTGTCCAAGAACCATGTCGCGTATTTTAAAAGAGCCTATAAGAGACGCACTGGTCTTGACTGATAATTTAAAAAAGAATAGGGTGGTAAAATCAAAACATATACTGAAGCGGTACGCAAAGGGAGGTTACAGAATATATATTTTTTATTGAGCAACCATCAGAGCAGATACCATTCTTGAGAAGGTAGTACATGGTGTTGATAAGGGGTTTCCTTATCAACACCATGTTCAATAACCAAATACGGTCCTTCCAGCAAGACTCGGCGCCGGGACATAAAACCCGATCCACGCAGTCTTGGTTGGAAACGAACGTTTCGGACTTCATCAGAGCTGAAGACTGGCTGTTGTCTAGTCCCAATCTCTAGATGATTTATGGTCAGTTTTAGATAGTACGTCTTGCTCTAAGCGCCATGATAATTTGAAGTCCCTAAAACAATCCATACGATTGGCAGTGAAGAATTTTCCCATGGAAAGAGTGCGTGCTTCTATCGATAACTGGCGCCAACGTTTAAAGGACAGTATTGCAGCCAATGGAGACCACTTCGAATAAGCTTTTTTATATTTTAAATTTAATGAAATAGGAGCGTCTATTTTTTAGACTTATTACTTTTTAGACTCCTCCCAATATCCATCTCTATCTTACCGTCTCTAGTAAAAATACTTCCCAGATACATAAATTATATTACTCATAATTAAATCCTGTCATCCATATTCTTAATACATATACTTTAATATAGGTAAATATTATAATATAAGTACTAAGAACTTACTGTCATTTAAATACTTACGAGTATACTCTAACTTTAATGTGTTTATACTGAAATAAACTACACTAATTAGCTAATTAACATAGCGACATATAATTTTGTTGGGATATTTCACTAAAACTACAAATACATTAGAACTTTCGGGATTCTTGAATATTATTAACTATAATACGAAAAGCTATAAGCGTAATATAAATTAAAAAGCCCTTCGCACACTCCCCGCGGCACCCGCCTGAGGCTCTACCATGGGTTTGCGCATTATAGAAACGTATTCATTTACGTTTACGTGAGCAGCAACCAATAGGATCGCTTTATTCAAACGTAAATGAATACGTTACGTTTTTACAATGCGCAAACCCATGGTGGAGCCTCTGATTTACTCGTATGTTAGCGTACTTACAGATCGGATGATTTTATAAAATAATCTACTTGGCGTTTTGTGAATTTCATAACTTTTTTATTTTAAAGAATTTAGTAAAGAAGTTTGGTGTCATTATGTAATATAATATTCCTTAGAATATCTTAACATTAAAAACGTAAAATAAACAAAATTCGAGTTTGCGCGTTAGTGTTCATTGCTAATGTCGAAATACAAAATATATCCACCTTATCTACTTTATTTAAAAAAATACCTACTATTTTAATTTCTTACCGCAGTAGGACTCAGGCGAAAAGCAGTAACATATATATTTTTCACAGTTTTTTCTAAGATCCCTTTGTTTCCTGTATATTCTAGAGAAGGGGGACTGTACAGAACCACAAGGTTATGAACATCGGGGTCAGATGCAAATACATCTAAAAAAAAATTTTTTTAATTTCTCCTAGTTAAAAGAAAATGGTATTTATGCTATACAAAATCATGGTGGCGACGTACAAAGATAAATAACTGTTAACTTCCAAATTATTAAAATCGATCCATGATTGATGAAGCTACCATTGTACCCTCGGCCACGACAAGGTGGGAATAAAACCCCATCGATGGTTTTAGTCATATAGTAATATGAAATAAAACCCCATCGATGGTTTAGTCATATAGTAATATGGAATTTAACCCCATCGATGGTTATTGTCATATAGTAAATTGGAATTGATTTACCTGACAGTTAGACAGGCAAACTGTCGCCACAATAAATTGTCATATAGTAATATGACAATTTATTGTTGACAAGATCGTCAGTCCATCTTGTCATCAATAAATTGTCATATTACTATATGACAATTGACCTGAAAAAGGTCGCGGGAAACCGATGGCTACAGGCAGCGCAGAACCGGTCGTTGTGGCGATCCTTGGGGGAGGCCTATGTCCAGAAGTGGGCCTTGTCATATAGTAATATGACAATTTATTGTGGCGATAGTTTGCCTGACTAACTGTCAGGTAAACTGTCGCCCCGATGTAGTTTAAGCATTATATATATATATATATATATATATATATATATATATATATATATATATATATATATATCATGCTTAAACTACATCGGGGCGACAGTTATATATATATATATTCAATATACCCGCGTCGCGTCGCTCCAGTTCCGCCTAGTGCGGTCTGACCTTAAGGCTGAGTTGTACCAAAGTGTCTGTTAATGTAATGTAACGTTTAAAATTTAAATTGTCGTCGAATGTCATTTAAACTGCAAAATAAAATTGGTTAATATAATTGGTATTGGCCATTTTTAACTTTAGGATCATGACATTTTCAGAGAGTTCATTTTGTTGCAACTCAGCCTTACAAATTCGACATGTCCTTAATGCCCAAAAAGACGAAGTCACGAAGTACATGCAACGATTCGTAAAACATACGAATCGTTGCATGGATGTCGAGGAAGCTAGTATAGTATGTATAGATCGTGCGAAGTGGCGTACATTTCTCTCTGCGGATGAAATAGTTTTAATTTATAGAGGTATTTTGAAAATAATATTATATTTTAGCATTTTTATAAATTCCTTTATAGGATAATCTGATTATCCTATAAAGGAATTTATAAAAATGCATAAATATAAAATACTGAAAAAAGTAAAAACAAAAAACAGACTCCTCTGCCATCTAGTGTTAGAAACTAGGACTTCTGACTTCACTCGTATAAGAGTTATTAGAAGAAAGCTAATAGAGGGCGTCTGTTAAAAATTTAATGTAAATAATATTATAAAGAAGTAGGTAGATACTAACCAGAATTTAAAATAAAAACCATCCATGGAATAATGAAATACATTATAAATTATAATTAAAAGAGTTTTGATGAAATTGCTTATCTAATTGAATACTTATTACAATGTTCACTATTAAAAAAATCCGTTCAGAACTTTCTTTAAATGTTACCATCATGGAATGACATATAGATGACACAAACTTTTTTTATACATAATTAAAAACCATCCATAGAATTATGCACTCCATAAAATACCTAAGACTTAGGATGGAGGTGCCCTAAGGCCAAACATGAGAAACGAAGATAGCCGCCCATTATACAAAACAAAACAAAAAATGAGAACAAGTATTATAACCTCATAGTCTCTCCTCGGCGATGGAAGTTCACAATGTAGTATCGAATCGATGCTAGCGGCGTCACATAAGTTTTAAGTAAATTAAAAAGCAATAAAGGTTTTGGAACGCATCCTCCATTGTCGCTCTGCACCATCGCATTGTACTTATCATCGCATGACATGATACTTATCATTCGTTTCTTATGTCAAGTTGGCGTCCCATCTTACAAAAAATAATTGGCTCAGCTTTCCTTTATGTGACGTCGAGTTTGATGTTGACAATTTTTTTGGTAACACTTCTAGTTCACCTGAATATCCCTACCAAATTTCAAGTTTAGGAAACCAGAGGTTTCGGAGATATAAATTTTTAAAATTATTAATTTTCCTAACATAAAATCCAAAAAGCCACATTTGACTTTTTTTTTTATTACAAAGGCATATTTTTATCATATAAAAGTCCGTATTTTAATAAGTTATATTTAATATTAACTATAATATTTATATATTTAACTCATTTTTACATAATTATTTTATTTTATGGCTCGCGGTAGCGGTTGGCGAGTGCCAAAAAGGCTTCCAACACTTACGAGAAAAATTACCCAAAAAACTCTTTATTAAAAAAAAATGGCCAGACTAGGTAAAGGATAGGTTAGGTTCGTGTTAGTACATGACCATACGCACGAGCCGAGCGAAGCGTGCCGCGGTAGCGGCCGGCGAGTGCCAGAAAGGCTTTCTACACATACGAGAATAATTACCCAAAAGACTCTTTATTAAAAAAAAATGGCCAAACTAGGCAAAGGATAGGTTAGGTTCGTGTTAGTACATGACCATACGCACGAGCCGAGCGAAGCGTGCCGCGGCAGCGGCCGGCGAGTGTCAGAAAGGCTTCCTACACATACGAGAATAATTACCCAAAAGACTCTTTATTAAAAAAAAAATGGCCAGACTAGGTAAAGGATAGGTTAGGTTAGTGTTAGTACATGACCATACGCACGAGCCGAGCGAAGCGTGCCGCGGTAGCAGCCGGCGAGTGCCAGAAAGGCTTCCTACACATACGAGAATAATTACCCAAAAGACTCTTTATTTAAAAAAAATGGCCAGACTAGGTAAAGGATAGGTTAGGTTAGTGTTAGTACATGACCATACGCACGAGCCGAGCGAAGCGTGCCGCGGTAGCAGCCGGCGAGTGCCAGAAAGGCTTCCTACACATACGAGAATAATTACCCAAAAGACTCTTTATTAAAAAAAAATGGCTAGACTAGGTAAAGGATAGGTTAGGTTATAGTACATGACCATACGCACGAGCCGAGCGAAGCGTGCCGCGGTAGCAGCCGGCGAGTGCCAGAAAGGCTTCCTACACATACGAGAATAATTACCCAAAAGACTCTTTATAAAAAAAAAATGGCTAGACTAGGTAAAGGATAGGTTAGGTTAGTGTTAGTACATGACCATACGTACGAGCCGAGCGAAGCGTGCCGCGGTAGCAGCCGGCGAGTGCCAGAAAGGCTTCCTACACATACGAGAATAATTACCCAAAAGACTCTTTATTTAAAAAAAATGGCCAGACTAGGTAAAGGATAGGTTAGGTTAGTGTTAGTACATGACCATACGCACGAGCCGAGCGAAGCGTGCCGCGGTGGCAGCCGGCGAGTGCCAGAAAGGCTTCCTACACATACGAGAATAATTACCCAAAAGACTCTTTATAAAAAAAAAATGGCTAGACTAGGTAAAGACTAGGTTAGGTTAGTGTTAGTACATGACCATACGCACGAGCCGAGCGAAGCGTGCCGCGGTAGCGGCCGGCGATTGCCAGCTAGGCTTGCTACACATACACAAGTTGGGTAAAATGTGAATTTTCAAATGACAATAACTCCTAAAATACCCCCCTCCTAACTTTTTTATTTTAGGGGTAGGTTCTCCTCCCTCCCCTCTTCCCCGCCCGCACCCCTGCTACCCCCCCTCTGACGTCACATAAAGGAAAGTCCTACCAATTTTAAATGAACCAAAAATATTTTACGATACAATTAGAATTTTATATAGCAGGTTCTGTGAAAACTTAACAGTCTTTACTAGAAACTCATATACATGAGAATACACATTCTTTAACCCAAAAAGATGTAGAATATTTGCTGTACTGGGGCCAACTAAAACGGACCAGGAGACATCCTTTGTACATTCCCCTGTACAAAGTAGTAATATAAGACCGGCAAAGTAGCACTAAGTAAGGTCCTACATTTTCACTTGCAAAAGAAAATAAATAATATATATTCATTTAATAAATTACAATTTAGTTATTATATGTCTTCATGAGGCAGTCAAACTGCCTTGCAATATTCTAAGTGGTTTTTTGATATCTGCTCTAATAAAAACTTGAATGACTTCACGGAAATCAAATAGAACAGAATTTAGAAATAATAAAAACAGCTAGGACTGTTCAAAGATCCAGCCAGGAGCTGTGTACTACCAACCAAAAACGGACAAATAACCAAACCAAATCTCCCTAAGACCCCTTAATCATCCATCTTTAAACTGGTGGTTTATATACGTGGTGGCCTAGTTGGTTAGACCTTGGACTTAAAAACGCTTAGGTCCCTGGTTCGAATCCCGGTGTGTACCAATGAGTTTTTAATTTAAAAATTTATGTACATTTGTTTGACAACACCACTATAGTGCCTCGGAGAGCACGTTAAGCTGTCGGTCCCGGTTTCACTATACCAACTTGTGAAACTGTTTATAGATGGGTTATTGAGTCTATCCAAAACATCGCGACGAGCTAGCCACTTGTTCGGTGTAGACTCATACCATCGGCTACAACGAGGTGGGATTAAAACCCCTCCGCTGGGTACCCTGGGGCCGTCTAGGCGGTCTCGGGCGCCGTAAGGCACCCGTGATGATATATATATAATGTAGGAGCCACAAAACCTGTCCAATAAATTCAAATTATTGTTGCTCCCCGATTTCAATAATAATATGAATACTAGTCATTTTAAATTAGATGATACCTTACTGTATGTAAGTTAATAAATAGTAATGGGGTTTTTGGATACTAATCCTAATATGCCAATTTATGTGATAAAAATATCATTGTAGAATTTGAATCCTTTTTAGATTTCACAAACTTTAACAGTTTTTCTGTTTTATTCTTATAAACTATAAGGTTTTCCTTTGTTTACACAATATATTTTTTCAAAATTATTGAATCTAATAATGACTAAGCTTTCAATGCTGTTCAATGTCTAGATGACTGCCTTATATAAGTAATTCTTATTACGGCTCTATATAATGCATAAAATATATAAATATAGCTGTTATTTAATAGATATCTCATACTCGTTTATATATAATGCCCAAAAAGGAAATATTAATTCCTTATGGAGATACACACATATGTGCTTCAAGCTTAGGTTGGGGCGCAACTTGTGGTACAAATAGGGACGTCCGTCTCATGGACCAATAAACACGGATTACTTATAAAAACACTATAACATTAAGACAACCTTGGTTTACACTGCTTTGCTAAAAATAAGTGTAACTGTAAGATACTTTTACATATTAACAAAACATCAGCCATTTCCCAATTGATTAGGGGTTCAATATCCCCTCCTACACAGAATAGCAAAGGATATTTGGCAAAGGTGTGAAAGCCATAACATTTACATTATTTGCATTATTCATAAATACCAAAGAAAACATTACCTATTAATGACCTAAAAAAAAAGAAAAAAAAAGAAGAGTAATAATAATAATATCAAGAAATTATTACAAATTTTAGACAACCAGAGATATACCTGTTTGTCCAATGGTAAAAAAAAAAAAAAACCCACTATATGATTTTACCTAACCCTTGAAATGATACAGACAGTACAAATAGAATAGTTCTTGTACTATATTGGTAGACTCACCTTGGGATCCATTATTTACGAAACCTGGTGATAGAGTTTTTATCACCGTCAACAATTCTCCCGGATACTAAATTTCTTACCTGCGCATTTCCAGATAACCGCACCTATCCCTGTTAGTCAGCTTGGTTGGTAGCCAAAAATATATAAATAGGGGTTTGAATGCCAAGGCAGTTAATATTAGGTAAAGGTCTTTATCAGATAATATTTTAAAGTAATATTTTTCATATATTGCGGTGTATATAAATAAGAAATATAATGCTGAAATAAGCAATATAATTACCAGAAAACTACCAACCAAGGTATATCTCTATTCTAGATTTATCAACACCAGATCTGTTTTTTTTTTTCATTGAATGTAGGACCCAAAGTGGGTGTTTACAATAAAATCAAATAATTAAGGGTTTCTTCCAACTATGATTTAGGGCTAAAATATGAATATACTCGGGTGAGATTTGTGAATAGTTGTTGATGATTAAAAAAAAAATAGAAATAGTTATACAGACCTGAATAATCTTAAAAAATGTTCTAAGAAAACTTTTATTTTTATCTTTTTATATTTTTTTTTATCCTTACCGGATAAAAGGGCTCAATAAATATTAATTAATGACATTAAAATTTATCGGAGTATTAATATTTAAAAAATTACTAAACTCATCTGGGCCAAAATAGGCGTCTGCCTTTTATAACTCTGTCTTGCTATAATTCTAGACCTAATGTATGTAGGTACTGCTCAGGTGTAATCAATTATTAAAAATGTAGCAAAAAGTTTAAGAAAGAAAGACAAACTAATTAAATTGAACAACCTCACAATGACATGTTGTAACACTCAGTACAATCATCTAAATATTAAAAAAAAAAATCGTAGATGATAATGGCATCAACATCACTAAATTTACAGATCATTGCACCAGACATGCTGCCACATCAGCAGTTTTGAGGAGTTGAGCAATTAAACTAATGATAAAATAAGAATAACGGCTGGTTGGACTGGCCAGTTCAACATGTTTTTGGTGGTTTAGTAACTGCCCAATTCTTACATTTGTTATGACCAATGTAAGAATTGGGTTACTCTTTTAGCTTTGTAGAATCAGTTTTTTCTTAAGCAGTAATTTTAATAATACATAAATAGTTTTTTCTTAAGACTTTTCACATTTGTCTAGTGTACGAGTATATAGAATAATACCTACTTGTTAATTAGTAAAACAAAGACTGATTCTACAACTTGACTTTGAACATCTACATTGTGAACTTCCATCGTCGAGGAGAGACTATGAGGTTATAATTTAATAATCAAACGAACTTACCTGTAAGTGAAGTTCGATTGAAATTATACCTCGTAGTCTCTCCGAAGACGATGGAACCCACCCTCCCTTAATCATTTTCTTTACCTCATAAGCGTTGTAGAATCTGGAGCAGCATCCGAAACGAATGACACTTCAATGCGAGGGAGTGCAGAGCGACAGTGGAGGATGCGTTCGAAAACCTTTATTGCTTTTTAATTTACTTAAAACTTATGTGACGCCGCTAGCATCGATTCGATACTACATTGTGAACTTCCATCGTCTTCGGAGAGACTACGAGGTATAATTTCAATCGAACTTCACTTACAGGTAAGTTCGTTTGATTATTAAATTATACCTGTGATGTGTAAATGTCTGCGACAAAGCATATCTTGCCATTTAGTTCGATAGGCGATTTTACGCCTTAGGCAATTACTGTACATTATTCTTACTATTTTGTATTATATATTATACTGTCCACAGAGATACTGTCAGTGCGTCATAATGTGGGATATTTCTTTCTATTATTTTATAGTTCATGTGCTTACTTTACCCTGAAATCCGAAAAAGCACCTCTACTTTTATCGATCGCACCCGTAGACAGAGATAACTAATCGCACCAGTCGATAGTATAAGGATCAATTCAGAGAGTTATAGGGTGCGTTTTGTTAGCTGATAATGTTAGCGCGGCGCTAGCATTGATCGTTTTTTTTTGGAAAAAATATCGACCATGTGTCTCAAGCAAATGGAAAAAAATATTGCCTTCTCCATACAAACTAGTAATGTTAAAATGACCAATTTGTATGGGGAAGCCTAATTTTTTTTTCATTTGCGACACATGGTTCCATTAGAAAAGTTGTTTGAATTGATCAGCAGAACCTCATATTAGCCCAAAGTACATCCTTTCAAAGTCATCCTGTATACATATCTCCACACTAATGTAGAAGACAGAGTCGGACTCATTTGCGAGAAATGTCAAAATAGCCCACGCACGGCCGATTCCAGAATTTCGTTTCGTATCAGTTATTTGTACTGCAGGTAGGTAATGGGTATTGATTTATAAGATGAAAAATAATAAAATAATTAACTACTGCGGCCAAATTCTGTTTCTTATAACGTGGTCGTTTTAAGAAACAGAATGTGGAATGTGAATTCGTTATTTTGATATTCTAACGCTCACGTTATTAGAAACAGAATGTGGCCGCTGGTTCTCGGGAGCCAAAAAATATTGGCTCCCGAGAACCAGGAGGGATCTACCCGTCCTTATGTTGTCGATGGTATTCGGAGGCATACCTGACAGTTTTATTTAAAACCTGACCATTTTAAGTATTGTATAAGTAATAAATATTGCTTAAACGTCACAAATCCAACTAAGCCATCATACATACAGAATAGGAGCATAACATTAACATATCTTTATTCATTGGTAAATGAAAAGAAGAAAAAAATAAGGTAATAAATAGGTAATTTTTTTTTTAAATTTAAATAGATAATCAATAAATTTACTGAATTTATATCAGAAGTAAAAACAAAACTTAGCTACGAGTACCTACCGATATGGCGACAGCCTCTGTAGACTAGTGGTTGCGTCTATGGCGTTGTATCCGGAGGTCGTGGGTTCGATTCCCACCCATGGCAACAAAATATTAGTACGCTTTTTCTGTACAGTTTGTCATGGTCTGGGTGTTTATATAATATAATCTGTATTATATCGTTGCTTCTGGTACACATAGTACAAGCCTAGAGCTTAGTTTGTGACCAGAGCAATATGTGTAAATTGTCCTACATATTATTATATATTATTATTTACAAATTTTATCATAAATTCCAGGAAGTAATAAATATTTTTTGATTAGATTTATTAACAAAAACTTTATAACAAAAAATATAAACCAACTTCAAAAACACTAAAATGTATAAAATAATAATATTTACATGTATTATTTGGTCCTACTGGATTCCACTTTATGAAATCGGCACCAAATTATCAATAATAGGTGTGATTTTTGAAGCCATACCTACATTTGTGTACCAGACATTTTAATGACAATTATTTTATTAAGCGGTGCCAACTTCAAAAGTAGAATCCAATAGGACCAAATAACATAATGTAAATATTATTATTTTATACTTTTTAGTATTTTTGAAGTTAGTTTTTATTAATAAATCTAATCAAAAAATATTTATTACTTCCAGGAATTAATGACACATCACAGTCGGTTTATATTTTTTGTTAAAATAAATTAAAAAAAAAATACCATCATGGGTGCCAATTTGGCTCCCGAGAACCGTTTAAAAGGCCTCACGGTCCCAGCGGAGGGATTAACCCATCCTCATTTCGCCGATGGTATTCGGAGGCAACACCTAACAAGTGGCGAGCTTGTTGCGGTGTTTATGATGAAATAGATTTTTTGTTAAAGTTTTTATTTTCCATTTTTTTTAAATTATTTTGTGTCATGGCTTGACATGATTTTAATTAAGTATGGTAAAATCTAAGTTTTTGCCACTATACTATACATATGTTATGACTTTGAAAGGATGTACTTTGGGCTAATATGAGGTTCTGCTGATCAATACGAACAACTTTTCCCATGGAACCATGTGCCGGAAATGAAAAACAAATTGCCTTCTCCATACAAACTAGTAATGTTAAAATGACCTATTTGTATGGAAAAGCCAATTTTTTTTTTCATTTTCGACACATGGTTTCATAGGAAAAGTTGTTTGATTTGATCAGCAGAACCTCATATTAGCCCAAAGTACATCCTTTCAAATTCACCATGTATATCGACGTGGTTATGCTAAGCCCCAAAGTCTAGTTTAATGATTTTTTTTAAGTCAAACTAATCGGACTAAATAGAAAAAAAAATGAAATGAAGTAAAATAACAAAAATAAATATTTTCAAGACACATGGTACCTAAAACGTTGTTACGCGAAAATAATAATCAGCTTACCAACAAATTAGAGTGCAAAATATTTAAATTATTAAACGTAACGTATAGTAAATTAAAGTGAAGTGTAGTGAGTAAAGTAAAGTATAGATAGTGATGTGTAGATTTGGCTCATGTGAAGTGTAGTGG
This sequence comes from Monopis laevigella, assembly GCA_947458855.1. Taxonomy (NCBI): domain Eukaryota; kingdom Metazoa; phylum Arthropoda; class Insecta; order Lepidoptera; family Tineidae; genus Monopis; species Monopis laevigella. Next base: position 9,278,795 of record OX381588.1, read on the forward strand.
TGTAGAACAATTAGTAAGAAAATGAAATGAAATATAGTGGAGTGAAGTGAAATAAAGGGAAATAAGTAAATTAAAGTTAAGCGGATGTGAGTCATAGTGTATTTGAAAAGAAATGTTTTAAAGTATGCATCCGCTTGTTGCTATCATTCCTGGACATTGCATACTGCTTAACATCAGGTGGATGCAAGGTCACATGCTGAGCTCTTATAAAAAATAAAAAAAAAGTGAATTGAACAGAAGTAAGGAAATGGAATAAAAGAGAATGTAATAAAGTAAATTGAAGAAAATGTAGGTAGTGAACTGAAGTGGATTTGATTGGACTTCATTGTAATAGAGTAGAGAAAAGTGAGAAGTTAACTGAAGTAATCTAGAGTAGAGTAAGGAAAGTGGAGTAAACAGTGTGAAGTGGAATAGACTTGGGAAGTGAAGTGAAACAAGGTATAGTAAAGGAAAGGAAAATTAAGTATAGTGGATAAAGTAAAGTGGATTGGGGGGTAAACATTTGATTTACTCACTAAACTTCACTTCACTACAGTTTCATTCGCTTCCCGTTTCTATAAGCTATTTAACTTCACCGGGTTAATTTCGCTTCTCTTTACTTCACTCCACTCCTTTCTATACTCTACTCGACTACATTCCATTATGACTTAACTAAACTACGCTGCACTTTAATTAACTTATTTTATTTTATTACGCTCCTCCTTTTATTTTACTTCACTTCTTTATATTTTATTTCATTTTCATAATTCAGTTCACTTCACTCCATTTAGAACACATTCATTTCGTCACAATCGTAGGACATTGACGGTTCTGATTTTTTGAGATTTTTTTTTATTGCATAAATGACCTAGAAAAAAATGAATTAATGTTATGTATAAAATAATTTAATTCTATATTTCGTACATTTCGATATATTGAGTTAGAACAGCGACGGTTTTGATTTTCTACCGTAGAACATAGACGCGATCGCTGATTCGTCTTCGTACTTTTTTTTTATTTTTATTTTTTTATTGGAGCACGACATGTGACTTTGTATCTACCTGGTGGTGAGCAGACCTACAAAGTCCATGAATGGGGTCAATCAATAATTGTTCTTAAACAATATTGATCGCTCCCACTATGCCGGCTAAATGATGCGATTACGAAATGGGGGGCGACAATGAAGAATTGCATTACGAGTATATACTCGCTGCCTTATCGTCAATTCAACCACCCATTTCGTAACCGCACCCTGAAAGGAGACTACCACCTCGACAAGAAATCGATGCAGTAGTCTCCAGAAAACCGGTGAACCCACAGACTAAAACCGAAACATGACTAGGTCACTTGACGGTTTTTGCATCTGTATGGGTGGTGGTAACGAGACCGGTCGGTCGGCCTAACGAAGTTATAGAGACCTTCCTCCCACCTAAGAATATAATAGACTTTGAATCTTCTATTGCAAACACCCTGCCCCGCGGTGACGGATCGTCAATGCCGACAGTGTTCCAGGATAAATCATACGCGCAATTCGCTCGCAGTTAACTATATTATTTCAAATTTATTGTTTATTAATTTAGGTGGGTTTTATGTTATACATAATAATATATAAACAATAGTTTTAATTATGGCTTCGACTCGTACTCAGCGAATACTAGTATTAGTATTTGAAAAAACAAAAACTGTGAAGAAGTTAATAAAAAACAAAATAACAGTGTAATATGTCAAAAGCGATCCTTCACGATGGAATATTGGTAAGTTTATTTCGTAATAAAAATTATTATTTTATTAATTAGTACTAAAAAAAAAAATTATCGTCATATACAATTTTAAAACGACGGTTGGTCTAACCCGACGCTATACTAGGAATATCAATAAGTGTACCTGTTGCCTTCTTTAAAACTTGAATTAAATTGATTTAATAATAAAAAAAATTATGCCTATTCATTTCTAAATAATTTTGTAATATTATTTTTATGTCACGTAAAGTACAATACGGCATTATTCTTGGGAGGTATTGTTGACGGTTTTTGTAATCCGTCGTTGTTTGACGGACATGTTTATGTCGGTAGTATGGAGTCGTCTTTATTCTTGGGACACATTTATAAATACGTCATTTTAAGATATAAAGTGATTGTTTTTCTTCTTTTTAGAAATTTAAAATCATTAAATAATTATAATATACAGTTTTTTGTATGTAAATGTATTTGTTTAAATTAAAGTTTTGGTCAAAAACTGTTTTTTTTGCAGGTTGAAATTGAAGATGCAGTTAAGCAGATAAGAGATATTTGGAATGTCGTATTTTCTGAAGGTAATGAAGATCATAAATAAGCCTAGTAACGTGCCCGCAGAAGATGTTCTCAAAGAAGATAGCTATATCCTAACTAATATTATGTATCTTGTTTCTATTAGTATTAAGTTTCCGAATTCGATTAGTTCAAAGCTTTCGGGTATGGCACAAAGCTTTACTCTCTAAGCTGCCAGCTTATGGATTTTCGACGCGACTTTGCGGCTGGATCTCAAGTTTTTTATCAGACCGGACAATATGAGTCCTCGTTGATGGTATGACCTCGGGTCGCGAAACCATTAACGCAGGGGTCTGTGCTATCCCCTTCTCGGTTCTTGCTGCAAATCAATGATTTGTTATTTCTCGGTAAGATACATTGCTATGCAGACGATAGCACTGTCCACGGTCAATACTTGACACGTCAGCCTCCCAGTCGCGTTAAAACAGGAGTACAGGAATTATTTGGTAAATGAATTGGACCCAACCCTGGACAACATTTCAAACTGGGTTCTCTTAATCAGGTCCAATTTAATGCCAAAAAACCCGGGCATGCGCATTGACGGCGAAAAAGACCCACTTTTCATTGTCTCCCCCTTTTAATTACCATTGTCTTAAACTCTCAATATCCTGGGCTTATAAATACGCTTTGATCTAAACCACAGCAACTATATTGAGATCATTGCAAAGAAAGCAAGTAGGAAGCTTAATAAGGTGCGGCGGTATTTTACTCCTCGACTCAGGCATCTGATTTATAAAGCTCAGATACGGCCATGTGAGAAATACTGTTCGCATCTTTGGGGTGGATCTGCCAAATACTTGCTGCAAGCTCTCGATAGTTTGCAGAAACGTAAATCGAGAATTCTCAGGAGCAAAGAGCTCATGGACGCTCTAGAACCATTGCAGCTTCGCAGAGATGTAGCGTCGTTAAACCTGTTTTATCGCCTTTATCATGGAGAGTGCTCTGAAGAACTTTTTCATCTCATTCCTTCTTCTCCTTTCCGATATAGGATTTCACAAACATGTAGCAAAATGTATGCACATACTGTGGCAGACATACCAACCCGCACAAAAAAAAATGGTTAATTTGTATATCTGTCGCACTATTAAAATGTGGAATGCTCTACCTGCTTGCATGTTCTTCTTCATATAATCTCGAGTCCTTTAAATGAAGCGTGTATAAGCTGGCATAATGGGTGCAATCAACGGTTACGTAGCTCGCAATTGTGGGTTGCATTTGTTCTTCGACCTTCACACTGCTTTCTATCAGGGAGATGTGAGGTCACATGCCGAGCTCTCATTAAAAAACACACAACCGCGGGTCTCTGTTCATTAAAATAATTGACACACCAGAAGAATAAAAATTATTGATCAGGTGGGCTAAAACTAAAGGCGAATTAAACAACGTTATAGATATAAATAAATTACATATTCTAAATTTAATTTTCGCTTTTTATAATTACATAGTAGAGCGTTTATTAAATAAGAACTGGATTAAAAATGTTGCTAATGATAAAGTAGCATGGACAAAAATCAAAGACGTTTTTGTTGATGAAATACAACTTAATAAGATACATTATAAATATAAGGTAATTACATGAGTTTAGTTACTCTTAAATAAACTAGACATTGCAGCTCAATCTCACTAAAATAATCATATTAGTAATGACATTTTTAAAGACATCCAGAATCTTTGTATTATAGATATAATACCTAATAAATATCATAGATACTTTGCCTCATGGACGATCTACTTTGACCGATTCTTACTAGTCTGATAATGATTCTAGTTAATTTTGTTACTATTTCGTATTTCTTATTTTTATACGTTGGATCTCTGAAATGTGTTCTAAAGTTAAGCTGTGATTAGCAGTATTTTTTACTAATAAGACTATGAGAACTAATGTTTATAACATAAATGTGATTATGTTTATTAATTTTAAAATGTTTTTTCTTGAAAGATTAGCTTATTAAGTTGGTTCATATATTTTTTTAAGTTTGTATAATGTACATTGTGTTAAGATTTTTTTTTCAGTATTAAAGTATATTATTAACTTTAGTATAGTAAAAAAGTAATCATTCTGTTATTAAAATTAGTGACTTTTTAGTATAAAAATACGTTTTTAGTACAAAATTGATTTCTGTGAATATTAATTAAATGTTCTTAATGATATACTATTTTTTATTTATTACAATTGAATTTTATTCAAATCTACAAATCAAATCCGCCATTATATTTATTCAATATTACGTAGAATAATGTCGTTAAGTTAAATACGTCAACAAATGTCTGGATAAATTCCGTCGAATAACGTCGGTTCATTTCATCTGCCCCAAAGTTGTCCGAAGTAAACTGTCGCATGTGACTTTCTATAAAATCCAGGTATATTTACCTAATTTATCATACGTAGCATTTTAAAGGATCAGTATTAATAAACAATGTGAAAATTTGAAACTAATGGGATCAACGGTTTCCACGTTATCAAAAAAAAACTATTCTCAAAACTTCAAAACGCTGTCCTGTAAAGTTGCTAAAAAGCAGAACCGTCGATGTTCTACGACTGTGACGATTTACAGACTCCAATTTGATGGTAAGGTGGTAAAATATTTCTTGTTACCTATCATTTTTCATGAAAATGTATAAAAAACGAACACACACTTAATTAAATAAAGTAAGGTCTGTCAATAAATAAATACCCAAGAATTTGAGGTAAGACTTTTATTAATTTCTCAGTAAGAATTAAAAATAAATACCTTATTTTCTTTTTAAAGATACTTACGGTCTTATTCATAAAAGCATTTATTGATGCTTTATAACAGTTCAATAGCAAAACACCACAAATCGTTATTCATAAACCTCCAATAGTGATAAACGTTAAATAACAGTTCCATAACTTTATTGAAGCCAGGAGCCTACTATAAAGTTATTTTAACCTTACTTTAATATGTATATTGTATTTATTTTTGTAAAAAATATTTAACGATTGCTATTACTCAATGATATTATAAAAACCCAATTGGGACGTCTTGTAATTAGTCTGTTTCTAGCGCATCATAAGCTTGCCGCACTGTAGATACCTGTATCCTTATCAAAATGCCATCGTGTGTGTTCCGAAAGTGTACCAATTATTACTCCAAAGTAAACAAAATACAAAGGATCTCACTTGCACTTGTAAGTATGCAAATATATTTAGATTATTTAGTATTCAATTATTGTTCCAAACAATCTAATAACTGACCGCACTGATGCAAAGAAGCCATATGCAGGTGAACAAAGAGAGAGCGCATTAGTTTTGACACATGAGCGATAAGGATGCCTGCGGTCTGTTTCTTATAACGTGATTGTAAGATTGTCAAAATAACGATTTCCGTTATTAGCGCGCTCTCCTCCAATCAGAGTAGTTTTTTAAACTTCGCTGATTGAAGGAGAGAACGCTTATAACGGAATTCGTTATTTTGACAATCTAATGCTCACGTTATAAGAAACAGAATATGGCCGCTGCTCTGCGGACTCTAGTGGGCAAACGCGTCTCTTTCTTTTGTTTCATTTTTATAATTTTGACATTTCTCTTATATTATTTTACTCAAAAATGCATGTAATGTGGTCATTATTTTAACAACCTTGTTTGAGCAAAGTCGACCTTGCCGTTCTGTTTCAAGGAGCGGCCGGCAATGTTTTGCTGGTCGCTCTAACAGGCCGGCAAAACATTGCCGGCCGCTATTTTGACGTTCCAACGTTTTAATATATATTTTATTTAAATTACTTGCTGGTTTTATTTAGATTAGGTACTTGCATTTTTGAGTAAAGCACTATACAAGCCTTGGCCCACTATGACTGCTTCGCTGGTCACGCTATGATTGCCTCGAGCTAGCCTAGCTACGCTCTAGGCCTTCCAGCTTGGCCATCATTGCAGCCCTTGCTGTCCTCAAAGTAAAGGCCTCGACCTACGGTCTCGGTAATATAGATGTTGCTATACAGCGCCGCTAGTTCGGAACATTATTATATATATAAGCAGCTTATCTATACTTACAATATCATTGCTATTACTACATTCAATTATATTACAAATAAAAATAATATTGCTCAGTCGGCTTTCGATCAACAAATTCTTAAAATTCAATAACTCGAATAGAGTTCCAGCTCCAAATTAGGCTGGCCTCACTCACAGAAATTTCTAACAAAAAAATACAAACGTTTAATAATTTTTCGCGTAATTTGTCCGAAAAGACCAACACAAATACAAATAACGTACCGCTTCAAACTGCTAATTTAGAATAGCGGCATCTTTGTGAAATAAGTATTGCGACTTGCCAGTTACACATTATATATGATACGCCATCGACTGCTGTAATCGGGTCCCAATAATTATTTCTAAAGAAAAAAGATTTGATTGTTTCGTTTGTTCCGAATAAACATAAAAACTGTTTTTTATGTTTATTCGGAACAAACGAAACAAATAACATATTTTTTTTTAATCTATATTTCAGTGAGTAACACTGGCTGTATTCTATTTTTGATCTTATTTCATTTAAATTAAACGACGGCACAGAATAAATAATAGTACAAGTTGACGACTTCGGGTGAAACCGCGGTGCACAGCTATGGAATTTGGCTGAATTTTCTATCAGTATGCGGCCAACCTTATTATAAATATTTCATTTTAAGCGTGAAAAACTTTTTCTTTATGTTCTTGGATTCCCACGATTCTGCCAACTTTTTTGACAATCAATTATTTTTTTCTATCAACACAACACTAATCCAGGCTGAATTATACGTATTATTGAAATCTATTGTTGAAATCTGTTTAGTATATTAAGATCGGTTATATTAAAGTCTGTTATTATTATATTGTCAAATATACTATTATAATATTGTATATTAGTTTTGTAGCAGTCTTCATCACATTTTAAACATATAGTTGTACCTATCTAAATTAAATTTGCTTACTGTTTTTTGTAAATGTTACTAAATTTATTTACTTTACTTTTATTTAATTGCTTATTGTGTAACCTTGATGGAAGTGAGGGATCTCCTGTTATACAGGTCATTAGACTTAGTACAGGGATCTCAACATACATTGTAAAAAAATTATGTCAGTTAAATGAAGTTTTTATTTTTATTTGTTTTTTATTATGAAACGTCAAATAGTTATAAGCATAAATCATTTATTTGTGAACAAAAGAAAATGTCAAAGTACAGATGTTAGAATTTTCGGTCGCTTTAGTTCTACCTTACGGTATACAAATATTACGTAGGTACACAATTTATACTACCACAACATCAAGTCGAACAAATATTTTGATCTCACAAATGAAATTACTAGAAACGGATTTAAAACTCAACTTTATGCAGTGGAAGTTGGTGCAAGAGAAATTCCAGCAAAGTCTTTGCACCGTCTATTGAAGGATCTTGGCCTTTCGAGAACAGCCGTCGGAACTTTTATGGAGCGTGTTTCCAGGATGGCTTTAACAGGATCATATAGTATTTGGTTGAGTAGAGAGGGTAGTGAACACAGTGCAGGTGAGAGTTCAAAAGGCCTTTAAACTTACTTCGCGGTCTCAAGTCCGGGAATGCTGCAGTTCATTCCCCTGCCTTTCAACCACGCGATGGACCCGGCACCCGCACGGTGAATCCATGGTTTGCTAAGAACATTGTCTCAGGTAGGTACACAATATAGACAATTACACAGTATATAGAAGCTTTATTAGAGGTTTTTGAATAACAAAAACATTATCGGACCTTATTGAACGTTTTATTTATTGAGTATTTTAAGGATTTTTATGAATAAGACCATTAACATTTATAAGTAATAATAAGTAACTTTTCTATATTGTTAACTTGTACGTATGTAACGTATATAATACGTATATTACTACCGTTGTGTCTGGTACTCATAGTACAAGTCTAGAGCTTAGTTTATATCCAGGGCAATATGTCGTCGGTTGAATGGAAAAGAGACATTTTCCGAAATAAAAAAAAAATAGGTAGAACGGAGCATTATTAATCGAATTTTATATGGATAAAAGACACTTTATAAAATTATTACTTTAAGCTCATCTGTGTCCCAAGTGTCGGTACTCAATACTACTCGGTACTAGAACTAAAATTTTAAATGCTCATATTGTAAACTTTTTTCTTTTTGAATAATGCCACTTTTCTATTTAATCGACGATGTGTGTAATGTCCTACTTACATATTATTATTATTATTACTTCGCCATAATAATACGATTTTATTTCCATAATTACCCAAAGTCGATAGAATATTATTATAATAATTATGTTATTATTACTACGTTTGAACAAACACTTTCGGGCTCGAGATGAGGCCAGCGGCCACATTCTGTAACCTTAGTGTGAGTTTTCTAACTATTTACTTTGCGTTTGAGTTAACTAAAATGTGTATGGGAAATAGTTCAGCGCTCCAAGCGGAAATTTTGGAAACTAAAAATGCGAGCATGTGATTGGTCAAAATGTTAACGCAGTAGTATAGTTAACGCGAAAGTAAATGTTAAAAAGCTCACACTAGGGCTACTGTTTCTTATAATGTGAGCGATAGGTTGTCAAAATAACGAATTCCGCTATTAGCGTTCTCTCCTCCAATCAGCGAAGGTTAAAAAACTGCTCTGTTTGGAAGCGCGCTAATAACGGAAATAGTTATTTTAACAATCTATTGATCACGTTATAAGAAACAGATAGTGGCCGATGAGGTCTCAGAGAAAAATATTTGCGTGCCAGTCCAAAAAAAATCTAAAAAATGTGAAAACATGACCATATTCTTTGAAGTAAAATACCTACAAATATTTTGTGGTTAAAATTATCGCAAAAAATATAAATCTTATTTACCTAACTAATATGACGTATACTTATTGTTTTTTCAGAATTTTTGGTCTTTATGCGTAAACGTAGGTAATTTTTGCCCATTGGTCCTTTTGCTAGTAAAAGTATCTATTAATGAATAATGTGCCTAATGTTCTTTCTTGGCCCGTATGTTCGACATGCGGTATATTATAGAATCTTTGTCAGGCTCCATTCTCATCACAAAGTAGATGGTTGCTATAAGTACGTAGATGTAGATAAGAACGAACCAAAATATTAGATTGAATCTTAGAGGAAAGTCTGGATCATCATCATCCACACCCTGAAACAATGTAATGAAGAACAAGATTGATGAAGATTGACAAGAGAATAACGAGCCCATTCATGGATATTATAGGGCTACTTACCATCAGATAGATACAAAATCAGATACCGTATTTTCAATAATACAAAAAAAAACATTCATTTTTTTAACTGGTCTGACCACACAACACTGTAATCATGCAATAGGTGTTATACTTCGTGGCCCCGCCACAGTAGATATTTGGATCGGGCTTATTACTAAAAATATGTACGTTATTGTAGGTACGTTAACTTAAAAAAAATGTACTATAAAGGTTTCTGAGAAATTCAACAAAAACAGTTGGCGGGGTCAGGGAGTGTGCTTCCTAGCCCCGCCACAGTGTACACTGAGATAGATCAATGCTAATAGTGTTCAAACTCAGAATAGATTTAAAAAATAAAAAAAATGTACGTTATTGTTTATTATAATCATAATAAGCAATATACTAGAAAAATAATTACCTACATGATAAATACCAAAATTAAAATAGTATGACGATGACTATGACGAAATTATCAGGCGTTCCTAATAGTTTCGTCATGGATTTTATTTCATAATTATATAATAATATAGTGATCGGAAATTCGGATGCTTTTATACCTAAACTTCATATTTTTCCGAGGAAAAAATGCCATTCTGAATATTTTTAATATATTTCCACATAAATAATCCCAGGAATCTGCAAAAAAGTAGCAGCAGATATGAAATGAAATCCAAAAACTCAGGACTATGACGAAATTATCGGAAACGCCTGATAATTTCGTCAAAAGTCACTGTTATGTCGTTTACGTAATTTTATTATATGGATGTTTTACCTAGGTACTTACTAAATATTGTAAATGTAAGAATTTAAAATAAAAAAATATATATATATATATGGTTACCATTGCACTGGTATATCCGCCTGTTCCTGCTGGAGTAGATCCTACTGCGCTACCTGGAGCATCTGGATTTACTGCAGAATCTGGAATCGCTGCAGAATCTGGATTTACTGCAGAATCTGGATTTACTGCAGAATCTGGAGTTACTGCAGAATTTGATGTTACTGCAGAATTTGGAGTTACTGCAGAATTTGGAGTTACTACAGAATCTGGAGCACCTGGTGGCTTTTTGATCGGGGTAGCGGGTTGGCCTGCTCCTCCGTTAGTTTCTCTCGAATGCTCCTAAACAAATACCACCTGATTTGTATTGTAGGTAGGTACATTTAGCTACATTTAATAGGTTAATATACGTGGTGACCCATTTGGTTAGACCTTAGACTTAAAGACACAATGAGTTTTTAATCAAAAAAAATATGTACATTTGTTTAACAACACCACTAATTAATTTTTATTTTTTATTTTTTTTTATTGGAGCACGACATGTGACTTTGTATCTACCTGGTGGTGAGCAGACCTACAAAGTCCATGAATGGGGTAAATCAATAATTGTTCTTAAACAATATTGATGGCTCCCACTATGCCGGCTAAATGATGCGATTACGAAATGGGGAGCGATAATGACGAATTGCATTACGAGTATATTTTACTATACTCGCTGCCTTATAGTCAATTCAACTACCACCAACAAATACTATGTATTTTGATTTGAATAGTATTGGTCGCTTTTAGCTCGCAGCTAAATAATGGTGTTACGAAACGATAAAGAGGAATATGCATTACAGCTTTTAATCCATTCTGAATTATTCCCAAAATAATGACCCGGTATGTAAAGTAGATACCCTGAAAAGATCCTACCATCCCAAAGTGGCCGAGTTGGTCTAACACCATGGACTTAAAAACACTTAGGTCTCTGGTTCGAATCCCGGTGTGTACCAATGAGTTTTTAATTAAAAAAACTATGTACATTTGTTTGACAACACCACTGTAGTGCCTCGGAGAGCACGTTAAGCGGTAGTCCCGGTTTCACTATACCAACTTGTGAAACTGTTTAAAGATAGGTTATTGAATCTATTCAAAACATCGCGACGAGCTAGCCACTTGTTCCGTGTAGACTTATACCATCAGCTACGACGAGGTGGGATTTAAAAGCCCTCCGCTGGGTACCCTGGGGCCGTCTAGGCGGTCTTGGGCGCCGTAAGGCACCCGTGATGATATGCATGCATCTCAAAATAAATCGGTGCAATAGTCTCTTGAAAATGTACTTTTTCGGAATTTTGAAACTATCCTTTTTACTTTTTTTATTTTTTTTAGTGGTGGCCCCCAATGGCGTACTTTCCTTAAGCCCGGGCCTAGGGTGTCCAAATATTAGGGGCGGAAAATCTGTTCTCAAACCTAAGTTATATCCTGGTGAGAATATGACAGGTAAAATAAAAATAACATAAAACCGAACTCAATGTTGTTTTTCGCACAGAACAATGTCACACTTCTACGCTGCAAAGATATTAGATCGGAGCGGCCGCTTATACGGTCTAGGGCGGCCGAAACTACTAGTCTCCGGTTCTGTTCGCCGCAGGTATTCACTTACATTTGCTGGCCCATACGGTGTAACCTGAGGAGTTCCATCTGCAGCTAGCTCCCCTGTAAAACGTACTTCATCTGTTGATATTACTGTTATTTGTACAGAGCCTTTGTAAGCCCTTGTTAAGACTTCATGGAGAAAATCTAATAGAAATACTGAAATACAAGATTAAAAAATATTATTAGCTAAGGGCTCCTTAAAAAAAAGTTTGCCTGCAAGTGTACTAAAACATACAGATTTGGCTGGCCATGTTCTTAATATTTACATGAGGTTTCCATTATTTTGGATTTGATGAATTTTAATTCCATTCAAATAACTGTAATTATGTAGGTATATTTACACATATTGCTATGGTCACAAACTAAGCTCTTGATTTATATTTTGTATACCAGAAACAACGATATAATTCATATTATATTTTATAAACACCCAGACCATACATAATTAACTGTACCTACAGAAAATCGTACCGAATCTTTAAGAACTTTTTAAATATCAATTAATTACGCTATTATCCTTAGAATAATAACGCCTAGAATAAGTTTCATACAAAAAAAACTGTCAACTTTGAGACCAAATAAATATTTATGCGAGCGTAAGCCTAGTATTTAAACTCCAGGGGCCTTAGAGAAAAATCAGGCGAGGCGACGTGTCGTGTCGCCTTCAATCAAAATTTTATAGACTTTGGCAGGTGACAGCATACCTCACGCCTACTGTCACTGTCAAAATACATACGTTTTGACTGAGGCGACGCGACATGTCGCCTCGCCTGCTTTTTCTCTAGAGCCCGAGGTCACGCTTAAAAGCGTACAAACATTGTTACTAACGGAATAATATTTTCCCTAAAAATAGGGAAATTATATTATATTAGTTTATTTGCATTTTATATACACATGTTACATTTTACATCATAACTTTTATAGTAACGAACATTTTGGTGTACATAAACCCTGGTAGGGCATTGCAAGTTACGTTATATAAAACTAATTGTAATCATAGTTAGGAGGGTTAGTGTCACCGAACGCGAGATTGAGAAACAAATGTAGATAATAAATATATTTATTAATTATGTTATATGTTGTATTACCAACTTATTCATTTTGGTTTATACTACCATAATTTATTTCATTGTTATTATTATTATTATTTTTTTATAGTTTTCATATCAAGTAATTACAACAGTTACATTAATGTAATTTACGGTTTGTATATTTCTAATAAAATAACAACAATTTTTTCGACAAAGAGTAAATAAGTGATATAATTTTTAGATTTGATATCAGGAATACACAAAAAGTCTCAATAATTAAATTAAAAAAAGACATCATCACGGGTGTCTTACGGTGTAAAATTACAAAATTTGTTATTAATATTTTTTAAATATAATGGCGTTTATTGATGATTCGTTATTTTAATTTTGTTTTAGTTCATGTTGTTTTTTCGATGCATTGTGACACCCATTAATTGCACAAACCGTCATAATCAAATAAAAATCCCTAGAGCTGTTAGTACGAAAATTTGACCTTGAGACTGACGCTGGTCGCGCACTAACCAAGCCGTTATGGCTTGGTTTTAGTTACCTTACTTTTCGTGTGCGGACTTGGTTTCTATGCGTTATTATTCTAAGCTATTATCTATATATATCAAAATAATTTTTGGCCAGTCGATAAGTGTTTCCACCATTTGCTGTCGGTCCGGTCTTTCATTTAAGTTCCTTATCTAGTTCTAATAAAAATCTTTGATAATACCATAACATCCCCCTTTTATGTGGTAGCTGAGTTAGAAAGTTAAAAAGATACGATGCAAAGGCATTAAGAGAATAGAGAACTTACCTAAACGAGATGCCATTTCTCCAACTTGGAAACTTTCTTTGCCATATTTTTTTGCGATTTCGTCAACTTTTCGCACATTTATTTCATAGTAATCCATATAATCGTTTGGAAATATTTTATCCGGGTTTAACTGAAATTGTGGTGACGAATTTAATGATCCTTAAACTCAGAGCGATAGATGCTTTTTTTATTTAATTTGCCAAAAGGATTTTTTTTTTATAAAAAATCCGTTTATTTTTCACATTTAAGATTTTTACTTATTTTTATTTATTTATAGGTAATAGTGATATATATAATTGAAGCTACGTAGCCGACACAAGCGAGGGCGGGAAGGCTACGCTGTTCCCGACACCGGGCGCCTTCTTTTTTACAAAGATTAGCTTATTTATATATGATTTATTTTACATTACACCGGGAATTCATCCGAATTGTGCATGAGGGAACAAGTTGGTACAATTCTTCGATCATTATGAGTTTTTGGGGGAATGTCTTAAATATGGCATAGCTCCTAAAACTCTTATACACAGTGTGCCACTGGATGCCATACCTCCTAATGTGAGACAACCATTTACTGACTTACAATACATACATGCTTTACAAACCACACAATTATTACACACACAATACTACTATCTGTCCATACATCACAAAAACAACTTAGATGACACTACACAGGCTTCGTTGCTAGCTTTTCCACATCTAAATAAAATTATATGTGATATCTTAAATAGGGCTGGAGGTATACAAGTTAAAGATAGACAAAGATTACTTTTAAAATTTTCCAAATTAATCAGATCGTATCGAAACGAAAATATTTCCATACCATTTCATAATCAGATTTCAACTCCTTCCTTTTAAAATCTTAAACCAACAAACTTGTCAATTTTATTTTGTATGCCTCAAGTTATCCGTACGTGTAATCAACAACAACGATTAGTACGGACAAACACAAATAACGAAAGTAATTTAATAAATTTATCATCTAAAATTCTTAACTCCGCAGAAAAGTCAGTACTATCTAAGGGACTGACATTCTGTCCGACTAACAAAATTAATGTTTTCGAAATTACTAAAGATATATTAACATTAGATAGTAACTTAAAATGGATATATTTTTGGCATAATCGCGTACCATCTGGCAATAATAGTAATGGTTTGCATGAGGCATTGCAAAATTTTTAATTACTTTCGGCAAATGAACCACCTTCGTTACCGGCTGGTCATCCCATCGATACATTTATTAATCATATTTTACATAAAATTTCGAATCCTAACTTTATAAATTCCCTTCAAAGTAGTAATCAAAATTTATCCATTAGCGAAAAAATAGCTTTATCAAAATTAAAAAATGATGAATCAATAATGGTTTTACCAGCAGATAAGGGATCTACTACAGTAATACTTAACAAAACTGACTACATTAATGAGGGTCTAAGACAACTAAATGACGCGTCATTTTATACAACTGTTACAGCTGACCCCTGTGTAGTTATTGAAATTCAAAATTATATATACATAAATGCGTCTGATGAAGGACTTTCTGACAATGATATTTCGGCCTTAACTCCTTCTAATCCGAGGACACCACATTTTTACATGTTGCCGAAAGTACACAAACCTGGTAATCCAGGTAGACCAATTGTAGCTTCTAATGATTGTCCTACCGAAAGAATATTATCATTTGTGGACTTTATGCGCAACCTTTAGTAAAAAAAATAGATTCGCATATTAAAGATACTTACCACTTTTTAAATATTATAAAAAATATTCATATTCCAAATTGTAATGATATTTTCTTAGTAACTATAGATGTTGTGTCCTTATATACTAATATACGACATCACGAAGGATTGTATGCCCTAAAAGAGTATTTCGATAGCCGCCCAAACCCGCGTCTCCCTTCTTATTTTTTTTTACTAGATTTAGCAGAAATTGTTTTAACCAATAACTATTTTACTTTTGATAATAAATTCTATCACTAAGAGAAAGGCACTGCCATGGGTACGCGCATGGCACCTTCTTATGCAAATTTATATATGGGTTCTCTCGAAACAAAATTTTTAAATAGTCAAATTCTCAAACCTTTAACATAATTAAGATTCATAGATGATATTTTCATGATTTGGCCTCATAGTTTACAAACTCTTAATACATTCCTTGGTCAACTAAATTCATTTAGTGGTCACTCATGAAATTTCTAAAACTAACATAACATTTTTAGATGTAGATATTACTTATAATAATCATAATATTTCAACTTCTGTTCATTTTAAAGAAACCAACAAGTTACAGTATCTGCATTACAGTAGCTGCCACCCGTCGCACACAAAATGGTCCACATTCACTTTCTATCCGCGGTAAAAAAAATTGTAATAATTCAACATCTTTGGCTAAATATATCAAGGCAAAATCTTCAATGGGTTATGTAGGCGCGATTATCCCTCAAACTTTTTACACAAACACATGAACAGGCCTTCTAATACTCCAAACTCTATACACACACAACAACAAAATTCCCTTCGGCTTATAATACCATACTATATATACATATATAACTGGGCACACAAAATTCAAAAATTATTAAAGGATAGCTTCTCTATCCTTATAAATAATAATATTACACGACATCTTTTGGAAACGTGCCCTAGTGTAACGTATAAACAAAATCAAAATTTAAAAGCTATTTTGGCATCCACATGATTTATAATCTGTGTATAGTTTTGTTTACTTGCGTGTGACGTCAACCAATCAAAGATGTTTTTATTATAAATAAAATTGTAAAAAATATTCAATTTTATTTCGTGTAATCTACAAAAGATGTATATCTTTTGTAGATTACACAAAATAAATAATGGAGGGATTTTCATATGATCTGACAATACTATTTTTGAGAGCTGTAAAATCCGCCATGTTTAACTATTGGCGTAAAACTTAAAATTGAAGCTTATATAAATTGCTTAGAAGCTTGGCTAAATCAATGACTTCTATGTATTCACTAGACAAGTTGAACGGAACTAAGATTATGTTCAGTGTTACGGTCAAATCTCAATAACTCATTCAGTCGATCGAGAGCGAGCAAGAGAAGAAGAGGACTGCTGTTTAAGAGGAGGCACTATACATTTTATTAGTCTTATTTACTTATATCTGTAGAGGCAAAAACAAATCCATTTATTAAAATACTTTAACGTAAGTTTTTTCAGACCTTTCTCTCTCCATGTCTAAACCAAAAACCTAATTGGAAAACTCTTTTTCGATATATTTTCTATTTTGATTTAATGCCTTTTTAAGTGTTTTATACTATTTTATACTAAATGGTTTAAGTTTAAAGTCTATAATAAATATATCCCGCAAGAAAATACAGTTTATAATCCGCTGTTAAACTAATTTTTAACTAAATAAATTATTAATAATGTAATAGACAAAATTAGTTCTGTGACTTACGACATTTTAATAGAGTAAAGATTGTTCACTATTAAAGATTTATGTTATTAATTTGACAATGTATACTATATCTTGCAGACAGCTGATATAGAATAATTACTTTTAATGAAAATATATGACTATATTATTTTGTATTAAAAATAAACTTAATAAAATAATATGTTTAGAGTTCACGAATCTTGAACAAGAAAAACCGAAGTCGCCACGATCACACTATCGTTTTTTTATCGGTTACCTATAATTTCTCCTTTTTTCATTTTTTTTTTCTTTCTATTTCAGCGGATTTAAGAGCCTAGAGAATCCTCATATTTCCCGCTACATATGAGGATTCTCTAGGCTCTCAAATCCGCTCCGTCATCACCGCAACCGTTAATTTTATAGAAATGTTTTGGTTCCGATCACAACGAATCAATGTTCATCAAGCATAAAAAATATAATTTGAGTTAATACCAAAATTATTGATATGTTCCTTTGAGATTCCAAGATGGCGGCCTTAACTTAATTTTAAAATATTGACATGGTGGTACTTGTTTTCCGGTGAGCTGATCATGAATTTGAGATCCATTTAAAAATTCAAAATGGCGGACTTGACTTTATAAAAAAAATGAAACGGTCAATTGATTTAGTATTTTCCTATAATACTATTTGAAAAAGATTTAAAGTAAATTATAAACACATCAGTTACCATTATATTACCATCTCGCCTATCCTTGACTAGAATTATATTAGTGCAAGCAGTGCCAACAAGGTTGAAAATAAACTTATTGAATAGTAATATATGTTTTAGCGCTGCAGCGAACTTTAGTTTAAACTTTTATATGTATTTGAACAAAGTTTTCTTGAATTTCGTGTCTAGTGAATACATAGAAGTCATTGAACTAAATCAAATAAGTATTCGGGGACTTGAAATGATAAATATTATATTATGTTCCTACCTTAGCTACAGCACCAAATATATATTCAATTTGAGCAAAAAAACTGCGATCTGGTTCTACATTAAGGTTTAAATGTCTCATTCGTGGATCAAGTTTCATTGGCTTTATTCCTCCAAAGATTTTATTATTTTTAATAACCTAAAAATAAATAAATATGAAAATTCTTTTTTTTTTAAATATGTAATTAAAGTAAGTGTATAAATTAGAATTATTACAAACCTGTAAATTATCGAAGTAATCGATGTTAACAGAGTTAGGTTTCTCAACTCCTAGCAGTTTGATAAGCCTTGGCTTCAGCGCATTATGCGGTTTCGGTAAACCTTTTTTTATCATAATTTTGTAATGCCTTGTGAACTGAAAGAATAACGGGCTGTATACTAATTTAAGGGCACTGCATTCGTAATCGCGAACTACACGTTCTCCATACAAAATTAGCTATCGTACTTCCAATAATACCCGATTACTGTTTGTCGCAGAATTAAAATGATATTTTTGTCAGTCATTGTATTTAATAATCCTTTTGTGTTGGGTTATAATTTTTATTTTTTTCGTAATCAGAAAAAAAAACTTTTATAATATTATAATAAGTACAAAAAAAAATAATACCCAAAACAGAAAGAATTTTCAATAACCTTCTAAAAATCCCGTTACGGTGTCAGCTGCTCGCCAGTGGAATTTGCTTCCTCTGACTGTTGACTATAAGATCAGCCCCTTCCATGGGAGTGTTTAAGCGCTTGCTCACAGCTCATTATCTGAATGCTTAAACCAGATCCTCGTGGCAATTTTTGTTTGGTATGGTATGTATGTTTATGTATTACATTTATTATATTATATACAGTATAAACTACTTAAGTAGTATAAGTAATATTGTTATACATCATTGTTAAGATTATAATATATCTATTTCTTATTTGAAAAGTTCTGGACCCTAAGCATATTTTACTTTCTCAAAGGTTAGCTGGTAGAAAATGCCCAAGGCATTAAGCTCGCCTATGTACAATTTTGTGCAATAAAGACTTTTAAATAAATAAATAAATTCTGGTACAATTACGAACATAAAATAAATAATTGAACTTCGACCAACATTGTTATATTGGAAGTACGTTTGTATGGGAGTCAAGTCGACTCCAGGGCCCTTAATTACTATTTTCATTATTTATAAAAACACAAAAATTTCATATAAAAAAAAAACTAAATGAGGCTGGCGCTTTGGTAGCGTACCTAAAGCATAAGCCATACGCCCTAAGCATAGCCACTTTGAATGGCAATGATGAATATCTATCTACGCGAGCCTCGGTTGCCAAGGTTAGAAAAACTTCTGGAAATATGAAATGGTTTTAATTTTGTATAAAACCCACTTATTTCTGCCATATAAGCAATGACTCGGCCTCGGCTATTATTGCGGTTGAACCTTGGATGGACGATGTGTCCGAAATGTATTGTTATGGCGCAAGTGGCGACTAGACGTGCGCGTCGAGCCCCAATTTTCCGGCGGGGCGACGCGCTGACCCTTTATGTTCTGCGTGGCGACGGTCGGCTGTTCCGTTGCTCGGGTTCTTCCCGTCCCGGTCATACGCTCTTGCTCGCTCGATTGGGTTACTTTCGCTCGCGCCCGCGCCGCGTTCCGAGCTGACTCCGCAGCGGCGCGGCTCAGCCGCGTCGGCGCGGCGCGCATGTCTAGTGGCGACCCATATCAGTGATTTTCCTTTCGATCAAGGGAAGAGGGAAGGCTGCCTAAACGCTTACCCGGTTTAAACTTTAGCGATAACGTATGGATGCATTTTCATGGTGAAAATCAAAATATAATTTTTGCCATCGTGTAACGAAAACTCAGACAGGATCAAAGCTGCTGTTTCATTGCTAATTCATGCATTATTTTTTGTATTATAGGTACAGGATTGGGTTACAAAAGATTAAATTATAATAATAAAAACGTTTATTATCTCAATAAAAAGCCAATACAACAATAACTAAGTATCGGCCGATGCAACACGTAGTTTATACTACCCTCCGTACTAGTCGAGACTATCACGAATTATAAGTTTTCGCCGCCTGCGCACCGTTCGTAACTAATAAATTAGAACTAGATAAGTTATACAGTATATGTTATAGAATCAGACAAAAATCTTAAAATAATAAAAAAAAAGTATATAGGTAATTTTAATTTTAATGAAGCTAATTTAAAAAAAAATCCTTTAGGGTACTATTTTACATTCACAATCATACCTACAAAGTTATACTAGCTAAAAAGAATGAAAATATAAAAACAAAATATATCTACAATAATAATAATGGCCGCTAAAGTGTGTTTAACATTACATTAATGATGTTATTAATAGTATATAAAATAATAAGGCGACACACTTGAACAGAGCATATATATGTACGTACACGTATCACACATTGCACACACTCCACACTCAATATTATTTAGATACGTACACATATAATTTGCCGAAATGGGCTTTTTGAGAGCATTATGATCGCTCATTGTGTAAATATATATATTTAATATAAAATGGTATTTAATTAATATAATAATTATATAGTGATGTTATAAAAATATGTGGGAGAAAATAATAAATAGAATAAGAAAGAATAGTGTGGGGAAACCCGTAGAGGTTGAATAAAGCAAATATAATTACTTTTATTTAATTATTACTAGAAGTTCTTCGGTACCGTAATAATCCAGTTTTAGTAAGTATGCATCTATAGCTTTTTTAAGTAGGAGTTTGGAGAGGCCTCTTATAGATGTTGTTTTACTTATTTTATTGTAGAGGTAAGGGCACAGAAATATAAAGGAAGTTTGTGAGAATTTTGTTGTAAGTGGTGGAACTAATTAAACGAAATTATTTCTTTTTTTTTTATCTGTATATTCTAATTGAGTTTTAGTGTGTTGTCATATTAGGTTACTGAGTATTTTATGAAAAGCTGCCGAACAGAAAGTACATTATTTTCTTTGTATAATAAAGTTGTAGGGTATCTAATTGGTGTGCAATTCATCACTTTGAGGATAGCACGCTGAGCTCTTTCTAATTGCAATAAAGATGATGTATTTGCTCCGCCCCAAACGGTAATCCCATATGTTGAAATATATTGACATAACGCAGTGTACACGTTAGTAAGAACGGTTTGATCACCTATGTGGTTTAAGTTTTTGTATATATATGTTGTGGTACAACCATGTTTAACTTACCTTAATACATCAAAATATTTAAAGCCTCTCTAGCAAAGTTCTCAATATTGAATTATTAATTGAAAAATATAATTTAGAATTGATGTGTTTTACAGAATCCTGGCTAAAAGCAGAGAAAATGTGTTTCAATATAAATAACTTTGTAGTTGCTAGTTTTTTCAATAGAAACTCCTGTGAGGGAGGTGGATCTATTATCCTAATTAAAGATACACTAAAATGCAAAGAGCGGAGGGATATTGTAAAACTATCACTTGAACGTGTTTGTGAGATCTCATGCGCAGAGATTTATATTAGAGACCTATATTATTCTATGCATATACAAACCCCCCACCTCTGCTTTACATACTTTTAATATAATGGAGGATGTTTTGTCAAATATAGTATATGACTCAAATAAACAAATTTTTATATGTGGTGATTTTAATATAGATATCTTAATAAATAACAGCGACAAACAAAAACTTATTTCATTGTTTAATTCTTTTAATTTAAATAATGTATTCATGGAGCCGACTAGGATTACTTTAACTAGCCGGACTTGTATTGATAATATATTTACTAACTGTCCTCTCTTAAGTAACTCTATTATTACCGGGGTGCTCTCGGACCATAAAGGTTTGTTAGTTAGCTTTCAGTCTCAAATTAAACCTCTAAATAAAATTATTAGGTATAGGCCCTTAACAGATAATAAACTTAATAATTTTAATGAGTGAAATGTCCAGATTCATATATAATATTAATTAACCAAATATTACATACTCCAATATACATAAAATTATAAATATAGAATTCAATAAAGTATGTAAAATTAAAACAAAGAAAATTACTGACAGATTAAATTTTGCTACTTGGGCCACTAAAGGTATTAGAATAAGTAGGGATACACTATATGATCTATATGACAAAATATCATATACATCTGACCAAAATTTCCATAATTATGTTAGGAATTATTCAAAATTATTCAAGATAGTTTGTATCATAGCTAAATCTATTCACATTGGATCCAAAATCAAACAGTCAGATAATAAATCCAAGTGTGTATGGAAAATCATTAATACTGAAACCGGTAAAAATATTATCAAACAAAATATCATTTCAATTAGACAAAACGGACGGTTATGTATCAGATAAAAAACAAGTTGCGGAGTTATTCGAGGAATTCTTTACTAATATTCCATTACAAATCACGAACTGTATTAAATCATCAGCTAGTACTGCTAAAGAATTTTTAAAACGATATATGAAAATACTAATTATATCTAATTTTAATTTTAACGTGTCACAAATGAGGATATACTAAAACACTTTAAAATGTTAAATAAAAAAAAACTGAAGATTTATGGGGGCTATCTGTCAAAGCTATCGAATCAATTATTCTTACTATAGGACCGGTACTCGCTGATATTTTTAATGGTTGTGTTAATGAAGGAATTTTTCCCGACCATATGAAAAATAGTAAAATAGTTCCCATATTCAAGTCCGGCTGTAAGACAGATCCAAATAATTATCGCCCTGTTTCTGTCCTGCCAGCCTTAAGTAAAATATTCGAAAAAATACTTCTTGGTCAGCTGTTAAGTCATTTTAATACTCATAAATTGTTACATGATCAACAATACGGGTTCACAAAAGGTAGAAACACAACAAATGCCGGTAAAAGATTGATTACTGAAATAATTGACGCTTGGGAAAACTCTCAGGATCTCGTTGGCGTTTTCTGTGATCTGTCCAAAGCGTTTGATTGTGTTGACCATCAAACTTTGTTAGATAAGCTGGAATTTTATGGCATTCGCCATTTAGCTTTAAATCTAATAAAGTCCTACCTTTCTAATAGAACTCAAGGTGTTAATATTGATGGTTGTGTATCAGACGGAACCCTTGTAAAGATGGGTGTCCCCCACGGATCAATTTTAGGCCCATTCCTGTTCCTAGTATACATCAATGATCTTCCACATATGGTACAGGAGATGGCGCAGATAGTGCTATTTGCTGATAATACATCCCTACTTTTTAAAGTTAGTAGTAAGGATAATATATTATCGGCAGCAAATGACACTCTGGAAATTGTTTCAAAATGGTTCACGGCAAATAATTTAGTTTTAAATGCAAAGAAGACTAAATGCCTGAAATTTACGTTGCCTAATGTATCTAATATCAATACCACAGTGAAGATAGGTGGTACTGATCTGAAATTTGTTGACTCCACTGTGTTTTTAGGGATCACAGTCGATTCAAAACTACAGTGGAAAGCTCACATTAATACTTTAATCAATTGATTGAGCTCTGCTGCATATGCAGTCAGAAAAATCAGACAATTAACTAATGTTGCAACAGCCAGACTAGTATACTTCGCCTGTTTTCACAGTATAATGACATATGGTCTTATAATGTGGGGATCTGCGGCAGATATTGATACTATATTTATTTTACAGAATAGGACCATTCGGGCAATATATAACATGATGAAAGCTCGTGATTCTCTTCGAGAAATCTTTCCTATGATTGATGTACTGACACTACCATCTCAATATATTTATGAGAATTTATTGTACGTTAGGAAAAACTTAAATATGTTTAGTAAAAATGGCGATAGACATAATTTAAACTTAAGAAACATAGATAAAATCGGTATACCAAAGTTTAGACTGCAAAAAACTAATAAATGTTTCGTCATTAACAGTATAAGGTTATTTAATAAATTACCTAAAAGCATTATAGATCTGAGTGAAATAAAGTTTAAAAATTGTATAAAACACATATTAATCAAAAAGGCTTACTATAGTGTAAAAGACTATCTTAACGATAAAGACGTCTGGAACCGTCCTGATATGCAATTAAGGTCTCGCAACTAGTAAACAAATTGCTTATGTAGAATCTACCCTAGTTTAGTAGGTATATAATGTCCGATATTGTAATAATTTTATATTACATAATTTATTTTCATTACATTATGTAAATTTTGTCTTTGGATAAGGTAATCATTGATGATTACCTACTTATTTATACTTTATTTATACTTTATTTATACTAATAGTATACTGTGTAGTTATGTACATTGGTACAGTAACAAATAATCTGCCATAGGGTGTTTTAGTTCAATTAATATTTGTCGTTCTTTTGTTAATAAATAGCTGCCTAACCAAACGCACTCTAAGACCTCATTGTTAAACTTCTTTTTTTTTTTTTGACTATTCATAAATATCTGTAAATTTACATGAAATAAATGATTATGACTTTGACTTATATGAGTTTACGAGCTCTGGAGGTGAGACTTAGGTATATACCCAGATATTTGACAGAGTCAGTGGGAGTGAGTTTCATACAGTTGCAATTAGTGTCTTTGCTGTTACAGGAGTGTGTCACTATTGACAAAACCAATCGGTGGTTGCGTTTTTGCATTGATGCTAAAATTTATGTAATTAGTTTTAGTCAGATTAAGGGTAAGTAAATTATTGTCAAGCCAATTCGCTATTTGAGTTAATCCACTTTCAGCATATTGTTTTGTGTCTATCCAGGTGTCTCCATTAAACAAGACAACAGTGTCGTCTGCAAATGTGATAACTTGCGCATTTTGAATTTTGAAATTGCACAAAGAATTTATATAAATTAATAAAAGTGTTGGTCCAAGAATGCTTCCTTGTGGAATACCAAATGTTACCGATGCCTCAGAGCTGCTTATGTTTGAAATTCTTACCATTTGACTTCTATTTGTAAGATAGTCCTTAAATAATGACAATTCGACCTCGCGAATTCCAAGATGTCCCATTTTTCGCAATAAGATGGGGAAAGAGACTATCAAATGCTTTAGCAAGGTCGAGAACTACTCCAAGACATTTCTTTTTTGATTATAAAGTATTTATAATTTGTGTAATTAGCATTTCTATAGCATGTGTAGTTGAAATTTTCTTTCTAAATCCGAATTGGTTAGGTGATATCAAATTAAATCGCGTTAGATAGTTTATTAGTCTATTGTTCATATTTATTTCTAATAATTTGGAAATTACGGGAAGTAAGGAAATTGGACGGTAGTTAGCGATACAGTCTCAGTCACCAGCCTTATGAATAGGAATAACAATAGATTTTTTTAAACACAAGGGAAAGACGCCAGAAGATAAGCATAGATTAAATAAATAAGTAAGAGGCAGTAGCAACACAAAAGCAGCATGTTTAACAAAATTGGTCGAAATGTTGTCACACCGGGAGATGAGTTAGGTTTAAGAGATTTAATTAGGGTTAGGATTTCCGAAGAGTCAGTAGGTAAAATCACGAAAGAGTTTAATTGTACACAGTCATTAACAGTTGTCGCTGCCAAATCACATTCAGTTGTATTATTATGTTTGAGTATAGTCATTGCCATCCCTGACCCTATATTAGCAAAATAATTATTGGCTTTGTTTACTCATTCAAGAGGTGAATTACATGTTTGCAAGAGGTATATGGAGAGATTCGATTTATTTCCGTAGTTGCATATATTTTTAATTGTAGCCCAAGTCATTTTAGGGTCATTTTTATGTTTTAGTAGTTCCTGTTTTTCATAAAGATGTTTTAATTTGTGTAAAATATGATTGCAAGTATTACGGTATCTTTTATAAGTTAAGGTCAAAATTGGGTTGTTAGGGTCTCGTTTCAGTTTTTTGTGTAAGTTATCGCGATTTTTTATGCAACTAGTCCAGGAGTGACCCAAGGCTTAATGTTAGTCAATTTACGGCGGCATGGTCGTTTAGCTGAGTTTTTATCAATAATGTCAGAGATAGTTGAAATTAAAAAGGCTGCGACAGAGTTAGCGTTAAGACTTAGTCGTCCCAGTCAGATTGTTTAATATCATCGATAGCACCTTTGTAATCGATTTTATTAAAGAAAGAAGGTTTATTAACTCTAGTTCTTGTACGGCCTTTAGAGACTGTAGCTATGACACATGCATATATGCAGTAACAGTTGAGTTGCAAACGAAAGTGGTAACTGGATATTTAGATTGGATATATGATTATTATAGAGTATGACCAGGTACTTGCCATGTGAAGCTAGGATATTTAGGTATTCTGAGTTATTGGCGTTATCTAGATTATTGCGAATATCTATATTGATATCACCGAGAATAAGAATGTTTTTATACTTTTTTATGTTAGCTAGTAAGGAGTTTAATGAATTTTTTTTTTCTAGATTTTTTAAAGAAGGAGGATAAATTCCCACTATAACTGTATCTTTATTGATGGTGACCATTAAACAATTAGCGTCTTCAAAAGGTGGTTCCTCAAAGGTTGAAGGTCGTTTTTTATTAGCATTAATACTCCTGAATTTTGGTTAATAATGTTTTTGGTAGGCTGCATACGATAGTTGGGAAAATTAATTGGTTTTATAGATTCAGATAGCCAGCATTCAGTGAACACTATTACGTCCATGGAAACTTTTAATCTATTAAGGTGTACTTCGAAATCATAAATATTACGGTTAAAACTTCTGATATTTTGAGTAATTATATTTAAATTAAGGGGGTGATGTTTATAAAAAGATTGGAAATCATCAGGAGTGTCAATCATAACCGTAGAGCCGGCCTTGGCATTGGAGTCAATGTCGATAGTTATATCTTTTAGGTTAGCCATTATCTGTAATGGTAAACTTGGATAATGTGCATACATCGTACATTTCATGTTTTAGTGTTTGTTTTACTAAGGTACGTAAGACGTACCTTAAAGTATATGATTGACAGCCCGAGATAAACCATAGGTTACAATATAATAATAGAAGTGGGTACAAGGTACAGATTACTTTGGACATAACGCTTATAAATATCTTAAAATAAATATAAAAACTGGATATATAGATCAGTAGGGAACAATACCATATATAAGATTTAATATAATACATAGGATAAATATATTGCATAGATTTAGTAATAAACTAAGCAGTCATTATTCTAAAATATATAGACTATATTAAAATAAATGGCTTCTCTATGGTATACTTTTTAGGAGCTCAAAATGTGACTGCATTGATTTTTTTTTAATGCGCCAAAATGTGCCACTAGATGGCAGCAGAGAGATACACATAAAGTCTACACCGAACAAGTGGCTAGCTCGTCGCGAGGTTTTGAATAGACTCAATAACCCATCTATAAACATTTTTACAAGTTGGTAAATATTATTATTATTTATGTTAAAAAAAATTTTTTCTTTCAGAATTGTTTTATATATTTTTTAATTAAATTATAGTTGCTTGGAAATGTTTTTTAAATAATGATTAAAATAAAGTGTTGAATTAAAAAAAAAAAAAAAATCCAAAATAAATAAAAAGCTTATTAAATAATTGTCGTCATTATGTATTGAACATATAAAATTTATTTATATATAAACATCTAAAAATATACTCTTCTACCAAAACTAAATGTAAAACTGTGCTTAAAAAATGGCTAAACACTAAATCATACAATGAAACTGAAAATATGTTAAGGGTAGTAAAATAACCAAAAAAATTAAATAAATAATATGATAAAATATATAAACACATACATAAACTTCTTATACACACGCAGCACACACGTTCACACACGCAGCACACACTCACTCACACACACACACACACACACACACACACACACTCATAGACACACTAAGACACACATGCATACTTGCATACAAACGTAATCATATACCTTCCATTATCTTAATATTTCTGTCATTACTTAGCTTATAATATGATCTATATATGTTCGAGGAAAGGAAACCAACCACTGAGATACAGGCTAACGTTAGTTACCTAGTTTAGTGGTTGGTTGCTTACCTAATTGTTTGGCTATGTGCATTGGTTATACATATGTTTATTTATATAGCATCTATTTTGCAGGGTATCATTATGCCGGATTATGTTAATTTTTGTATAATTAATTGTACCTAGGCTAAGTTAAGTGAAATAAATAAAACATTCATTCATTCATTCATTCATTTTACGAAGATCTGATGAAAACTGCAACTCCTTATAAAAACTTTTTAATAAAAAAAAAATAACCCGACTTCAAAAACACTAAAAAGTATAAAATAATGAATATTTACAAGTGTTATTTAGTCCGATTGCATTCTACTATATGAAGTCGGCGCTAAGTTATTAATAATAGGTATGATTTTTGAAGCTATAATCTAATGACGCAATAGGTTGGCACCAGATATTATTTTATTAAGCGGTGCCAACTTCAATTTTAATATGACCAGTGCTGGTACTATGAGATGCCCGAAAGTCGGATTATGCTCGTTCAGATATTCAGTTGCTGCTTGTGGACAACACGTTCGAGGACTTTGGAAAGGAAAGGGAGAATAGATATAGGACGTAGATCTTTGAAAACAGTAGAAGTCTTTTTAGAGATAGGGATGATATGGTCACTTTTCCACAGAGTAGGGAAAAGGCCAGTAGTCAAAGAAGAATTGAATATGTATGAAATGGTGGGAAGAATAATATCACCAGATATTATTTTATTAAGCGGTGCCAACTTCAATTTGAATATGACCAGTGCTGGTACTATGAGATGCTCGAAAGTCGGATTATGCTCGTTCAGATAAGTTGCTGCTTGTGGACAACACGTTCGAGGACTTTGGAAAGGAAAGGGAGAATAGATATAGGACGTAGATCTTTGAAAACAGTAGAAGTCTTTTTAGAGATAGGGATGATATGGTCACTTTTCCACAGAGTAGGGAAAAGGCCAGTAGTCAAAGAAGAATTGAATATGTATGAAATGGTGGGATGAATAATATCTAAGATGGGAATGATTAATGAGCGCCCAATTACATCATATTCCACCGCTTTGTTAGTTAAGGAGATAATATGTTTCCTAATTTCACACGTCAACAAAGGGTGAAAGTCAAATACATTATATTTCATTTCCTTAGTTCATTTCACTTCACTTTAAAACATTTCAACTTGTTCTACTACACTACACTTCACAAAACACCCAAATACAGTATAAGTCACCTCCGCTACACTTTAATTTACTTAGTTGCTTTTAATACACTTCTTTTTTTACTTCACTTCACTCCACTATAATAATATTTTATTTCATTTTCTTACCTTGGTTCACTTCACTCCATTGTAAAATACATTAATATGTTCTACTACACTTCACACAACCCAAATCTGCATTTACTACACGTTACGTTTAATAATTTAACTACTTTGCACTATAATTTGTTGGTAAGCTGATACAATGTATGTTTAGCGTAATAACTTTTTAGGTGCCTATCATGATTCTTAAGAATATATTTTGACTTAAAAAAAAATGCAAAACATTAAACTAGACTTTATCCTAATTAATTTTTGTGGTAATGACAACTGGGAACGTTTTTTTGCCACCCGTCACTACTAGACACAACTGGGATTTTTTTCCCATTTGGCGTTAGTAGGAACAGAGCTAGTAGTGACGACTGGGAATAGCCCGAAATTTGTTCCTTATTTTAGGCTATATTTTTTTTTTCGTTTTTTTTTCTTCGGAAGTCCATTACCGAAGTTTCGGTTTGGTGTGTTCGCAGCAGGCGTCTGTAAGCGCGGCTAGGATTTAAGTACAAGAGTGTTAGTAAAACCTACCTGTAAAAAACCTAGGTTCACGGACAAGTTCACTGCGGTTACTCTATACTCGTAAATGGGACATCACCAAAATTAGGCCTGAGATATTATGCTTTAAGAAACTAGGAGAATTATCATTATTATGTTGCCTTATGGAGTTTAATATTATAATATTGAATTTAAAAAATATAAATATAAATAGGGATTATAATTTACCACTCCTTTATAACCAGGTAGTCCTTCTATGTTAACTTCTACGATTGCTTTTGGTAAATTGATAGGATTAATTGGTTCTATTACTGGCCTTGGTATTAGCTGAAACCAACTGTAAATTAAAAAAAATCCCGCAAGTACAAAAACTCACCGACTCAGCTGGCGTTTATAAGGCTGATGGTAATATTTTGGAAATTTTCTATACTAAATTATATAAAAAAAAAAGATTTAATATTAACAACTATAAAGCTTTCTACAAATAGGTAGGTACCCCACAACAATTTTTTTTATTATTTTTGACCATCTGACGTGTGTTACTCCGTGGCCCCGCCACAGTAGACATTTGAATCGTACTTAATACTAAAAATACGTTCATAATATGTACGTAATTGTACATAACTTAAATAAAATGTATAAAGGTAGTGTTAAAAAAACGTACATTTAGTGTTCATTATAATCATAATAAGAAATGTACAAAAATGACATTACCTACTATGATAAATACCAAAATTAAAATAGTCGATGGCTACGCTGTAATTATCAGGCGTTCCTGATAGTTTCTTTATGGATTTTATTTCTGTATAGTAACAAAACTGTTCGGTCGGCCTAGTAAATTTATAGAGACCTTCCTCCCACCTAAAACGTATATACATTTAAAGAATAAACCGAACCCTTTTAAAATCGCTGTCTCTGCCTGTTTCCTGTCCATCCAAACCATTAAAAAAAACATTAAAATAACATGGCGTCGTGGGTGGACGTTAGTTGCTCAAAAAAGTAGCAGCTGCAGGAGTAATAAATAACTATGAAATAAAATCCATGACGAAACTATCAGAAACGCCTGATAATTTCGTAATAGCCATCGTACTATTTTATTTTTGGGTTTTATTATGAAGGTAATGTTTTTTTTTGCATATTTATTATTATTTCAACACTGAATACTATTATGCCATTGATCTCTGTGGCATAGCTAGGAAGTATGCTTCGCCATATGCAGGGGAAGAAAGAGAGAGGGAACTAGTTTTGACGCGTGAGCGATAAGGATGCGTGCGCTGCGGACTCTAGTATGCAAACTCTAGTAATCTCTTTCTTTTGTTTTACTTTTATAATTTTGCTATCTCTCTTACACAATTTTATAATATACAATTTTATGTATAGTTATACGGTGCCGCTAGTTCGAAACATTATTTACTTTTATTTTCTAAGCGTATAACATATCTATACTTGAAATATCATTGACAAAAAAGGGTATAGGAATAAAAAATAACCAAACAATTCTTCAAAACAAGTAAAATATCAAGATGCTGCATCTACTTTTATACTAAAGCATTTATCATTACAAAACTTACACCGATAGATAAAACGATTTTAGGTACTTTGTCGTTTTAATTGTTTTTATGGTCGTTTGTTCAATACAATAGTTGTAGGTGAAAATAAAACAGTTTTTGCTATAATTTACCTACAATATTTTAATTTAACTACGCAATTTAAATTTAACTACTCAATTTTTATTTACCTTCCTACCCCATTTTAATTTACCTTCATACTCCATTTTAACTTACCTCAGTACCAGTCAGTCCAAAAGCAGTAAAATATATTTCTTTTATTTTATCTAATAGGATTTGTTTGTCGCCCTTAACACTTGGTAAGACAGAAGGAGTATTATACAAAATCACAACTTGTGCATGATGTTGGAAGTAATCTAGCGTTCGTTTTTCTGTCTTTGCATCTAAAAATAATAATATAAAAAACTTACTTTTTGACAAAATATTTCGGAGGTACATACTTGCTAACTAACAAAAAAATGTAGTCACCAAGACTATCTAGAGCATTGATACTCGTATATAAAGGGAGCCGCCCTAATGCCTAAAATCGCCTTTCCAAATGGGCAAATGGGAGAACACAAGATGGCCGCCGCCAAGTAAACTCAAAACAAAAAGAGCGAACAAAAATTATTATGAGGAATCACTGAGCTTGTTGATTGATTGAAGTGACAACACAATATGGCGAAGTCGGATTTATAGTCGTTGCTAATAATGTTTCGGATTGTCAAACTGCATATGAAAAAACAAAATTTTTACAGTTCCAAGTAATGGCTCAGGCTAAGCAACGTCTATTAATCCGATCACTAGTTTCGTAATCTAGACCCAGTACCACCACTCAAGTACTGCGACAAAATTGTCGTGTAGTTTGACCGAAGTTTGCTACAGAAGCGCCACGGCTATCAGACTTGAGTGGTAGTTTAACATACATATAACATATCATCACGGGTGCCTTACGGCGCGCGAGACCGCCTAGACAGCCCCAGGGTACCCAGCGGAGGGGTTTTAATCCCACCTCGACGTAGCCGATGTTATAAGTCTACACCGAACAAGTGGCTAGCTCGTCGCGATGTTTTGAATAGACTCAATAACCTATCTATAAACAGCTTCAAACGTTGGTATAGTGAAACCGGGCCCGACAGCTTAACGTGCTCTCCGAGGCACTATAGTGTTGTCAAACAAATGTACATATTTTTTTAAATAAAAAAATTCATTGGTACACACAGGAATTCGTACTAGGGACCTTGTTTTTAAGTCCAAGGTCTAACCAACTCGGCCACCATGTATTAGTGGTAGTGTCGACTCTATAGTATAAAGAAAATTGCAGAGCATTTGACAATTATAATTAAGTCAAGATATAAATCTAGTGACATAACCTTGTCGTAGACTACGACGTAGTTCCCATTAACTTAGGATGTATTCCAAAATTGTATTATTATTATCAAACCGAAATATATTTCGGGGAAAAGAAAGAGATGAAAGAACGAACTAGCAGTTTCAGCCTATATACCAAACATACTGGTATACTCTCGGTGCATGAAGAAAGTAATACTTATAGAACTCACCGTGCCGTGGGAAACAAACATTCCTAAGGACCATACCATCATGTTGGAACGAATATTTTGATCTCACAAATGAAATTACTAAAAACGGCTTTAAAACTCTATTTTATGCAGTGGAAGAGAAATTCCAGCAAAGTCTTTGCATCGTCTATTGAAAGATCTTGGCCTTCCGAGATCAGCCGTCGGAACTTTTATGGAACGTGTTTCCAAGATGGCGCTAACAGGATCATATATTATTTGGTTGAGTAGAGAGGGTAGTGAACACAGTGCAGGTGAGAGTTAAAAGGCCTTTAAACCTTCTTCGCGGTTTCAAGTCCGGAACGCTGAGTTTATTCCCCTACCTTCCAATCACTCGATGGACCGGCACCCGCACGTCTCTTTAGACAAATTGCATACATCCAACTCTTTGTTTTCCCCAAAGATTCCATAGGTAAAGTTACCTTCAATTTAATTACTCTCTCTCTCTTTAGTCTTCATAAGATAACATACTTTTGGCGAGGTAACAATTAGTATTGCAGGGTTCCATATATATATATATATATAGGGTAGCCGGTATAATGATTGGCACCTTAAGACGTCCATCAACTTTGAACCTTTATAATTCGAAATAAAGTTTGAAATCGTAATACGTTTTGTGGCCAGTCGTTTAGTAGGAATATCAGTATGACAATAACATCTTGCCCATGATAATATTTCTCCACTTTTGCTACTTTATTGCTAAGAACTTAAAACATCTCCTAAAACTACAATCATTGGCCCCAAAATATAGTGATTGGCATAATATTAGTATAACGATTAGCATGACAATAGTTGTATTTTGTGTTTATTAGCATTGCCAATTATTATACCGAGTAATTGCCAATCACTAAAATTTTGGTTGAAAATACACGATAGTGTTGTATACTATTACAACTTTACTTTTATCGATTTATGGGTAAGTAATAATAACAAAGCAAAAATATTATTGGAAAATATTTATTAGTAACTATAAAAAGGCCATAATCAAATAGGTATAACTTTAAATGTAATAGATGCACAACTTAAAAA
The DNA here is from genome assembly GCA_947458855.1 of Monopis laevigella. NCBI lineage: Eukaryota > Metazoa > Arthropoda > Insecta > Lepidoptera > Tineidae > Monopis > Monopis laevigella. The sequence continues at coordinate 9,312,769 of OX381588.1, forward strand.
TTTACAGGAAATTGTGCTAATCAATATTAACAACTTTTACTGCTTAATTTACTTTATCATACATTTGCTCTGTATCTACCCGATTAAAATGTATAGAATTTTTATTTTATTTTTTTGGGCAGAGTTGTTCCCATAAAGAATGTTGTTCATTTGTATAACAACTTGTAGGGTGCTATATATAAGGTTTTTGTTACATTGAAGGCGACGCGACATGTCGCCACGCCTGATTTTTCTCTAAGGCCCCTTTGCACCTAGTCGTCGTAGCCGATAGATAATATTCTAAACAAACATTGGACAAGTGACAAGTTCGTAAAATAAAATAAATACATTTTATTGATATATGTTTTAGTTAAATTATCAAAATCTTAATAAAAGATTATACTATGTTATTTTAAATTATATCGACACAATAGGGCATCACTATACATTTTTTGATTCTTTTGTATAAAGATTGGCATACATATGAGTACAAAGATTGGCATGCCAAGCACGTAAAAAGTATAATGATCAGCACTGCCAAGATTTGGTTACAACTATCATAATCCACTTTAAAGTATATACTACAAAACAATATTATCTATAGTTCGGATCAAGAGAATAAAATTGTATCATTATTTTAAAGCACAACGTACTATGAATGGCACCCCTGCCAATCAATTAGTTGTCCATATATATCGACGGCACTAATTTCGGCATAGCAAATTTTAAGTTAATTTAAGATTTTTTCCTTCAATTTATATTTATAAACCGAAAAGAAATGTATATTTACATGATAATGTCGCATAATACCTAGTTTGATAAAAATACAATAGGTATATAACAGTTTAAAAGTACTAACTTCTTAAGATTTTCCTAATAAAATTAACACTACACCACTTTAGGATGTTGCATTCACAATTTATTTTTTTAATCAGTATTACCAGTTATAAAACATAAAATCTACCTATTTATTTCAAAGTGTTGTTAATAAAGAAAATATATATATTTATTTTTTAGTAGTTTGTCAAAAAAAACTCTTAATAATTAAGATTTAAACTCATGCGGCCAATCATTGTAGGGGGGCCAATATTAGTACTACTTACCCTATATATATATATAATATAGTGAGAATAGTTTATTTTGTAAAGGAAATTAAATAGATTTACTAACCAGAAAACAAAATGAAAATTATCCAAGGAAAATATAAATACATTATAAGTTAAAATTAAAAGTGAATAAGCACCTATCTAACTGAATATTATAACCTTTTATTTTTATAAATTCATAGGCACAAAAATTAACGAGATAATAATTTATATCTTTCATAAAAGTGACAATGACATTAAATTTTTTTTATTTGCTTTTTTTTTGTTTTTTTTTTCATGGCTTCTATATTATATGACAAATTACACCCAACTTGAGCCTTAATAAACTTCCACGTGACAAAATATTATCCACAGAATCGAGGTTTTATTTATATAAATAATTAAATCAATTTAATTATGAACAAGACATTAATACCTATATATTATTAAATTAAATACAATTTTATATAACTATATACATAAGTATTATATATCTATTTTATTTACATTAAAATATATATATATATATAATTTAGACACAAAAGGGTTGTTTTCGGGATTACCTGTAGTCCATTTTTATTAGAAGCTCCTTTGAATTATCACTTTGGCGAAAGCGCCTGAAAGTTTTAAAAATATCGCGATTCGATTACAAAAGTCGTTTTATGTCGATAATTGCGTAAGTGTTACAAATAACTTAGAATGTGATAGGTTTATTTCTGTATCGAAAGAATTAATGTTAGCCGGAAATTTTGATTTACGAGATTGGGTTATAGGTCCAAGTATTGAGTCGGCTAATAATTCGGATTTAGGTTTGAGATGGGAAACCAAAGAAGATCAATTATTTATTAATGTAAAGTTTTTAGATTTAAATGTAAATAAAATATTACTTAAAGTTTATTATTATCCTATGCTTAAAAGATATTTGATCCAATTGGTTTCACATGTCCTGTTACTTTGCTTCCTAAGCTGATTCTTCAGCGAAGTTGGGGTTTCAAATTAGGCAGAAACTATACCGCAAGACCTAGTGAATGAATTTTTACAGTGTTATAAAACTATGTGGGTACGATAAAATAAAGTTTTAAGAAAATGTTAGAATACCACTTGAGTTTCGGAATCATTTTTAGGTTTTCTTAGTTAATAAATCTCCAAACAACATGTATTTAATCTTAAGGTTGGGGATATTGTACTTGTAGATTCTGTGTCTGAGTATAAGTCTCAGTAAACGTCAATTTTGGCTATTAGGTATTATTATATAATTATATAAATGTAAAGAAAAGATTATGTATATAGGAGCGTAAAAGTAAAAACTGATAAAGGTGTTATTTTAATAAGGCCTGTTCAAATATTGTATGCATTAGAATTATCTACAGTCGATGCAGAAAAGTTGTCAAATTCAAATAATAGGATTAGTGATGTCAGCGATAATAATGACATACAGCAGATTCCAAAAGATGACACTTCTATAGTACCTGTTTTAAAACTAGATCAGGACTTAGTTAAGAATCCTCAACGGTTTAATATATAAGTGTTGTTGTTTTAGTTTATTGTACCGTTGTTTTCCGGGGAGGATGTTGTAAATTGATTTAATTTTAAAACTAAAATATTTTGAAAGTGGTTTAATTGTCTAAAAATAAATGTCAAAAATAAAAAACGTATTTTCTTTTATAATTTATTATTTCGGTTGTAGCTATTAATATTTAAAGAATCTGTATATACCAATCGTTTTAGGAATCGTCACTTTTGTATATCAGGCAGTTGTCCCAACGCCCGGCGCGGAAACGACTAACTATCGGCTATTTTCTCGCTCAAGAATAGTAAAATAGATCTACATACCGTGTAAATAAAAGGGATATATATATATTAATAGTTGATCGCTGACTGTTCATACTGCCGACTCGCCGACCACTAGTTTGTCGCTGAGCGACAACAGCTATCAAAGAAAATACTCGCTCGGCGATACTTGCTCACCTATGCTCGCTTGGCGTTCAGAAGAGACGAGAGACCATTTCAAATAAGTAATAATATTACTTGCCCTCATGAATTGATTAATTAAATTGCTTCTTACTGCATAAAAATATTCCTAAATATAATTTATTTAGGCATGGTTAACTAAATATAATTTATTTATATTTGAATATTTTTCTAATAAATAGGTCTAATTTTACTCAAAAATGTTTGCGCGGGCTCGTCGTAGCCGATGGTATGAGTCTACACCGAACGAGTGGCTAGCTCGTCGCGATGTTTTGAATAGACTCAATAACCCATCCATAAATAATTTCACAAGTTGGTATAGTGAAACCTGGACCGACAGCTTAACGTGCTCTCCGAGGCACGATGCACGTTACACGCGACACCCCTTAGTGATATTTATCAAATTCAGTAAAGGAGGTGCGTTTATTTGTTTAATAACGGCATCTATCAGAACAAAACTTAGATCTTTATATAAGAAGGTAAAAGGAAATAATTCAAATTTTTATTTTAAATCAAAAATATTGTTTCTGTATTGTTGCTTAAAATAATTGCAGACAATTAAATTATGCCTTGAACTCTTTGAGGGTAGCCCACCATATGTTTTTTATTTTGCTCAGTAAAGTTATGGTTATGTAAAGGTATGGTTCATACAAAAGTTATAGACCTTTTCATTACCTACATCTTTTGCATGTGTACCTTTTTTCGATAGAAGGTTTAGTTTCACTGGAAATAGTGAAAAACCATTTTTAATGTTAGAAGTTATTATTACTCGGATCCACTTTAATTTATTTTTCCCGTTGATTGTGCGTTATATTTTTTGCTTTTTAAAAGGATTATTTATACAAATGTTTTTCTAGTGTTTAAAACTCTGTTTTTAATAAATGTATTTTTTTTATTGCCGAAAATTATACATAGGCGATCTTAATGCCTTAGGCCTTTTCTACCAGCTAACCTTTGAGGCAGTGAAATATGCTTAGGGTACGAAACTTTTTCGAAAAAAATAAATAATCTAATGATTTATTTACTTAAAAAAATATCAAAATAAGTAAATTCCCACAGTACCTACCTAATTAATTAACAATCGCTAGTAGCACGTCTTGAAAGTTTTGCATTCACAACCCTATTCTGTAAAATAATTATTCTATAAACAGTAATTTTATATAATAATTTAATTATCAGTGCGAGAGGCTAGGGCCTATAGCCAAGGGGGAATAAGATTAAAGCGTTCTTCAGGGCACTGTATACGATAAAGGCGGTAAATTAAAGTCGTTTGCATGCATGCCTAGTTTATATATTTTGGCTATGCACAATCTCCAAGAAAAGTGTCCTGAGATGAGGAAATAATTCGCTGCCATAATCTGGCTGAAGTACAAGAATCTGGATGAAGGCCAGAGTTAGAATTTTTCGGAACATTCGAAAACCAAATTGCTACCGTTATTTCATATGCGAACTGAATTGGGTAGGTATATATTATATTTTTTTTATTTTGTCTTAAGTAGGTAAATATAGGTAATCGTTTACCTCTCACCTATTGAATGTGGCTCATTTGTTTTACCTAGTAAATAATAATTAATGCTAAATAAAAACAAGTAGTATCGTTATTTGTTATAATGGGGTTGTTTCGGCAAAACTTTTTTTACAGAGGGCGCCACTATACATGGGATGTTGTATTGCCGCCATTTTTACACGCGCACGTAAACTGTTTTTTTTTCTAATGATTAAATCTAATTCATTCATAAGAGAAGATTTTTTCCCTGCAACGAAAAGAAAGCAAACCTAGTCGAAACGGGGTTTTTGGATTTAGTAATAATTTAAACATATTCCCACTTTATCCTCAATTTCACATCTAAAGGGAATTTGTGTGCGCCAGTTTCCTGGGAACCAAATGCCACATAAATACCCATTATAATAAATTATTACAAAGATATTAAATATTTTTACAATAAACTTATGGAAATTGACAGTTCAAACATACCAAGACAGCCGCGCCATCTGGTTGAAAAGTTGCACAAAACCTTCCTATATGTTTTGTGCACAGAGTGTGCACAAAACCCACTAGAATGGTGTGAAATGTCATATGAATGTAAAAAAAAAATACTTAGACGAAAAGGATAAAAAATATATTAAGTTGTTTTTGTTTTTAAGCCCAATGTGTACTATGTGTACCACAAGGATTTTAATAAAAAATAAAAAAACGTAACGTATTCATTTACGTATACGTGAGTAACAAGCAATAGGATCGCTTTATTCAATCCTGTTACCAAAAATAAAGCGATCCTATTGGTTGTTGTTCACGTATACGTAAATAAATACGTTACGTTTCTACAATGCGCAAACCCATGGTAGAGCCTCTGGAACCAAGGTTCTAGATGGGTTATTAAATTTATCGTAGTACACGACGTGTTAGCCACTTGTTCAGTACCCCTAGTGTGAGTTTTCTAACTATTACTTTGCGTTTGAGTTAACTAAAAGTGGTATGGGAAATAGTTCAGCGCTCCAAGATCCTAAAATGCGAGAAATAAAATGTTAAAAAGTCTCGGGCTACAGTAGCCCTAGTGTGAGTTTTTTTAACGTTTACTTTCGCGTTAACTATACTACTGCGTTAACATTTTGACCAATCACACGAAGGCATTTCTATATATCTTTAGGCTTACAGTAGCCCTAGTGTGAGTTTTTTTAACGTTTACTTTCGCGTTAACTATACTACTGCGTTAACATTTTGACAAATCACACGAAGGCATTTCTAGTTCTCAAAATTTCCGCTTGGAGCGCTGAACCATTTCCCATACAAATTTTAGTAAACTTAAACGCAAAGTAAAAGTTAGAAAACTCACACTAGGGGTACTGTATACTCGTAGTAGAAGAATATCGGCAACGATAAGGGAATAAAACTCATCGTGGGTACCCTGAGGTCGTCTAGGCGATCTCGGGCGCCGTAAGCCTTGATTGTACATATAGTATGCGTTATCTTCGATGTCGCATTCAATTAAAAAGGTTAATTGGAGCATAGGCCTTATTTATATTAAGTAAATACCTCACTGCAAGTTTTAACTCACAGTGTCACACTTGTGAAATTTTAATAGATGGGATATCGATATAGCATATTCTTACCTAATTAATAGTAAATATTAGCTTTTTTGATACTTACAAAAACTAAAAGTTTGTATATTTCTTTGCAATAAATATTATTAGCAAATATAGACGCAGTAATCGTATTGAAATAAAATGGATGGGTGGGTACAGACAGACAAATAGACAAAAACTCCAGTAATTCCGACAAAGTGACCGCACTGAGCTTGATACGATGTTCTTAAAGTTATTTACAATCAAACCATAAGATAAACATGCCATACCATTCTCAGAATCGTTTAAGAAATAGCTTTAGTAGAATATATTCGAATAAAATGGTCCTCAGTATAGGTCCCTTGATCGTTGTACAATCGACGTCAAATCTGGCAATTTTATTAAGATATATCTCACTCTTTTTTGGTCGAAAACAGAAAGGAAGGGAAGATAAAAGTTTCGAGGAAGTTTCGTAGTTGACTGTACAAATCATGCGGTCAAAGGTCAGAAGCGATATCAGCGTATATCGCGTGGGCGGTTTTTTATGGCCACTTTTATAACCTACAGTAAAATAAACTTTCGTCAATTGTTCAGGGTCCATCGAAAGGGAGAACAGGATGTATATTTATAGTCCTCTTTTTGTTATAAAAGTTTTCTTTGGATATTGTGAATGGTTTTTTAATCGACTTTATACATAAATCAGTTTTACTTATTTTTTATATATATACTTAGTTTTAGTACTTATTTTTAATTAATTAATTTACTAATTACAAAGGAACTTCGTCAACCGGCTTCGGAAATCCACGAAGAGAAAGACAGCACGAAAATGTGCAAGCGGGATGCAAAATAAGGCCGCGTTCAATTTAGTTACATATTATGATGTTATGCATTCAATTTAAAAGTGAAAATCTTATACAGCGTTCATAAAAGTATTTTTTAAGGAATTTATGTTGATTCGTCCGTCTGTTAATCTGCAACAATTGGAATGGTAATCTTGATCTATTTGATCTACCTATGTAAAAAAAAAAAAGGCTCAGATGAAAAAGGGTCTAAGACTAAGTTAATCACAAATAAAAGTTGCGACAGATAGGTCATGTGGAGTACTAAAAGGAAGCTATAAACTTTTTAATTTTCGTTATATAACTATAATTTGGTTCCTTATAAATGTAGTAAAAAAAACTATAACTATAATAATATAGTAAAATAAACTATATTCGCGACTGAGTGCAGTTGACTAAAATGTAGAAAACAAAACGACTATAAAATAAAATTAATACGTTGTAATACAAATGACGATACATTTACGTCAGGAGTAAGTTATTTTTTTTATTAAAACATACTAGTAGTAAGTAGTTGTAAGTATTTATACCTATTTCACCTTCGGCCATATTATGTTTTTTTTAAAGGTGAAGTTAGATTTTCAAAATACTAAATGGTAAAAGTTTTCAAACCAAAAACAAGGGAATAGAGTTTTTAATGTTTGTTGTTGCTTATTGTTATTTTAATAGGATTTCGTTATTTTGACAAGCTAACGATCCCGTTATTCTAAGAAACAGAATATGGTCGCAGATCCCAAAAATATTTTTTGACTTATATGAATTATTTATTTAAGTGGGAGGACAGCCTCTGTAACCTCGCTAGGACGACCGCCTATATAGATGCAAAAATCGTCAAGTGATGTTTTGGTTTTAGCCTGCGTTTTCAACAGTTTTAGTTCAGCCAGGAGACTACTGCTTCGATTTATTATCGAGGTGGTAGTCTCTTTTCAGGGGGAGGTTACAAAACGGGTGGTTGATTTGACGATAAAGCAGCGAGGATATTTAAATAGACTAGTAATGCAAATACGTTTTTGTCGCCGCCTATTTCGTAACCACATCGGTTAGCCGATAGTGGGAGCGATAAATATTGTTTATCAACAATTTTTTGATCTACCCTATTCATGGACTTTGTAGATCTGCTTACCATCAGGTCAAATGCCGTGCTCCATAAAAATATTGGAATATACGTGGATCAACAAGATCTATAAAGATTTCAAATTTCAAACAAGTACGTAGATTAAACGAGTACGTAATTAATTCCCTAAAATAATAATGGAGACAGACAGACTAACCTGAGTTCCACTATAACATAAGGTGTTATTATTGAAAAAAAAACGTATTAGATGTCCCGTTTTAACTTATGATGACAAGATTAGTTTGTTTACACACATACGGTTAAGATTTTGGGTCTTTAAACACTCAGCCACTACATTAACATGGTACAGCATTACTGATTTGTAATAATTACACATGTACATATAAAGTAATTACTTTACATGTCCATAACCTGTCTAACAGCTAACTTAATTAGCATGAAGCTTAGCGAGATCGCTCCACGAGTTATTATCCAAGTTCCAAACAACAGTCGGTAGACACGAAAACGCAAATAGATATGCCAACACATTGGTCAAAGTCAAAGTTAAAAATATTTTATGTAAACCATACAAATGCAAAAACCGCCAAGTGACTTACCCCCGTATTCTAAGACGTATCCTTAACTCCACTTTACACTCAAGGAACGTCTCTCTCTTTCCACCAAATGTCAACTGTAAAAAGCAAGTTGAGACAGACGCTCCTTGAGTGTAGAGTAGAGTTAAGGAAACGTCTTAGAATACGGGGGTTAGTCATGTTACGGTTTTAGTCTGAGGGTTCACTGGTTTTCAGGAGACTACTGCATAGATTTCTTGTCGAGGTCTCCTTTTAGGGTGCGGTTACGAAATGGGTTGTTGAATAGATAATAAGGCAGCGAGTATATTAAAATATACTCATAATGCAATTCGTCTTTATCGCCGCCCATTTCGTAATCGAATCATTTAGTCGGCATAGCAATCAATGTTGTTTAAGAACAATTATTGATTGACCCCATTCATGGACTTTGTATGTATGCTCACCATCAGGTAGATGTGCATGTTCAAGTGTGCACTTGGCTAGGTTACCATTCCTCCAACACTGGTACACAGACAAATTTTGTAAATCTAGGTAGAGAGAGATAGGTATTATATATCTGCGAGACCCTGTTATCCAATAAAACGTGGCACATGATGAGTGAGGATGATTTGAGGGTTTCCACGTTCATATCTATCCTGGTTATAGAGACCAGAGGTCATTGAGTTTTTTAATACTGTCCAATGATGGTGATCAAATACTTTGCGTATTAAAATAATAACCTTTCATTTACGTAGAGTTTATACTGTAGGGATCCACCTATAGAAAGGGCTTATTTGTACTGTCAAATAAAAACTTTACACGATCCTAATAAAACATGGGACATGATGAGTGAGGATGATGTGAGGGCTTCCACGTTCATATCTATCCTGGTTAAAGAGACCAGAGGTCATTGAGTTTTTTATACTGTATAATGATGGTGACCAAATACTTTGCGTATTAAAATAATAACCTTTCATTTACGTAGAGTTTATACTGTAGGGATCCACCTATAGAAAGGGCTTATTTGTACTGTCAAATAAAAACTTTACACGATCCTATTGATGGATCCCTACAACTTAAACTGTACAGTAAGTGAAAGCAAACATTTAAACTGTATAGTAAAAAATTGTTTAGCAAAAACTCAATGTAGAGCTTCTGTATATTCTTACCAAATTCGCAAAAGATTACCCCACTCAATATAAACAGGCGTATATAACACGACAAATAAAGGCGCAGAAACGATTTTTATAACAGATGCATTTAATTTTGTTTGGAAATGTCTGCGCGAACTTATCCACATTGTATTATGTCCGATTTATTCAATGTTTGCCACTATCGTTATTCAGATATTGATTGATTGAGTAAAGTTAATCAGATTTAGCAATACAACACCTTTATAGACAAAGTTAACGTTAGGCTATCTCCCATCCGTCTATGGTTAGAGTTATATCAACCGCTGAATAGGTATTAGTACCCAGCTTTGAATTCATTGGGCAAGGTTACCAAGCATTTGCTCCATAAGGTGATTCAGATTCAGCTGCTATATATGAACACTTAACTTTATAGGATAGTTAGATATATAGATAGCTGCTTTATAGGTACACTTAACTTTATAGGAAATCACCTTGTAATTTTTGCCTATGGTTAAAATTATATCTGATAGAACTGAATAGGCATTAGGAAGAATCATAAGCTTTAAATCCATTAGGCAAGGTTACTAAGCTTTTATCTAAAAGGCTACCCATATTTACCAAAAGAACAGTTTTGTGTGGGGGCAGCTGAGGTGATTAAATTAAACTCCCATATAGATATATATATATACACTGAGATATATGCGTACGCGATGATGTCCCAGCAAGGAACATAATACTCTCTGAAGTCACAGACTGAACTGCCAGTACTGCCACACTGATACACTCGATCGTGCCTCGGCGTGGGCTCCGACGGGTGGAATCGCTGGTGCTTTCCTATTGGCTGTACAGAATTGCTGACATAGCAACCGTCGCTATATATGGTAAGCGTGGAGCGGACAAAAGAGGTTACGTCATGTCGCCACGTGGAACGCAGCCACAGAGTCCTATCTGCCGCTGAATATATCTGTGGCATGTCCTGAGCAGAACAATAGCAGGCTGTGGGCGGGCGGTAATGCTGCTAATTAGTGTGCCCATTCGTCTACCCGCATTGGGAAACAGAGGATTTTTTTCTGTATCTCGATTTTGTTGCAATCGTCAGTCAGTCGATGAAATATGTCATTTTTAATCTGCAACCCGTATTCCACAATATGTTTTTTTGGGTGTAAATTAAGGACTTTTGTCGAAAATTTTAATTTATTTTATTGGGTATGTTTTTGTGAAATATCATTATTACGATTTAGAACATCTATTAGATGTTTACTAATGCATTAACATACGAGTTACATACTTAGGCTAAAATAAACCAAAATAAACTCTCTGTAATTGAAACTATTAAAGTTAAAAATGGCGTCGAATGTACTAGTTCTATTTTGAAAGTCGAATGACAGCTGGTGCATTCGACGCCGTTTTTAACTTTAATCGTTACAATTACTTTAACAGACACTTTTGTGCACTTAGCCCAAAGCATGTTTATACAAAACCACTAAAATAGTTGATCTTATAACTAGAGAATAGTTCTTGCTGACCCTACTAATATTTGTGACTAAATAACTCAAAAAATATTTGTATACAGTAGTAGTTTTTATACCTACCTGGCTCAACAAGATTTATTATATCAATTCCAATTTTCAAGTAGTTTTTTAATTTTTTTATTGGAGCACGACATGTGACTTTGTATCTACCTAGTAGTGAGCAGACCTACAAAGTCCATGAATGGAGTCAATCGATAATTGTTCTTAAACAATATTGATCGCTCCCGGATGCCGGCTAAATGATGCGATTACGAAATGGGAGGCGATAATGACGAATTGCATTATGAGTATATTTTAATATACTCGCTGCCTTATCGTCAATTCAACTACCATTTCGTAACCGCACCCTGAAAGGAGACTGCCATCTCGACAAGAAATCGATGCAGTAGATGCTCTCGAAAACCGGTGAAAATCGGTGTATGGTAGTTATCGAGATATTTGATGTAGACTTATAGACTAACGGTCTCACCTTAAAAGGGTTTAGTAGTTTAAAGGGTAAAAACCTTTTAACTACTAAACATATTTAAAGATCTTTATAAATTTATAAAAAATAAGCACCCTACTCAAGGAAAGCCGGTAGATAGTAGCCTTTGTTACCTAAGGTATTAGTTCGCCTTGAACTTAACTGTTGTTTACTGTGCAATAAAGTGTTTTGTATTATTTCTTAGGTATTTATGTTTTTTTTTAAATATTAAGGACAATTTACACATATTGCTCTGGTCACAAACTAAGCTCTAGGCTTGTACTATTTGTACCAGAAGCAACGATATAATACATATTATATTTTATAAACACCCAGACCATGACAAACTGTACAGAAAAAGCGTATTAATATTTTGTTGCCATGGGTGGAAATCGAACACACGACCGGATACAACGCCAAAGACGCAAGATCACTAGTAGACTGTCTACTACGGGGGCTGTCTATATACTTAGGACCTCTTTTGTACTTACTTTACTTTGCTTCCCTATTTTGTTCGTAGTTCGTACCTACTAGAAATGGTATTACGTACAGGGTGCAACCCCTATTCATAATATAGTTGTGTAACCAAATTTCTGTGCAATGCTCATTAAGAATGAGCTTTACGACGATGTCCTAGAGTTTATAGTTAAGATATTTATTGGAGTGTAGTTTGAATATTGAGGGTATTGGCTCAACATATAAAACACCAGAACTATTAGTGAGGGGTCAAAACAAAAACCATTCGAACACCGGAACTAAACCACGGTACCCTTAGGGACTTTCGAATCTTGGAAGCATGATTGTATGATACGGGCACTTTATAAATTAGGTAGGTATATAGGTAAAAAAATATACACTTATAATAATCAAGGTATTGCACGTTAATAAAAAAAAGCTCAATTTGGCTTTAAAACATGTTTATCTACCTGGTGTATCTTAAAACTTTTTATAAGAGACTTCAGCGATACCTATTCTGTATATATGAGCGCCCTGTTTGGATATCAAAATATAATATACCCGATTTTTACCTCCTGATTCCTTTGATCGTAAACCTCGTGTAAACGCATGTCATTGTGATAGTAGGTGTAGGTAGTAGCTTGCTTCAAAACATTTTAATATAAAGTTCGCAAACGCAGTTTACGCTAGTGTGTCTATGTTTACAACACAGGGGCTTTATTCCGAGTTTTGACACGTTCACCGTCGCGCATTTTGCGTAAAGTACAGGTATTGAAATGTAAGTTCTATCCTGTTAATTATAAAGTTGAAATTCCAATGCTCCATACATGTTCAAACTTGCGAAGAATTCGTGTATTTTAAGATGGCGGCATTATAATAGCCAACCTAATCTATACTAATATAATAAAGAGGAAAGATTTGTATTTTTGTATTTTTGTATTTTTGTATGTTTGTAATGAATAAACTCAAAAACTACTGGACCGATTGCAATAATTTTTTCACCATTAGAAAGCTGCATTATTCAGAAGTAACATAGGCTATATCATATCACGCTAGGTCCTATAGGTGTGGAGCAGTAACCAAAAATGTTTTAAAAACGGGGGAAAAGTATCGTTTCTGAGGCCTTCCGTGGCGTGCGCTGAGCATATAGTTAAAGTTATACAAACCTGTGCGAAGCCGGGACGGGCCGCTAGTATATACTATATAACCATTGGAATAGAGCTTATATTTCCATATTTATAGTTTGCGCAACGTCTTGTCGTGATTAGCGGTTGCAAACTCGGAATAAGGCCTCAGCTTGTCTCCTGCAGAGTAACTTTTTCTTTTTGACTGACAGATTGCATTGATTCTGTTATTCATCATCTGTTTCCAACGGTCGGGTGGCTGCGTGGGTCGCTAGCCGAAAATAGTTGTAGAAAAAACTCGTTTTATCAAAGCTTTCCCTGAAGAGGTGCGCTCCGACTTGGGTCACCGAGAAGGTAATGGGGTCAGCTCGGGCCTTCCAGCATTTGGGGTGAGATGTCTCCTAGGCCTCACCGACCAAAAGAGAGACTCTACCAGTACTCCACAAATGCTGAGTAACAAGTAAATAATAAAAATATATAGCATATTACACAAATATTTCCCTGGTTACAAACTAAGCTCTAAGCTTATACTATGTGTACGATAATAATATATAATACATTTTATAAACACCCAGACCATGACAAACTGTAGGTACAGTAAACGTACCAATATTGTTTTGGCATGAGAGGGAATCGAACGAATACAAAGAACTAACAGTTTTTAGATACTTATGTGACTAAGCTTTGGCATTATAGAAAGTAAAAATACCATAATAAAAACAACAAGCAATTTAATTACAAAATTATGCAAACAAAACTTCACATCCTTCTATTAACTTTCGATTTGTGGCGAAGATAAGAACTAATTTGAATACAAATGGGCCAAATCATGACAGATACATACCGATAAGCTTTCAGTGGTACGGTGGTACCAAAGTTTTGCATACTATGTCGATCTGAATTGAACCTTAATACAAAGGTTTAAAGTGGTTATATTTAAACTTGATATACATTGTGCTGGACTGCAGCAGATGTGCTCTTCAGGGGTGACTCAGACGACTCAATTACCGATTCAGCAGTTTTTTGTTCAACCGATCTGGATTTTATGGGTGCATCGAACGGTAAATTATTCACTTATTGTCCGTACACACGATATTTAGCAACAACTTGTTTTTAATTATATATTTAAATTTTAGTTAAGATCTTGATAGGGCTAATAATAGTTAAGGTAATGTAATTTTATTATTTATTTCTTTTTGTATTTTTTTATGCCAAGAAATGTGGTTGAATAGCTGGATAGATAGAACGTTATTTGCATTATTTATTTTCGTTTTATATATTAGTTTTTATAATATTATATTATGTTTTAAAAAGATAGAAGTCAATGAAAAAATCTCGGTAGGTGGAACTCAAACTCACGATCCTCGCTTTCGCGGCTAGGTACTCAGCTAATAAGTCAACCAGCTTCCATTCACACATTTAAATTTGTCGTTGTTTATTTTCAATAAAGCACTAAGAAAGCTGATCCGCAGATGGAATGTTGGGTATCGATAAAAAGCTGAAAACTTAGCGTATTCCAAATCATTTAAAAAAATATATTTCTGTTATTTAGTTGTAATCGAAAATATTAAAATAACAATACTAAAACCCCATTCTCACTGCTGCCAATAAAAGTATAGTTACTCGTACCTCCTAATATAAGAATAGATAGGTTTTGATACAGAGTCTGCTATTCAGTCGTAAGTCCTGCTTAGAAAGCAGAACTGTGTGCCAAGTCCTGTGAAAGGATTTCGGTTATCTATATCGGCAGTAGGTACGTGCCTATGTAGAGACCATGTAGAACCAATTGCCAAGATTTTGTGTAACATAAATGCGAGATGGCAGCCAATGACCATTACATTTTAAAATTTAAATTAATGTTAAAACGTTAAATTAATATATAGAATACATGAGAAGCAAAACGAATGGGGATAGAAAAAAAATGCATTTTTAATGTTATTATCTTTAGAAGTTGTTTGAGGTCTTTTATACACAAATTTATTTATTTAATTGAATTAAATATTAACATTAATTTTATCATCACGGGTGCAGGCACAGAAGAAATAATAGTTGGTGCAGGTTACCCAGCGAAGAGGTTTAGTTCCCATCTTGTCGCCGCTGATGGTATACTTAATCTACACCTAACGTGGCGATGTTGTCGCGAGGCTCAGTAAAATTAAATCATAATTACTAGCTGACCCGCGCAACTTCATCTGCGTAACTTTAACCGTTTACGCAGCGCACTCAACGGAAGCTCACAAAGTTCCCCGTTTATGCAACATTTTTCATTGATGCTCTACTCCTATAAGTCGGAGCGTGTTATATAGCCTTCCTCGATAAATGGGCTATCCAACTCTAAAATAAATTTCATTTCGAACCAGTAGTTCCTGAGATTAGCGCGTTCAAACAAACAAACAAATTCTACATCTTTAGATTATATCCTAAGATATTATTAAATCACAACCGAATTAAAACTTTTCTAATATAATTAGCTTTGTTTAAAAAATATATATTATAATGTTAATTTAATTAAATAAATAACGCATATGCGTATTACCTGTATTTACCTGATGGTAAGCAGATCTGCAAAGTACATGAATGGGGTTGAATTGTTAACGAACGAATTATGTGACTATTGAACAAATAATATATTGTTGTTTTACAGTATTGGTCACCCCCACTATTTCGGATAAATGCGGTTAAGAAATGGGCGGCGACAAACGAATTTGCATGACTTTTAATATTTTATTATCGTTAAACCAACTGCCAATTTCTTAACTGCACGCTGAATGAAGAAAAACTCGACTATATAGGTATTTAGGATTAAGAGCCTACTTAATCCTAAATACCAGTGAATCCACAAATAAAACCGAAACATGACTAGGTCATTTGACGGTTTCCATTGCCTAGTACTCGTGCGAACCGAGTCTGATCAACAATATTTAACAAACGGAATACATATATAAATTATCTATAAGACGAGTACATAACCCTACACAAATGCTTAAAAGCCATGTAGTTACTCATGTCTTACAGACAACATAGAAATATTCTCCCTCCCTACGTGTTTCTTTAAAAAAACATTTAATTTATTACCATGACATCTCTACACAAACGTTCCTATCTTTAATTTCTTTCTTTTGTAAGACTGGTTTTACAGTCTTCGCTAAAAGGAAAGACATGTACAAATAAATAAACACCCTTCTTAAACGCTTGTCATTGTCAATCTCAAAACACCCCATAGTAAGATATAGACACGTGATGCAATATTTATTTAAAATATAGCTCTATTCTATTGTGATAAAGTGTAAAATTGTACTAAATAAGTAATTGTGTGATATGATGGTAAATTATTTTTATACATTGGACGAATATCACGCAAGACGTAACGTGTTCTCGAAATTGACTCTTATCTCTGGGATATTTTTCACGGGCATATGTTTTGGATTACCACTTCATAGAACGTCTTGAGTTGCGGGAGGTCGCATGCACTTGAGAGCGACAAAAAACGACGTCATTTTTCGTGGGTTTATTTATATTAAGAATAAAATTATGATGCGTTTGTTATTATTACTATGGCGACCTGGATAAGTAAATGTTGTTGAAATTATAATAATAATATGATTGTAAGAATCAATATTTAGATTAGGTTTTTTACTTTCCCCGAAGTCGAGTGGCAAGACCACAGAGTTATAGGAAGGACAAGACAATTTGCTGGCCTACACTGCCCACTGTACGCCTTTACGTATAATTTTATACAGGGTGACTTTAAAAAGATGTATTTTGGGCTAATATGAGGTTCTGCTGAACGAATCGAACTACTTTTCCCATGGAACCGTGTGTCGCAATCGCAAATGAAAAATATGTAACTACATGAGAAAAGTTGATCGATTTGATCAGTAGAGCCTCAAATTCGCCCAAAGAACAGCCTTTCAAACTCAACCTGTATATAAGAAGAGTAATAACTATGGACAAAGTAAAAGGAATAGGTATGTAGAGTTAGAAAAATGAAAACAATTTTTTGGATTCCCCATACAAATTTGTCATTTTAACATTACTAGTTCGTATGGAGAAGGTTTTTTTTTTCATCAGTAGAACCTCATATTAGCCCAAAGTACAACATTTCAAAGTCACCATGTATACACACCAATTTCGGAGATTTTTACAAATGTAAAGCTTGCATAATGAGACACTTAACTAAGTAAGAATAACGAGTAAATACATATGAATGTTTGAGTTACAATATTTAGGCTGAGTTGCACCAAAATGTATGTTAAGTAATTGTAACGATTAAGGTCTTATTCTTCTTCTTTTAAATGATGGCCGCTACTCCTTACGAGTAAATTAGCCAGTGTCTAGTGCGGGTAGATTACAATTTTATAGAATTAAAGTAAAAGTGGGATAATGGGATGGACAGGAAAAGGGAAAGGACTAGGGTAGAATTAGGAATGGCCACATGACCGTATGTAAACATACGGTATAGTTATGCCAATGGTGTCTAGTGCGGGTAGATTAACATTTTATAGAATTAAAGTAAAAGTGGGATAATGGGATGGACAGGAAAAGGGAAAGGACTAGGGTAGAATTAGGAATGGCCACATGACCGTATGTAAACATACGGTATAGTTATGCCAATGGTGTCTAGTGCGGGTAGATTAAAATTTTATAGAATTAAAGTACAAGTGGGATAAAGGGATGGACAGGATAAGAGAAAGGACTAGGGTAGAATTAGGAATGGCCACATGACCGTATGTAAGCATACGGTATAGTTATGCCAATGTCATGTGAAGAACAGAAAATATAATAAACTGTAAAACGGGTACCACCATTTTACAGAAAATATTGGATTCATTGAGACAACACAAACACTGAGATACTGCGTAAATGTTACACTTCTCACACTTAAGATCACAACGGAATGCTTATTCTACAAAATTGGTACGTTTTTGCACAATAATATCCTATAAACGTAACTATGAATAATATATCAGAAACACACGACTACAGTCTTTGAACTACCCTTAAGGAATCCCAATGATTAAAGTAATTGTAATGAAAAAATGGCGTCGGCTGTACCAGCTGTCATTCGACTTTTAAAATAAAATTGGTACATTCGACGCCATTTTTAACTTTAATCTATATGTGGAGAAATCCACCTCATTGAGAATAACCCTTAAGAATCGTTCTGAACGAGAACAACCTGATTTCCACAACTAAAGAAAAAAAATTCAAAACCCACAAAATATTATTTATGTTAAGCCAAGTTTAAGTAACAGAACTGGCGAGCAGCACCGTGTGTAATTATATAATATATTACACGAACCATTTGGACCCTCTTTTGACCCCTCATAACACAAAAACTATTTCATATAAACGTGTCAAATTTGGCTCATATCATCATTGAGACTTGCGAGATACATAAGTGCTACAAAATTCATAAACACATCTCAAACGGTTATTTAGATATTAACATCCAAAAATCGTAATTTTTATCACTGACTGACCTATAGATCAATACTCTAACCCAGTTCCAGATTTAAAGTTCAAATTCGGCATGCAGATAGGTAATTAGGTGAACATAAAGAAATAAATCAGAAACGGGTAAATTTTTATCATTAATTAAATGATAAAAATTTACCCGTTTCTAATTTCTCTCTTAATTGATTCTATTAGGAACACTTAAATAATATACTTATTAGTGCCTGTACTGTAACTATTAGGAACACTTAAAATAATAAATCAGCAATCAAAACTTCAGCCGGTCTTTATGTGGATTTTAAGGTCTTCACGTGAATATACAGGGTGAATTTGAAAGAATGTACTTTGAGCTAATATGAGGTTCTGCTGATGAAATCGGACAACTTTTCCCATGGAACCATCTGGTAATTTTAATATTACTAATTTGTATGGTAAAGGCAATTTTTTTTTCAACCTGTATAAATAACGAGTTGAATACCACCCTTAATTGGTTTTAATCCGTTATTTCCGTTTTATACTTATAACTAATATAGTCGACTATAAGAGTATAATCGACTTTCGTATTTATTACTGGGATTTAGTATTAATTATTGTTTCAATATGTAGCGCACATCAATAGTGTAAGATCATTACTTTTAAATAATCATTAAATAGTAGGCATTTCGGTACACGGCGCGCGGTGCGACGCCGGAGCAGCGGGGTGGGAGCGGTGCGATAAAACTTTGACGCGAACGTGTCAAGTAATAAACGCAGTCAGACCTTAGGCTACAATATACTATCCTAAGTTATAAGAAGAAATGATATTTTATGTTGTTATAAATAAATCAGGACTGACCATTGAACTTGGCACCCACTTAGATCTCACTTCTTTTGTCGTTGAAGTCAACAACCAAGGCATGTATCATAATATTGAACTTGGCTCTCATTTCACATTTATGTTTTTGATGGGATTTTCTTATACGCGACACACGTTCCTGTACATACTAAAATGATCCCTATTAGTTAAACCCTTTAGTTTTTATTTCCTCGCGCTCCCAAATAATATCCTATATGTGATTCCTTATTCTTTCTAGTTAATAATGTAAATATAGGTAGTGCCTTAATTGTGTAAATAATAAAACCTTTTATTAATTTCTATTTACATACCTACATACATATCATCACGGGTGTCTTACGGCGCCCTAGACGGCCCCAGGGTACCTACCCAGCGGATTTCCTTGTATTAATCCCACTTCGTCGTAGCCGATGGTATGAGTCTACACCGAACAAGTGGCTAGCTCGTCGCGCTGTTTTGAATACACTCAATAACCCATCTATAAACAGTTTCACAAGTTGGTATAGTGAAACCGGGACCGACAGCTTAACGTGCTCTCCGAGGCACTATAGTGGTGTTGTCGAACAAATGTACATATTTTTTTTTAATTAAAAACTCATATACATACCGGGATTCGAACACCACATATATTTCAATTTCTTACTTTAATTTGTCACCTAGCCTATAGTTACAATTACTTTGACGGACATATTGGGGCAACTGGAGCTTAGTTGCGTGATGTTTGAGTTTGCTCTAGCCTTGTTTTATGATCATAAAGTAACATCTCAAACATAAAAGTCAATGTTGATGTTAGTAGTTTAGAGCGTGCTTACCAAAGCGTACTTAACATTTTGAAACCGTTAACTAAGGCACGCTTCCAATAAATATAGAGTAAGTGTAGAATAATATAACTATACGTGTACGGTTTGTCTCGGTCTGAGTGTTTATAAATTCTATAGGTACTAGCATTTGTCCGCAGAATTTCACGCATTAATCAGTTAAAAACATACTTGCTATAATATTCCAACTTTCTAGTTTAACAACACCCCTATAGTGTGTATAGTATATCACTGGGTGAAAAACCCATCCGCTGGGCATCCTGAGGCCGTCTAAGCGGTCTCGGGCGCCGTAAGGCACCCGTGATGATATTTATATATTTTATTTTTTATAGTTTCTATCTAAAATGGATTTTTTAGTTTCTATCTAAAATAACGGTTGATCTCTTTCTATCTAAAATAACGGTTGATCTCTTTCTATCTAAAATAACGGTTGATCTCGATTTCCGGCAAAACTACAAGTCATATGGAAAAAAGTTAAATGGTAACACACTTCTTTTTCCAAGGGGTTTCACCCTAGTATAATTTTATTTTGCACACTATACAGACCACGGACACGGTCTAAGATAATACTAAGGTAAAATGCCTAAGGCGCATAGGGCAATTTGAAACCAGCGTTCCTAGATACAGGGGTGGGGTTTAAGGCGCTAAGGAGGTATGTTTTATCTCAGCATTGTAAGTAGGGTTTCTGATGAGAGTAAGTAGAGCGTCGACTAGCAAAAGTCGCTGGGAAGCAAAATGTCGTAAGTCACAATACATTAAAATATTAATTTAAGAAAAACTACACAAAAATTGTTAAATATGATTCAACAACCTTTTTCTTATTTATCATATATACTTTTATAAATAAAAAAATCATGTTAAACATTTATAGTAATGTCATAAAACCTGGAAAAAGAAAATTTCAGAGCTATTTTCACGATTTATTTCTATCGAACAAACTTTTTTATTTTACGTTTCTGAATAAACAGTTATATAACTAATATCCTCCAGATTAATAAAATATTTTTTCTGTTCGTCTAAAAACAGCCACATTCTTTCTGAGCTCACCTCGCCTTAACCCATACTTGTACTGGGAGCTTAGCTTAGCTTGGTTGCTCCAATTTCCGTTTATGTACATTTAATAATTATTTGTGTTGTATTTTAATAGTTTTTATATTCTATGGTGTATGATTATATTTGGTTGTAAAGTTATTTAATAACACTTAGACTCGGTTGACTGATACCTAACCAACGTTATATTGACTTAGCGATTAAAAAGTTTTTTTAAATAATGGCCATAGTTATACAAATAAAAATTACTAGTAACAGACTAAGCTTAATAATTACAGCAATATTTGCCTATAAAGCACTTACACTGCTATTCAAGCAAGAGAAAAGTTTTTTGTTGGAAGAACCAAAAACTCACAAGTCATTACAAAAACATCATTTTAATAATCGGCCGGTCGAGTGAAAGCTATGTTGTGTTTTCGACTTTGCATAAGCAGGAAATTGCGTTTAAATCTTGTAACAAGTGCTACTTGAGTCTTTGTAGTACTTCAACAGGCTCTTGAAAGCAGCTGCCTTCTCGACTTCACAGATGCAAAGAAACGGTGAAGTGTGCAGTATGAGTATGACCATAGAAAATAATGAATTACATTCCATTTTCTAAGGTGACTTGTTGTTTATTTATTGCTTATACATACTGTGTTTAGCTTACATTCCTACGGTACATTTTTTAGTTGCTTATTTACATGTTGTTCTGTTGCTATGGAATTCAGTAAACCCATGCCATATAAGCTATTTATTATTATTAATAATAATAATATGTTGGACAATTTAGACATAATGCTCTGGTCACAAACTAAGCTCTAGGCTTGTACTATGTGTACCAGAAGCAACGATATAATACATATTATATTTTATAAACACCCAGATCATGGCAAACTGTACAGAAAAAGCGTACTAATAGTTTGTTGCCATGGGTGGGAATCGAACTCACGACCTCCTGCAAGTGTTAATAACTGCAAAATGCCGTTTTAATACTAAGTATTCCAATACGTGCTGGACACGGCATGTTACCTAATGGTTAGCAGACAACAAGGTACATGAACGGGGTCCAATAACACATTGATGTTTAATATTTGTATCCGGAGGTCGTGGGTTTGATTCCCACCTACGGCAAACAAATTTTACTACATTTTTCTGTACAGTGTGTCTGTATAATTTCGTTATTTCTGGTACACATAGTACAAGCGTAAAGCTTAGTTTGTGATACATGGTAGTAAGCGTGTAATGTCCTTCATATTATAAAAATATAATCCAGAAAGGAGACCTTGATAAGAAATCATTATATTTGGTAAATGATAGTAAAATAATGGTAACATTGAACAAATGATGGTCATATTTGTAAAAGAATTTCAAAGGATGTGGTGGCCGAGTTGGTTAGACTTAAACACTTAGGTCCTGGTCCAAACCCCGGTGTGTACCAATGAGTTTTTGATCTAAAAAAATATGTACGTTTATTTAACATCACCACTATAGTGCCACGGAGATCACATTAAGCTATCGGTCCCGGTTCCACTATACCAACTTGTGAAACTGTCTATACCTAGATGGTTTATTGAGTCTATCCAAACATCGCGACGAGCTAGCCGGTGTAGACTCATACTATCGGCTACGACGAGGTGCCACCTCAGGATACCCAGCGGAGGGGATACCACCTCGGAGGTGATATTAAAAAGAACCTTAGACTTAAAAACACTTAGGTCCCTGGTTCAAAACCCCGGTGTGTACCAATGAGTTTTTAATTAAAAAATGTATGTATATTTGTTTAACAACAACACTATAGTGCCTCGGAGAGCACGTTAAGCTGTTGGTTCCGGGTTTACTATACCAACTTGTGAAACTGTTTATACCTAGATGGTTTATTGAGTCTATCCAAAAATCGCGAAGCTAGCCACTTGTGCGGTGTAGACTCATACCATCAGCTACGACGACGTGGGATTAAAACCCCTCCGTTGGGTACCCTGAGGACGTCTATGCGGTCTCTGGCTTCGTAAGGCACCC
The DNA here is from genome assembly GCA_947458855.1 of Monopis laevigella. Lineage (NCBI taxonomy): Eukaryota > Metazoa > Arthropoda > Insecta > Lepidoptera > Tineidae > Monopis > Monopis laevigella. Next base: position 9,336,195 of record OX381588.1, read on the forward strand.
GTGATAATAATTATTTTATTTTATTTTGAAGGACCTTTTATGGATACTAAACTTAAAAGTATCTTGTCACCAATAAACCTACGACTTCAACATTCGTGTAATTGTGTGGAAGCCGAGCCCACAGTGGCAACACTACACTTGGCAAGAGTTATATCTCACCACGGGCGACACGCAGCTTGCCATGCCTCATGAAATTTAACGACATGTTATTTCCTTTTCGTCTACCCTCACAATTTATCCCACAATTCTTGTGAAGCCTTAACTAATCACGCTTTACATTACCGGCAACAATGCGACGATATATTTTATGATTAAATATAATCAGAAATGTATTTATATTTGCGTTTTTTTTACTTTTTAGTAGCGTATTTATGAGAGATATGCTATGTTAGTTAAAAGTGCGAGTAAAGAAAATTACAAACAGAATGGAGTAAGAAGAATTGGAATAGTCAATTTAAATTATAGGTACTTATTATTTTTGAAAATGGGTAGCATCACGGCGTTAGGGGTACCGCGGGCGTGATGGGGTTTTATTTATTTTGTTTTTTTTTTTTATAAACCAAAAGTTCATTTATACATGCCCCATGGCTAAATCTAATAAATTTTATTAATCTAATGTTTAATTCTTGATAGGCAAGTTTAATAGCCTTTAATTTACCATTTAAGATATACCTATATTATATATTTTTCGAAAACATAAGTCTCTATTCATTTCATATAAAGCCAGAGATCTTCTTAGAAATACAAATTAATTTATTCATTCAAATATAGGTTATATAATAAATAAATTAATTTCTAGGACAAATCCTAAACTACAAGGAATCGAAAAATACTCAAAGGAGTCACGGGCCGATTTTGATAAAAATTATAACTATATCATTAGATTTAAAAAAAAATTAGAAAAAAAAGTCATGCTGTATTATTGTACCAGCTGATAGTGTCGCTTATAAGGATCAAATTCTGGTAAGTAATATTAAACGCTAAACTAAAGGAAAGTGATCGTTTTAATAAAATAAATAATAATAAAAATAAAAATAAACTTGACCACCGTCTACTTTACCAAATTGTTTAAAATAATGCTCTTCAAACCCCTTCCTCATTGGAACCAACATCATATTTTTTTTTTATTAACGTAAGAAAAAAAAATCACCTGTGTATTGAAAATATAGCTATCATTTCGAAATTTAATAAATTAGGGTTTCAGATTTTTTAACATACTTTAAAAAATATCACTTTTCTTTAGTTTACCGTTTAATATTAATTTGATACTTATAAGGGTCACTTTTAGCTGGTGCAATAATACAGCATGACTTTTTTTCCAAAACCAACTGGGTCGATTCCCGGTTAAGAGAATATTTTTTTCAAAAATCTAAGGATGCAGTTTTAGGTTTTATAAGCGACACTAACAGCTGGTATAATAATACGGCATGACTTTTTTTTTTTCAAAATCAACCGGGTCGATTCCCGGCTAGGAGAATATTTTTTCCAATATCTAATGATGCAGTTTTAGTTTTTATCAAAATCGGCCCCGTGACTCCTTTGAGCATTTTTCGATATTCCTTGTAGTTTAGGATTTGGCTTTAAAGGCACACTTGAAAAATTGACCCTGTTTACCCTTAATAAATAATTAAACAAGAAAATTTTATAATTCCAACAGTCTGTCATGCTCTGCTTACCATCAGGTAGAATCAAAGTCACACCCGTACTCCAGTAGAAAAAACTAGAAGAAAGAAGTTCTTATTAAAATACTTAAGCAAATGATAGTTAAAATTGGCGACCATACAAAAACAAGAAAATGTTATAATTCCAACAGTCTGTCATGATGCTCTACTTACCATCAGGTAGAAACAAAGTCACATATCGTACTCTTGGCATGTATAAATGAACTTTTGGTTTATAAAAAAAAAAAACAAAATAACCTGCCAAAGGAACTAAGAGATATTGACAATTTAAATATATTTAAGAAAAGGCTTAAATTATATCTAATTGATAAGGCATATTACTCCATAAATGATTATATAAATGACATAAACTGAATCTGACATGCATGCAATGATCTAAATTTGTTAACATTTTAAAAGGTTTTTATATGATATAGATATTATAATGATAATAATTTCAATATACCTATTGTGTTTTCATACTATCTTGCTGTCATTTTATCTATGTGTTATTTGACATTTTTGTTTTTGTAATTGGGATTGTAGTTTATATAGATATTATAATGATAATAATTTCAATATACCTATTGTGTTTTCATACTGTCTTGCTGTCATTTTATCTATGTGTTATTTGACATTTTTATTTTTGTAATTGGGATTGTAGTTTATATTTGTAATTTAATGTTTTTCTCCTGACATCGATATTTATTAATGATTTTGCACGCCTCATGGGTAAATTCTGATGAAACTGTATACATATATTTTTTAACAACTTGTAAACTCTGAATTATGCAAATAAAGATTCATTCATTCATTCATTCATTCATTCATTCATTCATTCGTACTCCAGTAAAAAAAACTAGAAGAAGGAAGATCTTATTAAAATACTTAAGCAAATGATAGTGAAAATTGGTGACAGTACAAAAAAATAACGAGAAAGCTATATCAAAATTGATAGTTGTCCATACTCATCAAAGGCAGTAAGGCGACATATCGATAACGTTTTGCTCACAAGCGTGCTTCAAGTACGACCCACGATACTTGTCGATATTACGGAGCTCGTGGCGCGGCGTGTGGCGCGACATGCCTCATCGAATTTAACGAGCAATTATCAACCCCCTGTTTCCTTTACTACGTTTTCCTGAACACCCCTATTTATAGATGTACGAGTATGATGTCTTAAATTTGATTAAGACTTAGTTTTAAAACATTAGCAAATAATTACGCATTGGTTTTTCAGGCTTTACATATTGGAAAGTATTTCAAACTAAGATTAGTCTGGTTAGCTTATTTGAAAAAGTTTCGTGAGTAAATTATTTTCTTAGGTTTACTAGTGACGTGGCTTTAGTTCCGAAATTTGGAGATTAAATGAGGGTTTGTTTAATGAACTTTGTAAATATTGTAGGGTATACCTACTTATATTTTCGTTCGACATAGAAAGTAAAAAAAAACAGAAGAAAAAAATTATTTTAGAGTAACAATGGAAAGTTACATGTGTAAATATTAAAACAACCCCTATAATATAATTTTGGGGATTAAACGATTGAATCGAGTTATTTTATTATTTTAATACGGATTTAACAACCTTTGTTCAGGGGAAATTTTCAAAACAATTCTGAATACAGACCACAGAGGGTGTTGCTATGGCAACGGGAGAATTTTGATGTAAAAAGGTGTGCTTACAAATTGCGGTGCCTGTACTTTATGGTGGCAAAACGTACGCGTCTCGGTCGCAAAGGGTAAATTATGAAAGCAATTTTAATTTTATTTTTCATACAAAATATGTCGGTGGATTAAAACGATTCCATTGTTTCGTACAGGGAAGTATTACGAGTAGGTACATTGTTGTTAATTTTTATTATACGATTTTTTTTATTAACCTCATTTGACTGCCTCCGTGGTCTAGTGGTTATGTGGTTAGCGTAGTATCTGAAGGTCGTGGGTTAAATTTTTTTATTTCATGTAAATCTTAACAGATATTTGCAAAGAGTCAAAAAAATAAAAATAAGATCTCATAGTGCATTTGATTAGGCTGCAATTCAATACCAAAAGAACATTAATATATTAATTTTATATAGAAATGAAACACGCGGTGGAATAAAATTTTGTATCATTATGATAAACAAATACTACTCAGTCAAAGGCATTCTACATAACCACCTAGTGTAAAACTAGGTGGTTAGTTGATTTCATCATTCATATAACTGTATGTAGTTTATGTATTTAGCTTTTTTACATTGTCGCTTACCTCTGTAAAGCCTAGATAACAATTTACATTCACCTAAAGATTAGTTGGTAGATAATGCCTAAGGCATTAAGCTCGTCTTTAAGAATTTAAATAAATAAATAAAAATCAATATCTGCCATATAAGGGTGCCACCGAGGCGACCACTTATGGCAAATAGCTCAAGCCTCTAGTCTTTTAAATAGATGATCATATTTTTTATTGCAAACTTATTAACAAAGATCTATTTTAAAAGTGATGCTCAAAAAACCCTTTAAATTCCCCACTGTAGACTTATATAAAGAAGCAAAAGTTCTGAGTGTGAGAAAACTTTTTATTTTGAAAATTTGCCTCTATGTTCATAAGGATGTTTTAAATTCCAATTGTTATCAACAAATGTTGAATAAGCGAATATTTAGTATAAAGACTCCAGTGACCAAAACTTCTTTTGCTACGCGTTTTGGCGCATTCCTAGGTATACACGTCTATAACAATATTGTAAATACTTCTGATATAAAGTTCTGCACAGTAAGAAAAGCGAGGACTAGACTCCTAGAATTTCTTAGTCAGCTAACGTACGACGAATCTGAAAAACTTTTACAAATTTGTAAATAAAAGGGGCTTCTTATATGTTTTAGTAAAACAATATTATGTTCAAGTCTACCACTTGAAATTGACACGGTATGCTAAACTCTTTGTGTATACAAGTAATGTAAATCAAAAGTGGGTGTTTTTTCAGTGGGTATGGTTATATTTAATATATTGTGAATTGTTTAATAACTACTTTAGCTAGTAACTAACATATATTTAAACTTTCAATTACAAACTTTTTAGCACTTTTTACTTATATATATATTTTAATATGATTTTTTTGTTAAATTAGGAATTATTAAAAATAGCCGAATGATCCTCACGAGACAGGCTTAGCCTAGTGTGAGGATCACTATACAATCGGATTTGCAATGTCTTACAACAGTATATATACGTCTACTATATTCTGATTATTAAGTATTTTGTTTTGTTTAGCATAAGTAGGTGTGTATATTTCTGGAAATAAATTTATTATTATTATTATTATTATTATTATTGGTACACATCGGGGTTTGAACCTGAGGCCAATATGTTTTTAAGTCTCAGTCTAATCAACTCGGCCCACACATACGAAATACTTGTATTAATAAAATACCAAAATAAGGTATTTTAATCTTGTTTTAGTTCTATAAAAACGTACCATGGAGCACCGGTTTCCACTCTTACCGATAAAGGACCGAGAAAATGTCCGATTGTTAATCGAGAACTCATGTAGTGATTCGATTATCTGCGATTGTGGTGTTGAAACGTCTTCAAAGCCCAGTCTTGGAACTTGAAGTTGTATTATTTATTTATACTTAGGTATAATAATATATAGAATTATTTATGCCTATGTAGTTTGATACTTTCGAAGTAAATTTTTGTGTATAAGATTTATAAGAAATAAGGCAGACCAAAAACAGATATATTATAGTATTATGGCGCATATATTTGTCTCTAGCATATGGATGGATTGTATACTATTGTCAAATATACTCTCTCATGACGCCGCTTTAAAGAGAGGTAAAATATTTGGCGATACATTTTATTGCTCAATTTATATATTTTATCTAAAAAGACATCTAATTATAGTGTTATATTTCTATCAAATAATTTGACTGTTTTGAATAACAATATAGGTATTCTTTAATTTATTATTAAACTTATTAAAATTGCACTCAAATCTCCCCATATAATAATCGAATTGTCCTGATTTCCGACTTGTAGAGAAGGCATTAAGTTCGACTTTGTTTATATTTTTACTAAGGTAATAATATTTTTATACAATTATACTAAATAATATTATATATTTATACTAAATAATTTTAGTTATGGCTCATATTTCTTTCTATGATGCGTCAGCTAATTAGCAATTAAAATTCTTGGCTTACTTGTAATGACGTTTAAACAATATTTTGCTAAATCACGTTATTAAGGATACTGCATTCGTAATCGCGAAGTAAGCGTTTTCCATACAAAATGGGCTTTCGCACTTCCAGTAATACTCGATTACTGTTTGTCGCATTATTTATATATTTTTTTGTCGGTCATTGTATTTATTCATCTTTCAGTGTTGGGTGCTAGTTTTTTATTTTTTTGATATCAGAAAAAAAAACTTTATTAATATTATTTAGGCAAAAATATTTATTACCCACAACAGAAAGATTTTTGCGTGTAATTACCAACATACAAATAATATTGGAAGTACGTTTGTATTCAGAGCGTCAAGGCCTCTTAAAGTAAATTATGTTTTCATAACAAGTTATTTTCAGTGGAAGATAGCGTAGTTTTAGAATAGATGATCTCTACAGATTAGGCCCGGTTCGAATAATTGTGATCATAAAGAACATTATAATGATGCCTTGCCAATAATTTTATATACTTATTGAAACGAATGATTTTCTGACTGGCGAAAACTGGCCTACATATTTCAATTGGCTAGCAAATCAAATATATAATGACGCTTCTTAGTTCTAGGTTAGTAATTACTAGTAATTAGCAATCGCTCTGTATATATTGATATACCTACTAAATGTTATACGATATAGATATACATATACCTACAGGCTGCATTTGAAATATTGTACGAGCTAATATGAGACCCAACTGATCATATCGAACAATTTTTTCTATGTGTCGCAAATGAAAAAAAAAATTGGAATCCCCATACAAATCGGTCATTTTAGCATTAGTATAGTTTGTATGGAGAAGACATTTTTTTTATTTGCGACACATGGTTCCATGGGAAAAGTTGTTCGATTTGACCAGTAGAACCTCATATTAGCTCAATGTACAACCTTTCAAAGTCATGGGCACGGGATAAATTTTGTATCTATTTCATTAGCAGACCTACAAAGTCCATGAATCCTGTCTATCTCTTTCCACCTAGACAATAAAACGTTGGAGTTGGCTCCTAAAAACCCACGATCCCACGGACTAGAACCAAAACATGACTAGGTCACTCGACGGTTTTTGTATCCGCTTCCAGTATAAAAACCGGTCGGTCGGACTAGAGAAGTTATATATAACCTATGGACCTCTCTTTCACCTAAATAAGTCTATTATTTTAAATATTCTACTATTTATTATTATAATTGTGAAACTGTTGTAAAATGAATGGTCTAAGTAAAGGTTCAGTAAATTCAGCACAGGTAATCATTGCTACATTTTATAACGATAAATCTAGATAATATCCAGAATTCTGTAGCAATTAGAACCATTTAATCCTTTCAAAATAAAAGCGGCTCCAGCCTAGTGGTTAAGTCACTGCGCAACTGATAACAAGGTTAAGCAGATGACAACAAGGCCGGGCTGGGATGAGTGACTGCTTTATACAACGAGGCTATTTCATCATAAATACCGTAACAAGCTCGCCACTTGTTAGGTGTTGCCTTCGAATACCATCGGCGAAATGAGGTCGGGTTAATCCCTCCGCTGGGTACCCTGAGGCCGTTTAAACGGTTCTCGGGAGCCAAATAGGCACCCGTGATGGTATTTTTATTTTTATTTTTAATACTCTCAAATCCACTAGGATTAGGCATATAATCAAGACTTATAATCTATTCTCATCTAGAATTAAAAATACACAAACAAATACATACAGATTCATAACCAAATAAATAAATACATACAGATACACAAACAAATACATACAGATATATAAACAAAGCGACCACAGCAGACTTTCATTAAAAACCCCCCTACCTATACAACTGCTTTTTAATTTTTCCACCACTCCATATTCCAGGGACCACAATAGATCGGTAATAGCAACGTCGATGAGAAAGCGAAACCTTTTTGTTTTGTGTCCTAGCTTCGGAAAACAATACCTGCTTTGGATGAACTTGCATTATCGCCTCACTAATGGGTTTTGTCTGTTCTATTGTAGTGGCCGAGGGTGGAAAATTAAAGGCGTGGATAGAGCCATCACGTGTTCGGTAGTTCGTTCATTATTCACATAGGGAGATATAAGTCTGCGGCCTAATAGCATCCGTTAATGAGCTTAGACATTTACTGACAGTCGTCGAGTTTAAATGTTGTAATTAATGAATGATAAAAACTGTCATATACAGCGTTTACCAAAATCTTTAAGCTCAACATACTTTGTACTAATTTTTTGGTGACACAAGTAGGGCGCACTGCAGATGGAGTTCCCATTTGCGTAATGTGTCTTAAAATGTTTGAATTTGAGGATGGAGATCAATCGACGAAGGGTCTTGGGAGAGGCCTGTAGCTGGATAATGATCATAGTATAAGGACATACATACATATCATCACGGGTGCCTTACGGCGCCCGAGACCGCCTAGACGGCTCCAGGGTACCCAGCGGAGGGGTTTTAATCCCACCTCGTCGTAGCCGATGGTATGAGTCTACACCGAACAAGTGGCTAGCTCGACGCGATGTTTTTTTTTTTTTTTCCTTTTTGAATAGACTTAATAACCCATATATAAACAGTTTCACAAGTTGGTATAGCGAAACCGGGACCGACAGCTTAACGTGCTCTCCGAGGCACTATAGTGGTGTTGTCAAACAAATGTACATACACATTTATTAATTAAAAACTCATTGGTACACACTGGGGTTCGAACCAGGGACCTAAGTGTTTTTAAGTCCAAGGTCTAACCAACTCGGCCACCACGTATATTACGTATAAGGACAGTTTCTAAAATTTCACAGTTTTCGACTACTACCAATAGAAATGGAAACACCGTGTAACATTTTGAAAAGGGTCTCTTTTTTATAAAAGTTTTAAGAGTGTAATTTGTTTAAACCATTGAATAAATATTTTTATAAGTACAAGTAAAAAATAAAATATGTATGTATATGTATTCGTGTGTGTATGTATGTACAATATATATGAATTATATATTTATACGTGTTTATGCTTAAATGAGTAGGTATACTCCTTATGTAAAAAAAATATAGCAATATTATATTTAGTTTATACCATACATAGGTATTTAAGCAGACAGAATAATCTAAGGAAGGACGACATAGGTCCTAGAAATAAGAAGAGCCGAGGAGTATAAGTATATAGAATAATGCCACTTCTTGCACTTTTTGTTGTATTATTTTATTGATCCCCCAACCCCCCTTAATACCCTAACCATGTTCGACTATACAAAAAACTGTTATTATTTCTCTATCTGTGGGACTTTTTTTCGACATGACTTTCGGATACAACGTCAAAGGATCAACGATTTTATCACGGAGGTGTTCTTTTCGACCAATTTATTGTAAGACTGAGAGAGTAATTAGTAAGATTCTTAAGGCGAGGTATGCTCGTCAGTGAAATTACGTATTTGTATCTACTTTCCTATGTTTTATCTCAGCGTTATATGTACGGTTTCGGATGAGAGTAAGCAGCGTGGAATATGTCGTAAGTCACAATGCGTTTAAATATTAATTTAAGAAAAGCTACATAAAAAAAAAAAATGAATTACCAATCTTTTTATTTATCATATACACTTTTATAAACAAAAAAATCATGCTAAACATTTATATTAAATAAAAATAAATAAATACCATCACGGGTGCCTATTTGGCTCCCGAGAACCGTTTAAACGGCCTCAGGGTCCCAGCGGAGGGATTAACCCATCCTCATTTCGCCGATGGTATTCGCAGGCAACACCTAACAAGTGGCGAGCTTGTTGCGGTGTTTATGATGAAATTGCCTCGTTGTATAAAGCGGTCACCCATCCCAGGCCGGCTTTGTTGTCATCTGCTTAACCTTGTTATCAGTTGCGCAGTGACTTAACCACTAGGCTGGGGCCGCTTTTTTATATTAATGTCATAAAATCCGAAAAAATAAAATTTCAGAGCTATTTTCACGATTTATTTCTATCGAATAAACTATTATATTTTAGGTTTCTGACTTAACAATTATATCACTAACATCTTCCAGACTAGGAAAATATTTTTTTCTGGTCGTCTAAAAACAATTACTATCTTAAAATAATCGGAACTATAGACGCAATCTCTGAACTCATCTCGCCTGCGCATAGATTTAGCATTAGAGATCCGAAGTTTACGATAACCACTTAATGGTATGTAATTATTGGCCATGCGTTCTCTATCCACGAGTATAATATTATTGAGTAAGCTTGGTGGCATTCGCAGAACAGTCTCTCGTTGCGTTTACATTTACTAAAATAGCATGTTGTGTTGGGTCATTGTTGGGTTTTCTGCGAACTAATACTTTCTAATGAGTTTTATTTGTTCACAGATATAATAATAATAATAATATGAAAAATATTACACACATATTATATACGTGGTGGCCGATTTGGTTAGACCTTGGACTTAAAAACGCTTAAGTCCCTGGTTCGAATCCCGGTATGTAGGTACCAATGAGTTTTTAATTAAAAAAAATATGTACATTTGTTTGACAACACCACTATAGTGCCTCGGTGAGCACGTTAAGCTGTCGGTCCCGGTTTCACTATACCAACTTGTGAAACTGTTTATGGATGGGTTATTGAGTCTATTCAAAACATTGCGACGAGCTAGCCACTTGTTCGGTGTAGACTCATACCATCGGCTACGACGAGGTGGAATTAAAACCCCTCCGTTGGGTACCCTGGGGCCGTCTAGGCGGTCTCGGGCGCCGTCAGGCACCAGTGATGATATGTATGTATGTATTACACACATATTTCCCTGTTAACAAAATAAGCTCTAGGCTTGTACTATGTGTGCTAAAAACAACGATCATACATACCTATAATATTTTATAAATACCCAGACTATGACAAACTGTACAGGAAAATGTACTATTTATTTTTTGATATGTGTGGAAATCGAATCCACGACCTCTGGATATAACGCCAAAGGCGCAACTAGTCCACGGAGGCGATCAAAATAAAATATTTTATATTTTTTTATTTATTTTTCATACATTTGGTAAAGAATATCATGTAAAAAATGCTTTATTACCTTTTAGTTGCCACGCAACACACTCCTGGTAAAAAATAAAAAAAAAATCATACGGTAATGTTTGTAATTATATTTGAATAAATTCCATTAATTGTCTATTATCTGAAACAAATAAAGTGTGTTAGATGTGTTTCTTACTTGGTAAAATATATAAATTGAAGCTATAAAATTTTATTGCCAAATATTTCGCCTCTCTATGGAGCGGCGTCATCAGTGACAGTGACTGAAGGTCTTTGTCATAAATTTTGAAGAAGTAATTTTATGTCTTTTAGCAATGGTAAAGGTAATGCACTATACAGTTTTGTATTTATTTTTTAGAAAAATATCATCACCACCTAGCCCATTATGGAAAACATCATCAGCATATTATGTCCATTGTTGGTTCGATATTAATAAATTTACAAAACAAGTTAGACAAAACCTAATGCATTACATTCAGACCAGGGCTATAGTATGCACCAAGCTGCCATATAAAAGAGCTTTCCCATGTTTTTAAATCAATAGACCGAATAGTTTTAGGAAAACTCTTTAATACTCTTACTGTGAAACAATTGTTAAAGGTAGTGTTATGTATACGCGCATGGGTGGGCACAGGTAAAATATTATTAATTTGAGAATCTACCGAATGTCTGTGTCCATTCATGCGAGTACGAAGGGGTGTCGTAGTTTCTCCCACATAAAAACTGTTACAAAATCTGCACTCCAGCATATATACGCAATGAGAAGTAGTACATTGTGCGAAATTTTGAATTTTGATGACAACAGGGTTATGGTGAGTTTGTATATTGATATCGGAATTTATTATGGGACATGTTTTGCAACGAGATTGGTTGCACTTGTGTGTACCTAACAATGTGTTATTGCTCCGTGTATTTTTATTTTTTGCCAAAATAGCTTTTAAATTTTGATTTTGTTTATACGTTACACTAGGGCACGTTTCCAAAAGATTTCGTGTAATATTATTATTTTTAAGGATAGAGAAGCTATCCTTTAATAAATTTTGAATTTTGTGTGCCCCGTGGAAGTATGGTATTATAAGCCGAAGGGAATTTTGTTGTTGTGTGTGTATAGCGTTTGGAGTGTTAGAAGGCCTGTTCATGTGTTTGTGTAAAAAGTTTGGGGGATAATCGCGCCTACATAACCCATTGAAGATTTTGCCTTGATATTTAGCCAAAGATGTTGAATTATTACAAATTCTTTTACCGCGGATAGAAAGTGAATGTGGTATAGACCGTTTTGTGTGCGACGGGTGGCAACTACTGTAATGCAGATACTGTAACTTATTGGTTTCTTTAAAATGAACAGAAGTTGAAATATTATGATTATTATAAGTAATATCTACATCTAAAAATGTTATGTTAGTTTTAGAAATTTCATGAGTGAATCTTAGACTGCTAAATGAATTTAGTTGACTAAGGAATGTATTAAGAGTTTGTAAACTATGAGGCCAAATCATGAAAATATCATCTATGAATCTTAACCATGTTAAAGGTTTGAGAATTTGACTATTTAAAAATTTTGTTTCGAGAGAACCCATATATAAATTTGCATAAGAAGGTGCCATGCGCGTACCCATGGCAGTGCCTTTCTCTTGGTGATAGAATTTATTATCAAAAGTAAAATAGTTATTGGTTAAAACCATTTCTGCTAAATCTAGTAAAAATTTTGAAGAAGGCAGACGCGGGTTTGGGCGGCTATCGAAATACTCTTTTAGGGCATACAATCCTTCGTCATGTGGTATATTAGTATATAAGGACACAACATCTATAGTTACTAAGAAAATATCATTACAATTTGGAATATGAATATTTTTTATAATATTTAAAAAGTGGTAAGTATCTTTAATATGCGAATCTAAATTTTTTACTAAAGGTTGCGCATAAAAGTCTACAAATGATGATATTCTTTCGGTAGGACAATCATAAGAAGCTACAATTGGTCTACCTGGATTACCAGGTTTGTGTACTTTCGGCAACATGTAAAAATGTGGTGTCCTCGGATTAGAAGGAATTAAGGCCGAAATATCATTGTCAGAAAGTCCTTCATCGGACGCATTTATGTAAATATAATTTTGAATTTCAATAACTAACTGTTCACAGGGGTCAGCTGTAACAGTTGTATAAAATGACGCGTCATTTAGTTGTCTTAGACCCTCATTAATGTAGTCAGTTTTGTTAAGTATTACTGTAGTAGATCCCTTATCTGCTGGTAAAACCATTATTGATTCATCATTTTTTAATTTTGATAGAGCTATTTTTTCGCTAATGGATAAATTTTGATTACTACTTTGAAGGGAATTTATAAAGTTAGGATCCGAAATTTTATGTAAAATATGATTAATAAATGTATCGATGGGATGACCAGCCGGTAATGGAGGTGGTTCATTTGCCGAAGGTAATTTAAATTTTTGCAATGCCTCATGCAAACCATTACTATTATTGCCAGATGGTACGCGATTATGCCAAAAATATTTCCATTTTAAGTTACGACCAAATGTTAATATATCTTTAGTAATTTCGAAAACATTAATTTTGTTAGTCGGGCAGAATGTCAGTCCCTTAGATAGCACTGACTTTTCTGCGGAGTTAAGAATTTTAGATGATAAATTTATTAAATTACTTTCGTTATTTGTGTTTGTCCGTACTAATCGTTGTTGTTGATTACACGTACGGATAGCTTGAGGCATACAAAATAAACTAGACAAGTTTGTTGGTTTAAGATTTAAAAAGGAAGGAGTTGAAATCTGATTATGAAATGGAATGGGAATATTTTCGTTTCGATACGATCTGATTAATTTGGAAAATTTTAAAAGTAATCTTTGTCTATCTTTGACTTGTATACCTCTAGCTCTATTTAAGATATCACTTATAATTTTATTTAGATGTGGAAAAGCTAGCAACGAAGCCTGTATAGTGTCATCTAAGTTGTTTTTGTGATGTATGGACAGATAGTAGTATTGTGTGTGTAATAATTGTGTGGTTTGTAAAGCATGTATGTATTGTAAGTCAGTAAATGGTTGTCTCACATCAGGAGGTATGGCATCCAGTGGCACACTGTGTATAAGAGTTTTAGGAGATATGCCATATTTAAGACATTCTCCCAAAAACTCATAATGACCAAAGAATTGTGCCAATTTGTGAGCATGAAAGTCGATTTTTTTAATAATCTCCCTCATGCACAATTCGGATCAATTCCCGGTGTAATGTAAAATATATCATATATAAATAAGCTAATCTTTGTAAAAAGAAAGGCGCACGGTGTCGGGAACAGCGTAGCCTCCCAGCCCTCGCTTGTGTCGGCTACGTAGTGCCAAGAGCGCGCCGACGACAGGTAGGCGAATCGTATGAACGATAAGAATTATCTGAAACAAATAAAGTGTGTTAGATGTGTTTCTTACTTGGTAAAATATATAAATTGAAGCTATAAAATTTTATTGCCAAATATTTCGCCTCTCTATGGAGCGGCGTGATCAGTGACAGTGACTGAAGGTCTTTGTCATAAATTTTGAAGAAGTAATTTTATGTCTTTTAGCAATGGTAAAGGTAATGCACTATACAGTTTTGTATTTATTTTTTAGAAAAATATCATCACCACCTAGCCCATTATGGAAAACATCATCAGCATATTATGTCCATTGTTGGTTCGATATTAATAAATTTACAAAACAAGTTAGACAAAACCTAATGCATTACATTCAGACCAGGGCTATAGTATGCACCAAGCTGCCATATAAAAGAGCTTTCCCATGTTTTTAAATCAATAGACCGAATAGTTTTAGGAAAACTCTTTAATACTCTTACTGTGAAACAATTGTTAAAGGTAGTGTTATGTATACGCGCATGGGTGGGCACAGGTAAAATATTATTAATTTGAGAATCTACCGAATGTCTGTGTCCATTCATGCGAGTACGAAGGGGTGTCGTAGTTTCTCCCACATAAAAACTGTTACAAAATCTGCACTCCAGCATATATACGCAATGAGAAGTAGTACATTGTGCGAAATTTTGAATTTTGATGACAACAGGGTTATGGTGAGTTTGTATATTGATATCGGAATTTATTATGGGACATGTTTTGCAACGAGATTGGTTGCACTTGTGTGTACCTAACAATGTGTTATTGCTCCGTGTATTTTTATTTTTTGCCAAAATAGCTTTTAAATTTTGATTTTGTTTATACGTTACACTAGGGCACGTTTCCAAAAGATTTCGTGTAATATTATTATTTTTAAGGATAGAGAAGCTATCCTTTAATAAATTTTGAATTTTGTGTGCCCCGTGGAAGTATGGTATTATAAGCCGAAGGGAATTTTGTTGTTGTGTGTGTATAGCGTTTGGAGTGTTAGAAGGCCTGTTCATGTGTTTGTGTAAAAAGTTTGGGGGATAATCGCGCCTACATAACCCATTGAAGATTTTGCCTTGATATTTAGCCAAAGATGTTGAATTATTACAAATTCTTTTACCGCGGATAGAAAGTGAATGTGGTATAGACCGTTTTGTGTGCGACGGGTGGCAACTACTGTAATGCAGATACTGTAACTTATTGGTTTCTTTAAAATGAACAGAAGTTGAAATATTATGATTATTATAAGTAACATCTACATCTAAAAATGTTATGTTAGTTTTAGAAATTTCATGAGTGAATCTTAGACTGCTAAATGAATTTAGTTGACTAAGGAATGTATTAAGAGTTTGTAAACTATGAGGCCAAATCATGAAAATATCATCTATGAATCTTAACCATGTTAAAGGTTTGAGAATTTGACTATTTAAAAATTTTGTTTCGAGAGAACCCATATATAAATTTGCATAAGAAGGTGCCATGCGCGTACCCATGGCAGTGCCTTTCTCTTGGTGATAGAATTTATTATCAAAAGTAAAATAGTTATTGGTTAAAACCATTTCTGCTAAATCTAGTAAAAATTTTGAAGAAGGCAGACGCGGGTTTGGGCGGCTATCGAAATACTCTTTTAGGGCATACAATCCTTCGTCATGTGGTATATTAGTATATAAGGACACAACATCTATAGTTACTAAGAAAATATCATTACAATTTGGAATATGAATATTTTTTATAATATTTAAAAAGTGGTAAGTATCTTTAATATGCGAATCTAAATTTTTTACTAAAGGTTGCGCATAAAAGTCTACAAATGATGATATTCTTTCGGTAGGACAATCATAAGAAGCTACAATTGGTCTACCTGGATTACCAGGTTTGTGTACTTTCGGCAACATGTAAAAATGTGGTGTCCTCGGATTAGAAGGAATTAAGGCCGAAATATCATTGTCAGAAAGTCCTTCATCGGACGCATTTATGTAAATATAATTTTGAATTTCAATAACTAACTGTTCACAGGGGTCAGCTGTAACAGTTGTATAAAATGACGCGTCATTTAGTTGTCTTAGACCCTCATTAATGTAGTCAGTTTTGTTAAGTATTACTGTAGTAGATCCCTTATCTGCTGGTAAAACCATTATTGATTCATCATTTTTTAATTTTGATAGAGCTATTTTTTCGCTAATGGATAAATTTTGATTACTACTTTGAAGGGAATTTATAAAGTTAGGATCCGAAATTTTATGTAAAATATGATTAATAAATGTATCGATGGGATGACCAGCCGGTAATGGAGGTGGTTCATTTGCCGAAGGTAATTTAAATTTTTGCAATGCCTCATGCAAACCATTACTATTATTGCCAGATGGTACGCGATTATGCCAAAAATATTTCCATTTTAAGTTACGACCAAATGTTAATATATCTTTAGTAATTTCGAAAACATTAATTTTGTTAGTCGGGCAGAATGTCAGTCCCTTAGATAGCACTGACTTTTCTGCGGAGTTAAGAATTTTAGATGATAAATTTATTAAATTACTTTCGTTATTTGTGTTTGTCCGTACTAATCGTTGTTGTTGATTACACGTACGGATAGCTTGAGGCATACAAAATAAACTAGACAAGTTTGTTGGTTTAAGATTTAAAAAGGAAGGAGTTGAAATCTGATTATGAAATGGAATGGGAATATTTTCGTTTCGATACGATCTGATTAATTTGGAAAATTTTAAAAGTAATCTTTGTCTATCTTTGACTTGTATACCTCTAGCTCTATTTAAGATATCACTTATAATTTTATTTAGATGTGGAAAAGCTAGCAACGAAGCCTGTATAGTGTCATCTAAGTTGTTTTTGTGATGTATGGACAGATAGTAGTATTGTGTGTGTAATAATTGTGTGGTTTGTAAAGCATGTATGTATTGTAAGTCAGTAAATGGTTGTCTCACATCAGGAGGTATGGCATCCAGTGGCACACTGTGTATAAGAGTTTTAGGAGATATGCCATATTTAAGACATTCTCCCAAAAACTCATAATGACCAAAGAATTGTGCCAATTTGTGAGCATGAAAGTCGATTTTTTTAATAATCTCCCTCATGCACAATTCGGATCAATTCCCGGTGTAATGTAAAATATATCATATATAAATAAGCTAATCTTTGTAAAAAGAAAGGCGCACGGTGTCGGGAACAGCGTAGCCTCCCAGCCCTCGCTTGTGTCGGCTACGTAGCGCCAAGAGCGCGCCGACGACAGGTAGGCGAATCGTATGAACGATAAGAATTATCTGAAACAAATAAAGTGTGTTAGATGTGTTTCTTACTTGGTAAAATATATAAATTGAAGCTATAAAATTTTATTGCCAAATATTTCGCCTCTCTATGGAGCGGCGTCATCAGTGACAGTGACTGAAGGTCTTTGTCATAAATTTTGAAGAAGTAATTTTATGTCTTTTACCAATGGTAAAGGTAATGCACTATACAGTTTTGTATTTATTTTTTAGAAAAATATCATCACCACCTAGCCCATTATGGAAAACATCATCAGCATATTATGTCCATTGTTGGTTCGATATTAATAAATTTACAAAACAAGTTAGACAAAACCTAATGCATTACATTCAGACCAGGGCTATAGTATGCACCAAGCTGCCATATAAAAGAGCTTTCCCATGTTTTTAAATCAATAGACCGAATAGTTTTAGGAAAACTCTTTAATACTCTTACTGTGAAACAATTGTTAAAGGTAGTGTTATGTATACGCGCATGGGTGGGACAAGGTAAAATATTATTAATTTGAGAATCTACCGAATGTCTGTGTCCATTCATGCGAGTACGAAGGGGTGTCGTAGTTTCTCCCACATAAAAACTGTTACAAAATCTGCACTCCAGCATATATACGCAATGAGAAGTAGTACATTGTGCGAAATTTTGAATTTTGATGACAACAGGGTTATGGTGAGTTTGTATATTGATATCGGAATTTATTATGGGACATGTTTTGCAACGAGATTGGTTGCACTTGTGTGTACCTAACAATGTGTTATTGCTCCGTGTATTTTTATTTTTTGCCAAAATAGCTTTTAAATTTTGATTTTGTTTATACGTTACACTAGGGCACGTTTCCAAAAGATTTCGTGTAATATTATTATTTTTAAGGATAGAGAAGCTATCCTTTAATAAATTTTGAATTTTGTGTGCCCCGTGGAAGTATGGTATTATAAGCCGAAGGGAATTTTGTTGTTGTGTGTGTATAGCGTTTGGAGTGTTAGAAGGCCTGTTCATGTGTTTGTGTAAAAAGTTTGGGGGATAATCGCGCCTACATAACATTAATTGTCTATGTAATTGTGTTGTAAGCGAAAATAAAGTTTTTCTTTCTTTCTTTCTTTTTTCTTTCTTTAATGTTATTCTTTATACCATATTTCACTGGGTCTGAGAATTGTATAACGTGGGGGGGGGGGTTAACTTACAAAAAAATCCAGTAGTTGGAATATATTTTTTTTATTGGAGAACGACATGCGACTAGGTCCATGAATAGGGTCGATAATGTATTCTTGTTTAACAGCATTGGTGGCTCCTATTTACCAGCTAAATGATGCGGTTATAAAATATAAATAGACAAATTATAGGTTAAAAATTTATTTATTAGTCTTTGATTAATATAGTACAAATTTTCATTAAATTAATTTGTTGTAAAATCTTTTCGGATTAATAGTCACATTTGTTTAGCAATGATTATTAATCCGGGTCTAAGACTGATAAGAATGCATTTCTATTAATTGTTTTTTAAATACCCGTGTTTTAAAGTTTCAACATAAGCATTTAAAAGCCATATTGTGAAATTCTCTTATCTAGAAAGTTTCTACGAATCGAACGTCACAGCAAAGATAACACCTCATTTAGGTTCCATGCTAGTCCATGCTTATCATAGTTAATGATGGCATGTGTTCCACGTCTCAGCTCGGCTTGAGACTTAGGCCTGGTTTAACAGCCGTTGCTTGAGCAAGAGCTATATGTGTTTTTCGAATTAACTACTTAAATACGCGTATTTCAATAGTGAATCCAAAAAAAAATGCATTGATAATATATATCGATAATATCGGCAATTGTTATAATGATCGAAACCCTTTGTTACTTACATTATTTGTTTCTTTACTATTTCGCAATGGAAATGCCATTTTTTTTAAAAGTAATTTCATACTGTTAATTATTATGTTTGAACTGTTAAATTTATCTAATAATGTATTGCTCTGATAATTGCTAAGTTTTATAAATATAATCATCACAAGATAAATAATATAGCACTGCATTCGTAATCGCGAAATCCGCGTTCTCCATACAAAATTAGCTTTCATTCTTCAAATAATACTCGATTACTGTTAGGCAGAATTAAAATAATATTTTTGTCGGTCATTGTATTTATTCTTTCCAAAACACCTTTTTAATATTATAAATAATTACAAAAAAATATTACCCACAATAAAAAAATCTTTGTGTACAATTACGAACATAAAAAATAAAAAAAATCGACCAACAGCCAAGTAGTAATATTGGAAGTACGTTTGTATGGGCGTCAAGTCGACTCCAGGGCCCTTAAGCATGGACTAAGCAACGACTATTAATTCTGGCCCTAAACTTTAGAGAGTTATCTCTTACATTATTCACGTGCTCTTGTCACGAGCATAAAGCTGTCGCGCACGTACTCAGTCGTGTTTAGTTACCGATATCACAATGCTACAATTTACAAATCCCTTCGTAAGTTTCTGTAAATTAGTTTTTTGCATTGAGATAATTATATATAGAGTGGTAACTGGGTATAATAAGTAGTCACTAGTTTCTATAACGTTCCTTAATTAAATTGGTCTCTAATTAAAAAGACACATGATTGGTGAAAATTGGACATGATGCTAAATTTTACCAATACGTTTACGAACTGTTTACAATCCTTGTGGTCCAAATTGCGCCTAAATCAAATACGATAATGAACGTATTTCATCTCTGGTCCAAATTGGTTTTAGTCGAATAGAGGATTGCTTACAAAACTAGCTTATTTTACTTGACAGAGCCGCGTTCGTTTTTACGACACCGCGTAGAGTTCTAACATCATTGGCCGACACTGACATTAGCAAAAAATGGTTTTTGACGTTAAGGAACGGCCAGTGTCGCTACCCGCTGCTCTGATGTACATTTAAAGCTTAGCTTTTCTTTAATTTTTTGGTGACGTCAAGTAACCAAAGACAAAGAACCGGGTCACACAGCAAATTACGTCATAGAATTTGTTTAGTTTTTTCGAGTAGTGCAGTGAACTGCAGTGCAATCATAGTGAATTGTCCGTGGTCAAAATTATTTCTCAAATTTGAGTATTTTTGTTTTTTTTTTATTTTTCTCTCCCTTTTACTTTCTGTTTTCGATCTCTATTTTTTTATTTATTATATAAATTTGTGTTTCCCGAAACTTACAAACTGGATTGTCTTTAAGGAAAGAGTAAATAAGAACGAGTAATCGTGCTCTACATTCGACCTCATCGATGCTTTTCATCAGACAAGATTGAGGTCAACAGCAGCTCTTTATCTGAAAAAAAAAGTTCGACAATTAATTGTCGAGCTTTCGTGTTTTCTAGTAATTATTTATTTTTAGACTGAACAAAATGATTAATTCTATAGTGCAAATTCCTAGCAGAAAAATAAAATTATTAAAAACGTTAACTAACTAAACTAAGAAAATAGATGTAGTTGCATCTCTAGAGTTGACTTGACTTCATTGGTTCTATGTATGTATCCTTGCGATAAGATGACCTATTTGAAATTAATTTTGTATGGGTTCGGTCGGGTTGTTTTGGTATCAACTTAAGTGCTGATATTTGTAGCTTAATTTATTAGGTTTTATTTACCTATATTTTTTTCATTTGGTAACAAATAAATTAAATATATTTTTGAATTGTGAACATCTATAGGTTCTCTCTCGGTGAGAGTATAATTTAACAGTTTATTTAAATGGAGCATTAGAAAAGTATTATATTATAAAAGGTAATCAGATAAACCGCGTCAATAAAATATTGGGTATATTTTATAGACAATTTCCATGTTATTTAAAGTTTCTCCAGTTGACAGTGCTGCCATACAAACGTAGTTCTCATTGTATTAATCCAATTATTGGCAATATATAAAAAAGTACTCTATTAATTACTGTAATATTGTTAACATCTATTATATTTTTACAAATTATTAAAATCTGATTATTATAATATAATAATTATAATAAAATTAATTTTATTATAATATATAACGGTTTATATTTAATTATATAAATAATTCTTAAAGTCATTGTATATGTATTAATCTATAAATCTAAAATAACAAAAAAAAAACCTAAATATAAACAAATATTACCTAAAAATAATACAAGTACCTAGCAAAAAAGAAAAACTACCTAAACAAAAAAAATATATTATATAAAACAAAAAAACTTACCTACCTATATTTACAAAACGAATACATCGTCTAGGTCACACCCATGCGGCATGGTGCCCAAAACACTGGCAGCGTTGCCTCTTTGTATTGCAATACTAAGTTTTTGGGCAACGTAACTGCCAGCCCTTGGGTCACCTGAAACGAGAACCAGTCTTTTCCTGAGGTCTTTAATAAATAATTTTGTGTCGGACGACCACGGACCCAGTGTTTCGAACGCAAGCGCCGCAAACTCATAATCTGCAGTTATTTGTGAGTATTTGCGGCGCTTGAGTGTCTGAGCGTGGCCGGCCGCAGCTCCAGCCTCATGGCAGGTGCCCTGAATGTGGCACGCCCCTAGTGTATCCACACAAGTGGCGTCCCACACCAGGGCACGTCCCATGAACCATGGTATGAGTGTTTTACCGTCGGGCCTTTTGCCATCGTCTCTGAACATGGTTTATTAATATAGTTATAACTTTTGGAAAATTTATTATATTATATATGTATACGAGTAAATTCGAAAAATAAATAGTGTTAAACAAACAGATTATTAAAAGTAATTGATTAAATGCATTTTATTTAAACGATGTATTGATATGTATGATCTTTAAGAAACCTTAAAGATAGAAATAAAAAAAATTAAACCTCTTTAGAACCCCGTCCTTTTCAATATCAATCGGTCAATAAATTGTATACAAATTTCGATATTTTTATAGTTGTACCTATTAGTTTGGTTGTATTTTTAACAGTTAACACCCAGAGAGTCATCAAAATGTATCTACTAGTGGTTAAAAGTTTTACCCCCTGAGTAAGCAAGCATACAGCACAATAAGTGAACCAACGGTGAGCCCATAAAGCTGTCTGTGAGAGTTTTGGTGTGTCATAGGGGCGGCTCCACACCAAGTTTATGACCAAGAATATCGTAAAAGGCGGTTTGGTTTAAACGGTTGCCGCGTCAGTTGTTGCGTGCGTAATGACAGGGAATACGTGCGAGGGATGAAATACTTTTCTAATATTTGTATACCTAAACAGTTTTTTTAAGTTTTCAGGTAGCGTTTTTTGAATTAAATTAAGGCGTCTATAACAAATCCCTTAATTATGAAATTAAATTTTGGTAGATCGCTTTCGTGATCGATTGCAATTGGAGCTATTGTAGCCATTTTGGCATTGGACATAAGAGCGATGACACCTAAAATTATTATTGAGAGACCGCTATAGCTTTAGCTGTTTTATAATTAGGACCCCAGATTTTCATTTCTGCTACCTTCTATTTTTTTTAAATCACTGTTAATTCCTAATAAACGAATTTAATGTTAATATATAAATTTTAAGGCAGACTTAAGTTAAGAAAATACGTCAATTATCGTCCCATCATAAACAGCGCAACAAGTTCGCCACTTGTTAGGTGTTGCCTACCATCGGTAAAATGAGGACGGGCTAATTCCTCTGCTGGGTACACTGAGGCCGTTTAAACGGTTCTTGGGATCCAAAAACGCACCCGTGATGGATAGTAAATATATGATCGTCTCGTAAAAATTTGTCGGGCAGTTTTTTTATGATACCTAGGTACCTACTAGGTATTTATTTGAATGCAAAATAGCAAATTTAATAGAAAATGACATTTTTAAATACCTCATTACTATAACTTTAAAACGTGTATGTAATTGCCTTTACGATCACATCACTTTATTTACTAGTATTTTTCGTCAAAGGCGGACTAGACGGCCTCAGGCCCATTGTAACTCGTTGCCGCTGATAGTATTCAGAATTAATCAGAATCTTCACTTAACAAGTGGCGAGCTCATCGCAGTATTATATTAACTTTACATTTTAATTAAACAATAAGTTTTACCAAAAAACGTTATGAGCTAAGGTGCTTGTACTTTTTCATAAATAAATAATAAAAAATGTTTTTTAATATACAATTAATACTAAAAAACAAGTAAAAGATATTGGAAAACGTCTGGTTCACGCCTCGGGTGACCCTATAGTGGCGACATTTTTCTCCCAGCAAATAAGGTTGATTCTAGGTACAAAGGGGTAATGCCGCCAGCACTATACCGCACAGCACAATTTTAGATAATATTTTTAACTTATATTATCATAAAAATACTTATATTATTATTTTAAACTTATATTACCTAAAAAACAGAATATTTAAAGGTATATTTTTAAAGGATTTCACAAATACAGAATATAATCAAAGGATTTTGATTTTTTTTAGTACCTACGTACTAAAATACTTTAAATAACTAAATCAAAATACTTACCTAATATTTTTTCTTATTATTAATATATTTATTACCTATAAATACATTTATAATTGTTATAATAAAGATCTATATTTTTTCTTCTAATATATTAATACTTATATAACTTTATAATTCAAAGAACCTAATATTCATTGATAAGAGTAAATAAAGCACAGCATGAGAAACTTCTTATCTTGAATATTTACTTAAAATTCCATACCAATAAAAATTAATTACCCTAGTTTGATTTATTATTGTTTATCGTTGCCCTCGGGTTAAATTCAAATTAACGATAAGTTGCGAAGGAAGTAACGAGTGATTAATAGTTAAATGGTCAGTATTTTGTATTCAATCAACTACTTTATGCTTATCGCCACAAATAAATTAAAATAAGTAAGAACGTTATTTTTTTTTTTTTTTTTTTTTTTTTTTTTTTTTTTTTTTTTTTTTTTTTTTTTTTTTTTTTTACAGACTTTGAAAGGATGTACTTTAAGCTAATGCTGATCAAATCGAACAACTTTTACCATGGAACCATGTGTCGCCAAAGAAAATAAACATTGCCTTCTCCATACAAGCTAGTAATGTTAAAATGACCAATTTGTATGGGGAAGCCAAAATTTTTTTTTATTTGCGACACATGGTACCAAGGAAAAAGTTGTGCGATTTGTTCAGCAGAATCTCATATTAGCCCAAAGTACATCCTTTCAAATTCAAGGTTTTTTTTTGACCAAGGTATCTGATAGTTAGCCACCTATAAAGTCCATGAATAGAGTCAATCAATACATTGTTTTTTAATAGCATTGGTCGCTAATAATTCGTCTTTATGTCCATCTCCATTATTGAAGGTAATCCTATATAATGGAACCTGTAAATCCGAGATAAAAAAGTTATACCTATTATTATAAATGGTAATTTTGAAAGGATGTACTTTGGGTTAATATGAGGCTCTACTAATCAAATCAAACAACTTTTACCATGGAACCATGTGTCGCAAATGAAGTTAAAAAAAGCCTTCTCCAACAAACTAGTAATGTTAAAATGACCAATTTGTGTGGGACCGCCAAACATTTTTTTCATTTGCGACATGGTTCCGTGAGAAAAGTTGTTTGATTTGATCAGTAGAGGATTAAATTAGTCAAAACTACAACCTTTCAAATTCACACTGTATATTTTACCTACCAGAGCATACTCTTTGTGCTTAAAACTATCAAAATCAATTTGTTTTTTTATAATCATATAATAACTAATAGCTAGTACTATTAGTAATTCTATGATGATAGCTCCTATTAGTTTACCTATAATACTTTTTTTTAAACTATACTAAGTTCCAATAGATGGCGCTGTAGTGACATACTTATAAAGCTGGTAACTGCAGACAATTAAAGTATTCAAATTAAATCTTGCCCGGAATAAAATTAATCAATAATTTTAACTCTTTACATGGTTGGTCCCTAATATTAGTATCAATAAGAAAGCTTTATTTTTGACTGCAACAAACTAGCCACTTGTTATATGTTGCCTCCGAATACCATGGGCAAAATGAGGACGGGTTAATCCCTCCGCTGGGTAACCTGAGGCCGTTTAAAAGGTTCTCGTGAAACAGAAAGGCACCCGTGATTGTATTTATTTATTTTAGGGTAAATAAACCTTTCCTATAGGATGTATAAATAAATAGAGCCTCTGGAATTGTCTAACATCGTTACCTACCTAATAAAATTAACAATGCAAATTTCTCCTCAGAAGCATAAATCAGAAGCAATAACCTGGCAAGAACATGCAATTTACCTGGTCCAGGAGTAATTAAGCCTCGTAGAAACTTGAAGAAATTTACGTACCAACCAACTGAAACTATATTTGCATTCTCCTTTTACAATATCAACAATTACTGAAAAGTTAATTTAAATCTTACTAAAGAAGGTTTAAGATAGAAAATAAAAAGAAGAAAATTAAACTAACATGTAGGTGGAATAACTAGATGCAAACTAGTAGAAACTGTTTAATTAATATTAACGCTATAGTGATTAGTTGAAATGTTGTTTTCAGTACAGTTCTAATGCGGTCCATAATGAAGTGAAATCGCATAAAGTTTTATAATTTCAGTTGTTGCAGAAATTCTATTATTTCTCTCGAAGGATTTAAACTTACGTTGAAATTGTTCATGAGTAAAAATTAACTGAACATTTTTTTTCTAGCCAGACATATTTCGATAAATCAAGGTTATGGAACTACATTTACTACAGTTTATTTTTAATTTACTATAGTGCCTCGGAGAGCACGTTAAGCTGTCGGTCCCGGTTTCACTATACAAACTTGTGAAACTGTTTATAGATGGGTTATTGAGTCTATTCAAAACATCGTGACGATCTAGCCTAGCCACTTGTTCGGTGTAGACTCATACCATCGTCTACGACGAGGTGGGATTAAAAACCCTCCGCTGGGTACCCTGGGGCCGTCTAGGCTGTCTCGTGCCTTACGGCACCCGTGATGATATATATATATTTACTAAAAGGTTTAGACTGAAACTGGTATAAAAAAAACTTTCTGAATAAGTAAGTAGCTATAAGCAGTAAGTACAGACATAGTGGGAGCGATCAATATTGTTTAAGAACAATTATTGATTGACCCCATTCTTGGACTTTGTAGGTCTGCTCACCACCAGGTAGATACAAAGTCACATGTCGTGCTCCAAAAAAAAATTAAAAACTTGTAGGTAGACACTTTAAATATATGATTTTACCTAGCTAATGCATTTATGTATTATAAAATTATTGTATAACTTTGACAGTCGATAACAATACAACGTGGTAGCGTAACGTTAAATTACGTTAAATAAACTCTAAAATAATTGATATTTTAACTCTGTAGTTATTATTTTGGCCTTCACATTCTTCTGTCTCTTTTCTACATTAATTTATATTAGTTATGATGATGAGTAGGTTATTACCTATTATTATAACTGGGTTTCTACACGCTTCTTGTATTTCGATACTTATATCCAAATTTTGCTATATAAAAAATACTATTTTATAAAAAAAACACAAGTTATTTTAGGCTTTGATTAATGATCAAGTCCAAATTATGTCACTAAGCAGCGATGTCATGCTGTGAACAAAAAGTTATGAAGTAATTCTTCACGATACCGTGTTACAAACGCACGAATATGCTGACGGCTTGCGTGATCCTATTCTTAAAACTTTACCAAACAAAAAAGTATCCTGTCTAGAACTGAGCTTATAAAGCTAAATAGAGACCGCTAAGATTGGAATTCGATTAATAGCGCACGAATATAATGACGAATTGCGTGATACTTTTCTTAGAACTTTACCAAACAAAAAAGTATCCTGACTAGAACTGAGCTTAGAATACTAGATAGAGACCGCTAAGATTGGAATTCGATTAATAACGCATGAATATGCTGACGAATTGCTTGATACTTTTCTTAAAAGTTTACCAAACAAAAAAGTATTCTGTCTAGAACTGAGCTTAGAAAACTAAATAGAGACCGCTAAGATTGGAATTCGATAAAAAACCCACGAATATGCTGAAGAATTGCGTAATGCTTTATTTAAAACTTTACCAAAGAAATAAGTATCCTGTCTAGAACTGGGCTTAGAATGCAAATAGAGACAATTTAGTTTGGAATTCGATTAATAACATGTTGACGGCTTGCGTATTCTTAAAACTTTACCAAACACAAAAGTATCCTATCTAGAACTAACCTTATAAAGCTGAAAAGGTATCGCTATGTTTGAAATACGAATATACTGATGCTATTCTTAAAACTTTAAGAAACAAAAAAGTATCGTGCCTGTATCGTAGCTTAGAAAACTAAATAGAGAAAGTTTTAAGATTGGGTTTTGATTCATAAAGCACTGCTGGCGTGATCCTATTCTTAAAATTTCACCAAAATAATGAGTATCCTATCTAGAACTGAGTTTAGAAAACTAAATAGAGACTGTTAAGTTTGTAATTCGATTAATAACGCAAGAATATGCTGGCTTGCGTGATCATATTCTTAAAACTTTACTAAATAAAAGTATCATAGAAGTCTATTATTAATATCATAGAAGTCTATTATTAAAAAAAAATCATAGAAGTCTATTACCGATTAGCCTAAGAACTGAAACCGTTGAACTGGATCCTTATTATACATAACTAAAAAATCATTTTAGATTCTCCTTAGTATGTTTTTTTATATTTTCGTTTAATTTTTTGTTATAATATAAACATACGTAAAAGAATTAATGAAGCTTACTTATGTATATTACTTAAGCCTTCTAATAAAAAAAGTGCTTAAGTAGTTTTAGTTTAGGGCCTGTCTAGCAATTTATTAAGTAGTTTATAACCGTTATTTCATAGTTACCGGATTATAGATCTTAATCGCGTAAGCTTGTAGCGACTTTTCTTCGTGTGACTAATACTTGGGGTGGAAATAATTGGATTTAGATTGGAAGAAAATTAGAAGTTTCTTGGCAACATTTGTTTTGGAAAGAAACGAGGTTTTAATGTCGGCTAATAAAATCTGAATTTAGCTGTTTGTATCGAAATTTTTGTTGATAGAATGGGTTGGTTTATAAATAGTAGAACAAGAGGGTTAAGTTAGTAAGCTGGTCGTGGGATTTATGAACCATTTAAGTATCAATAATATACAGAAGTAATGTGAAACACCTTGTAAAATAGAAAAAACAAAAAATAATCTGTCTTGCTCACATTCATTCAAATCTATACTTAGAAAATAGATATATAAGAGATATCATAAGTTATTCTTTTCATTTTCAAACTTTTGATCTTTACCTAAATGTCAAACATGTTCATTGTCGCCGTATTCTGTTCTTATTTCTAGAGTAGTACTATCCTCTGTATATTACTATCGTCTGCATGTTTGGTAAAACGATTTTAGGGCACTTCCGTATTTGTACATATGCGGAGATGTCAAGAAATATACTATTTTCTCTAATTTAACTCATCTGAGATTTTTCAAAAATTAAATCAAGTTATAACTAGGACAATTCACATAGGTATACACTCTAGTCACAAGGAGGCACTATCAATATTAGCCATTAAAAATACTAGAAGCAATTAAATTAATATGTAATACACTTAAACCTAGGCAAATTTACCGGAAAAACGTACTTATACTACTGCCTTGAGTGGAAACCGAACCTTAAACGCTAATGACATAACCGCTAGACAACGAAAGCAGTTTATTATATCTACACAAGAATTATTTAGTTTTCACAGAATTTGTGTTGTGAAATGCATAGCTGCTCGCGTTTCAAAGCTGACGCGTACCGCCCGCGGTCGTGTTACTTAGCAATGCCATGGAACCTCATGTTTTATTTATCTACCTCATCTCTCTCACCCCCATGCACTCTCGTGAAATATTAAATTTTCCCCACAGTTTCATGAAAGTGTAAGTTTCTGACTTCTAAGAAGGAAAATGTTCTGATAAATTCAATAAAAACTTGTCTTGTAGAAAGATAATACAATTTTTATTCTGTAAAAGCATGTGCAAAGTTATTTGAAATAAGTATTTTTTATTTGTACATATAGGTTTTTTTATATTTTATTAGCAGTATTCTTAATATTTTTACGGATATAAATCTCACACTCATATGAATGTTGGTTATTTTTACATACACCTATATATACCTAGGTACATATATACCCTTACCACGAGGTCTTTACCACTGTATAGTCATTGATATATCGCGTTCTTATAAAAAAATATTCATATAATAATAATAATTATTATTTATTACATTTTTCCTTAAAACAAGACGAAAATTTGCTTTTGGTTACTGGTGGCCACCACACTAGACTGCATGACCTGTAGAGACCAATACTAGATATTTAATATTTGTTGGGATAGCTATCATATCATAATTATGTGAAGATTTAAATTAGTTGAAAATGATTTTTTTAAATATTGTGATTAAATAGGTAAATAGAAAATTTTTGATCTACCTTTTCTATTTACTCTACCACAAGTTTTTGCAAACAATATTTACTATAGTCGCTAGTAACTATAGTAAAAACTGTTTGCAAAAACTTGTGGTAGAGCTACGTAAAGACCCCGCTTTGCGGTCTCAAGTCCTGGATCACTGCAGTTCAATCCCCTGCCTTCCAACCATGCGATAAACGCGGCACCCGCATGTAGATTGTAGAATCCATGTATAGCTAAGAATATTGTCTCATGTCTTAAAACGATCGCAAATATATGTATATAAAAGAGTATATGTAAATAGTTTGCTTTATTAGTATATACCTATCTAATAATGTTTAATTTTTAAGCAATACAAAATGACCAAAGCAAAGTAGTGGGAGTATATTTTATTTGGTTGTATTTTGAAGCGCATTAAGCCCAGGAAAAGCTTTTAGAGAGTGAAGCATGCATTACCGCAGGCCGACATATTTTATTTATTCCTCAGAGTTTTGCCGGCGCGCGGTAACTGACGCCACTAGACGTATAGTATAATAATATAGACTTGCAATTTTATATAAAACATGTGTCAACGTGAGTATTATATATCTGAATATCAAACATTATGTTTTTTTATACAGAATTTATGGCATTAGGTATTACATAAATTAAAATAATTTTATTGATTTAATGTACCTAAACACACACTTTTAAGTTTGTGTGTTTATTAAGAAGAAGTAAAATGTAATTTTAGACATATGCATGTATTACCGATGAACACGCCACTTGTTTAGTGTAGATTGAGTATACCATCGGCTATGATGAAGAGGGAAATAAAAGCCCTCAGGTGGGTACCCTGAGGCCGTTTACGCCGTAGTGATAATTTTAGTTTTTATTTCAATCTCACATTTTTTAAAGATTCCCACTCTTCTCAAATAGTTTAAAAGTCACTTTACTATATATTCAATAAAAAATACAACTATAAAATGACATAAAGCTACATTTCAGTTTCTCAGGTTCTAGATGCTTCGAAGCTGTGGTTTTCTTTCTTTCTTTAAGTTCATGGCTACTACGCATAACGCGAATTTTTAACAATAAAAAATGGGTAGATATTAATTTCTTTTGATTGTTTTGTAAAAGTGGGATAAATAGGGTGAAAAGAACTGGAGAAGGACCACGAGAAAATGATAAATGGCAAAGCTGTGGTTAATTTATAGTAATCTGGTATGACATTTATTTTGTACCACATTACCAGTCTAGTTATGTAAGTCTACTGATACGGCCACTAATGCTACTTTCGTACGTAAAAACGGATTTTGCTTTCGATCGTTTTTGTGTGAAACATGTTGACTAGAGAGTGCCATTTTATGTTACAGCTAAAAATCGTATAGGTAACTAATTTGATTGTGATGATTTAGTGGCTGGCTTTTAAAGTGCTTCTTGTTGTTGACCATTTATTTTAGTTATTTAAGTTGTTTTTTTTTTATTGGCAGCGTAGCATATGACTTTGTTTCTATCAAATGCAGACCTATAACAATAGCTTTGGTCGTCCCACTATGCCAGGTAAATGATATCATTACAAACAAAATGGATGGGAAATTTGGATTACGAGTTTTGCTTTTTCCGTAATCGCATCCTAAAAGGAGAGTAACACCTCGGCAATAATTGTATGCAGTGGGTTCCAAAATAACCAGTGACTGAAATCTAAACATGACTAGGTCATTTGACGGGTTTTTCGTCTACCTGCAACTAAGCCCCTGTATTATGTGTATTATGGAAATATACTATAACTTGAAAACCCTAAAAATTTAAGTAATACACAATCCGATAAACTTTATTAAATTTAGCATTATTATACATATATAAAAAAAAATGAAAATTTCATTTTATTATTAACCACAGACCTAGGATCTTGTTGCCTAAATTAACTTTTTTCTATAAAAAAATTACAATTAGTAAATCAGGTTTATATACCATTTTTTTTTAATTTGTATTTAAGCTCCACGACAAGTTGTTCAGTGTAGATTGTATTTTCCTCAATACATTATATAACATAACATATTAATAGTTTTTCCAACTTTTTTCCATGAAACTATATACACAGAGACAGAATTTAATTCACTGGACTAATGTTTTTGTTAATACAAAACCACTATAGTATAATTTTATAGACAATATTATGATTTTACTCGTGAATATTCATATCCAATTACTATTAATGGACTCCAAAATACTCACCGCATATTAAATGCATTTGAATAATCCGTCCAAATTGAACCAAGGCCATTGGAATCCCTCGGAAAAAGGAAAACTTACCACCCTGAGTATGTCCATTCCATGCTTGTTCTACGGGGTATCGACGCAGAGAAAATTGGCCAGACTGTAAGGACAGAGTGGTTTGTACTACGATATATTTATCTGGGTTTGCCTGATTTATTTTATTGGAGCACGGCAGCATATGACTTGTATCTTGTTAATGGTAAGTAGACCTATTAAATCCATGAATGGGGTCGTTCAATATACAGATCGCTCCCATAATGCCTACTAAATGATCCTGTTACAAAATAGGCGGCAAAGTTCACATTACGAGTCCACTTCAGTCCTTGAGTTTAAATTGTCGTCAAATTAAGTGCTCGTTTCATAACCGCACGTAAAGAATTTTTATGAACGAAAGCTCATGTTTATTATGAATAAGTGTGACTTTCGATATAAAGAGGATAACAATAAAAAAAAAATCATTCTTTTAAATTATTAAAATTGAATTATCGATATAAAACAACTAATTAATTAGATAACACGTCAATTAGTGGACACATTGTATATATTTTTGGTAATATTCATAAGCTACTAACGCAATTGAGCAAAGCCATGGGATTAATTAAATTTTTAAAGTAAACTACCATACCATACCATCGGCGAAATGAGGACGGGTCTCCAGCGGGAAATCCCTCCGCTGGGTACCCCGAGACCGTTTAAATTGTTCTCGGAAGCCAAAAAGGCACCCGTGATGGTATATATTAAAGTAAACTAACCAAAAATATGTAAGTGATTTAGTTCTTTTATTATCAGTCTATGAGTTTATATTGATTTTAAGGAGGCCAAAAGTCAAACAAAATCCGTCAGTTCGATAGCGACATATAGACATATAGACTCTGTGATAGGCATATATATATAGACTCTTTGATAGACATATAGATGCTCTTTGCTAGACATATAGACAGATGGGAATGGCTCAGGCTATTACATCGATATCTAGAAAAAAAAGACGACATGCGCGATTACTACCGAAATTTATACCACAGTTTATTCTATCGATTGTGGCTGTTATATCTGTGGTTCAATGCGTTATCTACAGGGGGTCCGGCCACAGGCTTAAACTAATTAGGGACCCCCTGTTTGTGTCAATGTTGTCACAGCACGCGGCTCAGTTTAATGCCAGTGTCTCCATTAGATATCCCCTATGTTTAAACATCCCTGCGCATACTCTGCAAATTCGCAAATTGATTTGTGTCAGTTAACATTTAAAGTTGCAGTATATTGGGAGGGTGCATGCCGAGTTAAATTTTATTTACGATCTGTGTATTGGTGATTTTTGCCGGATTGAAAGGCTCATAAATATTAATGAATGTTTATTTTATTTCGCTTTAAATGTGTTTCGTATTTTTTTTGTATAATATTTACAGTGCGAATAAAGCGTTTTAAGAACACAAGGCTTCAAAATCGGATCTATTTTTTGGATTTTCTTCTGTTTCCTAACCCTAATTTAAACCTATACTAATACAAACCTATTTTATTCTCAATTTTTATGTTTATTTTTTGTATTTTTAAACGATTTCTATTATTGCAATAAATTATATTAATTTATAAAAATCGGCAATTCTCATTTATGAATGTAAGAAGAAGTCCGTACAACATGCTGCATCGTTATTGTAGTTTGGTTCCTCGTGGTCCAAATTGCGATTACATCGAATAAGTCAAATACGTTCACGAACGTATTTTATGATTCAATTTGGTTACCGTCGAGGTCTGAAGATGCTACAGTTTATAATATTTTTTAAATAAATAAAAAATATATATATTAATATGCGACCTGAGAAAATAAATCCTCATTGCATCCAACAGACAACGTTTCAAGTGTTCTCCGCAAAAGAGGACTACTCATCGTAATCCTACTATATATTTTTAAGGTATTTTCAGGTTAGTATATATTTTTAATGTAAGTTTATTATTTTTTACATTAAATCAATTATATATTAATAATAAATTACTTTATTTTATTTTATTCGACATTATTATATCATGTTGTTATTTTCGAGTATATAAATACACATTACATTTATTGGATAAATTCTGTGACATTTTTTATTAACTTTATATATATGGATATAAATTTTAACACCTACTTTTTTTTATTTTCTTGTCATATGAACGTATTAGTATAGTTATACCTACATGTAGTATAAGTTGTATGTATATTGACAATAAAAGTTAAATATTAAAAAAAAAACAATTAAATTGCATAACTTAACAAATCAGTCATTTAATTTTATTGCTAAATATGAGTATTAAGTAGTTAAGTCTTGATCCCCTGTCGCTCTGAAGATGTAGAGTCACGTTGGAGTGGCCCACTCCACCGGAAGTTATTTCCACTGAGGCTCCACTCTTATCCAGATCTCTTGCTATGATGCCCTGGAACGAAATATGTTCAAATTAATCCCTTTTGTATATATGTTTGGTAGGAAGGTCTCTATAACTTGGTTAGGCCGACCGACCGCTATCGTTACAGATGCAAAAACCGTCAAGTGACCTAGTCATGTTCACCGGTTTTCAGGAGATTACTGTATCAATTTCTTGTTTGGGTTAAAGTTGGAAAAAAATTAATAATAGAAAAGTCCGGAGACCGTCGAGCTAGAACTTTCTTCATTTAAAAAAAAATCCATAGAATTTAAGCATGGAAATGCAACCAAATTCAAATGTCCTCAGTACTTGTACGGATGCGGCATTGGAGTGTCTCAACGATTTTTTTTATTTATTGTAATTTGTTTTTTTTTTAATAATTAATATAGGTTATCATAAGATAAATGTAAAATTTAAAATAAAGTTAATGAATAACTTTGGATACTTGTGGAACTCACAAGGTTCTATATAAGTTACACACCGTTTAAATGTAGTTTATATTTTTACTTTTGCTTCGGAATAGGTATTCCGTAATAACGATCAAAAATATTACTTTGGTAAAGCAAGCGTTAATACACAAAGGTGAAAAGGACTTCTTAAAACAGATCAATTTTTCCTCGTTATTCTGTTTTTTTGTGTGTTCAACAAGCGGCCCCAGCCTAGTGGTTAAGTCACTGCGCACTGATAACAAGGTTAAGCAGATGACAACAAAGCCGGCCTGGGATGGGTGACCGCTTTATACAACGAGGCTATTTCATCAAAAACACCGCAACAAGCTCGCCACTTGTTAGGTGTTGCCTCCGAATACCATCGGCGAAATGAGGATGGGTTAATCCCTCCGCTGGGACCCTGAGGCCGTTTAAACGGTTCTCGGGAGCCAAATAGGCACCCGTGATGGTATTTTTTATTGTTTTTTTAGCTGTAAAATAAAAAAAAATCACTACATAATCTAGATTAGGGCTGCCGTTCTTCAAGTTGAGATCAAGAACGAGGTTTTTGGTACCACTAAAACTTAACCATCATTGTTTGAATTGACCATTGCATGACTAGTTTGAATACCTAATTAATTACAAAATATATAATATTATGATTTTTTTTAAAATAACAATTGTATGAAATGACGCCATTTTTGATCTCAACTCGGACGAAAACTCACGGTATCGGAGTCGGTGGTTACCCCCCAGGTCCCTAGTATGCATCATTCAGAAGAAAAGAATACGGTTGTTTAGCCTTATGAATATAAAGTCCCCTATTTATTATCCCCTAAGACAATGATAGTGAGAATAATGCTTTATTATTTATACCTTGATAACTCTTTCCTTGGTATCCATATAACTGTAATCCTTGTCTCTTCTGATTAAGGGAATACTTCTATAAAGGACCTTCTCAGTATTAATCAAAACATTATCGGTTTTAGTACCAACAGTAAAGTCCTTAGCATCAAACATGCTAGCACAAAACACCACCACTACAAACATTTTTATATAAAACATTTTGACAAAGAACACTAAGTCCTAACCGTTTGAAAAACTAAATAATACTGTGTCAGTGTTTAAGGAAAAGATTCCGACTTAAGCGACCTTAGGTTTACGTCATACATTTCCAGTTCCAATGTAAACAGGTGAATAAAATCATCTATAGTATGCGTTTATTAATATATCAACCGCCAGAATAATTTTAGAACAACTAAAAATATGAATTTGTGCTCTGCGATTTGCCAAGAAATAACGATATAGATTTTATGATCAAAGTCAATGTCAGAATGTTTGTGAATATGCAATGGTATGATTATAGCAAGAGTAACTTTTGTTTATTAAACTTTAGATGTTTGGATTAAATAACAAAATACGGGCTTCGTAAATATATTAATACTACACCTGCAGGGTAACCACCGACTCCGATACCGTGAGATCTCGTTCGAGTTGAGATCGAGAACGATGTTTTTAGTACTACGAAAAGTGAAACATCGTTATTTGAATTATTCACTGCATAAACTTTTCGAGTACCTAATTAATTACAACAAAATATATATAATATTATGAAGTTTGTAAATATGATTTGTATGAAATGACGTCATATTTGATCTCAACTCGAACGAGAGCTTACGGTATCGGAGTCGGTGGTTACCCCCCTGTTCTATAGTATTAATCTATTTACGAAGTCTGTGTTAGATATTTAAATCAAATAAACAAAAGTTGACAATAAAGCAGCGACATCAAAATATGCTTCATTGAGTTGACTGTCGAATGGCTTTATCCGGCTTCGATCAACAATAGGTACAGCTTGTTGATCGAAGGTCCATTGAAAAATCACCCCCTTAAAAAAAAAAACTCTTACTAATAAGCTAGTCTGAAGCCTTATTTATTTGCTGATGACAAAAAAAATATATTTGCAATACCTGACAAAGGTGTAACTAATAATAGAATAATCAATATAATATATGTAGGTATGTAAAATATGTAACTTAGTAAGCAAATAAATTATTTGATTCGATTTGTTTCTAAAGATATCTTGAATATAATATTATTTTGTATCATATTAGATTCTAAATTGATAACCACATTACATAGGCATACCTCCCAAATAAAATACAATTAAATAATTTATTATTAATAAATAATTTATTTACTGTAAAAAACAATAACCTTAAATTAAAAATAATAATACGAGTATTTACAATCCTGAAAATACCTAAAAAAAATGGAAGGTGACTATGCGTGTACCTATTGTACCGAGAACACTTGCATGATGAAAATGAGGATTTATTCTCAGGTCGCGGATAAACTAGTATCTTTTGTTTTTTCAACACAGAGAATTCCAAAAAAGTACTATTCTCTCCTCGGTTAATGATAAAATATACTATTCCATACCTTTAAAAAAAAACCTATTAGATTTACTTATCACTAAAGTGTATTTTGGGATCTCGAGGACCGTGTGAATGCACTTTACACTGCACAAACATGATTATGATAATTTTAAAGTTTCTTATGTGGGAGAAAGATCTCTATAGCTTCGTTAAATCGACCGACAAAAAACATCAAGTGACCTAGTCATGTTTCGGTTGTAGCCTGTGGGTTTACCGGTTTTCGGGGGACTACTGCATCGATTTCTTGTCGAGGTGGTAGTCTCTTTTTTACAGATTAAGCGTGCTATCTCTTAGACCTTATTGTTGGTTTCCTTCAGGAAATATTGAGGTCAAGTCTGCGTTTCCTGTTTATAATAATAAAAAGAGTATATAATAACTATAACTCAGAAATTTATGTCGGTCCCGGTTTCACTATACCAGTTTGTGAAACTATTTATAGATAGATTCTTGAGTCCAAACACCGCAACGTACTGACCACTTGTTCGGTGTAGACTAAAAATACCATGGGTTACGACGAGGTGCGAACAAAACCCCACTACAGGGTAACGTGAGGCCGTCTAGGATGTCTCGAGCGAAGTAAGGCAGAAGTAGAAATTACTCAGAAATATACCACCGCCAAGATAAATTACAGTAAATTTTTCAAGCACACAAACAGAAGCCCCATTATAATTATTTTACATAGATTTCCTAAAGTATGCCTCGGTGTATGGAAATAATTTACAGCGTTAAAATAATAACTGCAATCGCTCAAAGGGAAAACCTCTTTGGAATACTAATTCAGGCCTCAAGGCGACATACTGGGACCAGTGTTGCTGCCGAGCAGTTGCGAGATAAAGGCGATATTATAAGATATGCCGGCACTCACAACTTGGTGCTACTTAACCAACTTCTTGACAGATGTTAGACATAAGATAGGCTTGTATTTATTATTATTTCGCAGCAAGTAAAGTTTTCTTTTGTCCTTTAAATGTTATATAATAAGTTAAAAATAAGTTTTTTAAGTGTAACCAGAAATATTCCGAGTGCCTTGTTTATTTTTATATTTATTTAAAAATAAAATTAACATTATAACTACATACATACCGTCACAGTTGCCTAAGGGCACCCGAGACCGCCTAGACAGCCCCAGGGTACCCAGCGGAGGTCCCACCTCGTCGTAGCCGATAGTATAAGTCTACATCGAACAAGTTGCTAGCTCGTCGCGAAGTTTTGAGTAGACTCAATAACCCATCTATAAACAGTTTCACAAGTTGGTATAGTGAAACCGGGACCGACAGCTTAACGTGCTCTCCGAGGCACTATAGTGGTGTTGTCAAACCAATTTACATAGTTTTTTTAATAAAAAAAACTCATTGGTACACCGGGATACCTAAGTGTTTTTGAAAATAAATCTTTGTTCCTAAATTTACATATTTCATTAGAAGTTCACGCATTTGGAAATTCACAACCTTATTGTTTGATTTAGATAATAATTTAAAACAAATACTGGAATAAATCCTAAATATTAACTTTAGTCTTAATTCATGGGAACAAGTATCACTACCGGTTAAACATACGCAAACTTGGCATACGCAAAATTTCTTGTGTCGCACTTCCATCTTACATTGCTTCTACTTATGCTTCACGAGATCTCATTGGTAAAATTCTATTTCCATCACTAAATAGTGATTTTGAGATCACGTGTAGCGCAGACGCTATGGAAGCTTGGAAAGTAATTTCTAATACTTCTGTTTTGTCACTCAAACTACATATTCAAAAACAGTGGGACGAACCCCTTGTTTCCAAAATTAAAAATGATTTGTTGCTTAATTCAACTACCAAAGACAAGGCCCGTCTTCTTGCGGCATCATAGAAGAAATCGGGTGCCTGATTGAAAGCATTTCCTTCTCCCAACTTAGGTACCCTATTGAACAACAGCACAATACATATTGCAGTTTGCTTACGAGTTGGTGCTAAGTTGTGCGAACCTCACGTTTGTCATTGCGGCACTAGCGTTGATTCGGACGGACGCCATGGATTGTCGTGCATAAAAAGCAGTGGGCGATACCGTACACATGCCGAAATTAATGACATTTTACGCAGGTCTCTTTCCACAGCCAATATTCCGTCTATTTTAGAACCCAACGGTCTATTTAGAACTGATGGGAAGAGACCTGATGGAATGACGTTGATTCCTTGGAGGTCAGGCAGAGCCATGGTGTGGGATGCGACGTGTGTAGACACCTTGGCTCTGTCTCACTTTTCGGGAACGGCATGCCGTGCGGGATCAGCCGCTTCTACAGCGGAAGTCAATAAACAAAATAAATATCGCACCCTTAATAATATTTATGATTTTTTGGCTTTCGCTGTAGAGACACTCGGTCCGTGGAGTCGGGATGCAAAGTCTTTTTATAAAACTATAGCACCACTCCTTATCGACGCTACAGGTGACCCGAGAGCTGGCGCATACTTCAGACAAAAGATTAGCATTGCTGTTCAAAAAGGCAATGCCGTCAGCGTCTTGGGCACCCTGCCGCATGACAAACTTGAGGATTATTTTTACTTAATTTAATTTTTTTATTTTTATTTAATATATTAATAGGTATTTTATTTGTATTATTATTAATGTTTTTTACGTTTTCTTGAATAATTATCTTTTAATATTGTAAAAAAAAAAAGGTAATCATATATTTTAATACAAAATACCTAAATCTAAAATTAGGAACAAAAGGTACCCATGACGCTTGCAAAGTTACCACGTTGAATAGCCCCGGAAACCTTTTGTCCTAAGAGGAAACTGGACCAAGAGTCTCCTCATATTACTTTATTTTTTTTACCCAAATACAATAAAATATTTTTATCTCTCTTAGACCAAGGACCCAAAGTTCCAACGATAAATGGAATGAAAATAAAAGAATTAGATAAATGGTTGTATTATTTAATTTTCAATTTAGCGTAAGATTCTGCTGCGAAACAGGCAATACGGGAAGAGCCTGAAGAATACGAGGGAGCGAGAGCATCCCGCATCCCAGATTAAACATTTCCCGTCTTGCTATGGTATAAGTGAAATACCGTCTAAATTATATTAATAAAAAAAAACCTAACCAAATAAAAAATATTTATTTATTTATCAAACTTTATTGCATAATACAAAGGCGGACTTAATGCCGTTGGGCATTATGTGACAGTCAAACCTTTACTTATAACGATATATTTTTTGAATTAACTTTTTTTTTTGAATTCTACTTTGAATTTTTTTATAATTTATTTTGATACACATTTATACCTATTTTTAAAACATTCTAGTATAAGAACTATCATACCTTTAAGTTAATATAATATGAATTTATAGTCCGAAATAAAAGCTATTAATATTATTAATAACTTACTTACCACGACTAAAGTAGGCACAGATCCCAAAATATTTGTATTAAAAAAATCAGAAAGTTTTTTGTGTTATAAGCACACAAATGGAAAGAAAGAGAGACGTTGAATTTTGAATTAGATATAAGATTATATACATGTATAAATAGAAAGGATATTTTCACAATATCCTGTCACAAAGTATAGTGTCACGAGAAAATATTTCCGCAGGTATTCTTTTCTATTATTCAGGGTGGTGTCGACTATGATAGTCTACACTTAGGGTCGCTGGAGACCGCCGTGTCTGATGCATGTGCAAATAAAGGTCTTTGTAGACGTTGACAAGTACTAGTGGCTGGTGTTATTTCAGTCTGGGAACTTTGTTTGTGTGCATTGTAGTCTGTCTGCTTTATACAAACTTTATTATATTTTACTAAAGTATATTTTGCTAGGCTAATAATACAACGTTATATATCTTTTTGTGGTGCTATGGAAGCAAAAGTGTTATTTTAGTTACTAGGCTAATCGACCAATATACATATTCCAATTGTTTGGTGTAGATGCGAAATACCATTGGCGATGATGAGGTAGAAGTAAAACCCCTTCTGCTGGGTACTCTGGGGGCATCTAGGCGATCTCGGGAACTCTATATCGATACATATATATAGATATTGGCAAACTATTATGGAGAGTGTTCTGAAGAACTCCAATTTAATCCCACGCTAAAACTTTCGCTCCCGTACGTCGCGCACAAGGCAAATTGTGTATCTACATATATTTTTACTTACTTACTGCTTAATTGTCTCAAAGGATTGACTGGTAGAGAATTCCTAATGGCATGAAGTCCGCATTTGTACTAAATTTGTGTAATAAAGTTTTTTAATTCCTTCGAGGTCTAAAACGTGCCGTACAACAAAAAAGTGAAATGAAATGCCAGCGTGTCTTATCTCTTACCTATAATCCCGAGTTCTTCAAACGATGCGTGAATTTACAAATTATAAAGCCGTCATAGTAGACTCCACCCATCTATCGATTCTGGCGTTAGTGGTGCCTATTCATGTCGTGAACAAAAACACTTGAACTTAGTCAAGCATAGTGGTTTTACTCGTATGTGTGTCAAGACATGTGCGAGCAAAATAAAATACCTCTGTTAAGTATCGATTCGGCTTTAAACCTTGTGCAATGTTTGCCGGAATTTACCATACGATGCTTTAGTTTTGTTGTTTTATATATGATACAGGAAATTTAAATTTTAGTCAGATCCTATTTGAGCGAATATTTAAAATAAAATAAATAAATAACATCACGGCGTGCCTTACGGCGCCCGAGACCACCTAGACCGCCTCAGGGTACCCAGCGGAGGGAATTTAACCCACATCTTCTTAGCCGATGGTATATCTACCCCGAACAAGTGGCTAGCTCGCGATGTTCGGATAGATTCAATGCATGATTTGTTGTATGGCCCATTTTTACCGCCCACTTTTTGTTTTTCCTTCTACGGGCCAAAACTTGTTCCTTATACGACCCATTATATTTTTTATTTCTTGTACTGCCCAGAAAAAAAAGTAAAATTAGTAATTATTACTATGGACCAAAAGATATTCCTTATCCGGCCCAATAAGTGTCTACAGTAAAAGGCAAATAAACTTTATTATAAAAATCTATAGTGCTATTCTACCGGTCACCACATGGAAAACACACCATATTTAAACAGACACACAGGATTCTAACGTATGTTTTTCGGAAGTGTACCCCATCTCAAAGTCAAAAATATGTATAATATAACTGAAACCAAAAGCTAAAAGTGTTCTCCGAGGCACTATAGTAGTGTTGTCAAATAAATGTAGTTATTTTTTTTAATTAAAAAGTATTTATAAGTCTGAGGTCTAACCAACTCGGCCACCACGTATATCATCACATCGAGCGAATGTATCTATTATATTATTATTTCTAAAGGGCGTGTGAAATAATCGGCCTACAGCGCGTCACAGTCCTTTGATGTGCACTCATCTTTTTGCGAAGTACGTACCGCTTAATGCGATGACAAATAACTCAAACAGGAGCTGAAAAGTCTTTTTGATTTTATCTGATGGCTCGACAAGATGTTTTAGCGGAGTTTTAATGTAGTCTTCATTAGTGAGATCATCGGCGCGCTGTTATTTGCAGATTTATACGGACGCTTTTGTGAAATATTGTCAGCGGAAACGTTTTTTTTGCAAAATAATCTGGAATCTTTTAATCAGAATTTATTTTGAGATATAAACGTTTATTTGTGAATGATGTTAATTTATTTCAATGGTTTATAAGTTTTGAATATGTGAGTGTTTAAGTGTTAAGATATAATAGGTATTAGTATCGATATTACTGGCACACATAGTACACGCCTAGAGCTTAGTTTGTGACAAGGTTAATAGGTGTGAAATATCCTATATATTATTATATTTGGCGTTGTATCCGGAGGTCGTGAGTTTGATTCCCATCGAGGTCAAAAAAAAAAGTAGGTACTTTTTTTCTGTACAGTTTGTCATGGCCTGGGTGTTTAGAAAATATAATATATGTTATATCGTTCTTTCTGGTACATATAGTATAAGCATAGAGCTAGAGCTTAGTTTGTGACTAGAGCAATATTTGTAAACTGTCCTACATATTATTATTATATTACTTAATATAAAGAATCATGGTTAACAAAATCTAAAATATTTTTTTTAACGTTTTTAATTTCTTTTATCTTTTAATCCTTTTCTAATTTACCTATATACTCGTTTTGTAACCGTGTAAAATGGTTTAACCACCTATAAAGCAGAACACTGTAAACAAAATAATAATTTCTTATTACATATAAGTTATGCTACTGTAACTTTTAATGAAACACTACAAGCTACTTGCTCGCAAAATATAATGTCATTCCATTATCTTTGTTATTTACTTCCAAACTGAAATTCTACAGAACAACACAAGAATTTCAGGATAATGCAAGTTTCTTACTGTTATTGTGTACGTGTTGTTCCTTGAAGCTCCTAAGGACATTAGCTGTAATATAGTTTCCTTTGTTTTAGACTGTGCATCCTCTTATACCCAAAATAGTGTTGTTGGATTATTTATCAACTGTGTCTTGAAGTTTAGAGATGAATCTTTGGATAAATCTAGCAACTCGGTTGAGATAAAATTATATATTCAAACTAGACGAAATTAAAGTGTTTTGGTTTTGCAATTTCTATGTTTATGTTTACAACCTATTCTTTATAATGAATGAATATAGATATATGATATATAGATATATCATCACGGGTGCTTTACGGCGCCCGAGACCGCCTAGACGGCTTCAGGGTACCCAGCGGAAGGGTTTTTAATCCCACCTCATCGTAGTCGATGGTATGAGTCTACACCGAACAAGTGGCTAACTTGTCGCGATGTGTTGGATAGACTCAATAACCCATCTCTATACAGTTTTACAAGATGGTATAGTGAAAATGGGACTGACTGCTTAACGTGCTCTCCGAGCCACTTTAGTGGTTAGTTACCGTTGTCGTTGTGAAACAAATGTACCTATGTTACATTTTTAGATTAAAAACTCACTGGTACACACCGGGGTTTGAACGCCACCACGTATATACAAGGTGAATTTGAAAGGATGTACTTTGGGCTTATACGATGTTCAGCTGATCAAATTAAACCACTTTTCCCATGGAACCATGTGTCGCAAATGAATAAAAAATTTGGCTTTCCCATACAAATTGGTCATTTAAACATTACCAGTTTGTATGGAGAAGGCAATTTTTTTTTCATTTGTGACACATGGTTCTATGGGGAAAGTTGTTCGATTTGATCAGCAGAACCCCTTA
The DNA here is from genome assembly GCA_947458855.1 of Monopis laevigella. Lineage (NCBI taxonomy): Eukaryota > Metazoa > Arthropoda > Insecta > Lepidoptera > Tineidae > Monopis > Monopis laevigella. The sequence goes on from OX381588.1 coordinate 9,380,766, forward strand.
TTAGCCCAAAGTACATCTTTTCAAAGTCACCCTGTATAATGAATATAGATAATTACAAAAAACAGTTAAAACATTCTAAAAACAATAATTTTAGTCCAAACTACCTACCTACTTAAATTTAATTTATTTATATGGTACACGAACATAACTCAATTAATATAGATATTACAGCACCTTATCTGTATACTGCACCTTGTCTATATAAAAACATCATAACTGCTCTTTTTAAAAACGTTCCACTAAACCTGGAAATAAATGTACCTATTTTGTCGCTTTTATTCTATATCAATGTTACAGGGATAAACATAGGTTAAGCTAAAGCTAATAGATTCGTATATAAGTACTAGTTTCATAAGTATCAACTAGCAATCGATTTAATAAAACAATTTTATTTTTAATAACTCAGATATTAATAGTATATTAATTAAAGATTTTTTTCTGAAAGCCCAAGCCCTAAAAGTCTTGGAATCCAGGAGGCGATCGATGGACACAAAGTTCCAAGGACACGGCGACGTTTTCCGCTGGACGGCAATACTGATCCTCTGAGTAAGATATTCTTTGCTCAAAGGAGTAATCCTTTTGCCCCCCGGATGTGCATGCTTAAGTTGCGTATTAATATTATTATAGTTTATAATATTAATACGCAACTTATTTAATAAAATCTATACTATAATAATCATGAAGCTAAAAAAACGCGCGCGGACGGGCACGGTTTTTACCTTCATGATAATAATAATTCAATATAGTTTAGATTTTATTAAATAAGTTGCGTATTAATATTATAAACTATAATAATATTAATACGCAACTTAAGCATGCACATCCGGGGGGCAAAAGGATTACTCCTTTGAGCAAAGAATATCTTACTCAGAGGATCAGTATTGCCGTCCAGCGGAAAACGTCGCCGTGTCCTTGGAACTTTGTGTCCATCGATCGCCTCCTGGATTCCAAGACTTTTAGGGCTTGGGCTTTCAGAAAAAAATCTTTAATTAATATACTATTAATATCTGAGTTATTAAAAATAAAATTGTTTTATTAAATCGATTGCTAGTTGATACTTATGAAACTAGTACTTATATACGAATCTATTAGCTTTAGCTTAACCTATGTTTATCCCTGTAACATTGATATAGAATAAAAGCGACAAAATAGGTACATTTATTTCCAGGTTTAGTGGAACGTTTTTAAAAAGAGCAGTTATGATGTTTTTATATAGACAAGGTGCAGTATACAGATAAGGTGCTGTAATATCTATATTAATTGAGTTATGTTCGTGTACCATATAAATAAATTAAATTTAAGTAGGTAGGTAGTTTGGACTAAAATTATTGTTTTTAGAATGTTTTAACTGTTTTTTGTAATTATCTATATTCATTATACAGGGTGACTTTGAAAAGATGTACTTTGGGCTAATAAGGGGTTCTGCTGATCAAATCGAACAACTTTCCCCATAGAACCATGTGTCACAAATGAAAAAAAAATTGCCTTCTCCATACAAACTGGTAATGTTTAAATGACCAATTTGTATGGGAAAGCCAAATTTTTTATTCATTTGCGACACATGGTTCCATGGGAAAAGTGGTTTAATTTGATCAGCTGAACATCGTATAAGCCCAAAGTACATCCTTTCAAATTCACCTTGTATATACGTGGTGGCGTTCAAACCCCGGTGTGTACCAGTGAGTTTTTAATCTAAAAATGTAACATAGGTACATTTGTTTCACAACGACAACGGTAACTAACCACTAAAGTGGCTCGGAGAGCACGTTAAGCAGTCAGTCCCATTTTCACTATACCATCTTGTAAAACTGTATAGAGATGGGTTATTGAGTCTATCCAACACATCGCGACAAGTTAGCCACTTGTTCGGTGTAGACTCATACCATCGACTACGATGAGGTGGGATTAAAAACCCTTCCGCTGGGTACCCTGAAGCCGTCTAGGCGGTCTCGGGCGCCGTAAAGCACCCGTGATGATATATCTATATATCATATATCTATATTCATTCATTATAAAGAATAGGTTGTAAACATAAACATAGAAATTGCAAAACCAAAACACTTTAATTTCGTCTAGTTTGAATATATAATTTTATCTCAACCGAGTTGCTAGATTTATCCAAAGATTCATCTCTAAACTTCAAGACACAGTTGATAAATAATCCAACAACACTATTTTGGGTATAAGAGGATGCACAGTCTAAAACAAAGGAAACTATATTACAGCTAATGTCCTTAGGAGCTTCAAGGAACAACACGTACACAATAACAGTAAGAAACTTGCATTATCCTGAAATTCTTGTGTTGTTCTGTAGAATTTCAGTTTGGAAGTAAATAACAAAGATAATGGAATGACATTATATTTTGCGAGCAAGTAGCTTGTAGTGTTTCATTAAAAGTTACAGTAGCATAACTTATATGTAATAAGAAATTATTATTTTGTTTACAGTGTTCTGCTTTATAGGTGGTTAAACCATTTTACACGGTTACAAAACGAGTATATAGGTAAATTAGAAAAGGATTAAAAGATAAAAGAAATTAAAAACGTTAAAAAAAATATTTTAGATTTTGTTAACCATGATTCTTTATATTAAGTAATATAATAATAATATGTAGGACAGTTTACAAATATTGCTCTAGTCACAAACTAAGCTCTAGCTCTATGCTTATACTATATGTACCAGAAAGAACGATATAACATATATTATATTTTCTAAACACCCAGGCCATGACAAACTGTACAGAAAAAAAGTACCTACTTTTTTTTTTGACCTCGATGGGAATCAAACTCACGACCTCCGGATACAACGCCAAATATAATAATATATAGGATATTTCACACCTATTAACCTTGTCACAAACTAAGCTCTAGGCGTGTACTATGTGTGCCAGTAATATCGATACTAATACCTATTATATCTTAACACTTAAACACTCACATATTCAAAACTTATAAACCATTGAAATAAATTAACATCATTCACAAATAAACGTTTATATCTCAAAATAAATTCTGATTAAAAGATTCCAGATTATTTTGCAAAAAAAACGTTTCCGCTGACAATATTTCACAAAAGCGTCCGTATAAATCTGCAAATAACAGCGCGCCGATGATCTCACTAATGAAGACTACATTAAAACTCCGCTAAAACATCTTGTCGAGCCATCAGATAAAATCAAAAAGACTTTTCAGCTCCTGTTTGAGTTATTTGTCATCGCATTAAGCGGTACGTACTTCGCAAAAAGATGAGTGCACATCAAAGGACTGTGACGCGCTGTAGGCCGATTATTTCACACGCCCTTTAGAAATAATAATATAATAGATACATTCGCTCGATGTGATGATATACGTGGTGGCCGAGTTGGTTAGACCTCAGACTTATAAATACTTTTTAATTAAAAAAAATAACTACATTTATTTGACAACACTACTATAGTGCCTCGGAGAACACTTTTAGCTTTTGGTTTCAGTTATATTATACATATTTTTGACTTTGAGATGGGGTACACTTCCGAAAAACATACGTTAGAATCCTGTGTGTCTGTTTAAATATGGTGTGTTTTCCATGTGGTGACCGGTAGAATAGCACTATAGATTTTTATAATAAAGCCCAAGCCCTAAAAGTCTTGGAATCCAGGAGGCGATCGATGGACACAAAGTTCCAAGGACACGGCGACGTTTTCCGCTGGACGGCAATACTGATCCTCTGAGTAAGATATTCTTTGCTCAAAGGAGTAATCCTTTTGCCCCCCGGATGTGCATGCTTAAGTTGCGTATTAATATTATTATAGTTTATAATATTAATACGCAACTTATTTAATAAAATCTATACTATAATAATCATGAAGCTAAAAAAACGCGCGCGGACGGGCACGGTTTTTACCTTCATGATAATAATAATTCAATATAGTTTAGATTTTAATTTATAGAAATACATAATAATAAAAACTGTCCAAGCGTAAAATTTCCATTCGTCCAGGATCGAATGAGATTGAGCGGTCCAAATTAACCAATTTGTGCCGTAATTTATCCCTCGCAATAAATTGATAATTCCGCTTAGTAAGTAATGTAGGTATACGTAGATAATTGCATTTCCGGATGTCACTCATTGTTCGAAGTTCAAACGCATTGGTTTTGCATTGTTAATTGAAATGGGGACCGTTATTTCATTCTGTAGTTGCCATTTTGCTTTTTGCTATTTTACTGTACATACTCGTAGCTACATATGTGTATTGATTTTTATTAGTTTCAATGCAACTTTAAACGTTGTGTAACGTAGACTAGTGGTAGCGCCTTTGGCGTTGTATCCGGAGATCATGGGTTCGATTCCCACTTATGGAAAAAAAAAATTGTACGTTTTTCTATACAGTCTACATGTCATGGTCTGGGTATTTATAAAATATATTATGTATTATATCGTTGTTTCTGGTACACATAGTACAAGCCTAGAGCTTAGTTTGTGACCAGAGCAATATGTGTAAATTGTGCTATATATTATTATTATTATTAAACAAAATTTCAAATTAAGCTTTCCACTAATACTGCACACAAATACAAATACTTTTGAAACGATTAATTACATGTTACATTAATTTCAGAAAGAGTTAACTTTGTAAAGCATCACTTAAAAACTACTTGACCGAAACTATTTGTATTTATTTTTTGTTGAATAGCTATAAATTCTGGGGGTAACACGGTATGTTATATTTTGATATACCAACTCTCAGATTATTTGTATTTTAAGAGTTTATTAGGGAAAGTTTTAAAATATACCAACAGATATAAGTACTATAAAGCAAAGTTGGGTATACGAAAATGAAATAAATCTGCAATAAAATATTTTAAAATTTATACTAACTTTTGGAGAAATATTAATTTTTTCGTTAAAAGTTTTTTTTAACTTTTTGCAACTGTAGTTTTAATAGGTAGGCATTTACTAAAACCGAAAATTATACTAATAAATGAGGTTTTTATATATTTTATTATAAGCGCGGGCATGGTATTCATGGTCAAAATGTATAAAAACAATAGGGTATTTGACTCCTTTTTGAAACTCGTTTTATATGACTCTTTATTACATAATAAGCACACTACCTACATTGATATTTCCGGGATGTCTGCTCTATTATTAATAAAAATCAATGTTAAAGTTTGGATTTCCACAATGGCGCTAAAACGCTGTTTTGGAGTCTATGTCAAGTGACGTCACACGCAAGTAAACAAACAAGCACAGATTAAATAATCTCCTATATAATATACTCTATTCTATTTCATCCACATGATTTATATTCTATGTATTGTTTTGTTTACTTGCGTGTGACGTTACCAGTCATCAACCAATCAAAGATGTTTTTGTTAGATATAAATAAAATTGTAAGAAATATTCTATTTTATTTCGTGTAATCTACAAAAGATACACAATTTAGTTTAAAATAAAGTGAAATATGTTTTTTTACGCCATTATCTGATAGGATGACCACAATTTATAGTATAAACTATTGAAATAGTTTTTTGTTGTTTTTAAAAAAACACGCTTACGTAGTTGCGGGCACCAGTAGGGTGATTACGCGTCTTAAGTTCGCTCGCACGCCAATATCCAAATCGTTATAACGTCAGAATGACGTTATAACGATTGAAGCTTGGCTTCTTAACAATGGTTTCAAAAAATCTTAAAAAATCACGTCATAACGATTGGCGTGCGAGCGAACTTAAAACGCGTAATCACCCTGCTACTAGTACACCAGCTATAATAATAAAATAATAAATACAATTGTATTTTTGAATACTTACAAAAACAATTCTAAACAAATAAAATATTTATAACATGTAAAGGTTGAAGCAGTAAAAGAAATAATAAAGCGGGCATGTTTTTCGATAACGGTACAAATTCTAGTTCACTATCGTAAAACACGCTCTGAAACCAAATTATAGTTTGCATGGGCACAGACCACGCGAAGTGATAACATAAAATATACTAACATTTATTATGCCTTGTTATACCTATTCCGTTAGTATTTGCTTCACTTAACATTAATTTATGTTTGTTTTTATTTTTATTGGGGCACGGTATGTGACTTTGCATCTATCTGTTTTAATATAAAGATGGCTAATAACTAAAAAAAAAATAGTTTAAAATTTATTTCATAAAAAATCTATAGACATTCAACATTCCAGAAAATAATTTTATATTTTGAAAAAGTGCATTATTGAATAAATCAGTTTTTCTATATATTTGTTTCTATTGTTGTTCTTGGTACACAGAGTATAAGCCATTTTTTAGGTGGGAGGAAGGTCTCTTTTACTTCGTTAAGCCAACCTACTGGTCTCGTTATCACCCATAACATACCATACAGATGCAAAAACCGCCAAGCGACCTAGTCATGTTCCGTAGGTTTTGTTTTAGTTTGTGGGTTTGCCGATTTTCAGGAGATTACTGCACCGATTTCTATGAAATGGGAGGTTGAATTAATACAAGGCAGCGAGTATATTAAAATATACTCGTAATGCAATTCGTCTTTGTCGTCGCCCATTTCGTAGTCACATCATTTAGCCGGCATAGTGGGAGCTATCAATGCGTTTAACAACAATTATAGTTGATTGACCTCTCTCGTGGACTTTGAAGGTTTGCTCACCACCAGGTAGATACAAAGTCATATGGCGAGCTTCAATAAAAATAAAAAAAGACCAAAGTTTAATTTGTGACCAGGGAAATATGTTTGGAATGTCCTAAAAATAATGTTTCTCCATAAAGTAAGTCAGAAATATCCATCCACTATTTAATACAAAGATAGCCTTATTTATGTTTCACCATTGAAATCCCAACAAAAGCTTAGTAAATTCACAATTGTGATAAAATTAAACAGTGAAATTCATATTGGATTTAATCCATTCATTGTAGAGGCATTACAGGTTTCTAGCAAATGGTATTACAGGAATATAACATTTGGTATGAATAGGGTGACCACAAAGCTTCTGATAACAATAATAATATATTATTATTATGAAAATGCCTGGGCAGTAGCTGGCTACTACGATTATTTCGAGTGAGGTAACCACATCTTTGTAAAATTATAAGATTTAATCTTATACCAGGGTAAATTTTAAAGGTTGTACTTTGGGCTAAATGAGGCTCTACTGATTAAATCGTACAACTTTTCCCGTGGAATCATTAGTCGCGAATAAAAAAAAAATTGGCTTACCCATACATTTTTTAACATTACTAGTTAGTAGAAGCTAGGCAATTCTTATTTTCATTTGCGACACATGGTTGTATAGGAAAAGTTGTTCGATTTGATCAGTAGAACCTCATATTAGCCCAAACTAGGTCCCCGGCTCAAATGAACCGGGGACCTAAAAACTATAGTACTGGGTTATAACATCACCAATTTATAATTAACTATATATATTGTCACCAATATATACCAATTATGTTTTAGTAAAAAAAAATATATATTCATTTGTTTGACAACACCACTACAGGTGGGCAATTCTCGCGCTTTCGACATTCATCTCGATTTGAGATTTTTAAACGAAAAATGACTAAATATGCCATTTTTTGTTCAAAAATATCGAACATTAAACAAAATAAATAATATATATTAATTAATAAATATACAAATATTGAACGAAAATAGACATATTTAGTCATTTTTCGTTTTAAAATCTCGAATCGAGATGAATGTCGAAAGCGCGAGAATTGCCCACCAGTGCTGTAGAAACTTTTTATAGACGAGTTATTAAAGTTTATGCTTTAAACTATGGTCACATTAGTTATGGATCGGTGTAATAGCTGATATTGTTGGTCGCGTGATACAAAAACACGCGATATGACCCAAAGCCCAAAAGTATTGCTTCCCATCGCTGAAAGTAGAAAGCTTTGTGAACAAACTTACCCAAATAAATAAGTAATTACTTATTGTATATTATGTAGTAATTTAATTAAAATGTCAATTTAATTAAAATAGGTCACCTATAAGGTTAAAGTTAAAAAAAAATTTGGATAAGATTGAATCCAACAAAAATAAATATTTTTTTCCAAAGTTATAAACCTGTACTTCGTTCTGTTATTGTGTTTTGATGTTTATTGAAAATAAATAAAAAATCTTTTACAGTTTACTAAAAAATATTTTTAAAGTACCAAAAAAAAATGTAACAAGACCAATCTGCCGATAAACTATTTATATAGTTTGGCAGTGAAATATTTGTACAATTTCGCATTTTGTTGGTTAAATAATGAAATAAAATTACCTCTTTAATACAAATTTGTAATTACAACTTTTTTTGTGTCATACCTCGTATAAAAGTAGAATCTTTTGACGTTGAGTTCTACCTCTTGGAATAACTTTCCTAGGTAATTTTTTTTTAAGATTCAGAAGTTGATTATTAACAGAAAGAATAAAAAATAATGTTTTTTTCCGTAAAAACATATCAAATATCGCATTGGGAAATAATTTTCACGTCAAAGTTCTCAATAATTATGTATGTGGTACCTATTTTATTTTGAATTAATTACCTTTATTTATCATACTAGATTTTTAACCAGTTACAATTTTTATTAAACGTATATTTATAATACTTATAAAAAAGAGCATTATACTACATAATTTCAGAAATACATTACTCTATTGTATACCTACAATATTTAACCTTAGTTTTAGTGCTGTATAACGGTGCAATATGTATTAACTCCTGGTATGCCTTAAAAAGTTTCCCTTTAAGAAACTTTACTTGATCGTAATATTATGTCGATATGTATAGTATATTGAGTCTACGCTTAACAAGACACACTTGTATGGTTCCCTTAGTTATATGGTATTACGTAGGTATGGTTAAAAGTGCACTCCGAGATACGAATGATTAAAATATGTATCGATATGTAATTAAGATATAGCAAAGTTTCTAGTTACAAAATAAGCTCTAGGCTTGTACTATGTGTACAAGAAACAGTTTAGAAACACCTAGACCAGATAAACTGTACAGAAAAACGTCTACTAATATTATATTGCCATGAGTGAAAGTCGAACCTACGACCTTCGGATACAACCACTAAACCACAGAGGAGACCACTAATAAAGTTTCATTATTTACGTTAGAGTAAATTATGGTATAACTTTATTGATTGTTCTATTAGAGGTGAGAATTTTAGAGAATCATCAAGACTTGTAAAGGAAGTATTGTAATAAAAGCTGACGTCACTTCCGTTGATTTAATCCTTTCATATGTTTCTTCATGTAATTATGGTGTCATGTCACCTCCGCACCTTGTAACCGGGTGACCTCACCGGGCGGGTGTGGACGCCCGATGAGTGGTGCAGGGTAGACTTAAAAGGCTTTTGATAGAGAGCATTTTTAATTTATAACAGTACGATCTATTTAAATTTTCATTTAACTCATATTCCTCTAGCCACAACTCAGACTGTATTCAAGTAGGCCTGTGTTATTTTTTTTATTGGAGCACAGCAGGCGACAAAGGCGAATTACATTACGAGTATATTTTAATATACTCGCTGCTTTCGGTGTAGACTCATACCTCGTCGTAGCCGATGGTATGAGTTTACACCGAACAAGTGGCTAGCTCGTCGCAATGTTGATTGGACTCAATAACCCATCTATAAACAGTTTCACTATAATTAAAATTTCATTGGTACTGGGGACTTAAAATTGCAGTGTTTTTAGGTCTGAGTTCTAACCAACTCGGCCACCACGTATTTTAAAACAATTTTTTTTTGACTGACTAATACAGGGAGCCTGAAGGGCATTATCTGTTTCCGACGGTGCCGTGGCTGCGTGATTCGCTCTCTATTAGTATCTCTATTTATATTCTGTGGTAAACACCCGATATGAGTGGTGTAACCCCACCAAATTAGCGACTCATTGTTTTTGTTTATATTTACACGTCAGCAAAAAAATGTCTGACAATTCCCTTTTAACCTAGATTTTTAAAAGTAAAAGATACTTACATATTTAAATATATTTTTGATGGTTTGTATCAACAGGATTATCTAGTATTGTAGGATTATAATTATAACTTGCGATGAATGATACCCGTTTGTATACCTATTGTAAATAAATAGATAAAAGTCACAATTTATAAAAAAAACTCCAATAGTGAATTTTTAAATGTAGGTATGTCCATATTATTCAAAGTGTCGTTTACGATAAAGATCGCAAATCAGGTAAATATGTCGCTTACGATAAGTCGGCGGTCAATGCTCGATATGTGCAGGGGGTTTATTCCTACCTCATTGTAGCATATGGTAACCTAACGCCTGTATTCATTAAAACTTATTGAGGCCTTGAAGAACACTTTAGTTTAGGAATTGGCTCTTTCTAAGCAATTTTTTTTTCAAATTTTTTTGGACTATTTATACATATTGCTCTGCTCAAAAACTAAGCTCTAGACTGTACTATGTGTACCAGGGATATGAGTAAAAGAGACAAATCCTATTGTAACTAAAGTGTTCTTCAATGACTCAATAAGTCTTTATGAATATGGCCATAAATATACACCGAAGTAGCGAAGTAGCAACCTATAGACTGGTCCTGGTATTCTAAAGCACCCTCAACTCTACTTTTCACTCAAGGAACGTTGAACGAACTTTGCTTGAGTGAAATGTGGAGTTAAGTTAAGACTTAGGATACGGGGGTTATAATCAGTTTCTCTTTGACTATACTATACTATCTTGGCCCATTTCGTAACCGTCGTTATAATTTAACTGGCATAGTAGAATTGATTAATTTTCATAAGCAGAGATGTATTGATTTACCTTATAGATTTTGTGGGTCTTCCTCATGTAGATACAATACGCATGCCGTGCTTAAATTGGTGTTGAAAGGAAACTTGAGATGGTTTCAGTCGTCCAATTAAACTAGATACAATCCAGTGCTAAGTATAAAAAAGTGATTTAATTATAAAACCATTTTTTTACAGATCGCTGTTATCTTCGATATAACTTTTATGGCACTAGAAATAAACGCGCTGACAATTCAAACTAGGCCACTGATTCGGCCTGAAGTTTCCAGTCAATTGTTAATTTTAGTCCAAAGTCCTCTAAAGTACCCAAACCATTTTACTTAGCTCTTTATTTTAATCTTCAATAAAACATCGCCATTTTTCTACCTCAACTTTTTAGAAACGTGCAAACATATTGATCTGACTAAGCAAAAAAAAATTAGGAAACCAATGAATGATATTTCTTATGTGCGCCCTAAAAGTATTATTAATGCTTTCACATAAGAGTGCATATTGTGAAACCTACCCACGTCAACCCGCTTATAGGATCATGAAGAGATCCCATCAATTTCTTCCAAGATTCCCATTCTTAAAGGCACAAGGGTTGCCTGAACTTCGGGCGACTTAAAGTACTTACGAAATATTACTTCTACAAAAGTGTCGATATGATATAGTAGGGCCTTTTATCACGGCTTTCGAGGTGCCTATTTGGTCGGCCGTAACGAAGTAGGGTAGATAAGGGCCAGCATACCCTTATTATAAGGGAGCGTGAAATTTGGCAGATACCTTCGAGCATGCAGGGTGCGATGGCATTTCGAAAATTAAGCTTTTATCTTAATGTTTTGACATAACTGTTTTGTCTGTGTTGGGTGTTGGGTGGTGGGTAACTCTTGTTTATGTTAGGTTTCTTGTTTGTTTGGTTATTTTCGCTTCTTCTGACATCTTTTTATCTAAAATAGGAGAAAGTATTATATTTTCCACTTTATATTATATTTTTATAAAATACGACTAATAACAATACTTACTATTTTTTTAAATTTTATTGTATAACGACACGTGACTCTACACCTAATGATGATTTAGAATTTAGATGATTTAGGTAGGACATATTCGTACCTTAAGGGGGTGAAAATGGGGGTGAAAGTTTGTATGGGCAATACATAATTTCTCAAGTAGAATAATAATTATGCTTTTGGAAGAGATAAATAACTTTTTAGACTTTTTGAAAAAAAAAACCCTTTAAGCGATATAATAGGGGATGATTTCAATATTTTTTAATAGTTGGCTACTCAAAATATTCTATAAGGTAAGACGAAGTAAGAAATAAATAAATAAGAAATTGAATTTTTAAGGGTCCTAAGCAATGCTTCTTATAATGCTGTACATTATAATAACGTCACGTAAACGTTAACAGATATTTCTGTAACAAACACAGCCATTATTACAAATAAAATCAATAACACAATCACTAATGCCCAATGGTATTCCCAAAGGAGAAACACGACTTTCATTACCCACCCCATAGAACCAATTAGTGGTAAAAGTAAAAATGTGCATCCAACGGAACCACGCGTTAGGCAGCCCCATGGGATGGCACCATTGGTTCCCATGTGGTATTTAATGGTGTTTCTTTGCTTAGAGGGTAACTTGTTTTAGTGCCATATGGACTGTCTTATTCAGTTACAATAAGTACGTGTTGTTAGGATATTTTTTTTTTGTAGAGATGATGATTATAAAACTTTAAAAGACGGTGATTTTTTTTAATCCGGCGCGACACTCGCGTCTGCCTAGACTGTCTCAGAGTGGTCGATTGGGGCTGAATCTACATTAAACAGGCCAGCTTGTCGTAGTGTTTGTATAGACTAAATATAATTATAAAACTTTTTGAGTACTAGTAAGTTAGTAGAGTGCTCACCGAGGCACTATAGTGGTGTTTTCAAATAAATGCATTTATTTTTTATATTAGAAAACCCAGTTTAAACCTACATCATTACTATCAACATCATTACTATCATATGAACATGCGGACGGAAAAAGTGTATACAGAAATCATTAGTTTGGAAAGTTTAGGTACAATTTAAGGCTCTACAGTCGTTATTTTAGGTCGCCCATATAAACGTACTTCCAATATTAAAAGTTGACTGGTTAGTCGAAGTTCAATTGTTATTTACGTTTGTAATTCTAAGTAAAAAAAAATCTGTTGTAGTAAATAGTTTTGTTATTAATAATATAAAAAACAAAACAAAGTTTTTTTGTCTGATTTAAAAAACAAAACAAAGTTTTTTTGTCTGATTTAAAATATTATTTTATTTTTGCGACAGACAGTAGTCGAGACATACTGGAAGGCGAACGCTCATTTTGTATGGAGATCGCAGACTTCGCGAATGCGTATGCAGATTCCTTAAACAGTAACTAACAAAAATTAAGTCTAAAATAATTGTATGGAATGTTATTCTTTAACTTACATAAAGGTAAGCGAAAAAATACTTTGAGTAGGTTTCATAAAACTGTAGAGCAAAAATAAAACCTTTTGTTAACGTTAGTGGTGTTTGAACTTTTTTGATTAGGGTTTGTTAGGGGTCGGTCGTCAGGAATAAGGCAAGGGTCTTGGCGAATCTGGATAAAAGGGAACAAATAACGAAGCTCAGATGGTAATGCGAGAACTTATAACGAAGAGAATTTTTTATATCATTAAAAATAATTGGATATCTGAGAACGAAGGTAAGGTACAGTTGGATAAATATTTACTTACCATTAAAAAATATGATTGTATACATAAAGAAAAAAATACTCAAATATATATTTTTTTAATTGGATATTTCTATCTTAATCTATGGGTACATCTTCTATTGATTAAAATAAAAAGATTAATTTAAAAAGAAAAAAAGATCTGAATAATAAAAAATGTGGCCCCAGCCTAGTGGTTAAGTCACTGCGCAACTGATAACAAGATGACAACAAAGCCGGACCTGGATCATAAACTCCGCAACAAGCTCGCCACTTGTTAGATGTTGCCTCTGAATACCATCGGCGAAATGAGGATGGGTAAATCCCTCCGCTAGGTACTCTGAGGCCGTTGAAACGGTTGTCGGGAGCCATAAATGCATCCGTGATGGTATTTTTGATTTTTATTTAATAAAATTGGCGGAATCGACTCTAAAGGCTATAGAACTTAATTAATATTTTTTATTATTCGTGTATGCATGTTTGTTTGTTTGGTCAACGGGTTTCCTTTATTTTTTTAACGGGTATTTCAGTTTTACCGTTTATTAAATTAAGTTTTAACTGTGCAAATCCAAACATAATTAATATTATTTCACTCGATCGAAATAAAATTCTAACTATTTTTAACATTTTTTTTAAAGTTTATATAAATCTTAGACAACTACGATATGCAAAATATTTTTTTTTTTTTCACAAAAAAAATAGTGGTGTTATATATTATTATAATGGCTTCAAATATTTTTTAATCGAAATATTATTAAATAGTGAACTATTGAGCCGCAGCGGCCTCCTTTATTTATGATTTTAAACCTTATTTTCTTAGCACTAATTTGGTCCGGAATACCTGCCGATATAGGTACAGTAGAATATATTTTTTTTAATTACAATCTAAAACATGGAAATAATTATTTGTTTAGTATTGAAATGGATGAGACGTTTTCGTAATTATCGCCATAGTAATTTATGAATAAAATTTTAAAATTATATATTTTGAAATATTCGTTAATTGCCATAAAGATTTTTTTCTTCAGGCGTCTCGACTGACTTTTTTTAGCTTCACCATGAAATTACTATAATTACTAAAATACTCTCTGTATTTCGTAAAAAATAAATCAACCTATATAAAATATTACTCCCACGCGTAATCTATAAAAAGCTTAATATCTCCAATTGAGATCGTATCCTTAAAGGTATAAGATATTTTATTGTAAATATAAATAGAAAAACAAAATGGGAGAAATATTTTCAGTTTTATTTTTGTTAGACACTCCCACATGTAGGTACGTAGGTATAGCTTAATACCTCATATTGAGATCAGGTATAACATATATTATTAAAAATAAAGAAAGAAATGGAAAAGTAAAAAGAAGTACATTTACAATTTTGAAAATTTTTGTTACATCTAATTAGACCAATCTTTGCAATTTGTAAACAAATAAATGTAAAAGCTTTAATTTCGCGGACCTTCAATCCCAAATCCCAATTCAATTCACACCTTTTGTAAGGAGTAAGAAAAATCGGACCAAAAACTCCTTAAACTTACGAAAAAACTCCCAAAGCTCCACAAAACTTTATTCCGGATTTACCCATAAAATCCACTAGCCTAATCCGGGTGTCATTTCCGGAAATTTGACATAAATAGTCCAAGTACAGTGGACAAAGGACACAGTCATATAAACCGAATGCAAGTACACTACTACTCCTATGTGACAGACAAGAACACTTTTACTACACGCCGGGGAAATTTTCTGATCCGGCTGGGCACTTTCCGTATCCAGGCATGGCCGGGCGATGCTATAAAATACTAGACAAAACGACTTTATGTGACTATCCCGATCACACAACTTGTATGTCGCTTTATCGTGAAATCTTTTACTTTCTTGGTTAATAAATATTTTATAGGAATCAGGTATTAATCTTAATCGTGAGAAGGTGTTTGTGGAATCAACTACGCGTTTGATTTGTCGATTTTATCTTTGTATAATAAAGTGAAATGTTTGAGAAAGTTTGTGTTATGTTTTGGTTATTATATGTGATGTTAAAGAAGTCATGGGGTGATTCAAAATTGTGTATTGTTATAAGATATTACAATATTAAAATTAAGAATAAGTGTATATGTGTGTGAATAAGTATAAGCTCATTGTATTGTGGTGTTTGTATATATTAAAAAATATCTTTACAAGTGCCAGTGGTACGTCAAAACTCAGACTGACTGCTTATGTATGTGCTCTCTAAGTTACTATTTATTAGTTGTATATGATTTTGTATATTATATATTATCAGGAAGTATGACCATACAAATATAGAAACTGGTAATTAATTATAAATAAAAATCCGCAATACTATACCTACGCTAACAAGAATTTTAATTTCGCCAAATTATATTACCTGTTAACCAGCGTGGGCAGAAATAACTTTATTGCGAAATATAAAGATATAATCAAAGCCAGAAGGAAGTTAATTAAATAAACTTTGTAAATTATTTAATTTGCATAACTTTTTAATTAACTCCATTTGCTATCGGATTCTGACCAGAAAGACTTCGTCGGTGTTCTTGCTTTTGCAAATGGTTTTTATTTTATTTTAAGTAAAAATCAGGGCATTTACATTTTTGGAGACCAAATCGCTATAATTGATATGGTTGCTTTTACATTTATGCTAATAAGATTTTAATACTTAAATAAAAATATTTTTTTTTACACTTGTGCAGAAGCTAAATGTCTTGACCGGGTTCAGTCAGTGTTCTTAAGCTCTTATTATAATAGAACTTGCTATAATAAAGCAGTGGAGTGGATTGCTTAGGCTGATGATGAAACATTACTTATTTTAAATAATGACAAACAAGGTTAAAAATCAAACAATTCATCAGTAATAGAACCACATATGATGGTAAGCGCCTGCCGCGCGCCGTCCCATCCCTTGGTCGGAAGGAATATATGGGATACCACTTGTGTAAATACTTATACGCCATCATACATTTCAGTTACATCGTCCTTGTTTAGCTGCAGTATGGTTGAGTTACGTAAGCGGCTAAAGTACAGGATTTAAGGGCTCTGCAGTCGTCTTGAATAGTATTGTTATTATTAATATTTAAATAGTTTATTTTTCGAATTTAATTGTGCGACAATCAGTAATTGACTAATACTGGAAGTACGAAAGAATTTGTATGGAGAACGCAGACTTCGCGATTGCAAATGCAGTGTCTTTAATACAAAATAATAAGTTGGAATGTGTAGATCCAAATTGCTATGCCTATTTAAGAAAGTAAATCAGCATTGTCATACTCTACGTGTCAATGCTGCTTTTAGGTTATCTATCAAGTGGGGCCCTAAACTTTTACCGATATATAACTTATTTAGCTTTATTATAATTAACAGTATTCTTTGACTCTACTATAAAAGTGTAATCCATAATACTAACAATGAAAAATAATCTTGATTTTTTGTTGTTGAACTATATTTATTTTTACTACAACTTGTGAATTTGTTAGTAGGTTCTAGGTGAGATGGCACCGAAACCGTTTGCACGGTTTCGGATGCTGTGAAGTATTAGGAAAACTTATTGGCACTTGCCTACGATCTGGTACCGGTTCTTCATTGAATATAACCAATACCGTATAGGTATACATATCAAAGCTAAATTTACATCAGTAGGTAGAACTCTTAAACCATCTAATTAACATACCGACTATATTTTATCATTATACACTTTATTTATTAATCCGTAAAATTAATTAATTTGTGAAGCATTTGTCATTAAAATAGTACATTAGTCAATTACAAACCACGGGAGGTGGTTCCTGCCTTGTCGCTAGTGGCTCCCCGCTGTGGTGACGAGCCCAAACTTGCATACATTTCATATCAGCACCAAAAATATCGTGAATACTTAAATAGAGAGCGCAAATCAGTTTTTTTATAGGAGCACGGTATTTGACTTTTGTATCACGATATACATTATACTTTATACATGGCACCTAACCTACAAAGACTAAGACTGGAGTCGATCAATACACAGTTGTTTAACAACATTGATTAGTTTCACCATTTAGTGGTGAAATATAAATGATGTGGTTACGAAATGGACGGACGAATTTGCATTACTAGTTTATTTTAATATTCTCGCTGCTATATAGTTAAATAAATAGCCCGTTTCGTAACTGCATCCTGAAAATACACTACTACCTCGATAAGAAATATATGCAGTAATCTTCTGAAAATCTTACAGACTACAACCGAAAGTTAAGATAGATCTCTTGACGGTTTATGCATGTATGTTTATTACTAAATAAATTAATCAAAAACGTTCTTTTATGACCCATAATAGTCATATAAATAAGTCACTTAAGGATAAGATATTTTAATAAGAATGACAATATGTTTCCTAAGGCCTATGGTGAACTAGGTATCCATAATTAACCAAAAGATTAATTAATGCCCGATTTCACCAACTCTAAAAGTTAAGGGACATATAATGACAGTTGTTTCATAGCAAATATGTCATAATTCTTATTTAGGGGCACTTTTAGAGTTAGGTGTTGTTCGTGATATCGGGCATAAGCCTATTTGCGTGAAGTGGACTGACTAATCTAGCCAGTCCAGATCCTTTTAAAAGAAAACAAGAAGTTAGGGCTTCCACAGGCCTCATCGAGGTTTATCGGCCGTTGTAAAGCCACCCCGGTGCAGTGGATTTTCCCTAAGGCCTCTAAAGCCACCTTAATTTAAATTAAAAAAAATACACTGTGAGTTAATTCACAATTGAAATATACAACTCTTAGTTACTAATTGAATCACATGATAAAACTTATCATTTGTTGATTTCCAGTCATGCGCTGTTTAGCAAATTATTTTACTATCTCAACGAATAACAGTCACTTATAAACAACTTAATCATCGTGTCATTATGAACTTTAAGCGGCTTATTAAAGCCATAAAGCTTTATAAAGCCGCTATATTGTTTCTAATGTTAAAACATCTCCATTGTCTATGGATTTGAATGTCTTATTCATATTTTTTTAATTAAACTTGACGATGTTCTATTATGATCTCCTGTTGTTTATAAATAAAAAATGTGTGAGTAAAATATTAAAATTAAAATATAAAATAATTATTGTAATCCAAATGCGTCTTTGTCACCTTGTCGTAGCGGATGGTATTCTGAGTCAACACCAAACTAGTGGCCAGCTCGTATAAGGTATGTATAGACTCAATAACCCACCTATAAACAATTTCACAAGTTGATATAGTGAAACCGACAGCTTAACGTGCTCTCCGAGGCACTATAGTGGTGTTGTCAAACAAATGTACATAATTTTTTTAATTAAAAACTTATTGGTACACACCGGGATTCGAACCAGGGACCTAAGTGTTTTTAAGTTCAAGGTCTAACCAACTCGGCCACCACGTATATATTGATTGAGGTTCGTTTATGACTAAAAGTATTATTTCAAATATTTAGCTGTATACGTTAAAAAGAGGAAAATAATAAATATTTCAAGTCATTTTAAATGTTTTATTTAAGAAAAATCTAGTAGTTTCTTAAAGAAATTATAGGTACAATGATCAAATGGCTTAGAAGATATACATAGTTCTTATATTTTTATTTATTTTCATTTAATGTTTGTGTATATAAAAAAAAACATAAAAGGCGTCTTAAGCTCAGCGCTTTATAAGGTATGTATTATAATGAAGTCAGAAATTAAGTACCATGTATATAATGTATCATAATATGACTATACTATATATACTATAGTGCCTCGGAGAGCACGTTAAGCTGTCGGTCCCGGTTTCACTATACCAACTTGTGAAACTGTTTATAGATGGGTTATTGAGTCTATTCAAAACATCGCGCGACGAGCTAGCCACTTGTTCGTGTACACTCATACCATCGGCTACGACGAGGTGGGATTAAAACCCCTCCACTGGGTACCCTGGGGCCGTCTAGGCGGTCTCGGGCGCCGTAAGTATGTATAATATCTATGACTAAATAAACAGTGAAGTTTAATTTCAAACATAACGTTACATACATTCTGTGTCTAATCATTTATCGATGAAACCATTGTTAATTTAATTTATGTTGGAAAACTATCAGCTAGGTCTTAAACTATACAGATTACTTAAAAAATATCTTTAACAAGTTTTCGCAGTTCTATTTAATATATGTTTTCTTTATGTTTGTGAATGATATTATCTTTTACCAATAGGTACCATTTTTACAAAACATTTTCTTGTTTTTTTTTTTTAAATAAGCTTTCGTATATATATCTATTTAAGATTACTTCTTGGAATGATTGAAAGATTTTGGTTTATTTCAAATTCACTTGCAGTAAAAAGCAGAGTTTATTACCTATACTCAAAGTAAATAAAACCTTAATACAAAGCCATAGAGTAGACGAGTATTTACTTTAACTTGCAGTCCATTGTATTTACTTAATCTTTATTCCTGGAATAACTCCAACCCGCATATTCTTATCGTTGAAATTGCACTCAGATTTTATAAAACATTAAAGGTAAAAAGTATATCAACAGTCTGGATCAAACCGCAAACAAAAATATACGAATTTGAGCTTTTATGCTGTTGAATTAAAGTTCAACATTGATTAAAAGTTATTTAAACCCCTGTCTGGTTGATGTCTAGATACCAATATTCAGCTACTAAATTATCTTATTGTAATTTGAACCTTAACTTACAAATAAAATGATTGAGTTTCATTTGAACTCTAAAATAGAACAAAAAATACCATAGAAAGTAAAAAGGCGCTGTTTTGTGTTTCAATTCAGAACCACAACTCAGGGACCAAATTCCACTAAAGGTTTCTGTAAGATTCTGTTTTTTTTTTGATTGACTGTTTAGTTCTACACATTTTACAGTTATGTCTTTATTCTACTAAAATTAATTAGACATTCGATGTGTTCGTTTGCTACTGTTTTTCATTTAAAGCCAATCAAATCACCTGTTTTTTTACATTAAGCGAAGCGAAGTTCTCCAAGCGTCTAACCAATACATTGAAAGTAATTTGCATTTGGCTGTCATAATTTAATTTGCCATTTGACCAGAAGCTCTACCATGGGTTTGCGCATTGTAGCAACGTAATGTATTTGTATCTTTATACTACTAAATACATAAGATACACACGCTCACACACGCATGCACACAAACGCACAGGCATACACCACAGGTATAAACACTTTTAACTCTGCACAAATCACTACCTGTAAAGATAAAAGAAATACTAAACGGGTTAAAGTTTTGTTTTGCTTTCGTTTTCAGTTGTATATATTTTTTTATTTAATAATATTTATCTTGTAAAATGAAGACTGATTTTTTTATTGATGTTTTGAAATCTGCTGTGGATTTTTGTTTGATTATATAAAAAAAAACTTTATTTATATATAACAGAAGAATTAACGAGGCAAAAGTGTCGTTAACTCTTTTGTTATAATTTCGGAAATATTTAAATTAACCGTAAAAACAAAAAGCTTACGTCAAATAAAAAGAAGAACACGTAGTAAATCTAATAAACTTAACGCTTACACCCAATTTATAGTAGCCACACGTTTCTTTCCCCATCCCCATCCCCATCAACACAAACCTTTTCCAGCCTTCACTTTGACAAATACTACAAGATTCAGTTTCATTACCCGAGGGCTCAGGGCAGTATATATTACGTAATATCGCTGCCCCTGTCCGTAACAATAAGTTTCTGAAACTCACCTTTACCTGTGCCAAATACGGGGTTTTATGAAAAGTGCCCTTGGTGATAGCGCGTGAGTAATACGGGTTAGAGATTGACAATATATTTTGTGTGTAAATTATATTAATGTAAATAAAATTCATTTTTATTTAATTACGATATATTTTGCCTTAAATGGCGTCTTTACTCGCATGACATTTTTTTATGGATTAGGATAAGGTATGAGTGTATGTATGTCTCTGTAGTAAGTCAAACAATTGTGACATAGACAATTGTATGTTCAGTCCTAGGGCTTATTTCATAAACAATTGTACTTTATATGACAATTCATTGCTTGGTTTACTTTCAATTATTTACTTTCAACAAACTAAACCAAGTAATGTATTATGAATTGTCATAATTGTCCCCTTTATGAAATAGGGCCCTGGTCTGTAATGAGCTCCTAATGTCCAGATGTATGATAGTTCCTAGATGCATAGTTGACTATTGTCAATTTTATTAAATTATTAATTCTAACAGTGTCTT
This sequence comes from Monopis laevigella, assembly GCA_947458855.1. Taxonomy (NCBI): domain Eukaryota; kingdom Metazoa; phylum Arthropoda; class Insecta; order Lepidoptera; family Tineidae; genus Monopis; species Monopis laevigella. The sequence continues at coordinate 9,402,436 of OX381588.1, forward strand.
GGAATTATGAATTCGAGCGTAAGATGGTACTGGCTATTTATGATTGAATCAAATATTATCTAGTAATAATAACTTAAACAACAGGCTAAACTTACAGGGCTAAGCTATTTTTGCGTAAGTTACAAAACTTTAAACAATATTAGAAACGCAATTTAGCGATATACTAGGTCAAATTCAAAGTCAAAAGTATGTTTTTCATCTAAATCTTAACAGACATCTAATACTAATACACTTAAAAGTAAAAGTCAAGTTTATTATTAATATTTTTTTAGGTAAATAGAATATCTAAAATAGGATAGACTTCATGACTGAGTTCAAAAGCGACATCTTTCTAATTTAAGTAGAGTTTTTTTTTTCACTTATGAAAAGTCAAGACTATTAGTAATATTAAAATTAGAAAACCAGGACCAAATAAACTTTCCTGTACTTAAATAGAAGATAATAGATCTTCTAATTAAGTACAGGAAAGTTTTAGATCTATCATATTAACCTAATAAAATTGCAATACCAACTCGTCAGCAGTCTATTTTATAACTCAATTCCAAAGTATTATTACTAAATGACAAATTCAGAGACACATGCCGCACTCTTATAAAAATCAATCAAACGCCAAGCAACGGATTAATATTAAACTCAGTCTTATTTTCAGGAATTCGTAGAACATATTGTAGCTGACATTTTCAAAATAATTGTCTATTAATATCACAAAAAAAAACCTATTAACAACAACACAGGTGTTCCATTAAATCGAATCACGTAATATTAGCTTCATATTCGATACACCACACATATTGTTCTGAAATATAACCATAACTGTCCTTAAACCCAATGTTTTAAATCTTATCCATTTAAAAATAAGGTACAAATTAGCAAAGCACATTATAAGAAAATGAGTCTTCTAGACTGTTCAAATAGATTATGGTAGACATAGTTTCTAAGGGGCAAGGGTGTCTGGAACGATTATTAGATAGTCGAAGTAATAAAGGAGGGGGGGGGGGATGTAGGTATTGCCAGACTATGAAGGGAGGGAGAGTCTGTAACCGACTAATAGACTTACTGTCCAATCTCTTAAAATATCTGAAATATCGTTTATTACGTTATTATAATGTTGTCTTGTGTAAATTATGGATTTAGTAATAGATAATATTAGTAATAGTAAATAATATAGTTGGTAGATAAATGTTAATATTTTTTTTATTTACTTGAGATTAAGTTGTTCTGATATCAATCTTTTTTATATATAACTAGGGGGTCGCAACTTCGTCTGCGTAACTTTAACCGTTTACGCAGCGCACGCAACGGAAACTTTTAAAAGGAATACATTTTCCCGGTTTTCGCAACATTGTTTATTAATGATTTGTAGCTTGTATACTTCCTCGATAAATGGGCTATCCAATACTAAAATAATTTTTCAATTTGAACAAGTTGTTCCTGAGATTAGCGCGTTTATTCAAACAAACAAACTATAGATTAACTACACTATTATCGTATTGTAAACGTATCCCATATCTTCATGAAGGTAAGAACCGTGCCCGTCTTCATTCATGTCAAAAGCGATAATGTTCATAATTTAATATGGTGGTTAGGTATTCTTAAATTTTCTAATTATCCTCGCAATTTTCTTGATTTTTTCTTACATAAGAACGTTCTCCTAACAATAACAAACACAGCAAAAAAATAATTAGATTCATTTATATATATATGTATATATATATATATATATATATATATATATATATATATAAATAATAATAGGAGTCCTATAGATACATGTCACATATTTGCCCTGCTAACAAAGTAAGTTTATAAGCTTGTACTATGTTTTACAGAAACAACGATATTAATATATATTATACATTTTAAACAGTCAGACCAAGGTTAATTGTATAGAAAAATAATTCATAATTCATTTATTCAATATGTAAAATATTATTTTGTTTGTGAGTGAAAATTGAACCTACGACATTCGTATACAACGCCACGGAGGTGGTCACACAATTATGTGTACGAAGTAAGGGTACACGCTATATATATACATGTATATATATAATTATTATGTAGGACAATTTATATAATATTTATGCATTTTTATAAATTCCTTTATAGGATAATCTTATGTTAATTTTTTAAAGATAAAAATGCAATGAAAAAAATCCTGGTGGCGGGACTCGAACCCACAAACCTGAATTATAAAAATGCATAAATATAAAATACTGAAAAAAGTAAAAACAAAAAACAGACTTCTCTGCCATCTAGTATTAGAAATTAGGACTTCTAACTTCACTCGTATAAGAGTTAATAGAGGGCGTCTGTGTATAAGTAGATAACAAGCAATGACAACATTCATGAGGGCTGACTGGAACCTGATTGGCTCAGCGGTTGAGCGACTTGCCGCGATAGCGAGGTTCGTGGTTTCGAGTCCCGCCACCAGGATTTTTTCATTGCATTTTTATCTTTAAAAATTTAATATAAATTTATATAAAACATATTTTTGTAACACAGTACAATTCAATTTAGCAAAGCATCCACAAACGAACGGATTTTACTCTTATTTTTTATTACTATAAATACTCGTAGGTACTCTAATAATATTTTTTATTCTTTAAGCCCCAAAAAATATTTCTAGCGATATTCTGAAGTGCGAACACCCATCAAATAAACGACCCCGTTACGTCAAACTTTCAGCACCCACCAAATTACAGCTTTTTTCAGGATTAGATTGAAATTGAATTGAGGAAATTTTGGGGGAAAATATAACTGTATTCTACCAGGATATTATTATAGAATTTCTAGTAACTTATAAAACACATAACAATTGTTATGGTCCATAAAGGAACACATCAAAATTCATATTGTTTTGAATAAATTTATCTCACATTCTGATCTTGGGAAAATGAATATATTTGAATTCATCTAAATATTATACATAATATTTTTGTTTATCTTAATTATATTATCTTTTGGGACACTTATGAATTAATAAGATACAGTAATTATATACAATAGTTCATGTATATTTAGCATTACCAACTAATTATTACGGTTCTTAATTATCATCACAAGTAATTGCTAAAGTAAAACTGGGGTCGACAGCTTAACGTGTTCTCCGAGGCACTATAGTGGTGCTGTCAAACAACTGTAGTTTAAAAAAAATGGCTTCCCCATACAAATTGGTAATTTTAATATTACTAGTTTGTATGGAATTTTGTTTTTCTTTTGCGACACATGGTTCTATGGGAAAAGTTGTTAGATTTGATCAGCAGAACCTTATATTAGCCCTAAGTACATACTTTCAAAGTCGCCCTGTATATACAACTGTAACTTTTTTATGAAATAAAGAACTTTATTATTATTTCCTTTTTTGTTTTTTTTTGTTAAAGACTTTTGTCTCATAATCTTTTTTAATTGCCACAGCAAGACTCTGGAATGATTTACCGATGGACATTAGCTCCGAACAGGGGTATCTTTAAGAGACTGGTATATAAACACTTTCCGAATACGACGTTTTTTAAATATATTTACTGCTTAATTTGTCCTTAGTACTTAGTTTTTTTTAGTACATATTAGCTTGTGACCTGGACAAAAATGTCCTACATATTATTATTTTTAACTAAGAAGAACCGACTTTTAAACAAAAGGATTCTTTAAGTAAGTAGGTGGGGGTAAGGAAGTATCCTTTTTCTATAAAAAAAAATATATTCAGTACTTTTCCCCAACAGCAAGCCCTGGGCCCCGACAGCGCATCGTAAACGGAAAATTGGCTCAGACGCCGAACTTAAAATTATTTTTTTTTGGTAGACACCGCTATAAGATTTTATTTATTTATTCTGCAACCCAAGTATAAAAAATTAGGTAGGTTGAAAGTTAAAAAAACTATGCTAGGTCCACCGACCGGTATCATTACCACCGTCATAAAGATGCAAAAACCGTCAAGTGAACTAGTAATGTTTTGGTTTTTGTTCTTTGGGCTACCGGTTTTCAGGAGATTACTGTACCGATTTCTTGTCGAGGTAGTAGTCTCCTTTTAGGATGCGGTTACGATACCAGCAATTGAATTAATTCTTAATGCAAATACGTCTTTGTCGCCGCCCATTTCATAACGACAACACCGCCATACTACATGTTAAGCTGTCGATCTCACTTTCAATATAGCAGCTTGTAAAAATATGAATAACTTGGAGTAAAACTATGAGTAACGGTACATATATAATTATATTAATTCATATTTAGGGTAATCAGTATAATTTTATGATAAAACTAGTCGATTGCAGATCTAAAAATGAGCACAGAGCTTAAAAATTATTCAGCCGCGCGCCGAGTAATCTATAATTTTATTTATAAAATTTACAATATTGCGGATTCTATTTTTCTTATTTTTAATAGGCCATAGTAAGTGAAATTAATCTACTCTTGCCGACTTTTCCTAGTTCCCTGAAATATTCTTAAAACAAAGTTGAAACATTTTGCGAAAACTTTAATGTTTTTAATAAGTTAATTAATAAAAAATATTATAGTAGGTAGTAAAAGTTTTGAATATATAACTATTTAAATTTAAATTATGGTATGACTACTTGATTAATATCTTAAATTATGGTATGACTACTTGGTTAATATCTTAAATTATGGTATGACTACTTGGTTAATATCTTAAATTATGCTATGACTACTTGGTTAATATCATAAAACCACCATCTAATTTAAAACTAAAAATATATTTTTAGTGATATATTTTTTATACATTATAAATCAGACTTTGAGAGTTTTAGGGGTCTGCAATAACTCTCAACTGCTGTATCGTAGCCCAAGAGGCTACGAGATCTATAAAATAGTACCTAGTAGCATTTCTCCATTGTATAATAATATATTGATAATAGGTTTGCTGTTAAAGTGGGTTCAGGCACAGAAGAAATAATAGTACAAATAGTCCCGGTTAATTGGTGGGTGTCCCGCGGCCCTTTGGACCACGGTTTGCTGTTGTAGTAGGTGTAGGTTTATTGGTAACGAAAGCTTCGTGGCCCGAGGTTTGCTGTCGAGGTGGCTGTATATTAATTACGTATCGCGTGGCCTCTTGTGCAACGGTTTGCTGATGAATTAGATGTACTTTTTTTCTAAACCTCCCCAATATTGAGGCCAACAAAATAAAAAAAAACTCTTTCAATTCGGTCAGTATTTTTTGTGTTTTTGCGAAACTAACGCTCGACATTTTTTTAAATATTAATATTATATAAGAGAAAGATTTGATTGTTTGTTTCTTATAAACTCAAAAACTACTAAACCGATAAAAAAAAATATGTCACCAATTGAACCATGAGCTATTTTTTATTTTCGACCCGAACACTTTTTAATTAAACGGTGCTTAAAACCGCGGAGCACAGCTAGTCCTATCCCCAGATATAAAAATAGATATTATACAAAAAACAAACTTCAATAAATACTTCTAATATAGTCTCAAGATTTATATATAATAACATTAACACAAATTCAAATGAAAACAGTGATAGCGAAGAATAGAATGAGGAAAAACTCTAATATAATATATATATATATTGTATATATATATATATTTCTAAATATTATTATTGTTTTCCATCGGGTAGATGGACCATTGATGACTAAATGCACCTATTGAGCTGGGAGGGACTTATGTTCTCGAAAAAATATATGAACATGATAGAAAATATATATTTTAACAAAATATATTTGAATATAAACAAACACATTTTATTCAGGTATAATTCAAATATATTTTACAGGTATCTCTCGTTAAAAAAGGTAACCAAACGTGTTCAATTTTGAAATTAACGACAGGTAAAAAAATATTTTTCCCACAAACCATTATTGAATAAAACCACAATAATAATGCCTAACCATAAGAGATCTCGGGTTGAAATATGTCTGAGGTACGCAAGTGGACTCGACGGGGATGACCACCCTATAACTCATGAAAATTACGCCCAAGGGTTACACGGGCATGGGCTATTATTCATGAAAATATTTTCAGGAAAATAAAATATAAAAACACAATTTGGTTTCAGGAAAGTTTTCAGGTATTTTTTGAACGAAATATGTTCCTGAATTTCTAAACGTTATTAGAATTAGCTTTTTAGAACTTTTTCTAACAGGGAAAGCTTTGAAAGCAACGAAATGTTTTAATGAAAAATATAAAAAATGTGGCATCATCTAGCAAGGTTCTTATGCCGCCAACTTTGTATATAATAAATTATGCTGCAATAATTCTTCAAGTCATGCTAAAAAGGAAAAAATAAAGTCGTTTAATTAAGAATGACTATTATATTTCTATTAACTTAAAATAAATTTCTTAAATACTCCATTATTATTATATAATACATTAAAAAAAAGCGAGATGGACTCTAAATTGACTAATTTAAAATAAATTTCTTAAATACTCCATTATTATTATATAATACATTAAAAAAAATAGCGAGATGGACTCTAAATAGACTAATTTAAAATAAATTTCTTAAATACTCTATTATTATTATATAATACATTTAAAAAAATAGCGAGATGGACTCTAAATAGACTAATTTAAAATAAATTACTTAAATACTCCATTATTATTATATAATACATTAAAAAAAATAGCGAGATGGACTCTAAATAGACTATAAAACAATAATCTATTATTTTTAGAATTCGTGTCTCCATCTGTCTGTTTGTTTGTTTGTCGGGCTTTACTTAAAAACTATTGGAATGATTTATATGCGTTTTTTTTTAAATACCTTTATCGATAAAATAAGGTATACATATCATATCTTTATTTGTGAACAGAGGTTATTTATTACATAGATATTTTTACATTTTGGAATTTGTTCTCTTTGTTCCTTTGCAATATACAAATGTTGCAATCATGTTTTTAATTCTAAAATTTGTGCATTATATTAATAAACTTACAAACCATAATTTCAATTTACATGAATACCTACTCTAATAATAAAATTTAACCAAAATTATTATATTTTACCTTAGTAAAAATAGGTATCGATTAAAAAACAAATTTATTTATTTTTGTTAAAAAAAAAAATACGTTATAAGTTGCGGGGACTAGCTAGTTATAAATAAATATTATAAATTACTAATATAGGATAGGCCCCTGGTGGAATCGTTCACGTACGTACAAATGTACATATTTTTTAAATTAAAAAGGCATTGGTACACCGGGCATTTAAAACCTACTGTTTTGTAATAGTTATTACAAAAATTCCTTGAAAAGCTTGTGAAAAGGCCCTAGCCCCCCTAAAAAACTATAAAATCGTCTAGTTAATGTGTGGAAATATAGAAAAAAAAAAACGATAGATGAACAAATGTGTACAATTACAGTTTTGGAAGTTTCGCCCTAAGGAAGTTTTGCGAAAGGAAAAACAAAGCCGATTAATGAATTAAAAATATTTTACGCTAAGCAATTATTTATTCTACTAAAACAAGCTAACATGTTTCCAGCATTACATACAAATGAAAATTGACAAGTTGCAGCCCAGACAATGTATTCATCTGGGACTAACTGTCAGGTCATGCATTTATGCAATATGTTGCCTTTACTACGGATAGAAAGGGCTTGTGTTCTTGAGTTTTACGGTAACCACAGTATCACTCTGGAACAATCTTCCCTTGTCACTTCTCAAAAATAAACACTTTTTTTAACAATTTATTTTACTATATGCGAATTCATTTATTTATACATACATCCATACTTTATACATCATCACGGGTGCCTTAAGGCGCCCGAGACCGCCTAGACGGCCCCAGGGTACCCAGCGGCGGGATTTTAATCCCACCTCGTCGTAGCCGATGGTATGAGTCTACACCTATTAGAATTCTTCCGGAAATCCTAAATAATACTCACGAAATAAGTGTTTTAGCTTCATGTATATTTTACTTAAAATGAATAACAGTGTATATTTACAATCAAATAGGAAAAACAAATAGCGCATCAGAAAGCACGACCTCCACGCGCCACGGTTTCTCGTTGACAGCCTTCATTTTCTTTTTTCTATTTTTCGCGGCCAAGGAGATTGTCTGTGAAAATAGAAGTCATATGTATACTCAACTTATTTTCTTGAAAATGCTAACACACCGAACAAGTGGCTAGCTCGTCGCGATATTTTGAATAGACTTAATAACCCATCTATAAACAGTTTCACAAGTTGGTATTGTGAAACCGGCACCGACAGCTTAACGTGCTCTCCGAGGCACTATAGTAGTGTTATCAAACAAATGTACATACATTTTTTAATTAAAACTCACCAGGATTCAAACCAGGGACCTAAGTGTTTTTAAGTCCAAGGTCTAACCAACTCGGCCACCACGTATGTATTTATTTATGTATGTATAATAATATGTGTAATAAAGTACCTATACTATATTTATTTGTGTATATCTATTTATTATTATTTAGTATATTCATATAATAATAATATGTAAGACATATTGCTCTGGTCACAAACTAAGCTTTAGGCTTGTACTATGTGTACCAAAAGAAACGATATAATACATATTATATTTTATAAACACCCAGACCATGACAAACTGAACAGAAGTATGTAGACTCAGCACACCACCATCGAGGAAGAGTTGAGACTTAAAACTCTAACGCACTCAGCGTTAGAGTTTTAAGTCTCACCTCTTCCATCCTAAAAGACTTTGCAAGGTCTTGGACACTAAATGTATCCGCAAAAATACACATACATATTTGATAAAAATAACTCTAGAATGAATGAATGAAAAATATTTATTGCACAAATAAAAAGCGTTAGTAATATTATTGTATTCGGCATGCACGAAATTCATGTTTTAAGATTTATTTACCAGCTAACCTATGGGAGATTTACCATGCAAAAATATAAAATAATAATATAATACGAGGATATATAATTAAATTATTAAGTAAATATAACAATACATTACAATAATAATTAAGACAGCCTCCGTATGTATCCGGAGGTCGTTGGTTCGTTTCCTACCCATGGCAAAAAAAATATTAGCACGTTTTTATGTACAGTTTGCCATAGTCTGGGTGTTTATAAAATATAATATTTATTAATATAATATGTATAAAATAAAATACTACATTATTATTATAATTAAAATAGTTGTAAAGAATATAAATAATAAGCTGCAATGCAGTTAAATATAATTTGTTAATCATTACATAAATTTTAATAGATTACCAAAATGCCAAACATTTATAATGAAAACGATCTCCATGGATACGTCACTTGTATTTTATTTTTTTAACTTAGATTTTCGACAATAGTCAAATAGTTAATATTATCAGTCGAACGTTGTTAAAATACGAAAAAGAAACAGTAAAAAAATTTAAGGCTCCTTCTAAATAACCGTTCACTTTGAGCATAGACCCTACTGATTTTGAGCAATATAGGGAGGAAAATTTCTGGCCAGCGCACTCTATGTTTGGTGGTTGCATTTCTAGTCTAACAGGCTTACCTATTAATATAAATTAATTATAAATTCCACAATAGATTAATTTGATCTATTATTCAAATTAAGCATTTACGCACAAAGGAAATTAATTCGGGAATAATACTGCTAATAAATTTATAGTACGTATTATTAATTAATAATATACCTACTTAACTAGTTTAAAATGTAAAGGGTTATTACATTTAATAAATTTAGTAGTAACGCCTAAAGAAATCGTATAGAATTCTATATCTACTTAATATTATAAAGTGAAGTTTGTGAGTTTGGGAGGTTGTAGGGGGTAATCTATGGATCTACTGAACCGATTTAGATAATTCTTTAATGTTACAATATTATATATACATATCATCACGGGTGCCTTACGGCGCCCGAGACCGCCTAGACGGCCCCAGGGTACCCAGCGGAGGGGATTTAATCCCACCTCGTCGTAGCCGATGGTATGAGTCTACACCGAACAAGTGGCTAGCTCGTCTCGATGTTTTTGAAAAGACTCAATAACCCATCTATAAACAGTTTCACAAGTTGGTATAGTGAAATCGGGACCAACAGCTTAACGTGCTCTCCGAGCACTATAGTGGAGTTGTTAAACAATTGTACATATTTTTTTTAATGAGGAGTTTTCCAGTAGTTATTATTTAACGCAACAGATGGCGTTTAGTCGCTATCTACAAAAACTGTCAAAATAGATAGCGGTAATATATAAAATACGCCCAAAATTTAGGGTAAATAGGAAAACAAATACCTTTATAATAATAATTTATAAAATTTACTTAACTTTGTTTAACATATACACTAATATCCTGAGCACTTTGCTAATATTTTGGAACCGGCAAAAAGAAAACTCCTCATTAAAAACTCATTGGTACACACCGGGATTCGAACCAGGGACCAAAGTGTTTTTAAGTCCAAGGTCATACCAACTCGGCCACCACGTATATAAAATTTCCTTAATGTTGAATTGCCCATATATCGAGGAACGCTACCTATAGGCTATATAACATCACGCTACGACCAATAGGAGCGGAGCATCAATGAAAAATATTGGGAAAACGGGGAAAATTTGTTCCTTTTGAGAGTTTCCATTGCGTGCGCTGCGTAAACGGTTAAAGTTACGCAGACGAAGTTGCGCGGATCAGCTAGTAATATCTGATGAATTGTTTTGTCTACCTAAAATAAAATAATTATTATAATTGTAATGGTTAAAGTGTAAAAAATACATTTTGATGCGTCTATATTTACTTCACAAATCAAATTAAAGAAAACCCGTGAATATTTCGATTACATAGGTACTAGTACATATCTTGTATCCGGATATATATATTGTTGTATCCGGAGGTCGTGGGTTCGATTCCCACCCATGGCAAAAAATATTAGTACGTTTTTTCTGTACAGTTTGTCATGGTCTGGGTGTTTATAAAAATATAATATGTATTATATTGTTGCTTCTGGTACACATAGTACAAGCCTAGAACTTAGTTTGTGACCAGAGCAATATGTGTAATTTGTCCTACATATTATTATTATTATTATTATCTAAATATACATTAAAATAAATTTCTTAGCCTTAGATAACACTTCTATTAAGCTTTTGACATGCAACTAACAATATAAGATACAGAGATTAACAAGAGTTAGCAAAATAGCAATTAAATTACCCTCTGGATAGGATATAGGTACATACAGATGCAAAAACTGTTAAGTGACCTAGTCATGTTTTGGTTTTAGTCTGTGAGTTCATCGATTTTCCGGAGACTCCTGTATCGATTTCTTGTCGAGGTGGTAGTCTCCATTCATGGTGCGGTTAAGAAACGAGTAATTAATTCGACAATAAAGCAGCTAGGATATTTAAATATACTCGTAATTCAAATATGTATTTTCGTAACCGCATCATTTAGCCGGCACAGTGGGAGTGATCATTATTGTTAAACAACAATATATTGATCGACCCCGTGGACTTGTAGTACTGCTTACCGTCAGGAAGGTACAAAGTGACATGAATGAATGAATGTAAAATTCTTTATTGCACCAAAGCTTATTACTATTGTATATAGAAGAGCTTAATGACTTAGGCATTATCTACCAGCTAACCTTTGGGAGATTAACAAATAACATGCAGAATGCTAATACATACCGTGCCGTGCTCCAATAAAAAAAAATGATAAGAAAAGAAAAAAAACAACTTCTATAGCTCTTAAACTACATTTAAAGTAACTCCTAGACTACTAATAAAACTGCCATTAAGCCTTAATTTCGACACCCTGTGCTCCCGTGAACTTACGATATGAGAATATTTACGGCTTCAGATAAAGGCCGAACTTCATTGGTTCCCCATTTTCCTTAATAAGTATAGATTAGTAAAAGGGAAAGCCTGTAGATGGAGTCATAAATTACATTGTGCTTAGTTTATGACTAGAGATAAAAATGACTATGGGTTAGCTTAGTCATTAAATTCTAATTCAATTTATGATAAGATCGTTGTATCATCACGTACTTACCTTAAAATTATCTATATTATATATATTCTAATGCATTTAGCATTGTATACATTAAAAATGCATTAAATGTCCGTTTGTGAGCTTATAACTCGAGAACTACTTATCCGATTTTCGTGATTCTTTTTATAAAGTATACATATATTCTCTGTCCAGGTTATAGATTATGTTTTAACGTTAGGTATATATATATATATATATATATATTTAAAGCGTGTTCGCTTAATACATTATAAACCAGAATTTTAGAAGTTGAAAAGATCTATACGTACTTTCAACAACTTTATTGTGGTCGCCTGACACCTCCTGCTAATATTCCTATGAAATAACGTGATATAAAAAATGCCATTTATATTTTCAATAAAAAAATGGTAGGTTTAAACTGAGACTCAGGTGTTAGTCTATCTGCCTGCCTGTCCGTAATAGTATTGAGAACTACTACTTAAATTTAGAAGGGCTAGATAAATATTGTTGACCCATAAATATCCGAAAGTTTCGAAGCCATTTTTTAGGCTCAGGTAAAAAAGGGTCAAAGTAAATAATAAAAAAAATACAACAAATAGGTAATGTAGAGCTGTCTTTACTAAATTCAAAATAATTTATATTATTAAGAATAATGAAAAGTGTTTATGAAAAAAGAATATAAATCTTTTGGCGGAACAACACATGTTAACAAGTTTTTGGATTTGATGAGTTTTTTATTTGCAGAAGAATTTACCTCGCATTTTTGTTTCTAACATTTTTGCGTAAGAAATAGTTTGATGAACATATTAATTTTAATACTTATATAATACACCACAATACGTAAAAGAAACAATTCTTCCTCTACAGGGATAAGTGGTTCCTTTTGTATCGAAAAAAAAACATCCAATCTCCACAGCTTCTTCAGACGAATGTAACACATTTAGAAGGAAATCATGGCTGTATATTTTCTGAGGTCCCCAAAGACCCTTCCTTTGAGTCCTCGTTATCATGATTACTAAAAGCCTGACCTTTGTCTGTACAAATAAGGGTTTGAATATTCAAAAGGGTTTTATAATACACAGTGGGATAATATTCAGATCTTTATTCTTTATGAACGCACTTTTGATCCTATCCGCTATTAAATCTTATTGTATGTTTTCCTTACAAAATAAATATTATTTGTATACCTATTTATAAATGTTATATCCTGTATACATGGTGACTTTGAAAGGATGTACTTTGGGCTAATATGAGGTTCTGCTGATCAAATCGAACAACTTTTTCTATGGAACCATGTGTCGCAAATGAAAAAAAAAATTGGCTTCCTCATACAAATTGGTCATTTTAACATAACTAGTTTGTATGGAAAAGGCATTTTTTTTTTCATTTGCGACACATGGTTCCATGGAAAAAGTTGTTCGATTTGATCAGCAGAACATCATATTAGCCCAAAATACATCCATTCAAATTAACCATGTATAACATACATGATGCCGATTTTGATAAAAACTAAAACAACCGCGACGAGCAGATCGAACAAATACGGTGTTCACTTGTAGAATAAAACCTAACTCTGGATCTAGGCGGTCTCGGGCGCTGTAAGCATACATACAATATATACCTATTTGTTTTTTTTGTTTTAGGTGGGAGGAAGTTCTCTATAACTTTGTTAGGCCGACCGGCCGGTCTTATTACCACCATATAGATGTAAAAACCGTTTGTTTTAGTCTGTGAGTTCACCGGAGTTCAGGAGACTACTACATCCATTTCTTATCGAGATGGTAGTCTCTTTTCACAGTGCTGTTTCGAACCGGTGGTTGAATTAACGATAAGGCAGCGAGGATATTAAAATAGACACGTAATGCAAATCGTCTTGCATCTTTTAGCCAGCATAGTAGGAGTGATCTACAACATTTATTGATGAATACCCATTCTTGGATTTTGTAGGTCTGCTCACCACCAGATGGATGCAAGGTCACATGCCGTGCTCCAATAAAATAATGGCAAAATGTGTAAAATATCCTATTTAAAAAAAAAATTTTCACATACACAATATGTCATTTTTTTTACTTTTATATGCTGCTGATATACAATTGAATTTGTACAATTGAATAAGGCCGTGTGCTTAAACCAGATCCTCGTGACAATTTTTGTTTGGTATGGTATGTATGTTTATGTATTACATTTATTATATTATATACAGTATTTAAGTATTGTTATGCATCATTGTTAAAATTATATCTATATCCTTCTATCGTAAGGGCTGCGCCCTAAGCATATTTCACTCTCTCAAAGGTTAGCTGGGAGAAAACGCTTAAGGCATTAAGCTCGCCTATGTACAATTTTGTGCAACAAAGAATTTTAAATAAATAAATAAATAAGGCAGGGCAAAATGTGTAAATTATCCTTTATAAAAAAACATAAATAATGGTAGAGATTAGAAGGTCTAACAACCAAAAAACATTATTAATATACCTACATATACTATATGGTCCGCCTTTTGTTATTTGTCTAATAAAGTATATATATATATAGTTCGATTATTACTTCTAATAACATAATTCTATAGATAATACAATCTCTGAAGCACAATCTTATTTCTATACAAATGAGATTTTCCGTGTAACGTGTGTGAGGAAAAGGAAAATGTGAAGGGAGTCCCTAATTTGATCAGAGAATAATCCAATTATTTTCACCCGGAGTGGGTCACGGGGGCCGAATATGAATGAATGTCTTGTCATATATTTTCTAATATAATATGAATATATCTTCCTATATCTACGAGTATTTGCTTGTATAGTTATATAATAATTGGTAAAGGGATTTTACACATTGTTGCTGCCCTTCACATACATAATATTCACATGATATTCTGATACAACAAATAAATTACATTATATTATAAAAATGGCGTAGAATGTACCAGCTGTCATTCGACTTTCAAAATAAAACTGGTACATTCGACGCATTGACGTAAATAGTAAGGACGGGCCTCAAAACATGTTTCTTGTGTACTAAAACATTGGTGCTAAAAAATCAATTTCGCACCAACGATACGTCAGTCTGTGTCAAGCAGCGCTAGCGAAAAGTACTCTAAATAACTTGCCAAGATCCCGCATTGTGTAGTAAAACGTTGCACAAATTACTCGACAAAGTTCAACAAAAAGAAAGACAATATTTCTTATCATCGGATAGTCAAAAATTTCATATTTAAATGTTAAAAAAATATATTTAGGTTATGTTTCATTCGTTCAATTTCAATGTATGGAGAGATTATTATCAACGACTTAACCTTGTAATGACGTTACATATTTTAACGCCTATAATACTTATACTGAATACAATAAGATATGTCAAACAAACAAAATAAAAGTTATGATTATCTATACTTATATTCTTAAGCTGAAGATTTTGTTTGTATTATGTTTAAACGCGCTAATCTCAAGAACTACTAGTCCGATTTGAAAAATTGTTCTTGTGTTATAACTCCTGTTTAACCTGTTACGTATATCTTAACCCCCTGTATAAAAATAAATAAATAAATATCCTATACGTAGCCTTCCTCGCTATGTATAGGCTATTAAAATAATAATTTTTATACAGAGGGCTAAGATATTCGTAATTATACGGGATATTCGGATTTTAAAGAAACTCTTAGAAAAAGTTTTGATATATAACAGATAGATGAAAATGACGCAAAGTTGCGCATTTTTGCTTCATAATAAAACATAAAGCTGTATTAAAATATATACGATTTTTATTGGGGATTTAAATGCGGTTCTAAAACAATAGTTTTTTTTTTAAGATTTCCTGCTAATGATATACGAAGGGAAGTATGGACTCGTATTATATAGAAAGATTGGCCGGAAACTGCCACTGTCAGCTTTGTAAATAAAAAAATATAGACACAAACTTAGATTTTAAATATTAATTTCTTGAAATCCAGTTTAAAAAAAAAAGTTTTTTAAGATAAATTATAAAATTAGGACATTTTATTATTTCGCCAGAAGCTCATTCATTCTGTATGTTTTAGAGATGATGTTTTTGGAGTAACCTTAAACTCCTTTTAATATACCAACATTATTGAATTTTTAATATATTGCTATATAATATTGCAAATTAAATAATATTCATCAATGATGGTTCATTGTTGTTCGGTACTGTTGGCTCACGGTATCCATTATCGCTCTTTGTGTTAGAGTAAACTCCTTCTAACACAAATAATTTTCATTTAACGGGAGCTAAACTGTACCTAATTTAACTACATAAATATATTAATGTTTTATAAATAAATACCTTTCAGGTGACACCCCGCATGACCTAATTTGTCCCAAATTTATTTAATTTTCTATTTACACCCTTTTTCACTCGAGCCTATAAGTAACTATGACTAATACATTTTGGATGAATGTGGGTTAACAATAGCCAGGGGCGCCGACTCCGTGGGTACTCGGGGGCTCGAGCACCCATGATAAATAAACAGTGGGTGCCGAGCACCCCTGATAATAGACATCAAGAAACAGATCAAAATGTTCGCTATTGCGCGATGCCGATGCGAACAAAACGACAGCTCAAAACTCTTCATCCTTCCTCAAACCACTTTTTTGAGTCATCAAATGAGCATGAGCATTGAGCACCCATGAGGTTCTAAAATCCGGCGCCCCTGTTTATAACTATTCCAAATTTCAAGTCAGTCGGACGATTAGTTCTCGAGATATTTGACGCTAAGATGTAGATTCATAGACAAACTAATTGATAAACATACATATCGATATACAAACACCTGAGTAATATCCACATATTTATGAAAAAAAAAAACGGAAACATAAAAATAAACTATGAAAATGAAAAATATTAGTTTGGCTAATTAAATTCGTACGCCCTTACAACGTCACATCATACTAAGTGTTAGTTCAAATTCTTACCGCTAGTGGCGCTAGTTGTCACTTTATTGACAAAAAATCGTTGGGTTTTTGTATGGAAATTGTATGTAATCTTGATATTTATATCTATGATTCGACGCCATTTTTAACTTCAATCGTTATATTTACAGAGAGTTTATTTTGGTACAACTTAGCCTTAGACTGCCCCATCTGTATACTGAGGTCGTTGGTTCGATCACACTTATAGCAAAACATCAAACATGTTAGTTCGTTTTCCTGTACAGTTTATCATAGTCTGGGTGTTATAAAATATAGTATGTAGTAGTGTCGTTGTTTCTCCTACACAGACTAGGTACAAACTAGATTTTAGTTTGTGACTAGAGCATATGTATGCAATATTCACATAAACTCAATCCCCGAA
Source organism: Monopis laevigella (assembly GCA_947458855.1). Taxonomy (NCBI): domain Eukaryota; kingdom Metazoa; phylum Arthropoda; class Insecta; order Lepidoptera; family Tineidae; genus Monopis; species Monopis laevigella. The sequence goes on from OX381588.1 coordinate 9,419,658, forward strand.
AAATTAGGCAGTCACCGCCTCTCACCATTTTTAATAAATTACTAATTTCTCATTATCACAATAATTCAGGTTTAATTTAGGTTTAAACATATATTTATGTATTTATTTTACTTTATTATTTACCTATGTATTTTAGGAAGTTGTATATTTGTGTATGTACTTATATATATAACTGTATGTAGTTTATGTATTTTACTTTCTTTTTAGATTACTCCGTGTACAAAACAATTTTCACTCTCCTAAAGGTTAGCTGGTAGATAATGCCTAAGGCATTAAGCTCGTCTTTGTATAAATATTTTAGTACAATAAAGAATTTTATATAAACAAACAAAATAAACTACTTACTCGATTTAGTGTTTACCTGCTGTTACTTGTCAGTTTTTTTTTTACGTTGGTGTAGTACATTTAATAAATCTTAGTCACAGTTGCATGTTTTTTAAAAAAAGAAATCCTTATTGGAAAACTCAGTTGTCTGTCTTACTGATCTGAGGTCCGCATGATAATCTCTCAATCACTGGTCCAATTTACTTAAAATTTTGACTGGTTGTAGAAATTATATTTATATAATTATAATTTATGTTGAAGAAATTTTCAGGTGAAAAATGTTAAATATTTAAATAAAAAGTAAAAGCAGAAAAGATAAATTAAGTGAAAAATATTTAACCAAGCTTATTTCAAAATATCTTAGGGCTGATTTTTTAATCGTCAGATAAAATTTTCAGACAGTTAACTTGTATGAAGAACTGCCAAATTTATTAATTCTCCATACAAGTTATCTGTTAGATAAATTTATCCAATGATTGAAAAATCTGCCCTTAATTAGGTTTTTAAAATTTACAAAAAGTTTGAAGTTATTTGCTGACCCATTTTATTCGAAAATATTACCTATTGTAGGTAACGAGCAAAAATTATACATTTCCCGTAAAAGTGAAAGGTTTTGAGAAAAAAAAACGATCTACGCGGAAGAAAACCAACAAAAACTTTTTATTTTTGTAAACAAAAATCAAAATTACGGGAAATATTGCTACCTCAAAGGTGAAGGCGTCTTGGGGTGAAGGCCTAAAATCACCAATAAAGCAGGCCCCTTGAAAAGAGTGTCGCTTCTCATTATACGAATAAAAATAAATGAAGCGACCCAAAGAGTCGCAAAGTGAAGCGGGGAGGAAACTGTTTCCTCCTTCCTTATTTTTGTAGAATATCTTATTGGACATTTTTGCTTTACTTCTACAAGACGATCGATATTAAACCTTTTTTTAAGTTGTATAGAGAAATTAATGGTTTATTCGTAGTAATTCCGAGTTAATAAGATGGTGAGAATATAAAATCTCTACAGAAGTATTTTTTAAAGCCAATTTAAACTCTAATTAATTTCAAATTCAAAAAAGCACAGTTACTATTATACAAAAGGGGTTATATTTTCTACATAAACTATAGGTATTACTATACTTATTTTATACTATGAGTCTATATACACACCGTGACAAACTGAAACTTCTTCGGTGTATATTCAGAATACCAGGTGACTATAATGTGGGATCCAAAGTTCCCTTCGAATGGGTATTCCGAAAATGTGAGTACCTTTAAGGGGTCTAGACATTTAATATCATGATGATTAAATTTAATACAATTTTTGTACCGGGATTTTATTTTCACTTCATAGACGCCGATGATATTCTAAATCTATACTAAACAAGTGTCATTAATTAATATGATAATAAACCCCTGAGGAGCCCACTACATCGATTTCTTGTAAAGACGGTAGTCTCCTTTACGGTTGCGGTTACGTAATGATTAGTTAATTTGACTATAATTAGTCTTTGTCGCTGCTCATTCCGTATTTTCGTAAGCGCATCATTTAGCTGGGATACCACTATGCCAGCTAAACATGTTTATATCGATCCCATTCATGGACTTTGTATGTCTGCTTACCTACAGGTAAGTTACATGCCGTTCTCCAATAAGCAATATTTAAAATAAGTCACGCGTCACTTCTAACTTGAGACAAAACATTTTGAATATCTATTGATTGTTCGGTACAAACTCATACCATCGGCTACGACGAGGTGGGATTAAAACCCTTCCGCTGGGTACCCTGGGGCCATCTAGCTAGACGGCCTGGGGCGCCGTAAGGCATCCGTGATGATATGTATGTATGTATGTATTGATTTAACTCTGTAGTTATTATATGCTTAATGTATGTACATATATCGTACCTTACCACAAATTCCAAACTTCATTCATAAATAACTTCCTAACAATAAACAAAACAAAAGTTTACGACCCTTAGATAACAATATATAGGTTTGCGGTGTGAGCCCGTATTTCGCTATCAAAACCACTATCTCGGCAATATGTCAAAACCTACCGTTTCGGAAGCGTCACCTGCAAACATTTGTCAAACCTGTCCCTCTGCTGGACCAAAACGTCAACTGCGGTTATACATAAATTTATGATAGTTGTTTGAAAAGGTAAACAAACCCAAGATACAGGCTTTGGTATATTATCTTTTTTTTAACGGAAGATGAAGGTGAAAAAATATTTATATTTATTTATTGTTTGTTTGTTGTTACAATGTATCATCATGTCAGCTATTCAAACCTATAAGGTATATCAAATCATATAGCACACTTTATTAATTACATTCATAACACTGACTGACAGATATGCAGCCTAAACCATTGAGTCTAGAAATATATATTTTTTTCGATTTATTATTCATATTGAATTCTATTAATTTCTCTATCTTCTATCCTTCAATACAATTTTTTTCATCCGGTCTTTCACCATCAAAATTCATAATTCATATACAATTTATTGTACCATCATGAATTTCTTACGGCACTGAGACCGCCTAGACGGCATCAGGGTACCCAGCGGAGGGCACAATATACATAGATATATAATAGTGTGTCTATTATATATCTATTATCGTAGTTTTTAATGTAAACTGAACAAGTTGCAAGCTCGACTTAGTGTTTATACACTTACTCGTATAAACAGTTTCACAAGTTGTTACAGTGAAACTGTAACTGACAGCTTCACCTAAAAACTTTAGTGTTTTTAAATCTCTAAAAGACTTGGCTACTACGTAAGTATATACCTATTATAATACCTAATTCTATCAATATGTTTTAGATAAAATAAATAACATAGATATGTGGTAATCTTGATAGATCGATGTCTTGAATAGATTACAATATTTATTTTATTAAGAATAAAAATAACTGCAAGTCTCACTAAAGTAAGTTAAGCAGATAACAACAAGGCTGGCCTGGGATGGGTGACCGCTTTATACAACGAGGCTATTTCATCATAAACACCGCAACAAGCTCGCCACTTGTTAGGTATTGACTCCGAGACCATCGGCGAAATGAGGACGGGTTAATGAGCTGGGTACACTGAGGCCATTTAAACGGTTCTCGGGAGCCAAATAGGCACCCGTGATGGTATTTATCTTACTAAAGTTAGGCGTCTAGACTCTACGAAATCCTTTGTCCCCAAAAAGTGCTTTAGAAAAATAAATTCGCTCAAACTTAAATAGCAATTGGATCACGTAGTCGTTTCATTTCCTGGAATCTTCATGGCATTTCGAAGTATTCGCCCGGGTGGGGGCACCTACCTGGATGGGCCCAGAGGGTGTTACAGTAATTTATGACCAGAGATAACGAGGGTGCACAGTGGCCTTATCGAGTCTTTTTTTCCTAATTTTTTACAGTGCTTCTATAGTGCTTTTAGATAGAAGTTAGGGGCTGGCATCTGATAAGAATCTTGTAGGTTTTTGAGCTTTTTTGTGGGATTTAAGTTGGTGATAATATAATAGTCGTAAATTTAGGTTCTTTTATTGGCTTCAAATTGAACTATTCTTACGGGATATAGGTTTATGCCTAATAGCCACACATTCATATTGTCCTGGTCACAAACTATAAGCTCTAGGCTTGTACTGGGTGAACCAGAAACGACGATATCTTTTAGAAACCTATACATGGTAGACTGAACAGAATAACGTACTAAATAATTTTGCCATGAGTGGGAACGGAACTTAGAACCTCCGCATACTACGCCAATGGCGTAATCAGTGGACCACGTAGGATGTCTATCTAATGTGTTAGTCAGTTTATGAAGTTAGTTATTGGATTCTTCTAACCGCTAACTGAGTCTTAGTTGTTTTATATTAAACCATATTATTAAATATAATTTGACTAGTCATACATGGGTGGAATACAGAAATATAAATATGTATGCCCACCTAGACAGCCTCAGGTTACGTACATACAAGTACATCGAGGGTTTGCATCTATCCATAAACAATTCCACAAGTTGATGTAGTGAAATTGAGGCTATAATTAAACAAATATTTAACTAAATATTTAAAATTAAAAACGCATTGCTACATACTTACAGGGGCCTTATCTACTAATACAATTGTATATCATAGGTAACATTTGACATATTTCACATACAAGTTATGTCAAATTGTGCCTTTAACATGCAGCTCATTTAATAGAATAAAGGTGATAGTTTTGAACCCGTGACTTATCAACTTGAAATGTTTTATGTCAAAGAACTCTAAATTGTACCTATTATTCAGAGTTCTATGTTTATGTGACCCTAAGTATATTTTACTCTCTCAGAAGTTAGCTGGTAAAAAATGCATAAGGCATTAAACCCGCCTATGTACAATGTTGTGGAATAAAGAATTTTAAATAAATAAGTCCAATCCAGCTACCACGTATTCATTGTATTGTATATACGTGGTGACCGAGTTGAGACTTAAAAACACTTAGGTCCCTCGTTCAAACCCCGGTGTGTACCAATGAGTTTTTAATCTAAAAAAATATGTACATTTGTTTAACAACACCACTATAGTGCCTAGGAGAGCACGTTAAGCTGTCACTATACCAACTTGTGAAACTGTTTATAGATGGGTTATTGAGTTAATCCAAACATTACGACGAGCTAGCCACTTGTTCGATGTAGACTCATACCATCGGCTACCATCGGGATTAAAAACCCCTCCGCTGGGTACCCTGAGGCCGTAGACGGTCTCGGGCGCCGTAAGAAATTCATTGTAGAAAATTATTCAAGAATAAAAATATGAGCACGTAGCTCTATAAAATAAGGCAAAGATAGAGAAATAAAGCGAACAGTTTTATCTCTATAAACTTTACCCGCCATCCTGAAAGTTTATGACTGAAATTTGTATTACTCGTAATATTAGAAGGCGACAAAGGTAACGCCACCATTCCGCTATGACACGTTCGCGAAGATCATTTGCAGCACCTGTCTCTTAGCTTTATTCAGCGCTTTTATGGCTTCTTCTTGCACTAAAGCATCGGGATAGAAGCTATAAAACTCGGAACTGCTATGGATCATCAAACTTGAATATGTGGTGATTTCTTAATCTGTAAAATATTGGATTTTAAATAGAAGTTTTGACTTTTATACATAGTGGCTTTGAAAGGTTGTGCTTTGGGCTAAAATGAGGTTCTACTGATCAAATTGAACATCTTTTTACATGAAAGCATATGGAAGCACATGGTTCTATGGGAAAAGTTGTTGATTTCATCAGTAGAGTCTCATATTAACTCAAAGAACAAACTTTTAAATTCACCGTCTATTTAAAACAAAATTAGATTAAAATATTTAACTAATTATATAAGATTATTATATTAAATTAGTAATGGGACAGATTTTTTATTCGTCAGATAAAATTATTTAAGAGATAAATAGTATAGTATGATATGTATTAATATGATAACTTGTACGAGTAACTTAAAAAGTTACTCATACAAGTTAATCTGACAACTTTATCCAACATTTGAAAGATCAGACCTAAAAAAAAAATATATACCAATATTATAAAAGTTTAGATGTTTTTTAATAACCCATAAAAGACTCAACCATGAAATTCTACTTCATCCCATCCTAAAAAGTTCCCATGGAATTACCGAAATATAATTATAATCAGTCTTTATACAATTTTTTGTTGTAATAGAATTCAAAATTCTATTTTAGGTGCTATGCAACGGATCAGGGCCCCGATTCCGCTAATTTTAAAACTTTGACTTACCGACACGATCCATTTACAAAGCAAAGGACGTTGAGTTGAAACTTGGTATTCTACTAAATTTAAAACGGCTTTGTATATGGACGTCGATTGCACGTCGCATGCACGTCGCTTGCTCGGCTAACCTGCCATTGTAGTACTCTTTTTTATCTGTGCCTGTCATATTAGTTTGTATTTTTTTTTTAAGTTTTGCTCTTTTTACATGGCATAGCTATTATAATTAAATAAAATATCATTTAAAAGTGTATTCTTATTATTATACACTTTATATTATACTAGACTGTTTTATTATTATAAAATTCACCAACTACATTTTATCCTGCGCATACCATAGAGTAAACAATTATTAGATATGACAAAATATATCATAGAGTAGTAATCATATTTAGAAAGGACAATACATTATTTTATAATGCTTTAAATTAATACCAATCAAAAATTAAAGACTCAATTCTAACGTAATAGTGTAAGACCTGTGGTAAGACATAAAAGTCCACCTTGCTCACCCTAAATAAAACTACTAATCGCTTTAGGGTGCTTTGCCTGAAAAGGTTAGTCCTAAATATGATTTGTCTGTTCGTTCCGATTAGGTATTTTTCCAAAATTATTGTTGTTAAATCCGACGATTGTCCCAAATACGTCTTATGGCCCGAAAAAAATACAAATTTACCTACTTTTCTTCATAATAATTTATTTTAAGTCGGATTTTTTATATAATTTAAGACTGAAATATTGACAAGTTCAACGATGACCTATTGCATAAATAATTGAAAAATGGTCTTTTAAATTCAAAATTTCATAAATGCAACAAAATTAAAATAATTTATTCGAAAATAAATTACAAATTATAATCAGACATAACTTTTTAAATAACATCTATAAAAATTACAGCGCCCAAGTCTATACCGAAAAAGTGGGCAGCTCGTCGCGACTTTTGGATATTTTTTATTATTGGAGCACGACATTGTGACTTTGTATCTACCTGGTGGTGAGCAGACATACTAAATCTATGAATGGGTCAACCAATAATTGTTCTTAAACAATATTTAACGCTCCTACTGCGCCGGCTAAATAATGCGATTACGAAATGGGGGGCGACAATGACGAACTGCATTGGAGACTACCACCTCCACAAGAAATCGATGCAGTAGTCTCCTGAAAACCGGTGAACCATACTTATTAACCCATCTATAAACAGTTACTCAAGTTGTATTATGAACTCAGAACAGCTTAACGTGTTCACCGGACCACTATTATAGTGGTGTTGTCAAACGCATGCAGCTATTTTTTAATTAAAAACTCATTTGGTAGATACCGGTGGTAGTTTGAACCGTGGACCTAAAACCGTAGTACTTTAAATATATTTTCCACGTTTCTAAACCCGGCCAGCATCAGAAACGCGAATGTTCTATCTCTGGGCCATTTCTAATGTCTCCAAACTTTGGAGCCAGTGCGAAATTAACGGAAATGCAACCATTTTTATAAAATGTTTTTACACAATTCACAAATAAGATTTGAGAGAACGTTGATATCAAGTTAAACTAAACGCCAAAAATTAATAGAATACCATTAAAAAAACCTTCCATACACGATTGGAATAGTAGAATACCTAATTTGTCAAAAGTCGATACAACGTTCAGTTGATATCCAATCGATGTACAATTGACAGCTAATTTTGTTAGTAGACTACCAAAAGTGTGAAATGACGTATAAGCTTAGCCGTTGATATCCAATCCATACAACGTTGATTTAGCGGAATTGATTAAAAAAACAATCATTTGTAATCCGCGACGTTTTTAATTTCAATAAAACATTCTAAAACAAAATCCACCTTGGATTTTCAATATTCTAAATTTAAAATAATTTCGTTTATTTCACCAACGAAATCCTAAAGCAATTGTCTAATAAATACTACCAGCGGATTTAGAGGCTTAAAGATAAAGCGACGCCAAGAGATTTCGAAAATAGTTTCAAACGGACAAAAGTAAATCCGCTTTTGTTATCAGAGACTTGTTTTCTTTTAGACCAAAGTTACAACAATTACTTGCTAAACTAATATTAACTCTTTACAAAAAGAAATAAAGCTCAAAGTAACTATTAGTATTTAATTTTAATGTATAGCTTCCAATGTTGAAGTGTATAGAGTCAGGCGGAAACGCGGGGCGGCAATCAGAATCTTGGTCTCCTGAAAAATAGCGGCTATTTCCTGAAACAATTTCAAGCTTTCCGCACAAACATTTTGTATAAATATCTGTCATTATTTATGACTTTAAGTTAAGATTATTTCATTTGGAATTGAATTGTTAAATTTCATAGCTTTATTCATAATTTTTATTTTTTTTATATATATTTTTATAAAAATCATTACATATAATAAATCAAATATAATGATTTATAAAACATTACAAAAATATTATAAAACATTACAAAAATATTATAAAACATTACAAAAAATATTTATAGAACATTACAAAAATAATATAGGTAAATGTATTTATATTATTTAAAAAAATAAACTAACTAAAATAACTAAATTTAAATTATTTAAAAAAATCACTGTATTGGGCGCCACTTGGAACCTAATACACTAGCAGCTTACTCTTTTTAATTTTTTTTTGTTTTAAATAGGCGTAGCATTTTGGATCTCCACATTCCAAGAATAGGACTTCTTGGAACAATCCGCGAGCCTCGGTTTCCAAGGTTCCAGATGTTTCGACCCAAAATGCTACGAAATGATAATTTTATATTAATTCCCTGTACTTCAGCCGCTTACGTGACTAAGCCATGCTGGCGGCTGAACCAAGGATTGTCGATGTGACCCAGATGTATGGTGGCGCATAGGTATCCACACAAGTGGCGTCCCATAACAGTGATTTTCCTTCCGACCAAGGGGCGAGTATGAGGCCATCTGGACGCTTACCATTGGATCAACTAAAACCCGGTGGCTTTGGAATTGATGGAATGGATGATGATTAAACTCACACTTCGCTTTATTATATCATTTATATTGTGAAAATCGACTAGCACTCTTTTGACAGCTTAAACCATGTCTTCCTAGAGTGTCGACCCATTGGCCACACTTACATATACGTATGAGAAGCATATAGTGGCAAACTCAAACAAATACCAATTGAAATTTTAAATATTTCTCTATCTAATAAAGTGCTCAACTTAGTTGTAGGTATGGCTTGCGCCGGAATTTTTATTGCAGGCTGCCAAAAACAAGCTTTATCATTAACATCTGAAATTTTGCTTATTAATATTTATAATTTTAGCCATAACCATCATTAGATGTCATCAAATTTCTTTAAATATTGTGAAGGAAGCCAATTAAAGATGTGAGACAATTACAGAGTAAACTAATATATGTGGTTCAATTTCTATACATTTATTAATAGTCTTTGTTAAATTATCAATTTCATCTTGGAAAGGGGAAAAAAAGGGAAGCAAAAACTCTTAACATTTTTTGTATCTTTTTATTTTACTCATAGGTTGTTTTGCTCCGCTGGGTACCCTGCTGCTGTGTGGGAAAGGCACCCGTAATGATGATACATTATTATGAAATGAAATGAAATGAAATTATTTATTTGCAGTAATTCCGAGTTTACAAGATGGTAGAATATAAGTTGTGTCTACAGAATTAGCCTACTAGGCATGCAAAATAATGTGGTTTACAATTTGAACTGATTATAAACTAATCTTCACGCCAGGTTTTTTAAAGAGATTTAACTGAACTACGCTTATTTCTATCTACACACCGTTTGCCTTGTCTAATTATAATTCTTCTCTAACATTCACGCCGATTTCGGAGACTAGCGCCCGATTTCACCAACGATCCCTTACTCTAAAGCCTCTAAATAAGAATTTCAACATATTTGACATGAAACCACTGTCATTAATTGCCCCTTAATTTAGTTAGGGGTTTCCTTAGAGTTGGTGAAATCGGGCATTAGGCTGAGGTGTAATTGTCATTCGACTTTTAAAATATAAAATTGGTACATTCGACGCCATTTTTAACTTTAATCATTACAATTACTTTAACGGACACTTTGGTTCAACTGGAGTTATGTTGCATCGTCTTTTGAAACCTTTCCTATACAATCAAGACACTCGTGTCTTGCGTTTATGTTTAACTGGCTCTTATATAACCAAACTGTGTCATCATTCTTTCATCACTCATTCTTCTGACATGCCCTTCGTCATTTTTATACCTATACTTTCTTTCAGTCCCACTCGTTATTCGCAAACAACTGAGACTTAACGAAAGTTCTTTAAATCTTCTTGCAAGATTGATTTAGTATAGTTAAATATTATTATTACAAAAAAAATATTACCCAAGAGTTTTATTTATTTATATTCAGGAAATTTATAGACATATTTCAGATAATATGATAAATATTAATTATTATTATTATTGAAAAAGTTTAACGACTTATAAATATATTTTTTTAACTAGGTATAACCTTTTTCGCCAGTAAGTAGCAGAGTCACACTTTTTAGGTCAAATATAATTTTTATAATAAATAATTTGGCCGGTAATAATTCTGAAACAAATATTTCTTAAAATATTTGTTTCAGAATTATTACAGGCCAAATTATTTATTATAAAAATTATATTTATATTTCGATTGATACATTTATATAATTTCATGCTATTCAAGACAAATATGGGGTTCCAATGACCAGCCACATTTTTTTAAATCTAGGCCGTCTCTATTACTTATCTACTTATAAATAACCTGTAAAATATTGGTAAATCTCAAATAAATAACATCAACACTCATTTCCAGCATTGCACTTCAAAGACCTTTACATAAATAAGTTTTCTACACAGCTTTCTACATTGTAATAAATTGCCTTCAAACCAATTTATTCCCTTTCATTTATTTCCGATAGAAGATAACTTCATACTAAAAATAAGATGTTATGGTAGCTTTAGGCAATAATTAAGGGAGCTTAAGAAAACCGGCAGCAGAACACCGGCACCCATAATAACGATTGAAACACCAGATTATTGGTAAAAGATCATTTTGATAAAGATTTATCTCGAAGCCTTAGGGTCCAGGTTTTAAAGGTAATATAATTTTATTATAACGTAAGGCCGTATCGAATATCAGCAAGACCAAATGATATGTTATTAAAATTTAGTGTTAAGGTTTTACTTTGTGGTTCTCGGAAAACTATATAGAGACGAATTTTTTTTTTTAGACTTAAAGGTATGTTTATGTTCAGGGCGGGCTTGTTTTCCGCAATTCGCCAAGAGGTTAGGCCTTTTTTCGTGAGTCGGCTGACTATTCTAGCCAGCCCAGCTCCTTCCTGAAGGCGACAAGAAGTCCGGGTCTTCCACAGGCATCAAAGAACCACCCCGCCAGAGCCAGGTGTTCCGAGGATTTTCGTCCCGTTGTGTAGCCACCTCGGTGCAATGTAGCAGCACATGGGTGGGTGTTTTATCAGTTTCCATGCAACCACTACATAGAGTAACACCATAACTCAGTTGGTGATACCTAAAACTGTAAGGTGCCTGTTTAATGGAAAGTGTCCGGTAAATATACTCACCACCACACGCAGGTTACCTCTATTGGGATAGAGCAGGTTCCGTGCTAGACGTGAGCTAGGTTTGGTGACCGGCTCTCTGCAGTTTTGTAAGTTAGCCCAATACTTACAGTGATGGTTGAAGAAGTTGTTCCGTAGCCAGCTTTTCAACTGATTAAATGAAAACGGTACATATGGTTTGGGTCCTACCGGTGTTGTGGCCGGTATTACTTCTCTACTCTTATGTTTGGGAGTTTTGTTCACCGGTTTCTAGGAGACTACTTCATCGAATTCTTGTCCATTTCGAGTCTCCTTTCAGGATGCAGTCGAGGGAAGGCTCTATTTTTGCGATTTCTAAACATTTAGTTGAATCGTCTCATCATCGCACAGATACAGGCAGCGTGTGTATTGGTCGTCCTCATTCATGGACTTTATAGATTTGCATACCGCAGATATCACATGCCTAGAAATGTTAACCATCGTAAATACCTATTATTTTTTTATGAAAAATTTTCGTTGTTTCATATGATTTTTTTGCACGATTTCTCCCTAATTATTTACGAATAATATACTATAAATTTAGTAAAAGTAATTTACTATAAATTTATCATCGGATATTTTATTTTATTTACGCTTTATGTTTTTTTTTTTTTTTTCTTTTATGTGAGCTTGGCATGTGACCTCACATCTACCTGATGGAAAGCAGTATGAAGGACCAAGAACAAATGCAACCAACAATTGTATTAGGTCTAATTATTTTGAAGTAATCAGTATAAAAGGATGTAGGTAAAACTTTACAAAGCCAATGGCGTAAGCATTAGACTACAAAGACGGTGGCCTAAAAGTACTATTTATATTAGAAAAATACGTAATATAAAATGTAATTACAACCTGTAATAAATTCGATCTAAATATTAACCTCAAAAACAAAAACGCTGAGAAACCAAATTAATTAAACACTAATAGCCTAAATTGAGATTTATAATCAAAAACCAAAAGTACGGAGTTCATTTTAAGAAAATTATTTGATGAAAACTTTTCTGAAATTAGCTTCGAAGCCAGCGCCGACTGAAGGGCCCATCATTAATCATTTAGACTTTGGCGCCGAAAAATGGCTTTTATAAAAAAAAATATTAAAAAGTTTTTCTCTCGCCGTGACGCTCTTCTTTCATCCTGTATGGTAATTTGGTTTTATGGAAAAGATTTATTTGGCCGAAATTTTATTTTACTGCATGATTTCCTCGTTTAAACTTCTTAATTAAGTACATTCTTGTTCTCCAAAAAGCTGTGTCGCTACATAATTATAAAATACTCACTGATTTATAAAAAAAATGTATGAATTTGTTTCTACAGTTGAGCATTTTACATTTTATGACAGATGAACGAATCACGAAACCTTTTAATGCGGGTTTGTACATCGGCCATAGTACGGAAAGAGGAAGGAGGAATAAGATTAAATAGTTCTTCAGAGCACTGCCCATGGTAAAGGCGGTAAAATACGCTCAATGACACCACATTTCTGCGAAGCTGCAGCGGCTTTAGGGTGTTAGTGAGCTATTTGCATCAATGAAAAGCTAAACAATATTCTACACAAGCCCGGATCTTGGCTTTATAAATCAGATGCTCGAGTCCTGCAGTGAAATACCGTCGCACCTTGTTAGGAATGCCAATCTTTTTTACTTGCGGTCTTGGCAATGTTCTCAATATAATTGCAGTGGTTTTAGTCGGAGCGTATATTTCCAGTCGCAGAATATTAAGGATTGGTGTTAATAGTAATATGACGCTCTGAAGAGATTATTGGAAAAAGGGTGTCTTTTTTGCCAAACTGGACCAAATTATTAAAACCCAATTTGAAATTTCATGCAGGTGCAATTTACTACGATGAGGCGAAATAGTTTTAACCAATCGTAATAGTGTTAAGCAACTTCCCGCGTCCCCATATCATTCTTCTTCCCTCTGCACTCCTAATCTTGGTCCCGCCGACTTAGGTCGTACCGGTACCGTAGTCTGTAGTAATGTTAAGATAAAATACTTACAACATTATGTTTTTTAAATCATTTACTTTTTTTGTTTTAGATCATAATTTATTTTAGTGACAATTAGGTATGATTAAAATAAAAATTAAGTTCCAAACATTAAACATAAATTAATAATTGATGACTGAGTGAGCAACAGTAGGTACAATATATTATTTAAAAAGATGTATCTTCACTACTTGTTTTTGCTTGAATAACAACCAAAACACAATTAATTATACTTATGAGATAAATAATATGCCCAATAAGAGAATACTCATGGGCACAATCAATACAAACAGTCGGCTATGCGCTCCTGGGGGACCCCTGCGGTTCCGCTACGTACGCGTTACGCCAAAATTAATTTGTCCTTAGGGAATATTAGAATTAGTTTTACATACTTGTGTATAAATCTTTTGCTGTAGATCTCTTGGGTGATGTATATTATTAAATGGTAGCTAATGTTTACCGTTGTCTGGGTTTTATAAAATAGTTAATACAGGGTATTTGGTAGACGGTTACCCAAACTTAAGGACCGAGTAGGTACCCTTAGAAAATACCAATTAAAACCCTCTACCAAACACTCAGTATACTTAATAGTTAACCTATATAAAATTTATTTCCAGCAACTGGTTCAATATTTTTATAAATTATTAAATAATATGAGTAGGTAGGTACTATATTATATTAAGGCAATAATAAAAATAAAAGTATGGTGTTTATGTCGATTGTTAATTATTGCTTAACTTAAGTAACTATTTTTTCCATGAAATATAATATAATTTATTTTAGGCGTAAATAATGCCTTTAAATCAAGCTTAGATTATTCTTGAAAAATTTAACCGTCACGTTATAAAAAATCACATGGTCTAATATTTTGTCAAAAGTTTTCAAACGTCTTTCCTCGAATAGTAAATCGTCTTTCCTTGAAACGTCTTTATAGATATACTCTACTGGATCACTAGAGTAAAAAAAATTTCTACACCTTAATTAAAATATAATATTTTTATATAAGACATGATGCCTAATATTATAAGAAAAAAATGAGTAGAAGAACAAGTAAGTATATTGAATAAAATATTACTGAAGACCCTGCATGGTCCACAGAGACCATTGCCTTCTTTATTTTTGAGAAAACTGTACCGAAAAAAGAGTAGTACGTCTAGTTCTACAACAAACAACGCACCTAACAACTAACGCCACACTCAACAAACGACATGGTGTAGTCGTCCGTCATGAGACTATAGATAGACCGATCAAAGTTTTACAAAATAGATATCGCAATAATCCAAAAAGGACTACAACATCAAGTCGAATTTAATTTTGCAAACAAAATTACTAGAAGCGGTTTTTATACTCTTATAAAGTCTTCGTATAATTGACCGCCTTCGTGATCAAGTTTTTGCGCCTTTGGCGTTGATCCGGAGAACGTAGGTTTGATTCCCACTCTCGGCAAAAACTATGTTACTACCTACGTTTTTCTATACAGTTAGACCTGTGCTTATAAAATATAACGGTAAGAAATGGGCAGTTTATTTGTCGATACAGCAGTTGTTGGCTCCGAATACCATCGGCGAAATGAGAACGGGTTAATCCCTCTACTGGGTACCTTGAGGCAGTTTAAACAGTTATCGAGAGCAAAATAGGCACCCGTGATGGTACTATATATCCGGTATGGTGGGAGTGATGATTGTTGTTAAATAACAACGTATAGATAGATCCCTATTCATACACTTTTAAAATATCCTTACCATTAGGAAATACGTGGTGGCCGAGTTGGTAAGACCTTGGACTTAAAAACACTTAGGTCCCTGGTTCGAATCCCGGTGTGTACCAATGAGTTTTTAATTAAAAAAATTATGTACATTTATTTGACAACACTACTATAGTGCCTCGGAGAGCACGTTAAGCTGTCGGTCCCGGTTTCATTATACCAACTTGTGAAACTGTTTATGGATGGGTTATTTTGTCTATTCAAAACATTGCGACGAGCTAGCCACTTGTTCGGTGTAGACTCATACCATCGGCTACGAGGAGGTGGGATTAAAAACTCCTCCGCTGGGTACCCT
Organism: Monopis laevigella; assembly: GCA_947458855.1. Classification (NCBI taxonomy): domain Eukaryota; kingdom Metazoa; phylum Arthropoda; class Insecta; order Lepidoptera; family Tineidae; genus Monopis; species Monopis laevigella. The sequence continues at coordinate 9,435,341 of OX381588.1, forward strand.
GGGGCCGTGTAGGCGGTCCCGGGCGCCGTAAGGCACCCGTGATGATATGTATGTATGTATCAGGATTATACAACATCACATGCTGTGGTCCAATAAAAATAAATTTGGTGTAATGTAATATTTGTTCTATTATTATCAGATTTTGTATGATAGTTTCTGTTTAATGCTCTATCTGTTTATTACTCTAAACTCTGTGGATGTCAAAATATATTGCGATGCATTAATCGTACACGTAGCGTTCGTTAGTATGGAGACACACGTCAGGCAGATCCTTTGGGAAAACTCTTCTCGCTTGGGTTTTTGGCTGGGTTTATACATATAGAGCCAGATGTAAAAAGGCGAATATAGCTAATTTATTATTGTCTATTGATTATTTATGAATATCTTTATGTCTCAAACACTTTAATATTAATCTGTATAGACAAGAAAGCAAAGTAATCTCATTAGAGATTGTATTTTTATTAAAAAGTATAAACATGAACGAAATCATAAATATACAGCAAATTCTAATAAAAACAAAACTTTAGCTGTTGATAAATAAAGCCATTAACTTTGGGTTTTATGATAACGGTCTAAATGAGCTTATTAAAAGTTCAGCCATAAAAATATCATTTTGTTTTTGACCTATTGTGAAACGTGTCAAGGTTATATAAGTTAACTTTATTTATTCAATGACCCATTTAAACGAGTTGCAATTGTTTTTAATGGTCACTTGAAATCATACAAAATTATTTACCCTTTTTTTTAGTACAATAATTATTATTATTACACACATGGAGTAAAATTGGTGCTAAGATTTATATAGAAACAATTTCTTTTTGCCGTATAAACGATGTAGATACGAGATAGGAGGCGAAATAGATATATTTGCATAAAATGTACCTATATTTTAACCATCGCTGATCGTTAAATTAGCTACCCATTTCGTAACTGCACCTCTAAAGGACACTACCAACTCGATAAGAAATTGGTGCAGTAGTTTGATAAAAAGCGGTAGACCCACAAACTAAATCGAAACTTTATATATATATATTTATAGCATTATTTTTTAGACTTCGCATTTATCCTGTTTTAAGGGCTCAGGTTGCGATTTGATGCGCTTTTATCATTCCTGCGGGCTAAGTTGACACGTTTAGAAATATCATTTATTGTGGCGTATATGGGCGATATAGTCCGCAAACAAATTATATATCATGTAGAGCCAATAACTTTATTCGATAGTTTTTATTTTAAGGTCGAGACTTAGTAAAAAAAAAATCTTCGATAATATATCTAGAGTAGTTGTACCATAATATGAACATGCACCCATGAATGAACACCTGAATGTTTTTGCATATAATGAAATTACTACATTTTGCATACGTGAAAACTACCGTCTTGGAATCTTAATTTAATAGTGGCCAATATAAAACTAAGTTGCCAATATGGTAGTATTTTTAACGATATTCTTATTATATGTAGAACATTTCGGTATTCATTCGTGGGTGCATGTTCGTATTATGGTACAACTACCCAAGCTCCAACCCTGGCTTTGGTTCTAAGGATATCTCAAATTTGATTTGTAAAGACGCAAAAGGACAAATTGGATATTTAAAAACAGACGCGCCATTTATGAAACTGTGGAGAAAGCAACTTCTCTACATTACTCTTAGCTTACCTCCTAGCAAGGATATAGGCGTGATGATGTATATGTGTAGTTATAGCTAAAATATCCTGATTTAAGGATTTGTTTAAGGTTTGTAGCGTATAGCAGATAATGATTAAAAGGTCAATGGAATCAGCTAACGATCTAGTCATAATAAGTAGGTCACTAGTTGGTTATGTAGCTTGCGTTTGGTTGGTATTATTTTCATGGGCGTTTAGTTTTTATATCAATTTAATAAAAAATATTTATATGTATGAAAAGCATCCTGACCAAACGCTTTCTAAGATCTAATTGTTAAAAACATTATTTGACTCATCTTAAATATCTGTAAAGATACATGAAATAAATTATTTTGATAGCAATATGTGTATCTATATACAGGTGGTGGCCCAGTTGGTAAGGTCTTACCAACTGGGCCACCACCTGTAATAGGACTTAAAAACACATAGGTACCTGCTTTGAATCCCGGTGTGTACCAATGAGTTTTTAATTTTAAAATTTATGTACATTTGTTAGACAACACCACTATAGTGCCTCGGAGAGCACGTTGAGCTGTCGGTCCCGGTTTCACTATACCAACTTGTGAAACTGTTTATAGATGGGTTATCGAGTCTAACCTAAACATCGCGACGAGCTAGCCACTTATTCGGTGTAGACTCATACCATCGGCTACGACGAGGTAGGATTAAAAACGTAAGGCACCCATGATGATATGTATGTATGTAGGTACCTCCTAAATTTCTCCCATATCTTAGCTTCTAACCAAAACTAACAAATGTTCCAGTAATAATGTACCAAACATTATGGAGCTCGTTAAATTTTCCGCCATTAAAACTATTTCAAACTGAAAACTAGTGCAATCTACGAAGTGGTCGTAATTTGTAAGTCGGGGGTTAATTGCTACGATCAACTCTAGTGATCAACTTTTCATATTAGTTTTATTTCACTCTAGTTTATTTACCTTGTTTGAACTTATATTTGTTATACTAGATTATAAACTTCTCAATGGATTTCTAAAAAAAAATGCTGCAAAATTTTATTGCAGCACAGCATATGTCTTTATATATATGTGATGTAAAGCAGACTAAACCTTAGTATAGACTAGGGGGACAGTCAATAGGTCAACATTATTGCAATGGTCATTCCCATTCTGCCGGCTAAATATTTCATTCCCCTTTTCATCCGAATTTGTATTATCCTTAACGTGCTCTCCGAGGCACTATAGTGGTGTTGTCAAAAAAATGTACATATTTTTTTGTACGGGACAGCCGACAGAATACACCCCAATAGTTAGGTTAGCTATAAGGTTTTTCGATGACTATGTATAAAATCTGTTAGCCTTGATTATTTGATTAACTATATTGTGTATGATGTACAGTTTTTAGTATTAAGTCGATTATAAAGTCCTATTAATTTTGATGTAACTAGTTTGTATTTTTAGACTTTATTTCTGTGTACTTAGACTTAATATTATTAATTGTATATTTTTATTGAATCATGTATTCTGTTTGTATTTTATCCGTTTGTATTTTGTTTCTTGTATAATGTGTTTTAACTTGTATTTGTAACGTGTTAATTTAGGAATTTTGTAAATATGAAAATAAATGGTTCCCATTAGGGTAATGTTTCGCGCGGTAGCCGAAAAATGTTGTCGCCCCGCCCACTTTCGCAAGTAGCGAAACACAGTCGATTGCGTGCGCGGGTCGACAATATAACAGGCACCAAGTCTCAGGAAAAAGTTAGTTCAATTCGACAATCCGGTACGAGAAGTACACTCCTGAGGCTTGGTCCCGGGTCCCCTGAAATGGGACTATGAAGAAACGCTGCCCGAACATTGCCCGATGGAAAATTACTGAAGAAATGAAGTTTCATTGAACTCATCGGCCACCGACAACAAAAAACGGTGATCGGCCCTCTTCCTCCAACCGGCGTCTCGCACATTTTTTTAATTAAAAACTCATTGGTACACACCGGAATTCGAACCAGGGACCTTAGTGTTTTTAAGTCCAAGGTCTAGCCAACTCGGCCACCACGTATATAACGTATATTATTTATTATCTTAATTATAAATATGTAGATATATAAAGTGATAATTCTCTTTCTAATTACCACATTCCAAAGGTCCTATTAATTTAGATTTTTTGCGAGTCCATAAAAGTTTTTTAATTAAAAACAAGTCACGATGAGATGCAGGAAAAAGTGGGAAGTGAGTTGCAAATCCGGCTTATCCTCAGCCCTGGAGATATTGCGGATAAGGAAACTTCGTCTTATAAAAGATATGATATAAAAAATGACTCTCAGCTGTAAAAGTATAATACTTATTAAAAACTTTTAGCCATTGGATTTAAATTAATAACTGTAACAGAAACTTGGTAGGTTGATATTAATTTATAGTTGACAAATTAATAATAAATAACAAATAAAGTACCAATAACAAATAAAGTTGGTGCAAGAGCAATTTTAGCATCGTCTTATAAAGCCTTCGATAGGTCTTCTAAAATCGGCTGTCAATACTTTTATGGAAAGCGTTTCCAAGATGGCGCTGACAGTATTAGTAATATTTGGTTGGGTAGAGAGGGTAGTGAACACGGTGAAGGGGAGAGTTGAATTCGGAACGGTCTTAAGTCCGGAAACACTGCAGTTCACTTCCCCTGCTTCCCAACCATATGAAGCTAAGAACGTTTTCTCTCTATCTATAAGAATAAAATAACTAATTAAAAGGTATCATTGCATGTTGCCCATTGTCGAAGTAAAGAACCAGCGATATTGCTGTGATGAATTTATATTGTTTTTTTTTTTTAAGTTTGATATGTTAAAAGATTTGATACAGATAGATACAGTAATTAAATGAATATTAATTATTTCCACAAAAAAAAATCTATATAATAAATATAGTAGCTTTAAGCTTTCTTAACCTTATTTTTTAGAGGGTTAGTATGGTAATCAATCGACATGGGCACGCACGTTTCTGGCTTGCTGTTGTTTTGTTGCTTATGATAAAGAGCAAATTTTCTGACCTTTCTTAATTTAGATTATTATTTTTTTGTTTTTATATTTATTTTAAATAAAGTTTAGATGAGAGGCAGGTCTTTATAACTCGTTAGGGCGACCGACCGGTCTCGTTACTACCGCCCATACAGATGCAAAAACCGTCAAGTGACCTATACCATAGTGGGAGCGATCAATATTGTTTTAGAATAATTATTGATCGACCTCATTCATAGTCTTTGTAGGTCTGCTCGCCACCAGATAGATATCTACATAGTCCCATGTCGTGCTCCAATAATAAAAAAGTTTATAAAAGAACGAAAGATATAAAATGTTATGTATAGCTTACTATATAAAATGTTATGTATAGTTTAACATTGTACACTTATAAATTATGTATTGAATTAAATCAATGTCGCAATAAGCATTCTAGTACAAGATCACGTTTCTCCAATTTTCTTCCTTTGTCTGCCTTCTGTACTCTGTATAAATATTATTAACTTTTGTATTCAGTTCATGAAACAACTATTACTATCCTGGCTATCTTATATTTTGCCGCACACAGGCGAATAGGCGCCATTTTGTGACTTGCTATTGTATAGATAGTTTATTAAAATAATTCAGTTATAAACAATCTAGGTACCTTTTGTAATATTTTTACAAAAGTTACAAAACAAGACATTTATAGGGGGTGACCGAATAGATTTTACCGTAGATTTAACGTTATGGGTTCAAACCCTTGTGTACACACAAGGGTTTGAACCCATTATTAAATTTTAATAAACAAATGTTGTGTAAAATGTAATTTATATTCCCTTAAAACAAAACAAAACACCGATGCCCGATGATTTTATTTAACTTTAAGCTCCCCTTTAGGCTAAAAAATAAATAATAAATACCATCACGGGTGCCTTTTTGGTTCCCGAGAACCGTTTAAACGACCATGGGTACCATGATACCCAGTGGACAGTTAAACCCGTCCTCATTTCGCCGATGGTATTCCGAGGCAACACCTAACAAGTGGCGAGCTTGTTGCGGTGTTTATGATGCAATAGTCTCGTTGTAGAAAGCGGTCACCCATCCCAGGTCCGGCCTTGTTGTCATCTGCTTAACCTTGTTATTAGTTGCGCAGTAACATGAACACTAGGCTAGAGTCAACTTTTTTATTATTATTTTAATTATTAAATATATAGATTCATTTCTATTCGACTTTGAACTTTCCGAAATATATGAGTATATACACGTAAGTTTCTAATGTTTTTTTATAATCTAATAAGAGAGTCCAATTTTCCCTATTACATACAATGGGGAAAAGTGGACAATATTCTTTATCTAATAAACCCTATCAATGAGGATAATAAAAATATTATCTTACTCATACTCGGTGAAATATAGCCTAATAATTAGGCTATGAGTATGATGATATTTTGTATCATGTATTAAAGTTGGCTTTTGCAACATGCTCTTTCTCTACTACTCGTATAAACGTAATGGCGCCCGCGCCAGTTGAGCCGAAGAATCTATAAATCTAAATAATTACGTTGCTTTAAAAAAGTCCACCACATAATAACAGGTTGTAAGACCGCAGTCTAAGCCGTAGATATATTACTTAAATAACTTTTTTTTTTTCGTTTTCACTTAAGTATACTTTCTCCACTATTAACGTAAATGTAACACATAAATCTTTAAGATTCCGTGCCTAAGTCTAAATTATAACACCTAAAGCAAGAATTTAATAGGGACATTTTAATTTGGTATAATCAAAATAATGGTCACGTGGTTTAATTTATGGTTTTCGTTGTAGAAAAATATTACAATTAATTCAAATTAGAGATTTTAACTACCATGGTCAATCAACGCTGTTGGCTTCTTTGTGGGTATCAAATTCCTGTCGGTTTATATACTATACATTTATACGCCATATGATTGTATCTACCGGGTGGTAAGCAGACCTACAAATACCAATGGGGTCAAGTATTGAATTATTGTTTTGATTGCTCCCATTATGCCGGCTATATTATGCGGTTACGAAATGGGCGGTGACAAAAACAAAATTACATTCCAAGTCTAGTGTAATATATATATATATACATATTCTAATATATATACCATTTCTCGGCCACTATAGATTTAATAACTAAAATATAAACAAATATTGATAACAAACACATTTTGTTAGGCATTTTTATAGATCTTAAAAAAGCATTCGACACAGTAACATTAAGTACAGTTCATTCAAAATTACTTATAAAGCTAAACAATATTAGCGTTACTGGATCAGCCCTGAAAATATGGGAGTCATACTTAAGAGACAGGCGCCTTATTGTTAAGATAGGTGACTTTAAGAGCCATTTCATGAAAGTAAGTTGTGGGATACCTCAGGGCTCCATTTTGGGACCATTGCTCTTCCTCATCTATGTTAATAAAGAAACTAGTGAACCTATAGACTAAAACCGAAACATGCCTAAGTCACTTGACGATTTTTGCATCTTGTAATTTGCATCTGAGTCAGTCAGTCATACTTCAAGTAACATCCAGTGTGATATAATAATGTTAAATTAACGGTACCATTGAATGAATAACTCATTGTGAAGAAAAATAACTTTTTATATTTAATTCACTTTGAATTTAAATAAGGAAACAACGAACTGCTTCAAGCGTCTCAAAAACGACTCAGACGCTTTGTTTTGTCCAGAAGCCCAGCGGCACGTGCTCCAAAAGAAAATTAAAATAAAGCGTAAAACTTTGCAACAAGTTTTTAGTACTTGTACCATAGAACATACATCTCATCAGAAGGGACAAAACACATAGCATGTAAAATATACACGGACATAATTAATTATATAGATTCTAAATCTAACGCTGTTGAACTGTGCTGTGGAAGGAAAATAAATAAAACTTAACGAACCATACAAAAAATCCCTAAAAAAAATAGTAATAATAAATACCATCACGGGTGCCTTTTTGGCTTACGAAAACCGTTTAAACGGCTTCAGGTTAACCAGCGGAGGGATTAACCCGTCCTTATTTCGCCGATGGTATTCGGAGGCACTAACAAGTGGTGACCTTGTTGCTGTGTTTATGATGAAATAGCCTCGATGTATAAATCGGTCACCCATCCCAAGTCCGGCCTTGTTGTCATAACCTTGTTGCTTAACCTTGTTATCAGTTTTAAAACGGTTCTCGAGAGCTAAAAAGATACCCGTGATGGTATATAACAACCTTTTAAATGTAAGAAAATAGTGAACGGATTCACTATTTACCCATTTACCGATGTAAAAACTAACATAATGTCAAGTAGTAATAAAAACAGTGGTTGTACTAGTTAAAAAGGGCACGGGCGAATTTCAGTTAAAACCATATCTAAAGAAAGATTAAATTCTGTGGCGTCTACCATACCACTTGGACCTCATAAAAAGTTCTTAAAACTAGAGCCGGCGACGTATCGCGCCAGACGGTTTTATTCGTCCAGAATTTCAAGTAAGGAAACGCTTTTTTAACGTTTTGCTTCTAAAGGAATAAACTGTTTCAGTTTCGGTTAAAAATCCCGTATTATTATTGAGTCCCAATTTTTTTGATGTTTGTATGCAAGTGAAGTAACGTCTTGATATCTCCACGCATATTATTGATTAAAACTTACCAAGATCTAAATATAAAATACGCTTAAAAATTGTATAAAGCTGAGCGAACATGATTTAAAATACATAGTTTACTTAGGTGATCAAAATAAAATTATATATAATCTCATAGTAATAATGGATAATTTGACTTGTTCTGAAAGTTTATATTACCTAAATATATTACTCATACATAAAAAAAAAATTACTTAATTCATATATCATTATTATGCTACCAGTTTGGCTGTTCAATTAACAATACGTTGTATGTACCTAGCTAATAGGTATACCAATATCATCGAAAGTACTCTCAATTGAACCAACTATCCGATCAACCCTGATGACTTTAGAAACGATAAGATAAGTAATTTGTTTTAAGTTTTTATCCCAATATCAAAGTTAAAAGTTATTAAAAAATATTAAAAGTTTACCAGATTGGTAATATTTTAATAATAGGTATATTAATATTACTACATGCCTTGTTATTTACTAATTATTTTTATAAATTACTGTAGCTAATTTTTTTTTTTTTAAATTAACTTAATTAAGATTTTGGAAATAACGGGTTATTCTATATTAGAATTAATTATTTATAAACTTTTCGCTAGATAACATAATTTTATAACTTGTATGGAAATATATTAAATAAAACACATTATATTTAATATATACATGGTGACTTTGAATGGATGTACTTTGGGCTAATATGAGGTTCTACTGATCAATACGAACAACTTTTCCCATGGAACCATGTGCCGCAAATGAAAAAAAAAATTTGCTTTCTCCATACAAACTAGTAACTTTAAAATTACCAATTTGTATGGGGAAGCCAAAATTATTTTTCATTTGCGACACATGGTTCCATGGGAAAAGTTGTTCGATTTGATCAGCAGAACCTCATATTAGCCCAAAGTACATCCTTTCAAATTCACCCTGTATATTAGAATGAATTAAAATAATCTATTTTAATTCATTCTAATATAGAATAACCCGGTATTTCTAAAATCTTAATTAAGTTTATTTAAAAAAAACAAAATTAGCTACAGTAATTTATAAAAATAATTAGTAAATAACAAGGCATGTAGTTGTTAAAAAAGTTTACATTAGTGACATTGTATTTGTACACCAAATGTATTTTGTTAAGTAATTTATATCACAGATTAATATAATAAACATTTTAGAAATTGGGTATAAAATTATTAACCTATAATTTGTATGAAGGGATTATTATTGCCAAATTCCGTCATTTATAAAACAAGTCACCAAAATTTATGGGCGATAGTAAAAATTTAAATACAACGACCGATATCGCGATTGGTTTACAAGCAGTATCCAAACCTATATTTAATGAAGCTTATAGATAGGAAACCTAGTATTAAATTCATGTCGACCCACGCATACACCAGCATGCCGTCCCGTGGTACCTATTAGCAGTTTGCAAATTACGTCGGGCTTCGGCGCCTACAAAGCGCTGCGTAGGCGCATGTCCAGGCGCCGTGAAGGCACACGCAGTATTTTACTTAGCTATCAAGTCCTGCTAGCATGTGAGAACTGGCTGACTAAAACATTTACAAAGATTTTTTACTAACATGCAAGCCCCAGGCTATTAGCTTTCTTGCATTATGAATCATTCCTTGTACGCTGTTTGCGGGCTCTTGACATGTCTTGTTTGTTTATTTTTCATTTTTATTTAAGATTTCACACTGGTCTTAAGTGGTTTTTGGAATTCAGAGGATTTTAAACTTGTAATTATTGTGCAAGATACTTCGAAAGTTAACCTTGTACTAAGTATAAAATAATTATATATAAATACTAAAGCAATTTACTCATATAAAGTTAAACGAAAGTACCGTCATTATACAACATTTTCACTTCCAGCCAATTTCGCTTAATTGGTGTCTCGTAGTGATCAGCTTAAGTTAAAACTGTAGCCTGGCAGTGACGCCTGCCTCTGTTTGGAAGTCTCCAGTGCGCGTAATAGGTGGCGTGAGGTACCCTAGTTCATTAATCACGAAGCAGACGTCGAGGTGGGACGGGTTAAGCGGAGGGAAATGCTCGTAAATAGCTGAATGCAAAACACCGTCAGCAGTTGCTTGCTCATCAATCAGCTGGTGTCAGTCAACGTAACGCGATGGCTGAGGGACACACTTGCGATTTGAACGCGGCGTTTTTCAAGCTCAGGCATTTTTTATACGCAAATAATATGAATTATTTAGCGTAAGATTTGACTTGAGACATGCAAATTGCCAACCTCTATGGATCATAATGCAATTTTTACAAAGTGCACCAATCCCCCGCGCAATCAGTTTTCTGAATAAAATCGCAAAACTGTAAGAAGTTAGTTTCCTTTTTTATCTATATTTATTTGATGAGCTAACTAAACCTTAACGAAATAAATTATTATTATTCTAGGAAGAGAGATTAATCGAGTTATCCTGAGATACTTGGAGCCATTTTAATAATGAAAAATGTATTAGTTATCCAAGTCTATTATGTCGAATTTTATGTTAAATAAATATGGCTTATACCTATATATATGATACCAGTATTATTTTTGTTTAATTCAAACTTGTTCAATCTACTTGTAGTTAAACAATTTTCGGTAAATTTATTTCTTATAGATTTTTAAGGGTATCCCAAAGACTGTAAACGCGTGTTTGTGTTATATTTTTCATATTTAATTTTATAGAATATTCGTGTGAAATATTCTCCTAATTTTGTAGAATAAGCATTCGTCTTATATATTAAGTATTAATCTCTTTAACACTTAATATCTCGGTGTTTGTATTATCTCAAATAATCTCTAAACCTTCAATAAAATGGCTTTACCTATATATTTTATTGTTGGTTAACTTCTTCACTTAATCTCCACCTAATGCTTTCCCAATTTCTTTCCATACTATTGCTACTTATAATATTAAAACTTCAAATCAAACTACACTCTTTCGGAAAAATTACGCGCAACACGTAGTTTACAAAAGATATATAATATATTTTTTATTATTATTTAATTAGCTTATAATAATAAAAATATGTTAAGTATTAAACAGTGGATTTGAAAACTTTCAAGCGTTTTTAACGCTTGTTTGTGTTATTACAACCGCAAGATTATTTACTTTAATGAAAGCATTTCTAAGGAAATATAACATCAATTTGTTTCGTAATCTATTTTGTTATTAACTTGATTAAGTTATAATTGAAACAAGAGAAAGTCGTGTTGATTCGTTTTGAATTATGTTCTCCTATTACTACGTCAAGTAGTTAGATAAATAGTAAGAAGTAAGTTTTATAATCAAAAAGTTAAAGTCAAAAATATTTATTTTATGTAAACCTTTACAGGTATTTATACATAGTAAAAAAAAAACTATATTTAGTAAGGTCTAAGTGTGCACTTGGTTAGGCTCTTGCATACATAAAAATAAACAGAAACCAAACCGAACACACACCACATAACCAACTAGGTGGTTAGCTGGTTTCATTGACCTGTCCATCGTTATCTGCCATGCAAAGGTTCCACCGAGCCGACCAACCTAACAGACTATATCTACATCCCAAATATCCACTATAAGTAACAATTAATATAAAAGTACAAACATGTATCAATCAGAGCGCAAAAACTGACCTCATGTTGGTCCCCCAGAGACACCCCGGAGAAAAAGGCACCAGCAAGTAAAAAACTCTGGCGTTCCACATATGTACCTGACCATCAGGAGATATGCTTATTTACTAGCTTATAATCATAGCATATGATAATTTACCCTCATCCTTTTCGTTACAGAACCTCACGAGCAGGTAACAGAATGCATGCGCATTCTGTGGCAGATATACCAACCCGCACTAAAAGATTTGGTGATTCGTACATCTGTCGCACTATTAAAATGTGGAATGCTCTACCTGCTTGCGTGTTTCCTTCATCCTATAAACCTTGAGTCCTTTAAACGAAGCGTGAATAGGCATCTTAAGCCGGCATAATGGATGAAACCAGCTCTTACAACACAATTCTAAGAGCTGGTTGCCTTCATTCTTGGACCTGCATACTGCTTTCGATCACACGCCGACGGACGTGGGGTCACATGCCGAGCTCCTATAAAAAAAAAAAAAACCTGCTGAAGAGCACGAGTAGAACGGGGTGTGCTACTCGTGCTCTTCAGCAGGATGAGGGTAAATTATAGTATAGCAGATAAACCATTTTACAATATAGAATGATATACTTTCATATAATACGACAATGAATGTTTATCGACTATTTTAAGCCTTATTATTTACAATTTATGAAGTTAATTTGACTAATAATAGCCTGCATCATTATAAGGCAAGGTGTTTGATTGTTTGTTTCTCAAAACAATTGAATATTTGCATGAATAATTGATAGGTTTAATAACCTCTTTCTGTATACGGGTCTATTGAATTATTATTGTTTTGTTTTGTAATCGCTATTAAAATCTATGATTAAATATTTGACATGAATTGGACATATATTTGTTGTCACCTCAAATCTCGATTGGGGCTTAATATAACCACATCGATATAAATTGACAGTTGATAAAATTAAGTTTATGAATTAACATTCATTCATGATATCGATATGTATCGATTTGGGGCTGTTTATATTGATGCTGTTCAGCTAAGGCCAATCAAGGGTTTGATAACGTACCATCACGGATATATTGCTGCGCCCGAGACCAATAAAATACTGGTAGAGGTATTAGTTATTATTAGTTAAGACTATATGAATTATGACAAAATATCTTCAATGCTGGCTGCATTGAAGATATTTTACTTACTTAAGACCGATTCCTATAATCTTAACAGTATATAACGGTATTCTGATATAAAAATTAAAGATGAAGCTACGGACGTTATTTTTTTTGTAGGTATGGGAATAACGAACAGTTACCGATTATAAGAATGTTTTTTTTAATCGTAGTCTAAGGTTCTTAATTCTTCAAAGTTCTTAAAGTTTTTTTTTAATTTTTTTTATTGGAGCACGATATTGTGACTTTGTATAATTGTTCTTAAACATAATATTGTTTAAGAACAATTATTGATTGATCCCATTCATGGACTTTGTAGGTCTGCTCACCCCAGGTACACAATACACCATATACAAAGTCACAAAATCGTTCTCCAATAAAAAAATAAAAATTTACTTTAAGAACTTTGAAGAAATAAGAACCTTAGACTACGATTAAAAAAACATTCCTATAATCGGTAACTGTTCGTTATTCCCATACCTACAAAAAAATAACGTCCGTAGCTTCATCTTTAATTTTTATATTAGAATACTGTTACTGTTAAGATTATAGGAATCGGCACGAGTATATTTTAATATAGGTAATTATATAGGCCTTATTATCGCAATTCAACTACCCATTTCGTAACCGCACCCTGAAAGGAGACTACTACCTCGACAAGAAATCGATGCAGTAGTCTCCTGAAAACAGGTGGGCCCACTATTATATTGAAGTGAGCCTCCCTCAAGCCGCGCTGCGTTTAGTTTTTGACATTTTTCTGCTGCCATGCTGCGCACCTAAGCGTTCTCTTAATCAGTACCCCTAGTATGAGTTTTCTAACTATTACTTTGCGTTTGAGTTAACTAAAATTTGTAAGGGAAATAGTTCAGCGCTCCAAGCTTAAATTTGAAGAATTATAAATGCAAGCATGTGATTGGTTAAAATGTTAACGCGGTAGTATAGTTAACGCGAAAGTAAATGTTAAAAAAACTCACACTAGGGCTACTGTTCTAGTTATGTTAGTAATCAGTAGCCCTAGTGCGAGTTTTTTTAACATTTACTTTCGCGTTCACTTTACTACCGCGTTAACATTTTGACCAATCACACGCTCGCATTTTTAGTTCTCAAAATTTCCGCTTGGAGCGCTGAACTATTTCCCATACAAATTTTAGTTAACTCTAACGCAAAGTAATAGTTAGAAAACTCACACTAGGGGTACAGATATATGTTTGTTTACCGGGTTCTTTTGCTATTTTAGTCACCTTGGTTTCTTTTCAGGCGAGGTTGATTATGAATAAAAAATCATTGATATATTTAGATCGTACCCAATAAAAGTAAATACTTAAATAGCATTTTTTTATTGGATCACGGCATGTGACTTTGTACCAGGAGCGGTTAATACTTGTATTGGCAGTAATTTTAAGAAAAAAATACACTCAAATATATTAACGTATTTGTATAAAAGAATATAGATATCCCAGTATAAATAAGTATAAAATAAGAACCGGGCCTTGGGGATTACATCGTAAGCCACCTATAAAAAGAGTATTAGGAAATTCAATCTACAAGCCAAAACATACTTTCAGTAGAAGAATTAAAACAAAAATTGCACATGACAAGACGCGTTCCATGTACCGACCAGTAGGTATTCCACGAATGCCGTCCCCACTTGCCGTTCCTCGTATCTCTTACCATTTAACACGTTGACGGACAGCTCTCCTCAGAGCCGACATTAAAATTGGTGTCCAGACTCGACGCGCGATTAACACCGCGTCTCAGTCAGTGACGACCGAAATAAACAGGGCCTGTGGACATGGCGAGATAGTAAGCTAGTTTTATTTAAAGGCAGTAAATTTAATAAAAATATTATTATCAGTAAGTATGAAAATTAAAAAAAATATATACCTAGATCCTAAATAATAACATGAACAAAAAATAATAAATAACCTTTAAAAAAACTAAATAGCTTTCTCGCTTAATAGCGAAACTAATACGCTGTTCTATGAATGAAACAGCTCTTTGGTCACCTGATGTATCAGCCGAACGAATGACCTTTAAATAAAATTTCACGAGAACCTAGTTCTATAGCCTCTTTCTTTCACTGGACTAGTAAAAAAATCTCCAGATAGAGAAGAATATTAGCGACGTTTGAGGCTTTATTTAGATTAAGAGAAATGCTGAAGAGCATTGCGCACGTCAAAAAGTACCGTTGCAAGTAGAATATTTTAATTAAGTATCTTCGATCAACAATAAGTATAAATTACAAAATATTATAGGATTGTAAAGGCTTGAATCAAGTAATGATTAGGTTATATTTAAAATACTGTAGATCAAGCATATTCAATGTCAAAGATCGTCTTGATATATTTAATGCTTTCGTACATGTAATTTTCATTACACAGCTAATTTTAATGTCAATATATAAAATAATTCTTGCTCATCTCTATGCTAGCTTCAAAAGTTTAGATTAACTTTACAATGATAGTAGAGAATCATAAGTAATATAAAAATAATAATACATAATCATAATATTAATAACAGTGTTTTAGTGACATAGAGATAAGATATACTAAAAAAAAAAAAAAAAAAAAATATATATTTCAGCCATACTTTTTAGTATGGCTGAAATAATTTAATGTCTGCCTGCCTTAGGGCCCCGGAGACCGCCTAGACGGCCCCAAAGTACCGAGCGGAGGGGTTATTAATCCCACCACGTCGTAGCCGATGATTTGAATCTACACCGAAAAAGTGGCTAGCTCGTCGCGATGTTTTGAATATAATCAATAACCCATCTATAAACAGTTTCACAAGTTAGTAATAATTGAACTAATAAATCTAAATTTGAAAATATTTTTTTAGGAGCAGTTATGCTAGCTATAGCAATCTATCTTGCCATGTAGACAAAACTTTATGCACTCCGAGCAAAAGACGTTCTCAGAAATTGTCAGAAATTCACCATTTATCATCGGTGTGTACTACAATTTGGGATAAAGAATATCGTTTGATGCACTCAAGTGTTGATAGTTGTAACAAGCGGGCTTTGAAGTATTTGGGTTATCTTTTTTTGGTTTGATAAATGCCCAGTTTGTTTTATTCAAAATGCTAGGATTACATAATTTATGAGTAAAGAAATTGCTTATGAAATAAATTTTTTAGAGATTAATGTTTTTTTAGATAAACATACGTCAGAAACAGTAATTGGAAATTCATTTTTTATTTTCAGTTCATTCAAGTAATTATTTTAACTGTTATTTTCCATGTTTAGTTGATGTTCATAACAGACACTTTTCGGCGCTCGGTAGATACTCCATAGACGATCTTAAAAATCTGATAGTATTTTGAGTCTACATCGAACAAGTGGTTACTCGTCAAGCTTTTATAACTAAAGAGTTCTCACAAACACCGTGGCAAGTGGCCATGAATACTGGTGATAAACTGGTGTTATCAAACAAGTACTAAAAATATGTACTATTTATAAAACTTACATTATTATACAACTCATTGGCATATTTTTATACAACTAATACTGATTAAAATCAATAAATTAATTTGAAAAACATTTAAATTAATAAAAATTAACGCATCTAAAGTAAATATTTAATCCAACCCGGATGTGACAACCAGAGACTACTGCATCGATTTCTTGTCAAGGTAGTAGTCTCCTGTCATGGTGCAGTTACGAAACGGGCGATTGATTTGACGATAAAGCAGCGAGGATATTAAAATAGACTCGTAATGCAAATACGTCTTTGTCGCCGCCCACTTCGTAGCCGCCTAATTTAGCCCATTATTGGACTGTGTAGGTTTACTTACCATCAAGTAGATACAAAGTCACATGTCGTGTTCCAATGAAAAAAAATACCTAAGGAAGTAATTTATATACTAATCTATACTTCTATAATATTATAAAGAAGTAAAGTTTGTAAGGTTGTAGGGGGTAATCTTCAAAATGATTTTGAAAATTATAGTGTTGGATTGCCCATTTATCGAGAAAGTATAGGCTAAAGACCATTACGCTACGACCAATAGGAGCGGAGCATCAATGCAACTTTTTTATAAAACGGGAAAATTGGTTCCTTTTGAGAGCTTTCGTTGCGTGCGCTGACGAAGTTTCGGTCTGCTAGTACCTAATAAAATTGATATAATAAGATCTAAAAAGCAGCCCCAGCCTAGTGGTTCAGTCACTGAGCAACTGATAACAAAGTTAAGCAATGACATGAAGACCGGTTCTGGGATGGGTGACCGCTTTATACAACGAGGCTATACCATCATAAACACTGCAACAAGTTCGCCACTTGTTAAGTGTTGCCTCTGAAATACCATCGGCGAAATAAGGATGGGTTAATCCTTCCGCTGGGTACCTTGAAGCCGTTTAAACGATTCTTGAAAGCCAAAAAGGCACCCGTGATGGTAATAAGATCGTTAATCGAGTAAAATTCACAAATACAAATAGTAACAGAATAGCTTTACAATGTAAGTTGCATAACGTAACAAATTCACAAACCCACGTGCCACCCAGTGATCAGTTAAATCTACTCCACGTTTACCAAACCAATAATAAAACTGTCACAGTTACTATAGCTTGACCAAAAATATAACCGACCTGGCGCCCATAGTAAACGTATGGGAACGAGTTTTACGATAAATACGTTACGTGATTGTCAAACAGTAGTCGACTAACTGAATATTGGGACGAAAACCATCTAGTATAGTTGATTTCCTAACTCATTTTGTATTCAAATATTGCTTTATTTTATGGAGTTGGGTTGGCACTTCAAATATTTTGTATGTAGGTTGATAATGGCATTGATTATACAGTGCATTTAAGCTGTTTTAATATAGTCATCGTATATTAGTTAAGCGTAGATTTTTTTTTTAATTATTATTAGAGTATGGCATGTGACTATGTATCTTTGGGCCTGATGGTAACCAGACCTACAAAGTCCAAGAATAGTTTGATCCATTGTTGTTTATCACCATTGGTCGCTCCCACTATGTTGGCTAAGTGATACGAATATGGCGACATAAAAGAATTATTTTTAGCATGCCTCGCTGCTTTATTGCTAAATTAACTTTGACATGACTAGATTATTTGACGGGTTTTTGCATCTATCTGGTCGTTGAAGAAACCCTAGCTTATTAGCGAACAAAATTATAAGGACTCTCTTAAATATATTCAAGTATATATAAAGAATTTAAGTTTTTAGGTGGGAGGAAGGTCTCTATAACTTCGTTAGGCCGACCAATCGGTCTCGTTACCACCGCCCATACAGATGCAAAAACTGTCAAGTGACCAAGTCATGTTTCGGTTTTAGTCTGTGGGTTCACCGGTTTTCAGGAG
This sequence comes from Monopis laevigella, assembly GCA_947458855.1. Lineage (NCBI taxonomy): Eukaryota > Metazoa > Arthropoda > Insecta > Lepidoptera > Tineidae > Monopis > Monopis laevigella. The sequence goes on from OX381588.1 coordinate 9,453,665, forward strand.
ACTACTCTGCATCGATTTCTTGCCGAGGTGGTAGTCTCCTTTCAGGGTGCGGTTACGAAATGGGTAGTTGAATTAATGATAAGGCAGCAAGTATATTAAAATATACTTGTAATGTAATTCGTCATTGTCGCCCCCCATTTCGTAATCGCAAAATTTAGCCGGCATAGTGGGAGCGATTAATATTGTTTAAAAACATATATAAAAAGTAGATATATTAATATAACAGTCTTAACACAATTAACTATAACGGAAAATGTTTACATTACAAACTATCTACATTTTACTATCCAGTCTGCTCACGTACCAGAAGGCGACGTTCGTGCGCCACTGTGTTACTACACCCATTACAAATGCACTGAATTATTAAATCTGGCTTTATGCTAATCCCACATTTTCCACATTCACATGGTGTTATTTACGAGTTAATAAAATGTAAAACGTAAAATATTGTAGTGCTAAACATGGACTACAATGGTTGGTAACTTGTGTTGAGTGACGGCGTAATGCCAATGTAAACGTAACACTCGTAAAGTAGAGTACAGTATAATACCGATTTAGGAATCTAGGTTTTCTTATTTGTAAGTTGGTATCTATTGGATCATAAATTTTTGTCGTCAAAGTTGGAGCGCTAGAAAATTCTTGCAGGTTGAAAGTTTTATTAATGTTTCTTCTCTTGTTTTATCTTTATAGAAAGGTAGTTTATTTTTGAAGCAAGAGCCTTCAGTGAAGTTATAGTTTAACTATTACTACAAGTTTAATGGTTGACAGTATCATTATTTATTTGTCACTTAGGCCAGTGGTTCTCAATTAGTTTTAGTTCTATGTATCACTCCAAAAAAGACCTAAACCTCGCGAACCCCCTATAGCAAGAACGATAAATAAAATACGAAACCATATGTATTTTACATTTATTACCATCTAAATAAATACAGATTTTATTTTAATAACGGAGAGCACGAGTATAAAGAATGTAATAAATGTATACAGTTTTCTATGCACAACTCTGAATAAAATCTGGTTCCATTTTGGTCAACTTCAGTTTCAAGTCCCTCTTGTGCGTACGTACCCTTAATGCAACTTCGCGTAACCCTAGGGGTACGCATCCCACTAATTGGGAAACGCTGATCTAGACAACTTCAGGGGGTACCCAGCGGAGGGGATTTTTGATTCCACCTCGACCTCGCCGATGGTGTACTAAATCCACACACTTAGGATATTTTTATCTAATACGATTGGAGGTGGGTTAACATGACGTTTTTGTATCTGTTTAGGTGGGAGGAAGAAGAGAGAACTTCGTTGGGCCGATCGACCGGTCTCGTTACCACCGCCTATACAGATGCAAAAACCGTCAATTGACCTAGTCATGGTCCGGTTTTAGTCTGTGGGTTTACTGGTTTTCAGAAGATTACTGCATCGATTTCTTGTCGAGGTGGTAATCTCCTTTCAGGGTGCGGTTACGAAATGGGTTGAATTGACAATAAGGCAGCGAGTATATTAAAATATACTTGTAGGGCAATTTGTCGCCACCCATTTCGTAATCGCATCATTTAACCGGCATAGTGGGAGTGATCAATTTTGTTTAAGAACAATTATTGATCGTTCTTATTCTTGGACTTTGTAGGTCTGCCCAGCACCAGGTAGATACAGAGTCACATGTCGTGCTCCAATAAAAAAAAAACTGTATGGCCGGTGGTAAAAAACCGGTCGGTCTGCCTAGCGAAGTTAAGGAGATCTTCACCCACTTAATGTAGTTTATGTAATTAAATGTATCTAGCCTGAGTTAAGTAGAATTATATAAATGATCCAAAAACAAATTAAGCACAAAGTCCTAAATTTTATTTTATTTTTATTAATTTATTCACATCAAAAGTATTAACAGATTTGTTCTATAAGTTGCGCTCAAAAACCTGAGCGGTTTATGTGAGCGCAGCTGAGTCGCATATGGTAAATTAGGTACATTTTAAAATTATTTTACATTTGATTTTTAACAATTTTTCAAACAGCATGCAACTATTGGAGTACATGTTGTCCAGGTCTTAGAAAAAATAAATTTCTAAGGTCTAGGTATATTTTGATAATTATTTGCTTAGGTTGGTACTTTAATCTTTTGTTTTGTTTATTTTGAGTTATATTGTTTAATGTATCACTTCGTAGCTTGTTAATTATTGTGGGCAACATGTACTCCCATAATCGCTTCCCATAATATACATTATTATAAGTAGGCATTATATAAGTCGGCAGATATAAGGGTACGTAGATTTTTACTTCTCACTCTTTTTTCAAGCGAGTCAATAATATAATAATATTGTGTCTCGGAAAGCACATTAAGTTTTCGGTCGCAGTTTCAGTCAACCAGTTTATACATTTCATCACGTAAAGATAACCGCGACGTGACTGCCATTTATTCGGTTTAGACTTAGAATACTTCGACGATGATTTGCTATACTCCTAAAGACGTCGGTTTCAAACGACCGTACGGTACCTGTGGTACACAGGATACATAATATAGCGATGATACATAAAGATTCTTTGTTGATTATTTAAACCAGGCAGCGAGATATGTATGATCATCGTTACTAAATTTATTACCCGAATAAAAGAGAGTATTTTTTCCCTTATGCAAAAAACCGTCAAGTAATCTAGTCATGTTTTAGTTTTAGTCTGGGGGTTCATCGTTTGCACGAAGACTATGGCATTTATTCTTGAGGTGGCAGCCTACTTTGAGAGTGCCATTACAAAACGAGCAGTTGTTTTTGTAATAAAGCAGCTAGGATATTAACTGAAAAAAATATTCAGCATAGTGGCAGCTACCAATGGTATTAAACAACAATGTATTTGTTTGTAGATCTGCTTAAGTCACATCATGCCGCGCTCCAATAAAATACAAATAAAAGGACAAACTGTTACATACCAACCATGTTTCGAAAATGCTCCAAAATATGGTCTACCACCAAATGTTGACGTTAGGTTAAAGCTCACACGTCGTAAAACAATAAGGTTCAATTTCCCCTGACACATTTTATATTTTTATCATTAATTGTAGTGACGTTCAATCTTCACTCTACTTTAGCGACAATTTGATGACACGGGAAGTTTTGTCAAATTTGATGGACCACTTTCTTGGCTGACTGTACATGGCAATAGTCACGTTGTCTCATAAACAAAAATGCTGACGTTTTATAGTTCTGGAAGTTCTGCAGTCATCAATACGTAGTCTGGTGATGTGTTTGATAAAATGCAGTTCCGTCGTTTTTACGATGACGCTGAAGATTGCCATGCTTCTTTTATTATTATTTTTTACGTTCTTGCTTCTAGAGCAATCGCATCTATCGGTTTAAGTTTTTATTTTGTTTTAAAACTCTACCTTGGAAATCTGGTGAAATCTGATTTTCCAAAAAAAAAAAAAATGTTATTTGTAACAACCTTTTATGTACCATGTTTTTTATTTTATTTAGTCGACTAGTTAATAAAAAATCAGTTCAACTAGCGGGAAAAAAGTCTCAGTAGTTCAACGGTTGAACTAGTTGTACTAATGAATATATATACATACATATATATATATATATGGGAAAGAGTCATTTATTATAGGTATATAAGTCAAATGCAATTAAAGTAAATAAACAAATACAAAAGTATGTAGTCTAAAAATATAGGTCATGAATTTCAAACCCTGGTGAATTTTATGTATAAAAGTTAGTAGGTACATTTGTTTGACAACACCATTAAAGTGCCCAGGTTGCAGTTTGACTATACTAACTAAAATAGTCACACCTTTTTCCCACGGGTATAGGCAGAGACAAGGGAGAGCCACCTAAAACGATCCTGGAATAACTTTCTCGCTTCCGTCACATCCACAACTCTCTTCATCTCTGCTCTACGGTGATGGGCACAGCGGATCCTATATTTTAAGAGAATGTCCCTGATTTGGTCAAGGAACATTCTTCTGGGTCGTCCCCGCCTTATCCTACATTTCCGCTCTGTTTGCAAAATCAAAATCAAAGCATTTATAATTACAGATGACAGTTCCTTTAACAGTTTTAGCCCTGTCCGTAGGCGTATAAATATTTTAGTGGTAAAGTAGTTTTTCAACATATAATAGGAACCTACAATAAGAGCCACATAATGCAAACAATATTATTTTACAATGATATACAGACAATTACAAATAAGTACTTTTTACGTGGCACGTCATGTTGGACAAATCAACATCATTATCATGGTATTGATTTATCCGACAAAATGCCCTGCCGTTTATAAATCTCTTTCGTGAATCTTTTCATTCATCTTCCCAATGTGCACAAACCATCGTAACATTCCTTTCTCAATCCTTGTCACTACATCTTCTTTCAAATCACACATATCACGCACAACTGTATTCTTCACTCTATCCGATATTGTTTCATTACATGGACTCTTTATTGACCGCATTAAAGTATAGTGATGGTACTTACTTAAGTTTTATACTTTGATCGTTTCTCCCATTTGTCACCATCCCTTCTTCTTTTAAATAATGGCCTCTACGAGTAATTTTGCCAGTGTGGAGTACGGGTAGTTTAAAAAATTATACAGAATAAAAGTAAAAGAAGGATAATAGGATGGACAGGAAAAGGGAAAGGACTAAGGTAGAATTAGGAATGGCCACATGACCGTATGCAAACATGCGGTATAGTTATGCCAATGTTATGTGAAGAAGGGAATAACAAAAGATTATGGGATTCATTAAGATAACACAAACACTGACACACTGCGTAAATGCAACATTTCTCACACTTAAGATTACAACGGAATGCTTATTCTACAAAATTGGTACATTTTTGCACAATAATATCCTATAAAGTTAACTCTGAAAAATATTTCAGAAACACTCGACTACAGTCTTCGGGCTACCCTCAAGGAATTCACCAACCTAAAAGCGAAACGAATTAATAAAAGAAGTTTTCGGGTCTTAGAAAACTTTACTCAGGTAAACTTATAATACAACTGGTTGGGTGGTCTGGTCGGGTATACCTACATATATTAACTTACCACCTTCATGTCTAATTTATGGGGTTTTTATGTAAATTATCTTTAATAAAGACCTGTGGACTTACACAACTTTTATTTTTATTATATAAATATTGAATTAGATATGGACCACTAGTATTATAAAGGTTTTTGAATAAATATTCGTCTGTGTTTGGAAAAATAACTAATTTACATTTAGATTATTTTCTTCACAACTTTTGTGTCCGACCGATATTGAATTAAATTTACAACTATAAGTAGAAGATCTTATCTATAAGTCTTTTACTAATTTAAAATATTTATATAGATAGATTTTAACTACATGCTAGTCTGGATTTGCCTTTCTAGCCACAATGCTAGAATGAAACAGTAAAAAGTGGTAATGCTAATAGGTGGGAGGAAGGTCTTTATAACTTCATTAGGCCGACCGACCGGTCTCGTTACCACCGCCCATATAGATGCAAAAACTGTCAAGTAACCTAGTCATGTTTCGGTTTCAGTCTGTGGGTCCGCCGGTTTCCAGGACACACTGCATCGATTTCTTGTCGAGGTGGTAGTCTCCTTTCAGGGTGCGGTTACGAAATGGGTAGTTGGATTGACGCTTAAAATATACTCGTAATGCAATTCGTCAAAGTCGCCCCCCATTTCGTAATCGCATCATTTAGCCGGCATATTGGGAGCGATCAACATTGTTTAAGAACAATTATTGATTGACCCCATTCATGGACTTTGTAGGTTTGCTCACCACCAGGTAAAATACAAAGTCACATGTCAGGCTCGATTAAAAAAAGAAGTAATTGAAATTTACCATTTTGCCATGATTTATATAAAATGTAAAATTAAACGGAGCTTCGAATTGATTTAATTTATAGCTAAATAAAAGAACCTGTATTTATATAATTATACTAGCTGTGTAGTGGTTTTATCGTTTGATTTAAAAGAAATTGGATGAAATATAAAATGTAGCACATGCTATTCGCTGATAACAGAGTATAAGTAAAATAATTTAAAAACAAACAAACAAAAAACATATTTTTTTTGTAATATGTATTAAGTAATATAGTTAAAGCTTTACTTACAAGTTATCTTTAATGTAGATCTACGGCTAAAATAAGAATAAAATTAGTTTTTAAATAAAATTATCTGAAAATTGCGCCAATAGTAAAAAAAACTAATTTTATTGTATACTTTCTAAAATTATATACAAAATAATAGACCCATTTCTTCTTTAATAAAAAGTTTTTATTATTACTACACACTCATTCAGATATACACAAGAATATGCAATATTAATATGCTTTTGACTTGAGTGGTCTAGTTGCTTACATTGTAGGCGTTGTATCCGGAGGTCGTGGGTTTGATTCCCATTCATATCTAAAAATCAGTAGGTACATTATTCTGTGCAGTTGTGATGGCCTAGCGAGTTTATAAAATATTTGTGTATTATTATTTATGTCACACATAGTACAAGACCAGAGTTCTACCGTAATAAATATTTTGGTATGATTTTAATATCTATATACCTACATATAATAAAAATTTAAATAAAAAAAAACTGTAAGTACATTAATTTGATTAAATTAAAAATTAGCAAGATGTACTATAAAATAGGCTATAGAACAATATTATATATCTGTCTGTTTGTTTATCAACAACTATTAACTATATTTATTAAATTTTATTATTATAGAACCTTTCGCCACTTGTTAGGTGTTGCCTCCGAATACCATCGGCGAAATGAGGATGGGTTAATCCCTCCGCTGGGACCCTGAGGCCGTTTAAACGGTAGCCAAATAGGCACCCGTGATGGTATTTATTTATTTATTTTATTTTATTAAAACCTTTCGCTGGCTTAAAAAAGTACCCAGCGGAGGGGTTTGAGACCAACGACCTAGGCAGTCTAGGGCGCTATGAGGCACCCACATTTTTTAAAATTAATCAGTATGTACAAACCTTGGAGCCGTTGCAGCTTCGCAGGGATGTGGCATCGTTGAGCGTATTTTACCGCCTATACCATGGACAGTGCTCTGAAGAGCTTTTCAACATTATTCCCCCTTCCCCTTTCCGTTACAGGACAACACGCACTGGTTGCAAAATGCATATGTATACCGTGGCGGATGTACCAACTCGTACCAAACGTTTTGGCGATTCATACATCTGCCGTACTATTAAAATGTGGAATGCCCTACCAGCTTGCGTGTTTCCTTCCTCTTATAACCTAGAGTCCTTTAAACGAAGCGTGAATAGGCATCTTAAGCCGGCATAATGATGGCAACCAGTGGTGCACCTGTATGCATCCGCTTGTTGCTATCATTCCTGGACATTGCATACTGCTTAACATCAGGTGGATGCAAGGTCACATGCTGAGCTCTTATAAAAAAAAATAAAAAAAACAACTCAGTAGAACTACTTACTACTATGATAAATATCAATTTAATTGTTGAACAAAAACAGAAACATCAGACAATTTCCATTAACCGGTGTCGAGCTGTCATTCCTTCATGCCAGTGTAACGAGGAAACCATTACGGGTCTTCAAGAGCGCCGGAGCAGGTTAAAAAGTCGTTTTATATTTAAATTGAAATCAGTTTCTTAATGACAAAATAACATAATATTGTAAAACTTTTTGTTATCGTTTTGAATAATTAATGTTGATCTATAATTATTTTTTAAGTTCTTCACTAATTAAGGTTTAATATTAATAAAATTAAAGTACTTACAGATATTTTGTTTTATAGTTTATTTATATTCATTTATCTTCACGCCTGGTCCCTTAGTGTGTAGGCAGAGATAACCTCGCGTCACTTGTCTATATCTCTACATACTATTTTTGCCTCGTCCAAAGTCATAACTCTTCTTATACATGCACACCGATTTTAAAAACTTTAATTGCACCGTCTTTTAAAACCTGTCCAATTAGATAATGATACGTGTGTCCTATAATGTTGTTTACTTTAAATTAATAAATTTAATTTAATTTCAGTAGTTTAATCAACGGTTGTTATTTTGTACTAGACATAAAATCATATACGTGGTGGCCTAGTTGGTTAGACCTTGGGCTTAAAAACACTTAGGTCCCTGGTTCGAATCCCGGTGTGTACCAATGAGTTTTTAATTAAAAAAAATATGTACATTTGTTTGACAACACCACTGTAGTGCCTCGGAGAGCACGTTAAGCTGTCGGTCCCGGTTTCACTATACCAACTTGTGAAACTGTTTATAGATGGGTTATTGAGTCTATTCAAAACATCGCGACGAGCTAGCCACTTGTTCGGTGTAGACTCATACCATCGGCTGTCTCGGGCGCCGTAAGGCACCCGTGATGATACATACATAAAATCAAACTTAATCTAGATACAAAAACAAAATTATTCCAAATCATTTTCATGGTTCAAGTCCGATGTTGATTTTTTTTGTAAAAAATATTGTATAATAATATTCAATGATGAAAAGTGAATAAGAGTGCGCCCACCGGTATAACATTTGCTTTTAATATTGATGTATCATCCCGGGTGCCTTACGGCCTTAAATATATTTTGAAAATTATACAACACTTTTACAATAAACAACAACAATCATTAAATATCACAACAACCAACCCCAACACATGATTAATTATTATTATGAATGTTTAGATATATATATGTATAATGATTTATTGGTAGGTAAATATTTCCTGGTAATTTAAGGATAAATAAAACTTTAATTAAAATAATCTGAAATAAACTACTAAAATATAAATTTTTAACAAAGCATTTTAGTTTTATACAATTATGGAGCATTATATTGACATTTAATCAACCGTACTTAAGTACTTGAATTTAGAAAGAATAATATAACAGGAAACTCGTCTACAATGCTTTTTCTAATTTAAAGCAACCAAGCGTTTCAATTTGCAGCTGTGTACGTTGCGTACACACTTATTAAAGTTCAATAATTGAAGGTATACGCGTTTGAAGGGTTCATCTTTTGTGCGATCTGTGAATGACCTCTTCAGCATAATAATAGGGCATTTGGAGGGATGCGTACACGCGTGCGCCTTGTATTGCGTAGTTTGTTTTGTTTAGGGGTTACCATCCTTTTTTTTTTTTTTTTTGGGAATATTAATCTTCACATTTTTTATTATTATTTTAATATAAAAAAATAGATTATACTATATTAACAACATACTGTATAAAAATAATACTTTAAGTAATAAAAATAAAACGCGTTCAACCCACAAGATTTATCTGACTCGCCTATTGTCACAGTCGTACAAACTGATCAATACAATTGGTTTTAAAAATCGAAACCATCATTAATTTGGACGTCCGGAATGTCAATACAATATTAAGGTAACCCTTCTCGTCTCGTAGAGAGACCGGTTTTGAAATTAGAATGTTTTTTTTTTCATTAGGATCCTTTGTCGGTGCCGTGTGGGCCGCCCGGTGCGCGTGCGACGGGTTTTGTAAATCGAATGAGCAGTATTAAATTTCTCTCCCTATTTTAGGACCGGATGTGGGAGATTTCGCAGTTGACAAAGTTAGATAAAAAATCTAACACAGATGTTTTGCGTTTGTCGTGTTAGAAATTCGGGTACTACAAATTGCGTGAACTATTTTTTTTAACGAATTTTTATAGAGGAAGTTGTTTATTTATTTTATTTAAATCTTTATTGTATAAAGTACTAAAGCGGACTTAATTCTGCTGCTAGTCGAACCTCCGGGATAATAAAAGCATGTAGGACAACACAGACATTATAAAATAAAATAAAATGAATTATTTAATACTCATATTATGGCATGTCTTGTTTTAATTATTTTTCTGTAATAAAAACACATGATGTTTACTAGTTTTCTTACTTTTAGAAAACTCTAATATATGAAACACTAGTTCCATAACTTAATGTATATTATAGTTTTACTAAAAGAAAACAAGTAATAAAAAAATTTTTTTTCATTTTTAACAGTAGATAAAGAAATAAGTAGTATAAAGTTTTAATTTGAATATATAAGAACATAGTTTTCTTTTCTTTTACTACTAAAACACCAAAAAGCTATTTCATATGAGTATGTATAAAATCCTAATCTTATAAAAATGTCAGAGGACTTTTTAATAATCGATATTATTTTGATGAATGGTAAATATGGTAACTACTAAAATGTGTATTGCAGAGCAGTAGTTACTATGGTTTGTTTAAAAAATCGCCCACAGTTTAATCACATTATGAAATTATTTTCAAGATTTTTTTAAACAATTTTATATTTGTACTGAAATAGCAGTAGTTATAATGTTTATTAATTATTGCTCAGCAAAAAAATAAGATGCATTATAAAAATCGCCGTCAGTTCAATCATGACTACACATTGTGAAATTATTTTGCTGTTTTTACCTATATCTACGAGATAGAGATGTAGTATATCTATAGTATCTCCCACTCAGTATAATATCTTACTTACCATGTATTTTTCAGTATTTCTTATATCAACAATAAATTTTAAAATAAATTCAGCACCAAATAAAAAATCTAAAAGCAATTTTATTTTTATTATTAATCTTTGTCTTTCATGTTACATTTCACTCTCGGTTCCAACAAACATTGGTCCCGCTAAGGGAGCACTAGCTTGAAAGTGGGAGAAAAACACCCATGCAGCTAAAGCGAGGCCCGGGACCAATAGTATTCAGCTGTAAGTCGAAACGCGCGGTTGCCTCGCACCTCGACTACTCGCTTCTATACGCGATGTCGACGATCGTACTTACAATATTTTAATACATACAATATTAAAAAAAAAAGTGAAGTGAAATGTTAATAAACATGTGATTTTTTTTTTATGTGGTGATATGTGAATGTAAATTCGGTGGCAGTATGGTGGTTTATGTGGGTGCTAATGAGTGCAATAACACCATAAATGGGAGGAACCAATTTGTGTTTTTGGTTTTTGTGCATTTACTCCTTCTTGGATTGAATGGTACTAATGGTGAGTTTTTCTTTTTTTAATTAATGGTTTTATTATTTGTAGGTTGTCAGGATTTATTTCGTTTGTACAGTACGGTTTAATTGTTTCTTTTTTGATCGGTTAGTTTTAATATTAAAAAAATCATGGTTACAATAATATTTGTTTTTAATTTTGAGTTTTTTCACTCGGAGTTTTAAAAGTTACTTTGAAATTGCAATATTATTTTGATATCGATAGGTTAGGTTAGTTCTAAAATTAAGTAGGTATCTACTACCTAAATATTTAAATCTATTTTTATTTTATTATTCACGCCAGATCTATACGGGGTAGGCAGCTAGTGCTTCTTACTTGACTCTCTATATTTATAAAAACCTTTTCCTTTTTAAATTTCTTTATTTATTAAAATATTCTGTTCAGAATTCATCCGTTTTTTTTGTTTCTTCTGATCCGTAAATGAATACCTACTCATGCGATTTAGTATACCTACTAAACCGCATGAGTAGGTATTCATTATTTACATCATTCACCAAAAGTATTACATTTATTCAATATGATTTTGTTTCATTATATTTTTTTTGCTTAGATAGTCTTTATTTTGTTTTCAATTTTGAGGAAAAAAATAATAACCTAAATGAAATAGATATAAAAGTGATATTAAACAATCTATTTAAAGATGTTGAATTAACCCAATGTGGTTTTACCATAAAGCCTTAGACGTAGACATCAAACAGCCGCATCTGGTTATTGCTGGAGAAAAAATCTAGACCTTCCAAGTATTTCTTCCACTGTAGGTGCCTTATTTGATATTTTCTGTCAAATATTATTATGTAATAAAAAATGTTGATTTCCGTTGAAGTTGAATGTGGAATTTATTAGAAATTTAATTTTAATGTTAGAGAGGATTTAATGCTTGTATGGGCTTAAAATATAACAGTTTGAGTTTTTTTTATTGGTTTTAGGAATATGACTCATCTTCGTATTTAATTTTAAAAGCTAAATGGTAGATAATGCCTTAGGCATTAAGTTCGCCTTTGTACATAACTTTTGAATGTTTACGTTGCAATTAAGCATTTAAATAATTTTTATTTTATTTTATTTCATACTTTTTTTCTTATGTCTAGTTAAAATAATGAAAAATACAAAAGTTCCTTTTTCTTTTGAATGATATATTTTTTTCTGCTTTAGGAAAAAATATTATCCACCCATATTTATTTATTTGAGGATATACTTACCTACTATTACGTTATTTGAGGATATACTATTACGGTAGTAGGTATAGTGTAAATATATTGTTACCTATTGTTTTATAGAGTTTTATAAGTTGGTATATTATTTTGAAAACTTACTTCCTGCAACAATTCAGACAATTTATTATTCACTACTGTATGAGTGTAATATAAAAAATAAGTTTATATACGTGGTAGCCGGTTTGGTTAAACCTTAGACTTAAAAATACTTAGGTCCCTAGTTCAAACCCCGGTGTGTACCAATGAGTTTTTAATGTAAAAAAAATTGTTCAAACTATAGTGCCTCGGAGAGCACGTTAAGCTCCTAGTTTCACTATAGCAACTTGCGAAAGTGTTTATAGATGGGTTATTGAGTCTATCCAAATATTGCGATGAGCTACTTGTTCGGTCGAGACTCATACCAACGGTAACGACAAGGTTGGATTAAAAAAGAAACCTCCGCTGGGTATCCTGAGGCCGTCTAGGCGGTCTCGTTGTAAGGCATCCGATGATATATTGTATATTTTGTATATTTACGTATAACGAATTTTACGTATTCAACGTAAAATTCGTTATACGTAAATATGAACGCCTCCGTAAACTAGTAGTTGCGCCTTTGGCGTTGTGTCCGGAAGTCGTGGGTTCGATCCCCACCCATTACAATAAAATATATATTAGTAAGTACCTATATTTTTTGTGTACAGTTTGTCATGGTCTGGGTGTTTATAAAATATAATATGTATAATACCATTATTTCTGGTACACATAGTATACGCTCTAAAGTTTATTTTGTAATCGGAGCAATACCTATGTGTAAATTGTCCTACATATTATTATTATTATTATATTTATTCTCATAAATTATACTTTCTTATAGTTGATATAGTTACTTGTATTATTATTTCTTCTGTGGGATACTCTAGAAATAACTTCTTATCGGTAGCTTTTATAATAAATTGCATACCTACATATCTCGGTCATCATTAATTTTAAATTATGACAGTATCTCAATTAAATTAACTGACAATTTATTATTATAGATTTATATTATAATAGTATTTTCCATTTGTCCTGTTTTCTTATCATTTTTAGATTTTTTTACTGAGGAAAAAAAAATGTGTCATAGTATTACAAAAATAATGAAACGTATTATTTTATTTTAGTGTCGCCGGTACTAAATTATTAATAATAATAGTCCTACATATTAAACACGCATATTGCTCTGGGGCATATTTCATAAACGTGCCAATTGTATTTTTTTTATAATATGTAGGACAATATACGTGGTAGCCTAGTTGGTTAGACCTTGGACTTAAAAACACTTAGGTCCCTGGTTCGAATCCCGGTGTGTACCAATGAGTTTTTAATAAAAAAAAATATGTACATTTGTTTGACAACACCACTATAGTGCCTCGGAGAGCACGTTAAGCTGTCGGTCCCGGTTTCACTATACTAACTTCTGAAACTGTTTATAGATGGGTTATTGAGTCTCTTCAAAACATCGCGACGAGCTAGCCACTTGTTCGGTGTAGACTCATACCATCGGCTACGACGAGGTGGGATTAAAACCCCTCCGCTGGGCACCCTGAGGCCGTCTAGGCGGTCTCGGGCGCCGTAAGGCACCCGTGATGATACATATACATATATATGTAGGACAATTTACACATATTGCTCTGGTCATAAACTAAGCTCGGCTTAAAGTATTGTGTTATGTGTACCAGAAACGACGATATAATACATATTATATTCTATTATTAGGTACGTATTTTGCAATGAGAGAGAATCAATCCCACGACCTCCGGATACAAAGCCACGCTCTAACCAACTCATGGTTGGTATGGTTATCAGGAATACAAGATGGCGTCGCAATGCTTAAGCATTGAGAAAAAAAAAATGTGTAATACAAAAATAATGAAACGTATTATTTTATTTTAGTGTCGCCGGTACTAAATTATTAATAATAATAGTCCAACATATTAAACACGCATATTACTCTGGGGCATATTTTATAAACGTGCCAATTGTATTTTTTTTATAATAATATGTAGGACAATTTACACATATTGCTCTGGTCTTTAACTAAGCTCGGCTTAAAGTATTGTGTTATGTGTACCAGAAACGACGATATAATACATATTATATTCTATTATTACGTATTTTGCAATGAATGGGAATCAAACCCACGACCTCCGGATACAAAGCCACGCTCTAACCAACTCATGGTTGGTATGGTTATCAGGAATACAAGATGGCGTCGCAATGCTTAAGCATTGAGAACAGACCATGACAGCAACGAACATATTTACAATTTCGTTCGATTGGCGATTTTAGACCTTAGGCCACTTCCGTATATTATTCTTACTCTCATGAACCAACTGGACCACGGGTGCTGGAGTTTTGGAAATTATGATAAAAGTTTTCCAAACCTTAAATTAAAGTAATTTATTTCATTTAAATTTTTTTATTGAACAAATTTACATAGACGAGCTTAATGCCTTTTCTTGGCAAGGTAGGCCTCGACAATGGGGTTTTACCTAAAAATGGACTAGAGTAGGTCCAACCTAATCAAAAGATTTTAAACAGATTTTACAAACTGTTATGCTGTAACAACCCTAGATATAAAACTTAGTACCAAGTACAAACAAAGAAAATTTTATATTTTGTCACTACTTAGTAGTTTGCTTCTATATAATGTAAATAAATTATATTCGGAGGTCGTGGGTTCAATCACCAATCAATATTAGTTCGTTTTTTTCTGTAAAGTTTGGTCTAGGTGTTTTAGAATATTTCATGTATTACAATCGTTATTTCTATAGATAGTACAAGTCTAAAGCTTAATAAATTACCAGGGAAATATGTGTTAAAAATCTCACATATATTGTTAATGTTACTATTAAAGTACTAATTTTTGTTGCCAATGTGTACCAATGAGTTTTTAATTAAAAAAAATATGTACATTTGTTTGACAACACCACTATAGTGCCTCGGAGAGCACGTTAAGCTGTCGGTCCCGGTTTCACTATACCAACTTGTGAAACTGTTTATAGATGGGTTATTGAGTGTATTCAAAACATCGCGACGAGCTAGCTACTTGTTCGGTGTAGACTCATACCATCGGCTACGACGAGGTGGGATTACAACCCCTCCACTGGGTACCCTGGGACCGTCTAGGCGGTCTTGGGCACCGTAAGGCACCCGTGAGGATATGTATGTAGTTTTTGTTGCGCCGGCTTTGCCCCCGTCATATTAGAGATATGAAAAAGTTACAGCGCACATCCAAATTGGGAAACTTGTGTTTATTTAATTTTATCAGAAAAGTTTGTTGAAGCACAGATCCTACGTGTAGTTTCCGTGTAGAGCTGTATTAACAACCACCATTTAAGGTTGTAGTTTCATCGTTAGCAAGATTTTAAAACTATCCAAAATAATACTTCCTCCTCCTTTTCATCCCATTATAATTTAATGAGTACCTTTACGGATTCTATATGGCGCCCAAGACTGCCTAGACTCAGGGTATCCAGCGAAGGGATTTAGTCCTACCTAATCGTAATCGTTGGTATTTAGAGTATACATACACTAAATAAACGGCAAGCTTGTCGCAGTGATTTTATAGGCCCTAATACCGACGAAAATTGATGGAAAGACTTTAAGAAGAATGTTTGTGATGAGTGTCTAAACCATTTGTCACTGTAGAAAAATACAACTCAGTTTGAATACGATACTGACAAGTGGTGACTTTTTTTACGTGGGAGGAAAGCCTCTATGACTTAGCTAGGCCGACCGAACGACTCGTTACCACCGCCCATACAGATGCACAAACCATCAAGTGACCTAGTCATGTTTCGGTAGTCTGTGACTAGTCTGCTTTTTTGATTACGAAACGGGCGATTGATTTGACGAGAAAGCAGCGAGGATATTAAAATAGACTCGAAATTCAAATACGCCGTTCATTTCGTAACCGCATCATTTAGCCGGCATAGTTGGAGCGATCAATATTTTAAAACAACAAAGTATTGAACGATGCCATTTATTGACTTTGTAGGTCTGCTTAACATCAGGTAAATACAAAGTCACTTACCGTGCTCCATAAAAAATGTTAAGGTTCTCTGTGTTAATAATTAATATTTCCTAGCATTTTATTATTTTGTGATTGCTTCATTATATTTAGATTTATACAGTCCATTATTGCTTTATTGTTTTTTCGCAATCAGTTACAGACTCAATAACCTATCTTGCACATATACTATACTTTCCTAGCTTCCTCCACATCCATGCACTGATTCATACAGCCCTTTCAGTTTTTATAACTTCGTATTTGTCTTTTAAGTACCTACATCTAGAATTTGATCCGTGCATTTGTTTGGCCACGTAATCCACTAACTTCTATATTTTTATTTAATACATTTGTTACGACTTCTTTTCATCATCCACACGCTCAACATGGCTGAACCACCTTAATAACCTATTTTAATCTTCGATATAACATCATCTGTTGAGACTTGCAGCATCTCTCTCCATTTTTTTCCAATTACCATTTCCAAACAATACCTACATAATCTAGTTTCTAAACCCTCGCACAAATATCGGTCGAATACAAATAATTGGCAAAGCTACTAGCTGCCTTGTCACATAGTGATTATAAACGTATCCAGCGTAATGTTGTTGTGCTTCTATGCCGTAAGACCTGGATTCCTTCCTGTAAGTCCACAACACACGTCCTATCTGTTGCATGTTTTGTATTTTGTGTCTAAGTGAAATTAGCACACTTAGGTATTCTCTTTGGAGTCAACATCAGACCTCACTAAAGGTCCAGCTAGAATACCATCTTTTCAGCATCCAAGATCACACCAAACCGCGGTATTTACTGCAAATCGAGTGCTCGGAGTCCTCAAGTCCTACCGTGACTACCTTCCATCATCACTATTTCAGTTCTATTTTTCATAACACCATTTCTAATTAAGTTTCTGATAGATATAACCCATGTTATGTACATAATTCTATTTTATTATAAACAGTTTCTCAAGTGTTCTTGGTATTAACATGTTGCGAATTCCTTCTTCTTAATGTTCAGTCTGCAGAGGACTGTGCAACAGGTTCATGATAATGATGATATATAAATAGAAACTAGAAACATATAGCTACTACGTTAATTACCCGTATGTCTTGTTTCTCGTTTCATTCAATTGGGTAATTACTGTAGAAACTTCAATTAGCATCGTCTTTGATCGGGCTTTCTTTTGTTTCGAAATTGTAAGTGAGGAATTGTAGTTTTTGTGTCAAAACAATAAAGTTATCAGTGGATGAATTTAGTTCATTGCTTTTAAGGATATTATTAGTTAAGTCGGATTAGATATGAAGTGTAATATAAATTATATAGGGGCAGACCCACCATATCCTGTCTAACTATTAACTGATATGTATTTAGGGACAACGATACTAAATATTCTAATATATTATATACAAAATACATGACATGATGTAAAAATAAATCGGTAAAATTTACTAATTAGCAAAAATAAATAAAAAAGTTACTAACTATTTATTTATTATTGTTAAGGTCAAAACATTGTACTGATACTGAAATTGCTGTAAGTAATCGATAAAATTTATGTATGACTGTAACCAAGTAGTCTATGAAGCAACATATAGATAGGAATAAACTACTTCTCTATCTCTGTCGGTTTTTATATTCGTAGCACTTATGCAATTTTAGTTTTAGTTATAGTTTTTTCTGGCCAAGTTGTACGCTATACATAATGACCTTGAAAGGTTGTACTTTGGGCTAATATGTGGCTCTATTGATCATCACCGCCCAGTCAAAACGATTGAAGCTAGGCATATAAAATAATACCTATGTCTAAGAAAAAATCACAAAGATCACTAATTTAAACTATATAATATTATAAAGCTGAAGAGTTTGTTTGGTTGTGTTCAGGAACTACTGGTTCGGATTGAACAATTATTTTAGTATTAGATAGCCCATTTATCGAGAAAGGCTATATAGGCTATATAACATCACGCTATGGTAAAAAGGAGCGGGGCATCAATGATCAATGATTTTTTTTGCAAAAACGGGGAATTTATTCCTTTTGAGGAATAATATAACGGAAGCTCCGTTGCTGCGCTGCGTAAACGGTTAAAATTAAGCAGGCGAATTTGTGCAGGTCAGCTAGTGATGTATAACCATGAGAATAATTAGTAACACAATATTGAAAATTGTTGCTGGGTGCGCTTATAAAATGACGTTTTTAGTATATTTTATTCATTCATATGCGAAGCCAGGTCACAAATGTATATAAGACCAAAAACTAATAGTGTACAGGTTAACTAAAATTGATCAGAATGGAATAATAAAACTCGCCCAACGACTAGATATATATACCTATACAACACCAATGGCGTAATCAAAGTAAAAATATTTATTAAATAATCTGAACAAATCGGTATCAAAGTTCGGAATCAGGAAATTTTGACTTATAGCTTTTTTCTACTCATTTTCTCAAAAGGATTTAGGTATAATTTATACTACTTATACTTTATACTAAATTTCAAGTAAAACAGTTCTTTAAATATGCTTGCGGACAAACAACTAGCCATAAGCATTTTTTTTTAAATACCCAGCGGAGGGGTTTCGTTCCCATTTCGTCATCGCACCAATAAAAAAAAGCTAACAAAAATAACTCTGGTCAATACAATATTAAGAAACCAAAAAAAAAACCCTTGAGCATGATTAATGCAAGAACTAATTGACATTTGGACGCCAGATGATGACTTAAATAAAAACTGCTTATGTTCAAAAGAACATAAGCAGTACATACAACTGTGAAATGGTATGTATGTATGTATGTATCATCACGGGTGCCTTACGGCGCCCGAGACCGCCTAGACGGACCCCAGGGTACCCAGCGGAGAGGTTTTAATCCCTCCTCGTCGTGCCGATGGTATGAGTCTACACCGAACAAGTGGCTAGCTCGTCGCGATGTTTTGAATAGACTCAATAACCCATCTATAAACAGTTTCACAAGTTGGTATAGTGAAACCGGGACCGACAGCTTAACAGTGCTCTCCGAGGCACTATAGTGGTGTTGTCAAACAAATGTACATAAATTTTTTTAATTAAAAACTCATTGGTACACACCGGGATTCGAACCGGGGACCTAAGTGTTTTTAAGTCCAAGGTCTAACCAATTAGGCCACCACGTATATGGTATTTTATAGTTTATTTAATTCTCACTTCACTAAACTGTTAGACCTGAAATACTTGCTTCTGATTGTTTTATTATTAATATTACGGAGTACTATATTATTCAAGTGACTTCGAGTTGTTTACTACCTGATGGTAAACAGACCTACAAAGTCGATGAATAGTGTCTATTAATGCATTATTGTTTAACTGCATTAATCGCTCTCACCGGGTGGTGTCAGAAGACGAATTCGAATTACGAGTAGGTAGGTATACTTTATTATCCTGGCTGCATTATCATCAAATTGATATCCTTTTTCGTAACCGCATCCTAAAAGAAGACTGCCACCAAGACATTTTTTCAGTAGTCATCTAAAAACCGGTGGACCTACAGACTAAAGCCGGAACATGACCAGGTCACTTGCGGGTTTTTCATCTATATGGGACAAAACCGTTTTGGTCGGCCTAGTGAATTTATAGAGACCTCCCATCCCACCTATATGCAAATAACTATCCATAAACCAATTGCAATAATTTAAATATTGATACTCTACCTAACTACTAGTTCGCCCATCTGTAGATAAACAAAATTGTAAATATTCAAAATTCTCATAGCAAAAATCAACACCTGATTATGACTTTTAGTAAATAATGTCTGGTTCAACAAGTTTTTAGATAACGGGTAAAAGTATCTGGTCGTTATCTCAGTAAATAAATACAGCGTGGTCGCGACCAAACATTGGGAAATATATAATGGGAACATGTCTTTATCAGCTGCACGTGAGAATATTATTTATGGAGGATAGTATGTTGCTTCTCATCTTAAGTGGGGTTTTAAATTTTCAATGTATAATTCACACGAAATAAGATGTCAAGTTTAGGCAGTGATTTATGTTTGGATAACTAGGTAGAGATGTTTTTTATGGCTATGGTATTTTATACTGGATAGTAAGATAAACTGTACCGTACACTTCACATTATTCTTCTTTTTACATAATAATTTAAATGAATAATCATCATAAGGAGGTTAAACATATTTTGCCTTGTTACAAACTAAGCTGTAGGCTTTTACTATATGTAGCAGAAACAACAATACTAATACATACTCCATTTTATAAATACCCAAACCATGGAAACTGTATCTAATATTAAGCCATTAATGGGAATCGAACCCACTACCTCCGGATATAATGACAATGATGTAACCAATAGATAATGGAGGCGATCAATTATCCCGAAAAGTACTAAGTATAGAAGATCATGCTTATAAATAAATAAAATTAATAAATTAAAAATAGGACTGCGAGATTACATAATTAATCAGTGACCACGTTATAGTAACTTAAAAGTATTTTGTATTTTCATTGGCTTAGCTCTTTCCCCATATGTATATCATTATAGAATAGTAGTTTTATGCATAGGTAGCTCTTAATATAACCATGTTCTATAAAAATGTATTTGTTTTTCTAACAGCACAGAACAGAGCACCTCGAATCAAAGAGCATCCATCAAACACAGTCTCCGGAAGAAGCGAACCTGCGACTCTCAGATGTCTTGTAGAAGGGAAACCTAAACCTACGGTACAATGGTTTAAGGATGGATTTCCTTTATCAGACGCTGAAGATGGACATCGAGTATTGTTAGAAGATGGGCTTTTATTTTTAAGGTAAGGTATTTATAAAATGTATACTAAATATTAATACAATATTTATTTGTGTAATAACTTATATAATGTATGTACATAATCAGTATTTTTTTTTGTTATTTCGAATAATTTTGTATACAGGGTAAATCGTGGTAAAAAGGAAAGCGATGAAGGTTTATATTGGTGTTCTGCAAAGAATATTATTGGCGAGGCTGTTAGTCGGAATGCGACATTGGCTGTAGCAGGTAATTTTTTAAATAAAGTTTTAAAAGAAAAATTATTCTAAACATTACACCATGCCTTGAATAATATGAAAATATAAATTATTTTAGTACTGCGGGAGGAATTTCGTTCTGAACCTCATGATATCCAAGTAGCAGCTGGTGAACCTACTTTATTAGAATGCTCTCCCCCACGAGGTGTACCAGAACCAGCTGTGAATTGGACTAAGGATGGACAAACAATAGACGTTGAAGTAAATGGAAGAATAACAATTACGGAATCCGGTAGTTTAAAAATTCTAGAAACAATACCGTCTGATAGTGGTCTCTACAGATGTGTGGCCACAAATGTAGCAGCGCAAAGACAATCTAGGGCAGCTGCATTAATCATTTTGAGAAGACCACACTTTTTAGTAAAACCTAGTAATATCACTGCTCTAGTTGGACAGAAAGTTGAATTTAATTGTCAGGTAATTATAAATAATTTATTAAAATGTCTGTTTTCATTCTGAAGTTGTAACCAATGTGCGTGTTATTTTAATATGTATAAATTACAGAGCCATGATCCAAGTGTTTCACTGACCTGGATTCGTGAAGACGGGCCTCTGCCGTCGCATGCAAGCGTTCATCGAGGGATATTGCGTTTAGAGCATGTGGCTGCATCTGATACCGGAATTTATTCTTGTCGAGCAGATAGCCATGCGGGCACTAGTATAGCCAGCGCCACTCTCACTGTTAGTTGTAAGTACACTTTGATCGGTTCAATGGTTTGTTTTTATTACGTTTATATGGATCGGTTAGGGTATTTCGGTGCGACTGATCTAATTTTACATTTATGGTTTCAGCGTTACCGCATTTCACACATGAATCAACAAATCTAACCGCTTGGGAAGGTGATGTTGTTTCGATTCCATGTGAGGCCAAAGGATTACCTAGACCTATAATATTTTGGATAATCGAAGGAAACCAGGATTCTTTGTTTTTCACGGGATGTGTAAGCAAATCCAATATGTTGCAATTCGATAATGTTACTCCGGAAAATTCGGGAAGATTACTTTGTACGGCTGTAAACACAGCCGGTAGTTCCTTGCAAACATCACATTTAAAGGTAGCCAACTTGTATAAATTATTATTTATTTTATTATTATTATTTATTTAGATATCAATTCAATAATGATTTTATACTGTTTATTTAGGTTCTATCCACCAACAAAGAGAATTTGAGCCAGCCCCAGAAAAATCCATTAAAAATTACTGATTATGAATTGGATCAAGCAAGAAATTATTTGCGGCAAGATGTACTTGTTCTAAGAAGAATAGAAACGTTATCTACTACATCTTTAAAAGTTGTTTGGGATGTAAGTATCCTAAATAAAGTATATTGTACATAGAAAAAGTTTTTTTTTTTTTTTTTTTTACTTTTATTAATATTTTGCTTTTATTGCAGGTTATGACAGATTACAATGAATATTTGGAAGGAGTAAAAATTTGGTACAATGGAACATCTATAAACTGGCGTAATGCCAGTCTCGAAGATATTTCAATTTCGAATACAAACGATGAATCAAATTCTTGTTATGTAAATGGAACTTTAACTACAATTCATAACAGTGGGTCTTCGAGCCATGTGCTAACAGGTTTAATGCCTTATACACAGTATGAAATATTTTTAATGCCGTTCTATAAAATGTTATTGGGAAAACCATCGAATTTAATGGCTGGAAATACAGATGAAGACGGTATGTGTTATTCTAATAAGACTAACTAATAGTATATTTTTATAGATTGATTTTTAACGATCTGTTTTGTTGCTACAGTTCCATCTGCCCCACCACAAAGTATTACTGCAGGTGTTATAAATTCTACATCAGCTTGGATTCGTTGGGAGCCTCCGCCTTATTATAGTTGGAATGGTGAACTAGTTGGATACTTGGTAATAAAAAATACTTTTTCTAATGTTTGTTTCTCATAGCATTTTATTACTTTGTATAAACAACTAATTGTGTTGCTACAGATTGAAATACGAGTAGGCAGTGGGAGTAACGGTCGTGTGGTGGGTCAAATGTCGCTTAATGCAAGAACACGAGCTGCAACCGCAAGTAGCCTTCGTGCTGGTGGAAAATATAGCGCTCGCGCAGCCGCCGTCACTCCTAAAGGTCCTGGACCATTCAGCTCTCCAGTCCAAATACAAATGACACCAACGCATCTTCAGCGACAATATGTGCAGTAAGTCGACCTAATTTCGTTAGTTCTATTACTTTTATAAATAGTATTGTATAAGTACACAAAAGTTTCTTTTTGATCAGTAATTCTGAAGAATTGCCCTATATTGCCCCGCAGACCACCCGCCTTGTGAGGCTCATTGTGCATTTTATTTACGTGTTCTCGAATTAACGCAAATGAGAAACCAGTTTGTTTTATCGATAATATTTTAGATTTCAATAATATGTACAATTTTATTTTTATATAATTATTAATACTAGTTGTGCTCCGCGGTTTCACTCGCCGTTTAATTTAAAAGAAATCGGTTCAAAAGTCCATGTTAATCGCTTTGTTCTTTTCTATTGGTGAAAGAATTTTAAAATTGTATTTTTTGAGTCAAAACAAACAAACAATCAAATATTTTCTCCTTATAATATAACTGCTCCCATTAAATTTAAAATCATTATCACACTCAAACATGAAAATTAAAATATTAACGCGAAACATCCTCTTTTAATAGACAGATTTAATCTGCGAATAAAAATATTTGTAAATGTTTATAAAGACTTGCGTTAATTTGATGACACATTCTATAAATATTAATTATTATAAATTCAAGGTGTTATTAAATCTTTGCTGAATACTATGCACTTAAGTGTATCTTAAATGTGCGACCAAAGTATGGTACATAAGTTTACTTTTATTTTCACTTTTATGATAGCCATGTGTTTGGCTAATACTATTTAATCTAAACAATGACCAACATGGAATACAACCTACTACAACGGCAATAAAATTGTTAAAATTTATAATGTGTTTCTGTTTAGGACGGAACCTCCAAACGACACAAATGTACAAAGCCTATTTCATGAAACATGGCTATTGGCTCTTGGATTGACAATGTTTTCTGTAATAGTGATTGGAATATTCAGCTTCTATTATATTAAAAGAAGACACGATACTCAACGAAAGAAAGCTCATGGTAAGATACCCCAATGATAAGAAAATTGTATAGTTAAACGCGTTTTAATGTGATAGTTTTATTTTATCACTTTACGATCTAGTTGTATTTAGTAAATACTTTTTTTTAAATGTGTAAGTAATTTTTTATACATCTATTAATTATATATACAATTTCATTGGTTAAAAAGCAGATTATTAGAATTATAAATTATTATATATGAATGAATATATATTAAAGTTAAAATATAAATAGGATTCAAAAGGCAACTTAAAATGGTAAAATGCAGAAGCTTAATGCCAGGTGTTGCCAATGCTTAAGGCCTGTCAAATTTTGGTAATGGTGATTTGGTATTCTTCATTAAGATAATCATTGAAAGAAAGAAATGGTCATTCAATGCATAACTTCAGGACAGAACCTACGCATTTATGATTGGTCGACTACTGTAACCAACCTTAAACATATTTTTTGATTCATAAGTGCCTGTAAAGGTTTAGTGAAATTAGTATTGAAACTTTTATTTTAGCGATAATTTTATTGAAACATAAATTTAAGTAGTCTTTTCAAATGCTATTTGTTGTATAATAAACTTCATCGAATTCATTAAGTAGCATATCTCACTTTTAACTTTTGTAGGTTTTTTAAAATTGATTATATTTTTTGTTTTAGCTCAATCTATAGTTACTGCTCAACAGTGTTTATTAAATAAAGAAACTATATGGCTAAGAGATAGACCTGTATTTGCTTCCAATGAACACACCATGGATGGTTTGAGTTGTCATCAAAGTTTACTACATGGTAAGTCCTATACTTATTATTATTTAATTTCCATACAGGTTTACAAGAATTTAAATTTGAGTTGCCGGAATCAGCAGAGATACGCAAAAGAGTTATTTCAAGTAAAATTAAAATACCTTCGGTGAAAAATAAATATTATACATGTATGTATAGTAATTATTACTACAGCCTATACAGATTCAAAAACCGTCAAGTGTCCAAGTCATATTTAGGTTTTAGTCTGTGGCTTCAACAGTTTTTAGGAGCTTACTATATCAATTTATTATCAAGTGTTAGTCTGTTTTCAGAGTGCGGTTACGAAACGGGCAGTTAATTTAATAATAAAGTAGCGAAATTTATCTTTGTCATCTCCCATTTAGTAATCGCATAATTTAGCCGCATAGTGGGACCAATCACTGCTGTTAAACGATAATGTGTTGATCACCCCTAGTCATAGTCACTTTGATCCATCACTTTGAAGGTCTGCTTATTATATGAGATATATACACAGTCACATACCGCGCGCCAATAAATAAGTATATAGGTACCATTCGAATAAAATTCTCTAAATGATCGCAAAACCACATTAATATCTATTACATAGATTAAAAGAACCTAGTGCAAAATCAGGTAGAAGAAATAGGGACTTTATTGTATATCCTGTAAAGATAAACTGCTTTAATCTTTATTTTTTTATTGCTTACCAGGTGCTCAGTCCTCCAGTGGAATGAGTGTAGAACCAGAATATAGTCTTCCACAAAATTCAATTCATGCTCTTGATGCCTCCAGCGTGGACCGACTTAGAAGACTACCGCCTGAACCTTATGCTTCTAGTGCTATCTACACTGAGCTTAATTTTAAGGTTTGTATAATTTTGAACTAATTGTACCTTGTATCTATACTCTATTCTACGAGATTAATAGTGACTTCAGCAGATATTAACAGAACTGTCCGATGGTATCAGGAAATTTCGCTTTGTTCTATTCATTTAAATGTAATTTTTACATTATTTACTTTTCAACGATATTTACATTCTTGTGTAATTACGTTTAGACGCGATGACGTCACTATTTCGTCATCGACATTCTCGTGAAATATACTTTATTGTGTTATTATTATACTGTCTATTTACTAAACACCTTTAAAAATGTATACACACAAATCGAAAAACCTCGCCAATAGTATGGCGATCTTCATCAGAATTACTGTAGGTACTGGAATTCCATACTCCAAACAAGGATTGCTAAGCCATTGTTTGATTTTCGGATTCTAAATATTTTAGGTTTAAAATTTATAGGACATTAAAATTAAAGTTTGTTAAAACTTGCAAACATATTGGAAATAGAGAAAAGCACCAAGGGATTTAGTCTTAAATATGATATGAATAACGATATTTTTTTAGACAGTATGTTGGTCAAGAACGATAAAAAAATGTAGGGTATTTGTGTGAAATACCTATGTATATATAGTATACCAGAAACGATGATTCGGACCTTGATAATAATTAAATGACAGCTGTGCCACTGTGGATCCTTGTCTTACTTAACGAAAAGTCAAGAGTACTAATTGTTATAGTAACTAAGTATTTTGGACAGATTTCATTAACTAAGACAGGCAACGGCGTGGCGGGTCAGTAATTTATTCAGTCCACTATAAAGGCATAATTTGTAATATTACAACCATTTAATGAAATTTGTTGTTAAATGTAAAGGGCACTAAAGTCGACTTAACGCCCGTACAAACGTACTTCCAATATTACAACTTGCCTGTTGGTCGAAGTCATGTTCGTAATTGTACGCAAAAATCTTTTTGTTGTGGGTAATATTTTTTTGTATTATAACATTTAAAAAAAAATACCCAACACAGAAATATTAATAAATACAATGACCGACAAAAATATTATTTTAATTTAGCGCCAAACAGTAATCGAATATTATTGGAAGTGCGAAAGCTAATTTTGTATGGAGAACGCGGAGTTCGCGATTACGAATGCAGTGCCCTTAATATAATGTCAACCAATACAGAACACTAAGCTGCCATGTGTTTGGCAGATGACCTCTATTTCTCATACTTCTCAAATACATAGTATATATTACAAGTTTATATTATAAAATAAAATATCGTCTGTCTATCTGCCTGCTTATATAAAACTACTTATCCAATTTTCGTGATATAAGCTTTGTTACGATAGATGACATATTATTTCATAGAGCCATGCAAGTAGAGATTTCGATCGCTTAAAACATTAACAGGAGTTTTAGTCGGAGTCTCAACAGCTTTAGCGTGGCCCCTTGGGCAACTTTGTCATTCTATTAAACAACCATTCTTATAATATAATAAAATATACAAAATATATAAATATATGATTTATATGTTTTAACCGTGACCATTCATTACATTATTCTAATCATTATTATATAAAAGTACATCTGCAATTTGTTTAAACAGGATTCCAACAGCCACGGAGAATGTCTCGCAAGATGTCCAGCAAGCTCCAGCTCCCATAACAATAGTATAGTCAGATCTTGCAACGGAAGTATTCAATACTCAAACGGAGAATGCTCCACATGCTGCCAAAGCACATCCAGCAGATCAACACGAGATTACAGAGAATCTCACAGACAAGACAACGAAATAAACATCGCCGAAGATGATTGTCAATCCTGCAACACCAATCGTTCTGGCTCTAGAAGTAGACAGGACAAAGGTAAAGCTTCGAATGCGATGTCAGAACTGGACTACGATTATCCCCAATGGCATTGGCTTGGCAGAGATAATAGCTTTAGAATGCCTATTCATACTTCTAGATCGTCTGGTGCGGGAAGAAGTGATCAGGGATGTCAAATAAATCTTAATGATATTTTGCCTCCTCCGCCTTATGAGGTAAGGTTTTAATTGATTTATGTTCTTTTGTTTTTGAAAGTAGAAACTTAACTTTACGTTTCAAATTTTATTATGAACAGCTTTAGATATGAAAAGTACCCAGTAGATTAGCTGAAACATTATTTTAATACTGAAAAAAAAAACTAGAAATACGTAACGACATTTTTTCCAGGATTATTATTAGAGCGCTGAGTTTGTATCTACCTGATAATAAGCAGCACCTACAAAGTACATGAATGGGGTCAATAAATACATTTGTTATTTGTCAGCAGAGATCGCTCTCACCATATTTATAAATTGCCGCCAATATTTATAAATTATTTCGTTTGTTTCAGAGTCCACATGACAAGAACTGAACGAGTTCAAAGTATGGTAGTTTCTTATTAATACATACTTTGTCTTTAACAACGCAAAGCAATAAATAAAAATATCATTATTATCGATATATTCGTTAGAATTTAAATAAGTATAATATAGTAGTTTTCAGTAAAATGATTGTAGAAAAACATTAAAAAGAAATTTGTAAAAATCATAGTTTTCCTAAATATATTCTAGTCACAGTATTAAAGATTTTGGAAAAGTAACTCTTATATAGAATCACATTACTAGTAGGTTAACAAAATTTGTATAAAGTAAGCTGTTTTTACTTCAAAGAAAGTGAGCAATTTGGCTTTACTGAACTAAAAGTGAGCTCACAAAGGCTCTTTCATTGACGCATTTACAGGAATAAAATGAGAAAGCTTTGCGGAATTTTGTAATAGAGTTTAATTTCGTAATCATGTTGTTAAAATTTCTACTTTACACATTAGTGAACTTATAACACTGCCATATGTAGTATATAATTTATTTTTAGTTGTGTAATATTCAACTGTGATATTATTAGATAGTTTTGTAGAATGTGTATTATACAATAAGTTAAGCTTCCCTTTTATGTACTTCACTGAAAATTTAGAAGTTTTACACTTGCTAAAATTATTACAGATTGTCCATTGTTAAATATTTTTCAAGTGAACAAATATTTTAACCATTTAAATAAATTTTCTGAATAATATTTTGTTGTTTTATTTCTTTTTAATTTCATAGTTTTTTTTACTTAATTAAAAACAATAAATACATATGAAGTAGGTACTATACCAATATTGTTATTTTAATTTATTACTAACGTAGTAATATATGTATGGTGTACTAATTAATAAAATATCATGTAATTTTTACTACTTTTTACAAACAACCAAAAAAAATAGTAGGGTTTTCTTCGAACAAATTATTGAAACGATTAATCGGTAACAGCTAAAACAATGTTAGAAACCGAACAACTGAACGTATATATTTTTGTACTGACTTCTATCTCATTCACAGTTTTTTTACCCATTTTTTTTATTTTTTCGTAGATTATTCCAACATTTCCTTTCATACAAACCTTGTTCTGACAATTACAAACACAACAAAAAATAATTAGCCAAATAGGTGCAGCCGTTCTGAAGGGATGCGCTACATAAATTCTACAATTATCTATAAAATCATATAGATAATTGTAGATAGATATTTACATAGATATAATATATCTATATGATTTTAATTTTTATAATACATTCTTTATTGCACAAAATTACTAGGTAAGCTTAATACCTTAGGACATTTTCTACCATCAACCAACATTGATATACTAAGAGTTAGATATATCATCACGGGTGCCTTATGGCGCAGGGGACCGCCTAGATGGCCCCAGAGAGGGGTTTTATTCCCACCAAGTCGTATCCGATGGTATTCTGAGTTTACACCAAACAAGTGGCCAGCTTGTCGTGGAATTTGATCGTGGATAGAACCCATAACCTATCTAAAAAATAGTTTCAAAGGTTGGTATAGTGAAACTGCTACAGCTTAATGTGCTCTCCCAGGCATATGATACAGCTATTGACAGCATCAGTCTAGTGGTATTGTCAACAGCTGTACATATATTTATAAACTATAAACTCATTGATACATAATCGGGCATTGAACCCTTGACCAAACATCTGTTGTGATTTTAAGTCTTAGGTCTAACCAATTCAGCCACGAAGTATAACATTTATATATTTCTTTTTAAATATTTTCATATTATAAATCTTCTCAAGTTTATTGCGATCAATAAATATGGGTTTATGTTTAAGTTTATGTTTATACCCAGAACCTCAGGTTTAACCACAATAAGACGGCCAAAACATCTAATAAAAGAAAACATTCCCATAAAAATGTGAGCAAAATACAAAGATCATAACATTTCATTGAATATTTAAAAGGGCTTTACTGCAGTTCAAAGTAAAACTATAAAAAGTCGGACATAGCTTTTTCTTTAAGTTTTTATTATTCAA
Organism: Monopis laevigella; assembly: GCA_947458855.1. Taxonomy (NCBI): domain Eukaryota; kingdom Metazoa; phylum Arthropoda; class Insecta; order Lepidoptera; family Tineidae; genus Monopis; species Monopis laevigella. The sequence continues at coordinate 9,484,053 of OX381588.1, forward strand.
CGTTCAAAGTTGGTTTGCTCCAAGATCGCGTGTGATGTTTATAGCATTTGAGATATAAAGGCTATATAAGGGCGGCATAAATAATATACTACTTAGTAATGAAGCACGTCGTTACCTGACGCTTACAACTCTTCATAAACTCATAAAGTCTCCAAGTTTTAAAGCCTTAAAACAAAGCCTCTTGCTCCGTGTTTATAACTATAATTACAAAATCTGATACAGTTTTTATTAAAATAGTTTTTCTTTATTGAAGAATGGCGCGTATCTACGACGATCAGACTTAAAATGTCAATGAATGAAGTCGATCAATTTCTTCATTATTAGTTATCAGCATTGATCGCCCCAACTACAATGCCAGCTAAATGATGACGTTAAAGAAATGGCGACGACCAATATGAATTTTCATTTCGAGTCTACTTAAATATCCATGCTGTTTTTTCGGCAAATCAACTGCCCGCTTCGCAACAGCACCCTAAAAGTAGACTATCCATCTCCTGAAAACCGGTGAAGGAAATGACTCGGTAAATAAAGTTAATGATTTTTAAAGATTGTATAAAAATAGGTCTTGTATAGAACGATTTTTGTTTTTATTGAATAATGTTATATATATATTTTTTTCAATCAAACTTAGAACAAACGAACAAAAATCCTAAAAAAACTTTTCGAACAAATTTCCTAAAATAATCGCAAAGCGGAAAGGAATTCTTTGTGTTGAAGTTCGGTTGATGGTGAAAATAATAATAATATAAAGAATATTTTACACATATTACCCAATTCACAAAACAAGCTACCTTCTTAGCCTTATGTACTTACTGTATCTAAAGTACTTTTATTTAAATCATCATCAGCCTATTGCAGTCCACTGCTGGACATAGGCCTCTCCCAAGGCGCGCCAACGATACTGGCCTTTTGCAATTTGCATCCAAGTCCTGCTAGCCACGTTCCGCAGGATGTCACTCCATCTTCCCGCAGGGCGTCCTACACTACGTGCACCAAGCCGTGGTCTCCGCCTTGGGTCTGTTTGCTACAATTGTTGTCTCTTTTGCGGCAAACGTGACCAGTCCTCTATCACTTTAGCTTACTGACTCTTTGAGCTATGTCAGTGACTTTGGATCTCCTATGGATATCTTCGTTCCGAATTTTATCCGTAAGAGACCCTCTTCCATAGCTCGCTGAGCGACTTTGCGGACCAGTCTAAACGTAAGTGTCCACGTTCCGGCACCGTACGACGTTACTGGTAAGGCGCACTGATTTTTATGAAATGGGTGGTTGAATTGACGATAAGGCAGCGAGTATAGTAAAATATACTAATATTTAATACTAATATAATAATATTGACAGCCTCCGTAGACTAGTGGTCTTGCGTCTTTGGCGTTGTATCAGGAGGTCGTGGGTTCGATTCCCACCCATGACAACAAAATATTAGTACCTACGCTTTTTCTGTACAGTTTGTCATGGTCTGGGTGTTTATAAAATATAATATGTATTATATTGTTGCTTCTGGTACACATCGTACAAGCCTAGAACTTAGTTTGTGAAGTAAAGCAATATGTGTAAATTGTCCTACATATTATTTTATTTATTTTATTTTATACTGATAATGCATTTCGTCTTTGTCGCCGGCAATTTGGTAATCGCATCATTTAGCGCCGAGTGGGAGCGATCAATGTTATTTAACAACAATTATTGATTCAATAAAAAATAAAATTACAATTTACAAACATTATACAATTTACAATCATTATACAATTTACAATCATTATACAATTTACAAACATTATACAATTTAAAAACATTATTATACAACAATTTATAATCAGCACTTTTACTTTAATAAAGTTTCACCAATTTAATCCCTGAAAAAACAGCAGGAAAATGTTTTAGGGCACGTAAATAAAGGTAAGTTATAAATGAATAAGTACCTAAAAACGTATTGTGTAAAAGTAAGTTAAGAGCATTTGGCAATAAATCGTGAAAGTCGATTTATACTTGTCGTCGCTCGTTTTTGCCCTGAAACCTCGATCTTGGAAGTTTATTGAAGAAGAACGGTAAGATTTTTCTCATAGGTACTTTTATACACGTGGAAATAAATTCGTTCTTTCGTGAAGCCAAGTAATACCTATACTTACTTATCATTTTTTATTTGATTTACCAATATATTTTGAGCATTAAATATTCAGATAAGCGAATATACGTATTATATTATAACTTGGTTTCACGAAAAACCAAATTTATTTCCACGTATCAAGCTTAAGAAAATATATACATATACTATTATATATACTATTAAGTTAAAAAAAAGGTAAAATCTCAATCAACTATTATATAGGTATATTATATCCAAGATATTTTGAGATTACCAAGAAATTTTACTATTACCATGGTGATTATGAACAAATTTTCAGCAATAGATATCAGCGTATATAATTTATTCAACGTTTCTGAAACAACGGTTTGGTTGAAAACACTTTCTGTTCTCGTCAAAAACGTTCCACATCAGGTTTAAACTATTACTTTTGTAGTTAGGTTGTTACTCTTTTCTACAAACAAATTGACAGAAAGAAAACAGAGGTTTATCTAGCTCTGGTTTATTGAAACGTTGCTGAACAGAGTCGAAGTTTAACAAAACTTTTTCGCAAGCATTTAAAATCTATAGCTGTAATCACGCAATTCAGTGAGTTGCAATGGTAACGATTTCAGTCGTTACATGTCGTTGTTGCGGTCGTTAGCCATCTGAAAGGATACTGAAGCCAACTCGAATGTTACTTTGTTGGCATTTGTAACGAATAAAATAATTTTATTATACTATCATGCTATAATGGTTGATGTTTTTAACGTAGAAAATACATATGTTATATTACATCGCCTATGATTATTCTTATTGTATCAATGATGGAATTGAAGAACTTAGAGCGGTAATTAAATTACGGGTTTCCGTAGCTATCAATTTGTGTAGCTATCATGTACGTTTTGTAAATCAAAATTAAAAAGAGGCCTAATGTAGAGAAGATCATCATTATGTCAATGAATGGGGTCGATCAATGCATTATTGGTAAACACTATGGTTGCTCCTACTATGCCGGTGACAAAGACGAATTAATATTACGACTCGACTTAAGGGAGGTCTGGTGAGGCCCTTCGATGCTCATGCTGATTCAACTGCAAAGTACTACTCTTCACGCGCACGACGGTGCATCGGTAACGCTACCTTACATATGTATGTTAACCTTCCCCCGACCCTTAAGAAGAGAAAGAGCACGTATGACATTATACCTACAATAATTAGGCAGCAAAACGACTTTTGGGCCAAAACTATTTTCTGCGCCTTAATATTATACTTTAATGGATTTTTTAAATATTGGTCTCATTTTTTCCTACGTTTTTCTTTCTTTTTAATTTTCTGTCTTAATATTTTCTCTGAAATCTGAAAAAAAACGCTAAAAATAATGGTGGGGTGCCTATTTTGTAACCGTAATCTGGAAAGAGACCACCACCTCGACAATAAATCGAGTAGGCTCCTAAATACCGGTAAACACAATGACTAAAACAGAGGTCTACAATAGAGCGATAAAGTTCTAAGATGCAATAAAGCAAAAAAGAAAAAGCGCTAAGCACTTCTACTACTTACTTAAATAATAACTTGCTACCATGTGGTAGCTCCCATGAGGGAATTATATAGGTAATAGTGACTATGAAAATAAGTTTTACTGTCTATAAAAGTGTCAGGATATTCATACGATATAATAAGTTACTTAAATAAGAATTAAGAGTGGCCACCGGCCCGCATGTCCATTTTATGTGGACATTCGTTGTGTGTCTGGGACGTCATAAAGACGTCGTAATTTTTATGTTCCTCAACGTTCTTAAGGGTTGTTGTTGGTGATGAATTTGGTAGTATAGGTACTTTGTAAAACTAAATAAAATTTTGTAACTTTTGATGTTATTTTTTTGGGAACTTTACATGACAATATCAAAATTTCAAATGTAATTCGAACGAACGAATGATTCGTAGGCGAACGGTAAAGTAGGCTCGTATCAAATGCCAAGTCGTCTTTGTTGCCACCCATCTCGTAACCGCATCATTTAGCCGATAGAGTAGGAATGATCAATGCTGTTAAACTACAATGTATTTATCGACTCCATTAATGTTCGTGTAGATATTCTTACTATCAGATAATTACAAAGTCACATACCGTGCTCCAAAATAAAATATTAAAAAAAACGCAAAAGTAACTCAACTGCAGCGGTCGCGGTGTACGGGTGAGCAAGCGGCCGATCCTCCGCGGCGAGCTGTGCCCTGCTACGTGCCAACTGCTGAACTGGGTAAGGTAACACATAAACGCATAGACGGTTTTAATTATAAAAATAAAATAAATAATTATCATCACGGGTGCCTTTTTTTGGCTCCCGAAAACCGTTCAAATAGCCTTAGGTTACCCAGCAGAGGGATTCTTATTTCTCCGATGGTATTCGGAGGCAACACATAACAAGTGGCGAACTTGTTGCGGTGTTTATGATAGTAAAGTCTCGTTGTATAAAGCGGTCACCCATCCCAGGTCAGGCCTTGTTATCATCTGCTTAACCTTGTTATCAGTTGCGCAGTAGAAGCGGCCCTAGTGGTGACACTAGGCTAGGGCCGCTTTTTAAAGATTATAATTAATGATATATTAAACTAGCTGATTCACGCAACTTTGTCTGCGTAACTTTAACCGTTTACAGCGTACGCTCAAAAGGATTATTTTTTCTCCGTTTTCGCAACATTCGTTACTCCGCTCATATTCGCTGTAACATGATGTTAGCCTTCTCCGAATGTTGGATAGCCCATTTAGGCTATCCAACATTAAAATATTTTTTAAATTCCAACCAGTAGTTCCTGAGATTTTATAATATTAGTATACATACAATGATAATTTAACATAAGACTTACGACTCGTCACGAATATTATACCGCTATGTATTCTCTACTGGTCAAACTGTAAAGAATACCTATAGCGGCATTAATGGAGCCATTGTAGGTAATTGCACTTAATTTGTGCAATATATTTTCTTATTATTATTAAGGTTTAAATTATTTATATTATTCATTACCATGTACTATTATTAATTAAGTTTAGCTTTTTATAGTTAGTTTATCAAACTAAGATATTATTATTATTTTTGATTAAGACCTCTTTTTTTAACAAAAATAATGACTTTTATAATATAAAATAATCATTTAAGAATATATAAATAAGAAAAATAAAAAAAGGATATTACTTGGTTGTATTTCATGGTAAGGTCTAACATGAGTTTTTCGTAAACAATATTTTACTTACTATATAGTTTAAACTTTAAACGGTAGAGGTCCACCGATAGGATCGCTTTATTTTTCTCGATAGTACAAATAAACCAGGTGGGCGATTCTCGCGCTTTCGACATTCATCTCGATTCGAGATTTGTAAAAGATTGTTTACGAAAAACTCATGGTAGAGATACAGGACTAAAAAGCTTGAATACTTAAACTGAGATTAAATCTGAGACTAAAGGCCGGATTAATAGCCGTTGCTAAGCACGCGCTTAGACTTAGCCGTTGCATCAGACAGTCAAACTGCATATAGAAAAACTCATCATTGGCAGTTGAAAGCAACCACTTGTACTAAGCAACGACTAGTAATATTTGCATTATAGTCATTGCTTAACAAGCGTTAGAAACTTAGCTGTTGCTTCGGACTGTCAAATTACATATGGAAAAAATAAATTTTGACAGTTGGAAGCAACGACTTGGGATAAGCAACGACTATTAATCTCAGCCTAATAGTTGTTGCTTCTAACTGTAAAAACAATGTTATTTCATATGTAGTTTGACAGTCGAAGCAATATATAAGTCTTAGCGCTTGTTAAGCAACGACTACTAATTTCAACCTTAGCATTATAATGGCAGAATATTTTATGTTGAAGTCAATTAAAATAACTATTTATATCTGTCGCTTACTTTCGTAAAGAGACAATAAAGTACCTTAAAGCACTTTGTTATGAAGATTTTAGCGATGCTTTATGTAAATTTATGGTAGTTACCGTATCTTAATTTTAAAGTGAAATTTATGTAAATAACATGTAGGCTTCCTGGCCTATTTCCATTCAGAATACATTTATCATAAGATCCCGATCGAGAGCAAGCCCACTTTGCAAATTATCCCATGTTTCTGTGAGGAATCTTCCTTTCTACATCTTATTTAAATATATTACCACGTACAAAATGAATAAATTTTTGGTGAGTATTTCGTAAATAACAAAATATATTTCGACGTCAAACTGATATTTGATTTAAACCATGAAAATCTAATAAATATTATGTTAATAATTTGTATTAGTCAAGCTTTAAAAAGCTCTAGACTTGTACTATGTGTACCATAAATAATTAAGTCCTTTATACATGGTGACTTTGAAAGGATGTACTTTGGGCTAATATGAGGTTCTACTGATCAATACGAACAACTTTTCCCATGAAACCATGTGTCACAAATGAAAAAAAAATAGGCTTACTAGTTTGTATGGAGAAGGCAATTTTTTTTTCATTTGCGGCACATGGTTCCATGGGAAAAGTTATTCGTATTGATCAGTAGAACCTCATTGTAGCCCAAAGTACATCCTTTCAAAGTCACCATATCAAGTAATATTTTTAGAATTATAAAACACACTTTGGTTGTATTTTCAAGAGTTAATAGATTTTTAATAAAGAGACTATCTAATTAGAATCGAGAAAGTAATATTGAAATGAAAAATGAAATATTTAAATGAAAAATGAAAATGAAATATTTATTTATTAGGTAACAAATGCTTATAACTAGATACAAAGTTGCTTTGGGATCTACTTTTAGGTATATAGAACACCTGTGCCAGTAGACCCCGCTCTTTTTTTTGAATTTTTATTAATACCTAATAACAAAAGTGCATGCGCATGCGAACTAAAATAAGTATACATATGTGAAGTAGTATTGTGTAGGTATATAAAGTGTGTTTTTCTGATGTGTGTATACCAAAAGCTATATACTAAAATATTAACACCTACATGTTCTTTTTTTTAAACTTTATTATCGCTAACATCATTTAGACGTTTTTAGATGTTTGAGTTCGCAAATCCATTTCAGTCGTAGCGCATGTTAAATAGCCTTCCTCAAGAATTAAAAAATCCGACGGCATGGTTCAATATTTTTCATTGATGCTCCGTTCCTTTTGGCCGTAGCGTGTTATAATATAGCCTATAACCTTATATGTATGTATGTATGTATGTATCATCACGGGTGCCTTACGGCGCCCGAGACCGCCTAGACGGCCCCAGGGTACCCAGCGGAGGGGTTTTAATCCCACCTCGTCGTAGCCGATGGTATGAGTCTACACCGAACAAGTGGCTAGCTCGTTGCAATGTTTTGAATAGACTCAATAACCCATCTATAAACAGTTTCACAAGTTGGTATAGTGAAACCGGGACCGACAGCTTAACGTGCTCTCCGAGGCACTATAGTGGTGTTGTCAAACAAATGTACATAATTTTTTTAAATTAAAAACTCATTGGTACACACCGGGATTCGAACCAGGGACCTTAGTGTTTTTAAGAATATACTACGATAAATATGCTATCCAACACCATTTTTTTTTATAACTCGAACCAGTATTTCGAATCTCTGGATTAGTGCGTTCAAACAAACGGTTTAGCTTTATGCCACGCCCAATATTAATAAAAAAATGACTAAAACCAATTTTTTTTTTTTTTTTCTGTAAGTAGTTACTCTAGTTTGTCACATACCTACCCCTAATATTAGCTAAGTAAGTGCTGAACAGTTTGGCTATACAGTCTTTAATGTACAAGTTAGACAAAACCAGGGTAAGCTAGTGTATTTGGCCCCCAGAGTGCATTCCCTCTGCGGTGCACTAATCCATTAGTTGGACATGAAAAGTTAATATTCGCCCCCTAGTAAAATATGAAGGGGCAGGTAGGTAGCACTGGGGCATACTTTTATTTCTTTCTTGGGAGCCTTAAACGGGGAAAAATATTGTATGCCATAAGTATTACTAACATTCTGGTTAGTTAATAGTGATAATAGTATTTAATAGTGATAGAGCTGTAAAAACAACACGAAAATAAAAGTTCACATAGGTATATAACTGAGGATTGTTTATTAGTGTCATGTCACATATAATATTTATTAGTGTCATGTTTGTAGCACATAGTTTAAGTCTAGAGCTTAGTGTATGACCAGTTAAATATGTGAACTTTTTAATAATAGTAATAAGTCCTTCCATTATCTATACTAATATAATAATAATAATAATATGTAGTACAAATTACACATATTGCTCTGGTCACAAACTAAGCTCTAGGCTTGTACTATGTGTACCAGAAGCAACGATATAATACATATTATATTTTATAAACACCCAGACCATGACAAACTGTACAGAAAAAACGTACTAATATTTTTTGCCATGGGTGGGAATCGAACCCACGACCTCCGGATACAACGCCAAAGGCGCAACCACTAGTCTACGGAGGCTGTCTAGCTATAAAGCTGAATAGTTTGTTTATTTGTTTGGTTAAAAGCGCTAATCTCATGAACTACTGGTTCGAATTGAAAAATTATTTAAGTGTTGTATAGCACATTTATCGAGGAAGGTTATAACACGCTACGATGAAACGGAATGAAGCATCAATGAAAAATGTTGCAAAAACGGGGAAAAAATATTCCTTATAAGAGCTTCCGTTGGGTGCGCTGCGTAAACGGTTACGCAGACTAAGTTATATTTAATATGTAAAGCAGATATAACCTTACTCAAAGACTGGCACTTTTTGCTTTAGGTTTGTATGGCGACTATACATTTTTTTAGACAGACAATTTAGGTCTTAGGACATTTCCTTAATATTCATTCTTTCAGGCCTAAAATTGCCTTGAAAGAGGTTTTGAGTCGAGTCGTAAAACACAGTCGCGAAACAACAAGTTTTCTATAATAACACCACTCTACTTACGTCTGCTATTAACGCAAGTTTGACGCACTTTCTTTCTTTTCCTTATAACATTTTTTTTTCTTCTCTTGAAATACTTAAATATGAAATAACTTACTCTAATGTTTTAACTATACTAGGTATTTTACTATTTTTTTTTTTAATTCGCAAAGTTTTGTCTCTAAATTCTTGTAAATTAAATTGCATTAAAACTTAAACTACCAAAAGTTCTCCAAGCTGCACAATTCAACTGCTTTATAACCCAAGAAAACCTCCGAGAGATGTTTAATTTATCCTCTGATTGGTGAGTTTAGTTAAGTAATTTATTCGGAGCACACTATCGTACCAGATTTAATTGTTCTTGTACAGAGAAGACGTAAATCTTAGTAGAGACTAAGCGATCTGATTTACATAAACCGAAGCTTAATTTTAGTCCTTTAAGCAAAGCTAGCAGAGACTTTTAAATTGTGGCAATTAATTTAAATAATTAAGACGGCATTTTATCGGTAACAAAATGAAATGTTAAGGTTTCTCCAGTCAAACGTACTAACCATGTTATTAATGTAATTAATGACAAATTTACAATTTTGTACTTGATCAATTACTAGATGCCCGATTCGGCTTCGCAATGATTTGGTCTTCCAACCTCCAAATCATTCCTTTATAGTACGACCATGTAATTAAATTTTGACAATACATTATTGCAATAATACACACACCGGCAGAATTAGCGGAACACAAAAAAAGGAAGAATTAATATATCTTTTTCGTAGCACTGGCCGGTTACATTATTTTTTTATATTTTTTTACATATATTTTTTCAAAACGTCTAATTTGAAAATATCAACAGTTATTTTTTTTATTCGTTTGTTTTAATTTTTCATTCATACATCTCTATCGACTGCTTCGAAGTAGATTTTCCGTTTTCGTAAGGTTCATAAATTTCATTTGAAAAACATTATATTGCTGTTTTATGAGACTTATGTGTTTTTTTGCTTATTGATACGTTACGAACATCTAAGTTTGCCTGATAGCGTTAAGCTATCAGAAATCATCAGGGCAGATGAAATGAGAAGAAATGGTCAATCCTACAGATCGATTGAAACAAGACTTCGTCGACCGTTATAAACGATTCATCGTAGCATCAAACGGTACAGATTGACGAATTCTCTAGTGAGGAGAAGAGGACAAGGCAGGAAAAGGTGTAGAGTTCAAGGAGAGATGGCCGTTTTCTACAACTTCAAGTTCGTCGGAACACGAGACTTACGGCGGTGCAGGCCCGAAATGCATTGGAGGTTCGAGGAGTAAGAGTGAGTGAGTGGACAGTTCGCAGAAGATTCGAGGAAGTTGGTATTGGCTCATTTATACCCGCCAAAGCACCAAAACTTGAGAGACACCACCGCACCAACCGACTATACTTTGCTCGTGAACATCATCATTGGGACTTTGACGAGTGGGGACAGGTTCTCTTTACTGGTGAATGTAGAATTCTGTTAAATCAGATTGATGGAAGACAGCGAGTATGGAGACGCAAAGGAGAGCGTTATTTACAGTATAATTTTGAAAATACAGTGGCATATGGCGGCGGCTCAATTATGGTCTGGGGAGGGATATGTTTAGGAGCTCGCACGGAGTTAGTGGTAGTCGACGGCGGGAATCTGAATGCTGATCGGTATATCAGGGGGATATTAGAGGAACATGTTGTGCCATTTGCCCCATTTATTGGTAACGACTTCATTTTAATGCAGGATAATGCTCGGGCTCACCAGTGCTCGCTCAGTACAGGCATACCTAAACCATGTTGGTGTTACGGTGATGGAGTGGCCAGCACGGTCCCCGGATAGGAATCCGATTGAACACGTTTGGGACTTGCTAAAGAGGAGTGTCAAATCAAGAATGCCACCTCCTAAGAATCTGGGGCTGACAAACACATTAGTTGAAGAATGGCAGAGGTTGCCTCAAGAAATCATTGACAACATCATTCGCAGCATGCCCAGATGGATGCAAACCTTAATCAGGGCACGGGGGGGGAAACACTTGTTACATTCACTTAATTAATTTTAAATATTAAATAGATCAAACATTTATAGATATTGAATAGATCTGCTTTATTATTACCCAAAAGAAATAAAAGAAAAATCCAAATCATTATATTCTAAAAGTTTAATTAAAATAAAACTTCGTTAGGCCAGCTGACCGGATTTCTTATTATTTGTTTATTTAATTATAAATAAATATAATGATTTGGAAAAATATATGGCGTTAACGAGAAAAAAAATATTTACAGTAATTAATAAAGTTCTTTTTTTATTTTGTCTATAATTGGATAATAATATAGAAGCTCTGGCGACTGGAGAAACCTAAACTATGTACCATCACCATAATTAATTATGCAATAATTGAGTTAATGATCAACTGTATAACGTAGTTAGACGTCTAACTTAATGACACCTGTCAAAAGTACAAATTTTGTAGAAATCAAATTAAATACAAAATTAAGTACTTTTGCATGTACTTTTGAGAAATGTATACTATATACAATTTCTATTACTTTATTGGAGCACGCAAGTGAATTTAGATGGAATTTGTATCTAAGTACTTTTGCATGTACTTTTGAGAAATGTATACTATATACAATTTCTATTACTTTATTGGAGCACGCAAGTGAATTTAGATGGAATTTGTATCTACCATTAGGTAGATAAGTAAGACCTACAAAGTCCAAAAATGGAGTCAATTAATACATTGTTATTCAACAGTATTGGTTGCTCCCACTATATCGGCTAAATGATGGGGTACGAAAACATAAAGACAGATTTGCATTACGAGTTTACTGCAATCGTTAAATCAACTGTATCCTAAAAGGAGACTACTACCTCAATAAGAATTCAATTCATTAGGATTCTGAATACTGGTAAACCCGCAGACTTAAATCAAAACATGACTAGATCGCTTGATGGATTTTGTATCTGTAACAAAAACGGGCGGTCGGTCTTACGACAAACAAGGAAGGTCTTTTATTACCCGTTAGTAGTAAGTAATATTAATTGCATCAAAGTTAAAAACTGAGAAGTATTGTACTTGGTACAATGTGTATTGATCTGTTCTAATCTTTCTCTTAAAACTCCAGTAGTAGAATAATATTAAAATTCCCGATCGAGGATAAAGAAGGCTTCAGGGCACCCATCATATACATTTATTCCAGTCCGTGGTAGCTCATTGTATTTATTCTGACTCGTTGCAGTGTTTATATAGTAGTTTCACAAGTTGGTATAGTGAAACTGGAACTAACAGCTTAAGGTCTATCCAAGGGACTATATGTATACTCAAAGTGGGTAAACAGAGGTAAATGGAAACACTTCCAATTATTACTGCAATATAATATTTAAAACTTTCTGCATGCTGCACGGCCATATTGTATCAGTGTCAAATGTTATTAAAATGTGTTATTGGAGTAATAGTGAAAACCGTTTTCATTCTCTGTTTACATTTACCCATTTTGACCCTCAATCGCGTTGATAAAAATAAAACTTATGACATTAAAAACTCATTGGTAGGACTACGGTATAACCTACTCGGCCACCACTTATATACTCAGCCACCTATAACCATTTTTTTTGTATTTTTATGGCATTTAATTTTCTATCTATTCTATTCAGAAAGTATCGCTAATTGAGTTGTAATAATGTATTGTATAACTCTTGTTCTATATCAACGTAATAGGAAGACAACAGAGGTTTACCTAGCCCTGGTTTAGCAAAACATTTCTAAATAGATACTTAAATGTACATAATATCAACAAAAATAATAGATACTTAAATGTACATAAAATCATAGTAAGAAGAAAAAGTTAAGTAGAAAAAATACAAAGAGATTTTTATTTATAACAAGGTTAAGCAGATGACAAGAAGGCCGGACCTGGGATGGGTGAGTGCTTTACACAACGAGGCAATACCATCATAAACACCACAACATGCTCGCCACTTGTTAGGTGTTGCCTCCGAATACCATCGGCGAAATGAGGATGGGTTTATTTCTTCCGCTGGGTACCCTGGGCCGTTTAAACGGTTTTCGGGAGCCTAAAAGGCATCCGTGATGGTCTTTATTTATATTTATAAATTTTATGATTCTCAAAAATCTTCCACAACAATTTCAATTCATTATCCAAAACCCACCACCAAAAAAGACCCAAACCTTAATTGAGTGACATAAACTTGTTAACTCGTCCATTGTGTTACAAAACTAAAGTTAACGACCCGTAAAGTTGCGCGGCCCTAAGGTTACGATCAGACGGTTGTTTAATTACAAAATTCGACGTCCCCGTGTGGCTTCCTGACATTGATAGGATTCCTGGATCTGGACTGTGTAATACGATATTAGTTATTGTTCTACTGAACCCCTGCTAATTTTAAATTAAAAGGTTCATTAGCATTACTGGGCAGACTAGGCATTACGAATATTTCGAAACAAAATGATGAATGTTTGTTTGCTGACATTGCCAAATTTACAATACAATAGATTTCAACAAAATATTGAACTATTTAGGTATAAATAGGCGCAAACAACATAGATTAGTCACTAATCTATGTTGTTGTGTAATACACTAATCATTAGTGTATTACATCAATAAAAACTTAACTTGTTCCCAACGACCCCATGACCAACTCTAGACTAGACTTACAATTAGATTATTAAGCCTTCTAAGCGCGAATATATAAAAAAAAAAAAAAAAAAACCTCGGTAACTACAACTGCTGGGTGTTTGTTAGATATTTAGTTTTTTGTAGTTTATAACATTTTGATTTTTAATTTAACGTTTGCGTAATTTCTGGTAAGAGCCTACGTCTATTACTAACTAAGCCCCTTCTAATTGCGATGCTTTTTATATAGCGCCTTAAATAAATACCCATAAATATACAAGTCTTGAAGGTACTACAATACCTATAAAAGCCTACGCCATTGCCAACTATCAGTCTAGTGCTACAGCAGATTTTAATGTCCTAAGATTAGCCGCATATAACTTTAACAGACCTTTATATTAAACCAGCTATCATTCTTAATGATGAGATAACAATCTCTCTAAATGTCTTCATTTTATTCTCAGCTGTTGAAGGATGTAATTTTAATGTTAGTAATGATAAAATGTGCGCGTGATTGCATTTTAATAAGGGCTCTAGGTGTGCTATGTTGTGCGCGCATTAACTTGCTTGGCTTTTGCTCATTTAGATTTATGAGTGCACTTTGTTGGGGCAACGTGGCGCCATTGGAGTGAAAACTGCCCGTTAAGTGTCTAGTATTTGCTATCAGTATATACCTAAACAAGTGGTTAATGGCTTTCCAATAGTTATCTATAATCCGATAATTAACATAGTTTTAATGAATATTAAAAGCTTATTTAGTTTGCAATCGTTTTATCTGCAATTAATAATGTTATGATAAATAAATGGTATTAATTTTAAATTGGTAATAGCTTTACTATATAATAATTAGTATTATACTGTAAATTAAAATAGTACACTGAACACTAAAATATTACACCATTAAACATATTTTTCCTGAATTTGCCTAAGACTTTGTGTAATTCATTCAAGAAGTTTAGGTATTAGCGAATTATGTGTTATATATATCACTTTCTTTACCTATTATTATATCCTCTTCTCAATATTTATTATTTTTATCGATGTTTCTATAAGGGGCTGTTCCAAAATTTCAATTTTATTACCTGTGCGATCTCTCGGGAAAAAAAAGAGATGTAATACACAAATTCTCTTTCTTTTACCCGAGACATCGTACGTTAATTATTACCCCGTTTTGGAACGCAACCTAAGTAGACTCTGAAATATTATCGTAATATAAATGGGTTTATACTTGAAATTCTAAAACAAACTAGTCTAATGCCATACTTTAAAAAAAAATCAATAACTAACTAAAAATAAAAAATCTATTAATAATAAATTTCTTCGAGATCGCTGCCGACTGGTTTATAGTGTAAAGTAAGATCTGAATGTTAAAGTGTCAGAGTAATAATATTATAGCAAAATTTATTTAAACTTTTTTCAGTCAAAACTTTAGGTATTTTGTCTGAAGAAGCAAAAAAAAATGGGTGTGAGCTGGTTGTGATCCTTAAGGAAACATCTGGTGATGCCCGGGCTCATTATCATTTTATTAAAAATTTAAAAATCTTTAATTAATCAAAGAGGTTGCGAGTATACTTACTACTACTTATTACTTTTAGTCATGTAATGATGAATGATATATAACCTTTAATAAAAAAAAATGACGCCCAGCCTAGTGGTTGAGTCACTGCTCAAGGAACTTACTGACAGCAAGGTTAAGCATATGACAAGACGGCCGGACCTGGAATGGGTGACCGCTTAATAGAACGAGGCTATACCATCATAAACACCGCAACAAGCTCGCCACTTGTTAGGTGTTTGTTGCCTCCGAATACCATCGGCTAAATAAGGACTGATTAATCACTCCACTGGATACCCTGAGACCTCGGGAGCCAAAAAAAGGCACCCGTGATGGTATGGTATAAATTAATTACTTAATTATAATTTTCAACAAAATTGTTTGAGGTAAATAATTAAATTTTGAAAATCTAAATAAAGTATTTGAAATTTAAGAATTGTTGTTGCTTGCTAAATCGTGACAAGTAGTCTACAATGTTATTAAATGTTATAAAGAAGACAAATTAAACGTAATTAAAACCAACAACAACCATTATTCAAAAGCATTGTTTAAGCGATATCGAAGTCACAAGCATTTATGGAATCATCAGTCACGAATACAAAACAAAATGGAATGTTATTTTGTAATAAATCAAGGATATTTTAATTTTACTGAAGACATTCGTCGCGTTCATTCAGTTTTAAAATTAAAGATAGACAGATCTATGGTTAAACCTTAGACATATAATATTGATATAAAATTTCATACTTTCCTTTCAGCAATAAATATAAAATTTAAAGCAAGAATATGTTTTCCAAATCTTTAATTACTGGCTGTGCCATGCATTTATACCTTCCGTGTAATTTAAATGAATCGGATTGGAAAATAAAATACGTAACTCGCTGATAATGTAGTTTTAAAAATCGGGTTAGTATATCCGGAACAATCATACACCAAGAGGTGTATGATTGTTCTCTTTATAATATTAGTATAGAGAATATTTACATAGCCGTGGTGGATTCAAAAAAAAAAATATTAGTATAAATTTATTTTAAATAATTCTATTTTTGTCTTGTTTATAGTTCCTTCATTAGCCATGATATTAAAATTGTATACCTAATAAAACATGAAAAATAATACATAAAGTTTAATAATAACTATATTATTAAGTTCTTGTGTCCTCTATAAATTTCATAATCTACTTATATTAAAAGCTCGACAGTGGCGATCCATTTCAACGTCACGACATTTTTTTCTTTCATTTCTATTTTGTCTTCCACACCGCCCTTCGGTGTCATAAAACTTGGGCTGGCTACTGCACGCATATCTGTCAGTAGTTACGCATCTTATAGCATGACGATGCGCTGTCGTCAACTGTTTTGTCTTCTTTATTTCTAAAAATATTCTATTCAGTGCCGGTTTCTAATGCCTTGTTTTTATCTTGCCGTTGTGGTCAAACAAATACTTGTATTAATATTTAAATATTGTTGTGTTTAGAATTTTCGAAATGCCTACTAGTATTTTTAGATTTAGCATCATTTTATTTTTTATTGGAGCAAGACATGTGGCTTTATATATCTACCTGATGGTGAGCAGACCTACAAGTCTATGGATGGGGTCAATCAATAATTGTTCATAAGCAATATTATCGCTCCCACTATGCCGGCGAAATGATGCGATTACAAAATGAGGAGGGGGGGGGGGGAAATGACGAATTGCATTACGAGTATATTTTAATATACTCGCTGCCTTATCGTCAATTCAACTGCCCATTTCGTAACCACACCCTGAAAGGAGACTACTACCTCGACAAGAAAAAGATGCAGTAGTCTCCTGAAAACCGGTGAATCCACAGACTAAAACCGAAACATGACTAGATGATGGTTATTGCATCTGTATGGGCGGGTGGTAACGAGACCAGTCGGTCGATCATCTTAACAAACATACTATTTGTTAAGTTCTAAAACCATCAGGATTCACAGATTCTAGGATTATTTTTACTAACCCCAAATCAATTTCAGAATCATCATCATCACCTGCTTATTAATTTAAATTTGCCTATTGTCTATTTAATATTTCTTGCTTTTCTTTTTAAATATGCTAAGTATTATCAAAGCAATTGTAAGAATATTATAGCTAATAAATATTATATTTAACTGTCACCTTTCACCTGTTGAAGCAATGTGTAAGTGCTGCGGTTGCAATCTCATGCCAAGGTCTAATAAAATGTAAAAATAAGTATCTTTAAATACCGCATCATTCGGTCTACAGTATCTCGTATGTTTAACAGCAGGGTGCTCCGCGTGCAGGTGAAGATGGCTGTTGGAACTGGTCAACACAATGAGCCCGTTTAGGGATAATGGGAAATGGGCAAGTTTTATGATCTCTTGATCTTGACCTAATCAAGTGCCATTAAATAAATATGGGATTAAAATTAAAGAAACTTCTTGGTGTTTGAAAGAATGATGAAAATTTTATTCAGTGACACCTATTTTGTCACTGAATCTTATGCGAGATAATCAATTTATACAAAACAAAACAATAATAAAATTATTAACTGTCGACGCCCAAGTTGAAAGATCTCATAATGTTAAAAAACTCATTACGAGTTCTCACTTTCAACAATTTAGATAACATTGTACGGAGAAATGGCTAGCACTTTCTTCGATTCTTTCGTTGACTACATCGCCTTATCTTAGATTGAGTCGCTTTGGGAACATATTATCTGATACGAAGGCGATCTTAGAAGACAGTTCTTATCTTTATGACGCCCACATGAGTCCCAGTTTTATACTTTAGTTTATCAGGTCTATCAGATTGTTTAAAATAACCTCTTTTTTTATTAAATGAAATAAAAACTTTATTGAATTTATCATAAGATTTACAAGTAGTGACACACTGGCTATTAATTAGGTCATCCTTATATCTTTACTTGTATTGTATATAATACTAGTATTTTTATAATTATTTTAGAAGACTAACTTTGCTTTTTTTTGCTGTAAAGAAACTAAATTATAAAACTTTATTTTATTAAGAATTAACTCAAGATGTCGCTCATGCAAGACGTTTACAAGAAATTAATTTATAAAAATAAGTTTTAACTTAAAATAACTATCAACACATACACTAAAATAAGATATAGACGTGATCGCTTTTATCTTTCATCGAACTTAACAACTTAACAG
The DNA here is from genome assembly GCA_947458855.1 of Monopis laevigella. Lineage (NCBI taxonomy): Eukaryota > Metazoa > Arthropoda > Insecta > Lepidoptera > Tineidae > Monopis > Monopis laevigella. The sequence continues at coordinate 9,502,388 of OX381588.1, forward strand.
AATTCAACTTCAATGGAAGCAACGGGCTGGAGAATTCAAAGATCGAAGACTGACTGAAATGGCTTTGCCGAAAATATTTGGTTTGTTATCCTGTCGCCTCTGAAATGTGGTCCGCAAAAAGAGAATGCGACATCAAAGTGTTCAGACGATCTGGTTGGCAAGCGCGACGTGATGCGGGTTAGAAATAGCCGCGGTAGTGGTTGTACCCTGGCCAACCATACATTATGCATTCCTAACTTAACAGCCGTCACAATTTAAAACTCTATTTTAAACAAAATAAAGTCGAAACTACATCTAAACATTTAGTATATATGACCAAATTTGCTGGTGTCCGTATAGAAAGCCGTCGACGTGCGGATAACTCGCCCACGAACGCTGCAAAACTTCGTGTCGAATCTGCAGTGAATTATTTCACAACTTATTGTTAGCTCCATACCGAGAATTATAAACAGTAAACGTTGAGTCATAATTCTAGGATGACTTGTCTAGCACTGAACGCTTCGCAAGGTGTACGGCTCGCTAAATAAATTGACCTTTTCCAACGTGAAATAGTGCCATTATTTGTACGCTGTTCGGGCTGGATTTATTTGTGAATACGGAAATGGTACCTACACAAATGCTGGCTCATTTCGATTATTGCGAGCTGAAAGTAATGTTGATTAATTAATCGTGCAATAAACTTAATCCGCCATGTAAATGTGCTCATAATCAATGCAATGAACGGAAAACACGTAACGGGGTAAAATTTAAGTTCGACTCGACGCGTATTAATGCGCTGCGGTTACGTTATTGGGACCTTTCCTGAAATAATTACACGTTATGCGAGTGCCGAAATTACAGCGAACGCCCTACGTAGCGTAAGTTACGGGGAGCGTAGCGTAATGGATCGTTAAAGCTGATGAGGGCTCCGTCTGACGAGTTTGAGTCCCCTTCGTTGAACTGCTAACTGTCTACCTGTTTGTCTTATAGGAACTTACCCGCCTGTTCCTTAATTTAAATTCTAAAAGGAATTTCCAAGAATTATGCTTTTTTACTTCCTTAGCTATAAAATTTTCTGTGTATACTTGGACACGAATAAAAAGTTATACGTAGGGAATAAGAACGTTTTTATAATAATACTAGAGACCCGCCCCAGTTCGCACGGGTGCAATGTGCATGTTCTGTAGATCATTTACCACAAGTTTTTGCTTTGCTTAATTTTTCAAATAACCTCTATTATTACTTGATTCCTATCTATAGTAACTGGAGCTAAAACTTGCGGTAAAACTACTGTACTGGTGCTGGTACTGCGCAGCGGATTACGCATTTTTAGATCCTTTATCTAAATATATATATGTATGATAATAAATTATTATTGATAAGCGCAAAACTCGAGAACGGCTGGACCAATTCGGGCATTTTTTTTCATATAAGTTACACGGAAGGTTTTATGGAGAGTAAAAACATAAAAATTGCGAGGAAAATTGTAAAAATAACACTTTTCTTTTCCGATACAAACCAGCTGTAAAACATTTCACGTACCTACGTAAATTGTCACAAAGAATCTAAACAAAACAAAGGCCCATTTGAATTATTTTTCGTATACATTCAAGATTAAGCTGTATGGATATTAATTTATGCATTTTTTAGGCACGAAAGGTCTTATCCATTCTATATATTGAATGTTAATATTAAAAAAAAACATTATAATATTTAATTATTATCTAATTAATAGTATATTTACTTAATATTTATAGGCTGTATGAACTAGAATTATTTGCCTTTAATTGAAGAAAAAAAAAACAGACCTACACATTTAGATTATATAACATCACGCTACAACTAATAGGAGCGGAGGATCAATAAAATCGTTGAGGAAAAATTATTCCTTTTGAGAGCTTCCTTTGCATGCAATGCGTAAACGGTTATAGTTACGCAGACGAAGTTGCAAGGGTTAGCTAGTCTAATTTATAAAATTCTCGTGTCACAGTTTTGTAACCAAACTCCTCCGAGCGGTTTGACCAATTTTTATGATATTTTTTGTGTATGAGAATAAGTCGTAAATTATTTTTTATACCCCTAAGTGATAAGGGTGACCCACCTCAAAAATTTTTTTTTTGTTTTTTTTTTATGGCATTAAACAATACATATACCTAACCCTTAATTTTCACATTTGCAGCTAGTAAGATTATATATTATTTACAATAAAGTAAATATTATTATTATTACATTAAATAATTGAACAACGATTGATTCAATAAATTTGGTACTTTTTAAGATTCACAATTCCGTAGTACCTAATTGTTTTAATTATATAGTATATAGTAGATGTACATAGTCATATAATATGCCATCATATTAAACATTTAATTTTAGTTGAAATTTGTCACTCATTGATTGACCGCCTTCGTAGACTAGTGGTTGCGCCTTTGACTTTGTTCCGGAGGTCGTAGGTTTGATTCCCACCCATGGCAAAAAAATATTTGTACGTTTTTCTGTATAGTGTGTCATGGTCTGGAAGTTTATAAAATACAATATGTATTATATCGTTTTTTCTGCTACACATAGTAGGTACAAGCCTAGAGCTTAGTTTGTGACCAGAGCAATATGTGTAAATTGTCCTACATATTATTATTAGATATAATTATATTAGAATTTTATTTAAATACATACAAATGGAATAAAAAAAAAAAATTTAGAATGCTACTCAATTGCCAATAACCTCGTAAAATAGATCTTCCGCAGTTATTTACTAATTGAAGTATCACATTTATTGGTTCGCGCAGTGAACTGCAGATGACGCAATAAATGTCGCGATCAAAATACATTCATCAGACCAACACAGCGATACTAAACCACAAATACACCAAACTTTAGATAGTATCATGTCGAGTATTTTATTTTTTATATTATCACTAGCTTTCGTGGTGGCCGAGTTGGATTGACCTTAGACTTAAAACACTTAGGTCCCTGGTTCGAACCCCGGTGTGTTCCAATGAGTTTTTAATCTGAAATGTATATAAATTTGTTTAACAACACCACGATAGAGCACGTTAAGCTGTCGGTCCCAGTTGCACTATACCAACTTGTGAAACTGTTTATAGATGGGGCATTGAGTCTAGCCAAACATCGCGACGAGCTAGCCACTTGTTCGGTGGGAAAAAAATCCTTCCGCTGGGTACCTTGAGGCCATCTAGGCGGTCTCGGACGTCGTAAGGCACCCGTGATGATATATATACTATTATCACAAACTTTCGTTGAATTCGTCATTTTATTAGTACAAACCACCTAGTTTTCCTTTATATGCCGTACTTCAATAAATAAATAAAAAAGATGCGCTTTTTTATTTATTTATTGAAGTACGGCATATGACTTTTTTTTACCTGATGGTAATCAGACCTACAAAGTCCGTGAATGGAGTCGATCAATACATTGTGGTTGAACAATATTGATCGGTCCCACTACCGGATAGTGGGAGCGATCAATATTGTTCAACCACAATGTATTGATCGACTAATTGATGCGACAGAAGAATTTGCATTACGAGTCTACTTTAAATCCTCGCTGCTTTATCGTTAAATTAACTGCCAGCTTCGTAACCGCATCCTGAAAGGAGACTACTACCTCAATAAGAAATCGATGCAATAGTCTCTTGAAAACCGGTGACTAAAACCGAAAAACGAGTAGGTCTAACAGTTTTTTCTAACGTTCTAATATAGTTTTTGCTATATGATCAAGATATAAATCGTTTTTGCTTTATGATCAAGATATAAATCGTTTTTAAAATGATAGTTCCCAGGCACGTTCATAATAAATAAGTATCACTTAAACAATAACTACCTATTTGTATTCGCAACTTCGCTCGTGTGCCAGCAGTGTTTATTAACAATTGGTACTCGAAAAAAAAAAGAAATGACTTCCTTTGTTCGTTTGCATTTGTATTACCGGAAAGTATTTCAAGTTTAGGTACTCGACACAGTTTGGTGGTAGGTATAATATCACGCGCACCGTGCCCACCCATGTCCTTAAACCATGGAACTAAGAATAATATACGGAACCGCCCTAATGCCTAAAATTGCCTATAAAACGAAATACAAACGTGATCGTTAACGCCATATTATTGTGTTCTCACTTCAATCAATCAACGCTCAGTGATTGCTTATAATAATTTTTGTTTAACTTTTTTATTTTAGCCTGCTCTCTATATATAAGCATGCCCAGTGGAAATACTTTTATTAATTTGATATTATTGTTTGGCCAGCCCTGGATCGTAAGAGGCTATATACTTTTAAAGTTAATAATTTATATTTAAATTTAAATCAATTTACAAAATAATCCCTATCTTTGGAAGAACAAATATTATGCACGAGATCGGTAATATATATTTAGGTGACACGTAATTATTCTGGCCTAGTTTTTGATAAGTTATAGGTAGAAACCGTAAAGTCGTTTTTTATTTTATTCTCAAGGTATGATAATGTTTACGTAAAATAGTTTGCGTATTTTTCATACCTCTGGGCGACCTCAAAGTACCCAGCGGAGGGGTTTTATTTCCACCTCGTCGTAGCCGATGGTAAGAGTCTACACCGAACGAGTCGCGATGTTTGGATAAACTCAATAACCCCTCTATGAACAGTTACACAAGTTGCTATAGTGAAACTGGGACCGACAGCTTTGTGTGCACTCCAAAGTACTATAGTGGTGTTGTCTAACAAATGTTTTTTTAATTTTATTAAAAACTCATTGGTACACCCTAGGATTTGAACCAGGAACCTAAAAACTGTAGTGTTTTTAAGTCTGAGTTCTAAGCAACTTGGCCTTCACGTATATGCTGGGATTTGAACCAGGTTAAATATTTATTGTTAACTAGCTGACGCAACTTGCTTAGCGCAACTTTGTTTGGAACTCAAAAGGAAAAAAAATACCCCGTTTTCCCAACATGTTTCATTGATGCATCGCTCCTATTGGTCGTAGCATATTGTTATATAGACTATATCCTTCCCAGATAAAGGGGCTATCCAACACTAAAAGAATTTTTAAAATCGGTTCAGTAGATTCACAGATTACCCCCTACAACCTCACAAACTCACAAACTTTATCTCTTTATTACATTAAAGAGATGTATAGATAAACTCTACAGGTTTATTATTCTTGTTCTCTCTATCTATAATTTTATTATAAGGCAATGGATTAGTCTAATTATAGAGGATGGTATCTGACTGCAGCGTTAACACTAAGACATTAAAATTAACTGCACCGAGCGTTTGATCTTTCCATTAGAGCGGGACTATAAATATTGCTTTAATAAAAACACTGAATTGTAATGAGTCAATTTTGTCCGCTTAGGAAACAAAGTTGCCTTAACACGATGCGCAGCGGAAGTGGTATTAAATTCTGAATTGTCTATCTCGTGACAGAATTCCTGAGTAGAAGGATATTACTTTGATAGTATGGATTTTGTAGCTATATACATAGTTTTAAATTAAACTGTAAATAATATAAAATATGAAGGTACTTGGCAGCTATCTATAACAAGTTTAAAGGTGGGTGTATCATTTATATTTTTGCTGTATTTATTTGTGATATTAAAATGTACAGAGTTATTATAATAAAATATATTGCTTCAAGATAAAATATTTTATATTTTTTTCAGTTTAGGTTAACAGCCGAAATTTAGGTATGCCATTATGATTAAGTATCATATATTTAATAATATAATAATTTGTAGGTCTGCTTACTATCAGGTAGATGCCAAAGCCAGATGATGTGCTTCAATAATAAAATATAAAAATATTTAAAACAATATAATATTTAAAATTAAGAGTGAAAAGTATTTGATATTTTTTCTAATAAAAAAAATCTAACATCTTACTAATGAAGATAATAGTTGTAAGAAATAAGATAAACTAAGATTTATGTAAACTCTGTTTTAGTCCGAACAACTTGACAGTTACCGATCATCCACATAGATAATCTCGGCATAAGCAATGGATTTAATTAGCAAATAAAACCTTCCGACACTTAAAAGGAATCCTTAGAAATTATTAGCTACACGTGTCCCGAAGAACCTGTTCCGAATTTAAAATTAACGAATCGAATAGCAAGAAGAGGTCTTGCCCAGAAAGGAGCAAAAAATGTTGCGGGCGCGCGCTGTCGTTTGTTTTCTTTAAGATAAAACTCGAGCGAGTAGCATTGTTCTACAAATGGACAACAAAAACAAATGCGACATGAGAGCTGGGACAGCGCAGACATCGCGTATAATTAATTACGGACATTCGCAGAAATCAAGCCGTAAACAAATGCCGGTGGCTCTGATCTGTCACCTTATCACTCTCTTGAAATAATCAACTTTGTTTACACAAATTACTATGTATTAAGTACTTTTTAAGATTCTAGAAAAAAATTAACTTATGTGGTGAGACTCTGGTGGTGTAATTTGGAATATCATCGATAATAGATCTTATTGCTCCACAAAGTCAAACATTTTGTATATATCCTCAGATGAAAAAGGGTCTTAAAAGGTTTTAACGAAAGGGGATGCTATAAAGTGTATTATAGAAGGCTATACCTTAAACCTATTTTATATATTTTGGTTTATGGGTTATAATAAAAAAAGTCCCAAAAATTCCTTTATTTTATTCCCTTAGTTCAGTAATTTTTATTAATAGCGATTATAGGTAAGAGCACAAAAATATAGAACGCAAAATAATATAATTACTAAAAGGAAAACGTTATTTAAGAAAAAAAAAACAAATCAGAACCTTTCGCGGGCGAGATATTTGCACTTGTCTTTTTATTATTATTATACAATAGTCTAGCAACACCAACATGTCAGTTAATATATTGTCTTTGATTTTTACACGTTCCGTAAACTAGTTGTTACGCCTTTGGCGTTGAATCCGGAGGTCGTGGGTTCGATTCCCACCCATAGCAAATAAATATTAGTACATTTTTCTGTATAGTTTGTCATGGTCTGGGTGTTTATAAAATATAATATGTATTATATCATTGTTTCTGGTATACATTACAAGTCTAGAGCTTAGTTTGTGACCATAGCAATTTGTGTAAATTGTCCTACATATTATTATTATTAATAATTTAAGCAACATTTTAAATAATACACATATTTTAATAAATAGGTTTACATAATACATTTTTCCCCGTTATGAGCGTAATTAATGACTTTTAAATATACTACTAAAATTAAGTTTTATGATTAATACTTACATACCCACCATCACGCTTCTATTCCTGTTAAGGGGTAAGCAGAGAACAATTGACGCCACTTCGCACAGTCTCTACATACTTCCCTAGCTTCTTCCACATCTAAGCACCGATTCATACAGGCGCGTCTGTTTTTTAGACTTCGTATTTGTCCTTTTCCCAAATTTGATCAAAAAACATGCCTTGGTCGGCCACGTAATTCCACCTAAACATAAACATATATAAACCTCTTTCAATTTTCTACACAACATCATCATCTGTTCTTTTTCTCAGCACACTATTTTTGATTCGGTCTCTGAAAGGTACGCCACACATTTTCCTCACTGATCTCATTATTATTAACTCTTAAAAAAAATTAACGTATTCATAAAAAACATCAAATAAATCAAAACTTAAAAACATAAATCAAGAAAATCCGATAAAACATTTAAATTTTTATTAGCTAGGTACTCCATAGTATTAATTTTATTTAATCCAAATCCGTCGTAAATAAAGCAACACTATAAACAACGACTCAATAAAGACATTACTTATGTAAAAACACGTCGCCACCTAGTCTAAGTATTGTGTAACCAAACAACTACTATTGCCTTACGGGAACAACATTTCTTAATTTAACTCAAATCAACATTTTCTATGATTTATCGATTACATTCATAAATTACAAGTCAATATTATTTATGATAGAGCGATTAAGAAGTACAGTTATTTACGATACTCCAATTTATGAAAGTTTTGATTCTAGCCCACGTAGTATATTATACATTCGTAAGGTGAATTTACTAAAGCCTTTGCACGACATCTAGCTTCATTATCGACTGCGTTCCAGGAAACAATTTAGGATCCAAGAGATAGCCTTGTGGATCACCTAAATGGAATAGTTAATCAGTTTATTAAGAATAAATGGCCCTTAGTTAATAGATAAACAAAAACCTTGCAGAGCATTTTTTTTATTGCATTTTGAGTCACAGCATAAGTGGCCAGCATGTAGCGGTGTTTGTATAGACTCAATAACCCATCTATAAACAGTTTCACAAGTTATCTTGTGAATCTAGGACCGATAGCGTAACGTGCTCGCCAGCCACTATAGTGATATTGTCGAATGAATGTACCTACCTACATTTTTTTTTGTATTAAACACTTTTTGGTACACACCATGACCTAACTGTAGTATTTGTAAGTTTAACTTGACAACCGCGTATGATGGCACATATTTATATTATTATTATTGTATCTACCTTATGGTAAGCTGGCATACAAATTCCATCATTATTTAACATCTGTGGTTGCTCCCACTATGCCAGCTAAATAATGTGGCTTAATACAGGACGGGGACAAAGATGAATTTGCATTCCTCGTCAAATCTAAAATTGTCAAATGAAATAACCGTTTCGTAACCACACTCTGAAGGGAGAATACCACCTCGACAACAAATTGAGGTATTATACTCCTAAAAACTGGTGAACCCACAGACTAAAACTGAAACAGATCATAAAACCGACTTTACTTCCAGGAAAGTTCATTCTAACTAGAAACTGCGCTCTTAAGATGCTCTTGCCAGTCGTCCAATTTTCAATAGATACTGCCGTTATTACCTAAGAGTAGATTCAAGTGGCTTAAAAGACATTTAAAGGTAGTTTATTCTCGCCATAACTGTTCAACTTGGGCTTTCGACATAATCGAATTTTGCTAAGACTTTTAGACTATTTCTTGAAACGGATATTTTACTTTGGACGATGATAACGCTATCATCAATTTGTATTATATTGCTTGTCGTCTTTAACCATGAAATGTCACAAATCAAAATCCGATAAGGACTTTTCGCATTTTATTTATTATGTCTACTTGTCAGAAATATTTTATTCTACAGGATGTTTATATGAAAGTGCTGATAACAGTAATTTAATAAATGTCATATTTTCTTGTAATTTTTGTCGCATTTCTAAAATTATAATTAATATTTTATTGAATGAATGTGAAACTTTACCTATGCTAACAAAATCTTTTTAAAAATTAAACTAATTTCACGTATTTTTAGGGCTAATGTTTCTACCATTTCTGAAGTTCCAATTAATAATTCGTCTACATCATCAATTAAATAAAGTTTACTGGTGAAAAAAGACTTAATTCATTGTGTCCCAGATCCAACCTGAGCTAGCCTTGCTAAATGTTCCTTTACCTATGCTAACAAGATCTCTTTAAAATTTTATGTAACTTCTCGTCCTTTTAGCGCTAATATTTCTACCATTTCTAAAATTCCAATAAATAGTTCGTACTCTTCATCAATTATATGAAATTCACTGATAAAAAATACTTTTCGTTCACCACATCCCAGTTTCAACTTGAGCTAGCCTTGCTAGTCGTTCCTTTACCTATGCTTACAAGACCCTACGATATTTTTACAATAGATACTTTAATATAAGATGACAATCTAGTAATATTTATTAATATACATTTTAAGAACCAAAAGTGCTTAAAAAATCTTTTTTACAATATATAAATAACAATGAAACAAAATATGGTGTAGAAGCAGTAATAAGAAAATTATTTCCAGCCACGTCTGACATGTCTGCCTCGTCTGTAAATTGTACAGACTCTTTAAGCAACATTTTGAGCAGTAACAAACAGCTGTTTGTTAGTTTTGCTCAGTCGAGCTTTATTGAGATTAAACTCTTTAACTTGGGCGTATACTCGTAAATTTTGTTGTAAGCTCGATAGATAGCGCAATGAATACTACGTTTTTAAACTTTGAATATATATTCAAAGTTACAAATGGTAAGTGTAATTTATATAGAGGTGAAGCTATGTCTTAAACGAATATTATTTAGAACAGTGTTAAACAACATTAAGTTATAAATTTAGCTGTAAAGTTTAATAATGTGTCAACATGTAGGCAAAGTTACGGATTTCGACGGGACAGCACAAAATTACACAACATACATATAAACAAAAACTAATCTAAACTAATAATATAAATAAATCTAATTGTTAATATAATATTAAATAAGTTAATAAGAAGAATCATGTTTTGAAAGAGCAGGTCCCTTCTAACACAGATTTCTTTAAATTTAAAAAAAGGGTTTTGTTACAAAATATTATGTAAACCTTATAGGAATAAAACATTTTTGTATTTAAAAAAAAAGGGTTTTGGTTAAACAATTATGTAATAAAGATTAATTAATAAAAAAAAAAAAAAAATATATACTGTTACTACTAAGTGAAAAAAATGTGAATAAACATTATTAAGCTTTATTTTAGAGACGAAAAATATAATATTTATTTGAGACATATTATTTTCAACAATTAAATCTTTTTTGAAATACGTTATTAAATAACATGGTAATGAATTTTATAGAGTTTTATATTTTAAAAAAGATAATTTGTTTGACCACTATTATAGTACCTCGGAGAGTCTTCTAAGCTGTCGTCCCAATTTTCAGTGTACCAACATGTGAAACAGTTTTTAAGTCTATAAAATACCGCGACGTATAATGCAGTATAGACTCAAAAATTCATTGATACCATTCGACGTGGGTATACAGAAAGTATGTTTTAGGTACCACCCTCCCAAGTTGCTCCCCTTACAAAGATTTATTTATTTAGTTTTTTTTTGTTAGGTATGTACTATATAGGTTATTATTATTATTAGGTTTATTTTATTATTGTTAGTTTTTTTTCCTAAATAAATATATTATTTGACATACAAACCATAAATAAAAACTTAAATAATTGAAATTTGCATTTATTTCAGAATACAACTTTTGGTACCTATATATGAAAATTATATGACATTTTCTTTCATATAATTAAAAACCTATTACAAAAAGTTTAATTAAGCTCACTCTATCAATTTTGTAAGGACAAGTTCAGTTAGGACGTGGGAGAGATGAGGGCACGTATCCTGAATATTTGATCGGATCAATTACGACTTGACTCGCGCTGTACCGGAATGACCAAGTTAGGTTTGTGAAACTTCTTACAATGATGGTGTGGAACTTACCGTAACGATCTGAATAGGTTTGTTAGATTGCCCGTTTATTTGCGCAACTGTTAAGTGTTTATTTACCTTTAATTCTTTCTTAATTAGGTTTAATCTTAAAATGAATATATATGTTATCAGTTGCGCAGTGACAACAAGGTCGGACATGGGATGGGTTAGGTGTTGCCTCCGAAAGCCATTGGCAAAATGAGGCCGTTTAAAAATAACGGTTCTCGAGAGCCAAGGTAAGGCAAAAGTATGATAGTATTATTAAACTATGAATATTCATGTTGACTTTGAATGGTTGTACTTTGGGTTAATATTATATTCTACTAATCGAACGAGTAACTTTTCCCATGGAAGCATGCTAATCTTATAATAATAATCTTAGGCCAAACAAGTAATGTTAAAATTACCAATTTGCACGGTTATTTGCGACACATGAGAAAAGTTGTTTGATTTAATCATTAGAGTAACATAAGCCTAAAGTACAACCTTTCAAAATTACCTTGTATAACTTTGTTAGGATGACCCCCTAGTCAAGCTACCTAGTTATGTTTTGGTTTTAGTCTATTTTGTTTACCGGTTTTTAGGAGAATGAAGCGGAGAGAATATTTACTGGTGGCTCTTGCAAATCCGTCTTTGTCGCCGCCCGTTTCGCCGTGTATAGTGGGAGCGATCAATGCAGTTACCAACAATGTATTGATCGATTCCATTGATAGACTTTGTAGGTCTGCCTACTCTCAGGTATATACAAAGTCAAATACTACAAACGAACAATTTAAAGGTTAGCTGGTAGACAATACTTAAAGATTTAGCTCACCTGGTTTAGGCATTTGTGCAATAAAGTTTTTTTAGAATTTTTAATTAATTAATGAATGTCATAGTGTTGACAACAATATAAATATTATTTAAATAATCCACCATAATATTAAAAAATAAAAGTTGAATAATTAAACAATATTAGTTTTATGGGAATTTATCGCCTTCAAAAAATATTTTGTAAAACTAGAAGTATTTAAGTGATAGATCTTTCGTGATGCAACACAATGAGTGAATATTTTGATATATTAAACCCGGAAAATGTAGACTTCATTATTCTTAATTATTTTATCGTTATATTGTGTATTTATACAATTAGAATTATAAATAAATATAAAACTCCATATAAGCCAAATTAACGTCTCAATGTCGTTTAAATACGAATGAAATAAATAAAACTTTTTACATAGTATTACAAAGTACTTACTTATTTAAGGTTTAGAGTACGCCTGGAAATCAGTCTAAGTTTCAAGTAAATGCAATCACTCCAGTGCGCATAATTTTTAGAAATATGAAGTCAATACAATATTTTAACAAACTAATTTTGCTTGGTTTAAAAAAAAATACACTTTATCCTGCTTAAAATACATCATGAAGGTATCTAAATTTAACATGTAAAACAGAAAAAAATACGTGTACCTACGTGGAACATTTTTTAATAAACAAAGGCAGCAATATTTTTACGCTCCAAAAATGAAAGTTACGTTACGTACGTAGCTCCGACTTTTTGGCTATTAATCATATTTGCACAATGCACGTCATTCTATATCGTGAGGGGACCGCATTTCCCGTAGGCATAATAGGAAAGGCTTTGCTATTATCCGACGAAAATGTTTAAGGTATTTTAGGGAGCCATATTTTATGAGTATTAAAGTTGAATACTTATACATGTTACTGTAGGGTTTACATTAGACATGGTCTTATAACAATAAAATACATTGTAATTTACATCATTAAATATTTTTGTATATTAACAGCGTTGTGTTTGACCTAAATCTTGCTTGATGACATCGATGACGTCCAAAAACTTACGTCTGGAAAGCTTATTCGGTAAGCGTTTTTTTTTAAGACATCCAGATTGTAGTGTCTGGTAACACAGACGAAGGGCAATTCCATGATTTAGCAGTTAGCACTAAACAAGATGAAGAAAACGCATTAGGCTTGCTGATGGGTTATCAACGACGAAAGGATAAAACCCCTCTTCACGTCTGGATGTTTGATATATATAGGAACGGGGTAGAAGGAATTAATTGATGTTAATCTATAGCATATTCTCCGAAATGAAACCTGTAAAAGGCAGGCGACTTTTCGTATCAAGGCTGTCAAGCTTTTTGACCAGCGATATATCGCGAATAAACCGTTAAGGTATTTGAGGGTAAGTGGTATTTGACTGTCCATTAGTGTCCATCTCAAAGGTGACAGCAATACATATGCCACATTTTAGTGGGTATTAATGGATATTTAGATTTGTCATCAGCTTTAGTATAGTACTATCAACATCAGATTCGGGGTTTAATATTTTTTGTATAAAATTGTTATTAAAATTTACTGAAATTTCTGGATTTTAACTTTTATGGTATTCTGTTATTAAAGTGCGGTCGCGGAGAATTAAAAATTTCGTGCATTGATCCACTGTTACTGTCACAAATATACGCCGACTAGCTTACTCGTAAATTCATGCATAATCTGTATTCTGTACCAATTGTATTTACCTTATTATTATCCTATCTATTAGTATGAACAGTAGCCTATAAAATAACTAAAATTGTTCTTACGTGTACTATCAAACCGCAGCTACCGGATGCCATAACTCGGACTACGATTGTAATATTTACATACGCAGTTACTTGTTGGGCTATTAGAATTGAATAGGCCTATTTATTAGTGTAGGAAGCGAATAAATGATGTGTCCATGAATAATGAGATCATAAACCCTGCATTAGACCTGTCATTATATTAATGAATGCACTTCGTCGCTATAATTTATACTAGTATGAAGCTTGGGATAACATTCTTTGGAGTTATACGTTGCAGGTCCTGTCACATTATCACGCCTGTCTCATAAGCATTTATATATTTCTTTAGTCTCTTTAGTATGCAAGCAAATTATGTATGGTGCTAAATCTAATTATTTATGTTTATATTATTTTTTAGCATTATTTTATATATTTCTTTAGTCTCTTTAGTATGCAAGCAAATTATGTATGGTGCTAAATCTAATTATTTAGGTTTATATTATTTTTATGTGATTAACTAGTAGTTCTATATTCACGCAAAGAAGATAAAGTGGCTGGGAACATAACCAGAATGGAAGATGGACGATGGACAACCGAATGGAAGGGACCAGAAAAGAAGAAAAGAACCACCCAACCAGATGGGGGGATGATGTGAATGAGGTTGCAGGAGAAAATTTAAAGGAACTAGTAAAGAACAGAAATAAATGTAAGGAAATGGAGGAGGCCTATACCCTAAAAGGGACCTTATAATTTTATATGTTTTATAAACTGTTATGTTTTTGTAAATATTAGTAGTTATAAGAAATAAATGGCTTATATAAAATGAAATTGCTTATGTTCTATTTGCACTACGATCTGTAATTTTATTTCTTTGCTATTTAGGCTACAGGATCTTATAGTATTTGGTTGGGTAGAGAGGGTTCTTAACACCGGACCAACTAGTGTTGATAACGTAAAAGGCCTATTACTATACTAAACTTTGCGATCTCAAGCTCGGAAATAATGTAGTTCACTCCCCTGCCTTCTAACGGCATGATGAATCCACGGATATATAGACATTGTCTCTTTATCCTTAATTGGCTTCAGAGTTTTGTTGTATGCTTTCTGACAGACAGTCGTTTGAATGTATTACGTACTAATAATAAGGTATTAAGTATTTATTAAAAGCTATTCCGTTATATTTAATACATTAAAATTAAAGGCATTTCTCATATATACAGACCTGGCATATTATTATATTATTATGCCTACCTTTTATTTAATAATAACTATTGTTATTATTGCATAATTATATATTTAGATATACTAAGCAAGCAGGTTATAGCTATAAAGGGTGAATTTGTAAGGTTGTACTCTGGGCTAATATGAGGCTTTACTGATCAAATCGAACTACTTTTCTCATGAAACCATGTGTCGCAAATGAAAAAAGTTTTTAGCTTCGCTTTACAAATTGATAATTTTAACATTACTAGTTTGTATGGAGAAGCATTTTTTTTCTAAAAATCATTTCTACTTACCTACCTACATTATCTCTTTTATTATATTTTTGTAATACTAGGTAAGGTGGGTTCCTGGAGACACGAGATAGATACAGGCCTAAATAAGTAAAAATCGGGCTCCTTCCTCACACGGATTCTGTACCCTTATATATATTGGGAAAAATAATTATTTACCTACTATATTACATACGTGGTGGCCGAGTTGGTTAGACCTTGGACTTAAAAACACTTAAGTCTCTGGTTCGAAACCCGGTCTTTACCAATGCGTTTTTAATTTAAAAAATATGTACATATGTTTGGCAACACCACTATAGTGCCTCGGAGAGCACGTTAAGCTGTCAGTCCCGGTTTCACTATACCAACTTGTGAAACTGTTTATAGATGCGTTATTAAGTCTATTCAAAACATCGCAACGAGCTAGCCACTTGTTCGGTTTAAACCATCGGCTACGACGAGGTGGGATTAAAACCCCTCCGCTGGGTATCTTGGGGCCGTACGGGCACCGTAAGGCAGGCACCCGTGATATGTATTTATGTGTACCTATTATATATTGTCATGTGAAAAAACATATACAATGAGACTATTTATTAATCGACTGGTGTGAAAATGGCAAATACCGTCTATCTAATCAATATGCAATGCAACCCTCAGTACTAATAGCGATTCTGCAACATAACAGCACTGGCGGAAGTAAAGGATCATTGTGTATTCACGGGGCGAGGCAAAAACTTAATCATTCACTGTTTCTCTCACGTGGGTGTTCTGCAGAACTTTATATTGCATAAACTGTGTTCTTGGTTGATTGATTACTTGTTAGTTTGCTTAATAAAACTAATATTACAAATCCAATTCAGGATTTTCGTTGCATAACACAAAAATAGTGATTAGTGTATTGGTGCAGTAGACAGATTCGTATATTTCAAACCGCAGAACCATTAATTGGATGTCCACATATTGATAGACAGTATTGGACATCATAATTATTTTGAAGAATTTGATCGTACAATAAAATGAAAATAGCAATATTTTAACAATGGTTTGAAAGTTCTTAAACTAGTTAACGTGTTGATGACAACAAATTATATAATCTAGGACCTAGCACGGGCGTAGTTAGGTTTTAGTATCGGGGGGTGTTCATGACAATAAAACAACGAAAATAGCAAGAAATTGCGTTATTCCTGTTAAAAAAAAACAATATTAATTTATACTTATGTCATAGATTGCGACCCCCAAAGTTGACTACGCCCGTGGTTTCTAGGTTTTAGGTATGATTCTGTCACATAATACAATTTGTGATGGACCATCGGTTAATAAAGTAATGTTCTTCCAAATTTTATTCTTGCCAATAGAAAACATTTTTTTTCTCTTTGTTACAATATAACTTTTACAATTTGTTAAGACTAGGTACAGTTTTATTTAACAACAGTATGTATTACCTACCAATTGAATATACTAGTCTTAACAAATTGTAAAAGTTATATTGTAACAAAGAAAAAGAAATGTTTTCTATTTAAAATAACATTTATTACTTTACAGTGTGTTAGTTTAATACATAAAAATTAAACAATATATTGGCTGCAATACAGTCCTTTAAATGTTGAGGCCAGTTGTCAATAGAAGCACGCAGTCTTTCCATGGGAAAATTCTTCACTGCCAATCGTATGGATTGTTTTAGGGACTCCAAATTATAGCGTTTAGAGCAAGCCGTACTCGGACTAGACGACGGCCAGTCTTCAGCTCAGATGGAGTCCGAAACGTTCGTTCGCTTCCAACCAAGACTGCGTGGACCGAGCTTTATTATCCGGCTACGCGGCGCCGAGTCTTGCTGGAAGAACCATACTTGGTTATTGAACATGGCGTTGTTAAGGGGCTTAACTACCTTCTCAAGAATGGTATCTTGATACACTTGTGCCGATGTTTTGATACCATTTTCACAAAAATATGGCTCAGTCACTCCTTCATAGCTAACACCCAACCAAACCATCACTAAAGTCGGATGATGCCCACGTTGCACTGTGTCGACTAATTGGAAAGTTTTCTTAGAGCTTTGAGCATAAATACGGTCATTTTGTTCGTTAACATGTTGCTTAATTGTAAAAAAAAACTCATCCGTATAGAAAATATTTATGTGACCTCCCTTTGCGTACCGCTTCATTAGTTGTTTTGATTTTACCATCCTATTATTTTTTTTAAATTATCAGTTAAGAAATTAGCAGTGCTCTTATAGGCTGTAAGTCCTAAGTCATCTTTAAAAATACGCGACATGGTTCTATCTTCATCTCCCGAGATAAAATATTTAATACCGCAAAATACTCCATTTTCATATCGCAAAATACTCCATTTTAATATCGCAAAATACTCCATTTTAATATCGCATAATATTGTACAATGTATTGGCGCCAAAATGAGAAAAAACAATGCCCAATCGTATATAAATGACAGATTCCAATTTTTTTATTATTTTTAATTGTAAGTGTATTTATGGCCAGGCTATGTATATATCGATCGTCCCAATTGACCACTTGCGTGCGTTTCAAGTCTGGAACTTAGTATGTAACGAGGGTTATGTGTGTTAAATATCTTACATTTTTATGGAGTTTGTAGGAGTGCTTACCACCGGGTAAATACAGATTCTCATGTTGTGCTCTCTCATGAGAAACTGATAACTAACCCGTAATGCAAATTCGTCTCTGTTCGCCGCCCGTTTCGCAAGCGTATCATTTAGCCGGCATAATGGGGCCGAACATTGTAGGTCTGCTTACCAACACGTAGATACAAAAAACAAAAATGGTTGAACCTGATTACCTTAAGTTATAATATCTAAATAATATTATAAATTTATGTAATTTAAAGTAAACTTAAAACTTACTAAAATAAATAGGATCAAGTGAAGCAAAAAATTAAAACCATACGAGACCATACCATGTAAAAATAATCAAGAAAATTTCAATTTAAAGTTAATGGGGGGATGAATGTAAAACATCACATTATGCATGTCGCGATGCGCCTGCGCTGGTCGATACGCCGCAACAACTCAATTATACGCGGACCTAAAATAACATCGTCCCACACCACAAATTAATGGACCAAGATAGAAGGGCGGATTAGCGACGCCGTGTGTGATCGTACTACGATGGATAAATCTAATATTTTTACTAAGCAGCAAAGTAAATTTAATTTTCTAATGTGGTTAAAAACTAGTAACCAATATGCAGTCTAATAAATAAAGGAATTTATTTTCTATATTAATTGCATAATTGCTCTGGGTTTTATAAAATATAATATTTATTAGTATCTTGGTTTCTATTACACACAGTTACACGAGCCTAAAAATAAGCTTAATGTGGAATATACGTAAAATCTAGTATACATGTATAAGGAAAACCATAAATAAACTTAAACTTACATAGACCTTTACATACTTCTTTAGCTTCCTCTGGCTAGATTATACAATTAACCTTTCCCGCGGGGCTCTTTATAATACTTCACCTGTTCTTTAAACGGATTTATCGTTTTTTTTTCCACAAAGTCGCGCCTTTTAGACTTGTGACTATATTTTTTTTACAATAAAAATAACTAGCGCCAAGTAAATTAGCGCCAAGTAATTTGGTAAGGCTAGCAAAAATAAGGCACTTGCGATTTCATCCTGAGAACAAGTACTCGGCCTATCTATTAATACAGGTCTATAGCTTACACATTACCGTTGGGTGGGTGGTCTCTTCCCAGTAATACACGGGACAAGAGCTTCTCATGAGCATATGACAGTACAGACTCAAGATTCGAGGATGTTTGAGATCTGTTTCCTGTATTTTGTTCAAAACGAAAGTACTGCTTCCCTTTGTCTGAACATGAGTTAAATATTTGCAGAATGACATTTAAATTCGTAACCTGCTGTCAAGATGCGAAGAAAGTTTATAAAGAATTGCTCGTTAATATTTTTGTGGGGAAATTTTAAAGTGACATGGGGGAGACACTTCCAAATGGTTCTTAAAGATTTAATCGGTTAAAGAACCAATATATGAGGCATGGGTCAGAGTTCAGGTTATGTAACTAAACCTTTATTTATATGCGCCATCATGGGTGCCTTACAGCGCTGACGGTGGCTGACACTCCAGAAGGTCTCATTAAGGTACTCAGGTGGAATTTTAAATCTCACCTCGTTTAGCCGATTGTATTCTCGAGTCTACAAAGAACTAGTAACCACCTCGTCGTTGGATAGACACAATAACCTACCTTTAAACAATTTTATAAGTTGGTATAATGATAACACTAACACTGTGCTATTCGTGGCATTATAGTGATGTTGTCAAACAAATGTACTTATATTTTGGTACACACGGGAGATTCACCCCTGACCTAAAAACTGTTTTTTTTTTTAGAAAATCTATCAATAGTCTGCAACTAATTTGTAACAAATATTAGTAAAAACTTGATTAGTAACAAATATTTAATATGATAAATAAATATTTGTTACTAATCATACCTCCGTTAGATTGGAATTTTACGTACTGTTTTTTTTAAAACTTATATTGATGATGATTCTAATCAATAATTCAATTTCAATTCGTTCTTTATTTATGATCAATTCCCTTAGGAAATAAACAACTCTTTAGCGTACAAAGTACCTTACCTTTAAGAGGTATTAAATTAAAACAATAAATAAATGTCAACACAAAAGGAAATTGTTTCCAATATCTTCATATTACTTCATAGGATACCTGTTCTTCCCGAGATACCAATAAAATGAAATCAACGAAGCAATACCAAGAGTCGAGAGAGCACGCTTCTGTCAGCCGAGGATTTATTCGACACTGATTCATTTTGGTGCTGACAGTTATAGCTCCAGTGGCGGATATTGCACTCCTGCAAGAATCTCAACCCTAAAATATGAGTGATAATAACTGACGACATTCGTATTGAATTTGACAATTTGTTGCGGTTTTACATGGGCGAGGAAATTCTTAACGCCTATAAATATCAATTAGGTACGTTTAAAAGAAAGATTTCGGTATAAATATAATTTTGTACACTTGACGCTAATAAATATTGTTCGTGTTGACTCTCTTTTGGTTATTTTTATGTTAAAAAATAAAAGCTTTTAATTTACGTTATCTAATTTTATAAACATAAAATAGTAATAAAACTGTATAAGTTATCTACATTGCTACAATATACTAATGGGATTAATTAAAAACTCTACACATAATGGCCGCCATGGAATAAAAACTAACTCTCAGCTGTTTCATCATTCATAATACATTTTAGTTGTATTATGAATGAATGTTACAGAATAAAAAAACAAAACAAATAGTAAAGAAGCAGGAGAACATTCTGAAAATAAAGGTCTCTAAAGTATTGCCCATAGCTGAAGATAGACACTATCACTGCTGGTATCCACGACTGCGTGATGATTATAATGACTTCTCCTCTTCGTATAAACGCCGCTCGCTTTGACATAGATGACCCCATACAAAACCTTCATTAGGCAATATAGATATCTAGAATTTTTGTAATGGGTATGGCAACCAAATCATTAGTCCACTGTCATACATATACCCCTCCTTGGGCGCCCCAACAGTCCAGGAATCGCCTGCTCTAACGGTTATCCAATTTGCGATAATTGTGACTACTGCCAGAACAGCATATTAATTCAAAAAAAAAATTTAGTCTATGACAGTAACATGGATTTGGTACGAAGCCTTAAATTTTACTTTATCCATTGAAAACTCCTCGTCTCTCGCAGTATATTTTAATATAAATGAAGTAAATAAGATGGTGACTCAAAACCGAGAGTCGTAGGTTATGACCCATGTAACAATAAGTTATTCTTTCTCTCGAGGAATTCTTTACCCGTGTAACAATGACTAATTCATTCATTACTAATACGTGCCTTTACGAGAAATGTTAACTTTTTTTAAAGTCAACGTTAATGTGTAAAGCAGTTAATAAAAAAATCTAAAATATTGTCAATTCTTTTGACAGGGTTGTGTGGTATTACAATGTCGTTACAATTAATTGAATGATGGATTTTGATTAATAACATACATACATACATACATATCATCACGGGTGCCTTACGGCGCCCGAGACCGCCTAGACGGCCCCAGGGTATCCAGCGAAGGGGGTTTTAATCTCACCTCGTCGTAGCCGATGGTATGAGTCTACACCGAACAAGTGGCTAGCTCGTCGCGATGTTTTGAATAGACTCAATAACCCATCTATAAACAGTTTCACAAGTTGTTATAGTGAAACCCAGACCGACAGCTTAACGTGCTCTCGGAGGCAATATATTTGTCTAACAAATGTTGATACATATTTTTTTTTCTTAAAAACTCATTGGTACACACCGGGATTCGAACCAGGGACCTAAGTGTTTTTAAGTCCAAGGTCTAACCAACTCGGCCACCACGTATATAATTATATATTTGATTAATAAAATAATTATAATAAATATGTACCATTACGGAGTTTTATAGGAGACCGCCTAAACGGCCTCAAAATACCCAGCGATGGAGTTTTATTTCTACCTCGTCATATCTGATGGGATTCTGAGACCACGCTAAACAAGCGGCAGTATATTAGAACTACTTTAACGAAGCTTCATACTACAGCAGTGGGGTATCTAAACTGCTAAGGTTATCAATGCAATTTCTGCCATGCTTATATTAAATCAAACAAAATACCTTGCGCAATGTCGTACTTTAAATAGCAATCCTGTAGGTGGATTTAAGTTCTTCCCATAAAAGTTGATCTCAGCCTATCGTAGGCCGCATCTCAGTCTGATCGCTCATTCCAACATATTTATAGCCATTTGATTTATTTTGTTATCTCTTTATTGCCCGACTAACGACATCTATTCTCCTCGCGAGATTAATCACTCACGTCAACATGATTTAGCAGGCCAAAAGATATTTAATGTCAGCTATTTAGGTGGAATACAATTCCTTGGTTATTTTTAGGCAATCGAAATCGTTTAATAGTTTAGTGCTGGGCCATAAATCTCATAACGACTTGGGCCGCGACGACATATCCGTGTTTACTTCCATCACTCGCTACGGATATTTAATTCGAGTAAAGAACTCAACACTGTCTTTCTTTAATTTGTTTACATCTTTTTTCAGCATCATCGCTTGCTTACTTTTATTTCTTACTTTAATAACACGAAAATAATATTGTAGGTATTTACGTGGGTTTTTTTTTATTTAAACACGACACTTTGTATCTACCTATTTACCTGATGGTAAGCATACACAGGCTACATAATATCTTCTCGTCCCAAATACCGCAGTGTTTAAAAACCAAGGTGTTCGAGCAGTGTGTGTTGCCAGTGATGACTTACGGATCAGAGGCGTGTTCGCTTACTATGGGCCTCATGAAAAGACTCACAGTCACACAAAGGGCGATGGAGCGTACTATGCTTCCCTTGCGGGATCGTATTCGAAACGATGAGATCCTCAAAAGGACCAAAGTAACCAACATAGCCTCCAGAATCGCCAAACGCGGCAGTGGGCAGTCCACAAAGCACGGATACGGTCGTTGGGGCATTAAGGTTCTCGAGTGGCGACCGCGTGCTCGAGGACGGAGCAGAGGCAGGCCCCCCACAAGATGGACCGACAACCTGAAAAAGGTCGCGGGAAGCCGATGGCTACAGGCAGCGCAGAACCGGTCGTTGTGGCGATCCTTGGGCAAGGCCTATGTCCAGCAGTGGACGCGTGAAAGGCTGGTATGATGAAGCATACAAGGGTATGGTAAGCATTGTTTAACAATATATGCTGGCTAAATCGCGAAATGGGCGGCGACAGAGATGAAATTTCATTAAGAATCTACTTTAATGTCCTTGGTAATTTATCATAAATAATATCTATTAGAAATCTATGCAATATGTTCCTAAAACCCGGATTACCTAAATAGTAATGGTTAGATTTTAGTCAGGTTGTTCCATGAAGCTAAAAAAAACGCGCCCGGCGCGCGGACGGGCACGGTTTTTACCTTCATGAGTTGTTCACTTGACGGTGTTTGCGACAAATTTGTTGAAAAACTATCTTGTTTTTAATTCCATTAATCGATTTTAATAATAATAATGATTCATTAAATAACAAAGTCAATATATTATTTCATGTAAACCTTTACAGACATAATAATATGTTTCCAACCGATTATCCTTATTATTAAAATCCACAGTGAAGCTGTTAATTTAAAAATAAACAAAAAATATCTTTTTATAGACATATTCAATTAGGACATTTCATATCTTTATTTAAATTGTTTTTCAATCCTATATTATGTATTTATTATTATAATTAATTATCGATAATAGTGACGATGTCTCCAGTTCTTGAGTTTTTATCTATATAATAATCACTTTGATCGGGATTTTTGTAACAGTTTCAACGGTAGAAAAATAAACATACACAACATGCTTCTGTAGCTCTTGAACCAGTGATTCCATGATAGAAGTCATAAATTCAGTTCATAACTATTCATTTACAAATATGATACCTTATATTTCTCTTTTAAAAATTACCCAATCGATTCTCCATTTCATTAAAATAACATTATACGCTGTAATAATAACGGTGCCAGACCAATGTAAATTATAATTTCTAATTAAAATTCAATTATGTTAACAGAAATTGGTTTTACTTGCCATTAGCGCTATAATTACATGTTTTTCAATGAGATTATTAAAATTCAGAAGTAGCTATTACTGATTGTAATAAATAAGTATCCATTACGGGTTATGTTGATTCGTTGTGAAAATTAAAAGGCTATTAAGAAGCATCCCACGCGAGTCTGAGGCGGACAGGTCGCTGAATGTTCCCAGGGTCCAGGCTTATTGCGAACTGCAGTTTGTGGGATCTTATTGTATACCAATAATGTGTATAAACATTATGTCTGTTACTGGTAAGGTGAGTAAATTTACATTTTATAAAGTTTCTAGGAAATTTTGATTTATTTTTGGAATATGATTATTGCATATATATATCAGTATTCTAAGATGTTTTTTTAACTCAAAATTGCCTTAGAAAATGCTGTGTTCGTCAAAGTTAAGGTCCCCGATAGAAATACTTTCCTTAAGGAAATATTGAATTAAGGTAACTTCTTGGAATATGCATGTTAGATTATCTATAAATTTATAGAGAATATATTCCCTTTGGCCAAAACGCATAATCCACGGTCGGCAATCACTAGAACTTAATATTTGGTAATATTAAGTAAACTTGAATAAATTAGGATGCTTATAATTACTGTCACTTATGACGCCAATCTACATATAGGCGACATATTTGGCAATACATTTTAATCGCCTCAATTTATACATTTATGATGAGATGTGGGCTTGAAGATCTGTACTTGGATAAGCATTCTAGCCTAGTTCAGACTCCAGTCACAGTATGCAAAAAGTATATATAATATTATATTTAAAACTTGTGAAGATAAAATAATAATTATTATTATTATTTTACACACAGAACACTTTATTTGTTTTAAATGACGATTATAATAAGGTACTTGCATTTGCCGCCTTCTGCCAAGTCAAGAATACGCTCGTCTCATGCATTGTAGTTAAAAAACCTAACCTCTATGTAAAAGCATCATAATGCAATTCCATTGATTTGGCTATAAAGGATCGAGGATATTAAAGTAGACCCGTAATGCGAATTCGTATTTGATGCCCCCTATTTCGTAACCGCATCTAGCCTCATAATGTTATACGTATTGATTGCACCCAGCTTCACAAACCTTCGCATTCAGAGAGAAGTGCCTCTCAGAAGGCTGCTCTCCTAATACATTCGTGTAAGGTACATTTCGTAACCGCATTTTGATTGGAGTAGAAATCGTTGCAATAGGCTCGATGAACCCACAGACGTCAGGTGGACGGTCCGTCCGGCTGCTTTCATTTCTTTAGTCCATCTCATAGGTGATCAAACTCCCATTCTCGTTCCTCAACTGTACCCTGTAGTACTTTCGATAGATACATCTACGTGGAGATAGGTTTTCGAAGAAGGTGACTGTCCACTACTGCCTTACTATCAAGCATAAATCGTCCGTAGAGGTGCAACCACTACGGTTGCACCTTTGGCGTTGTATCCGGGGGTTAGTGGGATCGATTCCCACATATGGCAAAAAAATATTAGTACGTTTTTCTCTACAGTTTGTCATGGTCTGGGTGTTTATAAAATATTATATGTATTATATCGTTGCTTCTGGTACACATAGTACAAGCCTTAATTTGTGACCAGTGCAATATGTGTGATTTGTCCTACATATTATTATTAAATAAATTCTATTAAATAATATATATTTATTCTGTAAAATAAATGGGCTAGGTATTTTAAATAATTCACAAATCACATACATTAACAGTAACACAGCTATCGTAGACTTAAACAAATAGTGTGGTACTTTTATTACTTTGTCACGGTATTCGTTACTAGCCGATTCAGAAGAATAATACGCAAGATTAGTTGCAAGCTCGATCAACAACCGAGCTATTACAATAAAATTATTACAGAAAGCATTAGTATGTGTCCAGATGCTCACAAAAGTATAAATAAAATCGCAGTGTACGTATAATGTATTAAAAAACAAATCATAATAACCAATGTTGTATTAAGTAAAAATAGTCGTTACCCATCTAGGTGCAAAAAGGGTCAACTAACGTTATCATGTTTCGGGTTTAGTCTGTGGGTTAAGCGATCCTATTGCAACGATTTCTACTCCTTTCAGAATGCGGTTACGAAATGAGTAGTTGATTTGAAGATAAAGCAGCTGTAGACCCTAGTAGTAGGGCACCAGGCCTTACCGGGAAGTCACATTAAACACCAATCGACGCGTCGATCTAATGATAGCGAATATAAAATGTAAGTATGTGATTTGACGTTTCTTGGCGATGGAGTTCTACTCATAGACAATATTTCCTATACATTTTATCCATCGACGCGTCGATCGGTTTGTCGATGTAGCTTCCCGGTAAGGCACCTAAGGCCTTACCAAAGAGCCAATCGATAATCAAATCAAAATACCCATCGAAAGCCAAATGTATGGAATTTGACGTTTCTCCTACCCATAGAGTAAAATTCCTATACATTTTTATCGATGCGGCGATTCGATTGGCGATCGTGTTCCTTGGTCAGGCCCCTGTAATGCAAAGTCGTCTTTTATCCGGCATGGTAAGAGCGACAAATACTATTAAACAAAAATGCATTAACCGACCCCATTCATTGATTTTGTAGACCAACGACCAACTCTGCCTCACCCCGCTACGTGTCATCAGGTAAATACATGGTCACACAGCCAATTAAAAAAAATTAAAGCCACGATATTATAAAATTTATTTTTAATATTTATTTATTTATTTATTTTAAATTCTTTATTGCACAAAATTGTAAATAGGCGAGCTTAATGCCCTAGGCATTTTCTACCAGCTAACCTTTAAGAGAGTGAAATATGCTTAGGGTGCAATATTGTGTTTAGATATATATATATATCAATATGTTATTTAGATATACGAGTACCTAAGTCTTATGTTCTATTTTTTTTATAAATGATTTTCAATTCCATCTGTGTCTATAAAATATTAATACAAAGAAGTGAACTCAAAATCTTTTACATAAACTTTCTACAAATAAACCTCGGTAGCCTTTTGAGATTCCACGCACAGCGATGACAACTACAATGCGTAGTAAAGCCACTCGTTAATGTAATAGACCGTTTCAGATTGCGGTCGCGGAGAGGATACTCGCGTAGGCGGCGGCGCCCAGAAGATAGTGCCTAACTTAGTGTTTCCATTTAGTTACCTGTAATACTTTATGACTAGTCCAGTCTCACAATTTTGTTGCGATATTGCGTTAAAACTGTCGAAGGTTTACGCAATTTTAAAAGTAATGATCGGGCTTTAGGAGAGTTAAGTCGTTTGAGCAGTGGAATGTTGACAAATAAATTTGTCGTCAAGGGATTAGAAATTATTGGTGTTTACTTGCTGTTGTGAAGTGTGAGTTTTATTAGAAATGTCACAATAAGTTAGATTTTAGCACAATTATTGGAAACACAATGTTGAAATTATATAACTTTATCACTGATTATCTCTAATTTTCTATCCTTATAATAATAATAATAATTATATGAAGGAAAATTTACACCTAGAGCTTAGTTTGTGATCAGAGCAATAATCACAAACTAAGCTCTAGGCTTGTATTATGTGTACCAGAAACAACGATATAATACATATTATATTTTATAAACACCCAGACAATCACAAACTGTACAGAAAAAAAAACAATTTTTCCTTTTGCCATGGATGGGAATCGAACCAACGACCTCCGGATGCAACGCCAAAGGCGCAACCAATAGTCTACGGAAGCGGTGTTTATGCCTTTTACTATCACTGTATATTTTAATATTTGAATATCCATTTTTTTTTGTTTTTTTTATGGAAGCGCGGAATATGCCTGATATGGCTCATCTACCAGGTGGAAAGCAGTGTGAAGGTCCAATAATGTATACAACCGGAAATTAGGTTTTTGAATGAAGAAAACGCACAAGCAGTAGAATATTCCACATTTTAATAGTGCGACAGACAACGAATCACCAAAGTTTAGTAAAAGTTTAATATTTCATCATTACCATTAGTCACTCTAAAGCAAGTTATATTTGTACATATATATTTTACTTGTATTTAGGAGTTATACACAATGCCATGACAAAAGAAGGCTGTTTCTTTTAACTTGCGTCTGCGTCTCAAATATTTGATGGTAAATTATCCTAGATTATTAATTTGCAGCTTCCACTAACATTTAATTAACTTTAAAGATTATAAATGTTACTGATCCTTATGTAAAGTTACGACTACAGAGTCTGAATCTAGCTGGCTGCCATGTAAATTGTGGTTCATTCAAAACAAATCAGCGTTGAAGTATTCGCCTGGAATTGTAGACACCAACATTTAGGTTACGAAATAGGATAAGACCTAGTATGACTATCCTTCTATAAATCTTTTATTTTTTCTCAACTGGGTAATAAGAATTAAAATCCTTAAAAACAGAAACATCGTTTATTTATATATTTTGATCTAGTTTTTTTTTTTTTTTCAAAAGACTTATTAAGGGGCCTGGAGTCTACTTGACTGTATGGGTGTCAAGTAGACTCCAGGCCCCTTAATAAGTCTTTTAAAAAAAAAAAAAACTAGATCAAAATATATAAATAAACGATGTTTCTGTTTTTAAGGATTTTAATTCTTATTACCCAGTTGAGAAAAAATAAAAGATTTTTAGATAGTCATGTTAGGTACTATCCTATTTCGTAACTTACTTCCAATATTACTTGGCTGTTAGTCGAAGTTCAATTATTTTTATTATGTTCGTAAAGTAATTGTAAGCAAAACTCTTTCTGTTGTGGGTAATCAATACTTTTGTATTATAATATTAAAAAATGATTTTTTTATTTATTTCGAAAAAAACAAAATAAAAACCCAACACAGAAAGATTAATAAATACAATGATCGACAAAAATATTATTTTAATTCTGCGACTAACAGTAATGGGGTGTTACTGGAAGTGCGAAAGCTCACTGTGTATGGAGAACGCGGAGTACGAATGCCTTAAACGACTGACTCTGTCTGCATAAAACTTTCTTAAAATAATTGTAAAGGAAAAAATATAATTTAACCTTAACTTTTGCTTGAAATAATATATTATTAGCACACAGGTTAGAGGTCGGAGATCGGTAAAACGTCTATTTTAACTTTTTAAACTGACGTCCCCATAAAAAGTACGGTCATTTGCAAAAAAGCGAAAGTCTTATTTATTATATATTTAGTTATTGTTTTGAAAAGTATGCAAGTTAAGTGAAAGTATTTAGCACACAGGTTTAGATTAGAGATCTGAAAACGTTTCTGATTCGTATTAAATAATTCTAGAGTTATATCTGAATGGTAAACTGTGGACTGTGACACCATCATAAGGAAGAAGTGAAGTTTAAGAAATATAGTAAGCTAAATGGGTATAGGTTGTCATAATTATCTCAAAATTGTCAAGAATTGGAATAGATAGATGCAGTTTTTGTATCTAGTGTATGATCTGTAGCCCAATGAAGTTATAAATTGATAGAAACTGAAAAAGCTCGCTCAGAAAACAGACTAGCATATACAATATAGCATAAAAAGCCGTTGAGGATAAAGACAATAGTGGACTTTCAGCTCATGCAGCAAGTAGGTAGTTGAAGAAACAGTTCCACTATGATTAACACAACTAATTTGTAGGGAATATCTGTAAAATTGAGGATGTATTTGAAATATGTCCCTTTGTTGTACAATATTACTGACAATGATATTACTATTGTAAAGAAAACGGCTTTAAGTATATCTAACCTTGCCTTTTTTGTTGTTAACCGTAATGATGCGTAATGAACATACAAAACAGATAGATGACTTTGATTTGTCACTGAGCGTTCGTTTCTTAATCATAATAATAATAATAATAATAAAACGTTTATTATCTCAATAAAAAGCCAAAACAACAATAATACATAGATTCATATGTTTACAATAACAAAATATCGGCCGATGCAACACGTAGTTCATACTACCCTCCGTACTAGTCGAGACTGTATCACGGATAAAATCATGCCTCACATAACATAACAAGGGTACCATACAAAAGCAAAGACTCTAAGCCCTAGAATTTGTTAATCCATCTAGTCTTAATCTAATCCAAACTCATGGTAACCCATCGTATACTACATCAAACCGAAGCAGCAATTAAGGAGCGGGGACTCGCGGAGATTTACCGCCCGCCCCGTTGCCACTATTTGCATAATAATTTTCACTTATGAATAGGTATTACAGGCTTATTGCTGTTATAAATATTTATATGCAATCCTCTGCTATGATAGTTGGTGAAATGTGCCGGAAGATAGCTGGGAATGTGTAGCATCATAGGCGTATCATAATAGTAAATGGGGGTTTTTGGTATTTCCTTTTTTAATATCTAGGAATATTTCTTTTTATTTTCTTTATTAATGATTTTTTTATTTATGATTTTTGAATGTACAAACTATATAGTATAAGTAAATATTAATATTTAAACCCCAGTATTACGTATGCTATCTACCAGTCATAAAATATCTGTGTACCTAACATTTATTATCATTTATGAATTTGATCGTTTAATATAATTTATTTTAGTGTAAAGTTTTTAGCTAACGAGTAGTTCTTAAAAAATATTGTTTTTTATTAGATTAGTAGGTATACCTTTTTCATCATTGTATCTTGTTTCATCAGCAGCTTAAATTAACATAAAAAGGCTTTATTAAAATGGGTCCCATATACCGCCAATACAGATGCAAAAACTATCAAGTGACCTAGTCATGTTTTAATTTGTAATTTGTGGGTTGACCGGTTTTTTCTTGTTGAGGTGGTAGTCTTCTTTCATATCTAACCACATTATTTAGCCGGCATAGTGGGAGCGATCAATATTGTTTTACAAAACAACAATATATTGAACGACCCCATTCGAGGACTTGTAGGTCTGCTTACCGTCAGGTAGGTAAAATAGGAAAAAATATTTAAAAAAGTTACTTACTTAATTCATACAAGTAAAAAACTTGCCAGACTTATAATATCTTATGAACCCTTTAGAATTTAGATATTATTATTTTTACACCTGCCAAGAGAAATTTAAATACATAAAATTCCATCTAAAACGGTCATAAATTTAAAAGGAACTGTCAAAACTTTGACTTCCAATTATAATTTATTTTTGAAGAAATCACCTTCAAACTCATTTCAAGTTAAAATTTCAAATTCCAGGTTGGAGTAACTGAGTCTTTCCATTCGGTGATAAAGCCATAAAATCGGTAGTCGGCTAGGCGGCGTGACCGCACTGCCTAACGCTACTTCATAGCTCGAGGGGTGTTTTATTGAAAAAGTTCAACTCGTGACCGGAATCCGAAACGGTCTTCGATACCGACAATAAAATATGAATAGTAATGCCGCTCATGTAACCGCTTACTTAGAGTCAGGCTTTACTCCAGCCTTTCAATTTCTTGCTTTTGAAATATGGTGATGTTCGATCCCTTTTATTACTTTACTTTACTTAGCTATTTTGAAATTTCTTGAAAGGGAAAATGAAAAAGCACATAACTCAGGTGAAGTTAATGTACAGGCTTTTGGGGTATGGTAGTAGATATTATCGATAATTTATTTAAACTCGTGAGCCGCCAAGATGATGAATGAATCTTGAAATAAATTTTTGAAAAAAAATTCGCGTAATTACGAATTCAGCTAAACATATGCGAGGTAAAGATAAACTTGAGAAAAATTAATAGGTAGGTTGTATGGTATAAAACGACGTAGATATCAGAAATTTGAAGAGTTCTTTACTTTCATATATAACAAGTTTAAATTTTGGGTTCGCTTAGTTTTTTTTTTATTTTTTATATGTGGAACAATTTTATTGACATATATTGGTCACAAACTAAGCTCTAGGCTTGTACTATGTGTGCCAGAAACAACGATATAATACATATTATATTTTATAAATACCCAGACCACGGCAAATTGTACGGAAAAATAGTACTATTTTTTTTTGCCATGGGTGGGAATCGAACCCACGACCTCCGGATACAACGCCAATGCGCAACCACTAGTCTACGGAGGCGGTGTTATTTTTTTTTTATGTGTATTTTTAGTGTAGTCAATTGTTGTACAATTCCAAAAATAATATAAATATTTACAAAATTTTTATCCAATTCACCTACTAAAATGTTAGTATAATAAATCTTATGTATGAGTGACAAATAAATCTTATAAGTAAAATATGAAAGAAATAAATGTAAAAATATTCATGAAAGAATGGAAATATAGGCTAATTTTTACAGCTTTCATGGTATACGAGTAGAATAATCTGCGTTAGTCATTAATCAAATATTCAGGTCCCATGTCAATCACGCGTTACGTACAAGGCAAGCGTTATCCGCTTCATTTCTTCTGGGTAAATATGAAAACCGATCAAATACGAATACGAGTACGTACGTATAAGAATAACTATGTTTATTTTATTGGAGCACGGCATGTGATTTTGTATCTACCTGGTGGTGAACAGACCTACAAAGTCCATGAATGGGGTCGATCAATAATTGTTCTTAAACAAAATTGATCGCTCCCACTATGCCGGCTAAATGATTCTATTTGTTTATGGTTTCTATTTGATTTGGTTATATACATGCATATAATAAAATTGTAAAATCAATTTATATATATATATATTATCACGGGTGCTTTACGGCGCCCGAGACCGGCCCCAGGGTACCCAGCGTAGGGGTTTTTAATCCCACCTCGTCGTAGCCGATGGTATGAGCCTACACCGAACAAGTGGCTAGCTCGTCGCGATGTTTTGAATAGACTCAATAACCCATCTATAAACAGTTTCATAAGTTGGTATAGTGAAACCGGGACCGACAGCTTAACGTGCTCTCCGAGGCACTATAGTGGTGTTGTCAAACAAATGTACATACATTTTTAGATTAAAAACTTATTGGTACACACCGGGATTCGAACCAGGGACCTAAGTGTTTTTAAGTCCAGGGTCTAACCAACTAGGCCACCACAATTTATATATATACATTATATATGGTACAAATTTTAGATTATTAATATTACAAACTATTGGCAAAATAATTAAAGTATGACCAAAAACAATCAAGGATTTCTTGTATGTATCTTTCTTTATCTTTTAGTAGTTATATATCTATTTGTATCTTTGATGTTATCAAAAGTACCTATAGTTTGTCCTAAAATAAAATGCCTATGATCCCAATTCCATTTGTTAATAGGCAAAGTTTAGATATCTGGGAATGTTATTTTTGTATTTTTTTTATTATATTATAGAAACATTTTAACAAACTATTTATATATAGGTAATAGGTATATATTATTATATATAAATAGTTTTTAAATAGGCAAAGTTCTACCTTTCTTAGATACTAGACTTATTTTTAAAAACTTAATATTTTTATTTTTGACTTCTGTTCATTGTAATCTTTTATTATGTAGTAGTCTTTTGTTATGTATATTTTAGTAGATACCTCAAAAATAAATATCTATTTTTCTACAAGATAATTATGACAGAAAGTTGTTCAAACTGGTTTTTTATTAAAGGAGATTGTCATCAAGCCTTTAATAAACATAAAAAGAGGAAACCAGAAAAGTTAAAATAAATGCAAAATCTACAGTAGACTCAAAATATAGATGAACATAAATGTAAGGATTATGATATACTTACAACCCATACTCGTATATTATTAAACAAGAGTACAAAATATATAACTGGAAAGTTATTATTTTATTATTTAGTGCTCATGTTAGATGTAAACTTGTAGTTTTTTTTTTTTTAAATTAAGAAAAAAAGAAAAACTTTATGCAAATCAGCTTAGCACATGCTACAGCGAATATGCTGTAACGCTGGTTTTCAGCTGATGCCTTGAAGAGGACGTGCAGCTTTCAGATACAGTAGTAGTAGGTACCTAACTAATTTAAATAAATTTGAGAGAATAAGAAATACGTGGTGTCCGAGTTGGTTAGACCTTGGACTTAAAACACTTAGGTCCCTGGTTCCAATCCCGATGTGAACAATGAGTTTTTAATTAAAAAAAATATGTCATTTGCTTGACAACACCACTATAGTGCTTCGGAGAGCACGTTAAGCTGTTGGTCTCGGATTCACTGAAGCAACTTGTGAACATGTTTATAGATGGGTTATTGAGTCTATTCAGACATCGCGCTAGCCACTTGTAAAAACAATGTTTTAGGGGTAACCAATTGTAATTTTGTGAATAAAAATTTCTCTGATTGTTTCTTTACAGAAAACAGTTATTCTGAATAAAATAAATAATTTTTGTTTAAAAACTATAATCTTATCGTGACTCTAATTGAAATAGGTTTGTACTGAGGCAGTAAATGGAGCGAATAAATGTTACGTTTGAATTTACGACTTGGCATTTAAAAGAAAAATTACGTCCCAGTTTATCTAACTCATTATGGTAAACACAGGTCTCGCGATATAATTATGGTATAATTTACTACAGGTAGGTATATCACAAAACACGCTAACATTATTAGAATTTAGATATTTTTATTTTTCTGTTTCACGCAATGAAAAGCAAAATTGGAAACAGTCAGCCGTGAAAACAAACCTTTTACCTAATTTATTCGGATGTTTTATTCTAGTTCGTATATACTTTTCTTTTATTCAAATAGAGTAGAAACCGATGGAGTGAATATGTAGATGAAATGCTTATTTTCAGCAGTTTTCTATTTAAAGAAACTGTGGTGAATCTGCTTAAGTTGTAGATACAAAATCACATGCTGTGCTTTTGTTCAGGACGGTCTATATAGGCCACATAATCTATACTGATATTATAAAGAGGTAAATGTTTGTGAGTTTGTAAATTTGTGAGTTTGTTTGGTTGTAGGGGGTAGATACTGGATCTTCTGAATTGATATTGAAAATTATTTTATTGTTGGATAGCCCATTTATCTAGGAATGCAATAGGCTATATAACATCACGCTGCGACCAATAGAAGCGAGCACCAATGAAAAATGATAGGAAAACGGAGAAAATTTGTTCCTTTTGAGTTTCGTACTGCCGTTTACGGTTAAAGTTATACAGACGAAGTTGCGCGTGTCAGCTAGTCATTAATAAATAGTAATTAACACGTTGCTAGGTAGGAATGTTTATACTGGCAATCTAGAAACAAAATCATAGCAAAAGATATAAGTGAATGTCAATATAAACCAAAACTGTTCCTAAAATAAATATTACTCCATAAGTATTGAGTTTAACTTTCAGGAAAGCACACACTAACCGCTAAAATAAATTAAATTATGGAAAACTTTAATTCCATAATTATTATTTACTAGCTAAACCGCGCAACTTCGTCTGCGTAATTGTAACCGTTTTACGCAGCCCACGCTCTCAAAAGGAATACTTTTTCCACATTTGCAACATTTTTCATTGTTACTCCGCTCCTATTGGTCGTTGCGTGATGTTAAATAGCCTTTCGCGATAAATGGGCTATCCTACACTAAGAGATTTTTTTCAATTCGATCCAGTAGTTCCTGGGATTAGCGCGTTCAACCAAACAAACTCTTCAGCTTTATAATACATATTAGTATCGATAGATTGCCATTAAAATTGTACATTTAGGCGTCGATTACTTGTCGAGGCCGTATTATCCCTTCAGGTTGCGGATTCGAAAAAGGCAGTTACGATAGAGCAGCAAGTAGACTCTGAAGATATATTTTTCGCCGCCCATTTTCGCATCATCCAGCATAATGAAGCGATCAATGCTGCAAAACAATAATATGTTGTTTGATTCCTATAAGGGTAAGGTGTCTGTTTAATGGAAAGTGTCCGGTCAAAATACCCACCACCATCCTTGTCATAATACGTCATCTGACCTTGTATTTACCATATAGATAAATACAAGGTCACATGACGTATTGACATGACAAAGATGGTGGAGGGTATTTTGACCGGACACTTTCCATTAAACAGACACCTTACCCTTATAGGTATCACCAACAGTCCTCTATGTAGAGGATGCACTGCACCGGGGTGGCTTCACAACGGGCGAAAATCCTCGAAAACACCGAGGTCGTTCTTCGAGGCCTGTAGGAGTCCAGGACTTCTTGCTGCCTTCTGGAAGGAGCTGGGCTGGCTTAGGTAGCCGGCCGTTCACATCACGCAAAAAGGCCTAACTTCCTGGCCAATTGCTGAAAAGTGGACCCGCCATGAAGATGAAGATGACGTATCATGACGTAAATTTACACTATAAAATCGTGTAAAATTTGGAACCCAACGGCTTAAGTCGCGACAATAGCAAGTGATCAGAAGGGATGACTTTGCTACCTTGGAGTTTGGGACAGTCCCTTGTATGTGATTTTACTTGTTGTGATAAATTGGCTCCCCTCCCATCTCCAAGGTCAGTGAAAGCAGGAGCTGCGCGGAAAAGGCACAACTAAGAAAGCGTCGAAAATACGAATCAATTATTAAAGATTATATTATTTTCGGCGTTTGCTGTAAAGACAATGGGTCCGTTGGGGTCTGAGGCCTTTTTAAGGAAATTGCTCCTAGGCTCGTCGTCATATCGGGAAGCAATAAAGCTGGTAGCTATTTCATACAAAAAAATAGTAAATTCATTCAAAGAGGAAATGATGCCAGCGTATTATTATGCTAACAGACAGTGATTTAGAGAAATATTTTAATGTATATAGGTATTTACTTATTTTATATATAGATATTATTGATAAACCTTAAATAACCCGGCTAGCGAATCTCGCAGCCACGCTACCGTTGAAAACAGATAATGCCCCTCAGGCTCCCTATACTAGTCAGTCAAAAAAAAAAAAAAACCTTAAATAACATAAAATATATTAAAATTAAAAATAATGCATTAAAATCACCAATCACAATTATAATACCTAAATAAAAGAAAAAATATAAACCTACATAAAATTAAATAAAATAAAAAATTTCGTCCAACCCCGACATAGCGCCATTAGTCCCAAGGACAGATGCAGCATTGCCACGTTGTATAGCCAGACTAATCCTTTGTGCCAAAAGCGTAATCGAACGAGCATCTCCAGAGGTCTGGATCAATCGCCAACCAATAAGGTCCACCAACTGACGTGCATCGTTTCTCCACGAACCGAGGGTCTTCACTGCAAAGGCCGAAAAAACAAAACTATCTTGTATGTGGGAGTATTTAACATGTTTTGCATACTCGGCTTTCGCGGCGGCAGATCCTGCGATTCGTGAGGTACTGTTTAGATTAGTAGGGGCAAGGGTGTCTGTACACGTTGAATCCCACAAGTGATTTACCTTGGCACCAGGGTACCAACGTCATACCGTCGGGGCTTTTCCCATCCGATCGAGAGACGCCTACGGGTTCAAGGGTACAAGGGTATATTTATTGATGCCAAGGATCTCTTGAGGATCTCATTCAACTGTGCATGGCGAGACATTCTGCCTACACTTCTTGCACACGAAAGTCCGTGATAACCGTAATGGTCGACCATTGATCCGCAGACACATTTATGAGCTTTACAAATTTTGGCGCCTACTCGCATTCCTACGGAGATCCGCAGAGTGTCCCGGTCCAGAAGCGTACCTAGAGATGGTGATGGATACGCTTCCAGCCAGAGACCTGACTCCTTCTGTTGAACTGCAAGTAAACAAGCCTTGTCCGAAATATTTAACGAGGAATTTATTAAATTTTTTGAAATATTTTTCACAAGAGGAAGGTCTCAAAATTTTAGAATCTTTGGCGAGCTAGGCATGTTTTCGTCATTATTTATAATTAGTTATTATTATTTGTATTCTTTTAGGATTAATTTAAAATTTGTTTCTTTTCTTTTTTATATTTGTATTAATCTGAATAAATAAAGATAAAATCGTTGTTTCGTTATCCGCTAAAAGTGGCCACGTAGGCTGCTTTAAAAATAATTTGGCTTCCATCCAGCTCCCGTAAGCCGCTGCAACTGGTGGTGTATTAACCGTTGATCCCGGAATTAAAACTTTTCTAACTAAACTTTGTTTTCTTCTGGGATTTGCTCAAACAATTTTCAAAGGTAATTATTTTGGCTGGACGCTACATAGATTTAGTTAAGGTAAAGTTTAGTTGATCTAATGTTAACTTGAATTGAACCCTTAGACAGTGGCATAGAGTCGTAAATATTAAATATGAATACTTCACTTCTCTACTGCCTGAATCATTATACTACAAATTATGTAACGCCAAATATAAATATACCTACTTGAATAAAGGGTAGGGTTTTCTTCCGTGTTTATATATAATTAAACTCAAATAATTATTTTACCTGCCTTTTAGCCAATTCTTATATATAAATATTGACCGCCTTCGTAGACAAGTGGTTGCGCTTTTGGCATTGTATCCGGAGGTCGTGGATTCGATTCCCACCCATGGCAAAAAAATATTAGTACGTTTTTCTGTACAGTTTGTCGTGGTCTGGATATTTATAAAATATAATATGTATTATATCATTGTTTCTGGTACACATAGTACAAGCATAGAGCTTAGTTTGTGACCAGAGCAATATGTGTAATTGTGCCTTTATTATATTAGCAATGTAAGTATTTTTGTTAAGGGGTATATTGAGATATTATAATTTAAAGTAATATTTTATATTTATGCTTTGTTCGATTATAGAAAATATCCAAAATAAAAAAACAGCATTCCCAATAATACTTCTTTTTGATATCATGCGCTTTTTTTCTATATATATTTTTTAATCATTACTAAGCGCCATATTTGCAAAAACCGTCAAATAACCTTCATGCTCATCCGAATTTGGTTACCGCATCATCATGTCATAGTGCGAGCGACCTATGCAATAAAATAACATTAAACAAGAATGTATTCATCGATTCCGTTTATAGACTTTTGATCTGCTTACAATCAGGTACATACAAAGTTACATTTAACGGTTTTCAGGAGACTATTACGTCGTTTTATTATGGTAGTTTATTTCAAGTGCGGTTACGAAACGGGTGATAGATTTGGCGATAAAGCAGCGAGGAAATTAAAGTTGGGTCTAAATCAAATTCTTCTTTCTTGCAGCCCATTTCGTAACCGCATTTAGCTGGCATATTGGGAGATGAATGGGGTCGATCAACATATTCTTTTTTTACCCCATTCATGGACTTTAGTGGTCTATTTAACATCAGGTAGATATAAAGTTACATGCCGTTGTACAATAAAAAAAGAAGTCAAGCCAAACATTTAAAACTGTCGAAAAACCTGCCCTGAAACAAGTAGGGATTTGTTATTCTTGTGTGCATTTTAAACTTAGGATTATCTGTTGTATTCTGAATTTATACTTGTAATATTATTACGAAAAATATATTGTCTGATTATATTTATAAGTAATATTAATATTCTACTTTCAAATTAGTTTACACACATTCTGCGCATGTTTCTCAACAGACCCTAGTGCTTAACCTTTCTTATGAAGTGAAGGAGAGTTACCAATTGACAACCTTGATAAAATAAATCGCACAATGGTTAACTGGTCGGTAGCACAGAAAATGTAATCATGTTTTAGTATCAGATATTTAAGAAATTTATGCAAAAGGAAGAATTATTTTAGGTTACGAAATAGGCAGTTAAAATGATAATAAAGCTTGTGATGCTAAGTATGGTGACCGAAGGTATGGTTTACTTCGCTCTCTTCGGTCACCGTACCCAATTTCCTCAGGTAACTCCTCCAGATACTTCTTTGAATCAACTTTAATGCCTTTTATAAATATATTTTTACTCTTTTCAATTCCCTGCAGAATACATAATTCCTGCAAAGCTATATAAACTCAAACTGTGAGGATTAATCGCGGTTTATATTAAATTACTACATCACACTTCCATCGTGTGTCCCTCTATCGATCTCTCGTCCGAATCGTCGTTCCTTCTATTTGTTTTATTCCTTTCACAAGTGTCATAAATATTCAAATAGTAAAGTAACATTAAAATGGCCAGTAGTAGTCTTACTCTATAATAGAGAAGGTTACAGTACTGTCTCACCATAAAAACATGTGTCTGATTCGCCTCCCGTTTTAAACCTCAAATTTAAAAAAGCGGCGTAGTGATTTTTTTATATAGGTCAATTTCAATTTACACATTGCTCTGGTCACAAACTAAGCTCTAGGCTTGTAGAGTACCTGTGTGCCAGAAACAACAATATAATAATTTTTTTTTTATATACACCCCGACCATGACAATTTATATTTTGTCATGGTGGGAATCGAACCACCACCTCCGGATAAAACTTATACCGGACCCATTTAACATTCTATTGATCATTTTATTGTGGTAGTCTCTTTTAAGTGCGGTTACGAAACGAGCGATAGATTTGGCGATAAACCTGCGAGTTTATTAAAGTTGGGTCTAAATCAAATTCTTCTTTCTCGCAGTCCATTTTGTAACCGTATTTAACTGGCATAGTGGGAGACTTACCTGTAAAACAAGAATGTATTGTTTTTATTCATGGACTTTTATCCCCATACAAGCACTTTGTAAATTTGCTTACCAAAAAGTTAATTACGCGCCGTGCTCTGTTAAAAACAAGCTTACCACTAGTTACTTTAGAGCTCTGTTCACAACAAAAATGCAAAATCAATATATAACTCAGAATTTTAAACGCAATTCATTTATTTGGACTTTGTAATAGTTCAACCAACAGCTGCGTCTGCGTCTGTCTGTTTACAACCAACGACGTCTTTATCTCTCTTATCTGTGACATATTTGATGTCAAACTTAATATAAGTTATTATTATTATGTCATGGTCCTATTTCAATTTATTGTATACCTGCTTCTTATAAATTTTTGACCTGCATGTTATGTTAATTTATGATTAAATTTACTACTTATTTATTTATTTATTTAAATTGTTATAATTGGTATTATTATATATTTATAGCTCTAGGTTCTTATTTATTTATTATTGCGCAAGGTTCATTGTGGGTATTTTTCTAAGGAAGCACGGCCTGTGACTTTGTATTTACTTTATAGTAAGCAGACGTACAAAATACATGAATAGGGTCAATTAAAATATTGTTGTTTAAAGAGCATTAATCGCTTTTATGTAGTTACTAAATGCGCAGCGACAAAGATGAATTTACATTGGCAGTCTACTTTATTATCCTAGCTGCTTTATCTTAAAATTAACTGCCTGTTTCATAACCGCACCCTGAAAGGAGACTACCTTCTTGACCAGAAATCTAGTCACTTGGCGATTTTATATAGGCGTAAGCAACCCAGTAGTGGTACTCCTGTCTCTATTTCTGAATACTCCTTTTTTCTCTACATATGTATGTCGAAGTTTTTAAATATAAACCATATTTATACTGATTTACAATTGGCATTAAGATCAAACTGAAACTCTGTTTATTATTTTAAAAAAAACAAATATGAATTTACACGGGTAAATACGTGGTGGCCGAGTTGGTTAGACCTTGGACTTAAAAACACTTACGTCCCAGCGGCCACATTATGTTTCTTATAACGTGAGCGTTAGATTGTCAAAATAACGAATTCCTTTATTAGCGCTCTCTCCTCCAATCAGCGAAGGTTAAAAAACTACTGGGATTGGAGGAGAGCGCGCTAATAATAATAAACAGCTCACGTTATAAGAAACAGAATGTGGCCGCTAGTTCAAACCTCGGTGTGTACCAATGAGTTTTTAATCTAAAAATGTATGTAGGTACATTTGTTTAACAACACCACTATAATGCCTCGGAGAGCACATTAAGCTCTTGGTCCCAGCTTTACTATGCCACCTTGTTTTGTTGTTGTACTCCTATTGGGTTATTGAGTGTATTCAAAATGTAAAATGTCAATTTCAATGACTTTCCAGTTCCACTATTTTTAAATTCTACTTAAAACCTTGTTTTTAGTCTTTAAAGTCTAATATCTAGAGGGCAAGCTGAAAGTATTACTGTTGTGGCGAATTTTATACTATATCCAAAGAAGGACCAAATTTTGTATTTTCTGTAAATTTAAATAACCAATAAAAAAAACACAGCAGACATAACTAAGCTATTGCTGTAACCTTTAGTACTCAGAACATGGTCCTTTTTCAATATTCCAATATTTTATCTGCATAAAAAAGTGGATCAAAATTTACTACCAATTCTGTTATAAGCTTTAGAAATAAAAAAATAATAAAAAGTAGCGTTAAGATACAACCGATAGTGTCCTCCTTTTTAAATCAAAATCAACAGGACACTATAAGAAAAAAATGAAATAAAATAACAAGAGAAGTGTTCAATAACAACTAATTTTATTATACTTTCGTGCTGTCTGTAGCCACTAGTTTATTGGTCAATAAATATTGCACAAACATCGGACTGAGGCTTTCTTTTTTCTATCTTACAAAACTTTTTCTTTTTATTTCTTTTTTCCTCAACTAATAATTCTAAGGAATATAAAGAATCGAACATGAAAATGCTTCTATAGATGGAATTGAATTATATTGACTGTAATTGATATTGGATTTTGGGCATTTTTGGTAGTAGTTTTTGTTGTTATGATAATAAAATATTCTTTATGATTTAACTGTATTTACATGTTTTCCCTGCTTATAATTCAATACTTAGAATATGTATCTATACTTTTAAAATGTGAACATTCGTTTGACAACACAATTATGCCTCTTAGAACGCATATATGGCATGATGTTTCACTACATCAATAAGTAAAACTGTTTATAGATGGGCTATCGAGTGTCTATAAACACCACGATGAGCTTGACATAATGATATTATTATGAACGGCATCCTAAGCTTTTTAAATAAAAAATAAAATAAACTTTATTTGCTAGACAATCAATTTAACAATAAGATTTATTTTATGGTCCTCACATGGCACCTTTCTATGTCTGCCCTGTGAAGCCTTAGAGATTTATCCAGGTAAGATTTTTGACACTAGACAAAAAACAACATTTTGTTAAAAGGTAAAGCCTAAATTTTAAATAAAATTAATTCAAAAATGTGTGTTATATACTAATAAAATAAATAATAAATACATATAAAGGGAAAATAAGTGTAATCAATAAGTAAATCGACAAGTCCGTATAATAGAATATAAAAAATTATAGCTTATTTAGAGCCAATAGCAATGTTTCCGTTTCTTTTTCATACATATAACACAATATTTCAAACCCTTAACATTTCTTGAATTATATATATATATATAATTCAAGAAATTACTATATATAGGTATCATCACGGGTGCCTTACGGCGCCCGAGACCGCCTAGACGGCCCCAGGGTACCCAGCGGAGGGGTTTTTAATCCCAACTCGTCGTAGCCGATGGTATGAGTCTACACCGAACAAGTGGCTAGCTCGTCGCGATGTTTTGAATAGACTCAATAACCCATCTATAAACAGTTTCACAAGTTGGTATAGTGAAACCGAGACCGACAGCTTAACGTGCTCTCCGAGGCACTATAGTGGTGTTGTCAAACAAATGTACATAATTTTTTAAATTAAATACTCATTGGTACACACCGGAATTCGAACCAGGGACCTAACTGTTTTTAAGTCCAAGGTCTAACCAACTCGGCCACCACGTATTCTTGAATTATAATCCTTATTATTACCTTTAAAATACAACATCTTTATATTCAGTACAAATTTCCTTCTCACAAATATTCCATCTCAATTTTGATGTATGAATAATTTTCGATAACCAATACCGATACACAATCTGATGTTCCGAAGTCATATTCCTCCTAAAGTTATTTGCAATAAAATTCCGATACAAGGAAACAGAATAATATCTGCGGAATACAAAATGATATACAAATGGCCCATGAATCCGGATCACACTTATTTCTGTCAATATTTGGTCGCATAAGCGGATTTTATTGGGAAAATTCCTTATTCGCACTGAAATATCAGTATGAAAATTATATTCATAGATTTTTGATGTAACTGTATTTTCACTATTAAAAATTATACGAGCTAGTCACTTGTTCGGTGTAGACTCATACCATCGGCTACGACGAGGTGGGATTAAAAC
Organism: Monopis laevigella; assembly: GCA_947458855.1. Taxonomy (NCBI): domain Eukaryota; kingdom Metazoa; phylum Arthropoda; class Insecta; order Lepidoptera; family Tineidae; genus Monopis; species Monopis laevigella. Next base: position 9,546,225 of record OX381588.1, read on the forward strand.
CCCTCCGCTGAGTACCCTGAGGCCGTCTAGGCAGTGGATGTTAATTTAGTAGTTAAATGTGATAAAATTATCTTCTTAAATAAGACAAATAATAATCACTAAATTAATACCGAGGTTGTAGGTTCGTTTACCACTATTGACAAAACGAATTTAGTATATTTTTCTGTACAGTTTGCCATGAATTGTGTCATATTTATAAGTATAATAGTTACTTGTCAACATACTAGCAGTACAAGCATTAGAGCTAAGTTTGCGTACGGACAAACTCTGAAATGTCCTACATATTATGATTTATTTACCATCACTAATGTCTTACGGCGCTCGAGACCGCATAAAGCCCGCCGCTGGGTACCTTGAGGTAGCTCAAGGTACCCAGCGGCGGGATTTTATTCTCTCCTCACCGTAACTACGTCTATACCGAACAATTGGCTAGCTTGTCGCGATGTTTGGATATACTCAATAACACACCTTTAATATTGCAAATTATTCATTTTCAATTGCAAATCTATATCATACTCATACATACTTCCAAACAGACCAGTATATTACTACAGTTTCCAAGCATACTACAGTATTATTAATAATTTGGTTCCAATTTCATAAAGTACAATAGGACTAAATTATATTTTAGGATATTTGTAGGATTGTAAATTTGTTAGGCGATAGCGTGAACAAATCTTTCTTTTTACTTTGTTTTGAAGTCGGTTCTTTTATTATTAAAAGGTTATCGTCCATTTGTTTTGGGTAGACATCCAAAATAGAAAACATTTAAATTGGTAAATATCCAAATGCACGTGAATTTAGCAGATATTCGTAACAGCCCGTAGAGGAGTAGTTGCAATTGACAGATTTATTTGCGATCCGGGAAACTGGAATTGAGCGGCGCTGCATTTTTTATCATTCCCCACTTCTAACTGATCGGCTTTCTAATAGAAACCTATTTATTTGTGTGTGGGTTCCCGACCAATATATATTTACATATGCATATTTATTGATTTACCTATATTATTTTAGTTGACGCGCGCAACTTCGTCTGCGTAACTTTAACCGTTGCCTGCAACGGAAGCTCTAAAAAAAAAACCGTTTTTTCAATATTTTTCATTGTTACTCCGCTCCTATTGATTGTAGCGTGATATTATATAGCGTATAGCCTTCCTTGATAAATGGGATATCCAACACTAAAATATGTTTTAAATTCGAATAAGTAGTTTTTGATATATGATTTATATTTATTTATTAAATGTTTGGTGCCCCAGCAGATCCCAGTCCATTACAAGTTAAGATACGTGCGTTAAAACAAATTTCTAGGCTAGGATCCAATTCAGTGCACACAACATGCTAAGCTACATTATTTTCTACAGATTTACACAATACAATGTAAAATATAGAACTTAATTAATAATAATAAAAATTAGGATTAAATTAATAATAACAAATTAAATTTTTAGATTATCGCGTTCAACCAAATAAACTCCTCAGCTTTATAATATTAGTATAGTTAAACGTTTTTTTATTCTATTATTATTTTATAAAATTTGGCATATTTTTTAAGTTAAAACTTCTTTAAGCACGTTGTTTTTTTTATAGGAGCTCGGCAAGTGACCCTATATCTACCTGATGGAAAGCAGTATGCAGGTCCAAGAATGAATACAACCAGCACTTATAACTGTGTTGTAAAAGCTGATATCATCAATTATGCTGGTTTAAGATGCCTATTTACGCTTCGTTTAAAGACCTCAATGCTATAGGATGGAGGAAACTCGCAAGCAGATAGAGCATTGCACAATTTAATAGTGCGACAGATGCACGATTCACCAAATCTTTGTATTTCGTAATTATTGAGATGGCTAAATAACACTGAACTTGCGTGACTGTTATGCTCTGGTCCATTTATACTCCTATCATGCAGTCCTACGGCTAATTCTGTTTTTTTTTTAATATTATAAATTTTCTGGATTTATATAAAAACTTTGTTTAGAATACCAAGAGATGACAAGGTAGGGACTAAATTCGTCCGCTGACTACCCGGACGCCAAAAGATATCCGTGATAATACTTATACTATAAAACGATTTATTTAAATAATTTTAGAAATTAGATATAAAAATAATAACTACCTACAAGTTCACTGACTCAGAAACTACAGTTCCATTAGTTATACCCTTCAGGTAGTACCTTATCCTCGGTAGGTTAGGCCGCTCTTACACCTTGACAAGATTGTCCGCTATTTAGGTGCTTTCATTCACTATTTTAAATTTCTTTTCCGCAAACCGAATTCTAATTCGATTCCGCGGTAAGGTAAATATATACATAAAATAAGGTCGTGATTTTAACAAATTTACACTTTATATAGATATTGTAATATTCAGATATAAGTTCACCCACGCAATTCCTGTAAATAACGCGTTCAGAGCGTCACCGACTGAGAGTGGATGCCATAGAAAAATAAACAGTTCGCAGAGTAAACATGACTCGCATGAGGACGTAGATACTACGACAAATTCATCAGGGATGTACTTGAACGCGATCAAGTTTCTTTATATTTAATTCGGTTTAGTTAACACCGCCCAAACAGATGCAAAACCCGTCAAGTAACCTAGTCGTGTTTCGGTTTAAGTCTGTAGGTTTACCGGTTTTGTAATAATACTCCTTTTAGGTCACGGTTGCAAAACGGACAGTTAATTTTACAATGAAGTAGTGAAGATATTAGACTAATTGCAAATTCTTCTTACTGTTAAAGAAAAATGTATTAACTACCTCCGTTGCATCCGGAGGTCGTAGATTCTATTCCCACCCATTGCAAAAAAAAGTACGTTTTTTCTGAACAGTTTGTCATGGTCTGGGTGTTTATAAAATGTTATATCATTTATATCATTGTTTCTGGAACACATAGTACAAGCCTAGAACTTAGTTTGTGATCAGAGCAATATGTGTAAATTGTCGTATATATTATTATTATTATACATATAGTTCAAATGCAGAAAACTTAAGTCCTATTGATGGAATTTTTAGGTCTACTCACTATCAGATAGATACATAGTAAACATACAAAAGCATTATTGTTTCCTTTGAGCACTTTGTCATAACTTGGAATTTCGTAATTTCATGCTGAGGCTTACAGAAAGACACCCTGTCTATTGCTTCAGGTCTATGGTATAAGCTGCCATCAGAAACTTAGTTACCCCTCAATATAACTGAAGGAAACTGTAATTTCCCCAGAGTAGGGGATCGAAGTGGGGACATCGTATAGTTATAGGGCTCAAATAGTTATTTTAAATTATACTGTTAGGTATATGAATTTAATTAAACTTTTGCGAAATATACTAGTATCATGAATATATATATATATCTTGACGCGCATCATAAGGCATCCTAGACGGCCTGAGGGTACAAAGTGGAGGGTTTTTTTTAAATCCCAACCTCGTCGTAGCCGATGGTATGAGTCTACACCAAACAAGTGGCTAGTTCGTCGCGATGTTTGGATAGACTCAATAACCTATCTATAAACAGTTTCACAAGTTGGTACAGTGAAACTGGGACCGACAGCTTAACGTGCTCTCCGAGGCACTATAGTGGTAATGTTAAACAAATGTACATATTCTTTTAGATTAAAAACTCATTGGTATATACCGAGGTTCGAACCAGCGACGTAAGTGTTTTTAAGTCTATAGTAATTTAACTCTTTGTATTATGGAAATAAATAAATCATTCATTCATAACAGGGCATTATTAATTTATTGCACGGATACTAAACACAATTTTCAACAAGTCTTTTGATAAATAACGTTAAGTTTTAAAGTAAGCAATATATTATTCCAGCGAAAATTTCGTTAATTGTATTCCACGCCATACCTATTATTGTAATTCAGCGAAATTTCCTGACAGAAACAATTTAAAAATATTTTTTGCCGCCTGAAACTCGCTGTTTTAATATTTCACTGTGCACGTTCATTTGTATTTGTGCGACACGAAGGCTTTACTTGTATGTGTATGTATGAATGTATGTAGAATGTATGTGTATGTATGAATGTATGTAGAATGTATGTATAGGTTTATGTATGTGTGGGTTGTATTGTCAAATCATTTGCATACATATCGTATTTTTTACATGTCGCGGCGCCTGTCGCGTGCTCAACATACGATTCAATTACTCGGATTGGTGACGCTTTTCGCTGCCAAAATGTAGTCTGTAATGAAATTGGACCGTGAGAAATGACATAAAATATCCTTTTATCCTACGTAATGATGATAACGTGCATGTTAGATTACAAAATTATATTAAAAGGGATTTGAAATTTTATATCGACATTAAGTATGATACTTTTGTTTCGTTAAGTTATGGTTACTATTAACAGTTTAGACTTTTCAGAGGATCATAATTCTTAAACTATTTATTCGAACGTACTTAATGGAATATAGAAATATACTGAATTAAATTATTTATGCGTAATTATTAAGTAGACTTTACTTAATAAATTAAACTTCCAGGAAATCTTACATTCTCCTTTAGAAAAGTGTGATCCACGTAAAAAAAAATACAAATCATATCTTCTCAAATCAAGAGTTTAGAAAACTGTACAGAAAAACTAACTACTATTGATTTTCCATGACTGGGAATCGAACTCACGACCTCTGGCTACAACGACAACAGCGTAAACACTAAACCACGGTAATTTTGAAATCCAGTTCAAATTATGTAAAAATAAATTTCATCAAAAACATATGAATATTTACTTTATAACATATTCTCGCCATAAATTACAAGACCTATTATGTTTATCATTACTACTAAATATTAATTTTCCGCTCTATTAGCAAAAACACTAATAATACCAGTTAAGTTTTTCATCGTAGTATGGCCACTCGGGCAAACACCTAGGTGGGTGTAATAGTAAGTAATACAGAGAAAAGCAAAAGGCTTAGTACCTGTCGACTGAAAATTAAACCTTAATACAAAGATATAGAGTGGTTAAAAAAGTCAGTTTAAACTTTAACTTTGCTCTCAACTATACTATAGATGTAAAGTAAGAATTACATCGATCGTTCTAATAGCTACCATTATCTTTAACATCTCGCCACGTGTTGTAGATAATGGTGTGTTATTAAAATCTCCTGGTTCATTTTCTAAATTATTCCTTGTCAGTCACAGGGGAACAATTGCACGGTGCTTTAGACTTGATTCGACTTTGTTCACGACTTTTGTTATACGTATAGGTTTTTTTTTTAATATTGGATCACGGCATGTAACTTCATCACTTAGATATATAATGGTAAGAATATTTAAAAAGTCTATGAAAGGGAATATTTAAAAATCTATGTATTGATCGCTAGCACTATGCCTGCTGAATAATGCGAATACGAATTTACATTACGAGACTTTTAATATCCTCACTGAGTTATCGTTCAATTAACCACCCGTTTTGTAGCATCGCATCCTGAAAGGAGACAAGAAATCGATCAAAACCAAAACATAAATAGATCACTTTAGGTACTTTTGGTAGGTACATTTATGAAATATACAGTTTTCAGGGCCCCAATGGTTTTATTCTAAATAATGGTCATTTAAAATTTGGAATAGTTATCTTGTTGACATAGAGTCAAAAAAAGTTCAAGCCTAAATAATAATAAAATTTCGGCAAATAGTTATTAAACTCTATGAAAATCTTATGAAGAATCTTTACTTTATTTTTTTTTGAAGTTTGGTTTAGTAGTTACCATCAAAAAATTTTCAAACGTGACTCATAAATTTCGTAGTTGGAGATCAATAAAAAACTAAGAAACAACGCAAAAGAAAACTATTAAAACCACAAAGGCGATCAAATAAAAAGTTTTTCCACACGCCTTTGTGGTTTAAACAAAACAGTTTTTTAGATAAAAAAAATACTTATATAATTTTTCAATCATCAGAAAACTTATTTCAGCGTTTAATAAAGCCTTTGAAACATACAGACTTACCTCCTATAAATTTTAATAAAGACTTCTAATTTTAATATAAGGTAAGCGTAACAATATAATAAAGTAGGCAAGGATATAATTAAGCTGTAGGGAGCAGCATGAGCATTATTTAAGTCGACAGAGGCATAAACAATAGTAATTCCAGAAATCCCGGGGCAACAGAGCGGAGAGGAAATTAATGCCCTGAAACAAGCCGGGCTAGTTACTCACCTAGGATTATATTGATATAAGACGGCGACGAGAAATGCATTAATTAATTTGAACTTGCCTCAACAGACATTGAAGAGAAAAGTATAGTACTAAATATAAATTTATTTGTTTAAAAAAAACTACTATTCTCACTGACATTTATTGTGGTATATATGGATGTGAAGGTACTTATTTAATAAGATTTAGGATTACATAATATAAAATGTCTTCATTATATTTATAATTAAAATGTCTTCTCTGATATAGAATTGAGTTTAATAAGATATAGTATATTAAAAATAGGTCAAACGTTCCAACGGTTAAAGTTACGCAACTTCGTCTGCGTAACTTTAACCGTTTACGCAGCCAGCGCACGCAACGGAAGCTCTTACACACGCTCGCCATGGTCGTAGCGTATTGTGTCCTATGTTATATAGCCTTGATGAATAGGCTATCCAACACTATTATATTTTTTACAATTAGAACCAGTAGTTCCTAAGATTAGTGCGTTTAACCAAACAAACAAACTTTTTAGCTTTATTATATCTTTACACACTAATATTAAAAAGGTGAAGAGTTTATTTGTTTGGTTGAACGCGCAAATCACATGAACTACTGGTTCGAATTAAAAACATATTTTTGTATTGGATAGCCCATATCAAGGCTATAGGCTACATAACATCATGCTACAACCGGAGCGGGGTAACAATGAAGAATATAAACGGGGGAAAAATATTCCTTTTGAGGAGCGTACGCTGCGTAGTTACGGAGATGAAGTTGCACAGATCAGCTAGTTAGTTAGTTAGTATATATAATAAAACTGTTTGTTCGAGTTGGTTTATAGGTACTTATATAAATTCTTAATTGTATGACGATATAAAAGTAAAATTACTGTTCTAACTATAGATTTGACTATAAATCTGTTTCTACAGAGTATTGCTCGCTGTACTCAGATGCCAGTTCACTTGCGAACAAACTATTTATATAGTTTGGCAGAGAAATACTTGTAAAATTCTGTATTTTTTTGTTGGTTAAATAAAGAAAAAAAAACTCATCACGCATCCATGTGAGCAAAACGCATGAGAAGATGAATGAGTACCGAGAGCGAAACCTCATGGAAATAACTAGATATAGAATTGACTGATATTCAGGCAGATTTCATTCTGTTCTACATATTTTCACAAATCACTGCGGAACTTGAGCTGTTCCGCGGCGGAGATTTGCTAAGAGCCTAGACGGTACCACGGTTTTTAAAATCCAAAAAGTATCGTGATCTATAAAAGTTTTATATTTCTAAAATTATATTTTGAAACGCAAAGAAATAGCGGAAAAATATGAATTCAAAAGCTCGAGAAATATTTTCCCAGAGAGACATAAAGACACACGACTGCGTCATAATCATAACCTGAAAGGTGTTCCAAGAGATTTCACGGAACGTTCACCTGTAGTTCCAAAACACTATGACATAGAGTAATGAAAGTCCAAGACTTTTCAAGATACGACTTTGCCGCGTTTGAACAAAACTTAAAATAGCTTTTTAAACTTTTGCACTTACCAGATTGCTTTTTCTAAAGTTGAGTTAAAGAACAAGAAAATAAGAAAATTTTACTTCTACAAACTTATTGAATCTGTTTTTTTTGCATAATAAAATCTCGCTACAAGATTAAATCCACGGGTAAAGTATTTCTGAATAAATCTGTAACAAAATTTCACTACCAATTTAGGTACACTACTCCACTTCACATGAGATCTAAACTAGATTTTTTCCGCAATCCCTACTAAAAGCTATGGGACTAAAGTGCACTTACATGAGAATCCATCGGGTGGGGACGCGACGCGACGGCTCGTGTATTGGCATCAAATCCTATCGACATTAACGGGCGCTCTCGGCAGAACCTTGTCAACCCGGATGATAAAATTTGATGGGTCTAAGCACAGACCTTAACCAATAGATAGGAAAAGTGTATTATCTTAAATTGAAATGGTACGTGCCTTATTTTTGATAAAATCAAATTATTGAAGGCCACTAGTAGTTGATGCTTCATTAATAATAACTTTATACCTATTTAAAAAAATAAAGAAATCCCTTACTTTGTTTGAATGCATTTATTTAATAAATCATTGGTATACCTAGCATATGACGAAAAGGTATATTAGACTTCTGCATATTAAATACCAATGTTGATAATATATTATATATTGACTTTGAAAGTATGTACTTCGGGCTAATATTAGGTTCTGCTGATCAAATCGATCAACTTTTCCCATGGAACCACGCGTCGCAAATGAAAAAAATGCCTTTTGCCATACAAACTAGTAATGTTAAAATGACCAATTTGTATAAGGAAGCGAAATTTTTTTTCATTTGCGATACATGGTTACATGGGAAAAGTTGTTCGATTTAATCAGCAGAACGTCATATTAGCCCAAAGTACATCCTTTGAAATTCACCCTGTATTTAATTAATTTCAACTAAATTAGTAAATATTAGGTACTACCTAAAGGTAATGTGTCGTCGATGGTGTTCGACTACAGCGAACAAGAGACAAACGTATGTCATAGTAAAATCACTCTCGTCGGGTCCACTCTTTCCTTCTAGTCTGACATTTCTCTGGGCTTCAGCGCCTGCCAACTCCATGTTTGTTTGGAGCTATTCAAGCATAATTTGTTGACAATGGACCTTCCTAGTTTGTTTAGGTTGCCATGTTTACTTACTTAGGACTTAGATCATCGATCTCGTGACGGGTGATCAGAATTATGTTTGCTTTCGAAACGAGGTCACCTTGTGTTATTAAAATTTACTTTCGTATCAATGTCCACTATTTTGTTTATTTAAAAAATTGAATAATCCCTTTTGATGGTTGGAATAACAAAGTCGTATTGAATACATTTCTAAAGTGTGAATTCATGTCGTATAGACTATTAAAATTGTATAGGGGATAATGATACCTATATAGTTATTTAATATTCAATAAAAGATAAAAATGTTAATACATATACATATCATCACGGGTGCCTTACGGCGCCCGAGACCGCCTAGACGGCCCCAGGGTACCCAGCGGAGGGGTTTTAATCCCACCTCGTCGTAGCCGATAGTACGAGTCTACACCGAACAAGTGGCTAGCTCGTCGCGATGTTTTGAATAGACTCAATAACCCATCTATAAACAGTTTCACAAGTTGGTATAGTGAAACCGGGACCGACAGCTTAACGTGCTCTCCGAGGCACTATAGTGGTGTTGTCAGACAAATGTACATAATTTTTTTAATTAAAAACTCATTGGTACACACCGGGATTCGAACCAGGGACCTCTAAGTGTTTTTAAGTCCAAGGTCCAACCAACTCGGCCACCACGTATATAAAATATAATGCTTACAATATTATAAAAATAATGAAAGAAATAATATTTGTTTAAGATGATAATGTTACAAACAAAAAGGCGTTTTATCTATCGGTTATAGCGTATAATATTTGCGTTTCATAAACAAAATATATATAAATGAAGCCTTTAAGAGTTGTGGTATTATACAAATAAACTGTAAAACTAACAAAACATTATTTGACACTCAATTGCAGATAATTAAGGAAAAACTAAATGTATTTGTATAAGATAAAGTTGAAAAGCAGATAACTTATGTATAGAGTCAGTAATAGCAGGATGCAATTAAAATATTATTCATCAGAATGACATATGTCAAAATTATAATTTCAATTAAACAGATAGCAAAGGAAGATGATGTCATAAACAAGTAGATAATTCTGATCCAAAGCAACTTGTAACACTTCATCTTAAATTATCATGAACTGTCATAAAAGCCAGTTGCAAAAAGATATCGAGTATCCTTCTGAAGATAAATAGGTGTCAACCAGAAACTAGAAATGCAATACCAAAAGCAGAAATTCGTGTTCTAACTGACGTAATCGGTGGGCACCTTGTAGTTTACTATAAGGAATGGGCTTTTAATAGTTGTAGAAAGAGCAAATAGTTTTGTTGTTTTAATTTAAACAAGTAATCTCATAGTTTGAATTAAAAATAGATTCTGTTTTTATGGAAAGTTTATTTAAAGGTGTAAAAGTTAAAGTTGACTTCAGTCGTTTTAGGGAACTGCTACTCCATCGGCTTTATGAGGGCCCAAGGTGTCTAGGTCATGTTAAGGTGCAAGGTGGGGTAAAAGTAATGTTATAATGTGTACCAATGGCTGCCATATTATTAGAAATAAAACAAGGAAGTTTATTTTTGTTTATTTGATACTAATAAATTGGAAAATGTATATTGGTCAAACGAACAAAAAAAGAGTTGATGCATAATTTGTGTTCATTTTACAGCATTAAAAATTGTTTAGCGCAAAATATACAGCTCCTAATAGTATTGGTGATTATAAAGCTTCACGCTTAGTTTTCAATACTTGGAAGGTTTGTAGTTTGTTGCGATTAACGCGATATTTAAAATAGCTCTAATAAATAAAGCCTGTTGAGGGTAGATTTGGCGACCTGACCGACCAGTTCCATTCGACAAAACGGAAGATAATGAGAATGAGAAATCCAGGGTTTAAACCTAAGTGTATATCTACTAACTTAGCCACCACGTAGATGCTCCAATCATCATCATCATCATACCAGCCTTTCACGCGTCCACTGCTGGACATAGGCCTCCCCCAAGGATCGCCACAACTATGATGCTCCAATATTAATAAATATATATATATATATATTAAAGAATTATTTCTCTCTATTTATTTTAAGCTCAGCCATCCGAAACTAACTGCTTTATACAAAGCGCAATTATTTAAAATTAAACCTTAACATTATAATAGAATAGAATTCATAAAACGGCAACAAATCTGATATAACAAGAAGTAGGTTGTTCACAGCGCCACCGCCTACAAAGATCGGTTGGTCTTTGCAAATCAGGTGCGTGGGATATTACTTGAATTCCCACCTTTAGTCGTCTGGTTGGTCAACAATTGCTATTAAAGCAAAATTAATAATGGTCAATGTATTAATAATAGTACTAATATGTGGGAGATGTCACACATACTAAGTTCTAGTTTAGAGGTTGCAGCTTTTAAATAGAATGTATATCTTCAAGTTAAGGGTGATGTAATCGGTCAAGGGTTAAACCCTGATTTGTACCAATAGTTTTTAGTTCATATTAAGATATCATATCATATTAGATATAATCATAGTTAAAAAAATAACTATTATTAATATTAGAATTAAATAAAAAGACGAACATAAGTATAATTAATTTTTAGTCAAGAGCAAATAAACTTTTAGAAATGACGGAAGTTATAGATTGGAACTTTTTTGAAAATACAATAGTTTATAAAACATATTTCGTAGAAACAGTTTCATAATATAAAAGTTTGAGAATATTGCTGCTTAAGTCGTTTCTATACATAAATACATACTATGTTAACATAGTAAATATATACACGAGTTTACGTGAAAGTTATGAACGCATTAGCATTCTCTAAGCACACGAACATTGTATAAAATTGCTGTCACCGAAGCTTAATCCTTAACACCATTGGCAGCTATAAGTCGAGTCAGAAGCTATACATTGGACTCAAGACTTTATGTTTATAGCATACGTTTTACGACTTCTCATTGATTGAATTGAAGCGTTCTGGAACGGACTTTATTTCCCGGTTCGCTTTTTAACGCTTTGCAGTTAACTTCCAATTAAAAGTAGCCAATTTTATGGTACAATGTTTCCATTTTAATTCGGCTCGGCTTGAATTTTAAATAGCTTTAATTTCCTTGTTTTTAAATTGTTCCCTTTGAGTTGTGAGTTTGAGTTTAAAAGATTCCTATTGAATTTAAAATTGGATTATAAATTATCCAACTATTAATACGATTACATTTAAGGAATTAATTTGTGAAATTACATTAACTATTATAGAATGATATTTATTTGTCAATATTCCAGCGCCTTTAAGAGCATCGGCGCCTTTACTGCTAAAACGTTGTCATTGCTTGAGAGATTTTTATCTTTTTAAACGCTTTATTGTACACAATTTTTTTTTTCATAGGCGAGCTTAATGCCTTAGGCATTTAAAGATCAGACAATAATATTTGTATTTTATTGGTATATAATGTTGTCCAGTTTTATATTAAATTATTTTTTTAGCATTCGCAGTCGAAACACTTGGTCCATAGGCTTCCGACTCTAAAAAAAATGCTAATAGATTAGGAAACTATTAATTGAAAAGTCGGGAGATCATCGTGCCAGGTGGGCAATTCTCGCGCTTTCGACATTCATCTCGATTTGAGATTTTTAAACGAAAAATGACTAACTATGTCATTTTTCGTTCAATATTTGTATATTTTTTATTTATTAATTAATATTTATTGTTTATTTCGTTTAATGTTCGATATTTTTGAACGAAAAATGGCATATTTGGTCATTTTTCGTTTAAAAATCTCGAATCGAGATGAATGTCGAAAGCACGAGAATTGCCCACCAGGTCATTTTTTATCCAAAAAAAATCACTAGAAATCCAACGCGGCAATCGGCGGCAGGATTTCAATGATTTTTAAACTTAATTTAGCTTATTATATATTATTTTATTATCATATGTTTGCATATTATTTAGTTTATTGTAATATTATGTTTTGTTTTATTATGGTATCCTTTTTTTAGAATTAAATTATTATGTGTTATTAATAACTTTGTAAAAGATTGAACTAACCAATACTATATTATATATTAAACTTAAAATAATACATAAGATTTTTTTCACAAACTTGTAAACTTTTATATAGTTACAATAATACTTGTAACTATATAAAAGACAGATTTAGGCACATTACTCTAAATCCTATGCTAGGTGAAATACCTGTATTAGGATAGTAGTATAGTATTCAGAGTGCAAGTTATTGACATCCTGAGCACGTGTCGAAGCTTTCCAAAACTTGCCCAACTTAGCTAAATATAGCTCGTAGTGTAAACTATAGCTTTTGTCCCAATAAGTTGGGCGGGCTGTAATTAAAACAAAGCGGGTTGCTCACATTCTGTCGTCTCCTTAGTTACGGAAGGGGGGTTAACAAGACATAAATTATATTTAGTTCGTGTATGGCATACATGTTACATGTTCTTGTAGAGAGAAGGAATTAAATAGCCCATGTATGTATGTAGAGAATTCCTTTAAAAAACAGTTTTTTAAACATACTAGCTTTTACTTTGTGGTAAAGCCACAAGGTGCGCATTAATTTCTAAAAAAAATTTAGATTTTGTATCTTGCATCTCCGCCTCCGTAGTCTGGTAATCATGCCTTTGGCGTTGTATGGGGTGGTCATGTGTTCGATTCTCATCTATGACAAAACAAAATTAGTACGATTTTCTGTACCGTTTGTCATTATCTTGGTATTTACAATAATACTTAAAACTAAATAAAAAAGCCCTACATACTACAACTATAATCCAATTTAACAAAAACCTAACAAATGAAGAAAAAATAATGGATACATGGAAGTAATACATAAAATTATAGGGAAATAATTGCATGATAATGAATGTCTTCATCTGACAGATAAAAATTAAGTTTATAAATGCACATTCATTTATATATATTTTTTTATATTTATTTGCCCAGATGAATCTATTTTGTCCATTAGTCGAGGCCGCCTATACATAGTAGCCGAGTTGGTTAGACCTTAGACTTTAAAACACCAATCAGTTTTTAATCAACAAAAAAAAAGTACATTGATACAACTGTACACGTTTAAGCGTGCTTCTGCAAGCACGTTATGCTGTCAATCCCCAGCTATTTGTTCGGTGTAGACTAATACCATCGGCTACGACAAGGTGAGATTAAATCCCTCTGCTGGGTACCCTCAGGCCGTCTAGGTGGTCTCGGTCGCCGTAAGGCACCCGTGATGACATTTATTTATAATCGAGGCTTTTGTGCAATATTTATTTTTATTTTTTAACTACAATAAAAAAGGGCTTAAAATTATTGTATTAAGTAATACAAAATTTAATTAATACACTTTAAATGATGAATCATGGCGATAGTTCATTCCCACCATTAAGCTTATCATTAAATTGATTCACGCTCCATTATTTGTTTTATTGAATTTACTTTCCCCTCACAGTCTACTGTTTATGTACTTTTAAAATAATGAAAAATGGTCGCTTTTTGAGTATTAATGGAGCCATCTGTATTTATTAATGTAAGTACCATTCAGGCGAGGATATTCGTGCTTCGTGTTGTTATTCTGTGATGAATATTGGTATGAATAATAATAATAATATTAATAATATGTTGAACACTCTAGGCTTGCACTATGTGTACCAGAAATAATGATATAATACATATTATATTTTATAAACACCCAGACCATGACAATTTGTACAGAAATTGCGTACTATCATATTTTAGCCATGGGTGGGAATCGAACCCACGACCTCCGGATACAACGCCAAAGGCGCAACCACTAGTCTACGGAGGCTGTCAAATGTTATTGGTTAACCTTACTGGTGATATTTTTTTATATATTTCGTTACGTTTTTATATAAATAATATTTATTTTACAATAATATTATACACTGCTTTACAAAGGTGATACATAATAACTTTAAGATCTACATACTCTGCCAGTTTTCGCATGCAAAATGTTTAACAATTAGTTATTTAACAAATAACAAGAGTATCAATTAGTTATTTAACAAATAACAAAGGTAACAATTAGTTATTTAACAAATAACAAACTTCGCAATAAACTTAATAAGAACAATGACAAAGCATAATACTGAAACAAGCACAATACAAAAAGAAAACAATATTAACACTTCCGACTTGAAATTATAATAAAATGATATAATTATCATTTTATTATAATTTCAAGTCGGAAGTGTTAATATTGTTTTCTTGGATTGATATAAAATAAATTGTAAATCACACACACACTATTTATTATATATATATAGATTTATTTGGATTCAATATTTACTACTCATTTATTATTTTTATTTAAGATCTACGTTATTTACATTTTAAAAACTTTGGAAGTTTGAGATCTATTTTCTTTATTAAAACTAAAATAGTCTATAAGACATAAATAAAATACATTATTTTAATTCTCTTTCTAGAGAATTAAGGATTATTTATTTTTAATTGGAGCACGGTACGCCGGCTAAATGATGCAGTTACGAAATAGGCGCTGACAAAGACGAATTTGCATTACTTTAATATGCTCACTGCTTGATCATCAATTGAAACAGTTAACCCGTTTCGTATCCGCACCATGAAAGGTTGCTGGCTGGTCGAGGCTACAGTCTGCCCCGACCAGAAATTAAATAGTGTACTGAAAACCGGTAAACCCACAAGCTAAAACCAATAATGTATGTGCGGTGTTAACGAAACCGGCCTAGAGAAGTTATAGAGACCTTCCTTCTACCCAGCTTAAAAATGTCAGCTAAACGTAAAAAAAAAAATTAAATACCATTAAAGAAAGCTTATTTTCTATAGCTTTTAGACCAAAAAAGCTTTTATTTTATTTAAAGTAAAATTTTAAATATTTAAACCGTTTTTAACTCTGAATTTAAAAGCAGAGCAGCAACATATTTAGAGCAAACTTTCGTTTCAGCTCTAACAAAGGGGAAAATTCTGAATGCAGCTCGCATACTCGTGAATAAGCAAGGCTGGATTAACTTCTATGAAAGTTCAAACTCCACAAAATGGTAGTTCCGAACTTGTTCTGACTTAGCACCCGATATCCGAAGTGGGTTGGAGCAAGTTCGCTTCAAACACGGCCTAAGTTTGTAAGTTAGTGCTTATCTGCAAACGACAACCTTGTTACCAAATTATACTAAGTAAATTATAATGTTCACTTTAAATTAATTACTGTAGAATTGTTTTAGCTACTGTCTGATTTAAACAACGAATGGCGTTTTGGGCGAATTCTGCAGGTGTATTTATCACTAACAAAACATTTTTGTCCATAAAATTACCATCTGGTTTATGGTTATCATAATTATTATCAGTCTCTTTCGGACTTACTTCACTTTGACTAGTCTGTATTGACTCCTACCAGCTTTTATTCTCCTGGTTTTTTGAAGCCTCGTTTTGACATTTTATCCGATCTGTTAATTTAACCATAATAAAAAATCTGGACAAAGCCTTGAATGTGTTATTGTCTATTTGGTTAGTTAATTAACTAAATGTTTAACTAAGAAAACATTTGACAGCTAATTGTTAAATTAGCATAATAAAAGGGTAGATTATTCAATCATCAGATAAAGTTATCCAACAGTTAACTTGTATAAAAAACTGTCAAATTTATTCTTTCCTCATATAATTCTATCCAACTATCTGTTGGATAGCATTATCTGACGATTGAAAAATCGGCCCTTAGTCATATTAATGTAATGAACAATAAATATATTATAATTGTTATATTTATCTTAAAACGCATGGATTCATTCGAAATTTCACAGAGCTCAAAGCAACGCCACATCTTAAAAAAAAGGCAAATACAATTTGAGAGTAGCTAATAATTGTAAATGCCGAGGTAGGAATGTGGGTGAGTTTTGTTATTAAAATAAATGAGCAAAACATTTTAGCCGAAGAGTTTAGCAGAACAAATAACAAGCTAAGAGCTTCCAGTCGGTACGCCACTAACCGTTTATGAGTATGTTTACACTTTCAGTTATTATTTGGAAGGGATATTTCTGTACGAGGTATTTAGGTATACTTTTAAAATAAATAGGTACTTCTCTTTGCAACTCTCATTAAAAATTTATATATTTTTGCATTTTAGTTACGTAAAAGTTCTTCGTTATTATGACGATTTCACTATATATTATATCACAGGGTTCGGGTCGGGTCTGACTCGTCTACTTGTTTTTTAGGGCAAGTATGTCTATGAAAGCCTTGTGACATAATACATAAGTTATAAAAAAAGAAATTTATCCGTAAAGGTGAATTAGTAGAGATTAATTTGTAGTATTAATAGAGATTTGTAGAGTTATATAATTTTTTGAGTCCATGATGTATCTTACTGCGCTACTATGTACAAGTATACCTACATATATTATTCACTAGCTGCGCCCGGCGGTTTTACCTAGAGTTTAATTTAAAATATTAAATTATAGTAAAAATTCAATAGTACATTGTTCACCGAGGGGAGAAAGTCACCGATTACTAACGAGGGCGAAGTTTGAGGCCCGACGCGAAGCGGAGGGCCTTAATTCGCTCGAGTTAGGAATCGCACTTTCTCGCCGAGTAATACATAGTGCTTTATACTACACCTACGAGGAAAATAAAAAATAAAATCTCTATTAATTAAAGTTTATATTAAAATTATTACAGTTGTTAAAACTTAATAAATCAAAAATGCAAAGAAAGTAAACAGCCAATAAACCAATACTTTTATTTTATTTTGATTAAAATTTTGAACTTGTAAAAAAAAACTAGGCTGTATGGCTTTGAACCCTTGCCTTTCCTAATTTGGAAGAATTGAAGAAAAAAAATTAAAAAAAAAACGTTAACAATGATTTTCATATACTTTTTCCTCCCGCTTAAGCACGTTAACAATGGATTTTCATACACTTTTTCCTCCCGCATATTTGTACGACTACAAAGACGTACTTTTTGACCTATTCTTACGCAAGTAAGAACCTACTTTCCGAGCATGTGTAGTATAAAATTACTTTATAAAGATAATTTAATACAATCTTCTGTCGGTTGTCAGCAGGGTGATCCCCTTGGGCCAGCAATGTTCAGTCTCGGCATTCATCCAATCATACAACATCTTCATTCTAGTTTCAACGTTTGGTATTTGGATGACGGAACTCTAGGAGGCGAAGTAAATACAGTATTAAACGACTTAAAGACAATTATCTATACATTTAAAGAAATAGGTTTAGAATAAAATTTTTCTAAATGTGAATTATATTTCCCTGATAAATTCCCAAATGATAATAAACAAAATACATTAAATGATTTTTTAAATTTAACACCAGGGTATAAAAGTAATAAATAATAGTTCTCTCCGCCTCTTAGGATCTCCAATACTCGATAGTGCTTTTCAAGGTTTTATCGAGGAAAAAATTCAAAATTTTCATAACGTTTCGAACCGTCTTTTTGAAATTAATAGTCATATGGCATTACACATCATCAAACATTGTCTCTTTGTCCCAAAATTCACCTATTTCATTCGATGTGCTCATTTTTTAAAAAATGAATCTATTTTGAAAAAGTAGATGTCGTAAATACCCTATCAAAATTATTAAATATAAATTTGGATGAAAAAATGTTTACACAAGCTTCCCTGCCTATTTGATTTGGAGGTTTGGGTATACGCAAAATTACTTGTGTGGCCTTACCAGTATTCTTGTCCTCTGCATACAGTGTAAGAGACCTCATTGGCAAAATATTAACACCATCACTTCCAGTGATTTTGAGGTCTCCCATTTGGTGGAGGGTAGAAACGCTTGGAGTGCCCTTTCTTAATTAGATTCCATACCCATTGCACCATCATCTCAAAAACTATGGGACGAGCCACTTTGCAAATTGGTACACAATAAACTTATCTATAGCACTCAATTACCTCCTGATCGTGCTCGTCTCATGGCTGTGGCCCAATGGGAGTCAGGGCTTTGGTTGCATGCTTTACCGTCTTCCAAAATAGGTACTTTACTTGACCGCAATACATTACGCTTAGCTATTTCACTACGTCTAGGAGCCCCTTGCAACCTTCCACATCTCTGCCAGTGTGGAGAGATGGTCGACCAACTCGGTCACCACGGCTTATCTTGCTATAAAAGCGCAGGCAGATATAAGCGGCACGCCAACCTTAACCAAATCATTTATCGGGCTCTTGCCACTATTTCGATGCCTTCTGTTTTAGAACCAAATGGATTGTCTCGGAATGATGGCAAGAGACCTGATGGAATGACTTTAGTACCCTGGAAGTGTGGGCGGTGCTTAGTATGGGACGCTACATGCGCCGATACTTTTGCTCCCTCACATCTTTCAGGAACTTCTCAAAAGGTTGGCGCTGCTGCTTGTTCTGCAGAAAACCTCAAACGGCGCAAATACTCTAACCTTACGGGAGAGTATGTGTTTGAGCCGTTTGGAGTTGAGACGATGGGGCCATGGGGACCGGGAGCGCATGCAATTTATAAAGAAATTGCCAAGCGGTTGGTCGAAACATCTGGTGACCAAAGGGCTGGCTCGTTCCTCGGACAACGTTTAAGTTTGGCCATACAGAGAGGTAACGCAGCCAGCCTTTTGGGCACCCTTCCTGCTGGTAGCGATTTAGAAGAAATATATATGTTATAGGTAAGTAGTTTTTGTTTTGTTAATTCCTTTTAAGTTTATTTTATACTATACTAATTTAATAAATATTCTACAATATATAAAAAAAAAATAAAAAAAATGAATTAATCATTTAATAATTTCTAGAAGTGATTCTGTATTTTCATAA
Organism: Monopis laevigella; assembly: GCA_947458855.1. Lineage (NCBI taxonomy): Eukaryota > Metazoa > Arthropoda > Insecta > Lepidoptera > Tineidae > Monopis > Monopis laevigella. Next base: position 9,565,805 of record OX381588.1, read on the forward strand.
TTTAAAATAAATCAGACCGAGTTTTTTTTTTTTTATCTATACCTACAGTAGTTATTAAGATTATCCGGAAGAAACAAACAATCAAATATTTTCTCTTTATAATATTAGTATAGATAGATTACTACCATTTTAACTATAAAGTATATTGGTATTAATAAATCTATATTATACCGTATTATAAGGTTTACTATAGAGACGATGGGTCCTTGAATGGCAAAAAATATTAGTACGTTATTTCTGTACAGTTTGTCATGGTCTGGGTGTTTATAAAATATAATATGTATTATATCGTTGTTTCTGGTACACGTCGTACAAGCCTGGAGCTTAGTTTGTGACCAGAGCAATATGTGTAATTTGTCCTACATATTATTATTATTATTTCTCAGAGTCAGTCAGATAATGATATCCTAGTGAGGAAACGTCGCTGGAGTGTCCTCGGAACAATTGGTTCATTGTATCTCGGATACGATGTTTACTCACATGGCAGTGTAATATATTAAATTCAATTAAGTAATAATAAATAATAATTTATTATTTACAAAGTTTATTATTCTTTAATTTATGACCTATAAAATTACAAAGTAATAGGTTTCCATTGTCTAACCGTTTCCTCGTTAAAGCAATAAAGTTAGACAAAGTTGTAAAAAAACTTTTGAAGATTCGGAAGTTCTATTTAAATGAGAAATATCAAAGTAATTTGTGTCGAAAAGTCGTAAAAGTCGGCTGCTCTCGCCATCCTTGGCGCCGCTTGCCGTTAAAAGGTAAATGGAGTCCGACTGAAATATGTAAATTTTTGCTTGAAAACTTTGCTTAAAAAAATGCGCGTCTTGATTTTAATGGCATATAAAATGCCAGCGATACTTATTTACTAATATATTTTTATAATAATTTATAACTTTATTAAAATACTTTCTTTTATTAGCTTTGTAGATTCTCGCAGAGTTTACTTTTAAACTTTAAGTGGGTACTTCACTTTGCCAATATAAATGAAATAAATTTTAATTGTGAAACTTTGAGAAAAAAATAAGCTGGGAAATACATTTAGGTGGGAGATAGGCCTCTATAACTTCGCTGGGCTGATTGACTGGTCTCGTTACCCCACCGTCCATACAGATGCAAAAACCGTCAAGTGACTTAGTCATGTTTAGTTTTTAATCTGTGGGTTCACCGGTTTTTCGGAGACTACTACATCGATTTCTTGTCGAGGGATAATCTAATTTAATAGTACAGTTACGAAACGGGCGATTGGTTCGGCGATAAAGCAGCAAAAATAGACTCGTTATGCAAATAAATGCTTCCATGTCGCCGCCCACTTCGTAACCGCATCATTTAGCCGGGATAGTATACTGGGAGCGATCAATATTTTTAAACAACAATTTATTGATTGACCTCATTCATGGACTTTGTAGGTCCTCCATTAAAAAAAACATTAAGAACTTTAAATTTTGCCTTTAGGCGTACAGATATTGTGTTGTAAACTCTAACATAATTTAAACTATATAATTCTGATCTAATTAACTTTTCGGCTTACTTAAAGTATGATTAATAATTTTATTATTCTACAAAAACTTATTTATATATACGTGGTGGCCTAGTTGGTTAGACCTTGGACTTAAAAACGCTTAGGTCCCTGGTTCGAAACCCGGTGTGTACCAATGAGTTTTTAATTAAAAAAAATATGTACATTTGTTTGACAACACCACTATAGTGCCTCGGAGAGCACGTTAAGCTGTCGGTCCCGGTTTCACTATACCAACTTGTGAAACTGTTTATAGATGGGTTATTGAATCTATCCAAAACATCGCGACGAGCTAGCCACTTGTTCGGTGTAGACTCATACCATCGGCTACAACGAGGTGGGATTAAAACCCCTCCGCTGGGTACCCTGGATCCGTCTAGGCGGTCTCGGGCGCCGTAAGGCACCCGTGATGATATATATATATACAAAAACTTAAAACTATCATACATAGGCGAGATTAATGCCTTAAGCATTATTTACCAGTTAACCTTTGCTGACAAATGATAGGCAGAGTAAATGAGTTTTTTTTTTATTAAAAAAATTATGTACGTTTGTTTGACAACACCACACTAGGGTTCCCTGTGTCGTGATGCTTCGGAGAGCAAGTTAAGCTGTCTGTTCCGGTTTTACTATACCAACTTGTAAAACTGTTCATTAATATATTAATATATATATATATTTAATTTGCCAGAATATGTAAATCTTTACAGGTAAGTAGTTAATTGTAGAAATACATTAAAACATGTTTGTTTACACAGTTCGTTTCTAATTCTATTACAATTAATTTGAGCCCTAGTCACCACACTAGGATTCCCAGTATCGTGGTGACTAGTCTTACTTATACACTACCATTTATAACCTTAACTACAAATAAGGTATTATTCGCAGTAGTTCCATTGCCTAGTTCCATGATAGAACTACCACGATTTTTTTTCGCACAAGTTCCATTTCTGTATCATATGATATTGCGCTTTCTCAAAATTAAATCCAATACCTATAAAGTAAATTCTTTATTTAGATAATATAAATAAAGGTATAATTATATAATTATACCTATATTTATATTAGGTATCATAATACAGAAATGGAACTTGTGCGAAAAAAAATCGCGGTAGTTCTATCATGGAACTGTGTTTTTGTTTTAGATATAATATTATATCTAAAACAAAAAGCATCACCCCCACAAAGTGCTAAGAGCTATTAAAAAACTTTGTGCTATTTTTGGAGCTGTCGTCATGCCACACAAATGTAATTATGAAGTTACTGACGAAAAGGCGCAGTTTAAGTTATTTTTGGACCCAAGGCGCTTTTAGCACTTTGAGGGCGGATTTATGCGACAAATATGAGAGTTGTAAAAGTGAATTTATGGGCGTAGTTGAATTTTGAAATACGTTACCTACTTAAATAACACAACATAGCTTTGAAGCATTAAGCTTTTCATTTGTGGTTTTTGTAAGTGATACCAACTATAACGTATATTCTTGCTATAAGTTTATAGTATCTACTATATAGTATGGCCACGACCTCCGTATACAACACCAAAGGTGCAACCACTAGTCTACGGAGGCTGTGATCAACTTACATTCATAAATTTTACTTTCATTTACATTTGTTTTTTGTATACAGTAACCCTAGTGTGAGTTTTTTTATCGTTTACTTTCGCGTTAACTATACTACCGCGTTAACATTTTGACCAATTACACGACCGCATTTCTAGTTCTCAAAATTTCCGCTTGGAGCGCTAAACCATTTCCCCTCAGATTAATAATCATTTCCCATACAAATGTTAGTTAACTCAAACGCAAAGTAATAGTTAGAAAACTCACACTAGGGGTACAGTATTGTTGGTTGTTGTTATAAATGATTCGTAAATAACTATAACACAGTTAGTTGTTTAACTACAATAATGTTGTGCAAATTATTCTTTTGTACATATAAATCTGTTGTTCAATTGTTTGTTGTTCTAAATATTAATTAATTAACAAAATCAACTGTCAAAGAAGTTTAACCCATTTGTAAATAATAATTAACCCATTTGTAGTACTATAATAGTCATGGTACTAGATAAAAAACACATTTGATACCGTGTTCCAACACGCATGTCGTGTTCCAATAATACTATGCTATGGAGTTTCTAAACTTGCTTCAACTGTAATTTTTTTTTTTTAATATGTTAATACATTTTTTATAAGATATTTTCTGGGATTCAACTTATGTCTATACTATAGCTGCAACACATATTGACTCTACAAGTATTTGTCTATGTTCTGCCGCCAAAGGCGCCGTGGCAGCTATTCTAAAACATAATTAATATATCCATTCAAATAAATCATTATTATGCTTCTCTTCGCAATATAAACATGGTCCTTTGTGTTTAGAATAAAAAAAAATAATTGAGAAACTAGGAAAAAAAATGGTAGAAGTTTCTGAAGATAGCCGGTCTTAAAATTATTTAACGTGGGAATGCAGGCAGTGTCCTCAGTAACTACTTATAATCTAGATATTTTCGTTCATAGAGATTATAAAGATATTTTTTATCTGTTATAATTATTTTGTATTTTTTTTTTATTAATAAATTATATTTTAATCTCTTTCCGTTCCTCTATAAGGCTTCTCTACTTCTCTTTTAGTGGTTACTGGCCTTAAACTCTATGTAGTATCAGAGGAATTCAACAGGAGATCCTGATAGAAAGTAGCGTTTTCAAGTATTTCATGACTAACAAATGTAAGAATAATAACTGTAATAAATTTCAGGTTTACCTACTTATATATTAGTGGCTTTTTATTAATATTATTAATTATAATAATTAATAAAAATTATGTAAGTACATTTTATTTTTTATTTGTTTATTATGAAGTGTGCTCAGACAGAAGAATGATAATAATAATAATATGTAGGACAATTTACACATATTGCTTTGGTCACAAACTAAGCTCTAGGGTTGTACTATGTGTACCAAAAGCAACGATATAATACATATTATATTTTATAAACACCCAAACCATGACAAACTGTACAGAAAAAACGTACTAATTAATATTTTTTGCCATGGGTGTGAATCGAACCCACGACCTCCGGATACAACACCAAAGGTGCAACCACTAGTCTACGGAGGCTGTGATCAACTTACATTCATAAATTTTACTTTCATTTACATTTGTTTTTTGTATACAGTATTGTTTATTGTTGTTATAAATGATTCGTAAATAACTATAACACAGTATAGTTTTGTGTTGCACACACAAAAAGCGGCCCCAGCCTAGTGGTTAAGTCACTGCGCAACTGATAACAAGGTTAAGCAGATAACAACAAAGCCGGCCTGGGATGGGTGACCGCTTTATACAACGAGACTATTTCATCATAAACACCGCAACAAGCTCGCCACTTGTTAGGTGTTGCCTCCGAATACCATCGGCGAAATGAGGATGGGTTAATCCCTCCGCTGGGACCCTGAGGCCGTTTAAACGGTTTTCGGGAGCCAAATGGTATTTATTTTTATTTTTATTGTTGCACACTAGTTGTTCAACTATTTTTATATTATTCAATAATGTTGGGCAAATTATTATGTTATAGGTATGTACCTAATAAATCTGTCGTTCAGTTGTTTGTTGTTCTAAATATTAATTAATTAATAAAATCAACTGTCAAAAAACTTCAACCCATTTGTAAACAAGGATTAACCCATTTGTAGTACTATAATAGTCATGGTAGTAGATAAAAACACATTTGATACCGTGTTCCAACACGCATGTTTTAATAGTTTATTTTTGTAGTAACATAATTATAATACAGGATATTTAAAAAAAAACTATCGGCAAATGTGTAAAACATACAACAAAATATTTATAAAAAGTACCAGGGGGACATACGTTAATAGAGATATCCGGTAGGTAAGTGCTTTTTAATATTTTGGGGAAGTGTAGATATCTACCAAAAATAGACATGAACTGTTGTCGCGTATAGCTCTCGATTTGTTATCTCGAAATTTATCTTGTGTTGTTTTATTTTTAATCTCTCATATTAACATTTATTTAGTTTTGGGTTTAAGTTTTTTTTTTCATTCCAAATAAACAGACGGTGATTTTTTTCAGGACATTTCACACATATTGGCGTAATAGTACAAACAAAGCTCCAAGCTTGTGAAATGTGTACCAGAAACAAATGGTACTTATTCAAAATATATTTTATCCCATCAAAAACAATACTTGTCAAAAAAACCAAGTCTCGCAACTCAGTTGTTCTGCGGTAAAAAGTTGTGAGATCCATGTAATACCAAGTCGGTTATTAATTTATTCAGTCTCTACTTAAGCGACTTTCTGTCTTAATACGTCCAGTCTCTAAGACCACGATCGTGGTCCATAACAATTGAAAATCAATTGTGTCAGGAATCTCCGTACTCGAAGCATTAAGTTGTTATGTAATAATTAACAGCATCTTATAGTGACGCATATCAATATTAAAATTCTTTAATGTTTTATATAAATATATCGAGACTTGGCCATCGCACTAAATAATTGAATTTACATGTGTTTTCAGGCGATTGAATTTACACGTGTTTTCAGGCGATGGCCAAGTCTCAATATATTTATATAAAACATTAAAGAATTTTAATATTGATATGCGTCACTATAAGATGCTGTTAATTATTACGTAACAACTTAATGCTTCGAGTACGGAGATTCCAGACACAATTGATTTTCAATTGTTATGGACCACGATCGTGGTCTTAGAGACTGGACGTATTAAGACAGAAAGTCGCTTAAGTAGAGACTGAATAAATTAATAACCGACTTGGTATTACATGGATCTCACAACTTTTTACCGCAGAACAACTGAGTTGCGAGACTTGGTTTTTTTGACAAGTATTGTTTTTGATGGGATCTCATTTCTTTTTGTATTTTGTAGACAGTTCTACTTTTTTCCTTTTCGGTACCTTCTACTTATTGTATATATGTATATCTACCAGCAACGAATTTTCTTAAAGCCCTCTCTCTGACTTATAAATTTTTCTTATTTTTGTAGGTAGCCTTCCGTTTTCTATTCGGGAATACCCATTTTTTGCTCGATTTGGCAGGGGCACTACCATGCGCCTATATTTATATGGGACTAGCTTAAACCCGCGGCTTCGCACGCAATAATAATAACTGCCGTAAAACATCGTTACGAATAAAGCCAATATAGAAAAATTTAACTGAAGACTTGGCTGTATGGGCTTAATTTTCTTTGCGGTCTTTTCTAGATTTTTTAGTTTTTCCTTGATTCATACACCAAACACTACTTATATTCCAAATTTGAAGCTTCTAGGTCTGCTAGAAGTGCCTTAGAATTTTGATGATCGGTGAGTCAGTGAGTGACAAAATTAAGAAATTTGACCCGTTATAATTCTTAAAAATACTGGTTCAAATTGAATGAAATTTGAAATATACGTGTCTTTACAATGCCTGCATGGTTACTGAAAATTTCAGTCTTCTAGTTTTATCCACAACGAAGTTACAGGGGGTCAAAACAATATAGAAAAATTTAACTGAAGACTTGGCTGTATGGGCTTAATTTTCTTTGCGGTCTTTTCTAGATTTTTTAGTTTTTCCTTGATTCATACACCAAACACTACTTATATTCCAAATTTGAAGCTTCTAGGTCTGCTAGAAGTGCCTTAGAATTTTGATGATCGGTGAGTCAGTGAGTGACAAAATTAAGAAATTTGACCCGTTATAATTCTTAAAAATACTGGTTCAAATTGAATGAAATTTGAAATATACGTGTCTTTACAATGCCTGCATGGTTACTGAAAATTTCAGTCTTCTAGTTTTATCCACAACGAAGTTACAGGGGGTCAAAACAATATAGAAAAATTTAACTGAAGACTTGGCTGTATGGGCTTAATTTTCTTTGCGGTCTTTTCTAGATTTTTTAGTTTTTCCTTGATTCATACACCAAACACTACTTATATTCCAAATTTGAAGCTTCTAGGTCTGCTAGAAGTGCCTTAGAATTTTGATGATCGGTGAGTCAGTGAGTGACAAAATTAAGAAATTTGACCCGTTATAATTCTTAAAAATACTGGTTCAAATTGAATGAAATTTGAAATATACGTGTCTTTACAATGCCTGCATGGTTACTGAAAATTTCAGTCTTCTAGTTTTATCCACAACGAAGTTACAGGGGGTCGAAAATGTTCTGAATTGCTTCGAGAAAAGGATGGTACGACCGTGACGCTTTTTTGCTCGACTTGGTGGGGGCACGGCCGTGCCCCCAGATAAATACCCAGACAATGATAACTCTACCTAAAAACTGCCCTAATGTCAAACCACTAAATGTCTACTGTTCTATGTTGTCAAAAATAATATTTGCAACACTAGAAATAAAATTACTTTACTGTGCTGCTACAATCGATGTTAAAATGTATGTATATTATTAATATAATTTATGATATGTATGCATATGTGTCAAAAATTGCATGTTATTAAAACAACAAATATTTTAAAGGCTGTATGGTAGTTGATACCTTTGTCTGTTTAGTGTATATGCTTAGATATAGTTTATTAAAAAAAGTTTGCTTTTCACAAGATGTCCGTGTGGACGGAGTTTATATTTTAATAAATTTCCTATGTACCTCTATATTTAAGAAATCAATAAAAGCAATACCTCTTTTATTTAAGAAATTCCTACATATTTTAACAATATGTAGTGAGTATTAGTGTGTATGTATAATATTTGTATACTCTATTTCTTAAATGTATTTTACTGCACCTATTTTACCTACTTATTGCTTAATTTGTCCCAAAGGTTTGACTGGTAGAGAATACCTGGCGGCCTTTACACTAAATTTGTGCATTAAAGTTTTTTAAATAAATAAATAAAATAAAAACTAATTTTAAATTATTGGCATAATATTATTAAAGCTTACGAAAAAAAAGTAATTAAACTTAGGGCCGGGTTAATAGTCGTTACTTAGCAAGCGCTAAGACTTAGCCGTTGCTTCGGACTGCCAAACTGCATAAAAACAAGAAACATCTTGGGCTAAGCTATGACTATTAATCTCGGAGTCGGAAGCACCACTCAAGTCCGATAGCAGTGTTGCTTCTGTAGAACACTTTTGTCAAATTTTAAGACAATTTTTTTGTTCCAGTTTTTGTCGCAGGACTTGAGTGGTAGTCCTGACTCTAGATAAAAAATCATGCTAGAATTTTTAATTTATATTTTTTTCTTGTATATGGCTTTTCGCTTTACGGGTAAGTCTTCCAATGCAAAGTTTTACCAGCATTATCTTTAGTTAAATATTGACTTACCCAATACAGGGACCTAAGCCAGTATTCATAGAAAGTTAAGCCGTATCTTATTTAACACAAGCAGGAGCATTAATATTATCAAGAACTTTCATTACTAGACTGACAATGTGCAAATATTGTCGTTAAACTTATTTGGCATCAGGATTTTTTGGTAATCAGTATTATTAAGCTGTAAAGTAAAAAATAAACTTATTTTTGTGAATGGAAAATGTTAGTTACCTAAAAACTCGAAACGGCGGAATCCATTTGTATGAAATTTTGCACACACGTAGGGTAGTATTTGTATAGACATAGGCTTTATATCTTGATAAAAAGGGTTCCTGCAATTAGAGGAACATAAATATAATCAGACCCTGTACAATTACTAGTGATCGAAATCAAAAATCCAGGCGGATAAAGTTGCATGAGGTAGAACTAGTAAGTAGTATACTTATATAACAAATGGAAATATATATTTATATATAACACGCGCTGAGCCGCGCAACTTCGTCTGCGTAACTTTAACAGTTTACGCCGCGTACGCTCTAAAAAGGAGTATTTTTTCCCTAGTTTTTGCAACATTCTTCATTTTTACTCCGCTTCTATTGGTCGTAGCGAGATTGTATGTACTCTTCGTCGATATATGTCCTATCCAACAAATGGAGGAAGGAATTTTTCAATTCGAACCAGTAGTTACTGAGATTAACGCGTACAACCAAACAAACAAACAAACTCTTCAGGTTTATAATAATAGTATAGATTGTTTAAAAATATTATATCCAATATTATTCATAGAATATATACGTGGTGGCCTAGTTGGTTAGACCTTGGACTTAAAAACACTTAGGGTCCCTGGTTCGAATCCCGGTGTGTACCAATGAGTTTTTAATAATAAAAAAAAATATGTACATTTGTTTGACAACACCACTATAGTGCCTCGGAGAGCACGTTAAGCTGTCGGTCTCGGTTTCACTATACCAACTTGTGAAACTGTTTATAGATGGGTTATTGAGTCTATTCAAAACATTGCAACGAGCTAGCCACTTGTTCGGTGTAGACTCATACCATCGGCTACGACGAGGTGGGATTAAAACCCCTCCGCTGGGTACCCTGGGGCCGTCTAGGCGGTCTCGTGCGCCGTATGGCACCCGTGATGATACGTACATATTCATAGAAATGTATTATTCATAATAATATAATAAAAAGCGTAAATGAAGATTGTGAACAAAAACGCATTATGTGTCAAATTATAACAATTCATATTAACATTTTGCTTAAAACATAAAGAAGCGAATAATAAAAACTTAAAGGTAAGTTTAGCATTGTCAATTTATTAAAGGAAAACACCATTGTGTATTTTAAGGTAACATTGAACAGAAACGGTAAAGTTTAAGCCGTAAATTTCAATACAGTATAGAGACCACAAATTTTCTCGTAACCGCCGGCTTAGAGGGCCCAAAGTTTGCTTAAACTTCTGGCTCCTTCCTTGGCTTAAAGTGTTTAGATTGCAAATAATGTATCCAAGTCGCTAAATTTCAAAGGAATACAAACATGCAATAACAAAATGTATGCATTAATCAATTAAATTAAAATAGGATACTTATCGAAAAGTTGAGATTTTGTGCGCCTAAATATCTATAAAGAATAGAGAAAAATACAATACTTATCGACAAATTGAGCACTATATACGTACTATATGTTACGTGCATTTTTTGATTATTCCATAAAAATAATTTGTGAACAAATAAGCAAAAGGTGTAAACACTAAAAATTTTGCTGGGTATTGACACCAACATAAAAAATACGATGTTACAATACTATATTTAATAATTATGCACTCAAATATATAGATAGACTAACTATAAACTAATGACTAAATACATATAAGGCTAAATAATATCTAACAAAGTAATAAACTATATAGAGAAAAAATAATAGCTATTTTAATTATTTTAAGGAAACAATAAATAAAAGACTTTCCAATTTATAACAAAAATAATTACGAGCGGTCAGCAACATTTATTGGAGCGTTACCTGCCTTAAAGTAGATCTCTTATTGCTCCGACATTTAGAGCTAAAAGAGGCTTTAAATTATCAATGTTAAGGTTTATTTTTTATAAGTACATGTGAAGTATAAGTTACAGTTGCTTTGCGCATTAAAGCATGAGGTCACGATAACACAATTATGCTTTAATTTATAGTCGCCATAAAGTTATCACGCGAACAGTCGACGTCGTCGTTTACACGGGCTTTTATCAAATGAACCGCGACAAAGCCTATTTTAACTAATTATTAAGATAAATATGGTTTTAACTGGACTGTTTTGGTAGGCCAACAAATGTTAGGTGTTTAAAAATAGTTGTACACCTTGTAATGTTTAAGTTAGGACGTGTTGTTTGAATATTTTAGAAATTTACATAACCACATGCATTTATAAACTGGTAGTAAGTGGTACGTGTACACAAACGTATAGATTTTTATTGGTCTGAAAAACAGCAAAGATAAATGTTAGCTTTTTTAAGACTGATCTTCTTCTTTTAGATGTCAAGTGTATAAAAAAATACTAAATTACTTTTCGGTTTTATTAGTTTTTTCTACAATAATTAAAATTTTTTGACGCCCGTACAAACTTACTTCCAATATAACAACTTGGCTGTTACTCGAAGTTCAATTATTATTTTAATGTTGGTAATTGAACCTAAAAATCTTTCTGTTGTAATAAATATTTTTGTGGAAATTGTTAATAACATTTTAAAGGTTTTATTTCTGATTAAATAAAAATTGATTAATAAATACAATGACAAAATATTATTTTAATTCTGCGAGAAATATGAGAAAGTGCAAAGGCTCATGTTGTATGGAGAATGCAGACTTTACGATTACGAATAATACAATTACACTAAAACAGTGTCCTATGTTTAGAATTATAAGTATTAATATAGTGATGATGGGCGAAAGACAACAAATATATAAAAAAATACAGAATATTAAAATAGATTGTGGCCAATTAATTTAAGGTATGTCTATGTAGGTTACAGATCATATGAAAAAAGAACCATATAGGATAGGTATGTACGAATGAAACATAAGTGCTTGAATGAATCAGTGCAAGGATGCGGAGAAAGCTAGTATGTAAAGATCGTGCGAAGTTGACACAAATATATTGCTCTCTGTTTACCTCTTAAGATACGTTGCAGGCGCGATAGTATATATTTATATATACCTAACAGTAGATATACTTATATGATTAAACGGCCTATTCAAATAACTTTTGGGACAGTAACTTTTAAAAATTATTTTGAAGTTTCGATAGTTTCCAAGGTAATCCAAGAAAAAAGATAGATTTATTATTGGGAAGGGCCGTAATTGTTTCTAAACATCCGTTGACCAACCATCCAAAGATCAATGAATACATTAACAGTCGCACCTATATTTTACAAAAGCGTCTCCTTCCACAAACATAGTAAAATTAACTAAAACGGACACCCCGTCGGCCATTAATACCGTAACAATAGGGGAGGCCTGTGAACTCCGTCCAGGTGCCGTGGGTGTTAATGTATGCTTCGTATTTGAGCTTAGAACATTTTTAGAAAGCTCATTAACAGTATTTTTGAAGAGTAGCTGAAGATAAAGATTATTTATTTGCGTAAATATGGTTACATAAAGATGGACAAAATTTATATAAAAATGTTCAGCATGTAAGTTAAATAAATAGGTAGTTAGGTACTAATACAGTTTTACCATAACATTAACTATTAAATCATTTTAATTTATTATTAAAATTACAAACAATTCATATATATTTATAATAAGTAATCGAACAATATTAATAAATACCTGACTCAATGATAGCTAGGTGTAATTTTAGGGATATTATTTATTTAAGATACTTTATTGTATTAATATTCTACAATATGCCTTTTTTAATTTTTTACAACGTTTTTCTGTACATGTTTGTTAGGGTCTGGGTGTTTATAAAATATAATATGTATTAGTAAGGTTGAGTCCCTCGTATCAAATGAGTCCTCATATTTTGTTATCACTTATTGTCCACTGATTGATTATAATAATGTTTATATTTTTTTGTTTGGTATTTGTATGGTGGCCATTTTATCTCTCATTTTAAAGACAGGCTATTTTAGGCACTATCATAATATCTATACGCGTCAGCTTATTATTATAAGATACTAAATAAAAGAGAAATAAAAACTTATATTTCCAAAAAAATATAAAGTTTTTCAATTGATGTATAAATATAATTATTCCAAAGGCATATTATATATTATATATATGATTGGTGAAATATTAAACGGGCCATTACATTTTAAAACGGTAGTAATTAATACTGTAGGATTAGTAGATTAAAAGCATTTTATATCTTTTTAAATCAACTTAAAAAATATAATCTTTTATAGAATAAAAAAAAAACTCGTTTGTTTGAATCGGTGCATGGATGCTGAGAAGTAAGTAGAGATCGTGCGAAGTAGCCTACATTCATTGGATCATAAAAAGGGACAGAGTCAAGCGTGAATCAGCATAATAGTGTATATAGTTTATATAAATAATAAAATAAATATTACATTTTAATGTCTACTTCTGTTCATGTTTCTTTTGCCTTGTAATAGAGACATTGCGGTCTCTAAAATGCCATGTTTGAACCTCAACACATTTGGTTAATGTTTTGAAACCAATTGTATCTATAAGTTGGCAGGTTTATTCGTGATTTAAGGTTATTGCTTGTGGATCGCGTTTCTGCGTTCATTTTCACATCTTCATTAAATGTGAGGACGAGAGACCCTCACTTCTCTTCTTCATGGTAGTTATATATTATTATTTAGTTCGGTTCTAATAAAATTATATAGTATACATTATTATAGGTAATCTAAATTAAATTTAATATATATGGATTTTAATTTATTTTTAACGGTTTGTACAAGTTTTAGATTTAAGTGGGATCTGGGTGTTCTCAAACTTCACTAGGCTAATTGACCCGTAGAAGCCAAAACTGTCAAGTGACATAGTTTAGTTATTTCGGTTTTTGTTCAGTCGATTCACCGGAGTTTGGTTACAAAACGGTTTGTTTCAGGAAAAAGCAGCGAAGATTTCGTAATACAATTTCTTCCTTGTTATCGCCCAATTCATAACCGCACCATTCATAGACTTGTCGGTCTGATTACCACCAACCAAGTATATAATAAATTCACATTTCGTGCTCAAATAAAAATAAAGATTTATGTAACCTAATGGAACCTATATACTTGTAAGAAAAAATAATACAATCATAGAAAATATATATACGTGGTAGCCGAGTTGGTTAGACCTTGGACTTAAAAACCTTAGGTCCCTGGTTCGAATCCCGGTGTGTACCAATGAGTTTTTAATTTAAAAAAAATATGTACATTTGTTTGACAACACCACTATAGTGCCTCGGAGAGCACGTTAAGCTGTCGGTCCCGGTTTCACTATACCAACTTGTGAAACTGTTTATAGATGGGTTAATGAGTGTATTCAAAACATCGCGACGAGCTAGCTTCTTGTTCGGTGTAGACTCATACCATCGGCTACGACGAGGTGGGATTATAACCCCTCCGTTGGGTACCCTGGGGCCGTCTAGGCGGTCTCGGGCGCCGTAAGGCACCCTTGATGATATGTATGTATGTATAGAAAATATACAAGCAAATAAAATATGTCGGATCCTTTAACCAATTTAAAGATAAAGTGGGCCCATATCAATGTCAATCTCCGTTTCAAAATGTATTCTCTATAATTTAGTAATTTATTTATATTAAGCGTAATACTTCGGTTCCTTTGGTGCAATGTATTTTATCTCGCCGCTTATTCGTATCTTAGAATGATTTTTCACGGCTGTCTTTTTTAATCGTTTGGATTACCGATTACACGGATCTCTAATCTACTAACTTGTAAGTAATTACTTGATACTTGATCGGTAATCAGTTAGTCGAGTGAGTACTTGTGTATTTTATTAAGTAATTCTTGTTTGCTTTATTTATTTGAATTTCGAACACAAGTTTAATTTATTTTCTTATTTTTTTTACTATGCCACTTCCTATTTAATTTAATTTATAAGTACCTAGATTTAATTAAAATCTTTATTCTATTTGCAATGAGATTTAATAATGATCGTTGTTATAACACTGCCAAAGAAGAATCTTTATATTTAAAATTCATTTTGTTTATTCACATTTTTTTTTTAATATGCTTCAAAACTTAAAAATTGCAACAAATATGTTTTCCTAATATAACAGTTTTTCAGTGTATTCCTATAAATCTGCCATGCTTTTATAGAGCACGTGGATGTTTAACAGAAACGATTCCATTATGCCTGCCTGCTAACCTACCCTCTTCAAATCCTGTAAAAGGATACTTTGGGACCCTAACTAAACAAATTGTTTGTATGTCTGGAGCCAATTTACATTGCATCTGTATGTTGGTTTACTTCAAAATATTTATCATTTTGAAAAGTTCAAATTGTATTGATAATTTTATTTTATTTAAAGTGCCAGTAGGTAATCATTGATTATTATTAGAAACAGATTTGGAAATTAGGTGGAAAACCGGTCCGACAAAGACAGCATATGGGGAGAGGATCTCTCTTTCTTCTCCTCACATAATTAAATTAATGAGAGAGAGGCGTAGCAGCGAATCTTGAAACTATTTAATTTTAATATATTTAATTAAAAATATCGTGGTCGCCGAGTTGGTTAGACCTTGGATTAAAAAAAAAACACTTAGGTCCCTGGTTCGAATCCCGATGTGTACCAATGAGTTTTTAATAAAAAAAATGTATGTACAACTGTTGACAACACCACTATAGTGCCTCGGAGAGCACGTTAAGCTGTCGGTCCCGGTTTCACTATACCAACTTGTGAAACTGTTAATAGATGGCTTATTGAGTCTATTCAAAACACCGCGACGAGCTAGCCATTTGTTCGATGTAGACTCATACCATCGGCTACGACGAGGTGGGATTAAAAACTCTCCGCTGGTCTCGGGCGCCATAAAGTACCCGTGATGATATATATATACTATATTTAATTTTGAAAAAAAATGGCATTACCTAAATAAAATATTTAATGCCATTTTTTTCAAATGAGCTTCATATTTTTTTCTCGTCATTTATTTGTCAACGTTTTTTTACAAACCTAACCCTAAAGGTAAGTATAAATTTTCATTCTCACGAAGGTTAATAAAGTAGAAAATGTCTAAGAATTATCTTGCTTTAAATTTTGTATAATAAAAAGATAAAGAAATAATTATATTATATAGGTATCGTCGAGTAACCTGTTATGTTTCGGTTTTAGTCTGTCGGTTCACCGGTTTTCTGGATATTACTGTATCGATTTTTGTCGACGTGGCTGTCTCCTTTCAGCTTATGGTTACAAAACTGGCACTTGATTTGACAATAAAGCAGCGAGGAAATTAAAGTAGATTCGTAATGTAAATACGTCTTTGTTGCCGCCCATTTCGTAACCGCATCATTTAGCTTATTTACTATGCCGTAATAGCGATTAATATTGTTAAACAGCAATGTATTGATCACCCCATTCATGGATTTTATAGATTTGCTTACCACCAGGTAGATACAAAGCAAGTCAATGTTATCAAGTACCATGCTACAATAAAATAAAAAATCCTCTTTTGCTATCTATATATTATTTATATATAGTGATAACTTCATATTTTTTATTTATTTATATATCAATAGGTTATTTCATATGTCTATGCGTATTTTATATATTTTGTATATAAACCTTACTATTTTTTAATTATTTTTGACGACCGTCAGAAAGATACAAAATCAGATGTTCCCATAAAATATAAAAATAACTATATATTATGTTGAACAATTTTTTGACCATTGAAAAGTAGGCCCTAAATAAAATTTTACCCTACTTCGAAATTTTTACAGCAAAAAGTAACCAATAACCGACGAAGCCCAACTATGAATTGAGGATTTTTTAAACCAACAAGGGATTCTGCTGTATTCTTCCTATAAGCTCCTAAAGTGATTGATCGTTGAGAAAGTCTCTATCATTATTTTTTATATCGTAAGTCTGCAGCGAGGGGAGCTATAGGCACAAAGCCAACCTGCGTTATATCAATTATGGGATTATATCAATTATGATGGGAGATCAGTCTATGGTTTGCATCGAAGGGTGCCCCTTGGTTACCCTTTGTGCTGCAATAATTAAGTAAATTAAGCTTGGAGTTTTATAGCTATTAGTTGTTTTCTTTAGAACTTTTATTGACTTATTCCTGAAATATTTTTAAAACGACACAAGGTTATATTATGACTTAAATATTTAAAAAACTATGAATTATGACTTAAATATTTCAAAAACTATGAATTAAAAAAAAAACACGTACAACGATTACGACTGGGGTAGATCAATAATAAAATTATTGTTTTTTATCAGCATTAATCGCTCCTACTAATTGATGCGGTTACGAAATGGGTGAAGACAAAGACAAATTTATATCCCGTACTTCATTGCATACTTTAGTATCCTCGCTGCTTTATCATGCAATCACCTGTCCATTTCGTAAGAACGCCTTCAAAGGAGATGATTAAAAATCAATGCACTTGTCTTCTGAAAACCGCTGAACTCTCAGACTAAAACTGAAATATGACTAGGTCACTTGACAGTTTTTGTATCTGTAGGTGGTGGTAACTAATAACTGGTCGGCCTAACTAAGTTATTGAGACCTTCCTTCCACCAAGGAAAAAATATCGCGCTATAAACTAAATAAGATGATAAATATAATGTATTGCGCTCGTGTCGACTTAATCGCGCTTTCTTGGGCGCCATATTATGAAGAAGGCACCAGTAGTCAAATCATTTTATATATTTAAAGCTATATAATTAGCTTCGTCAGCAAATATAACTAAAAGCTTCGTTATTATTTTGTTGTTTCTGGTACACATAGTACAAGCCTAGAGATTATATAGTTTGTGACCAGAGCGATATGTGAAAATTGTCTTACATATTATTATTATTTCTTTTGCAATCTTGACAGTTTACCACCATGAGCTTTTTTTTTTTTTTTAATAATATGGACTCATATTGCTCTGGTCACAAACTAAGCTCTAGGCTTGTACTATATGTACCAGAAGCAACGATATAATACATATTATATGACAAACTGTACAGAAAAACGTACTAATATTTTTTTGCCACGGGTGGGAATCGAACTCACGACCCCCGGATACAACGCCAAAGGCGCAACCACTAGTCTACGGAGAGCTACAACTATTAGATTAATACTTAACTTGCAGCAGTTTTTTTTATTTATTTTAATGAAGCACGGCATGTGACTTTGTATCTACCTGATGTTAAGCAGACCTACAATGTCCATGAATGGGCTCATATATTATTATTATTTATTTTGCTATCTTGTATTATTAATACTTTACTTGCAGTTTTTTTTTATTTTAATGAAGCACGGCATGTGACTTTGTATCTACCTGATGTTAAGCAGACCTATTTATGGGACTATATGTCGATCAATACATTGCTGTCTAACAATATTGATCGCTTCCACTATGCCGGCTAAATTATGCGGTTACGAAATGCGCGGCGACATGGACGTATTTAAATTAGAGTCTATTTTAATATCCTCGCTGCTTTATCGTTAAATCAATCGCCCGTTTCGTAACCGTACCATGAAAGGAGACTACCCCTCGACAAGAAACCGATGCAGTAGTCTCCGCAAAACCGGTGAACCCACAGACTAAGGCCGAGACATGAGTAGTTACTGGATTTTGATCAAATTTGCTTCAATAATCTTCAAAGTGACAATCCAATTAAAACTCTAATCAACTGAATAACGTACGGTTTTGAAAAAGATGAACCAATTACTGTATTATTAAAACAAGTTCATCACGCCCATGATTGGTGTATAGTTGACAGCCGCCAATCATACCTGACTAATTAGCTCGTACCATCACGGATGCCTTGCGGCGAGACCGCTTAGACGGCCTCAGGGTGCGGTTCAATTCCCAGCTCGTGAACAATTATGTAAGAATAATTATTGATTGACCCCATTCATAGACTTTGTAGTTTTGCTCACCACCAGGTAGATACAAAGTCACATGCCGTGCTCCAATAAAAAAAAACAGTAGGTACATAATGCAGAAAAAATAATTCTGGTTATACTATTAACGTGTATGAAATAAATTAATTCTAAAACCCACTTTACTATCAAAGCAACAGTTTTCTTAATTTATAATACAAGTATTATTCAAAACAACTATTATAATATTAGCACTCACATTAAAACCACCATAATCGATGAATGTTTAATAAATCCACGATTAAATTGAACAGTATTCTAATTTAATCGCGTATTCATGAACCACTAATCCTCAATTAACTACTAGTTATTACAGCTATTTTTTGGATTAATTATTACAATGTGCCTATTTTGGTAGCCGTATACTATGTTAAGAGGAAATCCATACTGCTTTTTATATTTATTTTCGTTTAAAACTAGTTTACTATGGGTTTAACATCCTAAGAAAATGTGTAAAACAAAATATACGCATTTAAGTAAAAAAAACAATATTACTGTGCACTTTAAAATCACATAAAAATAAATAATCTAAAAAATAAATAAATAATCTATTACTTTAAACATTTTAAATGCAACTATTGCATTTGTTTATTTTTTTTTGTTATGCCAGAGTTGGATAAATCGACTTAAAAAGACTAAGTATATTTTTTTAATTAAAAAAATATTCATTCGTTAAAAATATACTTGATACGGTGTAGGTAGACGCAAGACGCATAATACGGCAGAAGTGATCTGTTCATATTTCGGTTTTAGTCTGTGGGTTCACCGGTTTTCAGGAGACTTGAATCGGTTTCTTGTCGAGATGGTAGCGAAGCTACTAAAGCGGACTCGTAATGAAAATTCATGTTTGCCGCTCGCTGCCCATTTCGTAACATTGATCAACCCCATTCAAGGATTTTGTAATAACCAATAAGATATGATTTCGCCTTAATTTTACCTTACCACGTGGCCCGTTAACTTCCGGTTATGATTACAGGTTAACATTAATCGCCATATAATTTTGATTGATCCCCTGTTCATTACCATTTTACCTACTTTTCATGCTCAGCTTTCCATTTATAGATGCAATAAAAGGTAATGAAACATCGATTGGAGGGTAATGGGAAATTTATTCATTATTCCAGTTTATTATTATGATTTTTTAATCAACAACGATTATGCTACAAAATTTTGTTTTTGGTGCATGTTTATAAGTATAGCGTATTGTTGATGGTGAGAAGAATACAACTATGAAATTGACTAGATAAAATAAATCACATCTTTACGTATACGTAGATGTGTTTTTTTTTTCATTATTTTATCTAGTCTATTTTATAGTTTTATTCCTCACACCATGAATAATCCGTAGAGTAGAGCACGTATTACAATATAAGATATATTTCAGCCTCCGTAGACTAGTGCGTCTTTGGCGTTATATCCGGAGGTCGTGGGTTCGATTCCCACCCATGGCAAAATAATATTAGTACGCTTTTTCTGTACAGTTTGTCATAAAAGTCCGGGTGTTTATAAAATATAATATGTATTATATCGTTGCTTCTGGTACACATAGTACAGGCCTGAGCTTAGTTTGTGACCATAGCAATATGTGTAAATTGTCCTACATATTATTATTATTATTTACCAGTCAAAATTCAACAATGTTCTATACAAAATTTGGTTAGACCATAGATAAAAAAAAATCTGTTAAATAATAAAAATAGATTTTTATAAGATCTAAATAGATAATATGTTTAATAACTGTGCGAAAAATCCGCATTTTAACTATTTCATAGTTAAGTAATATTTAACAATTTCGAGACACAGGGCAGTTGCAATATTCGTTTCAAACTTTTCCTTTGTCAATTTTGATTGAACTGATTATTTTTTTTGTGATATTTCTTCGCATAGTTACATGTATTACATCAATATCATCAACGGTATGATTGCAAAGTAGGTAATATTACAATCATTTATATAATGGACTTGCAAAAAACGCCTGATTCAATTAAACCCTGAATGTATATAGATGTTATACTCCTTGGGACAAAGTAAAATTAAATTCCACTTCACAATACTTCTGCAGTTTTTTAAAAAAATGAAATTCACAAACGAAGTTATCCAGCTGGTTCGCTTTCAAAAGACAAAAATTATAATACGCTAGTTGGAGAAAAATTTTGCTGAGTTTAGGGAAATTTTATGAAAGTTAAACGATCCGTGAAGCCATTGCATTAAGTAGAGAGGGCTTTGCCAACACTTAATTAAGAATTCTCTCTTCAGTCCCTCCGTCTCCATATTTCTATACAACCACTGAGCATGAAACTGTTAGAGTCCTCTTCTTTTCACTTACATTACTTTTAATGTTTTGTTGGAAAGATGGCCGCCCATCTTGTATTCAGAATACAAGTTGGCCGCCCACCGTCAATATATACGGTTGAAGTGAGAACAGAATATGGTGAAAACGAACATGTTTGATATTTTGTTTCATAGGCGATTCCAGGCCTTAGGGCGGTTCTTACTTTTAGGGCACGTGCACGTTCCAATACGCTGAAATGTATAAAAAAATATATGAGACAGAAACCGCTTGCGTACGACGTGATCACGTTTACGTTCATGCTGTTTCATACATTGGAACGTAACCCATGCGTCTACGTACACATTGAAATGGATTTTATATCTACGTAGGGGTACAAAGCGGACTAATTACATTATAACATCTAAATTCTGTTCCTTTGTTTTGATAAATAAATGAATTTGATTTGAATAGAAATTAACCTACCATTGTCATTAATTGATTTATTTTGAGACCATGATAACTATTGAAATGTCTTTAATTACTTCATGTAAGTAGTTTCTGTGGTTATTATTAAAAAATAAAAAACTTATTTTATGAAAAAAATATACTTTGTGCTAATATTATGTGTAATACACATGAAGACAGCGCACTTAAGAAAAATACTTTTAACGATGTTTTAATTCTTTATTAGGGTTTGGAACATTAAAAATAAAATAATAAAGAACAAAAATGATAAGATTAAACGACAATATAAAAAAAAAAATACGCTCTCTATTTCTTTATATAGGAAGCGCTTTAAAAAGCTCATCGTATACAACTAGATATATAAAAGAAGAACAAACATTCGAGTAGGTATCTTGTCCCCATTTATCTTCCTACAGAATTGTATTTTTGATTAATTAAAGCGTTATATCTTCATGTGTTTTTTAAAGACACACGTTTTTAATGAATTCATCATTTCCCTAAGGAAAGTAGGTATAAATGAAAATATGTTAAAAATTTAATTTTAGAATTTATTTTTTATTATTATTTAAAAAAAAGTTTAAGATTTTAGGATAGTTATATTCTTTAAAGCGTTAGTGTCATTATACGAGTAACTCTGATATATAGATGATCGATCCATATTTAAATGTTAGTAATACAAAAACTGTAATAATATGAAATATAGATTTGTTTTTTTTTATTTTAATTAGTGAGACAGCGACCAATGTGACAATAATAATATAGTGGATATAACATCATCAATAGGAAAACAAAAATACGGGTTAAATTATGTATCTACCTACTTTTAAAAGTAACTATTTTACTACTTCATGACCTCTATCATTCTAGCTAGAATCCATCAATACAGAATCCGTTATCTACGATCCAGTAACCAAAGTGACATCTATATGAAACAACAAATCGCTGCCCAATAACAATGGAATGAAATGGAGTAAAAAATGGAATTGTTTCATTCCCCGGCTGTAACAATACATCGCTCGAACGAATCAATTCGATCGGAAAAACCATTGCTGCGTTGCAGTCATCCGCGAAAAATACGACATGAAACCAAATTAATAAAGCTGTGCCTACCGAACTCTGTATTACTTCCATACCAACGATGCTGGTAATAAAGGGATGCTAACGAATGCTAAGTTATGAAATGTATGCTTCAATTACTTTGTCTATATATATATATATATGTATATATTCTAGGGATGGATTGGAGGACACCCTACCTCCTTATTTTGATGTTAAGTTATATTTTAAATTATATATTAATATGTATGACAGCCTCCGTAGACTAGTGGTGGCGCCTTTGGCGTTGTATCCTGAGGTTGTGGGTTCGATTCTCACCCATGGAAAACAAAAATTTGTAAGTCTTTTCTATACAGTTTGTCATGGTCTGGGTGTTTATAAAATATAATATGTATTATATCGTTGCTTCTAGTACACATAGTACAAGCCTAGAAGCTTAGTTTGTAACCAGAGCAATATGTGTAATTTGTCCTACATACATATTATTATTATTATTAATTTATTTATAAGCACTAAAGTGATGTTGTCTAACAAATGTATGTAATTTTCCGGGCATCGAACCTGTGACCTAAACTCTTATAGTTTTTAAGCCTTAAGGTAAAGCCAACTCAGTCACGGCGTATTTTTTAATGATTTTTAATCCTTTACTTTGTATTACTAGCAAGGTAATAAAATAACGTATAGGGCAATATAATGAATAGCAGGGTAATTAAATGATTTACAGGGTTATGAAATGACTAGCATGATAATTAAATAACTAACAGGGTTATTCAATGACTAGCAGGGTAATTAAACAGCTACAGGATATAAAATAAATTATTTGACCAAACCATTCAAAAACATAATACTTCATGCCGGAAACAATATATTCTTGAATAAAAAAAAACTAATTAGTCTTGGATTAAGAATATTTATTTTAGTTAATTAATTTCATAAATGGTTTCATTCAAAAATTTATTTTATCCGTGTAGAAAGTATCTTAATAAACGATTAATTTATCTAAATACAAATACATGTTTTAAACATAAAAATATATGAAATCGATACTGAGCCAGGGCCACTATTTAAGATTTTTTAAATATCATTTTGAAACATAGCTTTACTGCAATTAACAAAGTAAAAGTTCGCATTTAGTCCAAATAAGTAACGACTTTCGATATATAACCTTACCGGTGATTACACGTTCAAAATTTATTTGTCGAAGACGTTCATAAAGTTCATAATTTATGCCCCACCGTGTTCATTATGAGCGAAAGAAGAGGCGCCAATTTGCGGCTTCAGCCAAATAAAATACTCACTACTGACGTTTATATTCGTTTGATGTGCACCTTACTGTTTATTTTGTCTCATTTTATACGATAATTTTGTTATAACTATTCTCGTAAATTGAAAAGCGGATCGTAATTTTCCTCTATACAGAACTAGATTTTCTTTACATGGAATTTTAACTTAAGCTACTATATCCATCCATGTAACAAAAAATGTTTTATTAAACTATTTTAGATGTAATAACCCTTACCACATTACTCCTTTATTCCTATAATATGATATTATGTGGGTAAATAAAAAAGTTTATTAATTTAACCTGACATGCAAATATATTTAGATGTATATGCAAAATACGAAATCTAATAATTTATTAAGATTTCGTATTTTGCATTAAAAATGGTATCGCATTTAATTTAACGATTACATTATTTTCTTAATTTAAAATTTAAATAAGGAATAATGAATATTAATTCACTTTTATTAATAATGTAATTTACCCTAAAATCTAATACAGTAAACATCACAAAGCGGCGTTATATACGCTAAGACTATAGAATCAAGATCTAGAGTTGTTTGCTTATTTTCCCTAAAATATATTTATAGTATTTTTTTTCATAATATATGTTAATTTGTAAAATCATAATTCGAAGGTGAAGTTAATTAATAAGATAATTCAACATAGCAAGGAAATCGGTATTTTAACTCCTAAAACAACACCAACCATGCACTAGCTCAGTGCCAATAAAGTGTCCACAAAAAACATTAATAGTGTCCGTAAATCTTATCCAAAGAATAAGGTTTTTGTCCAGGATACCAGCTCTTCTTAACGCCTTTTTTCTGGAGCACCACATAAATCAGCATAACGAGGGTACCTTCCGGGACATGTAGGTGCTTCTCCAAGGGAACATTAAGCTCCAGTAATATTTTCTCACTTACTAAGAAATTTTCTGTCTCTTTATTTATGAAAATTTATGGTTTGCGAAACCTGGCGACGGGGTTTGTTATAGGAAGGAACAGGTGTCGTCAACATGTTTTTAATGGGTTTTTTAAAGATAATATAAATTTTAATAAAATATATATTATAATATTACGTGATCAATAGTAATTATTTAATTTATATTATCGTGTATTTAATAACACGCCATTTGCATTGGTGAAGTTTCCGTTCCACATTCATCATTGTTTAGCCGGCATACTGAAAGCGACCGATGCTGTAAAACAACAATGTATTGATCGAACCAATACATGACATGACATTCATGGATTTATAGGTATTTATTTATTTATTTTAAATTCTTTATTGCACAAAATTGTACATAGGCGAGCTTAATGCCTTAGGCATTTTCTACCAGCTAACCTTAAGAGAGTGAAATATGCTTAGGGTGCGGAACTTTCGATAGAAGGATATACATATAATTTCAACAATGATGCATTAGATGCATAAGATTACTTAAACTACTTAAATACTGTATATAATGTAATACATAAACATACATACCATACCAAACAAAAATTGTCACGAGGATCTGGTTTAAGCGTTCAGATAATTATTATTATTATTTAATATTTTTTTGGTTGTAGGTACTTATATATATTTTAACTCTTTGGTGCAGACCGAGGTTTGAACCGGGGACCTATAAACTGTAGTGTTACTCCAATGTCATCACTTTGGATGATTAATATAGCGTTTTTAAATTTAAGAAAAACACCTTGTATATATTCATTGTATTCATTGTAGTGTTTTTATATCTAAAGCCAACACCTTGTATATTTACTGTAGTGTTATAAAATCTAAGGAAAACACCTTGTATATTCATTGTAGTGTTTTTAAATCTAAGGCCAAGAACTTGTATATTTACTATAATGTTTTTAAATTTAAGGAAAACACCTTGTATATTTACTGTAGTGTTATAAAATCTAAGGAAAACACCTTGTATATTCATTGTAGTGTTTTTAAATCTAAGGCCAAGAACTTGTATATTTACTATAATGTTTTTTAAGTTTAGGGAAAACACCTTGAATATTTACTGTAGTGTTATAAAATCTAAGGCCAAGAACTTGTATATTTACTATAGTGTTTTTAAGTTTAAGGAAAACACCTTGTATATTCATTGTAGTATTTTAAATCCTTGTATATTTACTGTAGTATTTTTAAATTTAAGGAAACTGGAAAACTGGTATACAAGTATATATTTTATTGTAGTGTTTTTATATCTAACGCCAACACCTGGTTTATATTATTAATTTAATATTAATATATTTTTAGCTCTTCCTTTTTAGAAACCTACTTTGTCAAAACAACTCAAGCATTCAATACAGGAAGACTTGAAGTCTTGAAGTAACCATACAGTTCAGTGAAATGAAAAGAGAGTCGTTTTTCCTGTGTTTATGACACACGATCTGCTGATACATGTCGGAGGCTGCGGTCACACGTCAGGCTCTACGTTACCTACTTAGGTTCAATTTAATTGCATAACCTGGCTTTTAATACTCTATATTAAATTTTAATTGTATGGTGAGTACCATACAATTAAAATTACTTAGATCACGGGTGCAAACAATGTGTACCAATGAGTTTAAAAAAAAGTAAGTACATTTTATTTGAAAACACCAATAATATAAAAAAATATATATATCTGATTTAAAAAAAATACCCAATACAGAAATAATAATTAATTAATGACCGAAATATTATTTTAATACTGCGACAAACAGTAGTCGAGTGCGAAAGCTAATTTTTTATGTTGATGACTCCAGCAAAAGAATTGTATTCCAAACTTGTCGTAGCTAACCTGAGTCTACACCGAACTAGGAAAGCTTATCGCGGTATTTGTATATACTTACAAACACTTTCACAGGTTTCAAACAAACGATACAGATGCAAAAAGTGACTTGTTTCGAATTTAGTCTGTGGATTTACTATTATATTAGCCTATGGCATCGCTGAACTGCGTTTATGAAACGGACAATTGATTTTATTATAGCACCGATTTTGTAACAGCATCTTTTGCCTGCAAAGACCTGTTGGTATTAAAATACCCCATTCATGGACTTTCTTTTTAATGGAGCACGGCATGTGATATTGTATCTACCTGATGTTAAGCAGACCTACAAAGTCAATGAATACAATATTGATCGCTCTCAGTATGCCGGCCAGTATATAAATGACGCCGTTACGAAATGGGCATGGCAACAGTGCCATGAAAGGAGACAATACCCTGGACAAGAAATCAAGGTAGATGTCTCCGGAAAACCGGTGAACCCACAGACTAAAACCGAAACATGTCTAGGTCACTTAACGGTTTTTGCATCTGTATAGGTCTGCTTACCACTAGGTAGACAAAGTCACATGCCGTGCTCCAAAAACCGAGCCCGAAAGAAGCTCATGCTCAGAGGTACTATATTATTAAACAAAATATACCTAAATACTACCTAATATTTTATATAAATACCTACCTAATATTTTTTTATTTAAAATCGCATTGGTAAAATCCCAGGAATCGAACGTATGACCTATGCATTTTTAAGTCTACGTCTCACCAACTCTGCCACCACGTATAAAGATAAAATACACCGGTACACCGTTTAACATGCGGGATTAAACAAGAAATTTTAATATCACCTAAATATGCATTCCGTTTAAACAGAATGCATAACAGATGATACAACATAATCTCACTAATCCTACACAATCCCAGGAAAGAAAAATAAATGTTTCTGGGAATTTCTATTTTAAAAACCTTAATCTTTATTTAAACAGCGCATTCTTTTTCGGCCTATAATTTAAATATCTCGCGCGGTTTACTTCTTCCAAAATAACTTTAATAATTCTAATTACCCTTTTTTTATTTATTAGGTGAGCTGAAAAGTTTGTAGGCTGACACATAGATGGCGCTAATTATTAAATCCATATGATTTTTAATTAGTGTCAATAAAACATATATTAACAATATTTTTTCCACTGTGACAAAATACCCAGTACCTACATATATATCTCTCTGATATAACAAAATGTCCCTAAACGTGAGGCGTCCTAAATGTTATATTAGATTAAATTTGTTCTATATTTTTTATTTTATTAATGGGACATTTAAGACATTGGATATTTTAAATATGGGCTGACATGGGTCATTTTACACAAACTAAGCTCTTAGACATTTTTTTTCTATTTAAGGTCTAAGCTGGTACAAAGTACGTAAGCTGTACCAAAAACAACGATATTAATACATATTATTTTTTATAAACACCCATACCATGACAAACTATAACAGAAACGTACAAATTTTTGCCATGGGTGGGAATCGAACCCACGATCTCGATCGGATACAAAGTCAAAGGCGCAACCACTAGTCTATGGAGGCTTGTACTGTGCCAAACACAATGATACTAATACAAATTATATTGTTATACTCACACCATGGCATAAAATAACATAGGTACTAATTATGTTGCCATGAATGGAAATCGAACCCACGATCTCCAGATATTTTAAGAATGCCAACCAGGTCAAAGAACTTTTAAATAAATAAGATACCTAAGTCAAAGTAAATAATAATATATATTATAGCTAATCATTCCTATACCAGATGAAAAAACCCGACAAGTGACCTAGTCATTTTCCATGTTTCGATCTGTGGATTCACTGATTTTCAAGAGACTACAGATTTTTACCGAGGTGGCCTTTCATGAAACAGGCACTTGATTTGACGCTACAGCAGCGAAGATATTAAAGAATCACCGACCATTTCGTAACCGCATCATTTATCAGAAGCAAGTATATAAGTTAGACTAAAAAAATGAAAAAAAAACATTTGGATGAGTGATCGATAATATTACCGCAAACCTACTTTCTCTCATTTTATATTATTACACTCGATATTTCTTAGCAAAAACTTTTTAATGGACAAATTTCTAGCAACTTTATGTGCGGACTTGAGCAAGTCTTTTGTGTCAGCTCTCGGTTCATTTAAAACCAATCGCCGCCATTAAGTCTAAGGGGAGTAAGAAGATGAGATTTTGAAGGGAATTCTTAATTAAGTGCTGGTCTTTGCTAATGGAATCTGTCTGAGGAACTTTAATTTTAATAAATTTTGGTACCTACTTTTGATTCTTGACATAGATTTCTCTTTGTCTTATTTTTTTTTAATGAAACCCTAGAAATGTTAACCACTTATATAATGAATGGCCTCCGCTGGCGCTACGGCTAGATAAAGCACACGCCCGTGTAGGATGCGATTTTTCTACCAAGCCGGAATTGGCGTGGTTGGAAGTACGTCGTTTGTTGCGTTCAGTGATATTGACGTCTATTCATAATTTAAAAAAAAAACTAGAAATTATGTCATTTTGTGCCATAAAATGTTCTACACATATACAATAACAGAGAAAAAAACACAGGCGTAGGTCGCGTAAATATACGATTAGGACGCACACATTTAGGATAAACTGGCCGCATTTTTTGTGAGACATTTAGTATGGCGGGCTCAATCTAGCCGTAGCGCCAGCGGAGACCAATTATTAATCTAAGGTTAACCCCTAATCTTTTATTTAAAAAATAATCATCAAAATAGGGGTACATTTGACAAATATACAACTTACTATTACATTCTGCTTTCAGATGAAATGTTCCCTGTTGTAGATTTCAATTTCATCAGCAGATCCTCAAACCAAATTTTAATTGGACTAACTTTAAAATGTAGACTTTCACAATCAGTTAAAAAAATACCAAGTTACGTGTTATACATAAATTACTATAATAAAAAAATATACGGTCGACTTTAAAAAGGAGAAGGTATACCTCCTCCTTTTTAAAGTCGACAAAAAAATAGGAGAAAGTATAGTTTCCGAAACAGCCATTGTGGAAATCAGAGAGGATTCACGAAGCCCTCTATAACTTTACTAAGTCGACCCGTCCGGTCTCGTTACGACCGCCCATACAGATGCAAAAACAGTCAAGTTACCCAGTCATGTTTTGGTTTTAGTCTGGGGATTTACCGGTTTTCGGGGGACTACTGCATCGATTTCTTATCGAGGTGGTAGTCTCCTTTTTACAGAGTAAGCGTGCTATCTCTTTGACCTTATCGTTGCTTTCCATTAGGCAAGATTGAGGTCAAACGCAGACTCTTTTTATAATAATAAAAAAAAACATGTAAAGATCATGTGAAGTAAAGATCACATTACTCTCATACTACTCTTGAATGGTAGGTAAACTCATATCTAATTTTATTTAGTAAATAAACAAAGAACAATATTTAAATCTTACTTAGGTAAATATACCCCATAAGCGGAAACATATAATACCCATTATCTAACCTACTGTTCCCCAGTAAAATAAATTGGACCTTTCGTATCTACTAATATAAAAGAGGCCTAATGGGACATTTGTACAATCATTAACGAATCTACCTTTGCTCGTAATTGTAAGCCCAAAACTACGGTCGAGTGTTATTACGGAAACGCAAAGGGTCTACTTTATATTACTATTATATAAATATATTTTAATAAGATATTTGTGAACTGTATTGTAGTGTATATTAATAGTCAAAGGGGTAAATTAAATTAAATATTGATGTCAATAGCGTAGCTAGATATCTAAGGCCAATCGGTGCTAAAAATAAGATTTAT
This sequence comes from Monopis laevigella, assembly GCA_947458855.1. Taxonomy (NCBI): domain Eukaryota; kingdom Metazoa; phylum Arthropoda; class Insecta; order Lepidoptera; family Tineidae; genus Monopis; species Monopis laevigella. Next base: position 9,596,371 of record OX381588.1, read on the forward strand.
CACGAGATTAATACGACAGCCAAATTAAAAATAATATGTAGGACAATTCATACGTTATGTTGCCTCAGTTACAAACTGGCTCTAGGCTTCCACTATGTGTACCAGAAACAAGAACAGTGCCATAACTAGGGCGCAGAACCTGGGGGCGCAGAAATGACCAGACCAAAACCACAAAAATATCGAGGCTCGCGTTTCGCGCTTGAAAGGGCATAGTTATAGAAGCTTGCACCCGGCACATAAAAGGCTTGTTACGCTACTGAGCAAGAATACTAACGCACATTATATTTATAAACACCTAGACCATGGTGAACTGTGAACATCGTACAGGAAAACGTGCTAATATTGTTTTGTACAACGGTAAAGGCGTAACCCTCCCATGGAGGCGGTTGCGAAAATGTTAGAGCATACGCAGTTTCAACTTCCAAAAATAAGTATAATAAATTTCAATATGATATTACGAAAAATTGAATAGGAGACTATTAGAGTGTTAGTTTTCAGGATTTATATTCTAATTTCGCATAAGTGGCGGTGTCTCGCGATATTCCTTGATTTCGCGCACGGAATTCGCTCGCGCACCAATCGTTATTCAGATATAGTTGAAGACTGGCAACTTTAAAAACTACATCGTAGTGATCGATATGCGTGCGAGCTAACTTTAGTGCGCGCATAATCTAAGTACTTGATATGTTCTTCGGGGCACAAATAATCATCTTCTAACAAATCTAAGTTATAAGTATGCAAAAACTCATTGGTGCACCGGAGATTAAACCTGAGGCTTTCAGTTAGGTTTATCTAACCAACAAAATATTGAATTTCACCAAGAAAAAATATTATCGAAAGCTGTTTTAACACAGACGATCGGTTTCTTGTACTGGATTGGAACTTCATTGTCTCAATGCTATATAATATTATATATAACTATTGTGAACCTTCCTTACTGCATTTGACAGGTGTCCCGGATATCTTACGTCCCGTTGTCCCATATCAGTCCATAATAATAGGCAAATCGCTTCCTTCCGTCCTATCGAGCACGCATTAGATCCCGACTATTAATTAGTAATACGCCTCTGTACTTGTACTCATGTTACATCAATTGTACTTTTAAATATAGGTATGTTTTTTTTATCTGTTATATTTTTTACTTTTTTTTGAGTGAACGTCTAAAAATAACTACTTTAATAAAAACAACAATAAAAACAGTTTATAATTAACTAGCTGACCCGCGCAACTTTGTCTGCGCGTTTAAATTTAACCGTTTACGCAGCGTACGCTCTTAAAAGGAATAATTTTTCCCCGTTTTTGCAACATTTTTCTTTGTTACTCCGCTCCTATTAGTCGTAGCGTGATGTTATATAGCCTATAGCCTTTCTCGATAAATGGATTATCCAACACGAAAATATTTTTTCAATTCGAATAAGTAGTTCCTGAGATTAGCGCGTTCAAACAAAAAAACAAACTCTTCAGCTTTATAATATTATTAGTATAGATTAAAAATGCCTTTGTACTTACTTACATTTGTACTTTTTTAAACTTTTATTTAAGAGATTAATGAACAGACACTTGGCTCTGCAATCGTCTTGACGCCCATACAAACGTAGGTACTTCCAATATTACAACTTGGCTGTTAGTCGAAGTTCAATTATTATTTTTATGTTAGTATCTTTCTGTTGTGGGTAATAAATATATTTTTTTTGTATTATAATATTAAATAAGTTTTTTATGAAAAAAAAACTGAATTATTACAATAATCGACAAAAATATTATTTTTATACTATAAAAACACCTCGCTACGAGTATTATTGTCCTTTACTTATTTGAGCGTCCTTTTATTTTATTCAGATAATATTTAAAAATGTGATTTTGAATTATCATTTCATAAAATGTGTATATTTTAACATACCATACCTTTTTCAACATTCCATACAATATCGTCATTTGTTTTAATTCATTATTCTAAAACAGTCTTTGACAGATTCAAAGAAACTACTTGCTTCAAATATAACACAATAAACAACTCCTATAATAACTTCAAAAGACCATATTTAAAAGTTCTATGCACGCCCATCACCCACCCAGTGTGACATTATTACTAAAAAAAGCATACAATCCAACAATGACCATTTATAAAATGGGACCGCATGAAAAAACAAGTCGGGGTGACATTAAACATTTCATTGAGACCTTTTTTCGTCCCATATGTTGTGCCGAAATCCGACACTATTCCCAGATCAAACTGACACTGTTTGTTCTGGAATCTGATACAGTACATTAGAACGGCTTGTTTTGGCTCCATTATCTTCGAGGTGGCTTTGATCCTCGCAGACTATGACATTATGTGTACTCGTAACAAGAAGGGTATTAAACTATGATAGATAGTACTGGCAATTATTTTATGAGCAGCTGTGTCTATGATAATATCATACACTATCATGCCTGTCTAGTCGGTCTTACTTATACAACGTTTACGTTTTATAGTTCCTTAGTCCGCGACAATACTATACTTTGAGTAAGAGATAAGTAAAACAAATCTGTCAAATGCAAATGCTATTCGCGCGCTTTTAATATTTAATATTATCTATAAATTTATATATGCATGCTCTTTGAAATAACTTTTTATTTAAATGCTTTTTTTGTATACATATAAAGAAGTATTTAAAGAAGAAAAATGGTGAAGGATACGTACAAACATTCAAAATTTGAAAGTTCTATCTCGAATAGGTACAAAGTTAATAATTGATTTATGAATTAATTTTAGATTTATTTCCTTTTTTTGCCTGGGAGATTTTTTAATCAAAATCAAGTATCGCGAAGACCCTAGATCTAAAAAAAGGATTATTTAATATTATAATACAAAAATAAATATTAATCACAACAGAAAGATTTTTGACTTTTTTAATCTATTATATATTAAAATTATTTTTTTTCTGATTTAAAAAAAAATAAACAAATAATGACCCAGTACAAAAAGATTAATAACTACAATGACCGACAAAAAAAATATATTAATTCTGTGACAAAAATAAATTGAGAATTATTGGAATTGCGAAAGTTTATTTAGTATAGAGAACGCGTAGTTCGCGATGACGAATGCAGTGCCCTTATTATTGATACCTAAAGAGTACTTGCTTTGCCCTTTCTATTCACTAACATTTTTAGGTCACTAGCTTGTATAGAACCTACGACTTGGAGTACATGTGGGACAAAGATAACAGCGTAATTCTGCTTGGTAATTGAATCCGTCTTCTAGGGTATGAAGTGCCTAGGCGTTGTGGGATGAGCTGATTCTTGTATAGTACATACATACATATGATACTTACATAAATATTATACATACATACATATGATACATACATACATATGATACATACATACATATGATACATACATACATATGATACATACATACCTATGATCACGGGTGCCTTACGGCGCCCGAGACCGCCTAGACGGCCCCAGGGTACCCAGCGAAGGGGTTTTAATCCCACCTCGTCGTAGCCGATGGTATGAGTCTCAGTGTAGACTCATACCATCGGCTAGCTCGTCGCTATGTTTTAAATAGACTCAATAACCCATCTTTAAACAGTTTCACAAGTTGGTATAGTGAAACCGGGACGGACAACTTAACGTGCTCTCCGAGGCATTTTAGTGGTGTTGTCAAACAAATGTAAATTTTTTTTTTATTGAAAACTCATTGGTACACACCGGGATTCGAACCAAGGACCTGAATGTTTTTAAATCCGAGGTCTAACCAACTCGGCCACCACGTATATGAAATGTTGTTGTATAGTACTTTATATAATATGTAACTTACTTGGGAATCTATGTAATTAAACTTGCGAAGTTTTTTTTTTGTCAACTATTATCTACAATACCACCGGGATACTACCATCTGAATTCGTATCGATTCACCCCTTAATTTTTTTTTTTTTTTTCATTAAGTACTCTACATTCTGCACTAGCAAATGCCGTTACGTAGATATGCAGTAGGTATATAATTTGTTAGTTTGTAAAACGAGTGAATATATTTTGTTATTTAAAATATTAGGTACTAAATTTTATTATTTATTTACGCAGCGAACGGTCCCAAAAGGAATAATTTTTCCCCGTTTTTGCAACATTTTTCATTAATACTCCACTAACGCTTTGACCAATAGGGTCGTAGCGTGATGTTATGTAGCCTTCCTTGGTAAATGGGCTATCCAATACTAACATTTTCAATTTGAACCAGTAGTTCCTGAAATTAGCGCGTTCAACCAAACAAACTCTTCATCGTTATAACCATAGAATAAAAATACTATAATTTAAGACATACCTATATGGAAAAAATCCAAAATTCGGTAGGTGTACATTTTGATAGTTTCCATGATAAATTGGAAGGGTAATGATGTGTAATGTGGCATTTTGATTATAATGCTGCTATATTTTGATATTATATATAAATTAATTAAAATATTCGTATAAGTGCCACAATAAATACATTTGCAAAAATATTATATATTACATTATATTAATTCATTGGTACACACTGGGGTTTCAGCTTGTTACATAAGTGTTTTAGGTCTACGATAAAAAAATAGATGGTAAAACCTACTTACTAAAATTAATATAGCATGATTCTCGAAATCCAAAAAGGAAATTAAAAATTATTGACATAGTAATTACAACCGCTGACTGGTGAAGCGAAACACTTTCAGAGCATACACATTATTACACATACAATGTGTGTATGGTTAAAAATCATTAATCACAATACACAATGTATGTCAACTTCACACGCGCTACAGGGAACGTACAAATTTCCGGTATAATAGAGAAATGAATGGAAAATCCTTTCCCTTCTTTGTGCGGCGACGATACCTTAGAATACCATGACTTGGCTTATAAACCTACGTTCAAGAATGGGCCATAAAAAATAAGGATATTATTTGCATATCTAAAGAAAAATCTATTAATAATACAATAAAATAGGGTACCACACATAATATAATACATATACATACAGATAAGGTGTTCAGAATTTTATCTGACTTATACTTAGTGTTTCCTTGGTGATGTTTATTATATGCATCGATATATATTAGGTAATTTTCAAAAATAACTTAGTCATATTAGGGGTCGAAATAATTATTTATTTTTAGGCGACGATGTAGTATTAGTTAACACTCTCAATACAAATAGGGTTAATTGGTAACTTGGAGTTTTATTGAAGGTCGTTGCAATGGATGATATTCCACCATTTCCACTAGTAGCATGTCGTTCGACTATTTCAGTGTTTATGAATAAACGAGATATAGGGGCTTAGCATAACCACTTCGATATAGTCCGACAGTCGATAAAATGAAGTTTATGAAAGAACGTTCATTCATAAAATCAATATGTATCGATTTTGTCGATTTATCGAGCCTATCGATGCTGTTGTGCTAAGGCCCATACACTATATATATACGTACCTATACTAGCTGATGCCTGTAAATTCACGTACGTTTTTTTTTAACCAAAAATTACTAATAGCAATTCATTGTCATATAATATTGCCAAGGTGAAGTAAGTAGGTAAACATGTTGACCATGGTTGTAATGGCGTGCTGCCCATCATATCACTGCATAATAGAAAATTGCCGACGTTCCATAAAAATTTAGTTCACCCCTTAATGGATATAATTTTGAGTTATAGTTATTTACTATAACTCAAAATTAGGTGTTTGTGTCTTGTTAGGTGTTGCCTCCGAATACCATCGGCGAAATGAGGATGGGTTAATCCCTCCGCTGGGACCCTGAGGCCGTTTAAACGGTTCCCGGGAGCCAAATTGGCACCCGTGATGGTATTTATTTATTTTATTTAACTACTAAGGAATGCCATTTTGGAAAACAAGACCACCACGCCAATCTTGCGAGATCTCGAAATGAGAGTTTTAGCGATCTTCTTAGACATTAAAAATTTCAAAACACAAACATTCTGTTTATCGAAATATAATTTAACCTATTTTACCCCCAGAACTAATAGATATTCAACAAAAAAGCTGTATACAAATCTGTCCAGTAGTTTTTAAGTGATGCCCGACAAACAAAGAAATAGACAGACACGTTTTCTAAAAAATATTGATGTAGGTAAGTATATTTTATATCCTTCTATATTTTTTTAATCAAACCAAAATACTGATTTTTTCAATAACATGTTAATTTTATTTAATTATAGTATATAGATATAGATAATTATACCTACCAATGCAATGTCTTAATCTTTGACGCTATATAACTGCTGGTCCAGGCCTCCCCTCAAAGCACTTATAGCATAGCACTGTATAGCACGTAATATATCTACACACAATTTTCCAAATCGCTACAACAATGTAACAAAATCGATAGGCTATTATAACATGAGGGTAATTTTCGGAAACGAGGGGACAAAATAGCATTAAAAGGCCCTAACAATTACCAGTTAGCTCTCGAGCTGGTCACTAAATTGATATTTACGCCCTATTTACTCGCAATATTGCTCTTCTGGCGGGATGAGATTTTGCTGTATTAATTTATTAACAGAAATACTCGTAATACAATATTTTCCTTTGTGTTGTTACAGATTTAGGTTTTAATTTGTACAATTCAATTAAGAATATTAAATGAGAAAAAATATATATTATCACGTATATTCAAGACCGCCTAGACGGCCTCAGGGTACCGGAGGGGGTTTTAATACCACCTCGTCGTAGCCGATGTTATAGTGGCTAGCTCGTCGCGATGTTGGATAGACGCAATAACCCATCTATAAATAGTTTCACAAGTTGATATAGTAAATCTGGGACCGACAGCTTAACGTGCTCTCCGAGGCACTATAGTGGCGTTCTTAAACAAATATACATACATTTTTAGATTAAAAACTGGTAGGTACACACCGGGATTTGAACCAGGGATCTAAGTGTTTTTAAGTCTAAGGTCTCAACCAGTTTGCATGGAGAAGGCAATTGGGAAAAAAAATATTCGATTTGATCAGCAGAACCTCATATTAGCCCAAAGTACATCCTTTCAACGTCATACAGTTTATTTATTGTACTTATTTATATTTCAACTTAACTTAAGATTTAAGATTTTCTCTTGTTGTAAACAAGGTAGTTAAAAAGGTATTTATATTTTTAACCTTTTTTAAATAATTATCCTTTGCCTAATCACTGACGTTCAATAAAACGTGAGCAAAACCCACAAGCGCAACCGCCCACAAAATTCCATGGCGGACCTGCTATAGGTTCAACAATGATAAATTAGGAACGGTTGAGGAGCAGCCTGCAATAGCTTAAGACAAGCTTAACAGCAGCAATCATTTGTCAGCTACACCGCACCAATTTAACATTGTCAGCCGCACATTTGTATCGAACGAGCATATTGAAAGCGTCTACTTAGCATTGTTAGGCGTTTTGTAACTTTGATGATGATTATATTATTTTAATATACCTAGGCGTTTTAATTTTCAGCCCCATATTTGTGTCGAATGAGCATATTGAAAGCATCTACTTTGCATTGTTAGCCGTTTAACTTGGATGATTCCAAAATTATTTTTAATAAAGGTGTTACAATTTAAAAAAAAAAACTTAAATTAACATTTAAATTATTAAATGACAGTAATTATTATTTGTCAGCCACAACGCACCAATTTAACATTGTCAGACGCACATATTTGTATCGAATGAGCATATTGAAAGTATCTATTTAGCATTCTTAGGCATTTTGTAACTTGGATGATTCCAAAATTATTTTAATAAAGGTGTTGTAATTAAAATTATAAGCGAATCAAAAATTCAATCAACAACAATAATTTATGATTACACATACATATTAGATATTATGGACATATCAATAAATAATTGTTGAACTAGTTAATATTATGTAGTTTAAAATTAGAATATCATATAACAGTCACACCGCAGCAATTTAACATTGTCAGCTACAGGTTTGTATCGAATGAGCATATTGAAAGTGTCTAAACCCAATCTGTTTAGCATCGTTTTCTAGGTGAGTGTGAATTTGTTTGTGAATTTATTACTATGTATTTTGTATTCAATAAGTTTCTTTTTATTTTCTAGCTGTGCTCGCGACTTCGTCCGCGTGGATAAGTTATTTTTTTATCATACAAACTTTCATTCCCTATTTTATCCCCTTGGGGGTAGAATTTATCAAAATCCTTTCTTAGCGGATGCCTACGTCACTGCATGCCAAATTTCAGCCCGATCCGTTCAGTGGTTTGGGCTGTGCGTTGATAGATCACTAAGTCAGTCAGTCAGTCAGTCACCTTTGAGTTATATATATGTAGATTAATGATCCTAAAGATATGTACTTTACAATAATCAGTATTGTTTATAATAGCTGTAAACAAGTTGTTGTCAACTACATTTTTTCTATCAAATAAATATATTGAAAGCATACCTTACGTATTTCGATAGCGCTATTTTTAAGATAATAAATTCTATATAACAAAAGTAATTTGTTTTTATTTTCGTCAAATTAAACGGGTATCAAGCGCGTGCTATTTTGGTTTATGGCATACCATTTACATTTTCACATTATCTACGAAAAACAGATTAGGGAAGATAAAACACCCACCCCAATTTCCCATTTTCTTTTTATTTTCAGAAAAAAAGACGATATCGTATGTATTGCGTGACATTTTCTTCCGTAAATCTGTCTTGCCCGGAAAATAGTGGCCGGAAGTGACGTAACTGTTTTTTTATGGAAAATGTTTATTTAAATATACAGAAGGTTCGAATATTCGTAGGCCATAAATAATTATTATATGGTTTGTAATTATTATCTTATTTATTTATTTTTCATGTAATATACGTGGTGGCCATATTGGTTCTGTTCGAGCTCCATTGTTTAGTTAAATGATTTGAATTATATAAGTAAAGAATAAATAAATTTTAGTGTGCCATATATGGCACACTAAAATTTATTACATTACACATAATATATTATGTCAGAATGCGAGTGCTAAAATGGATTAAACAAAAAAGTAACACACAAATAAATATTTTTGACTATAAAAAACAAAATAATAATTATTGTTCCTTTACTCCAGTTGTCCCCCAATTGGGGGACAATAGGAAAAAAAATGCAATATCCGCATTGACGTAAATAGTATATCCGACACCACTATAACACTTTAGAAATTACGTTAAGCTGTCAGTCGTAGTTTCACTGTTATATACTCGTGAAACTGTTTATAAGTCTTTACGAAACACGGCGAAGAGTTTGACATTTAATCGTAGACTCATACGATCGGCTACGACGAGGTGGGATTAAAAACCCCTTCGCTGGGTACCCTGGGGCCGTCTAGGCGGTCTCGGGTGCCGTAAGGCACTTGCGATAATATGTATGTATGTAGTAACCCAAATTATGTAACGAAAAATATTATGAATACCGTAAAGTAAAATAAATATAAAAAAAACAATATTGGAACCATCGAGTTTTTATATTTGTGTAGTTATTTTTTATATTCACAAACAGATTGAAACATCTGCCAACTTCAGATAACAGACTAAGCGTAAACAAACAGATACCTACCAATATTAAAATAGCAAACAAAGGTATTTTTCTTCAAAGCTCTGCTTGATTCCTTGAAAGCCTTTGCATCTGCATAATCGATATTGTAGGGAGAACCCGTTACTTCCAAATAGCAAATTTTCCAAACCATTTCACCCAGTCCAATAAATTTTCGACTCCAATCTGTCTAGTAATATTTTTCTCTCGCAACTTCAAATGCAAATCGGAGTTCACATTTGGAATAATATTTTATTCTAACGTGTTCTAAATATGGCATTTTAAAGCTTTTGTTTTGATATCTTAGCAAATATTTTGAAACTTTTTGTTAAATTTAATTTTAAACATACTATTTTGTAATCATTTAATTTATTTTATTTTATACGGATGTGGCGGCTTTATCCTATTATATTTATTATATTCTAGCAGTGGACTGTCCTAAGAATATAATTATATTCTATACAAAACACGGCATGGAGTTTGACACTTAATCGTGTAGACATATTTTTTTAAATTAGAATTAACCCAAATTATGTAACAAAAAATATTATGCTTATCGTAAAGTAAAAATCAAAAAGTTATATATATAAGGTATATTTTAAATTTGCGTCATTATTAAAAATAGAAAAATAACTTTTACTTCATTTCTTGAATTCTTACTGAATGTGTCTAAATATATCGCCTTTCATAGTTTTCAGCAGAATCATTTGAACTGTTTAGTTTAAAGTTGTATGGTTGTTTATCTATTATACAAATTACAAATATACATACAAATAAATAAAACTGGAGTGTATGTTAAATTAAAATAACCGCTTTTTACTAAATGCATATATATGATATACCAATATGTATTTTTTTCCAATTTTTGTCTGTCTGTCTGTTTGTTCCGGCTAATCTCTGAAACGGCTGGACCGATTTTGACGGGACTTTTACTGGCAGATAACTGATGTAATAAAGAGTAACTTATCCTTGTGAGCAACACAACAACGACCTATGTTTAATGGTATTTCTTTGTAATAATATTTAGTAATTACCGCCTCACCTTAAAAGGACAAAGAATAATTGTCTGCATATAATATCATATCAATATATAAGTTATATACCTACTATCATTGTACCTATATACCCGACCTATGTTTAATGGTGCCTACTTTTCCTTGTAGGTATAATATTTAGTAATTACCGCCTCACCTTAAAAGGACAAAGAATAATTGTCTGCAAACAAAAATAATGGCCTAATTATTTAGGGTTAAGTCTGAATTTGCGTTAATATATGGAGCTTCGCGTAGCTTTGGAGAATTTATCGTGCCCTGTTTTGAACGTAAATCTGCGAAACACCACCTGGAGTGTAAAGATCTTTTGCAGATGAGCTTATTTTAATTGCGTTATTATTGTAAACGTAAATGCAATTTGTGAATTAAATACTGATTAGTTCATAATATAATATATATATATATATATTTAAACGTCACCAGATAAACGTCAAGTGATACCAGATATTAGAAAAGTAAAACTTATTTTTTACTGGAGCACTGCATGTGAGTTGGTCACCTGGTGGTAAGTAGACCTACAAAATTAATGAATGGGGCCGATTAATACATTTTTGTTTAACATTGTTGATCACTCTTACTATGACGACTTAATGACGCGACAGTTCTTTTAGGGTGCGGTTACGAAATGGGCGGCGGCAAAGACGAATTTGCATTACGGGTCTACTTTAGTAGCTTCGCTACTTTATAGTAAAATTAAATGACTACCGCATCAATAGTTTCCTGAAAACCGGTTAACCCATTGGCTAAAACGGAAACATGACTAGGTTGACGGTTTTTGCTTCGGTATTGGCGGTCGAACGAGACCGGTCGGTCGGTCTAACTAACAAGTTATAGAGATCTTCCTTTCACCTAAAAGAAATCTTATCTTGTGTTTGGATGGACTCATTACCCCTCTAGTGAGTCCATTAATGAAACTGAGACCGACAGCTTAACGTGTTCTCCGACTTGTCCAAGGTACTAAAGTGTTTTGTCATACAATTAATATATATACATTTTATATAGGGGCTTGAAAAAAGATATTTTAGAATGAGGTCTAAAATAATAAAAATTACTGTTAAACAATAATGTATTCATGAAATTTATAGGTAAGCTTACTATCACGTAAGCTTACTATCACGTAACAGAAAAGTTACGTGCCATGCTTTAATAAATAATAAAATATAAAATATTCGCATTTAAAAAATCACTATATATTTTCGGCGTTTGCTGTGGAGACGCTGGGGCCTTGGAGCAAGGATACAAGACAGTAGGTTGATCAGATTGGTCGACTGCTGATCCAAACATCTGGGGATGCTCGTGCCCGATCATTTTTCTCACAAAATATCAGTCTGGCGATTCAGAGGGGTAATGCCGCATCAGTTCTTGGCACGGTAGGTGTAATGTCGGGGATTGAGGAAGTATTTTATCTTTTTTAGATTTTTATTTTATTATTTATTATGGTTTAGGTAATTTTTAATTATTAGTTTTATTTTAATAATTATTATATTCAGGTTTAATTGTTTTTTGTTATTAATTTTAACCAATAAAGTATATTTCATTATAATCTAATGAAGTAGGTATTTTTATAAAATACATATAACATATATTAATATCGTTGTTGGTACACATAGTACAAGCCTAGAGCTTAGTTTATGACCAGGGCAATATGTTTGTAATGTCCTACATATTACAATTGTTATTATCTATAGAAGCTCTGGTGAATAATCTGCTATTTCAATAGTACCTAACCTTTTTTTTTCGCAAAATAGGCATTAATCTCAAAAGGATTGGTTTTACTCGATTTTTTTTTACTACATCGTTTGGAGACATTTATTTTAAGACTACGTTTTACGATACCCTTAAAATCTTTCAATAAAAGATTAAATTCAGATATTTCACAATACACATATCAAAATATCTGTAACCAAATAAATATGCGGGAATGTTTATTATGTTCTCTTGTAACATAAATATTGTTTTATTGCTTTAGCTAAAGGGATCATAAAAGCTAGCAAAGTTTATTGCTAAACAAACATTTCCATACAATTTTGGAGTCTCAAGCTGATTTATTTCATTTTTAATATGACAGCCTATAAGAAAGTGGAGGTCGTTACCGAATCTAAATCTGTAAAGACCACCATTGCAAAAGGTGTGTTTCGTAATTTTATTTTAATTTTCGTGACACACGTCTTTTGGAATAATTTACGTGTTTTGGTTATAATAAAAAAACAACACAGTAGTGTTGTTCGCGGAAAGAATGCTTTTTATTTTTCTCAAAATAAATTGATATTTCATTTCTTTTTCCGTTTTTATTTGGGCAATTATATAAAATCTGTCATTACAAAAATAATAAAATGGAATTCGGAATGGAAGGAAAGTTAAAAAAATAAAAAAGTTCCTGCACTACTTTGTTTGTTGTTGTGTTCTAGAAGTCTATTTTAAGCTTATTAAAAAAAATACAGAACGGTATGTGACTTTGTATCCACCTAGGTGCTAAGAAGACCTACAAAATCCATGAACGGAGATTATCAATAAATTGTTGTTTCACAAAATTGCTCCCACTATGCCGGCTAAATGATGCGATTACGAAATAAGCGACGAAGAGACGAATTTGAATTATTTTTAATGTCCTCGCTGCCTTAACGACAATTCAACCGCTAGTTTGGTAAACACACCCTAAAAGAAGACTACCACTTCGACTATAAATTGATGCAGTATTCACCTAAAAATCGATGAACCCACAGACTAAAACCGAGGTACCAGGCGGTGTTTGCATCTGTATGCTTTTTTAAAATTAGTGTACCCATATTCGGAAGGAAAAATTATATAATAATAATTACCGAAAAATCTGTTTTGAGAATAAAACAAGACTACAATGGCGGAACCCACCTCAATTTTCTCACTTTAAGGATTTTATTTTATAGGTAGTAAAACTACTACCCACCCAAACAGTGTTGGCACAACAAAACCCGTCCAGTAATTGTCCCCCCTATACCTATTCCGGGGCAGAGGTCGTTCTATATGCAAATTGAATGACGGCCAATTCCAAATGAAGCCATATCGGATGACATCTTCACTGGCAACCTGGTAATATTGCCCAGTTTAAATTATCAACCTGACTTTTGTGACTATATTAAAATTTAACGCTCGTAATTGCAAAGCGAAATTATGTATTTTTTTTGTCTTAATATTTAGAGTAAGTTTTTATTAACATAAAATGCAAACAACTGAAATTTTGTTCCTCTTCCTACGCAAGGTAAATTTCGCCCGAAGATTTTCAGAGTAAAAAACATCATAATTGTAATAATAACAAAGTACATAATTAATACTTCATAAATGGCATAAAATAACTACAGAAACTGTTTACAAAATCTTTCAAAATGAGTCAAAATTGACAAGGAACTTTATTAAGGTTAAATAATAAACCTTCAGGCGTTATTATCACAGGTTGGGAAATTGGGAAAAAAAATCAAAAGCCTATATTATATATAGTGTCAACCTTTGTATTGAAGTTCAATTTATTAAAAATAGGATAATCAACCTTTATCACCTTTTTTTTGAGCACGGTAAATAATTGTTTAATTAAAACCAAGCAAATAATAAATTCTAAGCAATTCAAGTAACAAATACCATACTGACTTTTAAACCAACAGTCAACAACAACAATAAATTATGTTCAATAATATTTCACCCACGAATCAAATTAACCCAACCTGCGTGACCGAATTAATCGTCAAATTTAATTAAAATTTATGCGCTTTCATTACTATCGATAAATATAGGGTATAAACGTAAAACTGTTGTTTTAACCCTCCGGCAAACAAAAGCTCATTCTACGAAGGAAGTAGTCCTTTTTTAAAGCTCAGGCTTATCGCCGTAGTTGCCGCAAACACGGCTTTCTGTTATACAATTAACTTTTTAATTTACTGCCCACGGAGCTTATCGTAGACGAACAAATTCCATAACAACGACTGAAAAATCTCTCTTTTATATCGTGGAAGTGAACCGTTCATGCCAGGAACTGAAATTTTCTTGAAATTAATTATTTTAGACTGCTCGTTATCTATCGTAGCAAAGACTAGTGTATATTTGTTGCCGATTCATAACTAAATTACTAAACCAATTTAAATGAAATTAACATAGTGTATGGCATAAATTATGATAGTTATAGTGGGTAGTTCATTTGAAAAAATCTATAGTTAATATTATTAATTGTCCTGTCTTTGCTACATCCTTTCTACAGTATCTTTAAAAAGGTATTTAACTATCAGTGCATCCTACCAGTTACAGCATACAGTGGTGACACATAAAGAACTTAGACAAAGTCAAGTAAGTAAGACTGGCCCATAAATTTAAAGTTCTTCAGTCAGCAAAGAAAAGAGCTATTCTCCGAGTTTCTCTTATAGATTATTTTCAAAGCGAAGTCCGTTGGAGCAAAGAAACCCTAGGCTGGACACCCTTACGGGTATAAATTTAATAATGATGTTATCTGCAGGAGAACCCAAGTCCAAAAAGTCATTAAGCTGAAGTGGCAACGCTGGTCTTGTTTGGCATAAAACGTATAACTGTTGGAGAAAACAAACGTGGTATAGTGGACTTTACTATGGGGATAAACTGCGCAGCAAGAGAACTCAAGTCACCAAGACCAAAGAGCCAGTAAGCTGAAGTGACAATGCTGATCATGTTTGCAGAAAAACGGATAATAGTTATAGAGCAAAAACACCCTATACTTTTACGTATAGATGGAGTAATATTTTAAGGACTGTAGCTCTTGTAGATCTTGGATAAAAAATACACAAGACTGTGACCTTGGCGCAGCATGGGAGAGGCATATGTCCAGCAGTAGACAGCGATAAGAATATCATGTATTTATTTAGTTTTACATAGCTGTATATTTTAAAAGAGTATATTGAGGGCAAAAGTTAAATTTAAAAGTCATTTAATGTATTTTTCGTTGTTTATTTATTTATAAACTGTAAAACGAAAATATGCTTGCTGAAAATTCTCTCTAGAAAATTTAAATACTATCCCCATCCAAGAGAATTCTAAATAAACATTGCGTCGTAAAAAATACATCGCTCACACGAATGCAACGAGACGGGAGGAAAGAATATGGCGGATACATCAAGTTTTCTACCTTTCTCGACGCAGACATAAATTCAAAAGTCGTAAAGTATGAAAAATATTTCACAGACACGGACATCCGCGTTCCCACCGACACTAGTAGTGCAATAAAAACTGCAGTGTCTAAGGAATCTAAATTGTTAGACATCCCAGTAAAAAAAATATATAGAAAAGATTTTTTAATGGGAGAATGGCTGTGTGTGACTCTGCTTTACGACTTTTATAGTGCCTGTATTTGCTGTTTCCATCATCAAATCATATTTCCTAACCGAAATTCAAATTCGATCATCACGGAATCAATGAAGTAAAAGAAAAAAACACACTTAAAATCTTGGTAGAGTACTCAATAAAATAACAGTATTGTTTTTCACTTTTTTTTTTATTGGAAATCCTTAAAAAGACCACTGAATTTGGACATTTACTTCAAAAGAACCAACATTCCAGCACAACTCACGGTGAGTTGCACGGTGATCCAAATTGTCATCAAAATCACAATGATTGTCAATCTCAAAATAATAAATCGTGATCACCATAAAGATCTTGATTACAATCAATGATTTTGTGATCTTTATCGAAATGTGTAACCATCTCCTAAAGGTCAATTGATCGTAATTTTAGGTGGGATCCAGGTACAGTCAGACAGTGGTCTATCAAATTTGGTACAACTTTCCGTGTCATCGAAATATCGCTAAGGTTCAGTGAAGTGTAAATGTTACAACAATAAATCATAATGATTGCATTAACTGTCAGAATAATTTGCAAGGGAAAATCAACCTTATTGTTTTTTGATGTGTAAATGTTCTTCTTCTAGGGTGCTAGACCAAATTCTTGGCCGACTGTAGGACTGACCTATATCTTCGCTAGGCAGACCAGCCGTTTAAAATTCAAAGGTTTAAAATTCATGTTTTCGGTTGTCGGATCACCGGATTTTAGGAGAGATAGATTTATTGTCTCCTTTCAGTGTCGTTACGAAACGGGGAGTTGAATTGATGATAAGTAGTGAGGATCGTAGTAATGAGATCGGCGTTTACTTCCGAACAACAATTACTGGTAAAGAACAACCCCAAAACAAAAAAAAAGAGCGGCCCCAGCCTAGTGGTTAAGTCACTGCGCAACTGATAACAAGGTTAAGCAGATGACAACAAGGCCGGCCTGGGATGGGTGACCGCTTTATACAACGAGGCTATTTCTTTATAAACACCACAACAGGCTCGTCACTTGTTAGGTGTTGCCTCCGAATACCATCGGCGAAATGAGGACGGGTTAATCCCTCCGCTGGGTCCAGCGGTCGCAAAATGTCCAGTTCTCATATTGTCCAATTCGCAGATTGTCCAGTTCGCACAATGTCCAATTCGCAGAAATGTCCAATTCGCAGAAATGTCCAATATTCATCATAACGCCACACTTACCAAATAGTAATTGTATCAAGCGTTGGGTTTAATGATTAGACAAGTTATTAGTTTAAATCTGTTTTATTTTTTATAATTTTTTTAAGTAACATAAATCAAGTAAAATCTACCTTAGAAAATCAAAAATAGTTGTTTGGTAATTGTAATTTTCAAAAATCAAACGTGAAAAATAGTTTTTAACTCCAGGATATTACAAAAAAAGACAATCATTGTTAATTAACATAAATCAAGTAAAATCTACCTTAGAAAATAAAAAATTGTTTTTAACTCCAGGATATTACAAAAAAAGACAATCATTGTTAATTAACATAAATCAAGTAAAATCTACCTTAGAAAATAAAAAATAGTTGTTTGGTAATTGTAATTTTCAAAAATCAAATGTGAAAAATAGTTTTTAACTCCAGGATATTACAAAAAAAAGACAATCATTGTTAATTAACAAAGTTTCATTTAAAAAGACGTAAGAATATGATTTTTTTTAAAAACTGCTTAATTGAAATTTGGTCATTTTCTAGTTTTCCCAAACATTTTTTGTATTGAACATCAAAATTAACATCTTTGAGCCTCCTTTTGTTTTTTATAAGTCTAAACAAAGAATCGTTCATTATAAGATCCCAATGTTTGGCTTCCTTCTTAAGTTTGTCAATGAAGTAGTATAAGTTTGGATGCTTAGGTATGCGGCGATTCAACCTGTGGTTCCACCCTTCAATTGCGTTGGTTGTTCTGTGCCGCTGTCCAGCACAGCTCAATACAGTAGGTGATTGCTGTGGATACCACGTACTTTCAAAATAACGCCGAAACTTGCGCATTTCTAAGGAATCTGGAGCTATTTCTAAAATATGTTGCCACGCGCCTGTAATAATAAAACAACAATAAGCCGATAAATATAAAACGTAAATAACTTTAAATCGCTGAACTTTGCTTAACAGAAAAGGTTTTTTTTTATAAATTATTAGATATCTAACCTGGGATCCGGTTGGCTGGAAGTAACGGAATTAACGAGCACATTCTCGTAATATTTCGGCCTTCTTTTGTGCTATTTAGTTTAATTTTCTTGGAATATCTCCATATGGCATCATTAAAGTGGTGGAAACAGCCACTTATTATTGCACTTGGAAAAACGGTTGTAACAGCATTCATCTGCGCTTTTTCATAGTCGCTTTTAAAATATTTCATGTCAACACCTAACTTTTCTTTCAGCAGGGAAAACAGACGAGTATATGTATCTTCTGATTTATCCGGTAATAGAACATAAATAGCGGGTACAATGTTTGTAGTTTTTTTATCTGAATATAAATCGAAATGAAGGACATACAATTGGTAAAACGGCTTCGGAGCCGCTTTAAATGTGCCATCTGCAAAGAATGCTTGACGTCTTCTAAGCATTTTACGGGCAACGTTGGTGACAAAAATCAAAATTTTTTTATCCGTCCCATCTTCGTATCTTAAAAAATTTTTTGCTAATGCTTCAGGTATGTGTATGTTTTCAGTAGTACTATGATTTAAAAAATTGGTATTTAGGAATTTTTTTCTCGCTCTGTACAACGTATCTTTCATAGTATTAAATCTAGGTACACAGTTAGAACCCATTTCTCGAACCTTCCTTTCATAAATCTTTTGTATGGGACCTAGGTTTTCACACACAGCTTGTTTTAATGATCGTCTCCATGTATTTAATGTGTTACTTTCTTCAACTTTTTGGCAACTATGTTTTTTTGAATCTCTCAAAATGGTTTTTCTTGTTTCATCAATAGTAAGTGATTGACTACAATATTTCCTATTTATGCATCTCCACTGCGTGCTTCCATTTTTGTTGGTTACATTTTTTGTGTAATAAAATCCATTACGAAATAGCGTACGTTTATTTTTTTGATTTACTATGAACTCAAACGGTTCATTCATTGTACGAATTATAATAATAACCACTGCAATAACACTTTTATAAACAATATACACTGAATTCACTACTATAACGATAACCCTATTATGCCTAATATCAATGTTAATAGTTATTAATCATACTACATGAAACTACCCTCTTTTTACAATATTAAGTTTTAGTAACTACGTTCCAATTTACGGAAAATTGAGATTTTGTTACGATTAGATATGTAGGAACTACATCTTGCTAAACAATTGCATTCTAATATTAATTATTGCAAATATGCATAAGGAAGGAAATAATATTCATAAAAAAATAATAGAACTATCATTGTGTGCTGGTTGATACACAACAGTTAACCGAGAACGTGCGGCACGTGATTTGCTTTGCTGGGTTGTTAGTACTCGCTATAGAAGATAGATGTCCCTGTCTGTAAACAATATCTCTGCTGTATATTTTTATTTTTAAGTCTTTTTAAATGAAGCTTTGTTATTTAACAATGATTGTCTTTTTTTGTAATATCCTGGAGTTAAAAACTATTTTTCACGTTTGATTTTTGAAAATTACAATTACCAAACAACTATTTTTGATTTTCTAAGGTAGATTTTACTTGATTTATGTTACTTAAAAAAATTATAAAAAATAAAACAGATTTAAACTAATAACTTGTCTAATCATTAAACCCAACGCTTGATACAATTACTATTTGGTAAGTGTGGCGTTATGATGAATATTGGACATTTCTGCGAATTGGACATTTCTGCGAATTGGACATTGTGCGAACTGGACAATCTGCGAATTGGACAATATGAGAACTGGACATTTTGCGACCGCTGGACATTTTGCGAATTGGACATTATGCGCCTAAACGCGCTGGGTACCCTGAGGCCGTTTAAACGGTTCTCGGGAGCCAAATAAGGTACAAAAGAAAAAACCTAATAACTAATGGTAAAAAAAAACAACCCCATTGATGGGCTGATTAGGACCAGAAACAAATATGAATTTACCTTATTTGGCTCCCGAGAACCGTTCCTTATTTCGCAGATGGTATTCGGAGGCAACACCTAACAAGTGACGAGCTTGTGCACTTCGCGATAAAGCTTTGTTTAGCAGTGAACAGTCTGTAATCACAACAAGTCATTGATAATAATGAATCCACCTTTAATAGTATCTATAATTTAACCGACATACATAATAAGTAAAGTTTTAGAACAACTAATTTCAGCAGTTGTACGTTATTCTAGTCCTTGTTGTATCTCTGGTACTACCAGTAGGTACAGACGTACAACGAGAATATCTCGACGAAACGTATAAAACTTCGCTCGCCTAATTGGAGTTTTCAGAGGTGGATGATTATTTTTTTATACTTTTTCTCTGACTAAATTAGCATGAGCTTGTAGTCTGAATAACAAATTAAATTATATGCTGTAAACTTGTATTTTTTTAATAAAAACATTTCTGAACACAAAGATAATAATAAAAATATAATAATAGAGGCAAAATCAAATTTACCACTGTAATAAAAAAATATATAAATTATAAAAATAATTATTAAATATTTTTCTTATCCTTATATAGTTGAATATAAATAGTTTAAGTATTGTTATGCATCATTGAGATTATTATATCTATTTATTTTTTTAAAACAGGGGAGTAACCCACCGACTCCGATATACTCTCATTTGAGTTCAATAAAAATGACGTCATTCCATACAAATGATATTTCCAAAATTCATAATATCTATATATATATATATATATATATTTTGTAATTTATTAGATGCTTGAACTAGTTATGCAGTGGTCAATTCAAACAACGATGTTTCACCTTTTCGTAGTACCAAAAACATCGTTCTCAATCTCAACTCGAACGAGATCTCATGGTATCGGAGTAGGTGGTTACCATGCTGTTCTGCACCCTAAGCATATTCCGCTCTCTCAAAGGTTAGCTGGTAGAAAATTCCTAAGGCATTAAGCTCGCCTATGTACAATTTTGTACAAAAATAAATTTTAAATAATTCTATCAATATAAAAGATCTTGTCCTTATTGACAGATTGATCGTCATCATCACCCAGCCAAAACTACTGAAGCTAGAAATCAAAGTCAAAAATATTTACAGGCATTTATGAAAGATAAAAAAAAAATATCTAAGTGTGCACTTGGCAAGGCATTCCTCCCACAGATAAATGTTGAAATTATAATAAAAAAATATACAGATAGTGAATTATTAAACTATTGTCCTTGCTGAAGGAAAAATAAACAACCAAACCGAACACACGCTACAAAACCAACTAGTTTAAGAATAGGTGGTTAGCTGGTTCCATTGACATGTGAAATTTGAACAACTCCTTCGCCTGGTGTTGTAGAAAATCCTTCCTCAGGGTTTTCTACAACACCTCTTAAAAAGAAAGCCCTCAAGAAAGGATTTTTTTCCAAATTCAAATCCCAAGGGAGTGAAAAGGAAGGACAGATAAATTTTCAGGAAAGTTAGAAGCTAATAAATAAATGAGTCTAACGTAATCTATTTTAAGAATAACAAAACAAATTACATTTAAAAAGTTAGTAAAATTCATCACATTAAACTTGCAGTACTTTATATAAAGTGAATAAAATATTTCACTCCGTCTTATCAGAGGCTTGGCAGCCAACTTGATGGATAGCTTCGTGAAACAAAGAACGGACCATTTTTCAACATGTCCCCAATAATTACGTTGTACAACATATTGCTCGAATAAATCATTGTGTTTATTTTATTGATCCCATCAGTTACTTAGTAGTTTGTTTCCATTTGTTTATTTTTAAGGGTGTCACAATAAAAATACTTAATAACTTGGGATTTAAATAAGTACATTTTTTATTTATTTATTTGAACTCATATAGAGATGGTACGGTCAGAAAAAAACTTCCTTACCTAATTAATAGTTTTTTATAAAGTAATGTTATATTATTCAACTTATAAAATACTTCATGGAATGTAAATTTGATTTCAAAATGGATTCTGACCCTAGTGGTCAGAATCCATTTTTCTCGACTAAACGATAAATAATATACGAATATGAATGTGGATATCCTATAACGCTAATTAAATGTTTCATTTTAAATTGTATTTTTTTTTACATATCATCATCACGGTTGCCTTACGGCTCCCGAGACCGCCTAGACGGCCCCAGGGTACCCAGCGGAGGGGTTTTAAATCCCACCTCATCGTAGCCGATGGTATGAGTCTACACCAAACAGCTGGTTCAATAACCCATCTATAAACAGTTTCACAAGTCGGTATAGTGAAACCAGGACCGACAGCTTAACGTGCTCTATAAGGCACTATAGTGGTGTTGTCAAGCAAATGTACATAATTTTTTTAATTAAAAACTCATTGGTACACACCAGGTTTCGAACCAGGGACCAAAGTGTTTTTAAGTCCTAGGACTAACCAACTCAGCCATCAAGTATATTTTTTTTTAGTTTGTAATTTATTATAATAATATTAATATGTAAAACATTTCACTTACTATATTTCCTTGGTCATAGACTCTAGGCGTGTACTCTGTGTACTAGAAACACCTATATTCAATAAACACCTACACCATGACAAGATAATTTAATTAAGCCTTAAGTTTGGAATCGAACCCACAACCTTCGGATACATTGCCACGTAACCACTAGACCAGAGATACAGTCAAAACATTCGCTTGATTATAAAAAAATGGCATCTCTTGAAAACGTCTGTATTAAAGTACATTTTAAATTCAAAATAGCAGCGGAAAAATTCTGTTTTCATTACTTTTATGAGCTTCACGTCTGTTTCATTATACAGGTAAAAAGACTTTTCGTAAAATAAACTATCATGCATAATAAATATAAATATAATAAAAGTGCCTTGCGGCGCCCGAGACCGCCTAGACCGCCTAGACTTCTCAGAACGTTTAATTTCCACCACGTCGTAGCTGATGCTTTTCTGCGTCACCGAAGAAGTGGTAAGCCCGATTTTTTTTTATTGATTTATAAACAGCTTCACATTATGCAAGAACTTTATTATAATTATAATTTACTTTGCAAATAACCTACAATTAATTATATTTATGAAAAACCATAAATTGCATTCAATTTCCAAACTTATTCTTAGCCAGTTGCAATTTTCTATGCAAATTTAATTGTACCCCGAGCTAGCGTAAATCTCGTCGAGTTCTGCAAGTTAATTACCCGCCCCGACTACTTCGCGATTAACGTAGTTGCGTGCTTTTGTTCGTCGAAAAAAAACAAAGAGAAAAAATACTAAAATGAGTGAAAGAGGAAAAGAATTGCTAATTATTGAGCGTTCTTCCTACCTACACAGTAAATGGGAAAATAATTATACTTCTCTGTAGGATTCTTTTGAACAAGATATTGATAATTAAACTTCTGAGAGTATTTTTTTTAATTGCGACATGTGATTTTATATCTCCCTAATGGTAAGTAATCCTGTAATACCATTTATTATTTGAAATTTATGACAAAGACCTTCAGTCACTGTCACTGACGACGCCGCTCCAAAGAGAGGCGAAATATTTGGCAATAAAATTTTTATAGCTTTAATTTATATATTTTACGTAATAAGAAACACATCTAACACGCTTTATTTGTTTCAGATAACATTTATTATTTAACAATGTTTAGTAACTCGATATCATACAAACTTCATCAAAGGTTAGCTGATAGATATGACTTAAGCCCGCCTTTGAATAATTTTGAACAATCAATAAATTTAATTTAAGAAAAAAAAAGAGTAATAACAAGACTAAATTTTAAATTAAATTATATTCCGCTTTGTCCATGTTTATTTTATTGCTAAGTGTGTATTCATCTATATCTATCGTTAAATTTTTGACAAAAGGGGTAATATAATTGAAGATATCATTTAAGTTTCCGCAGTGCGTCTTATAGCATTGGCTTAACTCCAATTTTCACATGATAACATGGTCTTAGCCGATCTCAACTTTTGTCATAACCCGACATAAGAGATAGATATAAACACTCATATATTCTATTGTTGTTGAACAATATTTTCCCAGATTACGAGAACCTTTGTTCAACCATGAAAAGAGTGAAGAAGTACATAGTAAAACCTTTTGTGATATAGTTGCTTTGCTTGTAGACGTTTAGTAAATAGCACCTATTTGTAAAAGCTTTCTTTGTTTCTGTTTTTATTGTTATTTGAACATATGTACCAATGTTTATTCATTTGTTTGTCCTTTGTTATTTTATTTAGTTTTCGTTTGTTATTATTGAATTCAATAGCTGATATCACTTAGTTTCTTTATGGATACTTACATCATAGGAATGAAAAAACACTGAAGAATCACTTAAACGCTATCGTACCATCACGGGTGTCTTTCGGTGGTCAAGACCGCTTGAACCAACCTCAAAGTACTCAGCGGTGGGGGTTTATTTTCACCTCAGTAGCCGATGGTATCTTGAGTCTACACCAAACAAGTGGCAAGCTAGTCTTGGCATTTTCGTGGATTTATAAACAAGTATATGTAGTAGTGATTTTTTTTTATTGAAGCACGAAATCTGAACTTAAAGTACTTAGTATATACCTGATGGTAAGCAGACCTACAAAGTCCATGAATTATTTTGATGAATGCATTTTTAGTTTAATACATCGCCATCACTTTGCCGGCTAAATAATGCGGTCACAAAATGGGCGGCGTCAAAAATTTGCTCTACGGGTCTACCTAAATATCCTCGTGGTGGTATCGCCACATCAACCGTCGGTTTCGTAATCGCATCCTGAACGGAGACTACCATCTCGACAAAAAATCTATGCAGTAGTCTCCAGCAAACTGTTAACCAGTAGGCTAAACCGATGTATACCGATGTCTGAGGCAGTATATTAATTTGTTAAATAAATAAGGTATTTTTATTAACTATAGTCATACAATTAGCAGAAAATCTATAATTATCTAAATTACTCTCGACCCTAAATAAATCTTTTTGAATCAAAATGTCAGCTAAGAAAATCTAACAAAAATATTTAACTTACGTATACTTCAGTAGATTACGATAGACGATATAGCCTTCAACTTTGCATGCTATGCCCATAAGTCAATATTTGCTTCACGCAAATAAAGTTGTGTGTACGTACCTTTTGGTATAGTGTTCTATCAAGTACGGTATGCAGCACAATTTGTTTTGAAACTAAGGTAAAACACATTGATTCTTAATACTAAGGCATGGATTTTTTTTTGTTTAATGGCTTAGATACAAGTCCTTTGAGCCAACTAAGGCATGGAGTGGGTGGAAAGACATTTTTTTTAATGAAAGCACTCGTGGAAGTCAGAAAGCAAGTGACTCTATCAAACAGTTGAAAAGCCCTCAAGCAACATTAATAACCGGATTTGTTTACCGGCTAAATAAAAAATATTAGTTATGTTAGCTCCTCTAAAATGTCTAAGACAAAAATCGTCTGTGTACAATATTTTTGTCCAATAAAAAAACCTTAGATTTTGAAAATTGGTGACACTGACCGGCTATTACCCGAAAACATTATCTTTCACTTAACTTTCAGTTAGAGATAATAATAAAATTAGTAATGAAAACTAGTCTAAAGCTTTGGAAGTACTTGTATGAATAATATGGAAGGGACAAAAATCGCCTGTCTAAAACAATAGAGATAGAAATTGGCCGTCACACAAACAAAAAGTAAGAACAAAATATAAAATAGCCAATCCATGCTCAATAACCGAGAACAAAAAAATACCGAGCAGATACATTTCGCCCGAAAATTAAATGAAACAAAATGTAGGTGTTTATCTCTTTTCTATTAGCAATTTTAAAGTAGTGGGAAAGAGCCAGACATATATTTCTAATATCTACTTTACAAAAGTTATTAGAGCACTTCCCTATTATTCATATCTCCATGGCTAAAGCATATCACCGAAATATGTGTAGGTGCTGCTCGCTGTACCAGCAAGTTATTGCCGACACTGTGTCGCCTACTTCGAGCATTGAGTGTCCGACAAACTACTTTATTCTATTATCCAGATTGTTCTCGCCTCGGATGCCAAAAATGAAACTATATAAGAATAAGAAATATGAGAGTTAGCCAAGAAACTTTTAAGAAATAATAACATTACAAAAGAGTATTTCTGGATGTCCTTTGGTATTTTTAATGTTTCTTTTGTTTGGTTATATTTAAAAGCTTTGTAGGAGAGCTTTAAGCGGAAGGAAATTGCTTGTGACGGAAGCGGTATAAGTATATTTGTTACGTAATGTTGGTATAAAGCCGTATTCATTTAATGTTGCTTTATGAATTTAAATTTGTAGGAAACAGCTTTTGTCATATTATTTTTGTGAAAAACACATCCCACTACCAAATTATTTAAAAAAACGTGGTTAATTATTAAATAAACAATGTCCTATCCCCATTTTCTTTATTAAGTATTTTTATTAGTTTTATAAGAAGATTCACATACACATTTTCATTATGACTGTATGGAAAGTCACATCTAAATATCTTTCCCCGTCCCACATTAATTGAAATTTTGATTATAGCTGTTCATCATATATTTAATAGGGTATTAGTCACTTATTTCTCATAAATTAAATCTTTTTTTTTCAAATGAAATCGTCATTTGAAAAAAAAAAAATGAAACTATATTTGAAATTGAAAAAAAAATTGAGAGATAAAAAATAATAACCCTTCGCAAGCGAGTTTTGTGTTTTTTTTTAATTCATGATATCTTTCGAATGGATTGTCCGATTTGAATAACTCAAAAAATAATCCACAGATACTGAAATCTCAAATACAAAGGTATTTATTATTTGTATTAGGACTAATACCAAGGTAATCTAACATGGTCTAGTTTCTACCGGCATTTCAATTACTTTTCATACATAAAAAAACTGTTATAATGTCTTAACTATAAAAGTTATACATATGGTATCTCGAACTTTTTTGTAGATATTGATGTGTTCTCTAAATCTGTAGTACATTATTTTGTTCTATCATCAATAGTTTTCGCAGCGCATGCAATGTAAGGAATTTATAGGATTTTTTTTACACCTTGGGTTACATTTTAAAGTTTTAGCACGAATTAATTTTTTTTTAAATAAAATATACTTAATTGTATTACTTAATGATAACATAGCTTTACATATGTGAAGTTAAAGAATTAAAAAAATCGTTTAAATATTTTTTGAGTTTACAAACAAACAAAAATTCAATTCTTTCCTCTTTGTAATATTAGTGTAGATATATCGAAAACACAAGTTTTTTTTTATTAATTTTACCAAATTTGTATCATATTAATACCTAAAACCATACAGTTTTAAATCATAAAGGATTAAATAAGCTACAGAAGTAGTAAAATCCAAATTTTATTACAAATGAAAGTATTATAACGCCTACTAATAACGCGACGCACCCAATAAAAATAAATTTGAATGCATCAATTCTCCGGGTTCGAAGATCAAAGTATATTTTCTTTTGTACATTTTTTAAGTCGGCGACATCTGCTTGTATTTAAGTATTAATCTTGGTAATAATTATAGAACTCTTAATAAGGGAAGCTCAAACGACTGCCACGGTTTCATCACTCGAAATAACATAGTATAATTGGTGCAGTAAATTTAAATCAAACTGACACTTATGTAGCCGGGACTTTGGAACATACCTAATTGAGAGAGAAAATCGTAAAAATTATTTAGGTTAGCTCATTTGTACCGCTTTTTTTTTAAATGTTCATTACTTTTTTTTTGTTTTATATGTATAATCATCATTTACCATCTCTCTGTTTATGCAGTCTCCTTTTGCTTTGTTCATATATACATACATACATATCATCACGGGTGCCTTACGGCGCTCGAGACCGCCTAGACGGCCCCAGGGTACCCAGCGGAGGGGTTTTAATCCCACCTCGTCGTAGCCGATGGTATGAGTCTACACCGAACAAGTGGCTAGCTCGTCGCGATGCTTTGTACACTAAAGTCTTAAAATCTGAATTTGAAATGCTCATGCACTAATGCCAAATTCAGGGGAATTTAATAAAATTGTTCCTTCAATTGTAATCCATTTTTTTTTTATAATTTATTTATGGGTTTAGTTTATGACAATATGTAACTAAAAGACTAAAAATATATTTCTTATGGTGAAAAAAAAACATTAGAATTTTTTATAATAATTCTTTATGTAATTAAGTGTGAAAGAATGTACGGACATGTGTTTCAAATAAATTAAGCCTTTAATCATAGTAAATGATGAACTTTAATAAAGCATGTCATGAAATTTTAAGTATCTATAATAGTTGTAGTACATAAATAGTTAATTGTAGAAGTTTGTCATATCTTGATGATTTTTTATAGGTTATCCAATAAGATATTAGCTTGCTATATTTCGCCTTATTAGGATGTCTTTAAGCTACAATATTCACAAAACAACGAAGTACATTACATATATTCATCACGGGTGCCTTACGGTGCCCGAGACCGCATAGACGGCCCCAGGGTACCCAGCGGAGGGGTTTTAACGACATAACGTCGTAGCCGATGGTATGAGTCTACACCGAACAAGTGGCTAGCTCGTCGCGATGTTTTGAATAGACTCAATAACCCATCTATAAACAGTTTCACAAGTTGGTATAGTGAAACCGGGACCGACAGCTTAACGTGATCTCCGAGGCACTATAGTGGTGTTGTCAAACAAATGTACATATTTTTTTTAATTAAAAACTCATTGGTACACACCGGGATTCGAACCAGGTGTTTTTAAGTCCAAGGTCTAACCAACTCGGCCACCACGTATATACATTACATTACATTACATATATTTTTTATTGATATAAAAAAAAAGTTAAAGATACATGGAACATTTTCTTTAACTTTGGATTTTTTTTGGATGACATATGAAAAATAATAAAGCAGCTACTGCAAATAAAATATATAATTTAAATATCATATCTTAATGGCAAATCAATAATGATTTAATAGAATAATAACAAAGGCATTGAAATAAACGACTTACTATTGTATTGGTATTATACGTTTTTTGCCTTTTTGTAAACAAGAATATTTTATTAACATAATAATATAACATTTAATGAAAAGATTTTATGAGAATATCGTTTACAATGAGAAAGTCGCGTAATACTGTGAAAGAAACCCTCGAGGGAAATTACCCATTAGCGAAGATATTAAATTCTGTCCTATCCTTTCTTCTGGAGAGGATCTTATTTAATTTTTAATGGTTTCGTAATATCTAAAAGTCGTCATTACTGTTTGATATTTTGGTTGCCAAAACGTCTTTTTTATGACTACTAATACTCTTAGTATTAGTTGTATTTTGTAAAAACTGCCTTTTCGTCAATTTGACTTTGGCAGAATTACGCATAAAGCGAAAAGTTATTTATTTCTATATTATATTACGTATAATATAGGACTGTGAATAAAATAAAAGAAGTACGTATGTTGAAATAGAGAAACATTAAAGTCGTACTTCGAAAAAGACAGGGAGTAAAGATGAATAATTTTCGTAATTTCTCCTAGATCTATATCTATTATATCTTACTTTAAAATGCTATCCTGTACTTACTTATATAATAATAATATATAAAACTAGCTGAACTTCGTTTGCGTAACTTTAACCGTTTACGCAGCGCACGCAACGGACGCTCTCAAAAGAAACAAATGTTTCCCGATTTCCAATATTTTTTCATTGATGTTCCGCTCCTATTGGCCGTAGCGTGATGTTATATAGCCTACAGTCTTACACCATAAATGGGCTATCCAACACTGAAATAGTTTTCTAAAGTGGTTCAGTAGATCCAGAGATTACCCCCTACAACCTCACAAACTTACAAATTTTACCTTTTTAAAATATTAGTATAGATAAAGGGCATTAAATACATTTTGCCCTGAACACAAAATAAGCCCAAAATATTTGTAATATTTGTACAAGAAACAACGATATTAATGCATATTATATGTTATAAACACCCAAACCATAACAAACTGTACAGATAAACGTACTAGTATTTTTTTTTAATTTTTTTAGGTGAGAATCGAACCCACGAACTCCGGATACAACGCCAAATACGCAACCACTACTCTACGGAGACAGTCAAAATACGAGTATGCGTATGAATAGAATACTTTAGGACAGCGTCTTTAGAATAAAAGATTAAGTAATTTAATATGGAGATCTCTGTTTTTTTTCCTTTGTCTTTTATATTGTACTAGCAAGAGGAAGGCTAGGGGGGCTAGAGGGTGGCTAGTAAAGCCGTTGAGAGTAGGATTACTTAAACTCCTAAAATTCCGGTTTATAAAGTTTTAAGTAAAAATGATACATCCAATAACCTGGCTAGAGAACATCAATAATATAAATAAAAAATAATCCTGAAATTCACATAAATAGCTTTAGAGTTATATATCTCACTAACAGAGATGCATTGCATTTTATATGTATTAGAGAATATAATATGAAAACGCAAGTCATTGTTTCATGATAGAATACAATATAAAAATTTTGCAATCGACTGCATAATCTTACACTAAACAAAAAAGTTAGTATTTGTATATACATATTGCTTTGGTACCTACTTAAGCATTAAAACAATATGCAAGAAAATGAACCTATTCGAAAATGGAAGGTTAGTACAATAAATGCGGTTTTCAGCAGGTCTTCTAGAGTGAAAAATCGGCCCATTACGTGTTCAGGAAAGCCGTTACCTCGCTCACCACAGACCACAATAAGTAGAACGGCGGCCTGTATAGTTTTAAGTAGAAATCGCTTGCGTCTTCTTTTCGTTACCATTGTATCACTACTTGTCGTCTTTTTATTCTGGTATTTTAAAACTTTGTTTAGCTGTATATAGCTATACCCTGGTCACTTACTGTGTCTGTTGCTATACCCTGTTCTATTACCTTACCTGTTGCTATACCCTGTTCATTTACTGTATCTATAGCTTTACCCTGTTTATTTACTGTGTTTTTAGTTATACCCTGTTTACTTAGTATATTTGTAGCTATACATATCCTGTTCACTTATTGTATCTGGAGCAGTAACCTGTTCACATACTATGTATGTAGCTACAGGGCCGCACCGTACCCCTACAACGCCTGTGTACGAAACTATGAAGCGCCTCTTTTTTGTTGTTGCTTAGTCCGAGCCATTGCTTGGAACTGTCAAAATTTAGGTTTTTCATATGCAGTTTGACAGTCCGAAGCATCGGCTAAGCAATTGATTTCGCAAAAAAATGTTGGCTTCCCCATACAAATTGGTTATTTTAACATTACTAGTTTGTATGGAGAAGGCATTTTTTTTTTCATATGGTTCCATGGGCAAAGTTGTTCGTATTGATCAGTAGAACCTCATATTAGCCCAAAGTACAAAGTACATCCTTGCCAAGTGTATAAAAAAATACATTAATTTTAAAAGCGTTTTTAAGTGCGGTCTCCGTGTTCATAATCAAAACACTTTGAAGTCTTACGACGTCTTACGGTCTGGATCTGGAAGTTTGAAATTCAGCCTCGACATCTAATTTTTCGACAATTTTCATGGCATCATTTACAATTTCTTCAAAATTTGCGTCGATTCTAATTTTTATCAAAAACTTCATTAATTCCGGTAATTATCTAAAGCAACTTCTTCATATCGATGGACTGCAGAATTTTGCTCACAAAATTTACTTTTGTCAATATTATATGCCATATATTTAGTGAACAAATAAATGAAAAGGAGCATATAATATAATAGCGGCGGCCCTATTGTCTTGGCGCCTGTGTGCGCCGCACACTTCGCATACAGGGACGGCGCGGCCCTGTGTAGCTATATCCTGTCATTAACTGTGTCTGTAGGCATACCTTGTCCACAACTAGTTTATCTATAGCTATACACTGTTCACTGACTGTTTCTGTAATTATACCCTGTTCATTTACGATGTTTGTAGATATACTCTGTTCACTTACTGTACCTGTTGCTACACGCTGTTTACTTACTGTATCTGTAGCTATACCCTCCTCACTTACTGAATCTGTAGCTATACCCTGTTCATTTACTGTATTTATAGTTGTACCCTGTTTATTTACTGTGTCTGTAGTTATACCCTGTACGTTTAGTATATTTGTAGCTATACATGTCCTGTTCACTTATTGTATATGTAGCTATAACCTGTTCACTTACTGTCTATACCTTGTTCACTTACTGTGGCTGTGGCTATACCTTGTTCACAACTAATTTATCTGTAGTTATACACTGTTCATTCACTGTTTCTGTAGATATACCCTGTTCGTTCACTGTGCCTGTAGCTATATTCTATTCACTTACTGTACCACTGAATGTAACAACCAATTAATGCATACTGTCTTTTTTAGTATTACATTAATATTATTAATACTTAAATATAGATTTAAGCTAAATGGTTATTTATTGTTTACGACAGATGTGATTGATTTGACTACATTATTCTTATAAATAAGTTCTTGTTTGATTATCTTTAGGCGAATAAATATTATTCTATCATAAGGCACCCGTGAAGATGTGTATGTATGTATTTTCCATTTTATTTTCTAGAAATTATTCCTGATTTATATATCATAGTATAAAGCACGCGTCGTTCGTTATAACTCTGCCCCTCTACGGGTTAGAGGGATTTCTGTGTAGTCCCGTATTTCAAAACACCACATTATTGTTTTCTTTTGGTCTTATTCCGCGGTTAAACCCGTTATAAATTCTAAAGAAACGGCAGTACAACTCTATTTTCTGTTGTGGAAAAATATGAAAATTGCTTTGGAAAATTGCGCTTTCTTTCATGAGGTCGTAGAAGCAGTTAAAGTTGAATTTTCTACTTATGCATGAAAATTTGTTGTTTTATTTTGTACCTATTTGCACTCGTGCCAATTTTATTATAAGTACCTCAATGGAATAAAAATTGCAAATACTATTTTTTTTTTTGTAGCACGATGGTAAGCAGACCTACAAAGTCCATGAATAGGGCCTATCAATACAATGTTGTTTAACAATATTAATCGCTCCCACTAGGTCGGCTAAATGATGCGGTTACGAAATGGGCGACGAGAAAGGCGTATTAAATTTGCAATATGAGTCTATTTTAATATCCTCACTGCTTTATCGTCAAATCAAACGCCCGTTTCGTAACCGCACCATGAAAGGAGACTACCACCTCGACAAAAAATCGACGAAGTAGTCTCCGGTGAACCCACAGACTAAAACCGAAACATGACTAGGTCACTTGACGGTTTTTGCATCTATATAAACGATGATAACGTTATAGAGGCCTTCCTCCCGCCCAAGCACTATGGTATGTCATGGTGGTAGTTTATAAATTATTACCTAGTTGTTTATAGTTATAAATTATTACAAGCCTAGCTTAGTTTGTGATCAATATGTGTAAAAAATGTCCTACAATATATGTATGTATATTAGATAAGATAAGCTAACAACAAGCAGTCTCAAATATAATCAAACCCAGTCAGTAATTTGATCCTGTAAACCGATACAGTGTCCTGATAATATGACCTACCTGATAATAACTTTGATTAACCATGTCTGGTGGGAATCTACGCAGGCTTTCTTATATATATATATTTATTTAAAACGCTTATTTATGTTATTCTTATGGCCTTATTCATAAAGTCCTTAAAGAACACTTTAGTTCAAGTGTGTTTTGTCTTTTTAAAACACATTTTAAGTAAAGTGTTCTTCAAAGACTCAATAAGTTTTATGAATAAGGTCATTTATAAATAAATAAACGTGAATGTATGGTAGAATTACCAAATAACATGCTCTTTTTACCTAACAAGGAACATAGCGTAATGATAAACAAATAAATAAAACATCCATTCTGCCGTACTAATAATAGCTAAGTGAGTCTATCTGTTTTTGAGTTGATAGTAATTTTGTAGAAAGTAAAATTGAATCCCCGGGATTAAAAGATATCATAATAAGAGAGAAGAGAGACAAGAGACAATGTTCTTAGCTAACCATGGATTCGACGTGCGGGTGCCGGGTCCATCGCGTGGTTGGAAGGCAGCGTTCCCGGACTTGAGACCGCGAATTAGGATTAAAGACCTTTTGAACTGTGTTCACTACCCTCTCTACTCAACCAAATACGATATGATCCTGTTAGCGCCATCTTGGAAACATGCTCCATAAAGGTTCCGACAGCTGCTCTCGGAAGCCCAAGATCCTTCAAGAGACGAAGCGAAGACTTTGCTGGAATTACTCTTGCACCAACTTCCACTAAATGCATAAAGCATAAAGTTGAGTTTTAAATCCATTTCTAGTAATTTCGGTTGTGAGATCAAAATATTTGTTCGACTTGATGTTGTGGTCCTTAGGAATGTTTGTTTCCTACGGAACGGTAGTACTGTATAAAAGTATCCGTAATAAGTTATTATTAGGGATAGGAAGGGTTAATTTGTAATAGTACTAATTAACCCTTCCTATCCCTACCGTTACTATACCTAAGTAAATGATTGTTGTAATTAAAACCTAGTTACTTTAATTAATTTGAAGCTGCAATTTTTGTTTGTCATACTTTTGTGTGGGTGCAATTTTTATAATTTTTTTAAAGAAAAAAATAGTATGATTCAAACAATCATATGCTGACTTGCTGAAAATGTTGCGAAAACCCTACGGCGCATCGTATATGTCAAACACATAAGCATATGAATGGTATAAGCCATTTAAAGAAGGCCGAGAAGAACGATCAAGAAGAACGAAAGCATCGTTAGTAAGAAAAAGAATCATACTATTTTTTTCTTTAAAAAAATTATAAAAATTGCACCCACACAAAAGTATGACAAACACATAAGCATATGAATGGTATAAGCCATTTAAAGAAGGCCGAGAAGAACGATCAAGAAGAACGAAAGCATCGTTAGTAAGAAAAAGCTAATGTTTGAAAATCGTTGTACAAGAATTTGCTGGTCAAGAGGTAAACATATTATTCTATGAGTGTTCATAACATAAAATAAGTGCCCCAACCTTGTGGTTAAGTCACTGCGCAACTGATAACAAGGTTAAGCAGATGACAACAATTCCGGACCTGGGATGGGTGACCGCTTTATACAACAAGGCTACACCATCATAAACACCGCAACAAGCTCGTCACTTATTAGGTGTTGCCTCCGAATACTATCGGTGGAAGGAGGATGGGTTAATTCCTCCGCTGGGTACCCTGAGGCTGTTTAAACGGTTTACGGGAGCCAAAAAGGCACCTGTGATGGTATTTATTTGTTCATAACATTATAGTTATGAAACGGGTCGCTACACGTTTTCTCTCACGATAAATAAATAATATTTAGAGTCATGAGGTGCTTATGCGAGAGTATCTTACGAAAGCGTCCAGATTTATGAAAGGACAACTTACGGATGCTGCACTATGAGAACGCATTATCACACAAAGATTATCGTGCAAGAGTTTTTAGCAAAATTTTCAATAAATATGCCCCATAAATATGCTTTTAATTTCCCAAGCTAAAATTACGATTTTCAAAAAGGCGTATTGATTTGATAGAGGCCATCGGGGCTAAAGACCATAGGTCATACCTCAACGAGTTTGGCGTAATTGTGTTGCTAGCGATGTGGCCTACTTTGAAAGCGCTAAAATAAAGCGTTTTTTTTTTGTTTTTTTGTGATATGTATTTTTTTAATAACTCAACAACAATTAATGCGTACTTACTCGTAGGTACAATAAATCATTGATCAATAAAGAAACATTGTGATTTGATTGATTCTTGCTATGAGGTCTTCATTATCTGATTTACGGTTCAACTAATTGATCCTGTATCCATTATTACAAAGTTTATTATACAATTAACTTTATATTTATGGTTTTGATAAACGTCCATATTTGTTTAAGAAGTAAATAATCTATTTTAATACTAATTAAAATTCCTTTCGCAGACATTATTTTATGTAGACCCACCAAGTGAAAAACAAATAAAGGGAATTTCGTGTAAAAATTTAATTAGGAAAAAAGTAATTTTAAAGTTAGGTTTTAGATAATGAACGTGGATTTTAGAAAATGTAATGTGACGTTAATCGGGTGACCTCTTAGTTAAGTGCTGCCAAGTCTCATTAAGTTAAAAGGTCCAGAGTTTCCCCATTTTGACTTAAAAGCTCATTATTTTGCTTTAATGCCAAACTTAGTCCCTTAAATCCTTTATAACACTTCCTTGATATTGGATATAGCTTGACCTCCTGCTCAACTGTTTAGTTAATAAACATTTTAGTTTATAGTTTATATCTAGACCCTGACCCTAACAAATTTCAAGTTATGTTTAGTTCATTTTGATATTAAATTAATATTTTATGTATTATGTTTTTCTAAACAAACTAAAACAATTTTATTTATTTTATGTAAGTAAATCTTTACAGATATTTTTATATATTATTTATGAGTCAAAAAATATCAAAAATGTCTTGCGTTTGGTTAGGCTACTATTAACCACCAAAATTAGTCCAGTTTTTTTTTTAGATTAATATAAAACGCGCGATATAAAAATAATACCAGCCATAATCAACTAGTGTAAGAATAGAATAGAATATATTTTATTGACAAAACTATGAACATTGAATTACATGGTGATAGTAGTAAATCTTACAACAGCTATCCTTTTCGAACATACAATAATTTGAGCTGGCTGTGCTCGCTCGCGCGGAATATAATACTTCGTCCGCGTGGAATAGTTATTTTTTTATCATACAAACTTTCATCCCCTATTTTATCCGCCTACGTCATAACATCTACCTGCATGCCAAATTTCAGCCCGATCCGTCCAGTGGTTTGGGCTGTGCGTTGATAGATCGCTATGTCAGTCAGTCAGTCACCTTTGAGTTATATATATTTAGATGGACACATACAAAATATTACACTAGTAATCACTATAATATTAATAGTAGGTAGACAAGTGTCTACCCACAAACTATTCAAAAACAGAATAATATAATAAAACTAATAACAAATACATTTTAATAAAATTAAAATTTAGCAAGGTTAGCTGTTAACTGGGATAGCTGATTCCACAGACCTTTAAATCGTTATCTACCATAATCGTTACTACGTGCCACAGAGGGACCAACCTCACAGACCATTGTATTTATGTTCACGTTGGGTGCCTTGCAGACTTTCATTGAGTGCCACTTATCATTGTTTCTACTGCCTCTATCAAGGGAAGCCCAATGAAATACCGATCGACACGTCGATCGATCGAAAGCGTAAGTAAAATATATGTGATTTGACGTTTCTTGGCGATCACTTTTATCCATCAACGCGTCTATCGGTTTGTCGATGTGATTTCCCGGTAAGGCCCAAGGAAATTCTTAGTTAGGAACATTCTTGGACTTTACAATGCCAATTCTGTTTTACTGGAGTACGGCAACTACCTGATGGTAAGCAAATCGATGAATAGGATCGATCAATACATTGTTGTTAGCCTACATAGGTAGGCTACATAATGCGAATTCGAAATGGGCGGCGACAAAAACGATTTTGCATTACGAGTTTTTTGTTACATTATCGTCTAATTAACCGTCCGTTTTGTAACCGCCACCTGAAAGCAGACTACCACTTCAACATTAATTCAATGCAGTAGTCACTTGGAAATAACCGGGAAACCCCCAGACTAAAACCGAAACAACTAGGTCACTTGATGGTTTTTACATTTGTATGGGCATAAAAAACCTAACAAAATATAGCTGTACTATTGTTTCTTCTGTGGTATAGCGACTTTCCTCCCACCTATCAGGTATCAGGTAGCTGTAAAGTCTATCACCTATCATCAGATAGCTGTAAAGTTACATATCATGCTGTTATAATATATTATACTAAAATATTACTATGCAGAGTATTACTAGTTATGTAATTACTTTAGCTCAGAATAATAAAAATCATAAATAACAAAATAAAACTTACAATTTAATGTTAGATTTTAAGAATTAGAATTAGTTCATTTCTAACAAAGAGTTTGGTTTCTATACATGTTTTATTTCCAATTTTAAAGCTAAACCCTCATTTGAAGATAAGCTGTATTTAACGACGCCATAAATTTCCTAAAGTCGCGCTAATAAAATTTACCACAATAAAACCCGTCGTTACATCACCACTCGATATTGAAAAACAAAACATCTTTCAGGAGGTTTGTTTGTTATCAGTTACTTTCAGGATTTGTTTAAAAAAATAAAATTATAGACTATTTATTTCGGATATTTTACATTGTATACATGAAACAATATTAAAAAAATAAAAATAAACATAATTTTAATTTTATTATAAACATAGGGTAGGTAAGTATAATAAAAATAATACTTTTAAAGGTCATTGGGCACAATCCGACCCAATTTGTGAAGGTTTGCCTACAGAAACAAAATTACTTTTAAATTAATAAGGTATATTCCACTTTCCATTTTAAGTTTTTTTTTTTTTTTAAACCATGGGAATAAAATATTACAAGTGATTTAAAAGTTGAAGATATTTATTGCAAAGAATAAAATAGAATTTAAATGCAGGAATTGTATTAAAAAATACCATGCGTATGAGTACTCGGTCTGGCGGCATATATAATGCAGCTATCTCTCTCGCTTATAAATAAATAAATAAATCTTTTTTTTTACAATCCATCATGAACAATTATTGAAATTCTCTATACTATTTTATTTCTGTAGGTTCTAGATATATTTTTTGTACTAAGTGTAAGTACTACGATTGCACCTGTAGATATTAATCAAGTTGAAATAAACCTCAGTAATTTTTTTTTGTAAGATACAGAATTTCATTTTCTGTCTGATTCCCATTATTTATGGTAATGCGACCCATATTCGTAAACCAGAGATATATGTCGAAACATCCCACATCATTTAATTTCTGTAGGTCGTGGGTAAATTTTTCATACTTAAGTGCCCAATGACCTTTATATAAAATAAGAAGAATAGTAATATGAAAAGATATTGCCTATACACATAATACCCTGGTCACAAACTAAGCTCTAGGCTTGTACTATGTGTACCAGAAACAACGATACTAATGCATATTATATTTAATAAAATCCTAGACCATGACAAAATGTATCGAAAAAACGTAGGTACTAATAGTTTTTGCCATGTGTGGGAATCGAACCCACGACCTCCGGTTACAGCGCAACCACTAGTCTAAGGAGGCGGTCACATCTTTTTATTTTATTTTATGAGACATTACCCAATACGTTTTGACAATATTCAACTTTTTTTTATAAATATATTTGACGTTGAATTCCATTTCAAGGTTTTCATATCATACAACATTATTTTACGAGTATTTAGTACAAGTTTTTCCCAATAGAATTGAACAGGTTAAATATGTCACATCTCTTAAATATGACAATTTCAAACTACATTATTTTACGAGTATTTTGTACAAGTTTTTCCCAATAGAGTTGAACAGGTTAAATATGTCACATCTCTTAAATATGACAATTTCAAACTACATTATTTTACGAGTATTTAGTACAAGTTTTTCCCAATAGAGTTGAACAGGTTAAATATGTCACATCTCTTAAATATGACAATTTCAAACTACATTATTTTACGAGTATTTAGTACAAGTTTTTCCCAATAGAGTTATATTGAACAGGTTAAATATGTCACATCTCTTAAATATGACAATTTCAAACTACATTATTTTACGAGTATTTAGTACAAGTTTTTCCCAATAGAGTTATATTGAACAGGTTAAATATGTCACATCTCTTAAATATGACACTTTCATCAGTGAGGTTATTAAAGTAGACTTATAATCCAAATTTCTCTTTTCTACGTTCATTTTGGAACCGCATAATTTAACCGGAACAGTGGGAGCTATCAATGCTGTTAAACAACTATGATTTAATCGGCCCCATCTATGGGCTACGTAGGTCTGCTGAATAAAAAAGTATATATTTTTTTAATAGAACAACTTTTCTCTCATATAAACCATCCCGCAATCTATATCAAGAAGATGTATAAATGGAAAATTGTAAAAAAAATATAATAGAGAAAATGGCGTAATACGAACAAACCTTTCAAAACCTATAATTCGTTGAAGACGTAAAGGAGAGAGGCTCTCTCCCACTCCTATTCAACAAAATGGACTTTGGAGTTACGTCGATTCCTTTAAAACCCTCTCCCGGGGAAATCGCTTTTTCATCCCCGGTAATGGGCCGTCCTTTCCGGGACATTTTAATTAACTCCGTCTAAAAGCTTTTTTTAGTTTCGAAGAATGAATTATTGATATCATTCCATCTTTTAATACAAAAGGATTTTAGGATGTATTTATTGATTCCTTGTTAGCAACTTCTTTTGGTTGTTTTCGACAAGATTGGTAATGAATAGATTTAAATCTTTTAAAATAATTAATGTATAGAAAAGAGATCCATATCCATATATCTATTAGGTACATGCTTACTTTATACTCCCAGTGTCTATAATGTTGCATAAATTTATAAATCAAAATTAGTTTCCAATAATAATAGTATGTCACAAACAAAGCTCTAGACTTGTACTATGTGTAATAGAAACAACGATATAATACAATATTATATTTTTTTAAATACCCAGACCATGACAAAATGTACAGAAAAACATACTAATATGTTTTTTCCATGCGTGGGGAACAAACCCACAAACTCCGATACAATGCAGATGATGTGACATTATTCCAATAAAATTATTCATTGACTAATATTAATCATTGATTAATTTGATCACCGTTTTATAAACTAGGGGCTAAAGATGTCAACAAATTCAATATTTGATCAGATAATCAGATATCAATTCGTAATCAACTAAAGGCAGGTTTTTCAATTCTCAAAATAAGTATTTCGACAGTTATTCTAAACGATTGTCAATCTCAATACAAATAAACATTTTTTTTTTGGGAAAACGTTAGCATGACAATTAAAAAATCGGCGCTTAATAACTTACTCAACTCTGTGCCTTTATTTTTTAAAGTTAGTTATATCATCACGGGTGCCTTACGGCGCCCGTGATTTTAAACCAACCTCGTCATAGCCGATGGTACGAGTCCACACCGAACAAGTGGCTAGCTCGTCGCGAGGTTTTTAAACCAACCTCGTCATAGCCGATGGTACGAGTCCACACCGAACAAGTGGCTAGCTCGTCGCGATGTTTTGAATAGACTCAATAACCTATCTATAAACAGTTTCACAAGTTGGAATAGTGAAATCGGGACCGACAGCTTAACGTGCTCTCCGAGGCACTATAGTAGTGTTGTCAAACAAATGTACATATTTTTTTTAATTAGAAACTAATTGGTACACACCAGGATTCGAACCAAGGACCTAAGTGTTTTTAAGTCCAAGGTCTAACCAACTCTAAACTAATAAAATTAACATAACAATGCCTAACAATGGAAAAACTTACTGTTCCACCATATATAAGAAATTCGAAGCAAACTTTCATTGTTCACAACTTCTGAAGCGAGTTACGACAACATAAAAAAAACTTAACGCCATACAACACGTAGTTTCAGTTGCTTGTGTGAATGTGTGAACTGTATCTTAAATGTAGGTATAATAAATCACAAATTGTATGTTATCTTTTCTATGAATACGTAATAATTTGATGACGGATTCATATTTGGTTTCGTAGATTTGTAATATTAGGATTTATTGCTAGAATTGTATGTTCAACAAGATTTATGCTTTGAAAACTTGTTCTGTAAGTAATTCTGTTTAAAATGGTATAGTAGAATAGAAACAAGGCTTGAAATAAGTTTTGTAAGAAATAAAACTTATATATATATATATATATATATATATATATATATATATATATATATATATATATATATATATATATATATATATATATATATATATATATATATATATATATATAATCACGGGTGCCTTACGGCGCCTGAGACCGCCTAGACGGCCCCAGGGTACCCAGCGGAGGGGTTTTAATCCCACCTCGTCGTAGCCGATGGTATGAGTCTACACCGAACAAGTGGCTAGCTCGTCGCGATGTTTTTGAATAGACTCAATAACTCATCTATAAACAGTTTCACAAGTTGGTATAGTGAAACCGGGACCGACAGCTTAACGTGCTCTCCGAGACACTATAGTGGTGTTGTCAAACAAATGTACAGATTTTTTTTAATTAAAAACTCATTGGTACATACCGGGTTTCGAACCAGGGACCTAAGTGGTTTTAAGTCCAAGGTCTAACCAACTCGGCCACCACGTATAATAAAACTTAATTTATTTATTAATGTTTTCGCCAGGTTTTTTGCTTGTATGTGAGTTTGACACCTCTTAGTGAACATACCGACATATGGACTTATATTTTATTATAAATAAGTATATTATAAATTCAAATTATTCCTGTTCTCTTGGACAAGTAGGTTGACAGTTTGGTATGCTTAATGGTCGAGGAGAACAAGAGCTTTATATGTTTGGTATGCTTAATGGTCGAGGAGAACAAGAGCTTTATATGTTTGGTATGCTTAATGGTCGAGGAGAACAAGAGTTTAATACATATTATTATTTTATTTGTTAAGGTATAGTTATATTATATACCTAATACCTATATATATATAATATACGTGGTGGCCGAGTTGGTTAGACCTTAGACTTAAAATCATATAGGTTTGAAACACCTACCTAAGGGGAGGGCCCTTAGGTAGGTGATTCAAACCCAGGTGAGTACCAATGAGTTTTTATTTAAAAAAAAATATGTAGGTACATTTGTTTAACAACGCCACTATAGTGCCTCGGAGAGCACGTTAAGCTGTCGGTACCAGTTTCATTATACCACCTTGTAAAGATGTATATAAATGGGTTATTGAGTGTAACCAAACATCGCGACGAGCTAGCCACTTGTTTGATGAGAAACACTTCTTTGGTGTAGACTCATACCATCTGCTACTACGAGGCGGGATTAAAAACCCCTCCGCGATGATATAGGTATACATATATAATATATGTACCTATAGTTATGTTATAAAGGTGTTTAATTAGTTATCTTACGAATATATATTATTTATTTTATAATCCGCTTTTCGTTTATACGGATCTCAAATACCTTCAGTGTTTGAGGTACCTACTGTGTTCTCTAAAATCATTTTTCAGTAAGAGTCCCTAAATAATATTTTTGCCTCTTTAAAATAAAAAGAAATAAAATAAAAATATAAATAAATTAAAATAGAAAGAAGTCTTATTAACGCTTTTATGGATAAAATAAATTCATATACAATTATTATTGTAACTCGGGGTTTTTCAACCCTGTGAGTAATCATATATTTTAAAAAAGAATAGGGATTTAAAAAAGGAGAATCCAACGTCTTTAATATTGTTATCATAGGACATAGTATCATTTAGACCATGTTGAATAATTGTGCAATTTTTAAAACAAAAAAAAAACTCTTTGCATAAACCCACCACATAAATAATATTCCAAAACGACTGAAAAATAACAACTTAATAATGTGTCAATACATCAGTTCATAACTTACATTGAAATTATTGGTTGAATTAAGGCAAGTGTAAAATGGTTGGCCTTCGTCGACACAGCGGGACACCATCTCACGGGTCCCAGGTTCGACCCCTGCAGTAAACAACGTGTATTTCTATAATAGCACGTCATTAAACTTAAAAAGTTTTAAGTATAAAAATAAGCGGTCCTATTAAGGTTATGGCTGTGTTACAACTAAGAGCAAAATAATAAGATTAAAGACCTGTATTATAAACTTTGTTAACTATAAAATATTTATATATATGTTTTATAAACCTGATAGTAGTCATTACGTAGTAGCCGAGTTGGTTAGACCTTGGACTTAAAAACACTTAGGTCCCTGGTTCGAATCCCGGTCTGTACCAATGAGTTTTTAATTAAAATATGTACATTTGTTTGACAACACCACTATAGTGCTTCGGAGGATCGTGGAGGAGCTGTCGATCCCGGTTTCACAATACCAACTTGTGAAACTATTTATAGATGGGTTATTGAGTCTATTCAAAATATCGCGACGAGCTAGCCACTTGTTCGGTGTAGACTCATACCATCGGCTACGATGAGGTGGGATTAAAACTTCCGCTGGGTACCCTGGGGCCGTCTAGGTAGAAACTATTAACTATAGCAGAAACTCAAGTTATGGCTACTGACCATTCTAAAATACCTGTTCGAGCGCAGTTAATCCAAATTTTTATTAAGCAGTAGTTATGATTTACATAAAATCAAACATGTTTTAAAACAAATACAAAAATAGGCGGAAGTCAATGTCAATATTTGTAAAATGTCCACCGTCAGAGAATATGTAAGAAAATTTATTATATTTGTTCATCCTCGCCCACGTATGTTATTCAAAATGAACAATACGGCCATATCTTTGTTCACATAGGTAGTAAGAAATTTATGGAGTTTTTTTAGTTTGAG
Source organism: Monopis laevigella (assembly GCA_947458855.1). Taxonomy (NCBI): domain Eukaryota; kingdom Metazoa; phylum Arthropoda; class Insecta; order Lepidoptera; family Tineidae; genus Monopis; species Monopis laevigella. The sequence continues at coordinate 9,640,753 of OX381588.1, forward strand.
CCGTTAACCGCACACATGACTGTTGCTCAACAATTGTCCATAGTTTTGTGGGTTTGTAAACATAACTTATGGACTATTAGGCGCATGAGTGTTTGTAATAATCACAAGTATTGTTGGTAGATAAATGTTGAAATAAAACTCATTACACATGACGAGTTATTCGATTTGCGGTTTATGTTTGTTGTACGGTTAACAAATCGTAGTTTGTTTGCGAATGAGTTTTGATTCGAAAGCTTTACTTACATGGGTGTTTAAGTTTTCGAGATTTATGTAAATATCGTCGCGTAACTTTTATTTGAAGCCTACTTTCTTTAAAAACAACATCCGCTGGTTATTTACTAAGTATATTAAGTTTTTGTAGCTTACACTTACAATTGGGTTATAAAAAATGGGGGCTTAATTCGTTACTAGCTTTTAACAGCGACTTCGTCCGCCTGTAATTTTTGATTTGTACACTGACATAAGTGTAATAAAATAATAATAATAAAAATATTTATTTTCACCACAAAAATACAATAACAAACAAGTTTGTGCCCTGGCTCCTGAACTAGTCGTGAGACTGTATCTCAGGAGCCAGTGCTCTTCTCCTGGTACATGATAATAGCTTACATTCAAATAAATCATAAAATACAATAAATAAAATAACATTAATATATATATTTATATACATGAAAATATATACCAATAATACATCCATATGCGTATATATGAATAATACATCCATAGTAGTATATTAGAATTGTGTGTATGTGTGGTGTGGGTGTGTACATGTGATATGTATGAGTGTGTGTGTGCCTGTATGTATGAGTATATATATGTTTGTGTGTGTGTGTGTGTGTGAGAGAGATTTATATTAGTGTGTTATGTATGTATGTCTGTGAGCTTGTAATGTTTGTGTGCGCGTGTGATGCTAGTTCTTGCCTTTTATGTCAATAAAAGTGGAGTGACTACATACTCACTCTACATAGAGTGAGAGTGCCTGTAGTAAATGAGTTTATTCATTGAACCAGTTAAAATATAGACTTTAGAAACTCTTCAGTCTCTTCATAGTTTAAATTCATCAGCCAGGTTTTAGTTTTTAATTTACAGGCCGCAGAAGGGAGGGCATAGATGTCCAGTCTGTGGTTTATCTTGTTATATAGAACAGAGCTGGCAATGTAATATTGCCTTTTGGCAAGGGCTGTTCTTGAGGACTCCACACTGCAAACACGATTTCGCCTCCTTTTGTGGTTTTCGTATTCCATATTGTACTGCAAGACAGTGTGTTTTAATGCGATGACCTGTAGCACATAGAGTTGTCTCACGGTCAGAACTTTTGTCTCGTTGTATAGCAGAACAGTGGGGTATCTGTATGGTTTTCTACACATGACCTTGAGAACAGCTCTCTGCGCTCTTTCTAGGCAAAGAAATGCTGTCTTGTTAGCACCTCCCCATGCAGTGATGCAGTATGAGAGTGTGGATTGTGCCAGGGAAGTATATACTAATTTCAGAGTATCAGGACCTGCCGCCGATCTTAGAGTCTTGAAAACGTATATAAGTTTCCTAATTCGATTACTTAAGACGTTGATTTGGACATGCCAATTAAGCAAATGATCTATATGGACCCCAAGGTATTTTACACTGTTAACATGGGCAATAGTCATGCAGGAACAGATGTCAGCAGGACTATGTATACCAGAGTGTGCCTTTATATAGTAGGTACCTAGCTGAGGCTGTGATGAGTTTGTAAGAGAGAACGCAATGAACTTGGTTTTTTCTAAATTTAATGTGAGTAGATTACCTTCAAGCCATTCCAACACAGCCCCAAGGGAATTATCCGCATGGCGACGAGCATCTTCCCAACTATCTCCATCCACAACAAGAACCGTGTCATCTGCATATGTAATTATTTTACAGTGTGGAAGTGACAGTTGACACAATTCATTGATGTACAGCAAGAATAAAGTTGGTCCCAGCACGCTGCCCTGCGGCACTCCATAGTCCAGCAAGGCCTCATCACTAGTATATTCCCCAATCCTTACACATTGGGTTCTATCTGTGAGATAGTCCTTAAAGATATTAAGTGCTGTGCCTCTGATGCAAATAGTTTCCATCTTGTTTAGTAGGATGGGGACAGAGACAGTATCAAATGCCTTGGTAAGATCGAGGAAGATACCTAGAGTTTTTTTGCCTTTGTCAAGATTCCTGGAGATCTGATCAGTCAGTTGTAAGACGGCATCTTCTGTAGACATCCCTCCCCTAAAACCATATTGGTTTTCAGCAATTACTTTGTTATGGTCTAGGAATGATGTAAGTCTTTTGTTAAGTACCCTCTCCAGTATCTTCGATAGTGTTGTAAGCACTGAGATGGGTCTATAATTATTGACACTGTCTCGGTCGCCGCCCTTATAGATAGGGTGTACTATTGCCTTTTTAAAGACTTTGGGGAATACACCAGTAGTGAGACTTAAATTGCATATATGAGTGATTGGAACTACCAAAAATCCACTACACATTTTTAAAACAGTAGTAGGAATACCGTCCCAACCAGATGCGCAATTATTGCGAAAGCTCCTTATTATTCCCTCTACCTCAGCCGTATCCACATCCAATACTCCCATCGAATTACCCAATAAATTATTTGGTTTTAATAGCAAGGGAGTCACACTGTTATAAGCTTGTTTATAGGTAGCTTGATTTTGTAGAATTTTTATTGCAAGCTGCCTACCAATGTTCGCAAAGTACTGGTTAACAGTATTAGTTGATGAAATTGCGTTATCAGAGTGAAGTAGCTCCGTGGGTGCATTAGATGACGATTTTAGATGTGTTATCCTTTTTATAACATCCCACGTAGCTTTTGGGTTGTTTTTAGCCTTATCAAATTCATTGCGCTCATAATTACTTTTAACTTTTTTAAGTATTTTGTTACAAAAGTTCCTGTATCGGGTGTAAGTGATTTTAATAATAGCATTATCCGGGGAGCTCCTGTGTTGCCTGTGCAATTTGTCACGATTACATATACATCTCATAATAAAAGACCAGGTGTTATCCAAGGTTTAATATTCCTTTGTTTACGGGGTTTATATACGATACGAGTGTTAGATTTAATACTATTAGATATCAGATTAACTAGCAGTTCAGAAGCTTGATTAGCACATGGTGATTGGAGTATTTTGGTAAAATTAGTCTTAGCAAGATCTGCACTGACAGCGTCGTAGCTGATGCTTTTTGTGTACTTTTGTGCTTTCACTCGTTTTATTGTACAGCCAATAGTAAACAAGACTGGCATGTGATCTGTGATACCCGAATCCAGAACGATGGTGGCGGCCTCCGCATTTGTTTTTAGTATGACATGGTCCAAACAAGTTAATTCTCGCGTTGGGATTAAATGTGCAGGTAACATTTGGTGGGATGCTAGGAGATTCAAATATGGATCCGCAGATTTATCTTTGCTATTTGACAGAATATTAATATTTAAGTCACCAATTAGGGCAATAGACTTGAATTCGGTTAGTGTAGTTAATAGAACATTTAGGCTATCTAGAAATTTGCTTATATCTTTATGAGCTGGAGTGCGATATATAGCTACTATTGCAAGTTCTTTTCGGTATTTGCAGATTAAACAATTAGCGTCTATTATTACTGGTTCAGATAGATCAAATTGAATCTCCGAACGTCCGTAAACGACAACACCATCATTCTGGTTTGAGAACTGAGATCTCAGGGATTTGTACCCAATAATTTCCGGAATACTGTCAACTTTACTTAGCCAACACTCGGTTAATATAATAACGTCACACTGTAGAGGTAGTCTATTCAATAGTACAGTAAACTCGTTAAAATTACAATTAATGCTGCGAATATTAAGATGAAATACTTTAATTGTTTTAGATTTATTGTCAATATATTTTAAAAGTTGTTCAGGAGTAGAAGTATACGATTTGGAGACATATATATTTTCGATATCAGTATTTATATCCATTAGACTACCCATTATCATTATGTATAAATATAAAAATGACGTAAAAATACGTTTTATTAGAATAAACGGTTTGTTTGTTATAAGCAGAGGTATTCATAATTATAAGTAATATGTAGTTAAATATATATCGTACATCTGTTCTATAAATATTGTGTATTACATGGGTATCGCAGATTTTTTTGTGAAGTTTATGCAAATACTTGTTGATGGTTATGTTTCTATTTACCTGTATCTGAGTGTAATAGTGTAGGTATTCTAAGGATAGTTGGTTTGTGATTGTTGTTTCGGTGTATTGTGTTAATGCAACTGTTATGTAAAAGTAAAATGTCAGGTTAATGTAAGTATGTTCCATAACTATAGATACGAGTAGTTTGTAAGAAAAATCTATATAATTGTAATACATTGTAATTGGGTAAGAAAGGAGGCGTACAATTTGCACAAATATACGCGCGTTGTTAGTAAGTGAAATGTGTATTTTATATATTATTTTTGATTCCATAATGTAGTTTTTAGGTTGTAAGAATATTTGTTTAGATGAGCTATAAAGTAGGTGTGTAATATGTATATTATATGTTAGAAAGTTTTGTGTAGAAGTAGAGTCGATGCTATTTATATGAGTTAGTGTTAAGGATATATATTTATAATTATAAGATAATACAATAGGTCCATGAACTGAGGAGATGGAACATAGTTGATTATAAATCAGTCATATCTGGTTCTTCAGGTTTACCAAGTCTTCATCTTTATTGATTTTTATGGCCGGAGAACCTTCCTTACTTCTTATGTAGACTTTGCCGTATGAAGTCCAGCAGAATCTGTATGAATATGATTTACAAAATTCTCTTGCCAAAAAGTGTAGCCGTTTAGTCGCGTAGGTTAGGTTTTCAGAAATGTATACCGGTATAATGGGACCCTCGAGTTGTAGGTTTCTGGTGCTAAATTTCTCTGAGTGATTCTTATTAAAGTTTTTAACAGATTTTATAAAATTATCTTTTGTAATTATGCTGGTAAATTCAGCAACTATTGGTTTGTTACCCGATTTGGTATTAATTCTGTACACGTCTTTTATATCAGAGGGAAGAATGGGAATGTTTAAGGACTTGCCTGCATTTACTACATGCATCATCAGACTCTCCTTGGATTCAGTGCCTTTAACAGGAACGTTTCTGATTTCAAGACCTGTAGCCTTAGAGCTACGTTCAAGGGTCTCCACTTTTTGCTCCAGAGACTGTATATAGGCCAGGTTATCTAGTCGATCACGCTCTAGTTTAACTACTTTCTCTCTCATTTCTTCATATTTAGTTGTCATAAAGTCGATGCTCTTTTGTATTTCTAGGTTTTGAGATTTTATTTCACTGACTGTGTTCTGTAATACATCGTATCTTTTGTCCTGTTTGGTTGTCCAATTCGCAAACATCAAACGCATTTCCTCCATAAAAGAGTTAAATGATAAATCCGAGAAGTGTCCATCATCACGCCTACTACGCTTGTTTCTTTGGGTAATATTAATTTCATTATTTTCACCCGCCGAACTATGAAGGTTTGGTTCTGAACCGCTGTGTTGTCGTTCTCCCAGATTGTTTGGTGGAGTGCGCTGCATCTTGAGTATTTATAATATATTATATCAATAATGGGCATATAAAAGAAAAATAGATATTAATTTTAATTGTGTGTAGGTAATTTTATATCAGTTTTGTTTTAAATCCAAACCAAATAATAGTCTTTTAGACCTAGAGCTCGAGATACAATAGGTAACGTACCAGGTTATCAAATTTTCTAAGTAAGTACACTCCGCCACCATCCAATGCGTCTTGATTATAGCGTACCTTGCGCGCGCGCTGTTTACAAACCGCAATGTAGCTGTTACCGTGGTTGAAGTGTCGATGCACAAAATATTACGTTATACTGGTCTATTATATTCAAACAAAGGGCACTCGGACACAGTTCTTTTGTATTAGTTTTAACTATTTTCACTTTGAATAGGTATTGAGAATTACTTTAAAAACGTCCGTACTCGTTCGCAGCCACGGAGAAAGTGTACCTTTACAAGGAAAGTTTCCTTGGCATTACCAAGATATAAATATAATATGTCTCGGTAGTTCCAAGGAAACTTTCATACTTTAGGTTTGTGTTCCAAGATTTTTTTTTAACTTATTTAAAAAAAAAACTGCCTAGACGGTCTCAGGGTTCCCAACAGAGAGGTTTTTAATCCGGTCGTAGCCGATGGTATGAGTCTACACCGAACAAGTGGCTAGCTCGTCACGATGTTTAGATAGACTCAATAACCGATCTATAAACAGTTTCACATGTTGGTATAGTGAGTCTGGGCCATCACGTATATTACTTACTAGCGGCCCGTCCCGGCTTCGCACGGGGGGACTTAAGATCAGCGCACGCCACGGAAGGCCTCAGAAACGATACTTTTCCCCCGTTTTTAAAACATTTTTGGTTACTGCTCCACAACTATAGGACCTAGCGTGATATTATATAGCCTATGTTACTTCTGAATAATGCAGCTTTCTAATGGTGAAAAAATTATTGCAATCGGTCCAGTAGTTTTTGAGTTTATTCATTACAAACATACAAAAATACAAATCTTTCCTCTTTATAATATTAGTATAGATTTCATTATTATTTATTATTAAGCTTATTTAATGGAAGATAAACAATTCTTTTATAAAAATATTATATTAGTAGCTTTTCTATAAATAATATATATTGATTGACCTTAAATTTATTTTTGTAAAGTTTAGCGTTTAAATATAAATTTATTTGTTCATCCACATTCTTTATATCTGGTTATTATCTATTACTCACCTTATTATTATACAAGTTCGTATTAAAATAACAGTGATGATATTTTTATAAAACGTATGAGTTAGGTACTTACGTTATATTAATACAACTTTAAATGTGATGATGGGTTGCACGCTGTCGGTTAAGCTTTTGTTTTCTAATCTAATGTTAGTTTAGAACTTAGTAAAATATATAGTTCTTGAATGAGGTGTTTACATTAATTTTGATAAAGACCACCCGGCATGCTTTTGTATAAGAACAAACATAAGAAGATCCTTCTTTATGCAAACAACAGTTGGCTTGGTTCAGGGAACCAACATCAACAAACACTTGCTAGTGAAAGAAACTTTTTTGTTTAATTTATATGTATACAAGTGGGCTAGCTTTAATTGAAGAACGGTAGACTATTTATTGGCTGGTAATATTATATTATATATCTTAATCAAGAAAAAAAACTATTATTATTATTAATCACCAAACCAAATGAGAGACCACAACGAAAAGTGGGTACTATAACGGGTGCCTTACGACTCCCGTTACCGCCTAGACGTCCTCAGGGTACCCAGCTGCAGCGAAGAGGCTTTTAATCCAACCTCGTCGTATCCGATGATACGGAGTATACACAGAACAAGTAGGTAGCTCGTCACGATGTTTGAATAGACTCAATAACCCTTCTATAAACAGTTTCACAAGTTGATATAGAGAAACTGGGACCGACAGCTAGCGTGCTCTCCGCGGCACTATAGTGGTGTTGTTAAACAAATGTAGGTACATACATTTTTAGATTAAAAACTGATTGGTAAACACCGGGGTTTGAACCATGAACCTGGTAAGTGTTTTTAAGTCTAAGGTCTAACCAACTCGGCTACCACGTATATATTAATCATTAATCCAAATGAGAGACCACAACGAAAAGTAGGTACCATCACGGGTGCCTACGACGCCCGTGACAGCCTAGACGGCCACAGGGTACCTAGCGCTGGGGTTTTATTTTATTCTCACCTTGTCGTAGGCGATGGTATTTTGAGCCTGCCACGAACAAGTGATCAGATCGTCGCTCTGTTTGGATATACGCAATAACCTATGTATAAACAGTTTCACAGGTAGGTATAGTAAAACTAGCACGAGCCACCTTAACGTGCAGCATAGCGGTGTTGTATTTTTTTTTATTAAAAACTTATTGACGCATCAGGGTTTCAACCGAAACATAAAAACTATACTCAATACAACCACAAAAATGCAATAAAATATTTTTCTGGCAAAAGTACTAAACACTTAAGAGATTGTAAAGTAAATGAAAAAAATTCAATTTAAATTTTAATTATTTGCAACAGTCAACAAGCTCAACTTTCAGTAGATACTGCTGGAAAACTAAATTTTATCAGATTTGTTTCGCGAACTTTAATTCTAATAACTGTTTAAAGTTTTTATAGCCTGTAAACAATTTTTGGGTTATATTCTTTTAAATATATTATTATATGTGGGTCAATAGAATGGACTATATTTTATTATCAAAACAGTGTACATACATTGAATTACAATGCAGTAGTAGTAAACCTTATAACAGCTATCCTTTATGAACATACAATAATTTGAGTAGGTAACTAAGTGTCTACAGCAGGGGTGCTCAAACGGTCAATCGAGTGTCGAGTGCTTTTTGAGTAGATCTCGAAAAGATTTTTTTTTATTGAGATGATTAGCGCAGTAAACGCATTTAAAAGTAAATTGCAACTTATGATAGATCAACTGAAAAGAAAGGATCTGAAACATTTTCCGTCTTTGAAAGCAAGGATTCCTCAGTTGAATTATGATACGTATGAGGCTGAATTATCAAATATTTTGGGACAATTCGAAATGCGCTTTTATGATTGCAGTAAATTGGCAAATTTAGCATCATTTATGAGTTATCCTTTTTCATGTAAAAACATTGAGGAATTAGCTACTGAAATAGCAAGTCTGTTTAATATGAACTCATGTTCTGTCGAAAATGAGTTGGTGCAGATTATATCAGATATACATCTCAAAGCTACAGCATCTGATACAATTTTCTGGTGTTTTATATCTGATGATAAATATCCGAATCTAAGGCAAATCGCCCTTCAACTGACGGCAATGTTTGGGTCAACTTACTTGTATTTTCTGTTATTCTGTCTGTATTTTCTGAAATGAAGATAATTAAGTCAAAATATCGCAATAGACTAACTGACGATCATATGTCATCATGCTTGAGATTAGCACTCAGTGGTTACGTACCATCTTATGAAAAGTATGCTGAGGACATGCAGTGCCACGCTTCAACGTCCAAAGTCACTCCTTAGTTAAGTTTAATACCATATGTAACTCTTTTGTTTTGTAACAACCAATAAGCTCGCAATTTTGAATAACTGTGAGTTTTTTCATTGATATTGTAGAGAAGAACCTAACTAAACCTAACGCAAACCAGCAGTTCAAGTTTGAGCACCCCTGGTCTACAGAATAATGATAAGAATACTTATGAACTTTATATAAATTTCTATTCAACATGAACACATACAAATTATTACACTAGTAGTCACCATTATTCACTTAAATTATTATATACTTTATATAAAAGCTAGGTTTTTAATGTGTTCTTTAATGTATTACCATTTAGGGTTTTTACCCTTCACGGCAATTTTTAAACATTTTTATTGCACTTATATATGTAGGAATACGTGGTGGCCGAGTTGGTTAGACCTTGGACTTAAAAACACTTAGGTCCCTGCTTCGAATCCCGGAGTTTACCAATGAGTTTTTAATTAAAAAAAATATGTACATTTGTTTGACAACACCACTATAGTGCCTCGGAGAGCACGTTAAGCTGTCGGTCCCGGTTTCACTATACCAACTTGTGAAACTGTTTATAGATGGGTTATTGAGTCTATTCAAAACATCGCGACGAGCTAGCCACTTGTTCGGTGTAGATTCATACCATCGGCTACGACGAGGTGGAATTAAAAACCCCTCCCCTGGGTACCCTGAGGCCGTCTAGGCGGTCTCGGGCACCGTAAGGCACCCGTGATCATATGTGTGTTATATAATAATATATACTTTTTTGGTACATTGTATTATTTATTTGTGGTATACAGAGATCATATTTGAGGTATACAGGGATCATATTTATATTTAGTACGATTAATTATATTTTTTTGATATGACATTTTGTCTATAAAATTATTTTTATGTTTAATTACAAACAGACAACATTCAAATATTATCTAATATATAGGTATACAAGTTGCAGTGAGAAACTTTTCATTTCTGAATGTATAGTATATTTATTATAAATATTATCATGGGCAAGATGTTATTGTCATACTGATATTCCTACTAAACGACTGGCCACAAAACGTATTACGATTTCAAACTTTATTTCGAATTATAAAGGTTCAAAGTTGATGGTCGTCTTAAGGTGCCAATCATTATACCGGCTACGCTATACAAGTTGCAGTGAGAAACTTTTCATTTCTGAATGTATAGTATATTTGTTATAAATAGTTCTTATACAATTTATCTGTATAGTTTGAATATTTACACTTATTTATATAATCCCAGAATATAATAAGCAAGATAAAATCTATTTATTTCTATAAAATGCGACATATTTTTTTTATAAATACTAAATTCACATACGTGGTGGCTGAGTTGCATAGACCTTAGACTTAAAAACACTTAGGTCCCTGGTTCGAACCCCGGTGTGTACCAATGAGTTTTTAATGTAAAAAAAATATGTATATTTGTTTAACAACACAACTGAAGTGCAGAGCACGTTAATCTGTCAATCCCAGTTTCACTATACCAACTTGTGAAACTGTTTGGGTTATTGAGTCTATCCAAACATCTCGACGAGCTAGCCACTTGTTCGATGTAGACTCATACCATCGGCTACGACGCTGGGTACCTTGAGGTCGTCAAGATATTTATTTATTTTAAATACTAAGATCTTGAATCAGATTGTTTTAGCAAACGTTAAGTATCTAATGGTATAAACTTAGTTATGTTTGCAGTTGAAAATCGTTTTGCTTTTTATGCGCATATATTTAGACGCACGGTGAGGGTATTCGCGATTCCCTTCGCTTGATAACGGGCACGCAACCAAACTGATGGCACCGCAGGCGCCCTCGTTCACCTATTTGTAATTTACTTAAAAAATATTGAACCAGATAAGGGACTGGGGTTCGAGTTGGTATCACATTGTACACTTTGTGAGTAATATTGTTTTTTTTTGGCGTGTAGATACAAGGTAAGTTAATGTTTTTTTTTTTTTAAACCAGTATATTTTTTATACATATCGCCCAGGTCCCAAACTAAGCTTTAGGCTTAGACTAGGTATACAAGAAAAAACTATACTAATTCATATTATTTTATAAACAAACTGTACAAAAAAACGTACTAATATTGTATTACCATAAGATTGAATCAAACCTAGGACCTCCGCTTGACAACGAAGGCTAACCACATTTATATTATTATTATAAATCCCTAAAACAAAACTTAAACTATCGTCCTGGAGAAATTTACATTATAAATTATTATAAAATTACCGTTTGTTGTACAAAGTTTCGTAATTTAAAGCTCTAAATGTATCGAATAAGTATCAGGTGCCGTGAAATTTAAATCCTCACTAATGCCTGACCCTAAAGTTTATATATTTCGGTAGCTCGTTGAGGAGAATCATTAAAATATAGTCCAGGCTCTGCCGCCGATAAGGCAGTCAAACTAAAACATAATAAATATTTAAGTACATATACATAGTGTTTATTTATTTAAACACTTTATTGCACAGTAAACAAAAGTTATGTACAAAGGCGAACTTAATGCCTAGGCATTAGCTACCAGCTAACCTTTAGAATTGTGTACTAAGTCGGGTGCTTAATTTTAATAAACTTATAATATATAAATCATGATATTCATATAACTATACATAAATATATAATAGGTATCTACATAATAAATACACATATACAAACATACATAGTGTTGTAACCTAAACTTGGGAAATTTCGAAATGACCAATTTTTTTTCTTTTACATTTTGCTCTGGCCACAAACTAAGCTCTAGGCTTGTACTATGTGTACCATAAAATACGGTTAGGTTAGGATGAGGTGAGATTAAAACCATACATCTAGTAGGTTTGGCAAGCCGTAAGGCATCCTTTGACAGCCTCCGTAGACTAGTGGTTGCGCCTTTGGCGTTGTATCCGGAGGTCGTGGGTTCGATTCCCACTCATGGCAAAAAAATATTAGTACATTTTTCTGTACAGTTTGTCATGGTCTGGGTGTTTATAAAATATTATATGTATTATATCGTTGCTTCTGATACACATAGTACAAGCCTAGAGCTTAGTTTGTGACCAGAGCAATATGTGTAATTTGTCCCACATAATAAAAAATAAAAAAAACTACGTTGAGAAATAAAGACTACTATGTTTTTATCATATGTAGGACAATTTTGTGTAAATTGTCCTACATATGAAAAAAAAATGCTCTAGTCACAAACTAAGCTCTAGACTGGTACTATGTACCAGAAACAACGATATAATACATATTTTATAAAGACTGGATGTGCCAAATTGCCACCATGCCAAACTACATAGAAAAACGTACCTACAAATATTATTTGCTATGTATGTATATTGGTACGAATTGAACCCACGACCTCCGCTTACAACGCCAAAAGCGTTATTGGTATAACTTACCTTTCTTTATTTATTTTGTCGCTGAAAACCCTGAAACATTTTGTTTATCCCCTTTTGTTTACCGAAACTTTAAGTAGATAAAGGTATTACTCATTCCCTATTTGTCGTCAATAAATCACCAACACTAAGACTGATCGCGTGCAGAACAGTGCGTGAGGTGCCTTATGTCTCTTACGTCATAATTTTAGTGTTGATTTCATTCGACCGTGACTAATGCGTCGAGGGCTTAATAATGGCTTTTAAATTAAATTGTAATAAGGTTTATTATTGTTTGATAATTTAATAAATTATATTACTTTAATAAATAATATGGTGGATCCATAATTCTAGGCACCCGAATGTCGTTTGAACCCTAAAAATGCGTGTTTCATTTTTTTTACCTTAGATCACAATATTTTAATTTTAGTATATACGTGGTGACCGAGTTGGTGAGACCTTGGATTTAAAAACACTTAGGTCCCTGGTTTGAATCCCGGTGTGTACCAATGACTTTTTTATTAAAAAAAATATGTACATTTGTTTGACAACACCACTATAGTGCCTCGGAGAGCACGTTAAGCTGTCGGTCTCGGTTTCACTATACCAACTTGTGAAACTGTTTAAAGATGGGTCCGTAATATTGAGTCTATTCAAAACATCGCGACGAGCTAGCCACTTTTTCGGTGTAGACTCATACTATCGGCTACGACGAGGTGGGATTAAAACCCCTCCGCTGGGTACCCTGGGGCCGTCTAGGCGGTCTCGGGCGCCGTAAGGCACCCGTGTATGTATGTATTTTAATTTTATTTCATTTGATGATGATTATTAGATGGTATATCATGGTGACTTTTAGAACATTTACAGCTAAGGTGCATAATTTATTAGATTTTATCAGATCTATTCAGAGCGTTTTCGCTAAAACTGCTTTAGCAATACGTATTTTTGAAGTTTCCGAACTGATAAATAATTAGAGAACTACCTGGGCCTCAAATTGATTAAATGGCATAATAATATAATGACAATCTGCTAAGGAATCGCCTATGTAAAACTGTAAAAAATAGCGTGTGTAATTTTATTATTATTCAAACCTTTTCTTACATCTTTTTTTTAAATTATATTAAAGGACTAATTTATTTAGATTGTTCGAAAATGAAGTAAAAACTAAAATTCTATTACTCAAACCGTTTCTTACATCTTTTTTTTTAATTATATTAAAGGACTAATTTATTTAGATTCTTCGAAAAAGAAGTAAAACCTAAAATTTTTATAGGATACCTATAATCTAAGCCTAATATATTATGAGTATTTATATAAATGTCATAATTTTGTTTTTAGGTTAAGAGGAAGACCTCCAAAACTTCGCTAGGCCGACCGACCGGACTCGTTACCATCGCCCATCCAGATGCAAAAATCGTCGATTCAGTTTTAGTCTGTGGGTTCACCGGTTTTCCGAAGACTACTGCATCGATCTCTTGCGAGATGGCAGTCTCCTTTCATGGTGCGGTTGCGTATTGCCAACGCGTCTTTGTCGCTGCTCATTTGGCAACCGAATCATTTAACTAGCACAGTGGGAGTGATCAATAATGTTGAACAACAATGTATTTTGTAGGTTATCAGGTAGATAGCAAAAAGAACTGCATAAGAGTTAAATCTACAACGAACATTCCGATTTTGTTTCAAAAGGTAACAAAGTATTTTCAAACTTTCATAATATAAAGCCCCCCCTTACTACCTGAAGAGGTAGGCTGGAAATTGGATACCGTAACTCAACAAGTATTAGGGACTGGAAACTCTGCAGCCGCGCCATCTGTAGCCTTATCTGCGAACATAAATATCTACTTGGGGACATTTGGCAACTTGTAACTTTGTCGTTACCTTAATAATTTAAAAAAAAACAGCTAACAGTAGTGACTGTTAGCTGTTTTTTTTTTAATTATTATTGTGATAAATAATAATATAATAATAATAATATGTAGGACAAATTACACATATTGCTCTGGTCACAAACTAAGCTCTAGGCTTGTACTATGTGTACCAGAAGCAACGATATAATACATATTATATTTTATAAACACCCAGACCATGACAAACTGTACAGAAAAAACGTACTAATATTTTTTAGCCATGGGTGGGAATCGAACCCACGACCTCCGGATACAACGCCAAAGGCGCAACCACTAGTCTACGGAGGCTGTCGAAATGAACTTATTATGGTTCCCTACATTTTTAATGAAAAGCAGAACCCTTATTTACTTTTAGTACCTTTATATATAGTACCTATATATAGTACCTTTGAGATAGAAAAATTAAAGAAAATCTATATAAAACGTATTAATTTAACGATTGCGTTCAGAATGCAGTTAATCATCAGTGCATTAACTGCAGAGTTATGGTGTATTCACAGGGAAATTAAAATCCAAACATTTTTTTTTAACGTTTAAGGTATAAAAATACAAAAAAATACAAATCTTATTATTGGTTACGACCTACGGAGCGATACTAAGCCGACCGACAACGATGATTTACTATAATATTTTTTTAATTTATCGTTATTATTTTTGATTCTGGAAGAGTATATAATTAATTTACAGAAAAATAATAATAAATAATAGTAACTAAATAAAACTTAAATAACAATCATATTAAAACATTAAGACAAAAAAAAAAATTAACCTAAAGAACAATTAAAATTAATATTAATATAAAATATATACAAAAGAACTATAAAAGATAAAATATTGCCTCCATCCCCGACAAAACACCAACCGTGCCGAGTACAGATGCGGCATTCCCTCTTTGTATTGCCAGACTGACATTCTGTGACAGGAATGACCGAGCACGGACATCTCCTGTAGTTTGGATCAGCTGACGACCAATTTGATCCACCAACTGACTTGCATCCTTACCCCACGGTCCCAGCGTCTCTACAGCAAAAGCCGAGAATATATAATTTTCTTGTAAATGGGAATATTTAAGTTTTTTTATATTCTCGGCTTTTGCTGCAGCGGTGCCAGCACACTGTGACGTAGTACGTAAGTAGCTAGGAGCGAGAGTGTCACTACATGTAGCATCCCACAGTAGACATTTGCCTTGGCTCCACGGTATTAGCGTCATGCCATCAGGCCTCTTTCCATCGTCACGTGAGACACCTGATGGTTCGAGCGTGCTAGGAACGTTAATAGAAGCCAAAGCTCTTTTTATGATACTGTTAAGCGCCGCATGTCGTGACACTCTGCCCGCGCTACGGACACAAGACAGTCCGTGATGACCAAAAGGATCGACAAGCGAACCGCAAACACAGGGATGAGATTTACAAAGCTCAGCCCCCACACGCAGACCGACAGAAATACGAAGGGTGTTCTTGTCTAAAAGTGTACCGAGTGATGGAGATGGATACGCAATTAGCCATCCACCCGACTCCTTCTGACAGCCTGCGCGTAAGCGAGCTAAGTCAAGAGATGAACTTGTTGAAAATAAAGTATTGTTATGTTTTTTAATGATTGCTATATCCCAACTTTTTTGAATTTTTGGTAGACTAGGTAATTCGTCGATTGAACTGACCTCTTTCCACCGGCTAATACCTTCATTCATTCCGCTGATCTCAAAATTACCAAGTAATGGGTTAAGGATTGATCCAATAAGATCAGCGGAAAGATGAATGGAAGATAAAAAAGCCGGAAGAGCAAGGTCGCCCAAACGACGAATACCTATTCCTCCAAAAACTATTGGTTGAGTGGCCTGAAGCCAAGAATTTGAATGAAATTTTAAATTTAAGATATGTTCAATTGAAAATTTTACAGTGTCATCAAATTTATTTATAAGATCATTATAAAGCCAAAATGGAGACGAACGTATAAAATATATCAATCTGGGAATACAAAGAGAATGCCGCAAAAGATACAAAGCAATGTGGGGATGAATAGGTTTAAGACGGTCTATAAAAAAAGTCAAATTTTCTATTTTACCTTGTATTATAGATGGCAAACCAACAGTAAAAATTGGACTTCCCAATAAAAATAAATTATTAGTATCTATTATTTTAATTCCCGGTAAAATATTATTTATCAAAGTAAAAATATCGATTTTAGCATCAACAGAAATTTTAGGTAAAAAAAATAATTCGCATTTATTAGTATTAATTTCCAACCCAATTGAGCTAAATTTTTCAATTAAAATTTTCAAGTCTTCTACAATAGTTGAAGATTTACCGATTAAAATTCCGTCATCTAAATACCATAAATTTATAGAACTTTTAAGTGATTGAATGATATCTTGTATACCTAAACTGAAAATTGCGGGACCAAGAGGGTCACCTTGTTGGCAACCTGTACTTGATTTTATAATGTTATTGCCGAAAAAGAGATTTGTATTACTACTATAACATTGCCATAAATACGGAAATAAATTTGGAATATTTTCTTTAACACAATTTAAAATACAGTCGCGACGGATTGAATTAAAAGCGTTACATACATCAATTTTCACCAAAATTTCAGCATCACTGTTGGATTCCAAAAATGTTCGTACTGTATGTACCGCTACTTCACAACCTGAAGATGTTCCAAAACCCAACTGTGTAGGTCGAAAATGATTACCAAGTGGTTCCATAAGGCTTCGGCAAGCGACTTTTGAGGCCAAACGTCTAAATGTACACCCTATTGCAATTGGCCTGATACCTCCGTCTTTCTTTTTTAATGCACAAAGGGAAGCTCCATACAAATATTTAACAAAATCGTCGCATACTTTTCCAGACAACATAAAATTTATTAAGTTTGTAATCCTTATAAGTAATTTCTGACCAATATCTCCCGACTGTGTATATAACAAATCTTTGAGATGTTGAGGTCGAAGACCATCAAAGCCGGCGGAGGAACCTGTAGGAAATGAATTAATACTTTTCATAACATCATCAGGAGTAGCTATTAAAAAAGGAGCTTCGGCTGCTGGGGCATCTGGAAAATTTAAATTATTAGGTGCAGAAGGATGTTTCAATTTTAAAGCTTCTAAAGTTTCAGAACTATCTTGGGCAAACGTATCCTTAGAAGATAGAATTCTGACCGCTCCACGGATGTCACCATCGGCTACTTTAGATTCAACTATTTTTGTAAAAGATTTTGTACGCTTTGGTAAATTGAAATTAGAATTGGGAAATATGTCCTGTTTTAAATTGTTCCTAATTTTTTTTGTAAGGGAAGTGGTTTTGTCGTATGATTCAATTTTTAAATATTTGTAGGAAAAAAGAAATAATGTTTCCCAAGCTAATAAATCATTTTGATTAAGACAGCAATCTAAGACTTCAATTAATTTGTGAGCAATTTCAATACGAGCACCTCTTGGAATTCTTCGAACAACTGGACACGATAATTTCAGTTTATAAATAATTTCATCAAAAATTGTCTGTACTGGTGAATCAACTGATGTATGTACAGGCAAAGGTAATGATAAATTAACATTAAGTAGTGGGGCTTTATGCAATTTAGATTTGTGTATGTTTAAACCTCGCTTTGATAAAAAGGATTTTTGGCATAAACTACAAGTGAAAGTTCCAATTGAAAAATTTTGATTGTTTGATACTGAGTTATTTGCCATCTATAAATTAAATAAATATTGTATTAATAAAATTCTACGATCAATAAAATACAAAAAGTACTAGGTACCTATTATATAAATAAATTAGAGACTACAAAAAATATATAAGTTAATAGAACAATAATTATATACACGTATTTAAAATACCTAAATAAAAAAAATAGTAAAATTAAAGATTTACCTAAATGATTAAAAACTTTACAAAATAATTAATTTTACATAAAACAAAATATGTAAGTACCAAAATGTTTTAAAATGTCTTAACAAAAAAAAAATCACTTCGTTCTATTCACACCGTCACCAACATACTTATTTGTTCAGTGGTCACCATAATATCACTGGCAATTAAAGGATCCATTTAGGTTACACATAGGTTCAGAGGGTTGATGTAAAATACAAATGAGATGAGATACATCTATACTATAGAGATGAGTGGTGTAGCATTCCAATACATCGTTCTTCTAATGAAGTAATTGTTAATCTTTAAACAATTGGTTTGACTTTTGGAAATATTGGTGAGAAATCTTGATTTGAAGGACATTGAATTACTTTTATATAATAAATATTAAGAAAAAAACTGAAGTAAATTGTTTTCTTTTCTTCTATTCTAATTTATATATCCTTGGGTTTTAAAAAAAATACCAGTAATACATATAAGTAGGTATAATAAATTCTTTTAAAATCTTGAATCTATGATCTTGACTCATATTTTCTGTTGACATTTCTTACCAAAATCGTATCCAACAATTATTTATAAAATATGTGAATTTTAGAGTCAAGTATATATTTTCTTGTAAAGTATAATTAATCTTGAATATTTTGAATTAGTTTCAACAAAAGAAATGTGTTTTAAAATGATTAAATAGCAATTTTTATATGGATACATGTATTGACTTTTCTGTGACTTTTTTTTTTTTTTTTTTTTTTTTTTTTTATAGTGAAACTGGGACCGACAACTTAACGTACTCGGAGAGGCTGGTGATGCTATTTTTAATATAAAATTATTATTTATTCAAACGGGACTTAAACCCGTGATCTAAGAACTGTAGTGTTTTTAAGACTAATATTTAACCTACTCAGTCACCACATATATAGCTGCTTGGCTAATATTTAAATTTAGCCTAAACACGCTTAAGAACACGCTGTGCACCAATCACCAGTCAAAACAACTTCGTTCTAAAAACTGAAAACGATTTTTTATTTTGCAGAATACGAACGCTTTTCTATTCTATTTTTCTCCCAATTTTTTCGCTGTCACACAGCCACTTGACTCCTCCCTAACTCAGATGATGGAGAGGGCTCGTCGCATGAAATCACAGCCGAGGGTAGCTTCGTTGATTAATAAAGAAAATAAAAAACCAGGGAGAAAAGTTGAATATGATGGAATGAGAGGCGTTTTCCGTCACTCAATTGTGCTGTTTTTATTATGAGTATTATTAATTATGTAAGTTAATTAGGTTCATGTTTATTAATATTTAATAAAACTATATTATTACATAATTTTAATAAACGTTAATATAAGATTAATAGAAAAACAGAAATAAGTCTACTTCAAAATTAAATTAAATATTGCTTGATCTTGTAAAATTTAGAACAACTTATGAAAAACTATTGGTGGCATAAAATCTAGGTATCTAGTTTAATAAGACCTAGTCAAACAGCCATTACGGGGTTCATTAAACTGTATAATATGTAAAGCATCGTCTAAGGAAGGCCAAATGAATTGCCTTTAATATTATTATATATAAAATCCATTATCATTTATTAAATTGTTTTGTTTCTTTAAGTCTAACTAGTACTAACAACAGTTTACACAGTTTTTAAAAAAATAAATAAACAGCCATGATCATCATAAACATGATCGTTAATTAAAATAAGCAAATTAACCCATCTTCTCGATTTCTTAATCTAAAACACAATTACTCAGCACAATACCTACCAAGTGTTGATTCTTGAGGCAGTTCCACTAACACCTGGTGTGAAATGCAATCAACTTTAATTATTACTGGTATTAATAACAAGGGTGCACTTAGGGCTGAAACTTGCGTTCAGTTGTCATGGTAACACCCTCCGGTTTCGGACGAAGCCTGCTCGGTTGTTGGGGGTTTCAATGGTAAAGCTGATTAAAGGTATTAATCTGAATAAAGCCTCCAACTTGTATGGGTAAATCCTATTTTTCGTGTAATATGAAAAAAGTTGTCTTTTGTGGATTGATAGGTATTGAAATTAATGGTAAAAGTAATAGTGTAGGTACAGAAATATAATAATGTGATAAATACTGGTGTTTCTTAAAAACATTCATTAAAACCTTTTAGAGAGAAAGAATGAAGGATACTAATATTCAATTTAAACATTGTTTCTTTATATTTATACTTTTAGGCTTTTCGCTTTTATTCGCCAATGTCTGTATTTAGTCTAAATAACTGAGAAAGTTATATGCTCATTTCTATAGGAAAATCAAGACATTGCAGCATTGGCAAAAAAATTAAAAGTTATGCTTTCATAAGTGATGATTAAAAAATCAATAAACTTTAAGTTGAAAACTAAAAGAGAAGAAATATTATCCCTAACAAATGAAAACAAAAACTAATTACCTACTTCTGTACTTTACAATTATTATTAGTAAACTATCAAAAAATACTATCGTTCTACCAGCCTTTAGTTCTACTAAAATTACTTAACTGGCATTTATTACAATTATTTCCTTTCGTTTATTGCCAATACCTAAGTTTACTAGCATGTAAAGCCGCTTTAATTATACAATAACAGCTTTAGGTACAGCAATTAACTTGACTGAACCAATTGGGGAAAGATTTAACACAATCATTAAAGACCTGTTAACAACCACCTGTTCTAAACTAAAAGTGTCGTAAGTCAAAATGAAAATCTACCAGCTTTCGTAGAGTGACATATTAATTACTTTAGTTTTCATATAAAATTAAGCATAAAGAAAAAAATATGGTATGTAATAAATTAAATTATCATAATATACAAGGTGACTTTAAAATATTGTACTTTAAGCTAATATGAATTTTACTGATCAATTTCAACAACTTTTTCTATGTAAAAAATGCCTTCTCCATACAAACTAGTAATGTTAAGATGAACAATTTGTATGAAGAAGCCAAATTTTATTTTCATGTGTCGCCATGGTTCTATGAGAAAAAATGTTCGATTTGTTCAATAGAGCCTTATATAAGCCCAAAGCTAACTCATATACAACCTTTCAAATTCGCCCTGTATATCTGAAAGGATTACAAAATTGAAAGGAATAATAATGAAAAGAAAGATGTATACTGTAAAAGGATTTATTTTGATAAAAGCTACTTGTTAAAAAGAAATTTGTATAAAAGTTAGGAATCATCAATTTTTGAATTTCTTGAACTTTAGTGTCCTGCATATTATTCACAACGGATTTGGTTCTGATAACTACCTTCTCCCTACAATTAAGTTAAATAAATTATCTACAGATAAAAATTGGTATAAGGATATCAAACGCTTATCAGTATATACAAGATAACTTACAAAATAATATATCACAGTTCCTAGAAAAATATGAGAATCCTATGCATATGACGTCATATGATACAATTAAAACACTTTCACAACTACGACTAGTCATCTCTATATAAAGAAAAATTCACAATATTTACAAATTTTACTAATTAATTATTGCTTTTATTACGAACTATTTGATATTTGAACATATTGCTATCGTTGAATGCATGGTCAAAATTTTTATTCTTCATAATTCTAAATGTGCCTTAAAGCAACTCAGAACCTTGTACAGCTTACTCCAGAAGAGAGATAAACTTAATTAGCTTCTGTATTTATAGTAAAGTTTATTAACTGCGAAATGTATTCCCCGAATACCCGGAAGTGCTTGAATGGTTGGTGAACGCGTGGACTTCTCTGTAAAGGATATTAAAGACTGTGATTAACCAATCGGTTCACAAACTAATGGTAAACTAGTTTTGTCATTAATCTCCCTACCTTTCATATGGAGGCGGCGGTAGTATATCACAAAGATTCATTCGGTAACCTTGATCTGACCTTCCTGCACTAGAATGTCTTGTATCTTGTGTTGATGTTCTAAAACTATTATTTTGTTTTAACCATTGCCATTGAGGATAATCATATTCTACTTCTGCAATAGCCCACTCCTTGTTTCCATCATGATGACTAGAGGACCTAGAATTAAGTGTTTTGCAAGAAGGACATTCATCAGCTGATATATTTTTCATTGCACATTCTTCTTGAACATTCCCACATTTAGTCATATCACTGTAATCTTTTGTTAGAGTGGAGGTACTACTTCTACAACAAGTGGAACATTCTTCATTTGAATATTGATTACTTTCGTCATATGATCTAGCCATACTATTATCATAGGAATCTGGACTGATGGCACATTTTAGACATGAATCGTCCAAATGATCTAGGTTATTCTGAAAACAAATATTATTAATAATCATATTATTTATGGAATTAATGTTACTTTTAAAATCAATTAATTTAACATTATTACCCCATAATTTAATTCAGTATAAATTCCATTGGATGGGTAAGGTTCTGTAGTTAAATTATTATGTTCATCGTGTATTTCAGATGCAAGATGTTGTGGAAGACTATATTCTGCTTCCATTGCTAATGTTCCAATAGAGTGACCACCTTCAACAAATTCAAATATTAATAATATTAACACAATTATTTACATAATTAACTAGTTTATATCACTCTTACCATGAGTAAGGCTTTGGTGACAATTTAATATTTCAATTCTAGGTTCAGAACCGTTAAACATGGGTCTTTCACGTAGCCAAACTGCTTCTTTATTTAACAAACACTGTTGAGCATTAAGTATGGCTGTATCTGTAATCATGTAAAATTTGTTAATTTATATATTTTTTGGATATATTAAAATATAATAACTATACATACTATTCGTAGCTTGATTTTTCCTCCGTTTACTTTGTTTTCTTTTCATTATAATAACAATTATAGCTGTTACTATTATTAATACTAATATGGTTAACGAAACTGCCAGAACCCATGTTTCTTGATATATTGATGTAGTCGTTTTATCACGAGCTGGTTCAGTCCTGATAAAATAATAATATTGTTTAAGTATTTATGCAAAATTAAAAACAATATTAGGAATGGAACTCACTGGACATATTGGCGTTGAGAATGCATAGGAATCATGTGGATCTGTGCTGGTGTACTAAATGGACCAGGTCCCCGTTTTGTAACTGCAGCAGCTCTTGCACTATAACGACCTCCAACACGAAGACTACTGGCAGTTGCAGCCCTAGTTTTGGCACCCATAGACATTTGACCAACTACCCTACCATTACCAACACCACCTACGCGAATTTCAATCTAGAAACAATAATTATTATGTAGGTTAAAATTACAAATTTTAGTTCAAATATTAAACTTTTTTTTAAATTATATTATATACCAAATAGCCTGACAGTTCTCCATTCCATGTATATAATGGTGGAGGTTCCCATCTTATATAAGCTGAGGTAGCATTTATTACACCTGCAGTTACACTTTGAGGAGGAGCCAATGGCACTGTAACAAAATAAAATAAATCAGATCAGTTTATGCAAAAAATAAAATTACAATGCATAAATCAAAGTTTTATATTTACCGTCTTCTTCTG
This sequence comes from Monopis laevigella, assembly GCA_947458855.1. NCBI lineage: Eukaryota > Metazoa > Arthropoda > Insecta > Lepidoptera > Tineidae > Monopis > Monopis laevigella. Next base: position 9,664,465 of record OX381588.1, read on the forward strand.
TGAATCCAGATCTCATATTAGATGGCTTTCCAAGAAGGAGCTTGTAAAAGGGCATTAGGAACACATCATATTGAGCATAAGGCATTAATCCTGTTAAAACATGGCTCGAAGAACCGCTGTTGTGCACGGTTGTCATTGAATAATTTCGGTGAAGTGAATATTTACTACTTTTAGTTGAATTGGTAACGTTCCAACTTCCTATTAGCTCAACTTCTGAAGCATGTTGACTATTCACAGACGTACCATTGAACCATATTTTTACACCTTCTAAATATTCATTGTAATCCGTAACAACCTAAAAAAATCCATAAATAATATATAATTTTTGGATATGAATTAATTGTAACAAATTATTGTTTTTAACTCACATCCCAAACCACTTTAATTGTAGTAGAAGATATTCCTTCAACTCTTCGGAGAGCCAATACATTTTGTTGTAAGTAACGTCTTGCTTGAACTAACTCATATTGTGTCATCGGTGGGTAAGACTGCCCTTTATCGTGATCAGGAAACGGCGACGATGAATCTTGTGTTTCTTCAAATCCATTTGCTTCTCTTTTTAATATCTAAAATAAACATTAAAAGATAATTCCTGAATCTAATACATTAGTTATTCTAGGGAGTAATCGAATACTTGCCTGTAATGTTACGGTATGTAAGGCGCTACCGGCTGCACTTACTGCTACACACGTCAATCTACCAACATGCTTCGTTAGAACTCGTTCTAAAAATAACGAACTCGTACCATGATTCAACTTAGGAAATATCAAATCCTACAAATGAAAAATTAAATTAATTAAATTATCACCTGTTTTTATTTATGAGTTAAAGTAAAATCTTTTATACCTGTGTTCCTTCCATTGTCCAAAATATAAATGGTTTCGGTGCACCTTCAGCTTCACAGGGAAATAAAATAGATTCACCCTCCCAAGCTGTTTGATCCGCGGGTACTTTTACAAAATATGGCAGAGCTGCAGAAAGAGATTTATTAATAAAGTATCAATATAAAAATATTTAGTAAACAAACAAAAGTTTAAAACACTTACAATGAACAGTAAGAGAAGCACTAACGGAACTAGTTCCAGCCTGACCCTCTGCTTTACATGTATAAATATCAGCATCAGAAGCAGTAACATGATCTAGTCTTAAATATCCTCTTCTTACGGAAGCTCGAGATGGCAAAGAACCTTTACCACGTGACCATGTCACTGAAGTATCTGGTTCAGGAGACGCCTGTGTAAGTATTAAAATGTAAAATAAACTTAAGTTATAAATATTAAAATTTAATCTGTAGAATAAATCTCTTACCTGACAATGAAATTCAATATTCTGTCCAAGTAAGGCGGTTATGTTATTAGGTTTTACTAAGAAATGAGGTCTACGTAATACTAACAAGGTAGCAGGCCTTGACTGCCTCTCGCCTGCTACATTTGAAGCCACACATCTGTATACACCACTATCAGATGGAAGACTGTCTAAAATCTTTAAATTACCACCGTCTATTACTGATATTCTGAAACAAAAAATGTAAGATGTAAAATTAATTAGAACCATATTAAACACAATAACAATATCACACCAAGGTCACACCTCAAAATAATAAAATTAAACAAATGCAACAAGAATTTAATAAGTATATTTAGCACTATTATAGAAAAAGCTAACTATTTTTTTTGACTCTCATAAATGACTTTGATATCACCTGAATTAATATTTTTTGTTCTTGTATCTTGTTGAAATTACCTATCAAAATTATTATAATAGGTAAGATATTTTATATTAGTTTTATTAATTATATAGGAAATACCAACAAATTATAAAATAATAACATGAAAATCCGTAGGCACCTATATTATTATTTCGTTAATTATTCATTATAAAATTCAATTATCCCAAGTAAAAAAATAGGCAGCATAAGTAACCCTTTTAGCAAGCAATCTATATTTCTAAATCCGTAGGTATATTGTTATTTCGTTAATTAGTCATTATAAAATTCAATTATCCCAAGTAAAAAAACAGGCAGAAAAAGTAACCCTTTTAGTAAGCAATCTATATTTTCCCAGAAATTATTAAAATCTGTAAATTATAAGTAAAGTCATACCTTCCATTAACTTCAACGTCAAAAGAATGATTATCTTTAGTCCAATGTATTGACGGTTCGGGAACACCTCTTGGTGGACTACATTCTAGGGTAACAGAATCGCCTCCAGCCACCTTTAAATCTCGAGGTTCAGTCTTAAAATCATCACGTAACACTAGAAACAGTTTAAGAGATAAAACAACTTGTTAGAACATTATTTATTGAGGTTATAGCTCGCCATTAATTAAGATTATATATTGTTATAGACTATTAATAGAATACAATAATAATAATTGTTTTTCTGTGCAGTTAGTTACCCAGACCATCAGTTTCAGATTTTGTATAGTTTGTCATTACAAAATCTTACTGAAAATATTCTTTTGCCATTTGTAGGAATCGAGCCCACAAACTCCGGATACAACGCCAATGCGCAATCACTAGACCACGGAGGCCGTTTGTCAATATTATATAGCAGTGTTAATAAATAAAACTGCAGAAAGCCGATTAGGCTAGAAGTATGACAGTTGTGGCGTATACTGGGAATAAATAGCGCTACGAAAAGACGCTTTATATCACGCTCAATGAACTTATCCCTACAATTTTATTCCAATCGCAAGTGCAGATGTGTCGATGTATTCAGCTAGTAGTCTTTCAAACCCCTTTAGAACTCCAACAAGATTATAGAGTTAACAATTAACGTGGTAGTAAACGTTAATAAAATACTATCACTGAAGTAACGTGGTTCTCGAAAGCCGAATGAGTCTATATTGGTTACTTACCAGCTATAGTTAAAGTAGCATTTTTACTAATTGCTTCTCCAACAGGGTTTTTAGCTACACACCAATACACACCCTCATCGCTTTCTTTTTTACCGCGTACCACTCTAAAAGAAAAAAAAACATATTAGTCGATATAACTCGGAAAAATATTCTTATAACAAATTCTAAGAAAAATATTATTATTATTATTAGCACATCCCTGTTTTTTTTAAATATTATGCAGTTCACGAAACGTCACCACCAATACTAGTACCCATATTTAAACAGTACGGATGACGGATGGATTCGCTAAGCTTTGTGCACGTTTACATGTGGTTTGTGTAACCCATATATATATATATATAGCTTGTCCAACGTATTCAACGTTTTTAATTGTTCCATAAAAAAATCCTCAAGTAACTGTCTAACTAGGTAAATCTATTAATATGAGTTTACCGTAAAAATAGTAATCCATCTTCAAGCAAAACCCTATGTGAATGGTCCATTGGGGCCAAAGGTGCTCCATCCTTGAACCACTGGACTGTGGGTTTGGGCTTCCCTTCAGCCACACACCGCAAAGTAGCTGGTTCACTTCTACCAACTATTATATCAGCTGGATGCTCCTTAATACGAGGTGCACGGCTTTGACCTTTAACAAATATAAAATACCTTTAACAAACTATAAAATAGCTTTAGGTTCCTACAGTTGGGGTCTGAGTTTAATAATTCGGGAGCTAAGGTATGTCTAAGCCCCTGGCTATGTCTATTATTGATAGTGTTAGTCTATGATCTATGAACATTAAAGTTTTGTGTCAATTAGTGTAATCGGTTCTATCGATGACATTAACTACCAGAAGGACCTGGTAGGAGCTTAGTCCCAGATTTAATATTATTAAGAGGATCTATTACCTATCAACAGCTCAAAAATCTTATAGAATCAAAAGCTGTTGCCCTAAAAAAGTATAGTATACTGCTTTTATTGAGCTGGCTTCAGCACTTATATTATAAGTTTAAAATATATACCTCTCTTTTAAATTTTAAAACACATCATCATGTCTATTAATATCCCGTGATAATTTAAAAACACCCATGTTTGGAATGACCCACTATTAAAAAAAAATAGAAACACGTGCCTAAAATCTACATATAAATTTTCACTCTTGGAGCATCCATCGTACCAAACCATTTCTATCCGTCATGACCCCCCTAATGCTCTTTATAAAAAAATAATCAAACACCTTTTAATTTGTTTTAAAACTACTAAAACTTAGCCAACTACTTAAGAATATATTATAAGCCCATATCAGTCCATTTCCATCCTCTTTACTGCTTTATATATCCAGATTCTACTATAATTACCTAATCCGTATGTCGTAGCCCCATCCCGCAGTGGCGGAGTCTACACTAATTAAAATATATATTATTAATGTAGCACCCGCTGCGCGTCGTTCCTAATATCGGAATAATAAGAACCCCAACACAACCCTTTGCCTTTTTAAATAATAAAATACCTGTTCAATTAAACAATCCAGAAAATCAATAACCCCTCCCCTAACATTTTCCATCCATCGTTATTAAAATTTCAATAGTATATTTTTATCAAAATGCTATCGTATGCTATTGTATGAGTATCGTATATACCATTGGCTTTTTTGTCACAATAGAAAAAACTATATTCATTATAGAAAAAGCCAAAAGAAGGAAATAATTACTAGGAATAATATCTATATTTCAGCGCTTTTAATTGGCATTGGTTGAATATGATAAAGCCACGCTCAAAATCGCAAAAAGCCCTATTGAAGATTCTAATAAGAGAAGCAACTCAATAGTACGATTTAATAAGCAGTTGCATGTAAATTACTAATAAGCAAAGTAAAACAATGCGTAAGTAATACGTAGAGAAACAAAACAACCCAATTAGATTCTACAGCATTAATTACGCACCCTTAATTAAGCGCTCAAAATTAAATACAATTAACAAAAACTCACTGAACGTGTTAACTAGAATCTCTCTTTTTGCAGTTAGCAGACTTACCTACAACCGCAACTGTGGAAACTAGTAAAAGATGCAAAAACACCAGACTAGCAAACTGGTCTCTCGCATGTTTATCTCTTTTAATTACACTTGCACCGATCATACTGACTTTAGTGTTCACTTCGCACTTTATACGCGCACAACTTCACCATATTTTATAAACACTATCACCGTTCACGTCATAATTTTCAATTTTAATTACCTAGGGTTTTAATTACTGCAACTATTTTTAGCTCGTCCGTGCAACATTTTGTTCGACATCGCGATGTATATAAATAGAGGGGCGACGCAACCTAACTGTTCAAAGACTGAAAGCTCACTGTCCCCCTCCTGCTACTTTGTCATTTCGCGCCGACTCAGACGGCTTTTCGTTTTGGGAAATGGAAAACGGACCCGGAAACCCAACCCGAATGTTTACCAAATAAAATTCGTTATCACAAACAAAGCGTAGGGAATTTAATATTGTCTTTCAAATAATGGAAACAATTGTTAGGGTTTGACAATTTGATACAATAATATATTTCATTAATTTATGATTACCTAATAACCATTTAATTATAAAAATGGTTTCGTCAATTTTGAAATTGCTTGCAAAATTCTCTTTAAGGCATATCTATGATAAATAATATGAAGCTTATTTTTCTTATTAACACGTTATAACACCTCTTTATTTATTTTATAGATTAACAGAGCTTTGAAAATTAATGCGCCATCTTTAATTTTAAATTTAGTTATACTACTTATGTTTAGGTCTCCCGTAGAGTCCTATAAGTAGCCTCCATCCTCTTTATCATTATATTTTTAACACGTTATTTTGCCATTATCTCTAATTATTTCTTTATCAAAATCAATTGTCAATAAATCCTTGAAGATACTCCTACGCATTCATATACACCATTACGCCTGTATCCTCTTGAAGGAGTGAGCAGACTTTCGGGAGACTATTTTTATCGAGGTTTTAATCTCCTTTCAGGGTGAGGTTACGAAACGAGCAGATGGTTTGGTGATAGTTTGGTTTGAGCAGCGAGAATTATAGTAGAGTCATCGTCATCATTATCGTCAGCCTATTGCAGTCCACTGCTGGTTATAGGCCTCTCCCAAGGCTCACCAACGATTCCGGCTCTGTACAATTTGCATCCAAGACATGCCAGCCACGTTCTGCAGGTCGACACGCCATCTAGCCGCAGTGCATCCTACACTACATGCACCAAGTTGTGGTCTCTACTCTAGGGTCTGTTTGCCCCAGCGGTTGTCTATTCTACGGCAAACGTGAACAGCCCACTGCCACTCAGCTTACTGACTCTTTTTTTAAGTAGATCAACACAAATTTATCTTTGTTTACCTATTTTGTAACTACGTCAATTAGCTATCATAGTGGGGGCGATCGATACTGTTAAACAACACTGAATTACATTCATGGACTTTGTAGGTCTGCCAACCATTAGTACATACAAACTCACATGTCGTGCTCCAATAAAATAAAAGGCAGAGAGTAATAATATAGGCCTCTCATGATCTCTACCCTAGCTTCGTCCACTGCCATGCACTGATCCTTACAAGCACGTCTATTTTTTGCATTTTGTATTTGTCTTTTTTTAGGGACAACTTAACTCTATAAGGATATCCTCCCAAAACCAATACTTATAACAACCCTTGTTAAGTTAAAGGAATTGTCCTTTGTCCCAAATAGATAGGACAGGCACAATGGTTCATTACACGTTCGTCTGATGTGCAGGGAGCCGCAAACTGTTAGGTAACTGAAGACGTGACCAGAATACCCTAGGATCCTAGTTGACACTGCATGAGTTAGACACGTGTCCAGAATTTGGATCAGGATGGTTTTAGGCAAATTTCAGATGAAGAAGACGTGATCATCCTACCGGTCTTGGAATTTGAAACTTTTCAGATAATTATAAAAGTTTTAATGAAAGTGTGATGTTTTTTTTATTAAATTATTTATACTTCTATAATAAATAAAAAAAATCTAGACATATAATTAAACCATCTTTGTTTGAAATATTAGTTAAAAAATACAAGATATCTATATAAAATGGGAGAAAGTAGTGTGCTTAGTCTCCAAAAACGTGCCTTTAAAACGGTGTGTTACGAAAGCTGGCATATTTTTATGTGCTTTTAATAATGGTACAACAGCTGTTTTAGCTGAATATATATATACATTGATAGTGAACTATTACATTGATATAGCAACTTATAATTCATCTTTACATCTCGTAATCGCATCTGATGTCCTTAAGGAAGTAGGAGTGAGAGGAAGTAGCAAGGCCGGCCGGCTGATTTTTGTCTGACAGGTGAAATAGTCATATTTCAGATTTAGTCAATTTTTGGGATTTAGTACCTACTTTATTTCTTGTGGAAGCGCTTGTTGTCTCCTTTCAGAGTGCGTTTATGAAATGGACGGTTGTGTTGATAATAAAACCGCAACGATATTAAAGTAGACACGTAATGCACACTCGTCTCTGTTGCTACCTATTTCGTAACCGCATAATTTACATACAACAACAATGTATTGATCAACCACTTACATGTACTTAGCTAAACATTAGGTAATTTACTTTGCATGTTATTTTTTTTTTTCAAAGTAAATTATTTTTTATCTAACCTAGGATGATGTTGATGATGTACGTGTAAAATAAAATGTAACAAATCTTTTTCAATTAACAGAACCTGTCCTTGTAAACGAATAAATAAAACATCCTCCACATCAGGTTCTACTCTTCAATATAAATTAATGCAATAAAAACAAACAAGTAAACCTACGCAATGCCGCAAGGGCCACTAATTCAATCAATTGACTGCTCGTAAATAACATACGGACAGTTGGTCGATACCGACACTTCGATCTCGCGTAATTGAGATGGTGCAAAACTGCAAATTATTTTATAACTGTTCCATGTGATGTTAAACCTGATTTATGTAAGTTAGGTTTCTTTATAATTGGATGCTAGATATTTATAATAAATTAAAGGACAATTTTTATATATATTGCTCTGGTCACAACTAAGCTCTAGGCTTTTAAAATGTTTACCAGAAACAACTATATAATACATATTATATTTTATAAACAACCAGACCATGACAATCTGTACAGAAAAACGCACTAATATTGTTACCATGGATAGGATCATGAATCGAACCCACGGCCACCGGATACAACGCCAAAGCGCACTAGTCTACGGAGGCGGTCATATTTATTATTAATTCCAATTATTTTTTATAATAGTTTTAATACGTGGTTGCCATTAGTTAGGCTTCGACTTAATAACTTAAAGAACTTTCGATATCCACCTCTGTGTGTACTATTGTAACATTTCAAATTTAGAAGCTTGGGCTATCTGTGGCATGGAGCCGCCCTATTCCGCCTTTCCAAACGTGAGAACACAAGATGTCCGGCGCCATACAAACTCAAAACAAAAAGTGGGGACATAAATATTATAAGCAATCACAGAGCGTGTCAAGCAACGCGAAAAGTGAGAACACAACATGGCGGCAACGAACAAGTTTGATATTTAGTTTTATATTGGGGCGATTTCATATATTATTCTTATTTTTATGGTATGTAGGGCCATTTAAACTAAAAAAACTATTGATATAGATATAAGTGGAATACCGTAGGAAAGCAATAAACTTATTAGGTAATCGAAACTATTTACCTACATATTTATTATTTAATTTACTAAAACGTAGATACAGAGTCACTTTATAAGTTATTTTAAAAACAATTATAAGGACATGTATTTAGGTATGGATGTATTCTAGAATAATAATAAGCTTGCGAATTTGATATAATTATTACAATTTACTTTTGAATTTAAAAGGGATTCCTTTTTTTAAATAAAAATAACAGATAATACTTATGAGTAGGAATAACTAAAAATCCTAGCACCCTAATATTGCAGAGTCCACTATCTGCACACAGTTGAATGCCCCTAACAAATGGCAATGACAGTAAAGAAGTAGAGTTAAAATTAATTGTGAAAAATCAGTGTCAGAACCAGCAGGGTACTGTACAGGAGGGATAGAAGAAAGCGCTCTAAATCGCGGCACGTGGCGCTGCTATTATCTCATAAACTGACAACATGGCTTGGGGCACAAACTGTTGTGCACGCTGCAGATAGCCAAAATATTATAGAATGGAATAATGACAAACTATCTGTGCCACGCGGTTTCACTCGTTGTTTCTCGCTCGGCTTTTGCTTTATTATGCTCCTAATTTTGTTATTCGACTGCTAGTTCCAAAGAAGAGCGCAAACCATAACAAACAAACAAACTATACAGTCGTTCAGTACTCGACTAAAATGTCAAATCTAGCCTTGGAAAGAATGAATTTATTTAATTAAATCTTTATTTAAGTTATTTTACATTAAATGGTTTTTAATCGTTTGGTGAAAAAAGAATAATTTTTCTTTGCTCTGACATAGTTGTTGATATAGTTTTAGTGAAAGTTGGCTAGTTTTTTGGTAGAACATCATGTAAATTATACACTGTAAACCGTAAGCAGTATAATTACTTTACCACAGGCCCCGATACGATTTTTTTTTTTTTTATCACGGTAAGTGAGCATTTTCCACCAATCACGTTATCTTATTTTTACAGGCTTAGAAAATTTTGCTGCAGAGTTACTTAACGCAGTAAGAACTATAGAACAGACAGTAGGCCTAGTGTGAGTTTTTTTAACGTTTACTTTCGCGTTAACTATACTACCGCTTTAACATTTTGACCAATCACACGACCGCATTTCTAGTTCTCAAAATTTCCGCTTGGAGCGCTGAACCATTACCCATACAAATTTTAGTTAACTCAAACGCAGAGTTAGAAAACTCACACTAGGGCTACTGATCACATCAAAACATGTTTACCTATTTAACTGGTAAACCTAATAATATTAAACCTACTTGGCTATTTTGAAATAGATAATAAAAATAACATAAAGAACATTGTATTTATTCTAATAAACAATAAACCACAAATAAATAACTATGCAGTTAAATAAAACAAAAACAACTTGTATTATTTTTTTCTTTGTTGTTGTAGTAATTTATTATTAATAAATTCAGCTATAATCTTTACTCATAATTGTAGTTTTTAACTAAAAATGTTCATAAAATAGTTAGACATATTTTCAATTAAAAAAATACCTTTCGTATTTATTTATTTAATATTTTAAAATTTGCCTTTTTTATTACCTAATAATAAACAGCAGGTAGGTACAACTTATTTATTAGCACCCATAAAAACCTTAAATAGACTTGATTTTTATTTTTTTATGTGTAGGTTATTTTACACATATTCACCGGTATTCATAAAAACTTATTGAGTCCTTAAAGAACACTTTAGTTAAAGTACGTTTTATCTTTTTAGCAACAAATATAAATATGCGTAAAAGAGACAAACCCTATTTTATCTAAAATGTTCTTCAAAGACTCAATAAGTCTTTATGAATAAGGCCAATTATCTTTATCATAGATATTGTCACATATTAATCTCGAGGCTTTGATTATATTTTATAAACACCTAGACAAGTGCAAGCCGAACAGAAAAAAACGTAATAATATTGATTTACTATGATATAGGAATGAAGCCCACGACCTCCAGCAACAACGCCAAATGCGCAACCAATTGACCGCCTCCGTGGTCAATTGGTTGTTTGGACATATTTAAACCCCTATCAAATCCATCTTTTATTTAGTAAAATAATATAACAATGGAAATATAAAAGTCTTTTTAATTAAATCGGACTTGGTTCACTTTTATATTTCGACGTGGTTCAACCAACATTATTTACCTATATACCAATTCTGCTCTAATTGTACTATTACCTACTACTTGTACTATTATTTCTTCTGTGCTGTTACTTCGAAATGAATGCACCATTAAGGAAAACATATATATAATTGCATTAAAATAAACTAAAAAAGTTGCAAGAATACCGGACGATATAAAATAAGTCAACAGGAAATCGATAAGTGCTGTTCAGATTACTGGAATAAGTTTAATATTGACTTTGCAAACGAGGTTCATGTACCGTTATGTCTTATCATATAGCACGGTACGTTCCAACTTATCGGGGTACTAAATATCCCCGAATGAGTAACAAATTGCCAGCGGGATCGAATCCGAACCAGGGTGTTCTTATCTAAGACTACACCTCTGCGAAATATTCCCTCTTTGTCGATTCCCTTGTTTAGATAGCGGACCCTCTTGAAAAAGTTTTCGACATGACTTAAGCCGCTGACAAACATCAAATAAGAATGTCGAAGTGTACAGAATACTTGGGTACAAGTAATAGATTACATACAATCCTAATTATTACTACTGGACTAATATCAAATAGGATTTAGGTACCTAACAAATTAGTATTTTATTTAATATAATTAAAAATCAATTTTAAATAAATCTACTAACAAACTTAAAACTAATTAAAAATAAAGGACCTATAACAAATAAAACTGACTACCTAATATATGAGTAATAATAATATTAACATATCCACCGAAACCAAACTCTGATCCGATCCGAATGTACTGCTAATTGTACTGCTGTGATACTGTTTAAAGTAGAAATGGATCGAGAATCGCCAGAGGTCTCGTTTAGAAGAGCACCCATAATCTGTTTCCAAAGTCCAAGTAATTCATTTAATTGTATAATATTTATATATTTAACGCCGACTAGAAAAGAATATCGATTATTATAATTGTTTTTTTATATAATATACATGGTGGCAGAGTCGGTTAGAACTCAGACTTTAAAAACTACAGTTTTCAAGTACCCGGTTGAAACTTAATGAATTTTTAATTAAATTAAATAATTTTATATAGTGCCTCGGAGAGCACGTTAACTGTCGCTCCCAGTTTCACTATTGGTTGTTCCATATAAGATATATAGATATATTATTGATACCTCGGCGAGCCACTTGTTAAGTGTAGACTCAGAGCAGAGGTGGGAATATACGGTCTCGGACGCCGCGCCGCAAGGCACCCGTGATGTTATGTACCAATACTAACAAATCCATACATACATACATTGTATATCATCACGGGTGTTTAATCCAACCTCGTCATAGCCGATAGTATGAGTCTACACCGAACAAGTGGCTAGCACGTCGCGATGTTTTGAATAGACTCAATAACCCATCTATAAACAGTTTCAACAGTTGGTATAGTGAAACCGGGACCGACAGCTTAACGTGCTATCCGAGGCACTACAGTTGTTGTCAAAAAATGTGTATAATTTTTTTAATTAAAAACTCATTGGTACATACCGGGATTCGAACCAGGGACCTAAGTGTTTTTAAGTCCAAGGTCTAACCAACTCGGCCACCACGTATATAAATCCATCATATACAATAAACGAGTACAGCCTTCATGAAACTTTAACCACATCCATTTATTATTCATCTATTTCATTATTTCAGCCCCTTAACAAACAGTATGGTAAGTAGACATTTTGAAACAATTAAGATACAGATTCCCTGAAATCACAAAAAGTTTTGAACAAAAGTAACAGTTTTCTGGGGCAATTGCATCAAATTAGGTCACAGCATTAAGGCTGAGAGTTAGAAATATATTTTCTCTTTACAAAAGAGTAGCATTTATTGTTATAAATGGAAGAAGCTTTATCAAACTTGTTAGGGCTGGTGTTAACTGCCGTAATAATAATATATTATATATTTTCATGTATTCAATGTGAATATATGAAATGTTTGTTTTGTTTGGTTTATTAAAATGTTAAAATTATGTTTCAAACAAAATTTTTTTTTTTTGATTGCACTAAAGTATTTGTACAAAGGTGAGTTTAATGCCTTAGGCATTATCTACTAGCTAACCTTTAAGAGAGTGAAAATTATAATTTAGCGTTCACATAATAATGTAAAAAGAAACTATTACAGGGCGATTTACAAGTTGGTGTAATGAAACTAGGACCGACAGTTTAACGTTCATTCTCATTGGTGATCACTGATCTCAGTCGTGATCTAAGTGTTTTTAGTCTAATTTGGCCACCACGTTCTTAGTTAGGTATATTTATAAAGATGAAATATTTAATACGATCAAAGATGGATTAATTAGAACTTTGTACAAATACAAATATATTTATTGCTTAAACTCTGTGTTTACAAGATGGTAGTGGTACAATTGTTTTATGATCATCAGAATTTACCTTTTTTTCAGGTGTGCAAATTACATGTTTAGTTTAGTATCAATTAAATTCATTATTAACTACTAACCTCTCTAAAATCTAATACATTAACATTATAATTAATTACATTTATATTATACCCTATAATATTATATATAATCATACATTAAAGTCCCAGTAAAAAAGCAAATACACTTACAGTGTATTAAAAACAAATTTCCAATATCAATCAAAATAAGGTAAATCAGGAAAGCTGACTACATAGGTATAGTTCATTTGCTATAAAACGAGTGGATTGTTTACAACAATTTGTCGGAGAGATGCCGACTAATACCATTATACCCTTTCTTCCCCTTTCATTGCATAAAATATCTTGGGCCAGCAATTTTCGGGGATTCGTATTGTTTACCACAGAAAATTAATTTGGTTAGAAAGGCAAAATGGACGTGAAGGGCATGATTTTTCCCTGATAAAGAATTAGTGCGATCGATTTAAATTCGAATATATTATTTGAGATAATACCTACGGCATCTATTTAAGAAAACGAGCTTCGAAACAAGCCTACCACTATTATCAATTGGTACTAATTAATTAAAATTTGTATTAAACATGTCCCAAGAACATACAGACTGATTATCTGTACACCTTTTTTTTACAACAAAGGTTTTTCCAGCGTATTTTACTGCCGCAAATTTATTAAAATCTATAAGTTTTCGGCAGTAAAGTTAGCTGGAAAAACCTTTGTAGTAAAAAAAAATGTTGTGCAGATAAAACCACCAAGTTACCTAGTCATATTTCGTTTTTAATCTGTTGGTTCACTGATTTTCCGGGGACTAATGTATCGATTTATTCTCGAGGTGGAAGTCTACTTTTATGGTGTGGTTACGAAATGGGCGATTGATTTGACGATAAAGGAGCGCGGGTATTAAAACAGACTTTGTAACGAGTAGTACCCCAAAGTTCGTGCGCAATAAAATAATCAGTGATGAAGTGAAGATCGAACTGCTCGAGGAGTATATATATTGAATGACTTCCGTATCTTATGTGCAACCTTTTAAACGGCCTTAACCCAGCGGAGGGATTAACCCGTCCTCATTTCACCGATGGTATTCGGAGGCAAGTGGCGAGCGCGTTGCGGTGTTATTTTTGTATTGTCAGATTACTAGAAAGTTTATATGAAATAAATTATGTAACTAGTTAATCAATTACTAAAATTATTAATAACTCTATTTATAAACGACCGACACGCTGGTAAAAATAAACACGTTATATGGCCATAGTAGACTTATCTACAAACAAATTTAGGTCTGTGGTCGGTCCCAATACGTGGGATCCAAACAGAATGTTCTATTAGACAAAAGGGATGTTGGCATATTAAAATATTAAAGTTTGTCACGAACACTTAAAATAAAATGGACAGAATTGTGAGTATCGCGAGTGTGCTGAGTCATCTTATGAGATTCAATGAAGAGAAATGAGTCTTAATTTAATAATACGTTCAAGGAAGTGTGTTGTTAGTTTAGAACACTTTTTAGAACAAATAGGTACGTAGATAGGAACAACAACCTAAAGTATAGAATTTAATATTTGCACTCTAAATGCTTTTGTAAAAGTTTTATAAAGTTTATGTTGACTATATTTTAGCGGCTCGTTGTTTTTCTCTAGGTTCATACTTATAGCTAATGCTAAAAAAAAATCGGCGAGTATTTTTTTTATATATCTTTTCGGGTGCCTAACGGCGCCCGAGACCGCCTCGGCCCTAGACCAGCGGTCGTCACACTTTTCCGGCCAATGGCCACATAGGACAATGTGGGTATCACTGTCGGGCCGCACACTAAGTGTGTTGTGCACTTCTCATTTATAAATAGTACAAATTAATTATAACAGATAAGAAAATTCTTTAGAATCTCTACCACCGTATATTTTTCGCACTAGAAACATTAGTTCCTTGGTGTTTTGAATCAAAACTATTCATTGAGAAACTAGGAAAAAAAAATTGTAGAAGTTTCTGGAGATAGTAAGTCTAAAAATAATTTAACACAAAAAAATCTATAGCAGTGCAACGTCCAGTGTTCTCGGTACTTTTATTCAATAAAATTTCGGTAGAGATTTTTAAGATTTTTTTTATCCTAAAAATAATAACACATAAATTTAAAGATATACATTGGTATCTTATCCCAATCTGGGGGGTGATTATAATACGCATCCTAAGTTCGCTCGCACGCCAATCGTTATGACTTCATTCTGGCGTAGTTCAAGCTTGGCTTTATGACTCTGTAATCTACATCCCTACACACATACAGCACAACTGTAATTCCATTATTACAACTTGACTTTTAGTCAAGTCTAATAAATTATAAAATAAATATATTTTAACAAAAATACTTCTTCCAAATCGCTGCCAGAAGGAAGTGTGCCCAAAAGGCTGGCTGCGTTACCTCGCTGAATTGTGAAGCTATTACGTTAGCCGAAAAACGGCACTGTCCATGGTTTCAACCCCAATCAAATACGTAATCCCCAGTTAGATTTAAGTATTTGCGCCGTTTGAGGTTTTCGGCTAAATAAGCGGCAGCGCCAACCTTACTCAAGGTCTCTGAAAGGTGTGAGGGTGCAAACATATCGGCGCAAGTTGCGTCCCATACTAAACACCGCCCTCCCTTCCAGGAAACTAAAGTCATGCCATCGGATCGCTTGCGATCACTTCAAACAAATCACTTGGCTTCAATATGGATGGCATCGAAATAGTAGCAAGGGCCCGATGGATTATTTGATTAAGGTTGGTAATTGTACGCAAAAATCGTTCTGTTGAGGGTAATAAATATTTTAATTTTAAGTTTTCTTTTTTTCGAAAAATAATTAGCAACACAGAACTCGTTCTGTTGAGGGTAATAAATATTTTAATTTTAAGTTTTCTTTTTTTCGAAAAATAATTAGCAACACAGAACGATCAATAATTACAATGATCGACAAAAATGTTATTTTAATTCTGCGACAAATAGTAATGGAAGTGCGAAAGCTCATTTAGTATGGAGAACGCAGCTTGACTATAAATGCTCAGTCCTTGAATGACATTTTAAAAAATTACGTCATCTCGATTGGCATGCGAGCTAACTTTGATGAGCGTAATCTAGGCACAGCTCGGGGTTTTACACAATGATATAGGATACATAATAATATACCACACAATAAAATTAATTGCCATATTATTAAGAACATGTTTTCTTAAACAATATGTGATTCACTTAGGTATGCCCCAGTTTCTAGAACGATGATCAAAATTGTTCTATAATATAAAAAAAAAGTTAAATAAGACACATGATTTATAAAATGTTACGTTACTTTAATTTCTCACCAATCGTGTGGGTTGTAGAAACTGGGAGTTGGATATACTTTTTTGACCCCGTTTTTTTTTAGAGAAGACGTGTTATTCTGTGATTATATTTTTTTTTAGTATTGTTTGACATTTAATCGTGTAAAGACTTACCCTAGCCAACAAATTATTCAACTGTCAAAATCATTGTTCTATAAGGAATGTGTCTTGTGCACTAGAACAACTTATGCTCCACATAATGGGACTACCGAGTGCACATTCGCTATTGGTACCATCAAACAGTTTAAAACATAATTTTCATTATAAGATAATACGCGACCAAAACAGACCAATGGCTCCCTTCTGGTAGCCATTGGTCTGTTTTGGTGACCTGTGGATTAATGGAGCACGGCATGTGACTTTGTATCTACTTGGTAGTGAGTTAACCTACAAATTCCATGAATGGAGTCGATCAAATAATTGTTATAAAACAACATTGATCGCTCCCACTATGCCAGCTTAATGATGCGATTTAGAAATGAGCGAAAACGAATTGCATTCGAGTATATTTTAATATACTCGCTGCCTTATCGTCAATTCAAACACCCATTTCGTAACCGCATCCTGAAAGAACACTACCATCTCGACAAGAAATCAATGCAGTAATCCTAAAATTCGGTGAACCCACAGGCCACATACTGACTAGGTCACTTGACGGTTTTTGCATCTGGTAACGAGACTGGGCGGTCGGCCTAACAAAGTTATAGAGACCTTCCTCCAACCTGAAATTCAGAAACTATATCCAGGTAATATTGGTAAAAAAACCGTAGTATAGGTAGCCCCAAGTCTACCCATACGGATTATTTACCAATCAGTAAATCACATGGGTAGTACTCTCTAAATGTAATCCTTACCATAATTAGTTTGTGTAGATTTTCAGGAATGATGTTTTCGTTGTAGGGAAATGAAAAGAAAATAAAAAGAATTGAATGTATTTTAAAGAAGCAGCTGAAGGAGTTACCCTGAGGAATTTGATTAGCTATGGTGATCAAAGAAACCATACCTTTATTGATTTGTTTGTTTTAATATAATACGTACTAATTTTTTTATTTCAACTCATAATGGCATGTGAATTTGTATCTACCTGATGATAAACAGACCTACAAAGTCCATAAATGGGGTCAATCAATACATTGTTGTTTAAGAATATTGATCGCTGCCGGCCTGCTAAATGATGCGGTTACGAAATGGGCAGCGACAGAGACATAATTGGATTACGAGTATCCTCGCTGCTTTATCGTCAAATTATATAATAATCATCGCCCGTTTTGTAATAGCACCATTAAAGAAAACTACCACCTTGACAAGAAATTGATGCACTAGTCTCCTTAAAACCGGTGAACCCACAGATCAAAACCGAAATATGACTAGGTCACTTGACGATTTTTGCATCTGTATAAACATGGTGGGAACGAGTCCGATCGGTCGGCCTAGCAAAATTATAGATGCCTCCCTTTCTCCTACTGACAATAGCTAGAAAAACATAAATTATTATATTCAAAAAACACATTGACCCTGTTTCATTTAGATTTATCAATCAGCTCGGGTTTTTACGTAGCAAGGTAACCATGCCATGCCAAAAAAAAGCGGCCCAGCCTAGTGGTTAAGTCACTGCGCAACTGATAACAACGTTAAGCAGATGACAACAAGGCCGGCCTAGGATGGGTGACCGCTTTATACAACGCCCCACTAACGTTTGTTAGGCGCCCCAATATTACAAAATTCTCTTAGACCCTTAATGTTACAAAAACAACAAAAATTTGACTTTTTTAAAGATCAACTTATTAACATCACTCCTCACGTGGCTTTAATCTTACTTCGAAATTGCTTTAACATGCCAAGATTAACTTACTTTCTCAGATCTAGTCCCTTTTGGTTACATACTGACATTCTTTATAATATGGATCAAAAAATTCAAACATGCTTAGAAGAAATTTTAAATATTTCATTAAATATTGACTCATGGTTTCAAGCTACTTTACCTATTAGATTGGGTGGTTTAGGTTTAAGATGTTGTTCTGATGTTGCTCTTCCCGCATTTTTGGCTTCAATACACAAATGCAGTACTCTATTGGTAAAAGTATTAAAACCGTCCATTTTGGATAAAGGAGTATGCTTATTGAGTGAAGCCAATAATGAATGGAGAAATAACACAAATTTAACAGACTTACCACTACATAAAAATGTTCAAAAATTTTGGGACTTACCACTTGTAAATAAAAAATTAAATAATTTCATAAACACACTCTCGAATACCGATAAAGCTAGAACATTAGCCGCTCAATGTAAAGAATCAGGCGCTTGGCTTGAAGCACTCCCATCGCCTATCTTGGCAACTTTACTCGACCGGCAAACAATAAGAATAGCGGTGTCCCTCAGGATAGGCGCCCCGATTTGTCAACCTCATAATTGCTTTTGCGGAGCCATGGTCACATCATCCGGTCACCATGGTTTATCCTGCAGGCTGAGTGTTGGCCGTATACCCAGACACAATAACATTAATAATGTTATAAAAAGATCTCTTGTTTCTGCTGGTATACCCAGCACTCTTGAGCCTGTGGGTCTGGACCTTGAAGATGGCAAGAGGCCGGACGGTGTGACCATAGTTCCATGGCACAGAGGACGAGCTCTGATCTGGGATGCCACCTGTGTGGACACCCTAGCCTCTAGTTACGTTCACGTCACTTCAAGATCCTCCGGTGCTGCAGCTTTGCTTGCTCAAAATAAAAAACATGACAAATACAAAATACATACCCTCTTACGATTTCTTAGCGTTTTCGGTGGAAACTCTGGGACCATGGTCTCCAGATGCAAAAAAAATTGGTTTTAATCTAGGTAAACTTTTAATTGACGCATCTGGAGACCATCGAGCAAGATCATATTTTTTCCAAAGGATATCGCTGGAAATACAGAGGGGTAATGCTCTAAGTATTTTGGGCACATGCGCAGCTTCGGAGGATCTTAAAGAAATTTTTCGCTTATAATTAATTATTAAGTAAATTTGACTTTTTGATTTAAGTAGTTCACTTAAACCGAAAAGTTAATAAATTGGCAATGTTTATTAACATTTTCCTATATCTTCTTAGTTATAGCTACTACTATAAAAGAAATAATACTTATATACGGTTACATATAATAAAAACAATATTAATTATTTGCTATAAAATAATACGCACTCTAAGTTGTGGACAAGTAGTAAAAGGTAAATTATTATAATGTATTCATAAAACACAATTGAATAAACCAATCAGCTCGGGTTTTTACGCAGTGATATAGGTTAGGCAATATAAACAGAATGATTTAAATTGATTTAGTCCTTGCTCTGAGCTTGTAGGAGTATTGTGTGTGTGCCAAAATGAAGACATCTGTGTTAGTTTTATTACTTTTATGCAGCTTTAAGTTAGCATTATGCGACCATTTAATGTTGGGTAACACTGATAATACCCGAATGCTTTTAAATCACCAAAAAGTTGAATACGCATCGTTTCCGCTAGTAAAGCGAGTCAAACAATATTTCTATACAGATTTGAAACAAAGAGTTATTAAGGTAAGTAAAATTTTGTTGTTTTACAATTTACCTAGGTTTTTTCGTCTTTTTTATTATATTATACTGTTCTTTCTATTCATCCCATTACTCAAGATTTATTTCAAATTCCTTCAGTGTAGTGCTAAACAAACTGCCTCTTGTTATAAGAAATGCTCCAAATAGATTTATTTTTAAGAAAATGGTTTATGAGCACTTTTAAAATAAATCCGAACAACTGTGTATTGAAGGTTTGACTGGTAGAGAATGCCTATCGGCCTTAAAGTCCGCCTTTGTATTTTGTATGAAATAAAGATTTAAATAAATAAATATTGTGTATGTATATGTGTATAATACATGTATTTGTATAACATATAGGTACATGAAATTATTTATACATAAATATAAATACAAGTATATTAACTAAAACGGTTAATTTATTATATTAACTAATGAGGTTCTGCTAATCAAATCGAACAATTTTTCCCATGGAAC
Organism: Monopis laevigella; assembly: GCA_947458855.1. Taxonomy (NCBI): domain Eukaryota; kingdom Metazoa; phylum Arthropoda; class Insecta; order Lepidoptera; family Tineidae; genus Monopis; species Monopis laevigella. Next base: position 9,684,880 of record OX381588.1, read on the forward strand.
CATGTGCCGCAAATGAAAAATAAAATGCCTTCTCCATACAAACAAACTAGTAAAGTTAATTTTTTTTATGGGGAAGCCAACATTTTTATTTGCGACTCATGGTTCCATGGGAAAAGTTGTTCGATTTGATCAGCAGAACCTCATATTAGCCCAAAGGCTGACTTTGAAAGGCTGTACTTTAGGCTAATATGAGGTTCTACTAATTAAATCGAACAAACAACTGCTACCCAGCGGAGGGGTTTTAATCCCTCCTTGTCGTAGCCGATGGTATGAGTCTACACCGAACAAGTGGCTAGCTCGTCGCGATGTTTTGAATAGACTCAATAACCCATCTATAAACAGTTTCACAAGTTGGTAGTGAAACCGGGACCGACAGCTAATGTGCTCTCCGAGGCACTATAGTGGTGTTATCAAACAAATGTACATGATTTTATTGTATATGTTTATGTTTATGTTTCAGGGTATAATCGCTTACGATAACTTTAATTCAAAAGCAACGATACAAGTAACAGCCGGGGGTGTGGGGCAAACATATGTCAATTTGAGGATGAAAAGTGAACGTGGTGAAGGCCTATCCTATGATATAGGCATATATGGAGAAGGACCTTATTCCCCTATACAGTACAGATAGTAAGTTTTTTTTTTATCGGAGCACGACATGTGACTTTGTATCTACCAGGGCCCTATTTCATAAACGTGACAATTGTAATTTACCATGACAATTTATAATACATTGCTTGGTTTAGTTGAAATTATTTACTTAGAACTATCTAAACCAAGCAATGTACTATGAATTGTCATGATAAATTACAATTGTCACGTTTATGAAATAGGCCCTTGGTGGTGAGCAGTCCTACAACGTCCATGAATGAGGTCAATCAATAATTGTTCTTAAACAATATTGATCGCTCCCACTATGCTGGCTTAATGCGATTACGAAATGAGGAGCGACAATGGCGAATTGCATTACGAGTATATTTTAATATACTCGCTGCCTTATCGTCAATTCAACTATCCATTTCGTTACCGCATCCGTAAAGGAGACTACCACCTCAACAAGAAACTGATGCAGTAGTTTCCTGAAAACCGGTGAACCCACAGACTAAAACCGAAACATGACTATGTAACTTGACGGTTTTTTGCATCTGTATGGGCAGTGGTAACGAGACTGGTCGGTCGCCCTAACGAAGTTATAGAGACCTTCCTCCCACCTAAAGAAAAAAAAAATTTAAGACATTCTACAAATATTACCCAGCGGGGCTGGGTATTAACACGCACTACGCTAAGTTAAACTTAAATCGATATGATGCAATTCTGGCGTAATGCAAACCTGGTGACATTGAAAATTGACGAACAACTACGTAATTCTGGTTAAACTTTAGCTTAACGTTGTACGGCATAATAGGCCTACCGATCACAAACTAAGCTAGTACCAAGACGATGATACGTATTATATTTTATAAACAATCAGCTTTTGACAAACTATACATAAAACGTACTAATATTGTGTTACTCTGAATGAGAATTGAACCCGCAACCTTCAGATCATGTAAAAGACCACGAAGGAATTGCTTACTCATATAACGTAAGCAATAAGATAAGGCCGGAAAAAATATAAAAAATATCTTTTATAGTTATAGCGCGGCATCTAACTAATACCTACTTAATAATATATAATTATTTATTCACTGGGTATGCACATATATAAAACTGCCCTGTATTGTGTTTATTGTGTATTGAATAGTATATATACAATAGATATATATCTACTGAAAAGACAATAATAAGACGCATAAAAACATTTACAAGTCAAATAATGTCAAAAGAATTCATGAATAAAAATTAAGTTCATCCTTATATGTATACTTCCATTATATATATACCTAATTATATTAATAACAATATAACTAACTACTTCGAGTATATATATTTGAGCACGGCATGTGGCTCTGGATCTACCTGATAATAAGCAGAACTCCTCCCGCTGGGATCTATCAATACACTATTATTTAAAAGCATTGATTTGCTCCCACTATTTCGGCTAAATGATGTGGTTACGAAATGGGCGGCTGTACAGACGTATTTGCATAACGAGTGAACTTTATATATTATATTCTTGCTGCTTTTTCGTCAAATTAACTGCCCATAATAGAGACTACCACTTCAAAAAGAGGACAATGCAATAGGTTTCTGAAACCGGTAAACCCACAAACTAAAAACGAAACAAGACTAGTTGGCCTTCTTAGGGTTTTTGCAATCTGTATGGGCTGTGGTAATAGAGATCTTCCACCTATGTAGCCGTTTCTGATTTTTCTATTTTTATAAAAAAAATGTTTGTTCTAAATCGAATAAAATTTTAAATTGTATTATTTTGAACCCAGTTTTTTTATTATTTTGAACTAATTCCAAAACACGCTGTATAATCGATCTACCTTATTGTTTTTATATATATGACTTTGTATCTAGCTGATGGTAAGCAAATCTACAAAGTCCACTAATGGGGTCGTTCAATACATAGCTGTTTAACAATATTGGGTGCTTCCACTATGCCGGATAAATGATGCGATTACACAATCGGTGGCGACAAAGACGTATTTGCATAAACTCACTGCTTTATCGAAAAATCAATCGCCCGTTTCGTAACCGTATCATGAAAGAAAACTATCACCTCGACACAAATTGATGTAGTAGTCTCCGGAAACCCGGTGAACCCACAGACTAAAACCGAAAGATGACTAGGTCACTTAGTTTTTGCATCTGTATGGGCGGTGGTAACCATTGCGGTCGGTCGGCCTACCAAAGTTATAGAGGCGTTCCTCTTCTTTTCTCACCTAAATTTAATATTTAGTGCCAATTCGAAAACACGCTGTATAATGTAAATATTATTGTGCTGACTCTATTATTTCTAAGTTTTGCTAAAGTTTTCATGCTGTTTATCTACAAGTTTACATACAAAGTGGTGCTTTAGGGGCCACAAACAAATGTATGTTCTTAATGGTGTAGCATTTGTCTTGCTGACTTACCTACTGGCGAATAGCAAACTTTTAATGCTAACAAAAGATGCTTACGTATGCAATAGTAACTTTAGAATTACTTGGGAAAAGTAGCAGAAGTTATATCTTTAAAATTCAAGCCAACATCTTATTTGGTCCTTTCTAAGGCCAGCCTTTTAAATGCTATCTTATCATTCAGAACTTTCCAGTTTATTATTAGATATACATGGTGCCTTTAAAAGGATGTACTTTGGGCTAATATGAGGTTCTACTGATCAATACGAACAACTTATAATGAAACTAGTAATGTTAAAATGACCTATTCGTATGGGGAAGCCAAAATTTTATTTCACTTGCGACACATGGATCCATGGGAGAAGTTGTTCGATTTGATCAGCAGAACCTTATAGCCCAAAGTACATCCTTTCAAATTCACCCTGTATATAAGAACCATTTATTCGATTATAGTGTTTAATTTTTTTTAATATATAATATACTAAAAAAAACAATTATATTTATAAACTAATTATAAATAATACCTATTTTTTTTTTTTTAAATACTTACCTATAAATTAAAATAGTCTTCCAAATCACTGTCTGTTAGAGTCATGGTACCCAATACGCTGGCAGCATTTCGTCTTTGAATTAATATACTCAGTGTTCATATGAAATAGCTGCCAGCTTTATTGTTTTCCGAAACGTCGACGAGCCTAGGGGCAATTACCTTATAAAAGGCTTTTGCCTCAGACCCTCACAGACCAATCGTCTCTACAGCAAACGCCGAAAATATATATTCTTTAATAATTGATTGATATTTTGATATAAGCTGTAGCTTACAACTTCATAAGCGTGTTATTTTTAATAAATAATATCTTAAATAAATAAATAACAATCATCAAGGGTGCCTTACGGCGTCCAAGACCGCCTAGACGGCCTAAAGGTACCCAGCGGAGGGGTTTTTAATCCCACCTCGTCATAGCCGATGGTATGAGTCTGTACCGAATAAGTGGCAAGCTCGTCGCGATGTTTGGATAGACTCAATAACCCATCTACAAACAGTTTGACAAGTTGGTATAGTGAAACTGGGACCGGCAACTTAACGTACCCTCCAAGGCACTATAGTGGTGCTGTTATTTTAAAAACAAAAAAATACTTTTGCTATTATTTTATTGCAGATAAAGTTAACATGTTGGCCATGGCTGCCATGTCCTATCCTTAGCTCTAACAGCTATTAAAAGAAAAGCCGCATGACAATCGGTGCAGTAGTTTTTAAGTCTCTATAATTTCAAATATTTAGAAATAAAAATTGTCAAGTGTCGTAGTTACGTTTCAGTGTTAGTCTGTGTAGTCAGGAGACATCGGAACCAATTTCAAGTAGTCTCCTATCAGAGTGCGGTTACGAAACAGGTAGTTAATTTTATGATAAAGTGTCCACTTTATCGTACTGGTAATGCAAATTCATCTTTTTCGTAGCCCATTTCGTATCTGAATTTAGCCGGCATAGTGGGAGCCATAAGTGCTGTTAAACCACAATGTATTGATTGACGCTGTTCACGGATTTTGTGGGTCTGCTTACCATCAAGTATTGACAAAGTCAAGAGTCGTACTCTATAAAAAAACATTAATATTATTTTATACATGTTTAAACTAATTGTTTTATTGTTTCAGTGGAGGATTTGAAGATGAACGCTAAAAGCCAAAATTCAAGTAATAAAAAAATAATTATATATTTTTATATAAAATATAATAACGGATGCCGTTTAGAATCTGGTAATACATTTTGAGTCTAGAGTTGAACCTCATCACAACAAATAGATGTTTCATTTTCAACAAAAAAAAAATACCAAAGCAAACAATCTATGAATAAGAATAGGTAAATGTAGTAAACCTAAAGACTGATTCAGAAATATAAATTATACGTGTTAGTGTTCGATATTAATCGTATGTAAGAGCCAGAAAATTATTATCATCAAGTGAAACATTAAATACTTTTGTAAACAAGAGGCAAATAAATAAGACTCTAGTAAAGTAAGTCTTCCTCAATCCTGGCCAACGCAACAAAACTTCTATGGAACGCGTTTCCAAGGTGGATCTGACTGGATTGTATAATATTTCTATGAGGGATCGTATGATTTAATATAAAAATAATATGAAAACATAAAACAACCTCTGTACCTGCTCTTATTCCATGTGTAAAGTAATATTTTGACAACTTTTTTTTTATATTACACGTAAATATACAAACGTGTTTTTTCCTTCTTTTATACTTACTACTATTATAAATTGTGATATTTGATACCTTTTTTGATTTTCACCCACTAAGCTTACCTTATTATAAAAATGTTTTCCTCTCAGTGTAGTAAAAAGGTATTTTCAAAAATAAAAAAATTCCAATCTATTATTTAAAAAAAAACTTATGAAACCCGTATGGGGTTTAAAACAATATATTATAAAAGGGATGAGTTACGAGTATATTTTTTTTTCCGAAACCCTAAAAATATAATTGTGTACGTACACTTTACTTTCATAAAATATTAACTTATACAATTTAATTGAATCGGGCGTTATTTTGCGGAAGTTCATTATTTAAATGACACTATAATTATAATATTACTTTGCAATTATTCCGCTTATGATTTTTTACAATTTATTTAAAATATAAAATATTAAGTATGTTTCATAATATCGGTGGTAATTATTAAACCCCAGCTATATACCACAGTAATACCAAAGCTTTTAATAAATGCCTAGAATTTCCTATATATTTAGGACGCAATTGGACCCAATATACGACATTCATTCATTTGTCATCGTCACTGAATGTAACAAAATGGGTCCGGACCATTAGGACTCGTCAGTCCGGAAATCCGATTTGAGCGCAGTTCTCTATTCTGAATCTTCTAATATCCTGAAATAAGTTAATTAATAAAGTCAGTTATATAGGAATTTTTTTACAATAATACGTGGTGGTTAGATCTTAAATTTAAAAACACTTTGGTGCCTGGTTCAAACCCCGGTGTGTACAAATGAGTTTTTTAATCTAAAAAAATATGTACATTTATTTAACAATGCCATTATAGTGCCTCGGAGAGCACGTTAAGCTGTCGGACCCAGTTTACTATACCAACTTGTAAACTGCATAAAGATGGGCAATTGAGTCTATCCAAACATCGCGACGATATATATGGATAGACTCGTACCATCGACTACGACGAGGTGGGATTAAAAACCCCTCCTCTGAGTACCCTGAGATGGTCTCAGGGCGCCGTAAGCCACCCGTGATCATATTTTTTTTTTTACAATAATCCTTAGTACATTTCCTGTCTTTTGGCGACAATTTGGTCCAGACGCAAGTACAGACCTACTTCCATATAAGACCTCGTGTACTGGGTCTAACCTTTGACTTAGTATCCAGAGGTCGTGGATTCGTTTTGCACACATGGCAATACAATATTAATACGTTTTTATGTATAGTTCGCCTTGATCTGAGCACAAGTCTAAAAACCGTAGTGCTTTTCTCTAACTCGGCGTAACTGATAACAAGGTTAAGCACATGACAACAAGGCTTGACCTAGGATGGGTGAGCGCTTTATACAACGAGGCTATACTATCATAAACATATAGCGTTCTTGCTCCGCCAGTGAGTTTGGGCGGCCTATTAGAAATTCCATTTACATATGTAGTGTTTGTTCGCCATGTATTAGGCGCCTACAAATAGTGATTCAGATTTGTCGCGTTGTGGTTTGTTATAAAGTTCCAACGCCTTTTTTTACGTGGCTTAGTGCTTTTGATTCAACATCGTAGTTATTGCATTCCTTGGGTACTCAGGGATCTCGACGCTGAAGCACCACAACAAGCTATTCGGTGAGTTTAGATTTTAAGTTTTGCGGTGCGAATCGCACCCGTGTAAGAAGCCTGGACGAGGTTTGTTTCCCGGCTTCTCGCACATTTCTGGTAGCAGTGCGTGGTTAGTACACATTCTAGCACATTTTGTTAGTGGGTTTTATAATTTACCCATCTGTGCTAATTTTGATAGTGTGTATAACCTCAAATTATTTGTTTCTAGCTCAGTTTAGAAACTAGTTTGTTGGCTGAAGGGCAACTATTTGATTGTTCGTGCCCTTTTAGATTCGGGTGCCCAGGGTTGCATTGTTTCGGCTTGGTTAGCGAGTAGCCTATGCCTAGGTTTGAATCCTCAACGGCATTCTGTTCGGGGAGTTGGTAATGTGAAAGTTGAGAATTTGATTGGTAACACCACTTTCACATTCTCCCCGTTCTCGGTTTCCTGTCCGAGCATCACTGCTTCGGCAATAGTATTAGAAAAATATATTGGGTCAACACCCCTAGGTAAATTTGTCCCCAGCTGTGGTGACCCTGACAAGGGGTTTGTGTTTAGCTGACCCCACCTTCGACATTCCGGGACCAATTGATTTGTTGCTTGGTGCCGATGTTTTGGGAATGTTGCTCCTAGGTACGCCTCGTAGCGATCTCCACAATCTTGGGATCTGTTATAATGGGCCCAACCCATGTTCTTCCCTCACCTGTTGTTGATAACCGTTTTGTTGACATTTGTCTTTCTCTTTCTGAGGCAGTTCAGAGATTTTGGGAAGTGGAGGAGCCCCCGGCTAATACGAAGGTCAATCCTGTTAATCATGAATGTGAATTGTTCTTCTAGAATAATACTGGTCGTTTAGATTCTGGTCGTTTTTACACCAGACTTCCTTTTCTCCCCTCACGACCTCCATTGGGTGCATCGAGGAGTCTTGCTGAGAAAAGGTTGGTGTCCATGGAGAATCGCATGAGGCGTGACCCTGTCTTCCGCAAGAAGTACATTGAGCTCATGCTGGAGTATGAGGTTTTGGGACACATGACGGTCTCAAACTTGGACTGGCGTTCAGTGGATTAAACGCTTTATTTTTAATTGTCGACAACCCCGGGAGAAACGCCAATCGCCAGTCCTCACACCATGTGAACGGAAGGACTCGCTTTTATATTGGATTAAGGTTGTTCAGGACGATCAGTTTAAGACTGAAATTGAGACACTGCGAGCTGGACGTTGTAAGCTCAAGGGAGCAATTGGACGCCTAAATGCGTTTTTTGATGATTTGGGCCTCCTTCGTGTTGGAGGAAGACTTCGGAATGCCAATTTTCCCTTTGGAGCTCGTCACCCCCTGTTGCTCCCTAATTCTGGTCACTTGGTGAATTTGTTGGTTGCTGATCACCACATCAAGAACTCGCATGCAGGCTGTAATGCTTTGTTGGCCATCTTACAGCGCGAATATTGAATTCTGTCCGCCAGACGAGTCATACGAAGTGTGATTTTCCGATGCGTGCCTTGTTACAGACTCAAGACTACTACCATGCAGCCTCAAATGGGAGATCTGCCATCGGACCGTGTGAATGAGTCTCGTTCCTTTGCTGGCGTGGGTACAGATTTTGCTGGCCCGTTCTCTGTGAAAGTGTCACACCTCAGGAACGCTAAAATTGTTAAGGCCTATTTGTGTGTCTTTGTATGTCTGTCCACCAAAGCCGTTCATTTAGAATTGGTTTCTGCCCTAAGCACTGAAGCCTTCGTCGCTATCCTTGGTAGATTTGTGTCCCGCCGTGGTTTGCCATCGTTGATCCGGTCCGATTGTGGAACAAACTACAAGGGCACCGACTGTTATTTAGATGATGTATATAAATTTGTAGCAGATAATCATAATGTAATTGGAACTGCACTCTCCCAACGTGCAACCAGATGGCTTTTTGATCCACCAGTATGTCCACATTGGGGAGGAATATTTGAAGCTGTTGTTAAGGCTGCCATAACTCACTTACGTAGGGTGATAGGAGAAACCGTCAGAGATGTGAAGTGTACTCGACTGTCGCGATTTGAATTGATTCAGCAGATGACCCAGCATTTCTGGCATCGCTGGTCGCTCGAATACCTTCACATATTGCAGCAACGCGTGAAGTGGACTGATAAGACGGACCCTCCAAAGATAGGAGACCTCGTCCTTGTTAAGTATTCTAACTATCCGCTCCTGGAACCAAGTTAAGAATGCGCCCCCTTCTCCAATGCAACGGGGACAGCATTGGAGAAGGGGGCGCATTCTTAACTTGGTTCCAGGAGCGGATGGAGTGCCTCGTTTTGCTGAGGTTATGGTTGGAGATTCCGTTTTGAAGAGAGCGGTGGCAACACTCTCCCGTTTGCCCGTGTACGTTTTGACAGGTGTTAACTTGCAAGTCAGTCTAGAAAAAATGGTGAATTAATTGTTAGAGTTGGTATAATTATTTGTTATTGTGAATAGCGTTCTTGCACCGCCAGTGAGTTTGGGCGGCCTATTAGAAATCCCATTTACATATGTAGTGTTTGTTCGCCATGTATTAGGCGCCTACAAATAGTGATTTAGTTTGTTATATGGTTCCAACGCCTTATTTTGCGTGGCTTAGTGCTTTTGGTTCAACATCGAAGTTATTGCAGCCCTTGGGTACCCAGGGATCTCAACGCTGAAGCACCACAACAAGCCATTCGGTGAGTTTAGATTTTTAGTTTTGCAGTGCGAATCGCACCCGTGTAAGAAGCCTGGACGAGGTTTGTTTCCCGACTTCTCGCACAACAAGGAATAGTGTAAAATGCTCTAACGAGTCTCGGAGCCGATTTTGATAAAAACTAAAACTTTAGTTTTTATTAAAATTGACCCCGAGACACCTTTGAGCATCCTTGTAATTTAGGATTTGGCCTTGAAGGCACACTTGAAAAATTCACCTGTATACTCGGCCACCGGTTTATATATAAAATATATATGTTTTATAAAATATTATGTATTCGTATAGTCATAAAAAACCATAATATAACGGGGCAAAGGTAGTATTTCCCAAGTATTTAACGCTATTAGTTGGAATAAGCGATCGTTTGTCATCGTCACTGACTGACACAAGTGGGTCCGGACAATTAGAGGCCTCTTGTTCTTATCCGGAAATCCGATTTGGACTTCTCTATGCGTCAAAATCATGAAATAGGTTAGTTAATGAGGTCAATAAATATATCCAACTTATATGCATGGTGATTTTGAAAGGCCTTACTTTGGGCAAATATGAGGCTCTACTAATCAATTCGAACAACTTTTTCCAAGAAACCATGTTATTGTGTCAAGAAACCATGTTATTGTGTCAAGAAACCATGTCAATGTGTCAAATAAAAAAAGGGGCTTATGTTGGCACTGGCCAAGAATATTATTTATAAAAAGTAAAACAAAATTATAAATCAATCAAATAAATAGAATTGTCAAATTACTAGAATCAAGTGGTTTCTTTTCTCACAACATTTGATATGTTATCATAAAAATCATCATCAACCGCAGCATATAGGGGTAGCGGTGTACTGCTCGTAGCTGATCATAGCGAGTGGTTATTGCAACAGCATATCCATTTTTTTTTTTATTGGAGCACGGCATGTGACCTTGTACCTGACGATCTACCTGATAGTGAGCAGACCTACATAGTCCATGAATGGGGTCGACCTATAATTGTTCTGAAACAACGTTGATCGCTCCTATTATGCCGGCTAAATGATGCGATTACGGGCGGCGATATACTCGCTGCCTTATCGTCAATCCAACCACCAATTTCGAAACCGCACCCTGAAAAGAGACTACCACCTCGACAAGAAATCAATGCGTAGGTAATCTCCTAAAAGCCGGTAAACCCACACACTAAAACCGAAACAGGACTAGGTAACTTGACGGTTTTTAACATTACGTTTATATGGTTCCAAAGAAAAAGTTGTTCATATTATTATTATAACAAAACAAAAAATCTAGCTGAAATTACTTTTTTTATTATATTTATACATAAAAGTTTTTAAAAATCTGTATACCCGGTTAGGTATGTCTGAGGTATACATAGGTATACTACGTATAGTAAAACCAAATCACGGAGCCATTAGCGACCACGCGCCGGATATCCGCGTATCGAATTGTACTCACTAACAATTACCTTCTCGTTATATTCTGTCTGACTGACTACCTACATACCAGACATGTATGTTGAATTTGCCTTATACAAAGATATAGATATATTTTGTACTAATAGCGTCGATTGAATTTTGCGTATGAAATTTGCGTGCTTCAATTTCATTAGAGAAAGCCATAACTAAGGCTCGCTAATAAGTATTATTCTATTTTTATTTTGTAGTAAGACATGTTACTGAAAATCCACCTGATGATAAGTGATAATATAAAGTTGCCAACCGAAGAATAATAATAATAATATATAGGTACTTATAAAGGACATATTTATCCAGATGAATATTATTAAATTTGTGTAATTATTAAAAATGTCACAACTAACCTAAGTTTGTCTACAAGAAACAGTGATACTGGTATATATGTATACATATGTATTATATATATTTTATAAACACCCAAATGATTGTAAACTTTACCTACAGAAAAACGTACTAATTAATATTGATTATTCATAAATGGTAATCGAACCCACGACTCCGGACACAACGCTAAAGGCGCAACCATTAGACCACACTACAGTTGGTTAAAACCACTATGAACTTATTCACGGGAAGACGCACGATGGCAGTACAATTCACTTTTTTGTTGTGCGATAAGATCCGCCAAATATTTTTAGGAGCCTATCGCTATGATTTTAGTCGAGGTAACAGTCTTATTTTATGGTGCGGTTACCAAACGAGTTGATTTGACGATAAAGCAGCATATCTTTTACGGGAACTCAATGGAAAGGGAAGGATGAGATAGAAATGCTTTTCAGAGCATTGATAGAGAAGGTAGATTACACTCGACGACGTGATCTCTCTACGAAGGAAGAGTTCTAAGTTTTGGACAGCTTGTCGTCGTTGATTATTCAAATTGGATGCCTCTGCAGAACATAGAGAATATCCAGGCATTTAAAGTGCTTTAATTCTACCTTATCTATGCTTTCCATGAGGCACGTTTGTATTAAAACGCGTTCCTTGTCAATTATTAAAAAAATATTCACACTAGATGTTTTATTAAGTAGCTTTTTAATTTTTTATTAAAGATTCCTGGCATGGATACTATGTCTTTCAGCCTATTAGGTAGCAATGAAAGAAATGTTGCCACTTTTGAAAAATACATTACCCAAAATATCAGGAAAAATAATAAAGTCAATAAGGGTTCTTTCAGAGAATGATTACATATGAGATGTGAGAATTTTAGGCGCCATTTTGGTACACACTTTTTGCATGTTTAAATTTTTATGTAAAATTTTTCCGTACGGATTCCTTATACTACAGTTTCAGCATCGCACAAATAGACACACATTTTCACTTTTTGATGTTTCTGACAAACAGTGCAGCCAACATCCCGGCTAAGGGTTAACTCGTTGAACGCTACTCTTTACGTGAAACGCACATAGAATCTGACTCTTACTTTTTTTTGTTGTATTTACTAGTGAAAAGTGTCAGATGTTAGGAGTGTACATTTTGCGTATAATTAATTAGCAAGGTCGATATTTTATTAGCAAGAACGGGGATATTATTGCAAATGAAACGTAAGTAATGAAAAATCTAAACAGACGTGTGATTAAAATAAAAGGTCACGGGTGCCTTATGGCGCCGGAGACCGTCTCAGGGTACCCAGCGGTGGAGTTTTATTCCCACCTCGCCGTAGTCTGTGGTACAAGCTCTACACCGAAAAAGTGTGCTCATACTAGTTAATTTAATAACCCATCTATACACAATTTCACAACTTTCTATAGTTAAACTAAGCAGCTTAACGTGCTCTCCGAGGCACTATTAGTGGGGTTGTCGAAGAACACTATATAGCTAGTCTTTCTTTTAATAACTAAAAAAAGAGATTATAAACATTTACTAACAGCGTTTATAAAGCTGTACGCTCAGCATTGTTATTTTTTTTTGTTATCTAAGTATAAAGTGTGTTTTTAAATTAACGCGGCCCCAGCCTAGTGGTTAAGTCACTGCGCAACTGATAACAAGGTTAAGCAGATGACAACAAGACCGGCCTGGGATGGGTGACCGCTTTATACAACGAGGACGAGGCTATTTCATCATAAACACCGCAACAAGCTCGCCACTTGTTAGGTGTTGCCTCCGAATACCATCGGCGAAATGAGGATGGGTTAATCCCTCCGCTGGGACCCTGAGGCCATTTAAACGGTTCTCGGGAGCCAAATTGGCACCCGTGATGGTATTTATTTTTATTTATTAAATTAACGCAAAAACTAAAATATATTTATTTTTGATTAGTAATTAACTCGATTTTAATAATAAAGTTGTAGGAATATTAATAACTATAATAACTTTTTATTTTTAGTTCAACCAGTTCAGTTGGTTACTGAAATAATAATTTTCTTTCTGAAATCAAGCTTGTTTAGATTATCCCCTCATTTTTATATATTGTACGCGAACAGCATTCAATTGGCATTCGAACAAATTGCCAAACTGATATCCCAAACAGATATATATATATATATATATATGCATGCGTATGTATGAGTGGGTGTGTGTATGTATGTATGCATGTATAGCCTCCTTTATGCCAGATTGAACATTGCGACGGATTTACCGGGCTTATGCAGTGGAGCATTATTTTTGGTAAAGCGATTATGCTAATGGTATAATTATTATGAATATTATGAGATTGCTATGAAATTGCTAAATTGTGAAATGTGTGACTGCAAACAGATTACTGAAATCTTAAAGATTAAATTACATATATTATAAATGTTACTAGTAAATAATGTATGAAATTAAAAAATGTATAAAAAAATTGATCCTTTTTTAATCAGATATGGACAATTAATGAATTTATATACAAATAATAACGAATAGATATTACGTGGTTGCCGAGTTGGTTAGACCTTGTACTTATAATCGCTTAGGTCCCTGGTTCGAATCCCGGTGTGTACCAATGAGTTTTTAATTAAAAAAATTATGTACATTTGTTTGACAACACCACTATAGTGCCTCGGAGAGCACGTTAAGCTGTCGGTCCCAGGTTCGCTATACCAACTTGTGAAACTGTTTATAGATGGGTTATTGAGTCTATTCAAAACATCGCGACGACCTAGCCACCTGTTCGGTGTAGACTCATACCATCGGCTACGACGAGGTGGGATTAAAACCCCTCCGCTGGGTACCCTGGGGCCGTCTAGGCGGTCTCGGGCGCCGTAGGCACCCGTGATGATATGTATGTATGTATGTAGATATTATATTACAAGTTTTCGATGTACTATTAAAATTTATATTATAATTCAGACAATTAGTAATGTTTCAGTTTTAGTCTGTGGGTTCACTGCTTTTCAGGAAACTATTACACCGATTTTTTTAGAGTTTATAATCAATTAGATGCCTGACCCGGCTTTTAATAAAATGAGACCAAATCATCCTTTTACAGTACGACTATTGAATGATAATGACCGCCTCCGTAGACCAGTGGTTGCGCCTTTAGCGTTGTATCCGGAGGTCGTGGGTTCGATTCCCTTCCATGGCAAAAAAAATATTAGTACGTTTTTCTGTACAGTTTATCATGGTCTGGGTGTTTATAAAATATAATATGTATTATATCGTTGTTTCTGGTACACATAGTACAAGCTTAGAGCTTAGTTTGTGACCAGATCAATATGTGTAAGTTGTCCTACATATTATTATATAAAATGACAATGATATAATTTCCACCATAATTTATGTTTTTTTTTTTTCTGTGCTGTTTTTATTTTCCATTTCCCAATACATATTTTGTATGCATCTAATAACTATTATTACCTTTGCACTTAGATATTTCTGACTAAGTTATTCACAAAGTCTATAATAACTCAATAGGCGAAGGTAATTAATGCTAGACATGAATTGTTCAATCCAGGCAAATACGCGCAATATTTTTGTTCAAAATAGATCCTTAAACCTTTGAAATAGAGTTCATTCTTTAAACGGTTTGTAAGGTATAGGTATACAAAGGTACTCTCGGGCTTTATGGTCAGTTATTGAGATGTACATTGAACAAGGGGTTTGATTCTATTTAGCTATACGTCGGTACGGGGATGCAATACTACTGAATAAATGAACAGAGGGGCTTTGTAGATGCGCCTTGTAATTGATAAAGCGAGGAACAATAACAATTCTGTATGGTTGTATGATTAATATGTATTAAGGCACTAGACGGTGATACGGCCCAACTTATGTTAAATCGTATTTTATGTTTTTTTTTAAATAATTATCTCATAAAGCCGGCAAGTGTTGCTCTTTGTAACTTTAAATATGCATCTAAAAATTTATATATTTTTATGCACCTTAATTAATATAATAATATAAACAAAATAGTGGTACTAAATAGTCTAGTAAAGTCTGGGTTGTTTATTAAGGCCCAAGCTGTTCTGATTTTTTCGAAAAACCATGTTGAATCATCACGGGTGCCTTACAGGCTTCCTTGATGGCTTCAGGGTACCCAGCGGAGGGGTTTTTAATCCCACTTCGTCGTAGACGATGGTATGAATCTACTCCGTACAAGTGGCTAACTCGTCGCGATGTTTTGGATAGACTCACTAACCCATCTTATACAGTTTCACTTGGTATAGTGAAACTGGGACCGACAGCTTAACGTGCTCTCCAAGGCACTATAGTGGTGTTGTTAAACAAATGTACATATTTTTTTAGATTAAAAATTCATTGGTACCCACCGGGGTTTGAACCAGGGACCTAAGTGTTTTTAAGTCTAATGCCTAACTCGACCACCACGTATAAACCATGAAACGAATATAAATAATTTATTAGGTGCATTTAAATGAAAACACTTATCAATTTATACTTATATTAGGTATATAATTTCTGTAGGAATAATATTTTTTAAACCAAATTAACTTTTAACACAAACGTATTTATTATCCGCGCTTTTTAATTTAAAAAGAAATATTAAAGATATGGATTATACTGGATTGGTTATAACTGTAGAATTTCAGAGTACTATCATAACTTTTTGCTAACCGTGTTTACTATAGTCGCTAGTAATTGAAGTATAGATAAGGATCAACCAACAGGATCGCTTTATTTTTCAAAATTCCAGTTAATGGCGTGAATATTTCAGTTTAATTAAAAAAATCGAATAACAGCTGGTACTTTCGAATAAACTTATTCCATTTTCAACTTTAATTCGTTACTCATGGTAAGACTATAATGTAGAAAACTGTCAAAAACAAAATGTGTAATATTTTTTAGTTATATTATTTGTTTAGTGACAATCTTTAACTAATTTCTGTTAATCAAATATACACCCACCCACTTAAATCAACACACAAAGTAACAAATCTTAAACATTAAAACAATCGTCAAACAAATAATAGTAAACGATCTCGCTTTATCACGTCAAAGATCTCAGCTTCAAAAGCATTATACTGAAATCTATGAGCCGTCCTCATAATAGTTATGGCCTTGTTTATACCAACAAAGAGCTTTCAGAGTCCTCGAAAGCCTCCAGAAAAAATATATTTTTCCTCTTCTTCTACTCGAGCTTAAAATGTAGATAGAGCAATCGTTTATTTTTTACAAGTTTCCAGATTTATGTAATGATCTTTGAAATATGCGTATACGAAATATATTAGTGGTGGCCGGGTTGGTCCTTAGACTTTAAAACACTTAGGTTCCTGGTTCAATCCCCAGTGTGTACCAAGTGGAGTTTTTTTTTTTCTAAAAATGTATGTACATTAATTGTTTAACAACACAACTATAGTGCCTCGGAGAACACGTTTAGCTGTCGGTCCAAGTTTCACTATACCAACTTGTGAATGTGTTTATAGATTGGTCATTGAGTCTATCCAAGCATCACGACTACTCATACCATCGGCTACGACGAGGTGGGATTAAAAACCCCTCCGCTGGGTACCCTGAGGTTGTCTAGGCAGTCTCGGGCGCCGTAAGGCACCCATGATGATATTTATTTATTTATATATCTTTGAAAATTTGCTAAAAAGCTATTAATAATTATATTTGGATCTTCAAGGGGTTCACAGGTGTGGAGCACAGCAATAATAAACTACTATATTTAATGTACTTCTTTTATTTAATTTACTTAGCACTCTTCACAAACTCCAGGAACCATTTTTTTTTTTTTTTACAGACTACTTAAGAATATACAGATTACTTAAGCGGAATAGACACATACAAAGATACTGATATTGGATTTCAACAAAAGCAGTGGCAAATCTGGGGCGAGGAGGACATAAAGTAGACTCGTTATTCAAGTTCGTCTCGTTGCTTAGCCAGCATAGTGGGAGCTAAATGTTTTTAAACAACAATGCAAATGTATTGATCGGTCAATTTAGGTTTGCTTACTATCAAGTACATAGATGCGAATTCACATACCGTACTCTAATAAATAATTTTAAGTAAAAAAAATACCCACTAAAAAAAAATATTTCCAATGGACTATTTTAGGTTAGCGGTGTCTATATTTTTGTCGTTACAATAGGTTCAGTAATTTTTCGTCTATTTCTTTCACCTCCGTTTATTCAACGCTCGTATTCTGGTAATATATTGTTGTTTTCTTGTTTCTTGCGTTTTTCTTTGGATATTTTTATCTTAAAAATGTATTTACTTTCGTCATAATATGTCAAAGAGGTTGTTATTCTGTATTGTAATCGCGATAAAGGATGAATTTCGTTCACAAATATACTGCCGGAACGCTCGCACGATAATTCGATACGCGAATGACAGAACAAAAAGTCAGCTTTTATTGCACGAAATTCTTCCTTCTTCGGTTTAAGGCCGTTCCTTCTAATTTTACCGCTTTTCGGTGCTTTAAGGGTTTTTTAAGCTGTATCTAATCTTATTTCATCATGGGAAAAAAAATAAAAAATACAGTGATATGAACTGGACCCTCCGTTACAAGTTGGTAGCTCAAAATTGTTATATTCATATTAAATTAAAGATAAAAAAATTACAAAAATATTAGGATGCTGCATCTTCTTTTATACTAAACTATTTACCAATACAAAAATTACACCGATAGAAGGAGAATTAAAAAACGAATCATTCCATTGTTTTTTTTTTTTTTTTATTGTTTTCCATCGTGTTTAATATAATTTTGCTACTTTTTCGTGCGACAGCGGTCGGAATCAATCAGCTGTTATGCGCTTCGATAGTCTAGGCCCTAGACTCTCAAGACTGCCCCTATAGCCCCTATACTCTTGGGGCTATAGGGGCAGCTTCTTGAAGTTCAATTTTGTTTAAATTAAAAACATAAACTGACCGGTCAGTCGGGTATGGCCTCAATGTCGTTTTTTTTTTAATATTACATTATATATTATACATTATTATACATACATTATATACATAGTATATACATATATATACTATATTATACATTAAGAAAGTGCGAAGAAAGATTTTCGTGCGATGCCAGCAGCAGCTGACATTTTGTTGCGAAACTCTACTGTGCAACCTTTTATTCCGTATTAATTTATGTTTCGTTCCATATTTGAATTAATTGCGTGCAATCCCTAATTTAAAATCAAATTCGCGATTGATAATTTTTCCGACATTTTAAATTATAACTAATAATCAGAATTAAGTCCAAACTATAGAAATAGTTTAAAAATAAGTAAAAGCTTTATTTTGATACTCCATGACACAAATTATTATTCCCAATTTTATTAGCAAATTATATATTTTTTTTTATATTTGTCAGGTTCAGGTGAAAAAAAAAACCAGAATTAAGTCCACACTATAGAAATAGTTTAACAATAAGTAACAGCTTTATTTTGATACTCCGACACAAGTTATTATTCCTAATTTTTTTTCACCTGAACCTGACAAATATAAAAAAAAAAAATTTGCTAAAATTGGGAATAATAATTTGTGTCATGAAATACCAAAATAAAGCTGTTACCTATTTTTAAACTATTTCTATAGTTTAAACTTAATTCTGATTATTAGTTATAATTTAAAATGTCGGAAAAATTATCAATCGCGAATTTGATTTTAAATTAGGGATTGCACGCAATTAATTCAAATATGGAACGAAAAAATTCTAATATGGAACGAAACATAAATTTAATTACCGTAATATATATATATCTACTGATCATCGGACCAGTAGATAATGCGCACTCCATGGGTTTCTTTTAAAAGAGATCGGGTTGGAAAACTTAGACATAAAAAAGAAAAAGAATGGAAATAATGAGTAATAAATAAACGATATACCAGAACTAAGAAACCACGTCACAAAACAAATTGTAAAAGATTTAACAGACTATGCAAATTAAAAGTCCCTGAAATCGGTGTAATAAATAATCTTATATGAGAACAGTTATGTGTAAGTTATATATCATACGCGATGAAAAAAGGGGCGAGGTGGTAGTCTCCCTTCAGGGTGCGGTTACGAAACGAGCGGTTAATTTGACGGTAAAGCAGTGAAGATATTAAAATATACTCGTAATGCCAATTTGTCTTTGTCGCCGCCCTTTTTGTAACCGCATTATCTAAACGGCGTTGACTTGAGTAAAAAGTCAATCAGTCACTAATGACTGAAAGATAAGATTTATTATGAGCAATTATGAGTAACATTTTACGTTTATGTCATTAAAACTGACCTACAGAATTAAATGTTTTTTTTTTTTTAGTTAGAAACCTCTAAACTCTAAACCGCGAAAAGATACACGAAATTGCGATCAAAAATAATAAGAAGAAATACGAAATATAACCTATTACGAAACCTTCAGATTAAAAAAGAGATTCTAAATTCAAATTTTACGTTCAGTAAACACTAATTTAATCGGTTATTGGGGGTCGAACCCGGAAGTCCAACTTTCTATTAAAGATTGATGTCTTTCAGAGTTATTCGGGTAGCCCATGGTAATACAATTTAAAGTTTTCGAGCCCACATGAGCCTCCGTCTGTTTCCATGGCAACGCCCTCGCATTCCCACTCTGTGAAATTGTATACGAAAACCCGGTAAACGCACATAAACGTACAAATATCAACATCAAAAGGATACAGAGCGAATCCTTTTAAAATTTAATCCTACAAAGTAGACCTATCTTATTGCGTTACTTATTCTTTTTAGGTTTAAAATAGAAGGTTTTAATAAAAAATTTGAGCCCCAATGTTCATTCATAATAGGGAATTAGTATTTTCTAAATAGGTGTACCTACTCGGCACAAACACCAAGTATGGAATATATATATGATATAGGAATATCTTTTTTTACATAAATCTCTCAATCAATTTAGTACGTTTTTCTCGTAAACTTCTCCATGGTGGATGTTTTTAAAATATAAAATGTATTTAGTTTATACTTAAAATACAAGCCTTAGAGCTTAGTTTGCGACCAGGGAAATATGTGTAAAATGCCCTACATATTATTATTATTCTACAATGTTAAGACAACTTACGGAAAACAATTATTAATATATTTTATTGTTCATAATTTGCTATACCTAATAATATATTAAAATAAACAATCCCAAATTAAAAATAATTAAACATTTGACGATATATTTTCGATTCTTTATTATTTTTATTTTTTTAGAAAAAGTTAGCATTTCCAATTTTTTGAAACAATATTTTATAAATTTTTAAATTTTGACTAAATCCCTAATAAAGGAATAAAAACTAGTAGGTAAAACTAATCCTAAGCTTTATCCTATGTAGTTTCATCAACAACCCAGTTGTGAAAAAATGGTGCAAGTTATAAATAATTGGATTGGATTTGCTTTCGCAAGAGTCAATACAATTATAACAAATATTATATAAATAATATTTTTCACAAACCATAAAAATATATTATAAATATTATTTTTTTATTATTGACATTATTAAAACAAAATACTTTAAATAAATATTTGTTTAACAATAAACTATTAATATCACCAAAAAGGAGCAAACAAATATTTAGAATCGAAATTCAAAAATACTCGAGTATTTCAAATAGCAGAAATATATCACACGCCGGGCAATGAAAAAAGAATCTACCGGGAAAGCGTAGAATAGATACGAGTACATATACGTACAACAGCACACTAAACTACATTTTAACATACACAATAAAAGAAATACAACATAGAAATTTAAACCTTAACAATAAACTATAAGGTTTAAATTAGTGTTGGTTGTTTGTGGGTGTTTCACCAGTTTTGTTGCTGAACGAATTTGAATTTGCGGAATCCACCCTCTTTATTTACAGCCGGGATTTTGTGATTTTGCCCGGGGTTCGGGTCAAAACTGGGCAGACTGGTTGATGCACTTTGCGCATACTGCCTCGAGGTGAATAGCATGTAGTGAAATTTCGTTTTTATGAACTTTTTCAGGGCGCTTTCACTGTGGGTAATTGGTTGTAACCATTGAGACTAGAAGTTCGTTTAGCTGCACTTTTATTAAGTTATACCTTTAGAATTTTGTTTGAAAATTGGCGAAGAGCTTTTATATAGCTAGTTAATTAATCACATTTTTATATGTAGTACCTAATATTTTATATTTTTATAAATAAATAAATATCATCACGGGTGCCTTACGACGCTCAAGACCCACCTCGTTGCCGATGGTATGAGCCTACAACGAACAAGTGGCTATCTCGTCGCGATGTTTTGATAAACTCAGTGACCCATCTATGAACAGTTTCACAATTCGATATAGTGAAACTGGGATCGACAGCCTAACGTTTTTCTCTGAGTGTACATAATTATTTTTTAATGTTAACAATTACATTAAAAACTAATTGGTACACAACGGGGTTACACGGTACACTCGACCATCACCAAATATATTATATACCATTTATATTTTTATTTGTTGTATTTTCACTTATAACTTTTTTCTTTTATTAATACAGTTGTAATAATCCACATTAAAAAGGTTAACTCTAATTCGATTGTATCTTAAAGTAGAGTTAACCCATTACGCATAAAATTTTACAAAAAAAAACGTGAAAATTTTTCCGATTTTATTTTTTAATAACATAGTGTTAATCTTCGAAATTTGCGGACCCGTTTTCCAAAAAAAAACTTATTGAACGAAAAGAAATATGACTGCTAAAAATGTAAACGTACAAGTCCAGGTTTTTTACCTATCTACCTTTTCAACTGCAGGATTTTATATCAACTTCCAACTTAGAAAACAAAAAGAAATTTTCAACAATTTTAGACAAAGAAAATGATTCTTATCCGAACACCGATGTCGAGATTTTCTTCTATCTCAAACAATTCTAGCGAAAAATAGAGTCTGTATAAATCCCCGGCTTACCGGGTGGCCCGTCGATCGCAGCGCCCCCTACTGGCTCTGATCGATGGCTCGAAGTACCCAAAGTACTTTTATTCTATTTTCAATATAGTCGTAAATATCTTTATATTTTTTTGTATTTTTTTATGCTACTGTACTGAAAGTGAAAGTTAGTGTTGCTATATTTTTATTATGTTGCTATTTATATAAATGTCAAAACAAAATACGTTGTGGCCGAGTTGGTTAGACCTTGGACCTACACAAACACTTGGGTCCCTGGTTCGAATCCCAGTGTGTACCAATGAGTTTTTATTTTTTTTTAAATGTACATTTGTTTGACAACACCACTATAGTGCCTCGGGCAGCACGTTAAGCTGTCGGTCTCGGTTTCACTATACCAACTTGTGAAACTATTTATAGATGGGCTATTGAGTTTATTCAAAACATCGCGACGAGCTAGCCACTTGTTCGGTGTAGACTCATACTGATATAAATCCAATAAAACTACAATAATAAGATAATTCAGAACAACTTGGTTTATTTGACAAATCATAAACTATTTTTCCTCGGTGACACGTTTGACAACTACATTTCAAAATACTTTCTTTTTAATAATATAGTCATTTTCTACATCCTCCCCACCTTGCAATTTAATTAAAACTACATAAATTGCAACCAATAATTTAATTAAACCAAACGTAGAAAACCATTACTTCGAATAGCTTTACCAGTCATCGATAGCAGCTGTCAACTATTAATGACAGATAAATAATAATAAAACTTGAATACGTAACGAAAATAAAACTAACCTCAGTAAATAAAACTAACCTCAGTAAATAAAACACTAATTAACAAACCAACCTTTATATTATTACATAATGTTACGTCTACAAATCAAGACGATTAGGTGCTCTTATAATTCTACCACTTCTAGACTTCTGTTATGTTATGATGTCTTCCTTTGCATCGTCGTTTAAGGAAACTTCGAGTGGATATAATTTCTGAAATGGACGTATCTTTTGTCCCATTGCAGTTTTTACTTTAGCCACTCTAGCATGTTCATCTCTTCCAGGATATATTTCGAGTACTACACCTAAAGGCCATTTAATTCTTTTATCTTCGGTCTCTATTAACACAACGTCGCCAATTTTCAATGTGCCTTTATTTTTGGAAACCTTTTGAGTTAATAAAGATAAATATTCACTTCTAAATCTACTTCTAAAATCTGTTCTTATTTTGTGTAAATATTTCAATCTACTACTTAATGAATTATATTCAATATTATGTAAATCCGGTAATTCTGAATTAGAAATACCTTGCAAAAAACAATTCGGTGTCAGTGCCTTGAGATTATCTGGATCATCTCCAATATAAGTTAAAGGTCTTGAATTCATAGTCCCTTCACAATTTGTCAGAACAGTCTCCAACTCTTGATAATCAAGGCTTGCTTGCCCTAAAATTCTTCTCAATATTTCTTTTAATGTACGTATCAATCTCTCCCACCAACCTCCCCACCAGGGAGCACTGGGAGGATTAAATCGACACTTCAACTTCTTAGTACACGAAAACTCAGCTATTTTACTCCAATCTACATTTTTAGATGTCCCTCCAAACCAACAAAATTAGTGCCATTATCCGTATAAATTACCTCAGGTCTTCCTCTCCTTGCTATAAAACGTCTGAGTGCCATCAAAAAAGTGTCCGTGGATAATGATAAAGTCAACTCTAAATGTACTGCGCGATACACAGCACATGTAAATAATATTATCCAACATTTAATTCCTGCCTTTAAAATTAACGGACCAGCCAAATCAATACCTGTAACCTCGAAAGCCTTGGCGTTTTTTATTCTATTCTCAGGTAAAGGAGCTGGGTTGTACAGGTTTCTGCCTATGTCGTTTACAAACAACACATTCCGAAATAATCTTCTTAGACAATCTTCTTATACCAACAATCCAATAAAATTCTCTTAAATTTGACATTAAAACTTGTACACCGGCATGTTGTAGTTCCCGATGCTTATCTCTTACCAATGTCATAATAATATGATTGTTGCTCAGCAATAAAATAGGCGATTTTAAATGTTCAACTTCTTCTCTATACGTTAATCTAGTTTTAACTCTTAGTATACCCTCCAAATCAATAAAAGTTGTTATACCAAAAGCTTTTTTCTTCTGTTTATTAAAATCGATAAAATACTCTATCTGAATCAACTTCAATAATATTTTCTCAGCGTTCAAGTATTCTTCTACATCTATATTCTTTTCATATTTAACTATTTCATTATTTACTTTATTCTTCTATCCGTGCAAACATATTTACAGTTTTTATATAAGTAGAAAAATAATTTAATCCTTCACAAAACTGATTCTGTGATAATACAGATTGACATATTATAGTTTAACATTTTTCTTTATTAGCCTCTTCAAAATTATGTACAACTCTTGTAATTGGCCATTCATTTTTATTAAACATTAGCCATTTCGGACCATTACACCAATCACATTTAATTAGAATATCAGCAGATACATCCCCTAGATAGTATATCAGCTGGATTTTCTATCCCAGAAATATAATACCAATCTTTCCGACTACTATTATTCTTTGTTGGAGCAACTCTTGCTTTGGCGCACACCAATCGAACTGAAACATAATTATTATAACTAGCACGTAAATATATTACAGCTCCATAAGCCACTTGACTCGCATCACAAAATATATGTAAATATTTCTCAGCCTTATCAAAATTAATAGTAGTTAGTCTTCTCGGTATACTATATTCATTCAAAAACTTTAATTTGACTATCCATGTTTTGAACTCTTTACTTATTTTATCATTTAGTTCTTCATCCCATGAAACTTTACTCATCCAAGCCTTTTGTAATAAAATTTTAGGAATTAATGTTATTGGACTTGTGAATCCCACAGGGTCATAAATTCTTTATGCATAAGATAATAAATTACGTTTCGTTACTATATTTACATCATTATTCTCAGTTACATAATTACAACGTAATGTATCTACAACAGTATCCCAAAATAAACCTAAAATTGTTGTCATACCTGTATTATTAGAAATCATTGGAGCAGTTACCCATCCTCTTAATTCAAATTCACCCAACTCCATTAAATAATTAGCTTCCTTCATAAATTTATTTACCTCTTCTTTTGTTTCGAAACTTGTTATACAATTATCTACATAAAAACTGTGCTTTAAAATTTTTGCTGTCTTCTTTAATTCTTCAGGCGCTTTTTCTAAATGTAATAATGTAGTAATGTCGCTGAAAGTAAAAACGGGCTACAAGAGATACCAAAAACAACACGACAATGTCGGTACACTATTAACTCTTTTTTATTATAATCACGCCACCAAATAAAACGTAAATTAGAAGATCGCGATTCTGGTTTTAAAGATATTTGTAAAAAAGCACGTTTGATATCCAATGAAACACCTAAGGCAACATTATTAATAAATTTGGAATTCTCTCTAATAAATTAATACCCTTACTTAAACATGAATTTAACGAAATCCTACTATCCCTACTATCTTTATTGCTTGAGAGTAATTAATACCGGACGGCGGAAAACTTTCAATTAGACTCCATGCGCTCGACCCGGGTTCCATTGCCTGTGATAAATATTGGAACTTATCATCTTCATCCATATCCTCATCGGCATCGATCTTTTTAAACTGGCCTCAAAACTTAAGCCAGTTCCTCACATTACCGTCGAACTTTTGTAAATGTAATGTGGGGAGCTTAAAATGCCTTTTTAATTTAATATTTTGGCTGCAATCGCTACAATTACTCGCACGATGAGAATTTACTGATAAACAGTCATCCTTCTTACATAAATTTGACTCGTGTTGGAATACGACCTCCTCATATAACATTTTTTGTTACATCCAACGTGCATTGTACTCTTCGGTCAATTCTGAGTCCTCGATAATTTTTTTTTTGTTAAACTTACTTTCTTCCAATGATAGCCATTCTTCTTTAATACTACTCTCTATTTTGAACAGCTCACCATATTTATCCGACAAAATGCTAAAAATTATCTTTACCTCGGTAACATTTTGCGGATCCTTTTGAAGAAGGTCATCCAAATTGTTCGAATAATCTCCGAGCAATAGTGCGCTCCCTCAATAATGGTGATTCCATCTTAAGTATTCACCCCACAAACTTTATTATCATTTTCTGCAGATGACCACGGTCGCCAAATGATATAAATCCAATAAAACTACAATAATAAGATAATTCTGAACAACTTTATTTGACAAATTATAATAACATATTTTTCCTCGGTGACACGTTTGACAACTACATTTCAAAATACTTTCTTTTTAATAATGTAATCATTTTCTACACATACCATCCGCTACGACTAGGTGGGATTAAAACGCCTCTAATGGGTACCCTGGGCCCGTCTAGGCGGTCCGAGCTCCGTAAGACACCCGTGATAGTAATAATAAGTCATTATTAATTCATGTTTCGGTTTGAGTCTGGCGGAGTGGGCTCACTGGTTTTCAGGAGATTTATATCAATTTCTTGTCGAGGAGGTAGTCTCCTTTCAGGTTGCGGTTACGTGGGTTAAATTGACAATAAGGCAGCGAGTATATTAAAATATACTCGTGATGCAACTTGTCGCCATCCATTTCGTAATCGCATCATTTAGCCGGCATCTTATCTTCTTATCTTATTAGTTTTGGGGCTGACATCAGTCAGACCACTTCGACCCAGTGGGATATTTTGTGTATTCTCCAGTCCTTTACACTTCACTCGTCCTTCCCATCCTCAAATATGTTGCTGAGATATTTGAGGACGTCCTCCAGTTTGAGGAGCCTATAGCTTTCCGGTTCCGGGTAAGTTGCAGGTATTTCATTCTGTGTATGGCCCTTGCATCGCACTGGCACAGTAGGTGCTGCATTGATTCTAGCTCATTAGAGCAAAATCTGCATCTGGGATTGTATGAAGATGTTTATTTGTCGTGTAATGTCCCGAAAAGATTCCCACCATTATCTGTGTTTTGTTAAACTTCCAGATCTTATTCAGACCTTTTGCCTTTGTACCAATGAATTTCTTGGAGTGTGTTAGGCGTGTTTTAATGCATTGTTTATTGTTATCTTCTCTCTTTCTTTCAGTTCGGCTGCCCTTCCATTTGCATACAGCTCCGCTTGGAAAACTGTAGGGTAATGGCCCATGTTTACAAGAATATCGTAACTTTTGGTATATATTCCTGCACCCATTCCTGATATCATCTTTGATACATTAAAACTAATCTTGACATATTCTAACAGTGTCAGCACACATTTCTAGAATCCTATCGAGATTTTTATTAATATCCATTTTGTGTGAACAGTTTGGGGCATATTTGGAAACACTATTTTGTAGACGATAGAGTGATTTCCTAGCTTCTATCTCTATTAACACGTGTAGAGGTTTCAGATTTAGTATAACCTCCATTGCTGCCGTCGGTGTTGAACTAAAGGCACCTGATATGGTCATATATGCCAATCGTTGGTATCGTATATCCACTTCATCACTGTTGACTTTAATCCCCATGTTCTGCCATATGCCGCTCGACACATAGCAGAGACTCTTATTGCCCTTTTAATTGTTATGTCAACATGTAGGCTCCATGTGAGATTTTTATCCAGAATGATTCCGAGATATTTTACAGTGGTCAAGCACTGTATTTGAGATCCGAATAGTTTTAATGATGTTAATCCCGCAAGATCTCTCTTCTTTGTATACAGCAATGCTGTTGTTTTGCTCGGGTTTATTAATAGATGTTGTATGTTACACCATTGTTCAATAGTTCCCAGTGCCTTTTGTGCTACTACCAATTGTTGTACCCACAAATTTTCCATTTATAAGTATAAAATAATAGGATACGCCGATGACCTAGTCATCGGCGTATCCTATTATTTTAAATACATTTATCTTAGTAAGAATTGAATCCATAATAAGGCTCCACAGTAAAGGTGAGAGCACTCCACCCTGTGGGCATCCTTTGGTTGTAGTTATCCTCATTTCCTCTCCTAGTGGTTTTTATATAACAATTCTACCCCTTAGCATATTTTATATTTATCTATAAATGGTTGGTTCTATGCCGTGTCTTTTTGAGGCACTATCGATCCCTTCAAAGGTTGTGCGATCAAATGCCCCTTCTATGTCTATGAATATGCCTACACATAGGTACTTCGTTACTCTCCAATGCCATTTCAACTTATTTAACGACATGATGACGTGCTGTTTCAGTCGACTTTCCCTGCTGATAGGCAAATTGAAGTCTGTGAAGAGGAGTCCTTATTAGTGGGCCCTCCCTAATGTACCTATCTAATAATATATCGGCATAGTGGAAGCGATCAATTTTGCAATAAAAAAAAAAAATCTCCGAAGACATAAGATGCAAAAACCGTCAAGTTACCTAATAATGTTTTGGGTTTTAGTCTGTGGGTTTACCGCTTCTCAGGACACTATTGCGACTTCTTGTTGAGATGGTAGTCTCCTTTTAGGGTGCGGTTACGAAATGAGCAGTTAATTTGACGATAAGACAGCGAAGCTACTTAAGTAGACTCGTAATGCAAATTCGTCTTTGCCGCCGCCCATTTCGTAACCGCATCATTAATCTGGCACAGTCGGAGCGATCAATGCTTTTAAATAATAATGAATTGATCGACCCCTTTAATGGATTGTATAGGTCTGCTTAACACCAGGTATATACAAAGTCAACTGCAGTGCTCCAGTAAAAAAAAGTTAAGGTGCATGTGCCTGTGGAAGGGCAAAAGGAGTATAGAGATAGAGCAAGTGTTAGTTGGTTTTATCAGCCTACCCTATATGATATACTAATAAAAATGAAGAATCTCACAAAAAAACTATTTCAGGTACAACTCTTTTAAATAGTTAATAAGTTAGTTGAATTATTTGATGTAAAGGTCGTCTCATTAAGAAATTAAAATTAAAAAAATAATATATATATATATTCTACATATGTAAGGAGGTAGTGATGACATTTACACATGAAACAAAATATCGGTTAAATGGCCACCGTTGCTCTGTTGGCAGAATGCACTCTTTTGACAATAAATAAGTTATTTAAGGCTGTATTCTGAAAATCTAGAACTACAAAACTAAAAATGTTTGTTAAAGAAATTTACTCGATACTCACAGACAACTATTATTATGCAAATAGTAACTCTTTAACTTGAAATGTATGAAGAGTTTAATATAGTCTCCCATATATTATTTCAATAAAAAATGTATTTATATTTTCCAAAACATGAAAATTTTGTACTTATTAACATCTCTGCAAGCGACAAAACTACAACAATTTATAGTGGTAAAAAAATAGATATCAATAGTTTATTATGTATTCTAAAAATGTATGGAGAGATTTTTGCAAGTTTAATAGAAAATTATTAATTAAATAATTACAAAAACTTGCCAGACAGAAATCTTCATACAAAATCCATGACAGGCCGTCATTGTGCGGGCGATCCCGTCTGTGAAAGGTGGCTTCGCGTCGCTTTTTTCTATTTCACTATCGGAACACTAAATATTCACTGTTGGGAATTTTATAAGACAAGTACATATTTATATTGATTTTATTCTATGTTTTTACACTTTTTAACACGATTAACTACAGATTCAGCTAAAAAAAATATGCAATTTTCACCAACTGTCACTGTCAGTATAACCTTACAAAAAAAAAGACAGACTGTCCGATGTAACTAAAACTACGCAACAGCTATTTAATTTGATCGCTTTTATATTTTGAATAAAATGTATCGTCGGGCGCACATTATTTTACAATTTTTTAAACATATTTTACCTATTTATTTTAAATGTTTCTTTTTAATAAAGTTTTTTTTTTATATATGTCCAAAGCAAAGCGCAATAGGGTTCCATCCATTATTCAAAACTTTATTTTTATAAATGGCAGAGTAACATTTAAATACTAACATAATAATGTATTATTTTATAATCATTAATATTATTACAAAATCAAAGTTTTTTTTTATTTTAGCATGTGTGACTGTTTAAAAAACAAACTCATGACAAACATACAATATTTATGAATAGGGACCAATACGATGTCATTTCTATAGAATTAGACCGATTTACTATGGCCGGCCAAATGATGCTGTTACCAAATGGGCGGCGGGCGGCGATAAAATTGAACAATACGAAATAATAATAAATAATTTCTAGCATAGAATAATTCGAACTATGTTTTAGAAACTGGGTTAGGTGGGCAATTTCTAGAACATTGTTTGCATTATTTTACGCTAAATATAAAACTAAAATACATATTGAAAATATTACGGTAAAAAAATATTATTATCATTCCACATGATTGGTGGAATGCCAGATCTCTGAGTTTTCAACAAATTAACTGCTACTGAGTTTTATAACTACCTACACCATGAAAGGAGACTACCGCCTCGATAATCGAAAAAATCGACGCCTAATCCAAATCATAACTAGCCACCGTTCTCTATAATCAATCTATATTTTTTGACGTATAATAAACCATGGTAACTACTAAAGTACGGATAGTTTATATGATATTTGTCGGTAAATGTAAATAATCATTTTTCGGGTATTTTTGGGGAGACCACCTACTAAGTATGACAATACTTCTGTTAGACCGAGAGGTCGTGTCCAATACAACTATAATAGTAACCAATATTTATTTTTTAAATAGTGACAGCTGCTTTTATAAAATAATATTGCATTTTTACAATATTTAAATTCATAACATTTTCCAACGCTGAAAAGATTTTATTATTTATTTTTTACAATTTCATACCACAGAATGTGGCCGCTGGGAGGTTGTAACGCGAACGTCAGATTGTCAAAATAACAAATTCCGCTATTAGCGCGTTCTCCTCCAATCAGAGTAGTTGTTAACCTTTTCTGATTGGAGGAGAGCGCGCTAATAACAGAAATCGATATTTTGACAATCTAACGCTCACGTTACGTTACGTTAATAAGTAATTAAAGTTTATAATAATTATTGATAAAAATGAATGTGTATGGGTGTAATATGTGTAGTGCACGTCTCTGTGTGTTGTGTGGATGATGCGTGTGTGTAATGTATGAAGAGTATATTTTTGTAAGCTATGGTGTAACAGTAAGGTCAATTTTATGATAATATATTATGTTATGTCAAAAAAACGATAGACTTATTATTGAGAATGGACATAGGTATAATATCTAGGTGATCAAAACCGGTAAACCGAAGATATTTTGTAAAATGAAATAACGTGATACTTAACTTGCATAATTTAGTACGTGCAGATTTTAAATATCAATTTTTGTTTCATATTTTCCTACGTATCTTTTTATATTTAAGCCTTATGAGTGTTAATTAGAGACAAGTTCAAAACAAACGGACAGATAATTGATATATATAATGTAGAGATTATGATTGCTTTGAATACCCTGAGTCTGGGTACCCTAATGCCCTGTAGAAGTTATGTATATATATTTAAATGTATATGTATCTAAGTTATTTTAAAAACTAATTTATTTAAAATAAAATAGTTTACATAAATTATTCCAAGAGGGTACTTCCGGAATATTTTTAATGTAGATAGATGGGTAAATAGATTAAAGTGACCCCAATCCTTAGTAATGTCAATTCATATGACAGCATTTTTTTTAACAAATACTTAGGCTGGCTGAATTAGTCCAAAATAAAAAAAAGTTTTGTTTAATATAAATTCTTAGTTAGCGGAGTCTAGTAATAGTCACTCTTACCAATGCCTTATAATAAATTTAAACTGTTAAAATTAATATATATTAATAAAATGTACTGGTAATATCACACTTTGTACGCATGTCTGGAAATTATAGTAATACATCAATTTTATTGAAACATAAAATCCCCGCATATAAAATTAAATTTCTTGACTATTTCGACAATACATTACTTAAAATAAAATAGTAAGATTTCTAAAAATATATATCTAAAATAATAAACTGCCACACTCCATACAATGAAATTTCAACAGAGTGACTTTTGGGCTCAACTGTCCACAGTTAGAATAAATTGAAGAAACAATCTCAAACATTTTTGAGTGAAATCTGACAGAAGGTGATGACGTCACATATACGAATTCCCCCCTTGCCAAAAAAGGTCTGTCAACATGGTCGATTGCCATCGACAGTCACGGTGGCACCTTCACCATTTTCCAAAAAAAAAACAATTTATGCAAGAATTGAACTTATTTAAGTCAATTGTGCAAGTGAATTTTCTAGCAGCTAACCTTTGAGAGTGTTAAATATGATTATGGTGCAGTATCGTTGTTGTCTGTACCTAATAGTAAAAGCTTAGCTGTTTACATTTATAAAAAATGTCTTCATATTAATGTCTTTATTATTGCATAAAATGATATATGCATAGAGGCGAGCAAAATACTTCAAGCATTTTTACTAGCTAACAGTGAATGATCTTAGGGTGAAAAACATAAAAAAAAAAAAATATAGATTCATCACAGTAATATATTGGGGCCAAACCAAAGAAAAGGATCTCCAATTGATAAAAATGTATAGGAATTTTACTCTATGGCTAGAGTCTGATCGACAAAAAACGTCAAATCCCATACATTTGGCTTTTGATGGGTATCTCGATTTTTTAATTAATACTAATTAATAAGGCCCCTGGTAATTCGTAAGGACCCTGATCTCTCTAAAATACGACTGTGGTAGGCTGAAATAAAACTTGTCTATGGTAGGTAATACATTATAAAATTAGCAAATTACAGGACATTTTTATATAAATCAAAATACATTCCCTTCTCCGGGGAAATCACAAGGTTTTCGTGAACAATTTGCGACAAATGCGAAATGCGCCGCCGGGATTACCATAAAAAGCTTTTTAAGAAAATTGTTTCCGTAGAAAATTTTATATAAAGTGAATTTTATCATTTTATTTTGGAAAGAAAATATAACCTTCGTTGGTTGATAGAAAAGCTTTTTATATGTTAAAAAGATATTTAGGTTAAAGATAGGGAACTCCTGGTCCGATTTACTTAAAATATTGAATGGTTATTTATGATGACTTTGTTGTACTTTGGGCTAATATTAGGTTATACTGATCAAATCGAACCACTTTTCCCATGAAACCATGTTTTATCAATAATAAAAAAATGCTTTCTCCATACAAACTATATAATGTTAAAATAACCAATTTGTATTTTTTATTATTTGCGACACATGGTTCCATGGGAAAAGTTGTTCGATTTGGTCAGTAGAGTCTCATATTAGCCCAAAATATAAATATTATAACCCCTGAATATAATATACTTATATAAATTCACCCTGTATATATTTATATAACGTTAATGCCTTTAAACAACTTTAATCGACTCTATTGCAGGGTCGTGCCGTGCTCCAGGAAAAAAAAATCTTTAGTTTAGCGACATGAATGCAAAATGGTACCTTGATATAAAAGAATTTTCTGTGAAAACCTGATGGTAAGCAGACCTACAAAATACATCGTTGTCTCTCCCACTATGCCGGCGAATTCAAAAATCCTAGCTGCAACTGCTTGTGAAAATAACCGCACCCTATTAAAATACCGGTACAGAAAGCCAAAACATAACTAGGTCTTGACGGCTTTTGTATTTGTAACGAAATTGGTCTGCTTAGAGGGAAATAAAACTATATGAAAAAACGATTGTTTTATTCATACAAACTTAGAACAAAAAAGGAAGATACGGTATGTTCTCTATAATTGTTATCAAAAACTGGACCAGATACATTTACACGACATCCATACCTATATGCATGACCGATCTGGTATTTTAGAAATACTATATCTATAAAAATGAAAGATATAATTAAAAGTAAATACAATAAAATAAAAACGACAGCACAAGATAATAAAATAGCTCGTAAAATAATGGTTTGCGAACTAAAAAAGTGTGTCAGTTAGACGTAGTTTGCTGGGTCCATATTCCATATAAAATAAAATAAAATATAAAATAAAATAAAATATAATATATTTAATATAATTGATAGGCGAATAAGTAATTGTAAACAGCTCACAACAAAAATCCATTTTATCGTTTAATATTGTTGATGTTAGCTTAAAAACTAATTGTATACAAAACTAGATTTTAAGTGTTGATACTTTTATAATATTTTGGTATACGTGGTCTCTTACAAGACCAGTTATATGTTACACTATCACGTTCTTGTTCATATGTGTAAATGTACCCACTTAATTATGGTGACCATATAAATAGTTTAATTCAATTGGTTGTTGAATGATAATATTAATAAATATTGTGTTAATAAATTTAGTTGTAAGAATCTCACGGTGCGCCCTGAAAATCAGCGCGTGTGATTCTGCAAAGTATCCGCGCACAAGCTGAGGGTGTAACCGATTCAATAAATTTACAATATTTTAATATGTTTAAATCGTGTTATAAATTGAAATTTGTCGTATTTATAAGTTAGTGTATGATTATTTTGTTACTTTATTTTGTATTTTATTGAATAAATTTTATTCTATTCTATTCTATTCTATATATACATACCATATCATTTCTTTTTGTTTTAATCTAAGCTTACAAATATATGGGTATGACTAAATATCAGCAACAGTAACCAATAATATAAAAAAATCTAAATCTTCTAAACCCATTCATACGAGAAGCATAAAAATATGCAGCAGACCAGAGGCTCTACCATGGGTTTGCGCATTGTAGAAACGTAACGTATTTATATGCGAAGATGGCGATGATTTGTAGGAACGTATGAATGAATAATCGCATACAACATTAAATTTCGTCCAGTTATCTGTAAATTAATTTTAAGTGTTTTTTGTTTGATTTTATATCTGTTTGGATAAATCTTAAAAATACGGCTTTAATTTAAAAAAAAGAATATAAAAATAAAGTGTAATCTGCGTAAAGTTTTAAATTTATACGGAAATATATCAAAAAGTGACGAGCGGCTATACCTATTAAAGTTATTATATAAATTGTAGCTTATACGAATGTTGGGTAAATTTTCTTGTCAGTCTGTGAGTGACGAGAATGAGAATTAATCATTTTGAAAGAATGACGCAGGAAAAGTTTTTAAAATGAATTAATTTGAATAAGAAGAAGTTTTGGAAGTAGGCCGCCATTTTTTGGCCGTCTTTTTTAATTTATTTTTATATTCACACTTTGATATTCTTTCTCCTAAAGAAATTACTTTTTAATTTAATTGAAATATAATCTAGAGATTTTTGCTAAAGAAAAGGGTTTCTATTATTATATAATTTGAATTATATTCGTGGAAAAATATTACCCCGTAAATTAATATTTTATACATTTTACTGAAACATCTATAACAGAAATACTAGAGTATTTGTCAATAACTTGACATAGATTTTTAGGTTTCTAAATATCATTATCTTGGGTGCCTGGGACCGCCTAGACGGCCTCAGGGTACCCAGCGGAGAGGTTTTACTCAATAACCCATCTAGATAGTTTCACAACTGGGACTGACAGCTTAACGTGGGCTCCGACACCGTGGTTTGAACAGTGTTTTTAATGTTGAACAGTGTTTTTAATGTTGAATAGTGTTGATCTTGCCAGGGATAATTAATAGTCATTGCATAAAAAAAAACAATTTGAAGGAATAAGTTTGACTAAGCAACGACTATTAGTTCTGCCATTAGTGTTGTAAAGTAAGACTCAATAACCCATCTAGATAGTTTCACAACTGGGACTGACAGCTTAACGTGGTCTCCGACACCGTGGTTTGAACAGTGTTTTTAATGTTGAATAGTATTGATCTTGCCAGGGATAATTAATAGTCATTGCATAAAAAAAAAACAGTTTGAAGGAATAAGTTTGACTAAGCAAAGACTATTAGTTCTGCCATTAGTGTTGTAAAGTTTGATTGCATAAGTAGGTATAGTGAAACTGGGACTTTTAGCATGCATCTCATGCATAATAGTGGTGTTGACAATTTTTTTTTTACTAAATATGGTTTTACCGGGTTTTGAACCAACTGATTTTCGTGGATTCTAAATGGTAGCGAGCTAGCTTTGTAAACATACGAGGGTGCGTTTTGTATCCTCTTTATCAAAATTAACAGAAGTGAAAGTAATTTTCATTAAAATTTTAGTGTAGGTCTGTGTATAATTTTTGTAAGCTGTTATCAATGGCTTTATTTTTTTTTTGGAGCACGACATGTGACTTTTATTTACCTGGTGTAAGCAGACATACAAAGTCCATGAATGGGGTCGATCACAACATTGATCGCCCCACTATTAATCGCTCCCACTATGCCGGCTAAATGACGCGGTTACGAAATGGGCGGCGACAAAGACGTATTTGCTTCACTAGTCTATTTTAATCTCGTCGCTCCTCGATTATCAAATCAATCATCCGTTTTGTTACCGCACCAGTAAAGAAGGCTACCACATCGACAAAAAATCGATATAGTATTCTCCGAAAAACCGGTAAACCCACAGATTAAAACCGAAACATGACTAGGTCACTTTACGGTTATGGCATCTGTATAGGCGGTGGTAACGAGTCAAGTCGGTCGGCCTAGCAGAGTTATAGAAGCCTTCCTATATCTAAAAATATTAATTGTATATGTTTAATGGATTCAGCATATATATATATATTAGAATACTTATATAATAAATTATAAGTATGTTTTCCTTAATTGATGAACTATTTTCTATTTCTATTGTCCCATGCAGGTCGCTTTAATAATAGTTCACTATTGTGAAGGAAGAACAATAAGTTATATTTTTATTAAAATGACAAAACAAAATAATTGTTGACAAAAATAATATAAAATACATTTAGGAGTCATGAACTATTGTGTATTTATTTTTTACTCTCATTAACATCTTGAAAGGGCATCAAAAAATACCTGTTTTAAAACTGCTTAATAATAGTGCGATTTAAAAACCAAATTTAGGTTAGTTTCAAAAGAATTATAAAACATTTTCATAGTTTTAAGGTACAAGAATATTGGTGGGACAATATATAGATAGGTAAGAATCCAAATGCCATAGGCGGCGACCCGGCTGGAGCAAAACCCCTCTGCTGGGTATCAGAAGGATCTCGGGCGCCGTAAGGCACACTGCGGAGGGGTTTATTCCAATCCGCCTCGTTGGCGATGGTATTCAGAGTCTACGCTAAACAAGTAGACAGCTCGTCGTGGAGTTTAAATAGACTCAATAACCCACCTAATACATCATTAACAGTTTCACAAGTTAGTATAATAATACTGGGACTCTCTGAGGCACTATTAAAAGTGGTGTTGTCAAAAAATATACAGATTTGTTTTTTATGTAAAACTCATTGGTAAACACCGGCGTTTGAACCGGGGATCTAAATACTGTAGTATTTTTAAATCTAAGGACAAACCAATTCGTCCACCACGTATGTTTCCAAATAATAATTCCTTATTTACTTATATTGTATTCATAATTTCCATAAATGTAAAGTTGGAGCCAAATGAAATATTATCTCTACATAGCTTGTAATAATACACTTTGATGATCTCACATCACAACACACGTGGTCTAATATATAAATGTTAAATGTATATGTTTATATATCTATAAAAACCAAGCATTAAGAGCAGCGTCTGATCAAACATTTCCGATACATTCACGACCTTTTGGTCCTAACTGTTACCTCCCTCTAAACATTCATAGATTTTTATGATTTTTGGAGGCGTTATAAAAATGACCTATATCTAGGCTCGTACGTTTTCCTTTTTTTAAAGTTTGGTTTAGGAAAAAAGTATCAACCCCTGAAATTCGAAAAAAAATGCAAAAAAATCACTGACATTAAAATAATTCCTATAAAATATCAAGACAGAATTAAAAAAAAAGGAAAACGAATAGTCATCGTTTATTTTCTCGTTTTTTTTTTCAAATCCATTAAAGTTTAGGGGTAGAACAGTTTTGGCCCGAAAGTTGTTTTGCTGCCTAAATTGTAGGTGCCTATAATCTCATACGTGCTCTTTCTCTTATTGAGGGTCGGGGGGAAGGTTTACATAAATGTATGGTAGCGTTACCGACTCATCGTCATGCGCGGGGAGAGTTAATACTTTGCAGTTGAATCATCATGAGCATCTAAAAGCATTATCAGACACTTCTCTTAAGGTTATCAGACTGTCAACAGTCGCTAGTGTCGTCTACATCAAACAACCTCATTAAAAACAATAACAACTTCATTCCATTAGTGAAATGTTTGCAATAATTAATTACCTATTTTAAGTAATAATGAAGATATTTGACTTATTCGTGTTTTTAGTTTTGTGTGCAGTGGCTGTTTCTAGTTACGACATGATTATTGGTGATACAGTGCATAGAAAAATGGTGTTTCATCAAAGAGTGAAGACCATTGCTATACCATTGATGAAGAGGATTTCTTTTGTGACGTATAAGGATTCGGAGAAACGACTGATTAAGGTTGGTTTCGTGATTTTTTACTCCAGTACTGAGAGAGAGACAATGTTCTTAGCAATCCATGGGTTCACCGTGCGGGTGCCGGTTCCATCGCGTGGTTGAAAGGCAGGGGAATGAACTGTAGCGTTCCCGGACTTGGGACCGCGATAATAAAAATAATTATATGAAAGCTATTACACACATATTTCCCTGATCACAATCTAAGCTCTAGGCTTGTATTAGGTGTACCAGCAACGACGATATATACATATAATATTTTACAAACTGTATAGAAAAACGTACAAATATTTGTTTGCCATGGTTTGGAATTGAACCCAAGACTACAGAGGCGGTCTAAATAACTATGTTTCACTTAAACCAGTTTAGCTTAGTTTTGTCACTAGTATTTTCTTCCATGTCAATATGACAGGTTGAAAATAAAGGTACATATATATCCAGCTCTCGTTTTGTGAAACTTTTTTGAATGTAGAGTCTAAACTAAAAGTGAAATGTAAAAATAATTTATTTGATATAAATTTAGATATATGTATAACACATATTTAAGATATAAACATATTGCTTTTGTTACGAGCTCTAGGCTTGTACTATCAGAAACCACGATACATAAAATATTTTATAAACACTAAGACCAGAGCAAACTCTGTAGGTTATCTTTACTGGAGTATGGCAGGTGACTTCGTATCTACCTGATGGTAAGCAGACCTACAAAATCCATAAATGTGGTCGATCAATACATTATTGTTTATCATCATTCATTGATCAGCAAAACGAACTTGGATTAAGACTACTTTAATATCATCTTGCAAGACGACTTAAACGACCTTAAACGAGACTTAAAACAATGCAAATTAAGGCAAGCATCTTAGTAGGTGCATTAGGCGATAGGGAGGTCTCTATAACTACTTTAGACCAACCGACCAAATCGTCAAATATCATGGTTAGTGTGTGGGTTTACCATTTCCAGGGGCCTATTTCATAAACGTGACAATTGTAATTTACCATGACAATTCATATTACATTGCTCAGTTTAGTTGGAATTATTTACTTTGAACTATCTAAACCAAGCAATGTATTATAAATTGTATCATCATCACGGGTGCCTGACGGCGCCCGAGACCGCCTAGACGGCCCCAGGGTACCCAGCGGAGGGGTTTTAGTCCCATCTCGTCGTAGCCGATGGTATGAGTCTACACCGAACAAGTGGAGTACGGTTACGAAACGAGCGATTGATTTCACGATAAGCAGCGAGAATATTAAAATAGACTCGTAATGCAATTACGACCATGTCGCCGCCCATTTTATAACCGCATCATTTAGCCGGCAAGGGAAGCTATCAACATTTTTAAACAACAATATTTTGATCGACCCCATTCATGGACTTTGAAGGTATGCGTTAAGCATATCAGGTTCAAAGTCATATCCATTCAAAATAATCGTAAATTTTGTGGATAACTTAGAAATATTTAAAAAATAAAAAATAAAAATACCATCACGGGTGCCAATTTGGCTCCCGAGAACCGTTTAAACGGCCTCAGGGTCCCAGCGGAGGGATTAACACACCCTCATTTCGCCGATGGTATTCGGAGGCAACACCTAACAAGTGGCGAGCTTGTTGCGGTGTTTATGATAAAATAGCCTCGTTGTATAAAGCGGTCACCCATCCCAGGCTGGTCTTGTTGTCATCTGCTTAACCTTGCTATCAGTTGCGCAGTAACTTAACCACTAGGCTGGGGCCGCTTTTTTGTAGAAATATTTATAGGTAGAAAAACATACGCTTGCCAATGCATTCTACTTTTTAATTTAAATAAAATACAAAGTGACTACGTGACAAAGAATACATATTTTGCTGGACAAAGGTCGATTATAACCGCATGACTAAGTAATTATTTCATAATTATACGTAATTGGTTTTAATATTATCAAAATAAATTATAGTTCTAAGTTTTATTTTAAATTAGAGCATGACATGTGACTCTAACAACTCATGCAAGTAACGGTATGCAGAGCCCAATGTATCAACATTGATATCAATGCAGAGTCCATGAGTGTAGACAGGCTGGTGACTTCACTATACCTACCGGCTTTAGTTGCCGATTCACGCTTTTTTTAAACGACTCCATATTCAGAAAAAAATACAAGGCTGGTAAAGCAGTCCACTTTTAGTGCTGTAGACTTAACCGTCAAGTGACCTAGTCTTGTTTCGGTTTTTGTCTGTGGGTTCACGGGTTGTCAGGAGACTATTGCATCGATTTATTGTTAAGGTGGTAGTCACCTTTCAGAGTGCCGTTACAAAACGCGCAGTTTGAAGATAAAGCAGAGAGCCAATTAAGAATGACTCGTATTGTATCTTTGTCTATATCGCCGCCCATTTCGTAAACGCATAATTTAGTCGGCATAGTGGGAGCGATCAATAGTGTTAAGCAATAATATATCGACCTCATTCATGGATTTTTTTAGGTTTGACATTAGGTAAAAATAAAGTAAATATTTCCTCCATATACCTACCTAATTTAATTATTGAAATTTATTAACATTGCCTAATTAAATCATTATTAAATTCCAATGTAAACAACCGCAAATATGTCATTAATAAGTAGCAGATTTGTTTAACAACGTACTAAAATTAGGTAAGCAATTAAATGCTAATGTAGTTTGAAATTACGCCACCGATACTATGCACTTTGACTTAGAGTGCCTTAAAACTTTATAGAGAGGCCAACAAACTTTATATAATTTCAGGCGTTATAACTATACAAAAACCCTTGTTAATGTATGAAGAAAAAAATGTCGCTAGGTCAAACATCAATCCATACAGATGGATTAACCATCATAGTAGTAGAGAACAAAGCTGTTTGGAAGGTTCCTGCTGGACCCCCTGGTGGGTCTAACAAGATTATTTTTCTCGTTGGATGTATAATAAATCTACACCGAACAAGTGGCAAGCATTGTATATTTAGACAAAGTTAAAATAAATACACAATAAGATACATAATAATAAAATTATATCAAAATACGTAAGTTGATTTGATAAAAAAAAAATGGCGGGATATTACAATAATCTATATATAGAACAGTAATCTACAATTTTTAGAATTTGTGTCTGGTTGTTTAGTCGTTTGTCGGGGCATCACTCTATCAATCTCCTCCCGGGCCACATAGTACTATGTACTTATTTTTTCACATCCCACCAATATTAGAAATATGAAAGTTTGTTTTAGGGCTGATTTTTTAATATTCAGATTAAAGTTATTCAACAGTAACTGGTGACTAACAATATCTGACAATTATATTTTATAAATATCGAGACCGACCATGACATACTATACTATTTTTTTTATCATGTGTGGGAATCGAACCCACGACCTCCGGATACAACGCCAAAGCCCTTTAATATATACCTGAGCCATGTTTTATTATCATGTATTTAATTTTATTTTGCACTTAGGGTTCTCTATTAAACGAGTAGTAAGTGCTATACTCAGCTTGCTATAACAGTTTCGGCTGGCAGTACCAACACTGACGAACTAATGCACTGTGGTTAGGGGTTATTTGGTACAGAGGTTTACCATGATTGTGTATAACTTAATACCATGATTGTGTATAACTTAATACCATGATTGTAAATACTTACTATACATAGGTACTTAGGTGTATATTCATACATTAGGTAGCAATCAAATTATAATAAAATTAACATACATACATACATATCTTCACGGGTGCCTTACGGCGTCCGAGACCGGCTAGACGGCCCCAGGGTAACCAGCAGAGGGGTTTTAATCCCACCTCGTCGTAGCCGATGGTGTGAGTCTACACCGAACAAGTGCCTAGCTCGTCGCGATAGAATAAATAAATATCATCACGAGTGCCTTATAACATGTTTAGAAACCAAACTCTTTGTTAGAAATGAACCACTTCTAATTCTTAAAATCTGAAATTAAATTATAAGCTTTATTTTGTTATTTTTTTATTAATGATTTTATTATCCTGATTTAAATCAATTAAATAATACTATACACTAGTGGAACTCTGCATAGTAATATTTAATAAATAATATAAATAAATATCATCACGGGTGCCTTACGGCGCCCGAGACCGCCTAGACGGCATCAGGGCGCCCAATGCAGGGGTTATTTAATCCCACCTCTTCGTAGCCGATGGTATCAGTCTACACCGAACAAGTGGCTAGCTCGTCGCGATGTTTGGATAGACTCGATAACCCATCTATAAACAGTTTCACAAGTTGGTATAGTGAAACTGGGACTGACAGGTTAAAATGCTCTCCGAGGCACTATAGTGGTATTGCTAAACATAGATTAAAAACTCATTGGTAACCACCGGGGTTTGAACCAGGGACTATTAAATTAAATTATAATATACTCCAAATTATGGCATTGTATATGACCACCTCCGCGGTCTATTAGTTACGTATGTATGCACATTGAAAGGTCATAGTTTCGATTCGCGCTAATGACAAATAATATGTATATAGTACGTTTCCCCGTACTAAAGAATCACGAAAGTTTGTATAGAATATCCATTTTTTTCTTTTCATTTGCGAGATATGGTAATGAGCTTTTCCCATAGGTTTATTTTAGATTTATTTAGTAAAACCCGATAAATGTCCCAAAGTACTACATTTCAAAGTCAAATATATTGAATAAACCCTTTGGCAGGTCCACACATTATAGTAGTGCTGCTGTGGGGGCCTTGGATCTCCGCTGGGCACGCACGTTTCATTGTTATCATATAATAAGCGGAGATCCTGAAAAATCTTCTGCTGATATGGCCGGCGCTAGTATCAAAGAAATGTTGTGTTCTGTAATTCTGTACTATCAATATTGTAAGATAGTATATCTGCCTTGGGGTGTTCTACGCGTGCTCTACAGTAGGATGAGAGTATATACCACATGCTATAAGCATAGGTGTAAGTCAATAACCATGCAGGACCATGCTCCTCTGATGATACCGTATCATCAGAGGAGCATGGAACATGTGGAACATCAGAGTTTTTTACTTGCTGGTACCTTTTTCTCCAGGGTGTCTCTGAAGCGATCGACTTGCGATCAGCGTTTGCGCCCTAAAAGATACCTTCCATCTATCTACTTGTAGGTATATTTTGATTATGTCTGTTGGGTTGGTCGCCTTGGTGGCACTTTTGCAGGGCAGTCAACGATTGACAGGTCAATGGAACCAGCTAACCACCTAGTCTTAAACTGGTTGGTTATACACTACATAACTTCGGTTGGGTTGTTTTTATTTTCTCCCGCAAGGACAATAGTTTACGATTTGTTTATTTTGTATTATATTCACAACATTTGTCTGTGGGAGGAATGGCGACCTGGCCAAGTGCACACAGGACTTTATATATACTTTTTTTTTTACTTTTCATAAATGCCTGTAAAGGTTTACATGAAATAAAAAATTTTGACTTTTTTTTTGAGTAATTTAACAAACCTCTTTATTTTCAGGGTGTTGCTGTATTAGACAACGACTTCTCTGATGCCACTGCCAACATAACAGATGGTGGTGTCGGGTTCACCCATGTCACCATCAGGATGAAGAGTCAACGCAGCCACCCTATCAACTATCAGATCGAAGTATATGTATGAATTCAAGCCTGAACACCAGCCAGCATAGTGGGAACGATTAATACTGTTAGATAACACTGTTAGGCATCCGTTGTTATTATACAAAGCCTAAAAGTTAATGTGCTCCCAAAAAAAAGGCTTTTTACTTAAGTTAT
The DNA here is from genome assembly GCA_947458855.1 of Monopis laevigella. NCBI lineage: Eukaryota > Metazoa > Arthropoda > Insecta > Lepidoptera > Tineidae > Monopis > Monopis laevigella. The sequence goes on from OX381588.1 coordinate 9,729,272, forward strand.
TTATTATTTTATTTAAACCATTTTAACGATTACTGTTCTAAGACATAATAATAAATTTAAAAAAATATGTATGATTCAAAAATATAATTAACTTCTATAATATTTTGTTTATGATTAAGGTATATAAAATAATTCAAAATTAATAAAGTGTTAGGGTTTGTTATTAGAGTGTGTTTCTTATTAGATAAAATATATAAATAAATATATTGCCAAATATTTCGCGTCATTAGTGATTTATAAACCTATAGAGTGGCGAAATTTTAACCAATAAATTTAATCGTTTCAATTTTTTTATTATATTTCGTCTAATAAGAATCAAACTAAAAACACATTGTTTGTATATATATATATATAATGCAAATAGTTAAAACTCTTTTCAATTCGGTTTTACTAAACTCAATAAAATAAAGTTAATGTGAAGTAAATGAATTAGAGATATTAAAAGGGGAGGTGAAGTTCAAATAGTGTACTGTGTTTTTTATTTTGTCGTTGAGAAATCCTAAAACTACGTGCTGGACCTATGAATATAGGTTAAATGACCTATATTCATGCTACAAAAAAGGTGAATGAACGGGCAAAGGAAAAAAAAGATAAAGCTGGTTAAGATCAAAAGCTAAGCTACGCTAAACCTAAGCCAAGCGAACTAAGCTAGCTAATATATAAGTTAATTACACCAAAAACTAACCCCCGTATTCTAAGTTGTATCCTTAATTGCACTTTTCACTCAAGGAAAGTCTGTCTTATTCTATTTTTCTTCATTTGATATTTGCCGGAAAAAGACAGACGCTCCTTGAGTGAAAGTGGAGTGGAAAACACGACTTCGAATACGGGTATGCCTGTGTTGTGGAGTATGTAATTTTTAGGTGGGAGGAAGGTCTCTATAACTTCGTTAGGCCGACCGATCGGTCTCGTTACCACCGCCCATACAGATGCAAAAACGGTCAAGTGACCTAGTCATGTTTCGGTGTTAGTCTGTGGTGAACCCGGCACAGTGGGAGCGATTAATATTGTTTAAGAAAAAATATTGATTGATCCCGCTCGTAGACTTTGTAGGTTTGCTCTCCACCAGGTAGATATAAAGTCACATGCCGTGGTCCAAAAAAAAATTTTAAAAAGGGACAAAGCTATAGTTAAGCGTAGCTTCAGATTGAGATACACAACTAACTTAGCTTCACATAGTTCATATAGTTTATTTTGTGAACTTCACAAGAGTATAAAACTAACATCAGTCATCATCGTGAGAATCGTTAAAGGCGGGAAAGCTAAGCTAAACTTATTTAGCTTAGCTCGCGATAAGAAATGGATGATGATGAAGTAACTCAAACATTTTCACGGAAGGTAAGTAGTAAGGTAGTGGATATGCAAAGACTACTGAGTGCTTGTGTGATACTTCGTGGCCTCGCCACAGTAGATATACTAAAAATATGTTCATATATGTACGTTATTCTTCATTACTTCTTAAAAATTATACTATAAAGGTTTCTGAGAATTTCAACAAAAAACAGTTGGCTGGGTCAGGAAGTATGCTTCCAAGCCCCGCTATAGTGTACACTGAGATCAATGGTATAGATAAATTACCTTCTCCATACAAACTAATAATGTTAAATGACCAATTTGTATGGGGAAGCCAAACATTTTGTTTGCGACATATGGTTTCATGCAGAACTGATAGCCGATGGGGCGTAAAGTTCTCGAATGGAGACCACGCACCGGCAAGCGCAGCGTAGGACGTCCACCCATAAGGTGGACCGACGACCTTATTAAGATCGCAGGAACTCGCTGGATGCAAGCCGTTTCCAGCCGGTCTTTTTGGAAATCTATAGGAGGGGTTTATGTCCAGCAGTAGACGTCCTATGACTGAATATGATGATGATGATGATGTTGATGGTTTCACGAAAAAAATGGTCGATTTGATCAGTAGAGCCTCATATTAACCCAAAGTACAACCTTTCAATTTCGCCCAGTAAAAGCTTTATAAAATGACAAATAGGTTTATTGGGATATTAATAATATATTTTGAAAATAAACTGTTTTGTATTTTATTTCAAAGATTAATTGTTTAGTATTTTATGAAACAGGAAAATGATTAATGGAAGCGAGCCCAGCAGATAGTCTGCACATGCGACAGTGTTAGTGGAATGACAACTTGACAGCCGTGAAATTAAACCAGAGCGGGTTTTACCAAAATCTCTGCTCAAATTGCAGAGTATTGTTCTTTGAAATATATTTTCAGCCAGTATATTAAATTTTGTGTTATGATAAAAATAATATTTAGGACTTTCAACATATTGCTCTAGTCACAAAGTATAGGTCTATGAATTATTATGTGTACTGGGATAAAAAGGAATTCTTCAGTGGAAAATTCAAATATATATTATTTCAATAACAGTTTTTTTTTTAAACAAAAGCATTGTTTTTTTATTAGAGCATGGCAAGTGACTTTATCTAATGGTAAGCAGCTCTACAAAGTCCCTGACTGAAGTAGATAAATAAATTGTTGTTCAAACAACTATTGGTCCTCACTATGCCGGCTAAACGATGCAGTTACGAAAATATAGATGAATTTTCATTACGAGTGTATTTTAACATCCTCGCTGCATTATCGTCAAATCAACCAACCTTGTAATCGCACCCCGAAAAAGACTACCACCTCTATAAGAAACCGATGAACCCACAGACTAAAACCGAAACAGACTAAGTCACTTGACGGTTTTTGCTTGTGTATGGGCGGGTAAATGTTTTTAAACCCAAAACAACTTAAACAACAAGAGAACCAAAATCAACAAAAAGTATACATAGCGATTCGCGTAGCAACATAGCAAATGATAGTGTTATGGGTACCCATCCCAGCACCTTATATGTTGTTATAATATGTAAAATTAAAAACTAAAATAATATTTTATTACTTAAAAAGTAATACTTATATTTATTCAAAATTATTTTGTTTTGGCTATATTTAATATTGAACCGACCGATTCGATCAAGGGCATTGACCCCAAGTGGACAAGAGCCGTGAAATGGGAGTGGGTATTTTTTTTTAAAGGCAACCGGATATAATTGCGTAATAATGGCTTATAACTAAAATAAAAATTAATATGTTTCTGAAAACAGGGTTTTTCCCCTATTCCGCCTTCTTAATTCTCTATCTTAAGTGATCGGACGGCAACCACGCTTGTATAATCGCTATTAAAACTAATTGATAAATTAGCCAATACTAAACAACAAGCCATTAAAAGCACCCGAAAGCTCTCCAAAAGATGTTCCCAACACAAAAACCATGCTACAGTATTTTGTTCAACGAAAACTACTATAAATCACAACAAATTGTTACTATAGTACAATGAACAACAAAGTAAAGTACACTTCAGAACTTTAGACCTACTCTAAGCCATATTGTTTTTAGGTTCAATTCACGTTGGCAAAGGATATAAAACTTTTGTAGCGACTGTACACAACCGCATAACTTCCCTTCCTAAACCCTAAGGACATAAACAAAAACTAAAGGGTTTTTGCGGCGGGCCCTTCCTTATTAATGTAATAACTGACACGTTGTTTTATGAGAGTTGTTAGTTTGCCAGTCGGTCTGTTCGTGCCAGCCACGATAACGTCCACTTGAGCGGAAACGAGCTCTTCTTTGCTGAATTTTAAACAAGCCTAGAGTAAGACTTTTGTTCAATAGTGAAATGAAATGTAGACTTTTAGAGAGTCTTCAGGAATTTAAACGAATGCATTTAGAATGTAAAACTTTTTATGTGAATAAGAATAAGCTAATACAACAGGTCAAATAAAAAAAAATTACGCATGCGAGTGGAAAGAAACTGGCTCGGAATTCTTAAAAAAAATATTGATGACTTCTATACTGTCTATATATACTGTCTTAATATTATAATCTATACCTATACTATATAATTTAATATTATTATATAATAAATTATTAATAATAATAATAATATAATTAAAGATAAAGAGGTAAAGTTTGTGAGGTTGTAGGTGGTAATCTTTGGATCTACTGAACCGATTTAGATAATTATTTTAGTGTTAGGATAGCTTATTTATCGAGAAAGGCTTATAGGCTATATAACATAACGCTACCACCAATAGGAGCGGAGCATCAATAAAAAATGTTGCGAAAACGGGGAAAATTTATTCCTTTTGAGAGCTTCCGTTACATGCACTGCGTAAAAGGTTAAAGTGACGCAGACGAAGTTCGAAATATATTAATTCTCGGTAAGTAAGTTATTTAAGTGCCTTAATCGGCTATCGTACTTGCAAGGCGATAATAATATCGCACTATTTAGGTATGCATACATAGGTAAACATTTTATAACCTCTTAGTCTACAAATAAGAAAGCAAAGCTATGTTATTATTTGAAATAAGTATTTTAAAAACACTTCAAGGTTATAAACTTTCACAAAGCTCTCCTCAAATAAAAACACACTGAAGCCAAGGAAAGTTTACTTCCAACGCGAAAACATTTCAGACACATTAATTTCAGAGCTAATATCAAAAACATGAAATACCAAGTGCCGAGCAAATGCCGACAGGTTTCACGTTCAAAGCGATCCACCCAATCGCAGTCGGCACGCGACGTCTATTCAGCCCAGTCTTCATGGGAACGTTCAGGAATTTCCAATAATACTTTTCTAGGCTATAAAGGTGAATTTTAAAGAGTTTCTTTCTAAGGCTTTTATTTGAATTCATTGCTCTTTTTGTAGGAATTGTACCTGAAGACTATTTTAGTTATAGAGGAAACGGTTTTGTGTAGGCATTAATTTTTATTTACTGTTTTGAAAACTACAATGCAATGAACAGTAAAAATAATTACCTATAACTAATATATATATATATATTTATATTTATTTATGTATTTACCCTAACATATACTTGCTGTTTTTTGTCACAGCGGAGAGAAATATACAGGGTGAATTTGAAAAAATGTACTTTAGGCTAATATGAGGTTCTGCTGATCAAATCGAACAACTTTTCCCATGGAACCATAATATGTGTCACAAATGAAAAAATAAACATTTTCTCCATAAAAACTAGTAGTATTAAAATGAACAATTTGTATGGGGAAGCCAAAATTGTTTTTCATTTGCAACACGGTTCCATGGGAAAAGTTGTTCGATTTGATCAGCAGAACCCCATATTAGCCCAAAGTACATATTTTCAAATTCACCCTGTATATTGTGTTCTATGATGAAAATAATGAAACGCAAAGTTTTTCCTTTTAGTGTTACCCATATAAGATAAAATAACTTAAAATACAAAAAAAAATGGTATACAAATCACTTCAACTTTTACACTAAACTAACGATTGAGACCCCGCTACTTGCCTAAAGGTATTTTATTTTCTTAATACGAAGACAATATGTAGTTGGAAAAACACTTCAAAGTTAATAACTTTCACAAAGTTCCCTTCAAATAAAAAAAACCCTGAAGCAAGGAGAGTTTCTGAAGCAAAAATTACCTATCTTTTTTATTGAAAAAATTGTCTCTATAGGTAATCTAAACATAACTAAAATTTTCCACTGTAAGAAAACATATTATATACCTATATATGTATTTATATAATGATTTCCCCATAGTATCATTATGAACATTTTCGAATAAATCATGTTTTCATGGAAATCTGTATCTATAATTCATTAAATAGAATTTGAAATGACGAGTGGGTTTTCCAAAACGATAGTCGATAAATCACACCGAGTAGGGGCAGTTGATTCCAATTTAATTCTTTTATACGTCCTTTTTACATTTGAATTGAATGGGGGATTTTTTCGATGCACAATATATAACGGTGAAGCCCAAACATAAAATTGTTAATGTTTGCTAGACCTTTTCGAAGTACCTGCCTAATAGTTAGAGAGCTGTTCATATAATTAACTGACTGGTAAAGAAACCCTCTGTTGCGCATGAAATATCATTTATAGTAGTTCCCAAAGGTGGTTGTGTTGCGGTGTTTATGATAGCCTATACTATCATAAACACCGCAACAAGTTCGCCACTTGTTAGGTGTTGCCTCTGAAATACCAAAGGCGAAATGAGGATGGGTTAATCCGTCCGCTGGGTATCCTGAAGCCGTTTAAACTGTTCTTTAGAGCCAAAAAGCCACCCGTGATAGTATTTATTTTTTATTATTAATGCCCCAGGTAAGGTGCTTAAAAACCAGTCAGTTTGTGACTGATCTGAAAACCGTCTACTGGCTAGATATTTTGGTAGATATGATCCTGGATATAACTTCTGCCAAGTTTGACCAGTGAATGAGTCAAGATCCAGAGTTATCCCCAAAAAACCCGAATTTTCATATTAATAATTTGAAATTTCTAATCCAGAAACTACTTGAGAAACCTTTTAGGCTGCTTAAATCTTACTAGAGGTATGAGAAAATACTTCGAGCAGAAGCACAGCTGATCATGGTCCTAGGGGGGCTACCGGACCTTGGCCTGGGGAAATTTAAATACTTCCAGGCTTACTTGGAGCAAAACTAAGAAAGATTTTTCATCCCCAGCAGACGGCTTCTTTACTAGTCAGTAAATCATATAGGCAGCTCTCTAACTATAATGTTAAAGCGAAGGGTTGTAGCACTTACAAACCTATCATTAACCTTAATATTAAAAACCTCTTTTGTCCGTGTGTCAAGTCAACCTCTGTTATTGATGACTTTTTGTAGAGAAAATAGATAGATGTAGCCATTTAATTATTTACCCTCCAGTATCTTTAACAAAAAATATTTAGTACACAATTTAATTCTACTCGTTCATATATTTTTTCAATTAATTTTATAATAACAGAAATATGTATTTATCAACAGAAACCATATAGTAGTTGGTTAGACCTTGGACTTAGAAACACTTAGGTCCCTAGTTCGAATCCCGGTGTGTACCAATGAGTTTTTAATAAAATAAAAAATGTGCATTTGTTTGACAACACCACTATAGTGCCTCGGAGAGCACGTTAAGCTGTTGGTCCCGGTTTCACTATACCAACTTGTAAAACTGTTTATAGATGGCTTATTGAGTCTATTCGAAACATCGCGACGAGCTAGCCACTTGTTCGGTGTAGACTCATACCATCGGCTACGACGAGGTGGGATTAAAACCCCTCCGCTGGGTACTCTAGGGCCGCCTATATAGGCGGTCTCGGGCGCCGTAAGGTACCCGTGACGATATATATATATATATATAAACCATATAGGGTCTTAACACAACAGCATCGATAGGCTCGATAAATCGACACATATCGATTTTCATAAACTTCATTTTATCGACTGTCGAACTATATCGATGTGATTATGCTAAGCTCCATAATAATAATATGTTGGACATTTACACATATTGCTCGGGTCACAAACAAAGCTCTAGTTCTAGGCTTGTATAGTACAGTATACCAGAAACAACTATATATATATATTATATTTAATAAACACCCAGACCATGACAACATGTACAGAAAAACATACTAATCGTTTTATAGCCACAATAACGCCTTTACGAAATAAGCGATTATTTAGCATTAAAGCAGATTCTTCGTCTTTGTCGACGCGCATATAAAGCCGGTATAGTGGGAGCGAACAATAATTGTATTGATCGACCCCATTAACTGACTTTTTAGGTGCAATAGACAACGTCATATCCCGATACAAATAAACAAAAATCCAATACAAAAAAAAACCTCGAAAGCTCTCAATTTATACGCTCTCACATTGCATACAGACTGGCAGTATTTACCTACGAATTTTATAATGGTTTTTCATCGAAAATGCCAGAGTCCATGGATTAAGTTGCCAGTATTCTGACGGAGGGTTTCAAAAGGGAAACATCTCTTAGGCCGCGTTGCACCAAAATAAACTTTCTGTATATATAACGATTTAAGTAACGATAAAAATGGCGTGCAGTTATACTCTGAAAGTCGAATGACAACTGGTACATTCGACGCCATTTTTAACTTTAACTTAACAATTACTTAAACGGACACTTTGGTGAACTCAGCCTTAGTTCTTTACCTTTAAAAATTACATCTCGTAGGTAAGTTATGGCAAAACTAGATCTATGCTGCCAATATTAGGTACTTAATTAAAATAAAATTACGAGTATTCTCATAAAACATATTCTACTTAATAAATAATAGAAAATTTTACACATATTGTGCACAGTATAGATCTACCATGAGTATTTACTATCGTTAACGTTACGATACTGTTAGTTTATATAGTAGATTCTTTTCCCTGTTTAAAAAAATTAAGAGAGCCTCTTGAGCCGCGGTCCGAATCACGCCAACTTCTCTTTCATTGTGTCCCGTCTTATTTAAGTAGAAGAAAACGAATGAGAGAGATGTCTTCTAGAAACAGTAATATTATAGGTACATACATTTTATAAACACCCAGACCAAGAAAACCTAAGAAAAACATATTAATATTGTTTTTCAATGAGTGGGAATCGAACCCATGAACTCCTGATACGACGCAACAGCAACCAACCAGACCACGGAGACGGCCATAATTAACATTAAAAGCTCTCAACCACTCTCTGCAGCCATTATTGTGGCAGTATTTACCTACCAATTTTACAAGGGTTTTTCGTCAATCAAAATGCCTAAAGACCATGGATTAAGTTGCCAGTCCAATATTCTGACAGACAGTTTCAAAAGAGATTATTTTAGCAGGCTAATTGCCTAAGACTGCCAGTCGTCGGGATCCCTGTACCAGCCATCCATCAATCAGGATCTGTCCAGGAGCCAGCACCGGCTAATTTGCTCGTTTGTTCTCGACTAAGCTTTAACCAGAGCTTTGCGGTGTAAACTTATCAAAGACTGTGTATTTAATAGAATCGACATAACGTGTTATATAACATGATGTACTTTCTGATTTACTTTTAGAAAATTACTGAAATTATATTCGAGTTATTAGAATAGGGTATTTGACTCCTATTTGAAACCCGTTTTATATGATTCTTTATTATATAAATAGCACACTACATTTATATTTCCGGGATGTCTACTCTAATATTAATAAAAATCAATGTAAGTGAATTTCCTCAATGGCGCTAAAAAACGCTGTTTTGCAGTCTATGTCAAGTGTGACGTCACACGCAAGTAAACAGATTAAATAATCCCTATATATTATACTCTATTCTATTTCATCCACATGATTTATAATCTGTGTATTGTTTTGTTTACTTACGTGTGATGTCACCAGTCATCAACCAATCAAAGATGTTTTTGTTATAAATTAAATTGTAAAAAATATTCAATTTTATTTCGTGTAATCTACAAAAGATATACATAATTTAGTTTAAAATAAAGTGAAATATGTTTTTTTACGCCATTGCCTGATAGGATGACCACAATTTATAGTATATTTTAATGCAGTCAAATAGCCTATATTATAAAGATAAAAATTGCAATGAAAAATTTCCTGGAGGTTAGGACTCAAACCCTCGATGCTAACTTTTGCGGCCAAGCACTCAACCATTGATCCAATAAGTTACCCCTTATGATATATTATATTGCTTTTTACCTATTTATACACATACACCCCCTATGTCTATTCGTCTACTCTGTATTTCAATGACGTTATAAATCCTTTATATTCAAATCAGCAGTAACTTAAAATCATATAAGAATAATATTGACGTCAGCAATTACGCAACATCCTATACTGACTTGTTATTAATTTACACGATTGCAACCGGTCAGTGACTTGTCTCGAATTTCGAGACGGTAGTCTGCCTTAATGTATGTAAATCTAAGAGTATGTGTAGGTTATTATCCTTAAACTTATTGATTTCTTAAAACGAAAAATTCCGTGTTAGTATTAAATTTTAAAGTTCGTATATGGACTGTTTTAGCAAAAAATCACTTCAGGCTAAATAATATCTCCTGGAAAACATACCACCTACCAAAACGCCTTTTGACTCGGTTGTTCCTTGCAACCATATAGTTTTATTGGTGATCCTATTTCAGTAGCTTCCCCATAAGTTTTGCTAACTATAGATGTCGAGTCTAAATTCTCACTTTTCAATAATACTATCATAGATACAAATATCAAGATAGGCCCTTCCATACAAAAACCCAACGATTTTTTGTCAATAAAGTGACAACTAGCGCCACTAGCGGTAAAAATTTAAACTAAAACTTAGTATGATGTGACGTTGTAAGGGCGCACCAATTTAATTAGCCAAACTTTTATATTTCATTTTCATGGTTTATTTTTATGTTTCCGTTTTTTTTTTCATAAATATGTGTATATGACTCAGGTGTTTGTATATCGATATGTATGTTTATCAATTAGTCTGTCTATGAATCTACATCTTAGCGTCAAATATCACGAGAACTAATCGTCCGACTGACTTGAAATTTGGAATAGTTATAAATATTGTTAACCCACATTCATCCAAAATGGTATAAGTCATAGTTACTTATAGGTTTGAGTGAAAAAGGGTGTAAATAGAAAAATAAATAAATTTGGGACAAATTGGGTCATGTGGGGTGTCACCTGAAAGGTGTTTATTTATAAAACATTAATATATTTATATAGTTAAATTAGGTACAGTTTAGCTCTCGTTAAATGAAAATTATTTGTGTTAGAAGTAGTTTACTCTAACACAGAGAGCGATCATGGATACCGTGAGCCAACAGTACCGAACAACAATGGAAAAATAACTATCATTGATAAATATTATTTACTTTGCAATATTATATAGCAATATATTAACTTATATTAAAAATTCAATAATATATATTAAAAGGAGTTTAAGGTTACTCCAAAAACATCATCTAGAGATGATGTTTTTGGAATCATACAGCATGAGCTTCTGGCGAAATAATAAAATGTCCTAATTTTATAATTTATCTTAAAAAACTTTTTAAAATCTAAGTTTGTGTCTATATTTTTTTTATTTACAAAGCTGACAGTGGCAGTTTCAAGGCCAATCTTTCTATATAATACGAGTCCATACTTGCTTTCATATATCATTAGCAGGAAATCTTTAAAAAAAAACTATTAGAAAAAAAAAACAATTGTTTTAGAACTGCAACTTTAAATCCCCAATAAAAATCGTATATATTTTAATACAGCTTTATGTTTTATTATGAAGCAAAAATGCGCATCTTTGCTTAATTTTCACCTATCTGTTATATATCAAAACTTTTTCTAAGAGTTTCTTTAAAATCCGAATATAAATAAATGTTTTAATGGCCTATAAATAGCGAGGAAGGCTACGTATAGGCTATCTATTTATTTATTTTTATACAGGGGGTAAGATAAACGTAACAGGTTATACAGGAGTTATAACACACAATTTTTTTTTAAATCGGACAAGTAGTTCTTGAGATTAGCGCATTCAAACATAATACAAACAAAATCTTCAGCTTAAGAATATAAGTATAAATAATCATAACTTTTATTAAAGTTTCACACTTTTTCATTTTAATTTTGTTTGAGACATCTCTTATTGTATTCAAGTTCAGTCAATACTTATGTATTCTAGGAGTAAAAATATAACACGTCATTACAAGGTTAAGTCGTTGATAATAATCTCTCCATACATTGAAATTGAACGAATGAAACATAACCTAAATATATTTTTTTAACATTTAAATATGAAATTTTCGACTATCCGATGATAAGAAATATTGTCTTTCTTTTTGTTGAATCTTGTCGAGTAATTTGTGCAACGTTTTACTACACAATACGGGATCTTGGCAAGTTATTTAGAGTACTTTTCGCTGCCGCTGCTTGACACAGACTGACGTATCGTTGGTGCTAAATTGTTTTTTTAGCACCAATGTTTTAGTACTTAAGAAACATGTTTTGAGGCCCGTCCTTACTATTTACGTCAATAAATAGACATTTTTTTATATATTTAAGTCTAATATATAAGTTAAAATGTTCCTTTTACTAGACCAGTAAGATATTAAGATATTTTATGCTATGTTGATTTTTTATATATATTTTTTTGTTTTAGCTTTACATTTTTGTTGACTGTACCTTGATTTTAAGTATATTATAATTGTTTTTTTTTTAATATTGTTTTAAGTTATTTTTAAATTATATTTTGTTATCCATACTAACTGTATATATTGTGGCTCCTAAAGGTGGAATATTTAGCTAAAAATTTTACTTATGTTTTAAGGAAGTATTAATGTATCCGACCACTGGTTGTCCTTAAATAAATAAATAAAATAAATAAATAATTAACTATGATACTTTTATTCACTACCTCAGGCCGATATGATTTATTATTACCTAATCCCTATCGATGGTAGTTCACCTGTATATTTTTATAAGAAAAACTCAGATGCCCAAAAATTGTTTCATTAGAACAAGTTCTTAGATCAAGACTTTGATCCCCGTTATGTATCTGTATGTAAAATGTTTTTGAAGTCATATAGAATGGAAATATAACCCGCGTTGTTAGCCGCCCCGTTGTGATTAATACAAAAATGTATAGCTACACTTCTTCCACTAATGGTCTTTCTATCAATCTCAACTCTTTGACACTTCTATCCTATCTTACAGAACTTCAGCTGTCACATTTGCAACTTTATTGGTTAGTATTTAAAGTATATTATTCTCCATTTCATTGTGATTATGATAATGGGTATTATAGCACCTCCTGATGGATGTTTGATTGGACAATCAGCGAAGGAGCTTATGCAAATGTATGGACAAATGTTTGCGTCGGGATTCGCATCTATGGCTTGGAAACATTATCATAAATGTTCTGGTTATAGCCTTACCAGAACATATTCATTTAAGGCAGTGTTATATATTTTGACAAGACCTTTTTCACAATAAGCAAAAATATGTAATAAATGGAAGGTTGATTGGATATTATAATGAAATTTTTTTTTTTTTTCTTTTTGTTCTGGCTTTTAAAATTATTTTGGTAATTAGCATTTGGTCGCAATAATATAAAAATCGAGTACCTAACTGTGAGTAGCAATCCAGAACATGGTGACATTTCCTACATGGCTCTCTGTCAATGTGACTGACTATGCAATGTGTGACTTAGCTCTTAGGATAGAAGTTCCATAATCTAATGGTTATGTAGTGTGTGTTCGGTTGGGTTGTTTGTTTTTCTCCCGCAAGGACAATAGTTTAATAGTTTACGATTTGTTTATTTTGTATTATATTCTCAACATTTGTCTGTGGGAGGAATGGCGACCTGGCCAAGTACACACAGGACCTTATATATACTTTTTTTTTTTTTTTTGACTTTTCATAAATGCCTGTAAAGGTTTACATGAAATAAATATTTTTGACTTTTGACTTTTTGACTTTTAATCATACTTTTTCACGCTCTTATTGTGTAAAAGCGTCATTCTCTTACGCTAATAAATAATTATTTAAAAAGTGGTCTTGAAGTCGGTTTATTTCGTTGTTAAAGGGTTTTAATGTTCAAAAAGTTAGTAAAACATTCACGCATTATTGACATAAAAATTGTTCCAACACATTCGACTAAACTAGGTTTCAATCTGTAATTAACTTGCAAATATCTGATAGCCAAAACATAATTCAATATAACAATAATAAGATGGTTATATAAGACAAAGCAAAATACTTCTACAGCGTACATTGTATAAACATTTTACGAGCGGCGATCCCTTCAGTGGTTTATGTATGCGGATCAAAGGTTTTCCCAGCAGGATACTAAAGTCAATGCTTCGTCAGAGCTTCTCTGTTCGATGTGTATTAGTTTTGTGGCCTTTTGGCTGGAGACTGATGGGCCTTGGGTAATGAAAGTTAATGGAAAACAACAAATGATTGCTTTTACCTTTAGTTTAGTTATACAAATAGGTAACTAATGTATAATATTTGTTTATATATAATTTGAAGGTTATATATATCAATGACCTCTTTAAAACTGTAAAAATAATTACTTGAAAATCTATACATATACATATCATCACGGGTGCGTTACGGCGCCCGAGACCGCCTAGACGGCCCCAGGGTACCCAACGGAGGGGTTTTAATCCCATCTCGTGCAAAATTTATAATACATAATAAATTCGTAGATCGTCCGTGTCTATGTATATTGAAGACTAGCTGATCCGCGCGTCTGTGTAATTTTAACCGTTTACACAGCGCGCGTACGCTCTGAAAAGGAATACTTTACATCGTTTTTGCAATATTTTGCATTATTTCTCCGCTCCTATTGGTCGTAGCGTGATGTTTTGTAGCCTTATAGCCTTCCTCGATAAATACAACACTAAAGATTTTTTCAATTCGAACCTGCAGCATGTCCTGAGATTAGCGTGTTCCACCAAACAAACTTATCAAACTCTTCCGCTTTATAATATCAGTTATAAAAAAATCCCATTAAAAAAAAAATTAAAACGCTAGACATTATTCTAAACTCTAATAACAATGAAAGATTTTGGATTGGGTTTTTTTGTTTTGCAAAGGCCACATATTGGATTCACAATCAAATTACTGAAAGATAAGCAGCTTTGTTGGGAGTAACATTTAGTTGATCAAAATCGACATATATAATAGAAATATATCCATTTGAAAAATGTAACACACCCAATGCGCCCCGTCGTGCGGAGTAACGCATCCCCGTTTTTGCTCTAAATAAAATGTTATGTTATTAGGGGTTATTATATACATGATTTAGAATGGGCTATTTACTAAGAAATATTCAAATATTTACCTAAGTAATGTATTATTTAATAATAATAAAACTTATATTACCTATTTAATTTTATTGCTATTTTGTGCGAGCTCTACATAATTCCATAACCTTTGATATATAATTTTAAGCCTTTTCATACATGTTGCTCATGCCACTGGTATAAGAAACAATGATATACATACATACGTACATACTACATATAAAAATAATGCCTAATTTAATACTTTTATTTTCTCTTTTAACAAAAAAAAATCTAAGTTTTTTGTTTATGATACCCACACAATTAAAGTTTATTTTGTTCCAAAACAAATACTTTACGATATTAATAACGATTATTGTTAAGAAATAATTCAGGCCTCATCGTAAGTATTATCACGTATTTCTTGATAAAACTTGACGAAGGGTTTTCTATGAAAAACTTCCCTAACAGACGCACGTACTCCTCATACAAATGATTCATACCCTCGGAGGAAATATATTGATTATGGCATGTTTTCTCAAATTAGGTAAAAACATAAAATATACTTTGTATTGTTGATCGAAGAAAATATATTAAGGACACTGCATTCGCGACCTCAAAATGAGCTTTCGCACTTCCAGTATTACTCCACTGTTTGTCGCGGATTTTTTTTTGTCGGTCATTTAATCTGAAAATTTATGTAGATTGTAGGTATTTGTTTAACAACACCACTATGTGTAGTTTCATTATACCAATTTGTGAAACTGTTTATAGGTGGGTTATTGAGTCTATCCAAACATCGCGACAAGCTATTAGCCACTTGTTCGCTGTAGACTCATACCATCGGCTACGACCAGGTGGAATTAAAAACCCTTCCGCTGGATACCCTGGGGCCGTCTAGGCGTCTCGGGCGCCGTAAGGCACCCGTGATGATATTTATTTATATTTGTCAGTCATTGTAAAATTCGTTTCATGAAAGTATTCTAAAGCACTGGAGCCTTTTCACCTGCGTAGAGAGGTTGCATGGTTGAGCGTATTCTACTGCCTATATCTCGGACAGTGCTCTGAAGAACTGTTTGAACTCGGGATGAGTTCAAACACCTTCCAAACGAAATGGTTTACGTACTACCCACACTGGCAATAAAAGGCATACACATACAGTGGATGACAGGCCCACCAGAACAAAAAGGTATGGTGATTCTTATATATGTCGCACGATAAATAGGTGGAATGCCTTGCCTTTATGCGTTTTCCCTTCTTCCTTTAATCCTGAGCCCTTTAAGCGAGGCGTGAATAAGTTTCTCAAGCAGACATAGTGGAATCAACCAAATGAAGCAAGCATATATTGACTTCTATTGTTTGAGAACATTCTTGGACGTTACATTGCTACTTACCATCAGGTGGATGCAGGGTCACATGTCCTAGCTGCTCTATTAAAAAAAAAGTTCTGTTGCAGTCTCGCAAATAAATTATAACACTCCTCAAAAATATTTTAGGGTGAATTCGATTTATTTTAACGAATAAAATTTATATAACTAAGAAAATTATGTTGACGAAAGAATCCGGCGGAAAAAAGTGGAACTAATAAAATTGTGAGTAAAAAATGTGCTAAATATTAGTTCCTATAATGTCAACATAATTTTCTTAGTTAGATAAAATAATTTATCTTGGGAGATGAAGATTGCACCTGTCGCGTATTTAAAAAGATGACTTAGGACATGCAGCCTTTAAGAGGCGCACTGGTCATTTCCTAACTGACAATTAAAATTTATAAAAGAATAGGGTGGTAAAATCGAAACAAAGGGGGGTCACAGAAAAAAATTGTTTAAGGATGAGATTTTTTTTTTAATTTGAGCAACATTTTAACAAACATAATGACCGTATTAATGCTCAAAGCTTCCCAATTATTCGACAGAGTGCAACATGGGCATTATCCGACTTCAGTGATGGTTTGGTGGGGTGTTAGCTATGAATCTCATCTGTGCTACAACTAACAGCCAAGTAATATTGGAAGTTTGGATACGCCAACACGACTGTAAAGCCCTTAAGAGGAGCGGTTGATCAAAGATGAAAGAAGTGCTCTGGTCACAAACTAAGCACAGGCTTGTACTATGTGTATCAGAAGCAACGATATAATACATAGTATATTTGATAAACACCCAGAACATGACAAACTGTACAGAAAAAACGTACTAATATTTTTTTGCCATGGGTGGGAATCGAACACACGACCTTCGGATACAACGCAATAGGCGCAACTACTAGTCTACGGAGGCTCTCAAACTTTGTCACGGTCTTAACTGTTACTGCTCCCGGTGTTTAGACATTCATAGATATTTATGATTTTTGGAGGTGTTATAAATATGACCGATATATATGCATGTACGTTTTCCTTTTTTTAAGTTACTTATAGGAAAAAAAACTACTCCTGAAATCCGAAAAAATCCCTCAAATTATATAACTCCTATAAAATATTAAGAAAGAAAATTAAAAAAGGAGAGCGTAATAAACCAGTCTTCGCTTATTTTCTCTTTTATAAAATTAAACTTTCAAATGCTTTAAAGTTTAGGGGTTTAAATCAGTTTTGGCCTGAAAGTCGATTTGCTGCCTAAATTGGTATAATCTTATACGTGCTCTTTTTCTTATTGAGAGTCGGGTACGATTTATGTAAACCTTCCCATTACATAAATACTTATGGTAGCTTTACCGACTCACCGTCTTGCAGGGGGAGAGGATTCAACTTTGCAGTTGAATCAGCATCGAAGATCCTCATCAGACGCTCCTCTTAAGTAATGCTACTACCCAGGGGTATCCAGCGGTAGGGTTTTATTACCTCATCGTAGCGGATAGTATTCTAAGAATAAGTAGCTAACATTTCACTATGTTTTAGATTGATTCAAAAATCCATCATCATCAAAATCGACATTTTAACAAATGATTTGGTGAAACTGGGACCGACAGCTTAACGTGCTCTCCGAGGCACTATGTTGTTTCACTCAAACAAATGTTTTTTTAACACAATAAGTGGGTAGTATCCATTCATGTCTAATTTACCTGTACTTACATGATATTTATTACTATAATTCAAATTAAAAACATTGTATAAAAAGACAATAGGAATAATAAGGCAGTAGAGACTTTATTTATATCAACAAAAAAAAAAGTCGATCATAAAACAAAAAACGAAATAAAAAATGGTATATATATTGGTGCCCTTGATAATGCTCTATCACCACTCTTTTTTCTTAGTTATCAAACATAAATCATTGTAACAAACCGCTAAAACCATTTCACTCGCCGTTTTGCTCCACCAAGTATTTTCATATATTTTTTTCTTTTCGTTTTCCTGCAAAAGTATGAAAGGACAAGATTAAAAAGCTGTGTGGTATAAGACCGAGTTGCAAGCGTGGTAGCGATTAAAACGCTCGTCAAGTCAAATAACGATATTTGTAAAAAAAAATAGTAGCTAAAACGAAACGATTATTTTACTCGTATTGAGCATGGCATGTGATTTTATATCTGCTACCTGATGGTTAACACAAATACAAAGTCCACGAAACTCCCGGCTCCCACTATGCCAGTTAAATGATGCGATCAATTTAACGTCTGTTAGGTAGGTACTAGCAACCGGGCCTAAGTACCTAACTTGGTAGTAATATAATTGGAAGTAATATATAATATATTTTCTGGGATGGCAAGCAAAATTTTTAGTTCATATCATCACGGGTGCCTTACGGCGCCCGAGACCGCCTTTACAGCTTTACCCTCGCTGGGTACCCTGGGGCCGTCAAGGCGGGGTTTTTAATTCCACCTCGTCGTAGCCGATGGTATGAGTCTACACCGAACAAGTAGCTTGTCGCCATGTATTGAATAGACTCAATAACCCATCTATCTACAGTTTCACAAGTTGGTATAGTGAAACCGGGAACGACACCTTAACGTGCTCTCCGAGGCACAATAGAGGTGTTGTCAAACAAATGTACATGATTTTTTTTAATTAAAAACTCATTGGTACACACCAGGATTCGAACCAGGGATCTAAGTGTTTTTAAGTTCAAGATCTAACCAACTATATAGGCCACCAATTTTTAGTTAATAATAATTATACATTATTACGTTACCTAAGTATCTATAAGGCAAATATGTATTACCAAAAAGAATGGCTAACAATGCCTAGCGTAGTGCTTGTCCTTACACTATTGTATAAAAGTATAAACTATAGTATGAAAACAAATCTAATGCAATAGATATGCGTTAACTGCGACGAAAGTGCGGTGTTAAAGTAACAGACCGAATTCGCAACGTAAATCGCGAACGAGTGGAACTGAAAGAAAGTATCATGAAAATGGAGTTGGGCATGCTCCACTGGTTTTGGCATGTAGAAAGAATTGTGAAGAAATAAAAGTGAGGTGAAGGTGAAACGTGACCACGATAGAAACGTTTTCAAAGACGGTTAAAAGGTTTAATTCTCCAAATGGGCGTGTATGAACTGTAGATGAGGCAAAAGAAGTATTTAGTTATGTAGAGATATAGAATAGAGGCGATCGGTTATTACTGCCTAAGTGCCTGGTGTGTAAATAATATATAAAAAAAATGTTTGTATTAATTTTTCAGATATAAATGATATATTTAAAAATATTTATATTTTATAATTTATAAATTATAAACTAAAAATGTATGTACAAATTGGTTAAAAACACCTATATAGTGCCTCGGAGAGCACGTTAAGCTGTCAGTCCCAGTTTCAGTTATTGCGTCTATTCCAACATCGCGACGAGCTAGCCACTTGTTCCGTGTAGGTAGACTTATACCATCGGCTACGACAAGGTGGGATTAAAAACCCCTACACTCGGTACCCTAAGGCCGCCTAGGGTCTCGGGCGTCGCAAGGTACCCGTGATGATATTTTGAAATATTTTCTTTTTACTTTATTAAAAGACCGAGTTACTCAAAGCTTGGTAAATTGTATTAACTAATATCAGATATGTTTATATGAGAAATGAGTACATTTGTTTGACAACACCTCTATTGTGCTCTCCGAGGCACAATAGAGGTGTTGTCAAACAAATGTACATGATTTTTTTAAATTAAAAACTCATTGGTACACACCAGGATTCGAACCAGGGATCTAAGTGTTTTTAAGTTCAAGGTCTAACCAACTATATAGGCCACCAATTTTTAGTTAATAATAATTATACATTATTACGTTACCTAAGTATCTATAAGGCAAATATGTATTACCAAAAAGAATGGCTAACAATGCCTAGCGTAGTGCTTGTCCTTACACTATTGTATAAAAGTATAAACTATAGTATGAAAACAAATCTAATGCAATAGATATGCGTTAACTGCGACGAAAGTGCGGTGTTAAAGTAACAGACCGAATTCGCAACGTAAATCGCGAACGAGTGGAACTGAAAGAAAGTATCATGAAAATGGAGTTGGGCATGCTCCACTGGTTTTGGCATGTAGAAAGAATTGTGAAGAAATAAAAGTGAGGTGAAGGTGAAACGTGACCACGATAGAAACGTTTTCAAAGACGGTTAAAAGGTTTAATTCTCCAAATGGGCGTGTATGAACTGTAGATGAGGCAAAAGAAGTATTTAGTTATGTAGAGATATAGAATAGAGACGATCGGTTATTACTGCCTAAGTGCCTGGTGTGTAAATAAATATATTAAAAAAATGTTTGTATTAATTTTTCAGATATAAATGATATATTTAAAAATATTTATATTTTTTAATTTATAAATTGTCAACTAAAAAAATGTATGTACAAATTGGTTAAAAACACCTATATAGTGCCTCGGAGAGCACGTTAAGCTGTCAGTCCCAGTTTCAGTTATTGCGTCTATTCCAACATCGCGACGAGCTAGCCACTTGTTCCGTGTAGGTAGACTTATACCATCGGCTACGACAAGGTGGGATTAAAAACCCCTACACTCGGTACCCTAAGGCCGCCTGGGGTCTCGGACGCCGCAAGGTACCCGTGATGATATTTTGAAATATTTTCTTTTTACTTTATTAAAAGACCGAGTTACTCAAAGCTTGGTAAATTGTATTAACTAATATCAGATATGTTTATATGAGAAATGAGTGACTAAAGTTATTTGATTTTTAGGATTTAATAATTTGTTTTAGATAAGATCCAAAACGTAAACGTGGATTTGTAAAAGTAACAGTTTATTAAAATTATTAATTGTTTATTTTATTGAATAAAGTTTATAATAATACCCCTATTACAGGCCCTAAACCGTCCCAAACCACAGAAATAATAATAGTACAAGTACCAAGGTCTAAAATTACCGTTCCAAATATCAGAACAAAAGATGGCCGCCCGCCGTACGAAAAAAAAAGTAAAACAAAAAATATTTATAACCAATCATTGAGCATTGATTAGTTAAAGTGAGAACAGAATATGGCGGCAACGATTTTAGGATCGGTTTCATATAGTTATTATTCTTAGTTTCAATATAAATACACTAGGATTGGTAAAAACGTATAAAAAAACTAAACATAAGCTACTCGTATATGTACGTATAAAAACTACTTCGGAGCTTTAAAATAAACAATTTAGTGCTCAATTAATTCTCGTGGACATTATGAGGTGAGAAACATATGAACGATTAAATTATCAAGTTTCTTCAACAATAAAAAAACTGGAACAAGAAAGCATTATAGCAACAAATGTCAGAGGCGATTGAATTTATTGCTCTAATTTATATGTTGGGTACAAAAATATCCTGTGCTCGGTAATGTAATAAATATCTTTCATCCTATACTTTTGTGAGTATTTTATTGATATTCTATTTGTTCATTAATCTTTGTTGACACATCTTTGGTTGTTTATAAATAAAACACATCAAATATACGAATTTGCGAAATATCTATAAAATAATTCATTAGAAATAAGGTTATAACCATTAAAAAAAAAAAACATTTTTGACTATCAAAGTTTTAAAAAATATTGAAATTTGCTTAGTTTTTTAAGAGTCTACATACAAAGTTTCACGGTTCTGGTATCCGTCGTTTCTGGAAAAAAAATACTGTTTGAAAAACCAAGGCCTTTATTCCAATTCCTGAAAATAGATGAGCACTATCTATTTATAGTCTAAAGAAGACAAAATTTAAAAGTTTTATTTTTCATTTCTATTTCTTGAAAAATCAAACCAATCTGTTACCTACTTTAGTTTTCAAAAAATCACCTCCGTACAAAAATATTGGACAAGGAATGGAATGGCGTTAAAGTTTCAGTTTCATATACCTAGTCGGTATTACCGACAGTCGAAAGGGGACGTAGTTTTATGACCGCTGCCGACACCCTCGCAGTTGTTAGTTCTGGCTGATTCCTTGTCAATGTAGTATACCATTTGTAAACAGATAAATCACCAAATTTATAAATAATGTTCGCGTGCTTTTTTTTAAATTTATGTGTTAATTATAAAAACATATCACCCACCTGAGAATAAGCAGAGGATAATAATAACAAAAATCAATGCGATAGATCGTCGCACCCCGAAGAGAAGTATTTATAAAATTTGGTATATACCTACTGTGTGTTTTTGTCACAGTGGTAAAATTTTTATATTGTATTCTATATTGAAAATAATGAAGAACGTGTCGGCCATACAAAAACATAAAATAAAATCACTTGAAGTACAAAAAAGATCTACATATTATCACGTCAACTTTTATAATAAACTCCTTGTCAACTTATGATTTAGACCCCGCTAATTGTCTAACGGTGTTTAACTTTTTTGATATGAAGACAAAATGTATTTTTGGAGTAATTTTAAGCATATAGGCGTTCGTATAATAATTTATTTCTAGGTTTGTGTTTGAAAAAACTAATACCTACTTTTTATATTTAAACAATGCGTTCTCTGATACTTAATGCATAAAAAAATCATCATTGTGAAAATAACAACCTGTATATCATACATAACCCATTAGAATATTAGATGCTCAGACAATGTAAGTAAAACAACTAATCCATCTGTCTGTATCAATCAATTAGAAATATCAGGATCACATAAAAATCTCAACATCGCATCCAGAAACATTCGAAAACAATTTCCATACTGAGTATATAATTTTGTGCAGAAGATTGATGCATTAGCTTTATACTCGTATGTATTATACTTACTTATTTTTTTATTGTATACAGTAAAATAGCCGGTATTAATAGGTTTAATTTGTGGCTCTAGAGACCGCCTAGACGGCCTAAAGATGCCCAGCGGTTGAGGTTTTTTGATCTAATTGCATTAACGCATTTGTTAATACAATTCATGTTTAATATATTACTAGCTGATCCGCGCAACTTCGTCTGCGTAACTTTAAGCGTTTACGCAGCGCACCCAACGGAAGCTCTCATAAAGAATATTTTTTCCCCATTTTTGCAACATTGTTCATTGATGCTCCGCTCCTATTAGTAGAGTGATGTTATATAGCCTTTCTTGATAAATAATAATAAGAAGGGCAATTTACACATATTGCTCTGGTCACAAACTAAGCTCTAGGCTTGTACTATGTGTACCAAAAACAACGATATAATACATATTATATTGTATAAACACCCAGACCATGACAAATTGTACAGGAAAAACGAACTAATATTTTTTTGCCATGGGTGGGAATCGAACCAACGACCTCCGGATACAACGCTAAAGGCGCAACCACTAGTCTACGGAGGCGATCAAAAAATGGACTATCCAATACTAAAAGATTTTTTCCTGAGACTAGCGTGTTGAACCAAACAGACAAACAAACTCTTCAGCTTTAAAATATTAGTATAGATTATTATGAAAGGATATATGTAACATCCATACATATTCTATGCCCAATAAGAATGCACGAGCGTCTTGAGACGTAGGGCTTCCCCTCCACGACCTCTGCACTGCAATTTTACGAGTTGGTGCCCCAGCAGCGCACCCTGTCGACCCTCGTTGTTGCACGCGAACCTTTTCCATACAGCCTTATTACAATTGTTTTGTGTAGACTTATTTCCTTAGGACTTTTGCTAGGAAAACTTTTGTATTGGTTGTAGACACCAAGGTAATTGGAAATTTTAACGGGTGGGTTTGCTGCTTTACCGATTTTAAAATTAAGTTTTAATCGTAAAAATTATACCTTTTGAATGTAGACAAAATATACTTCATAGGAGACCATTTTCCTGGTATTTGTGTGTGATTCTAAAACTTCGCTCGATCGAAAAAAATCAAAGCGCTTTGTAAACAATTTTTTAAAGTTTACATAAATCTTATACCACTATGTCAAAATACTAATATGCGGAATAAAAATACACAATTTTTTCTAATAATCTGTGGGATTATATTTTATTATAATGGCTCCAAACATTTTTTTATCAAAATAATAGTGAAATAGCAGGCACTGCTCCAAACATTTTTTGGAGCCATTATAATAAAATATAATCCCACAGATTATTAGAAAAAATTGTGTATTTTTATTCCGCATATTAGTATTTTGACATAGTGGTCTAAGATTTATGTAAACTTTAAAAAATGGTTTACAAAGCGCTTTGATTTTTTTCGATCGAGCGAAGTTTTAGAATCACACACAAATACCAGGAAAATGGTCTCCTATGAAGTATATTTTGTCTACATTCAAAAGGTATAATTTCAAAATCGTAAATCAAGACAGGCACTTTCTTGATTTACGATTTTGAAACTTATTTGTTAGAACTAATTCGGGTAGGAAAACCTGGGTCTCAAGATAAGTTCTTAGATTTGACAGATAGTTAAAGTCCTAATTTATAGAATTCTGAGCCAATTTAGTATTACACATACATAGGTACCTATACGGCGATCCGTAAGATTTAAATTTTGACGAAAAGTTTCAGCATATTTTATTATATTATATTTGTACTATGCGTAATAAAATATAATCCCACAGATTATTAGAAAAAATTGTGTATTTTTATTCCGCATATTAGTATTTTGACATAGTGGTCTAAGATTTATGTAAACTTTAAAAAATGGTTTACAAAGCGCTTTGATTTTTTTCGATCGAGCGAAGTTTTAGAATCACACACAAATACCAGGAAAATGGTCTCCTATGAAGTATATTTTGTCTACATTCAAAAGGTATAATTTCAAAATCGTAAATCAAGAAAGGCACTTTCTTGGTTTACGATTTTGAAACTTATTTGTTAGAACTAATTCGGGTAGGAAAACCTGGGTCTCAAGATACATTCTTAGATTTGACAGATAGTTAAAGTCCTAATTTATAGAATTCTGAGCCAATTTAGTATTACACATACATAGGTACCTATACGGCGATCCGTAAGATTTAAATTTTGACGAAAAGTTTCAGGATATTTTATTATATTATATTTGTACTATGCGTAATAAAATATAATCCCACAGATTATTAGAAAAAAATGTGTATTTTTATTCCGCATATTAGTATTTTGACATAGTGGTCTAAGATTTATGTAAACTTTAAAAAATGGTTTACAAAGCGCTTTGATTTTTTTCGATCGAGCGAAGTTTTAGAATCACACACAAATACCAGGAAAATGGTCTCCTATGAAGTATATTTTGTCTACATTCAAAAGGTATAATTTCAAAATCGTAAATCAAGAAAGGCACTTTCTTGATTTACGATTTTGAAACTTATTTGTTAGAACTAATTCGGGTAGGAAAACCTGGGTCTCAAGATAAGTTCTTAGATTTGACAGATAGTTAAAGTCCTAATTTATAGAATTCTGAGCCAATTTAGTATTAGACATACATAGGTACCTATACGGCGATCCGTAAGATTTAAATTTTGACGAAAAGTTTCAGGATATTTTATTATATTATATTTGTACTATGTGTACCAGAAACAATGATAATATATTCTATGTTATAAACATCCAGACCATGACACACTGTACAGAAAAACTATTTTGTTTACTATTGGTGGGAATTGAACATACAACACCAAAGGCGCAACCACTAGGCTACGGAGGCGGTCAAAGTATCAATGTTATTTAAAATAAATAAGAATATAAAAATATAAGATATAAAGTATAAACCGGCGAAGCCTTATTCAATAATAAGGCTTCGTCGGTTTATACTTTATATCTGAGCATTTCATAATACACAATTTTAACCTACTTTGAAAATAATTAGGTCAGTAAAACTAATATAACAGGAAGTAAGTTGATACATGTTTATACATAAGGCGTCAGAAGATATTCAACAATTTAATCGCCCACGCACTATCGGCGGTTCTTTGATGATGATTAATAGTGCGAGGTCTAAAACGATAAAATGAAACATGTTAGTAAGTAAGTATATCCAATTATGCATCATTTATAAGAACTCATGCATAATAAATCAATGTAATCGCAGCGTACTATCGCGTTAATAACAGAGCACCGAGCCGCGACGTGTGTCGTCCGTTTGTGTGTACCTACCCTGTTTTATGGTCATACCTACTTTATAGAAGGTACATACCTATTAGAGATGCGCCGAATGTTCGTATTCGGTATTTTCGGCGTATTTTTTTAATTCGGACGAATTTATTTTATTTATTTATTTTTATTTAAAAAATTAAGTAGTAAGTAAAGTAAAAATTATTTAAGAAATAGAGATAATACAAATATTATACACTTGCTGGTCTGCGTAATTTTAAACGTTTACGCAACGCACGCAATAAAACTCTTAATCGCCGTTTTCCCAACATTTTTTATTTATGCTCTGCTCCTAATGGTCGTAGCGTGATGTTAGCCTTCCCTGATAAATCGCCTATCCAACAGTAAAAGAATATTTAAAATCGGTTTAGTAGATCCAGAGATTACCCACTATAACCTCATAAACTTTACCTCTTTATAATATTAGAATAGATTACATATACAGGTTGATTTTTTCGAGTGTACCTTCAAGGATTTGGCCAATTCTAAAATACAAGGAATAACGTAAAATGCTCAAAGGATTCTCGAGGTCGATTTTGATAAAAACTAAAACTGCATCAATAGATTTTTTTTTAATCTCCTATCCGGGAACCGAACCGGTCGATTTTGAAAAAAAACGCATCCTGTATTTGACCGTAAAAAAATAAAATTTTAAATATTATACTTAATAATAAAAATATTTATTACTTACCCACAAATTTTTTTTACGTCAATTACCAACTTAAAAATAATAATTAAACTTCGACTAATAGCCAAGATGTAATATTGGAAGTTTATTGTTTGTATGGACGTCAAGACCACTACAGAGCCGCACAATCTACTCTACTGAGGTTTAAAACTCCACGTTGAACAAAAATAAAATTTAAAATTCCATTTAGTTTTTTTTTTTTATATAAAGTTTAAATTGCATCTGGTAAAGTTTTAATAGGTAGTAGATAGCGGCGGGAAAGTTTCAGGTGTAGCTACAATTTAATTTACTTTACAGAAGGTATTTAAGTAAAGGTGGTGGTTAGATAGGAATAGATCTATGTAGGTACACGCGAGACAAAAAAGAGACAGTTTTACCTGTCTTATTGGTATAATCAATCAACAGAATAATAATTATATGTAAGTAGGACAATTAAACATATTACCGGAGTCGGACTAGTACTTTCGGCCGCCCGATAATCTGTGCGAAAAACAACATTAAGTTTGGTTCCTTTGTAAATTTTTTTCACCTGCAATATTCTCACCAGGATATATTTTAAGTTTGGGAGCAGATTTTCTGCCTGATGTTTTTTTTATTGAATCACGTGCGCGTAGATTAAATTATCTGGCGTTTTAAGTTTGATTTTTTTTTTTATTGGCACACGGCAAGTATCTTGTATCTTGACCTGGTGGTGAGCAGACCTACAAAGTCCATGAATGGGGTCAATCAATAATTGTTTTTATACAACATAGAACGCTCCTACTATGCAGGCTAAATGATGCGATTACGAAATGGTCGGCGACAAAGACCAATTGCATCACGAGTAGGTATATTTTAATACCTATACCTACTCGCCTTATCATCAATTCAACAACCACGAAAACATGACTAGGTCACTTGACGGTTTTTGCATTTGTTGGTAACGAGACCGGTCGCTAACATTTTTTTTTTCATTTTTTTTCAATAATTTGTCCGAAAAAAATAAGTTTTGTGAAAAATTGCATGGTCGTAGGAAGATGATGAAAGGGAAGATTTGGTTTTAGCTCCCAAAATCACCCATGCCATCTTTGGAAAAAGCGCCGAACTACTTCGTAATATACGAAGCGCGGTAGTATTTTCCCGTTAGCCGTTCTATTAGTTTCCTTTAGCATTCCCTAGATGGCGCAACAAGAAATAATTGATAACTATTATTTTATTTAACCAAATAATTTATTTTAATAATAGCAATAATTATTTGGTAACTTTTTCAAAATATACTTTATAAAACAGTTATTTAAATAAGGTTTTAGTAAATAAAATAATAACACTGTTATTTTACGTTTATCATTATTGAAGGTTTATTTTACGTTAAACACGATACGCTGTGAAGTGTTTTATTCGTAAGTGTTTATACATAATACATGACATGATATACATAATATATATGAGTCAAATCAAATCAAATATTATTTATTTCATGTAAATCTTTACAGATATTTATGAATAGTCAAAAAAAAAAAGTTAACAAAAGTTTTAACAATAAGGTCTAGAGTGCGTTTGGTTAGGCTGCTATATACGAGTATATATATAACCATTATAGATTACTTAATAAAAGGTGTCATTAAATAAAAGTATTAAAAAAACCAACCAACCGAACGCACGCTACATAACCAACTAGTGTAAGACTAGGTGGTTAGCTTGGTATTTGCATGGTCACCGGAATGGTGCGTTTATGTGCCCATGCTGCATGGGCACATAAACGCACATTGCACGAGGCACACGTCACTATTTATTTAGCACCCCATCCTCACGCACCAGATATACGTCAAACAGTGTCTATCATAGGCTACTGAAGACATTTAATACCAAGTTCTCGATCCTTTTTCCACATCAAAAGGATATTTAAAAATAATGTGTCCAGCGTTTTGGTGGACTCCTTACCTACGTAGTTTTTTTTCCATTTTATTGTGAATACCACTCTATGAGTTGTACTCAAACACTAACATGCATAGACAAACAAACACACTCACACATACAAGCACACACACCCTAACGCAATCATTCATTACTTCGTACCTCTTTTAGTGTCAAAATAGTATCTATTATATAAAAAATTCTGCATGGCTTTATGATTTGTTAAAATATTATGCAAACATGATGTACTAAATGCTGTGAATTTTCTTGTTTAATAAATAAAATAAATAAATAATAATACATTTTGGTCGTATATTATTTTAAAATAGTGCCTACTTTTAATTTTGTTTGTCTGCCCTCTCCGAGAATAAAGGCTAACAAAATGTTATTTCTTCAAATGTAACTGTTACTTCCAGAGATTAAACAAACACGTCACCTTATTATAGGTGTTAATATGTTGATACTACATTATAAAAATTATTGAAGTTTGGTGTGTCTAGTTTTTTTTTGGTGTGGGTCTAGAGTACTGTGAGTTTTTTAACGTTTCGTTGTTGAGTAAACTTACTGCGTTAACATTTTCCAAATAATATGTAGGACAATTTACACATATTGCTCAGTGTGAGTTTTCTAACTATGACTTATCGTTTGAGTTAACTAAACTTTGTATGGGAAATGGTTCAGCGCTCCAAGCGGAATTTATGAGAACTAGAAATGCAATCTTGTGATTGGTTAATGCGATAGTATAGTTAACGCGAAAGTTAACGTTAAAAAAACTCACACTACGGCTTCTGGTCAAAAACTAAGCTCTAGGCTTGTACTGAGTGCACCAGAAATAATATATTTTATACTCAGAGCATGACAAACTGAATAGAAAAACGTACTAATATTTTTTTGCCATGGAATCAAATCCACGACCTTCGGACACAACTCCAAATCGCAACCACTAATCTACGAAGGCGATCACACACGCTCGCATAATTGGTTCTCATAATTTCCGCTTGGGGCGCTGAACTATTTCCCATATAAATTTTAGTTTAGACGCAAAGTAGATAATAGTTGGAAAACTCACTTGGGCTACTGATGGTAAGCTGAACAATACAAACTGATAGGTATGTTATTTAACAACATTTATTGCTTGCTTTATGATGCGGTTACGTAATGGGTGGGAGTAAGACGAATTTGCATTACGAATACGAATCTACTTACTTTAATATCCTCGCCACTTTATCGTCAAATCAAATGCCCCTTTAGCAACCGCAATCTGAAAAGACACCCCAACCAACAAAGTAGTATCCTGAAAATCCACAGACTAAAACCAAAACATGAAGGTCATACATACACATATCACGGGTGCCTTACGGCGCCTGAGACCGCTTAGACGGCACCCAGCGGAGAGATTTTTAATCCCACCTCGTCGTAGCCGATGGTATGAGTCTCCACCGAACAAGTGGCTAGCTCGTCACGATGTTTTGAATAGACTCAATAACCCATCTATAAACAGTTTCACAAGTTGGTATAGTGAAACCGGTACCGATAGAACGTGATCTCCGAGGGACTATAGTGGTGTTGTCAAACAAATGTAATTTTTTTTTATTAAAAACTCATTAGTACACACCGGGATTCGAACCAGGGACCTAAGTGTTTTTAAGTCCAAGGTCTAACCAACTCGGCCACTACGTATATATATAAACATGAAGGTCACTTGACGGTTTTTGGATCTGTATGAGCAGTGGTACCGAAACCTATTACCGAAGTTATTAGAGACCCTCCCACCTAAAAGGCCTAAATTTTCGATCTGAGTAAGTCGTTAGTCGACGTCCAATTTCTTATTAAGTTTATGTTTTTTAGCTTCACTTGGATATTTAGGGTGCAGTCCAACGTATACTTGTATCTCCAAACTACTTCGAAAATATATAGGTAAGTATATATTAAGTGTATAATTAACGATAAATATGTAATTATTAGGCAAATATGGGATAATTCTCGCTTGAGATCCAAGTGGCTTTTTCGGCATTCTATCGAGTATTGATATCATAGGTATGATATTTTAGTCATAAGATGATATTCAAAAATACGAACTAAAATTTCTTTATGCCTATTTTATCATTCAGTGATACTTATTTAGTCATCTGCCTGCTGCGGTGAAAAAAATTAAAATTAATCTATAAGGGAGAACACTTCTACACACTGCGCATTGTATCTGCACATAACTTTGAACATGAACACTTTACCTGCATTCCATATTGTTAAAGTAGGTACTTGTGACCGTAGTGAAATCCAAAATAAAAAATGTTTTAAAAATATTTAATGAACTTAGGTGGCAGTGGGCAGGCCACCTAGCTCGCAGATCGGACAGCCGTTGGGGCATTAAGGTTCTCGAGTGGCGACCGCGTGCTGGATGATGCAGCAGAGGCAGGCCCTCCACAAGATGGACCGACGACCTGAAAAAGGTCGCGGGGAGCCGATGGATACAGGCAGCGCAGAACCGGTTGTTGTGGCGATCCTTGGGGGAGGCCTATGTCCAGCGCGAAAGGCTGGCATGATGATGATGATGATAATGAACGACCCCGCCATATTGCGGATATTACTGGAACTAATACTTTACTACAAGGAGTCTAATACAAAGTTCAATAAAACGCCAAACATTGTTTTCCAAAATTTTACTAATACCAAATAAATCGTAGACACACATCGAAACAGACATCCACAATCTTACTTAACTAACAAAATAATAAATTTAATTTTATTGCTTTTGGAAAACTTTTTTGTTTTCTACAATAATACTTGTTCTAAAAGTATATACACAAGTTCTATTAAGGCACTTAGTAAATAGCCATAACTCATAATAAGTACATTTATATGTTATTTATAAACAAAATCTATTTACGAACAAAAACAATGATTGTATCTGCTGATGGCACTTTTCATGTTTGTATATAAATACTTTTATACACGAAATATAACAATTATATTTAATTATCGAACCATTTTAAAAATGGAAATATATAAAATTTGTACGCTTTAGTTGTAGTTTCATCACATAAATCTAATTAAATTATATATTGGACTAAATATAATTTTATAATATTTAAGCTTTGATTTGTAAAATAAGTATTGCTTTATAATTGCTTTTTAAAAGTAGTTGAGTATAAAAGATTTTAAAAAGATATGTCTACACAATCCTGTAGTAGGTAACAGTAAAGATAATATGTCTCCGTACGGTCTTAGTAATAATAAATTTAAGTACGTCATTAATAAATTTGAGATTTGGACGGAGTGTCAACAACGTCAGACA
Organism: Monopis laevigella; assembly: GCA_947458855.1. Taxonomy (NCBI): domain Eukaryota; kingdom Metazoa; phylum Arthropoda; class Insecta; order Lepidoptera; family Tineidae; genus Monopis; species Monopis laevigella. The sequence continues at coordinate 9,761,164 of OX381588.1, forward strand.
TTCGAAGCAAAGAGATTCTTAAATCGATTAAACAGACACTTTTAATAAAAGCTATAACAATAATAATTATATGTTAAAAACTGTTACATTTGTATGTTAACATTAATATATTCTATGACCTGTCCCATAAAAATAATCTCAACATCAGATCTTTAACTACAACCCATATACTTTATAATCAAATATATTTTATTATGATAATAATAATATGTCTATTGCACTAAAATGTTAGTGATATAACTTTGAAGGTTATTCAATACATTTAACATTTATGTATATATGTACAGATATTAAAATGCCCGTTTGTATTCTGTTTACTTACTGATTTTCTTAAATGCAAACATCACTTTTATAATAAAAAAAAATGAGATAAAAATTTGAAATTCCTGAATATAAAGAGATTCTCATCGAGAAATTGGGCGGTTCTTTTATAATCATTTATATTAAGTAAATTAAAATCTAACAAAAAAAACGCTTGGGCATTTCATTAATATTCCAAGCCTATCAAAATCTATAAAGATAACATTTAGAAAAATTAACAATAATTTAATCTCCTCTAGCTTAAACGTTAAAAGCAATTAACAAATCTATAGAACCAAATATTGTACATTTAATAAGGCACGTCGGATGCACAAATATAGAATTTGTTTACTATAAATATTAAGCACTAAAATATTTAATAATAATGTAAAAATATTTATAAATATAACTTTAATTTGTTTTTTTATATTATTATTAATCCCGCATTCATATATATATTGACCGATAACGCGTACTATAAGGAAGACTTTATAAAATATTCTGATCTAAAATGCGACAATAGTAAAATAAATCTTTGGTTTTAAATATAATTTTATTATTGCCAATTTGATTGCTGGGTCAATACATATATGAATATCTATATTATAACTCCAATATCAGTCTAAATATAATTAATATATAAAAAAACTAATTTTATTAATTTCTCAAAAAAAAACTAAACAGTATAATATCTACATATGTAATAATATGCATCAAAAATGTTTGTACAGAGGCTTGCATATTGATTTTACTTACGGTCTCCATATGCAGACGTCGCTGTTATATAGCAAACAAAATATTATTTTAAACGTCATTAAATTAATATTTTATTTGTAATCCAATCTTCTGAAATTTAATTTATTTTTTTGTGTTGTAACTTTGACGAAAGCCACGCAAAATCTAACTTAAAATTTATTTATACATATATAAAATCGATATATCAAAAACGCATAACTTTCACACCCGGGTTAAAGTTTAGAAAATACGTAGAGTTTGAAACGCTTCCGTAATTAGTTCGTTATACTTCGGTTCGAATAAAACTCGGGTCCTATTCGAAACGCGGTCAAAAACTTAATCTGTATTGTCCGTGGCCGTCGTCAAAGCAAAGGTAAAGTGTGGGATCCTACGCATACAGAGTAACGATCAAGCGACAAGATAGAACAAAGTCGACGGCGTGTGCCATTACAAGTCACTGGTTAATGATATTACTCGAACATGTTATCGACATAACAGGCATATATAATGTTAATAATAGTTAGACTATATAATATAGGTTAACGTGAATGGCCAAACAGAATTTCTACACGTGGCGTCAGGTCGGCGACGTGACTCGGGGCGCGCGGCGATGGTGTTCTCCCAAGCTGCAAGCCTAGCGGGTTAACGGAAGACAGAAAACAGAGGTTAGTTTAGATCCTAGGCCAGCCGCCGGACGCACCGGACGGACCGGATGCGGCCCGCGGACCAGACCAACGAGCTCGTTAGGGAGGCTATCGGGCATTCGCGCCGACGTGAGTCAATTCTGTTTAAGGCCCGGTTAATAAATACGATAGGTATTCGATTAGTTTACGCGGTTAATGGTTGAATAATGTTAAAATAATTTAGTATGATAATGATTGTCTACAAATATAGGATTAAATGCCCAATAGTTCCCCCAGACGGGCGGCGATCGAGGTGCGGTCGAAGTGCGATCGATTGCGCGCACGTCGATCGCGCCCGTCTGACAAGCGTCACTTATGTATAACCGTAGCACCCAGATGCAAGTATGTAAGTAACGTAGATTAATGTCACAATCGGATGATATAGTAGCATTCTCTCTCGGTCGGTTAATAGTTGAGTAGGTTTACATATTTGCATGTTAGTGACTCATAATAATATAAATAGATAGTTACAAATATCCTGCATTCTGTGGCAATAGCTGTTATAGTGCAGTATATAATATTACGGGACTTGGCCTTGTGGAGCGTTAGTGTGTGAGGTCAGCAATGATACACGACATCGACCGACCCGAGTCGGCGCGGCTAACAAATCAAACGAGACAAATATTTTCACAAAAATTTATTGCATAAAATTGTATATCATCAGAAAAATGCTTCACAATCAACAACAGAAACGATACAAAACGTCTCTCCCCGTCGTTATCTCGTAAAATAATATTGTAATCATAATAATAAACGAAAGCGTGTATCGAGAAGGTCGGCACCGAACGCCGAGGGTACTTCCACAAGGGCACAAGTGCTTCCATTAACGACTCCCAATAACATACTAATACCTAAGCCGATAAAAACACGACTATCTTATAAAATATCATATAAAAATCTTACATTGACTAAGTAGAAATTACGTCGATTTTGAGAACGGTAGCCAGAAGAAAGGTACTATAGTTAATACTGGAAAGATGGCACTTATGTCACTCTTTGTTCTGGCTAAATACTGAGTATTGGAAAGAAGGATCTCACAACCTGAATGTAGCACCTACGGAGTGCTCGGGTAAAACTAATACATCAATGGAACTATTCAAATGCAAAACAAATTATAAATACTCGATAAAATCCTTCTTTCCTTTTAAAACACCCGAAAAATGAAGATGTAATTCTAAAACGTGTACTGTATGTTGTGATATAGAATCTCAAAATATTGTCTAACAATAAAACAAAGATATTTGGTAACACTGATGATTACATCATTGCTTTAAAAAATATGAAAACGTGTAAAATAAAATATTTAATAATATTAAAAAAGTTTATGCAAAACGCATTTCTAAGACAATGCCTCGCATCACAACATGTAGTAGCTAAAATTCTAAAAAAAAGATATATAAAAATCACAGTTTTCAATTTATGCAGTGTCGCTTCGTCAGATCCGGTGTGAAGTAGTGTTGTATGAACACTGGCTTCATAACCTGGTAAGTACATAATAAAAGACAGAGAGACATAAAGCAAAGCACGCGCGCATTCTTACTGACTTTCACAACGACATGCAACATCAGTCAGTACCAACACTGAACATGACTAGAGATTGTTTATATTGCAAAATAATCCAACATGGCGCCTAAATAATGACGCCATTTTTTTCTGTGAATTTTATTTCTTAAAAAACAGCGATAGTTGAATAAGTGCACGATTCCACTGGTATACTTTTGGTTTTAGTGCATACTTTTTATATTGACTAAATTAATGTTTAAAATTATGTATTGTATACATAAATATCTAAGATTCGTCAAGGATACTGAAAAAAAATGGCGTCTACATTGTATCATGAAATTTGGTCATCCAATATGTTTCAGGTACATAAAAAAATACGCAATATGGAAAAGAGGATAAATATAATTAGTCCAATGATTATATTTCACTCTTATCAATATTATGTTCATGCAAGTTTTCACATTAATGAATGAATATAATGAATAAACTCATTTTAGGTTTTTCAGCCATGTCTTATCATTTAAATAAGGATTGAACTGAATCTATAATGTATATACATAGTGACTTTGGAAGGATGTACTTTAGACTAATACGGGGCTCTACTGATCAAATAGAAAAACTTTTTTCATGGAACCATGTATCGCAAATGAAAAATTGCTTCTCCATACAAAGTAGTAATGTTAAAATTACCAATTTGTACAGGAAAGACAATTTTTTTTTCATTTGTACCACGTGATTCCATAAAAAGTTGCCATACATTAGCCCAAAGTACAACGTGTAAAAGTCACCATGCATAATTATATATAAATCTCTAATCATATTCAAAAATCTGATGTTGTAAATAACTAAACAATAACAGTAAGTAATGCGAGTGTGCACGCATCTCACCTTGTAAAAATGGCGGCGTGAGAGCGTTTTGGCGGGAAATTATGGCGCGGGAAGAGCAGTGCGCTGGTACGGATGTTCGCGGGCAGACACTCGGCGGCGCATCATACCTGCGGCACAATACACTTAGCTCTCTGCCAACACGAGCACTCCAATAAATCCATAGACAAAAGTAGAAACCACACTCTTATCTCTAGGTGAAGGGCCACAATACAAGTTATAGCTGTAGCGGAGGTAAAAACAGGCCACCATTTTAATTTTACGGAAGCCAAAATAATAAATACTGGGATTCTTATTTTTTTGTAATACAAAAGTTATAAAGATATAAGTGCAGTCTCTTATTTTGCCTATAAGAATCTTGAGACAAAAATATTATTATTTAAAAAATTAACAAGACTTTATGAACTTATTTTAAAATACTTTGCCCATAATTTGCATTGAAAAAAATACTGTCAAGCAAGGCTCATGGACTCTGACTGTAGTCATTATATTATGGCGCGCCGTTTATATGAGAAATAATCTTATCTGTGATACTGAATTTAAATAAATATTAAGTTAAATAAATATTCTATACTTCACATTAGTAAAGATAGTTTATAGAAATTTAAAACTATTGCTCGTGTAAACAGCGCATTAATTTATAAAAATCAGGTCCTTAATACTTTAAATGCTGAATTTTTCATTGATATATAAACTATAATAAAACAAAAACAAAAATAAGTAGATATAAAATCACTGCTGAACCTATATAATATTATATAGTAATGAATAAATGAATTTATCTGTTCATTTTTGCAATGATACTGCTTGATAATGTTCATCATTATACATACTATTTATTGCTTTGGAAATAACAAAACGTATAATATGTTTTAAACAAATAAAAAATATTGTAATGCCAGTGTGATTGACTTATAAAATGGCAAAATAAATAGATAATATTGATAATATTTTATAATATAAAATTTCTCAATATCAACAAAATCTATCAACAAGCTATATAATAGTTTAATCAGTAGTAAAAACCCGCCATATTGCGGAAAAATAAAGAACTAATTACTTATTACGATCCAGCGAAAATAAAAGGCGATGGTGGCGCCCTCTGCTCAGTTTTACTACTAGTTAAACTTTATATCGTAAATTATTTATTTTTTCTTATAAAGCTCACTCTTTGCTAACCTATCTAAAATCTTTAAAAGATAAACTAACCTATGGTATGTTTATATAAATTAAATATATTGCTAATAAATTAACAATTTAAAAAAACATATAGAATGTTCGTCTGTTTTGTTCGAAATTAAATGTCAGTGTTGTTAAAAACGTTAAATATTATTTTATTTTAATTATTATTAGATGAGTATAGGTATCGGATAACAATCAAATATTTGGTCCCCTTTTGCTTGTAATTTAATTCAACACAAGTCTTGAAACTACGGGTTTTAGTTATTATTATTTAAAAAAACTACGTGTGCGGAATTTACTTGTGTTTAGAAATGGGAAGCAGAAATACGAAAATGTCATGCAATAAAAAATCGACGATTTTAGACGAAGAATAATAATCTATTAACTTGTATATTGTTAATATATTAGTGATGTTACAAGCAACGGTTATAGGGAATTAAAATAATCAAAGTATAAAACCTACACGATCTAAAAAGCTGTTTTTGACGTTTCTAATAACTGGCATTTTGTTTTTTTTTTTTTTTTTAATAATAAATTAGTACCGAATAATAATACTAGTTATTTTATCCTTAAATATACCTATATTTTTTATATAAAATAAACGTCAAAAGTGGCTCTTTAGATACTGCCGAATTTAAATGTGTCTAAAATACTACCTAACGTTCCATTATACAAATGAAAATATACAAAAAGGTACGGTAACTCATATAAAAGATTATATTGCAGTTAAATATTTCCATGAGGCATTTTTCTATAATAAACCCTCACTTCTATAAATGCGTCAAACATACGCGAATAATAAATATTTTACAAGAAACAACAATGAGTAATAAAACTATGAAATAAATAAATATATTCTGTAAATTATTAATAAATATTTGATTGTAAATAAATATCTCTTTAAATAATGCACGCAAATAACATACTATATTATGCATATTTTTTGGAATTGTACAAAACAGCTGCCCGTTAAGTAAACAACTTTATTATAACATTTTTATAATAATAATTAACTACAATAAAATCAAAGGTACACAATATTTGAGTGGCTATTCTAACCGTACTTAAAACCTAAGATTTTAGATTAAATATATGCTAAGTTATCGCGTCAAAGCAAAGAAGAAATTAAATGTGATGAAATACAATAAAAATAATATATCCATTAAATAAATTTGAGAACAAAACGACGCGAAAACTGTACATAAAAATAATCTAATCCTAAAAAAATATCTTAACCATATAATAACGATCATGGCATTCATGACTTGAAATAATCCCGAAATTCGGGTCGTGAAATCGCATCAGTCGCAGGCCAAAATGACACGTGGTGAAGCCTGTAGTGTATAGTTGATTTGGCCATTTTCACCATTGTCAAAAGCCAGCAAGTAGATATCTCGACGCTGCAAACCCAAACATAAACTTTCACACAGAAACTCTAAAAACATTGGGTTAACTGTTAGTCGTTTAGTCACCAATACGCCGGCTTAATTGTATTTTTTATTCAGTTAATTTTGTTTAACAAAGCGATTTATTATTATAAGCCTAAATTCTTTTATTAATTTATATAATTTTATGTATATTATTTGATCAAAGTTTTAAACAACAAAACAAATAGGTAACAGTTTTTGTATATAGACCGCCATCTTGGTTTGAATGAATGAACGATTGAATGAAAGTTATTGTATTTATAAAAGGTTTCAAAATATCGAGCGAATATTAATAAAATTTCGTTCGTTCGTTTAATAAAAGTAAGTATAAAAATAATAAGAAATTAAGTAATAAGAAATTTATAATTAAAAAAATACTGTTCAATCTCAAAAATTACTACTATTAAATGTCTATTTTTTTATTTATTGAAAATGATATTGTACATAATTAGATTTATCATTATATTAAGTCTTATTTAAAGAGTATTAATAGTAATTACGCAAAATTTTATTATGTTTATATTTTTTAGACTAATGGTTATAAATTAATACATACCTAAAGCATATTTTAAGAATAATAAGGCGGCTTAATATTACGTAATATTTACGAACTACAAAGGTGTTTTTGTACTGTTAATAAAATTATTTTGTATTTTATAATAATTGTTATTTTAAATTACGTATAGTATTTTTTATTATATTGTACTGTTATAACTGAAATTAGATTTATCATTATATAGTCTTATTTAAAGAGTTATGAATAGTAATATTATGCGAAATTATATTATGTTTATATTTCTTTTTTTTTATCTAGCGGAAGATAAGTTAAAAAAAAAAAATTTTACCTATTATTTAAAATGAATTTCCCAAGATAACGCCTGATTCAATTAATTGTTATTTTATTTTTGAGAATATCAAATGTTTTGTTTTATTAATAAACTAATAAAGCATTAATTTAATAATTAGCTGAAATATAAATATCACAGGTTTAATTAATTTGTGATTTATTTCTTGTGTATTGATTTTATTATTAAAATTAATATTAAATACTTTTTAATAAAAGCTAAGCTTAATTGCACATGCAATGCAACACGTAATTAAAAAAATACTGTTAAAATATAAGTACATAAAAATACTATTATTTAATTATGTGATATATGATTAAACGCCCTATTTATACAAACAATAAATATAAGACGAGAAAAATCCGTATAAAGAATATTATATTTTAACAACAATACTGGTGTGTCGTTTGTTTAAAAGAAGATTAAATTATAAAATAATTAAGTTTTCTTGCTTCTATTCTTGAGGCCGTTTAATTAACTATATAATATTTTTCATCTGAAAATTAATTATTATTAAATAAATTAAGCTAATTATATTTTTAGGACTTATTTCACAATTTATTTTTATTAAGATTTTTTTTTTTTTAAATGAGTATGTATTGTAATACTTATATATAACATATTGTAAAATCAGTCCTATGTTTATTATTTACCATATTCCCTCTATGTTAAAATTTAATAATTGAGGGTAAATATTTTGTTATGTGATTCTATTTTATGTCTACATTTATAGTTTTTCGTGATATTCGTAAATTAAATATTTTTTTTACATAATTGATTTGCGAAAATCAGTGCATGCTAGCTAAACTAGAGTGTACCTAAGTATTCTTTATTAAAAAAATTAACGAGCGTATAACCCACCGGTATGGTCGGCTGCACCGTAGTCGGCTGCCAGCAATGGGTTAGCAGCCGCGGCAGTCAGAGCAGCGTAGTTAGCATACTCGTACGGCGAAGCATAGATGAGTTGATGAGCTGGCTCAGCGGGCGACAGCGAGCCGTTGAGAAGCCCAGCTTGCGCCGGCGCAGACATCCTGGGCGACAAGATGAGCGGAGCGCCGAGCGGGGCGGGGGTGCGTAACGCTACCCCGCCGACGCCACCGGCGACGCCGCCGCCTGGAGCTAGGAGGCGTTGTGCGTCGGCTGCGGCGGCGGCGGCGACACGACGCCATTCTTCGTCCGCTAGGAACATACCGAGATGGATGTAGTTTTTAGGGTTCCGGAGAAAAAATTACCATGACCCTTAAGATTAGACTTGGGGTGTCTTTCTGTCTGTCCATTTGCTGGCTTATTATTTGATTTGGTCCGATTTACTTAAATGGTATAAGTCAAAAATGTTGCTATAGGTCTTGGTGAACTCAGATATATATTCAGTATAACTTTCCTTATTTCAAAACTTTTGAAAAACACTTCTCCATTTTTTTTGGTAAAAACTGGGTGGGATATTACCTAATTATGAAATGAAAAACAATATGATTTAAAAAAAGTAAAAGGTGATATACAGATGAAAAAAATAAACAAAACTGTGAACATAATGTTGTTATTTAATTAAAACACCCAAAATGAGTAGTAGGTAATAAAACAAGGTTGTATGTAATTTACCACCATTACTTGACATGCAATCGAATTAAAGTCAAATTTCAAATATTACAGAACGGAATTGAATATGACAAAGCGAAGTTAAAATAATTTAAAAAAAAAACATTTAAAAAAACCACTATAATCTTTTGTTAAATCTACTCAAATTCTTAAGTGAATTATTTAATGAATACGTAAAATAGCATATGACAATGAAATGAAATTTTAAAACAAGGAAAAAACCTGGTAGAATTATGTGTACTCATTTATGAAAGTAAAAAAAAATCCAAAATATTTGGTCGCCCACAGAAATAAAAAGAAATTCTTGCGTCTAATCTTATCTTTAATCTTGTCAAAGATAGCTACATATAATGCAAAAACAATATGAATTCTTGACTTTAAAAAAATGGTACTTTAAAGTCATAGGTAAATTAATTTTAGAACAATTACTTTAGTTAAATTAATATTTACTTCAATATTTGAGAATATTTGTTTTCTGCCCTGAAGAATTTCTTTTTATCCGCACAATCAGTCCCAGGCTATGGTTTTTTGGTTATTAGTTTAGAGCAAAGAGAATATATTTTATTAACTTATTATACCCACACGAATTCGCTCATTTTCACCAGATTTTTTTGTGCTTTAAATAATTTGCACGCAATTATCAGCCCCGATTTCATTATTAACTTGGTAAAATGAAATAGAAACGTTATGCTACCAATAGAAAATGTTTATTTATCCTGTTTTTAAAACTAAAGCGATCTTATTAGTGGTTCCTCACGTATTAAACTCTTGATAGAGCTGCTGGTGAAATAAAATTCATACATAAACTCTATCTAGTCCACCCTGGACTTAACAAAATTACTAAATATAAGGCTATACTCCAGAAGACTATTCCGAAAGATGAAATTCTCTTTGCTTTTAAAGGTTATGTTGTTAGGTGTTAGTGACAAAACATGAATGCGTCATACTTATTAGGCACTGACCGTTGACGGGCAACACGGCTTTGGCACTTGAGTCACGGTATGTTCCGTTAATGATGGCCAGTTCCATTAATTGACGCTTCTTCAACTCATCTTCGCCATCCGCTTGCTGAAATTCATTAATTAACAATATGTAATTTATATGCATATTACTGTGATCAGGTGTAACACCAGTTTGCTGATCTACACTTAGGTGCAAGGTAACTGGGGCTGAACCCATTCCAAATGAGGTGGGTGACAGTAAATTCCTTCGAAAATTTGAAAGTTTTGTTTATCAAAACCTAATTTTATAGTCTTAGGAATCATAAAAAGTATGGTTCTTTTAACTTCAATACAGTTAATTACTTAAATAAAATTAATATTTTTGTATGATAAGCTAAAATATAATGTATGAAGTCAACTACTAATACACCTATCTCCCAAGAAGCGCCTTTAGTAATGTATTTTTTTTGCAGGTTCTGTAAGCCACATTTTTCTAATGGTCGATATCATCTTGCTATACTACAGAGTATCTAGCGTCTATGGGTTATTTCAAAAATATTTTTATACTAAACATAGGCAGTTTCACATAATATAAAACTTTGGAAGCAGTCGGAGATGTACCCTTTGCAAGGAAAGAACGAATGTGGCATTAAACCCCGTATTCTAAGTCTCCTTCTGTATCATCAACTCCACTTTCACGTCTGTCCACCAAATATCAAATCAAGAAAGATAAAATGAGACAGAATTTCATTGAGTGAACAGTTCAGTTTAGGGTACGACTTAGAATACGGGGGTTGTTATGTTTCCAAATTGACAGTTTGAAGCAATCAATTTTAGAACCTGAATAAATTCAGCCTGCCCGATTAATCTAAAAAAAAAACACATATTATAAGAAAACTTCGAAACCTACACTAACCGGCACTAACAGACGCTTGACCTCCTCCACAGCCCTGGCCAGCTTCATCCTGGCACGGTTCTCTGTATCCTCAACCGTGAGCAGGACATGAAGCTCATCGGCCAGGTGTTCCCAGTTGGGTTTGCCACGATTGGCGTCCTCCTGAAATGTTGTTGAGATACTAATTATAATGTGGTCTTTTAAATTCAAGCTTTATTTAATATAAATCTTAACAAGCATTTATTTAAATTCGAGTGACAGACATAGGGTCAGGTCTTTGCACGAAGATCCTTTTGCTCTTCTGCTGCACTGTGTTTAAAAACTTTAATTCGATACCGGTTTGACAGGGTTTACGAAGTAAGACCCTCGAACTGTCAAACTTTCATCGAATTATGGGTGACAACTTTATTAGGTGGCTGGCGAGCTCCAATGACCTGTCAGTCTGTGCTATGTTTAAAATACCACCGAAGTTATTAAATTATTATGATTAAAAATAGACTAAAAAAGCACTTGGTTGATAATTGGCGCGTCGAAAGCAACTTTCCATCAATCAAGATTATTTTATATTAGTTAGCGGTCAAATTTTGTTTCCTAAAAAGCCGGACGAAATCCCATAAAAATCATTAAACAATAAGCAACATCAAAAACTAGATAAGTCATACACTCTGTTCCCTTATTTATTATGGAGATTTCGGCTTAAGTTTTTTAGCATTCCCTGACCGATATCGATATACTTTATGAACATTGGCCAATATTCAGATTTCTATATTTTGAAAATCTAACGTTACTTCTAAAGGTGTTTCTTTTAGAGTTAATTATGGCCACAGTGATAAGTGTTGTCATGGAATAAATATAACCATTTCTCATTTAAGATTATGAAGAAGATTAAATATAAATCCTATTATGCATCATCATAATTTAGAATCTATTAGTTTATCAGGTCTCAGAATCCCATTAGTAGAGTATTTTAAGCCTACACGTTAGTTAATTCGTAATTTCCACTTCCTCATGCAATCAAATGTCAGAATTAGACGTATCACGATAAAGCTCCAAGTCTGACCTGAATTCAAAGTAAAAACGATGTTTTTGTTTAAAATATCCGGAATAAACAAGTAATTTTTAAACATACTTTACGTCGATTTATCCGCTGGTTTGGGCTGCTTGAAAAGGAAGTAAATGTTTTTTTAAGTAAAATTTTTATGAAAATTATTTCAATGGTGACTCGTGACAGGATTAAAGATGTGTTCAATTATATTAATCAACAAGTGAATGATTAATTATTAATTCATAAAACCTTTAGTTAAAATTATGCTATATATCTTTACTGGCATTTTTTTTACTAGTAAGGAGACAAAATTATATTTTTTATAAAAAGCTCTTGTATCTTTAAGCTTAAGGTCATTGGTGTTTTTTTGTATAATAATTATTAAAACACTGAATATGACTCTGTATTCACCTGGTTGTGAGCACGACTATAAAGTCCATAAATGGGCCGACATATACAATCTTCTTTAAAAACACTATTGATCGCTCTCACTATGTAAATCGGTTATGAAAAGGTTGTCGATAAAAATTTAATTGTGTATTGATATCCTTGCTGCATTATTATTTAATTAACTATTTAGTAACCACATATTGAAAGAAGACAACCAATGTAGTTATAATGCAGTTTGTTTTTACAGGAACACTTGTACCGAAATGTCACTTGACGGGTATCCCATCTGTATATATGTATATAAAAACAAGGAATGACCTGTACCTTCTTCTTATCCCTCATGGATCCCTTTCCTCTGACCATGATTTTGCATCCTGTCTCTTGCTCTAACTGCTTTGCAGTCATTCCTCGTGGACCCAGGATCCTTCCAACGAAGTTGAACTGAAAAAAATATATTAAATTTTAAGTAAATAGAGAATATTCATCACGCTAATAAAATTAGAGGTGAGTTAATATTTTTTAACGAAATCTGAACCTTAATACAAAGCACAGGATCATAAGGACTATTTACAATTAATGAGACCAGTGAAGGTAACGCGCCAAAGAAAATCCGCGTCAAAGCTTCATTTACTGATCGAATACAATATAGAACGAAAGTTTCTATATTGTCATATATCTGTTGGACAGTTAGCATTAATTAGTACAGAAATCATTTGAAATTACATTTAAATACGCATTACAAATTACAAGCTTATCAAATGTAAAAGTTAACTCAAGTTTAAAAATATCTAACCCCACGTTATAGTTCCGTTACAGAAACCAAAGGCAACTAATATCACTGGACGGTTGGTCGAATAGAGACCATCACGCTAGACGGAGCGAAGGGAAATTGTGTAGTACGACATATACATCAGGGTCTGGTCAAGCAATGCCGTTGAACACCTCAAGTAAACACAGTATTTATATTTGCCACTCGTGCACGAATATATGCATGTAGAATTTCAGATTCGTTCACTCATCAATTCGGTGTGAGCAAATAGGCAGTAAAATAGTGATTCTTCCGTCTCATGTCTAAACTATATAAACAAAATTAGACACACAAATTGATAAATTTCAATTTTATTCAGTGGGCTGTTTTAGATGGACACATCATTTAGCTGTCAAAGTGTAAACGACCTATACTAATGTTCAAAAACATTATATTGGTCGTATAAATTCATAAGATTTGTTCTTTGTTCTTCTTATCGATGATTTATTGGAGCACGGCATGTGACTTTGTATATACCTGTGGGTAAGCAGACCTACAAAGCCCATAATGGGGTCAATCAATAATTGTTCTTTAACAACATTGAACGCTCCCAATATGCCGTCTAAATGATGCTAATACGAAATGAGCGGCGACAAAGACGAATTGCAATACGAGTATATTTTACTCGTTGTCTTATCGTCAATTCAACCACCTATTTCGTAACCGCACCCTAAAGGAGACTACCGATGCTCGACAAGAAATCGATGCAGTAGTCTCCTGAAAACCGGTGAACCCACATACTAAAACCGAAACATGACCGGGTCTTTGCATTTTGAGACCTTCCTAACCTAAGAACTATTTATAGCCCAACACCGTCAAAATACATTACGATGTTAGATTAAATATTGGCACACAGGAAAATTGTAGACTGTTCTACCTACAACATATTTTATATAGCATGCTGTTTATCTTGTTTTCCTTGGAATAACCGGGATATTAAATTTTAACGCGAGTCTATCTCTGATTGAGGTCTATGGTTAGGCCAGTCGAGAAATGGACCACTTGGCAGCAAGCCAGAATCTACTGTAGAAAATACGCAAGTATTTTTCTCCATGGTGTATTTCGGAGTAAGAAACACATCTGTAATATTAACTAATGAATGGTGGCTAATTTGACTGAAAATTCGTCAAAGAATGACATCGTAAAGCGTTTTGCATGACAGCGAATAAATAGTACAACTTGGGATAGAAAGGAAAAAAATAAATAAATATCATCACGGGTGCCTTACGGCGCCCGAGATCGCCTATACGGTCTCAGGGTACCCAGGGGAGGGGTTTTTAATTCCACCTCGTCGTAGCCGATGGTATGAATCTACACCCAACCAGTGGCTAGCTCGTCGCGATGTTTGGATAGATTCAATAACCCATCTATAAACAGTTTCAAAAGTTGGTATCATGAAACTTGGACCGATAGATTAACGTGCTCACCGAGGCATTATAGTGGTTGTTAAACTAATGTACATATTTTTTTAGATTAAAAACTCATTGGTACACGCCGGGGTTTGAATCAGGAACCTAAGTGTTTTTAAAAGTCTAACAAACTCGGCCACCATGTATATAAATCATTATTTATATTTTATATATGGTCTTAGTAACTATACTAAAAATAATAGTCATGATATGATTAGTAGTAGGCAGGACAGTATCTTTGCCGCGATTCGAAATACTTATCTATGTCAAAGTATATAATTTATAAGAAACGGGACTACCACCACCTCTTAGAGCAGTACTTTGACTACAAGACTAATTACAATTTTGACTAATAGAAACATGAAGGTAAAAACCGTGCCCGTCCGCGCGCCGCTAAGGCGCGATTTTTTAGCTTCATGAATAGAAAGCATAGATTTATTTATAGTAAGTTAAGAGCAATAGTATGTGTTTGTTCTCCAATAAGATAAAAGGATATCCATAAAAAGAATAGTTATTATGGTTTTCTCCCATAATTATGGTAAGGTTGATTCTAACAATGCACAGCCTAGGGCGGGGTAAAGACACCGCAATCTAGCGGCACACCACAAAACGGTCTACGGGATAAATAACTTCCTCTTCTTTGCATGTCAACAATTATTGTCGGTCTGTACCCAAGTATTTGCAACAATGCTATTGCTATAAAAGTAGCATTACATTTTGTGCTCTATTGTTTTGTGGATAGAACTGAAAATATAACCATTGACAAAGGTACCATTTCGTATGGTAACGATAGTAGTAAAATAATACAACGCACCTCTTAGTGCTACACTCATTAGGAAACTGTAGAATGTATTGTGAAAATACTTGTTTGGAACTATGTACAGCAGAATATAACAAACATATACCCTTGCTCTAAGGCTTTGTAATAAGGTTAAATTTTAATGGAGAATATTCTAAGTACACATATATAATATTCTAGACGTACTTTATTTAGTCAACAATAAACAACATAAATGTTTCCGGAACATAATTTAGTATTTTTTGTTTTCGAAGTATTAACATGATGATTTTTAGTGTATAAGCAAATTGGTCAACACAGCTAAATTTTCACTAGACACTAGATTCAGTATAAAAAAACGAGAGTTTGCGTTACTAAGTCCACTTACCGTGGGTTTAAGGACTCTTTTTTATCGTGTTTAATATAATATAAAAAAATAGAGTTGAACAGTTAAAAAAACAGTAAATGTACCTATCAGTGTATGTTTAATATTGCAGTTATATTTGTATACTTACCTGTGTATGTATATTTGTAAGAATATTTAGATAAAACATATTCTTATAAAAAAATATATCAAATCTAATTCGTCGGTGATGTTTAGACTAATTTGTGCCAAAACATTTGTAGTAAATAAGAAAATCATGTAATTCGGGTGACTAGGAATGCCGAAATAGCGACATCCGCGCTACTTGGCCGCGCGCCCGGTGCACACATTCTGTCGCGGATGCACTTTTTTCCAGTGTCGTGCTGTGTATACGTTACGAAACAATATACATTTATTTGCATTTTATTAATTCCAATAGTGGTCAACGAAAATCAATATTAAAACGAGATCTTCTATTATCTCTATGCCTTAACTTTCACATCTAAAATAATCTTCCAAGGGGCAATAGGAGGAAGAAAAGCTTTACTGCCACTGAACTTTGTATTGAAATTAATCAAATACAAATAAATGTATAAGTTTTTAACAAAAACCGATATTAAAACGAGATCTTCTAGGGTTATCTTGGATGCCTGAACTATCATACATAAAAAAATACCAAATGGCAATAGGGCTTTCCTGCTTCTAAACTTTGTATAGAAATTGATCAAATTCAAATAAATGTATAAGTTTTCAACAAAAACCAATATTAATATACATATTGTTGACATTGGAATCAAATTCGTTAGTTTTGCAAATGCTTGGTATAAAATTCGTTGAATATAATTTTAATGTTTAAATAAAATACTCGCCTACCTGGTGTATCGTTGCACCAGTTTCAAAATAGACCAGTTTATATCTACTAAATAAATTCTAATTTCTCCGGCGAAATTCCTCATTCCCGATTAGTCTCCGTCGACGATGGCTTCCCGAATAATTTAAAACAGCTTTATTTTTGAACTTTTAAATCAGTAAGAATGAAAAACAAAATTCATTTTCCATTTTTAAATAACAAGCGTTCTTGTGAGTCATACGTCCTTTCAATAACAGTGGCATAATAAATGAATATTGATGCAAAGTAAACTGGACTGCATTCAAGACGTTGAAATTCCTTTTTATTTCAGTTTCATTCTTTATCTACTTGTATTTTTAATCACTTTATTTTGTGTAAAATAAAATAAAAATATAATAAAATAATAATAGAATAAATTTATTTTAAAATAAATGTTCTATTTTGAAACCCATAATTCCAATCACTAAAATAAAATGACAGTTGGTGAGGCATTAATAAGCAATTCTACATAAAATCGAATTATTTTTTTTTTAGTAGGTAATACAATAGCATCAAAATGTTTTAGCCTTGTAATTATAGGCAAGTCGTAATTTCTTAAAAACAAATTCTTATCTATAAAGTCCAATTACATCAATTTGTTTGATTAGTCCATTGAAGAACCATTACTCGGTCATGCTATTAATTTATTTAAGTCAAGCAATTAACTTAAAGAATGTGCTTCCTGACTTTTATTGGATGCTACTTAAGAGTCCGCTTTAATCTTAGTTTATATAAATAGAGATACATCTCAATGTACTATAATAGTGGATAGACTCAATATCCAAACACCGCGACGAGCTAGCCACGGTGTAGACTTCCCACCGCTGGGTACCCAGAGTCCGTCTAGACGGTCTCGAGCACGTCCAAGATGGTACTGGAAAGCTACCGATATCTATTGAAATATTCAATACAAAAATTGCAATTTTCATCGATAAACTGTGTGGAAACGCAATCAAATTTTAAATAAATACTCGTATTGCAGTTCTAAAAGTTGAAGTCAAAATTTCGATGAAATTCTATGATGATTTGGTTATAATGATCTGCATCCGAAAGGCTACTTCATATGTAGAAAATCGGAACCGAAATTTTAAGAAAGCACTTATTGAGACTTAGACGTTTTTTGTGATAGAATAGATGAATTAACTAAGTCAGAATAATAAGATGAAATTTTTCATGAATAAAGTTTATACTATTTCTGAAATTACGAATTTAATCGATATAAATTGTTTATGTACTGGTAATTCTAAAGGATGTAAGTATGTCTTTTCTATAGTATAGATGTAGATGAGGAAGGTATAAGGCCTGAAAGAGTTAAAGCGCATAGAAACAAGAGGCTACCTATGCTGAGAGGATTAAAACCAAAGACATCTAAAATCAATGATTAAACACACAAGATGTACCATACATGTACCACAATAGGAATGCGAAATCAATCGATGTCTAGTATATATTTACAAACAGTTTCTTAAGATAAGTATATACAACGATTTGAGTATGCGATCGCTGCAGGCAAATCTAATCAGTAAGCATAAACTAATCGCATTCCATTCTGAGCCGCATGCTGCCCTTAGGTATGCTTTGATGCTTTAACTATAGGTAAACCATTAAAGCAACTACATATTAAATTCTATGGACATCTTTTTAAATAATAATTGACACGTTTTGTTATTGCAAAATGGTTTATTTGATTCAATTGGTGACTAATCGATTTGAAAAATGTTTTTAATTTATTTAGTGTAGAATTTAATTGAATAAAGCTACAATTTACATATTTGCAATTTCCTTGTAGGAATCAGGTCATGCATCAAGTACATTTGACTAAGATTTATTAGATGTTATTTCGTTTAAACAATTATTTAGACTTGTGTTACACAAAGATGTAAAAAATTAACTGAGAATAACGTTTATAAACCGAAGGGACAGAGGTTATTAGCTAATTTTGTTAAATGGTCCAACATTTGTTGACAAAAAAAGGCCTAAATTCATTTAAATTAATTTTAGAATAATCGCATATTATGAAAAGTTTCAACGATTGTATTGAAGTTAATTTAAAGCAATTAGGGCCGGGAAATAAAATACCTTAAAAAGTAATTACATAGACTATAATCAATAAAAGCTACTTAATTTGATTCTTTATATCATAAAACCAATAGTTTTTAAACAAACCTATTACAAACAACAAAATTATCTCGATTAGCAGGAGCAGGACGTGTAAATGTCATTCATTATAATATAATAATATAGTTTGGTTCACAAAACAGATATATTATTACGTTTATTGTACCGCTGAACAAATAGTCGGTAACTAATATCAAATTATCGTGACATTGCCCTCAAAATCAGCACAATGGTGTGGTTATGCTGTATTCAACAGAAATGTGCAGTTTTCCGTAATTGGCAGTGGTTTTACTATTATAAATATAAGCTTAGTTGGCAGAATTGATTGCATTATTGTAACTACCACATGACTTAAGGTCTAGACTAGAATATGGTGAATATTCTCGTTTCGTTCATGTTCAACAGTTTTGAAATATGTAAACTTTTTTATTTAATGTTTGACCTTTTTTCACCTGATAAACATAATTTTACTTATACAACAAGTATCAATAATATCTACAACTATTCAACATTTTCATTAAATTTCACTCCCATGTAGCTATGTAGAAAGGGGTTATACATCATAACCCATGTCCTTCATAGGGTCTCAAACTATCTTCATACCAAAATTTCTTCTAAATCCGTTAAGCAGTTTAAGCGTGAAAAGCTAAAAGACAGGCAGAGTTATTTTGGTATATATAATATTGCTACAAAAATGGATTGTTACCCATAATGAACTGCATCGATTTCTTGTCGATTCGGTAGTCTCCTTTTTTACACTTTTTTTACTTTATATCAGGCAAGATTAAAATCAAACGCAGACTGTTTATAATAAAATAAAATTGAATTGTTTATTATATATTTAGTTGAAGAACTTTATTATTAGTTACCATGTCCCGACTAGAGTAAACGACAGAATACGTAGTAGTATATCAAACGGTGAACAAAGGGCTTGCAAAACGACATACGTGTTTATTGATTATAATATCGACATTATTTGATGGGTTGTAATAGTTTATCAATAATTATTGTCAGAATGGCTCGGTCACGTTCTGCGATACCATTCTAGCCGCCAGGCAGAAGCTAATGTCTTGTACTGGAAACAATTAATATACCTAGGTATACTAAAAGCAATTGTTTTGTAAATTTTATAAAACTTTATTAAGGGCAGGTTTCCAACTAAAAATAGAGCTCAAACCCAATAAATTCCCGGCAGTTTTAAAATATAAATATATTATTATTACAATAATTCGGATTAACCGCATTCAAACTAATTTAATTATTATATTTTGCATACGCTATTTATTTTTTAAAGAAAACAATTATTTAAATATTCTAAATTACTTACTTTATTTTACATTTTTTAAATTACTTTATTTTACATTTTTTAAATTACTTTATTTTACATTTTTTAAACCGCATTCGGTCTACTATCGTTTTAGCGCTAGGATGCCAGGGACAGCCAAATAGGCCATTTCTAAAAAGTACTAAGTATTTAGATATTTTAAAATACCCATCTAGAATACAATATTTCTAGCCAACAACTAACACGACTATTCAAAAAATAGAAGAGTTAGTTTTATATGAAACTCAAAAAATATATAAATAAATCTCTGTTTTCTCCCTGTCACATTGATATGAAAAAAGTGACATTTTTTTTTTTTTCATCATCATTTATTACTACGTTTAGGTTAAACTTGGATTAACAAAACGTTTCATTAGAGCAGTATGACTATTAAAAACTGTAAAACTTTCCTATAAATATAATAGTTAATCAGCACATTTATTTTATTACTCATAAATTAATATACTTTATTGGTTATAGAATATCGTTGTTTAGAAATGTGAATGCATAACTTGAGGCTGTTGTTTGCTATAAAATTGTACACAATCATTATTAATAATGCAAACTGTTATTGTTATTTTGTTCTTATATTTAATACAATATGTATAAAGCATATACATAAGCAGGTACCATTTGTATCTACTATACATAATGCACAGTATAACTGGGGACAGAGGTGTAAGCATCTATAAGCTATTCGTATATAAGAAATTCTATGATTTATGTTACATTGTTTTTTTTTATAAGAGCTCAACATGTGACCTTGCATCTACCTGATGTTAAGCAGTATGCAATGTCCGGGAATGATAGCAACAAGCGGATGCATACAGGTGCACAGCTGGTTGCCATCATTATGCCGGCTTAAGAATTGTATTAGAAAATTACTTATATAGTAAGAAACATCGCCAGTTAAACCAGATAAAGTATTATAGAGAGCAATGCTAAAATAACTTATAAATTTTAAATAGCTGTCAATAATAAATCAAAACTAAAAAAAATTGGTGCAACTATCAAATTATGTAAAAAAACTTAAATTATGGATTAAACACACAGTAATAAATGGCTTATTTAATAATAACATAGACCAATTGAAGACATAATTATATGTTATGTCACATACAAGGATATATCTGGACTAGAACTTGATAATTATGTTATCAAAGACATAATATATAATAATAAAATTATTGCCCGCCTAATTGGTTTGGTCTATATAAATAATAATAAAAAAAAGAACAAGGTAACTAAATCTAATCATTGTAAATAACTATAATTTATTAATAAACGAACTGGAAACAAAAAAAAATCTATTAGGAAACCTAGGTATATTGTGAGATTAGTTCAGGCGAAGTCATATCCCAAAACAATTACCTTAATTATTACACATTTCAAACAAATCTGTAACTATAATATCTGTACCTACTTAATAATATCTGTACCTACTTAATAAAGAAATAAATTAATTACAAAAATAAAATAAGTCTAGAATGTAATTAATTTTACATTGTGTTTTCAGTGAGTCATTTAAAAAAAAATAGGTCAAGAACAATAAAAAACAGAAAATCTATTAAGATCTTTAAAACAGACTTTATTATAAAAAGTTTTAAGCAAATAATTCAAAAATTATATAAATATATAACCTAAAATAAGGAGGAAGGACGAAACCCAAAAACAAATGTGAAGGAAGATCGTATAATATTATTAATAATTTATTTCTTAAATCAAACTTTCCTCTCTATCCTTTTACTATTTTTTAAATGAAAAGTAGTAGACCGCGGAAACATTTTGCCGAAATCTCAAAAAAAAAAAAAGTAATACTCGACTCTCAAATTGCAAATTTTCATAGTGCATGTCACGAAATTATTTTTTTACACTCACATGGCTTAAATGTTAGATCCTAAATCATAGCTCATTATTGGTATAAGAGTTAACAAATGTAGTTAAAAATCGTGTACAAGTGCAAGATTTGAATGTAACGTTACGTAAAATTGAATTAATTTATATTCTTGGTAAACTTCAAGAGGAAGTGTTTCTAAGAAATTCGTATTTTCCGTCCCACGGGAATGTGACTAATTTGTTATATGTATGACGGTGTGTACCTTGTGGCTATAAATCAAAATTACCTTATTCCCAATTAATTTATAAGTAATTTTGTTTAATAATTATACTTTTCTGTGAACTATATAGTAAACATCTAACTACAGATACTAATTTTAGTTAAAAAACATCAGCGCATACTGCTACTGGAACTACTGCAGAATCTGATGTAGATAAAATAAATGGAGAAACTCCAGTTGGAGAAGATTAAACATTTGGTTTCACCATTTGATTCAGACGAAGATTCTTTTGCAATAACCAATTTAACGCAGATAAAAACTGTGTGCAGCATTTAGTAAATCTATTAATAAAGAGTTTTGAAAAAATAAGGTTGTTCGGACATGCTTTAGGTACACTCTAAATATTAAGAACATATTTTTTTACAGTGTAGTTTATCTAGTCTAATATATTAAGCTACCTCCTAAAATAAAACTACACAATTTATGTTTGTCGTGATACGGTCATAAAATGGTTAGGGGTTAAAAAGTGTAAAACAATCCCGTGAAGGAACGACGACCGAACTGACCCCTAGTCCGTGACCTGTGCGGCGGACCGGAACAAATCTGATCGCCCCCATTAGTGGAGCCCCTGTGGGGTCAAATGATGTCTCTACCAATACACTAACAAGTCGCCAACTGGAGTGTGAATATCGAAGTTTACAAGTCATGGTTAGATGTGAATGTAAGGCTTTTCTCTTCAGGCCATGTATTCACAATTGTGTGCTTACAAAAGTTAAAAGAAAAAAGGAAAAACCTTTAGTATAAATATTTAAAAATCTAAAAGATAAACGTAGTTCTCAAGTGAAGAACAACTTTTGGGTAAAACGAGCGTGGGACACCTTTATCACAATTGACCTACGGTAAGTGACAGTAACGAAGAGCTGGCATTTGCCCAGCATGAAATGATGATACAGACATAAAGTAGAAATGAAGGAAATTAAATCATTGGAGATAACGTATGAAAGAATGACAGTAAAATAATTTCAGATCGCCCATAGACATAGCTTATCAAAGGGAAAATGACTTTTAGTTATATTTTTGCTTTTGGCTGCAATTCACACTAGTCGTAGAAGGATCTGGACTTATGTCTAGTACGATTTATAATACTTACATATAGAACTTTCAAACAACAGAACTAATCCAGGAGTATTATTTAGGTAACAAATTGCCTATTGTTTTTTTAATATTTTGAGTGCCTCAGGGCTGCATATTGGGCATATCTTAATATCAAATGAGGTAGTTGATCTTGCCATGACGTAGATGAAATACACAGGCTAAGTAGTGTTTATTTTTTTATAGTACAGCAGATAAGAGCCGACAAAACTTTTAGTACATGAAAGTACAACTACCAAATTATGCGAATGCATTTTTTCATCAGCTGTCAAATATGTAATTCTCTAAATTTACTTTTTTTTTACAGTGCTTTGTATGTGAAACGCAACATGCAATAAGACTCGTATTGTTATGAGACACGCAAAGATGTCTTAATCTTAAAGCGTTACAAAATCATAAGTCGTAAATTGGTACGATTGCAAATTCAATGAATCCACACGATTTTATGAAGCACTTCTGTACCATATGGGCAGATAAAATGCGACATACTCACGCCTACACACGCGCGTTATTACAAAAAATATAGCTTAATACACGGAACGTATACAATAAAAAAAAGTTCATTAAGTACACGAAGTAATGATGGAGAGATAAACAAGATCTGGACGCCCACTTACACCCCTGAATGTTAAATCCTTTGTTGCAGTTATGACAACAGAATATTCAAGTATTTAATTATCATTTAAAGGTTCTTGTATTTTTTTATGGTAGCGTGTGTATATATGTATACTGAGTAAGCAGTAGATCCGCTAGATCATGAATTAAAAAGACGAAGGAGAATATTACAATTTTGACTAAGCCGACTAATCATAACGGGTGGTCACAAAAACGATTTTGCTTAACAGCTTTATCATCATATCAAGTTCTTTTTATCATACTAAGACTATCATCTAGATAAAAAATCGATTCAGCAGTCTACATAAAACCGGTAGGTTTCTAATGTCGCCACAGAAGAAATAGTACAAATTGCCGCTCAGATTTAATTTTAGCAGTGGATTGTGCAATTTTATTGATGTTGTCCTCCATATATCAAAAAAAAAATCTGATGCATATATTCTATAATAAACTGCATTTAAGTAAGTATATTGTTTATTGTTTTTTTTGGAATTTGTATTTCTTCGTACTTGTATTAACAAATATTATCTATTGAGATGGAAGGAGAAAGAGCAAGATAAAAAACTCGGGTCATCATCTCTTGGTACGTGTCAACCATCAGGTTTCTCGTAGGGACATAGTCCATCATCGAGCTTGGAGTAGTTACTAAAAACTGATAGACAGCGCAATATTTCATCAACTCATTTATTATATCTGATAGTTTTATTTACTATTAATCAGAGAAAGGATTCTTAGCAACCCCCGCCCAAAGCAAAGCTGGTCCACAAATTTAAGGTCTATTCTAGGAGTTTTCTCTTATGGATAAAATCAGGAATGAGGATATTCTTAAGAGAACTAAAGTCCCCGATATAGCTCTGAAAGTTAGCCAATTGAAGTGGCAGTGGACTGGTCACATTTACCGCAGGAAGGATAACCATTGGAGCAGGCTGATATTAGAGTGGAGACCACTTCTAGGCGCACGTAACGTAGGACGCCCCGCAGCTAGATGTACTGATGAACTGCGCAAGGTGGCTGGCAGAGACTGGATGCGAAGAGCGGAGGATAGGGATCAGTGGCGTGTCTTGAGAGAGGCCTATGTCCAGCATTAGACTGCGATAGGCTGATGATGCTGAACCAGAGAAGACTCCAGTCTTAATGACCTAAATGAGAATTTGAATACAGATTTTCTAATTGAAATTTTAGCCGTCCTGACATAAACCGATCCAAAAACAGTCAACACTATGGAGCATATAAGTAATATCTAAATGAAATATGAGTTGTAATGTACTTACTTAAGCATTTTGTTTTTCAAGCTAATCTTTGGAGTGAAAGAAATATTATAAGTAGGTGAAATTTTAAGAGAATCTAACAAAACCATTTCTTATGAACAATAAGTATATTTATTGAATACCTTTTTGATGATATTGTGATAAAATTTAAAATTTTTGCAAATTTAATTAGCTTTTCTTTAAAAATTAAATAATATTTGCGGTCTCCAGCACAGCAAACTTCATAAGCTTCAAACTCAGCGTTGTCCATCAAGCAAAAAGCGCACGCGCAAGTGCCGTAACGGACCGCACCAATATGGCGGGATTTAATAACGTAGCCCAGCCGTATATGGGCCGAGCAGATTCCGGGACTGACTGATGGTCGCTGTATAATACAGAGTTAACATCGACGTTTAAGAAATAGAAATCGATAAAATTACATATAACGCCAAAATTATAAAGGTATAGGTACTGTATTTATAAATAATGTTCCAGTTAAAATTGAATTGTTCCAAAATAACGATTATGATATTTTGAAAAACAATATTGATATTTGGTATAAAAATGCAAATCTTAATCACTTGCGCTAAGACTAAATGCGCATTAACCGTATTTACTAACCGTTTTACGAGAGAAAATTATTAGTCATCACACATTTCAGTTCAATACAAGTTTCAGTTTTGAGTAAACAACTGTTTTCACAAAATGTTTTCATATGAACCATCCCGTTGCTCTATTTGTGGAACGGTTACTATTTGTTTTACATCTCGCGGTTTCGCAAACAAAAACAAAACTGGGAAACGTTAAATTTTCGACACGTTCTGCTGAAATTGATGCATTATTAATTTTAAAACAATACAGAAATCTGATAAATCATCTTATAATAGCAATCTGTTTGACCAATGTGCGATTTCTCCTTTAAGCGAAGGTTAATATTGTTTTGCTTATGCCATTCTTATTCAGGAAAATAAGATTTTTGATATAGTGAAGTGAATAAATGATGGAGTAAATGAAATAGTGAAGATATTTTTACTATTTGACAAATGATCCTAGCTTATAGATAGGATAAAGAAACAAACGTGTATTTAATTTGTGATGTACTCCTAAATAAATAAAAACTTTGAAATGAACCACATTGCGCCATCGACCCATAATAGCTTGATAGATTCGAAAAGCACAAAGGTGTAAGCCTACGCCTACAGTTAGTCAAGATAAAAACGTGACTCAGAATAAAATATATAAATCACATGCAGTTCATTGGACTCACATCCCAAAAAGGGACTGCAGATAAAAACGTGTTTGTTGCAAATGAGGCTAAACCAAGTGACTAGGTACATGAATGGTAGCCTATCATTACGAAGTGCTTCAGCCTAGGTAGGTTAGGGCGATTGTAAAGACGTGATAACCCTGACATACGCCACCAAATGCAGCAGCCTGTCCGCCTTGCACCATGTGACTAACCCACAGTTAGCTGAACAGAGCACTTATGGAGCATTTAAAAGTTCTCGAGAACGGATTCCCGGAGTTCCGCACCCGGTTAATCTTGATTCATTAAACAAATTCAAGGCGGCCGAGACAACAAGAAATTTTACTTTTTACAACACGACAATGAGGCGACGTAGTTGTCGAGATAGCTGTACATGGGCTTTGACGACTTCAACGAGCGTTGTTATTATTTTTACGACAAGAGCTCGGATAAATTATAGGCCGTCCGTTGCTCTTAACTTTAAGTGTTGTTTCAGATGTTTTATGGGTTAACTAACGCACTACGTAATAAAGGAACCTGTTGTCGTTCTGTAAATTGAAAAGTAAATAATAAACGCTTAGTGATTCTCGATACAAATTAAATAGACACTCTAATCATCTCCGCAAAGGAATCAACTGCCTTAATACTTGGCTACTGTTCAATGAATGGCGAACAAAGTTGAGTGTTTACACTTAGCTATTACAAACAACGTTGAAAGCACGTTTATAAATCTTGACAGATGCATAATTAATGACCACACAATTATTTTGTTCTTAACCATGAATGGTGAACAAACACTAAGCAATATTTCAATGTAATCACTTTAACAGAAGATTATGAGCAAATATTCATAATTTCAACGAATCAAAATTGAATTATGATTCTATTAATTGATCAAGTCGTTTGTAACAATGGTAAAGCAATTTGGTTGGAACATAACTTTTACTAAATTCGTTGCACATGAAAAAACATATTGTTCACGGTTAGTAATTGACCAAATCTAAAGTTAGTCACTCTGAACTCTATTAAATTATGAATACTTAAAGTACTTACATCTGGATGTTCTTTTACTGGTACATATACTTTTTCTGTGAGTGTTGTGACTAAACCTTCAGGCTCTGGTAAGGTAAGTGGTTCTTTCTTCACGCCATTTATTTGAAATAAACTTGCTCGTACTTTTGCGATTTCTGCAACAACAAAAAAATAGGTCAGTACATATGCTGTGACGTAAACAAAAGTATTACCATAATAATATAAAACTATGTGTCACTTCTTCCTCTAGCGAGAACATTTAATATTGTGAGTCATTTGTAAGTTGTAAGCTCTGAATGATTTGCTGATGAAATCATTTTAGATCATGTTCTGTGCTTTTAATTTAATTATGAATGGATTATTGCTTAACATCCGTAAAGAGGAGTCTGATAAGGCTCTTAGATACTCACGCTAATTCAACTGCAAAGTATTACCTCTCCCCGTGCTTGACGGTGAGTCGGTAACGCTACCATATATTTGTAAACCTTCCTCCCGACCCTTAATAAGTTTAAAAAAATGTATTAGGAATTATTGTAATATGAGGGATTTTTTAGCGTTTTTTTTTCGGATTATAATTATACATATTTGTTGTAAATATTTATTTGTTACAAATAGTGCAATTGAGAAGCAAGTACGTATAGTTTGCATTAGGAATCCTTAGACATACACGATCCAGTGTGTTTGGAGTATGGACCTTCCAGAACGTTAATTCTTGTGAAGATCAATTCTTTTAAAAGTTATTATAAATTACTTACACAATATACTACTATAAGTTATACATTTAATAATCATCCAGACCACCTTCGTAGACTAGTGGTTGCACCTTTGGCGTTGTATCCGAAGGTCGTGTGTTTGATTCCCACCCATCGCAAAAATAAATGATTGGTACGTTTTTCTGTACAGTTTGTCATGGTCTGGGTGTTTATAAAATATAATATGTATATTATTTCGTTGTTTCTGGTACACATAGTACAAGCCTACAGCTTAGCTTTGTGACCAGAGCAATATGTGTAAATTGTCCTACATATTATTATTATTATATGTTATGTATAGATAATGCAGTAAACAAAAACTTAAATAAATGTACCTTGCACCATAAATGTACGATATATAAATAAGTTCTTTTTTTGACAAAAATGTAGCTAAATATTAATAAAAATAAGGATGTAAGTAAAAATAAAATGCTTGCTGAAGATGATAATACTCATATTACAATTATTTTAATATGTTAACATTAAGTGGGTCAAAAGTAAGCGTTGTTTACAATACAAGCAGACAAACTGCTACGGACATCCGTGGTCCGAGCATGCTCGTGTGATCATAAACCAAACCCAAGAGGTTCGCGACAGTGTGGCGGCGCGGGCGCAGCTTTCACACCATATACGGGGTGGGTCGGCCAGCGTAAACATGCCATTAACCCGGCACGGGACGCGTGTGATCGCAGATGGATTATGTACTTAATTGCTATGAAGGAACATATTGATGGCACCCGTTAAAATTTCTTACAACCTCAAAATAAAAAAGCAAATGTCACGTTTCTAAATATCCCAGACACAAGTAAAAATATATTGGAAATGTTTAAATCCGTAGAAGGTAAACGTAATTACAGTTTAGTGTTTTTGGTCGTCGAGTAATTTCACACACATCTGTTTGTGGTAATAAAAGGCAATAAATTATTGTTGATAAGTATAGCTGTTATTTGCGACATATACAATTCTGTAGTAATTGCTTTAACCAATCAGGGTATTAACGACTCTGAAGAACAGACTGTATTTTACATTGTTCGACATTTTGTGTTAAAACCTGCTGAGAATAATGATTGAATCATCCGAAGTTTTTATGCGACATCCTTAACTTTATCGATGACTATCGCACAGTTTGTAGCATTCATCATGATGACAAGGACAGATTTGATGGTCCAGATCACAAGGTCTATCTATTTGAAAGAAAAGCTTCAATGCTTGTCACAACATAGGACGTTGACATGACGAAATAACATGTTGGACATATAGAACAATGCGGAGGTAAATGAGCGTCAAACAAAAACAAAAGCTGATACATAATAGAGGCTGTTTCTGGTGTGCAGGTGATCTTAGAGCCTGTCCATCAGACTAGAAGACACTTGACGTATTCTTGATTAATGAAATTGAAATTAGAGTTCGAGATGTCGCCGTCTATGTTATATACAAGGTCAATATGTGAACATTGATATGTATGTTACGTAATATATTTTGAAATTTGTCATAGAATATTAATTGACTATTATTTTATGTTAATACATGGATGACCTAATTAATTAAATTGATGTGGTTATAATTATACATATCTGTAGTTAAATTATATTGATGGCGTGTAATACAAATTAGTGACGGTTGATCTATTACGATACGCATGACATGAGAAACATCATACTTTAGTTTGATTAAAGAATCTACGAGTAGAAGCATTAGTAATCTGTTAATATTATAAAAAAAATCTATGATTATTAAGTAATTCCTAGCTTTTGCTTTTCGATTTTATTTCTTCAGCTTGTTTATTTGTGTAAATGTTTCTTATATCTTTCGGTTCAACTTTTCTCATCTCAAATGCTTCTGTTCTCTTCCTATCTATTCTATAACAGTATATATTAATGTGGCCATGTTTCGCTTCCTTATTATGCGACACTTTAAATATGACTTTTTATAAATCGTTGTCTAGTTTTTGATTATACGTATATACTTATACAAAAGTTAAATAGTAAATTTAAAGACTACAGTAAAAAATTGAAATTAGACGTTGGTTATTCTTTACAATGTAACGAAGGCCAAATTATATATTAGTATTTCCATTAGACCGATAGTTCGGTTTAATTTTACTGTTAACTCAAATTACTGCAACCGCAGTGTTCTGGTCGTTATTGAGATCATTACAGAGTTGTCGGCACATGCCACAGACAATACTGCATAATATTGTTATTAAGCTATTATATTACAGACATTATCTGTTTTCTATACTTGTAAATTACGTCATGCTAAATGTAGTTGCAATGTTACTAATTTTGTGGAAGGAAAATACTATCAAAAATGTTAAATATGAGGAGTAAGAGTAAACAAAATTAAATATTTATAAAAATAATGGGAAAATAATGGTCGAATAAAAAGTTTTAATCATAATTTACAATAACATTAACGAAATTATAATAACGATTGTGTATGTCAAAATTTACCAAGACATATTTATATATATTGATAAGAAATTAAATAAGTATTTGCAAGTGTACCCTGTAAAGTTTAAATCAGTCCTGAGCTGTGACCTAAGTCAGACTTTACACAGAATTGAACGTAAGTAGTTCAATAAACAAGTTCAATTCACACAGTAGATAGGTACCCGTAATTTTAACCTTGTGGTGTATGAATAATGATGACTCAAGACCGATTTTCTCCCTAGACATTATGATTATTAAAATGTAGTGCGCGTACTTAACCGGTTTGAGATAATGCAGGTTTTCTTCCATTGTCAGTGTCCACAATGCAATTTAACTCTCTATCCCGCAGCCCATTACCGTGGAGACGTTTTGAATTTGTAATGCTACTTATTAAGGGTTCAGTTAGGAGTATTGTATCTACCTCCTTTAGCTTCGTAAAGATCATTGTATGGTTTTCATACACGACATTCTGGTCTCGGGATCAGATACATTTTCCGAATTAGGTAGTAAGTGGTCCGAGCCACTGCGAAACTGATAACAAGGTTAAGCAAGGCTGGACCTGAGATGGGTGACCGCTTTATACAACGTAGCTATATCATCATAAACAAGCTCGCCACTTGTTAGGTAAATACCATCGGCGAAATGAGGGTGGGTTAATCCCTCCGCTGGGTAACCCTGAGGCCGTTTAAACGCACGGTTCGCGGTAGGCCAAAATACACCCGTGATTGTATTTATTATTTTATTTATTATTATTTTATTTATTATTATTTTATTTATTATTATTTTCCGAAGACTACTCGATCGATTTAGATAGTTTAAATGTATTATATTTCTAGATATTACAAAATTAAAGAGCTCTTATCAGCATATCTTACAGAAACAAAAAGAAATTTTACCAAGTTGAGACTTTTAAAAAAACATTTACTTTTATTTGTAAGGGAGTCAACCGTTTGTAATAAAGGGGCAATTATAAAATTTAAGTTAGGAGCTTTACTGTTGATTAGATTAGGACCAAAAAGCGTAAAAGCGTTGCATCACATTGACAGGTCAGTGTCCTGTCCTGACTATATGGAACGAATATGACTGCTATACGATGTGAGGCCTTATAAAGGCTTTTATCACGGTATGCTTAGTCTTTAGAAATAACTTCTAACGTGATGTGACTTATACTAAAGAACCTATTTAGTGATATTAGGTATCACTTAATCTTTACTGTCACCAAAAATCTTTATATATCTAAGAATCTATTAAATAACATTGCCAGGGCCACCCTGGGGCCCACCCCAATTTTTTTCGGATACGTATTTCCCTGACTTTTCCAGATTTTCCAGTCACTTTTTTTTACATTTTCCCTGACCTTAATTGTATTATTTGTTTTTTTTTAATTTATTTTTTGAAAAAAAAAAATTAGTATTTGTGATAAAAATTATTAGAACATAGAAAAAAATATTTTTAGATCAATAATTTCAGAAAATATAGAGCAAAAAATATATTTCACATTCTTAAAAAAGTTGAAGTGCATTTTAAGTTAAGTTGTGTGTGCATTTTAAACATTTTCCCTGACCTTCTAGCGTTTTCCCTGACATTTCCATGACTTTTCTAATCTCCGAAAATTCCCTGACTTTTCCTGGTTTTCCATGTTTTCCAGAAAATGGCCACCCTGCATTGCGTTAGTCCTTATATACTTGTATATATCATTGAAACTAGAACAACTCAGTAGTGTAGTCTTGCTGTGTTGCGATCAACAAGATCTTATCTCGCATGTACAATCTATCAACGAACAGTCAACTAAGGACTTTACAGCATTAGAATAAAGCATAGGGGTTAGCTAGCAATAGCGACTGTATTATTGTCCAAGGGCCACGTTAGTTGGTCAAACGTGATGTGATTTTAATGTGCACGCATGAAATCTAAACCACCCACGTAGGTTTATACAGTCTGTGGTCTGCCGATTAGAGGATAGTGAATTTAATTATTTCTTGTGATCTGGTTTATGTAAACACGGAAATAAGCGTAGGTTAGGACGTCGATAAACTTGAGGTTTGTATAAAAATTTTATCTACGGGCAAGATATATAAATATATATTTATTTATGTAAACCTTTATTAGCTGACATGGACTATGTTTGAAATGCTACTGACACTATCAAATTCGCAATCAATATAATGATTAATATTGATGATTGTATTGAAGGTATAATAATTCGTGCCGATAAACAATCAGCCTATCAAATTAACTTAAACATTTTCTGCCGAAAGAAAAAGGCTCAAGTAAGGAAAAACCCATCCCGGAGATGCTCAGAACAATCCTACTTAGATTTTTGCAACAAAATGGTCAAGCAAATTTACCGAACAACACCATAAACCCGTAAATAAACCTTGAAATTTTTGTACATGGTAATAAATAATAGTCTACAGTGATGTCATTGCTTACAACCAGTATAAGACTTTAGTACTCTAAAAAAGTATACTATAAACACCTACTATAGAAAATATGTATATAAGGCTAGTAACCAATGTTTATTTTTTATTATTAATGTTAATTCCTATCACTGTTGTCTGGTTTAAAAGTATTTTATCAAAGTCCTGTGTGGACGAATCTATCAGCTATATACCACTACTCAGAAAATTCTAAGTAATAAAATCTATTTTAATTAAAATATTAGCATCGTAAATTCTACCAAAGGCTTTTTGTCTTTGGTAGAATTGCTTCTAAAGAGATATTTTTTTAAAGCCCCTTGGAATATTTATTAAGTAACTAACGATTGCATTACGTTACTGAGACAACCTTACTGCTGGAGTTGCCGATAGTATTCAAAGTCTACACCAAACCAGTAGAAAGCTAGTCGTAGTGTTTTTGTATAGAAGTTGGTTGGTAAAGTGAATCTGGGACCGACAGCTCTCCTTGGCACTAACCGGTGTTGTCATATTCTATAACTCTCCTGTACTACTAGTACTTATTTTTAAATCCAGAACTACTAATCATATTCCATGTCCAAATTAACATTTACAGTCTCTTTTCTCTATCAAACTAAACGAACATTTATCCATCAAATTAAACTCTTATAAGAAGATTTTAAGACGCTCAAATTCATGATGGTCTATAAGATAATGTCAAAGTAAAACAATAAAATTATTGTTTATATTGCATGTAATAATTATTACGCAACCACCTATATACCTACATTAATTGCATATTATTTTACTGTCAGGATCACTTTCTGTGTCGGATTCAAAACGCGGGACAACATTTTCTTCACGGCTAACTTGACTAATAGCTGTTAGGAAATTTTAATAAGCACTGTTTTTTAATTGAGTAAAAATGCAAGCAGGAAGTAATTGAGTATGTAAAGGCATTTTTATAGTAACTTATTATATAGTATTGATGTTAATAAACTAACCTAACCTAACCAGGTAATCATAATTAATAATATATAAAATAATGCACCTAAGTTAAAAGGCATTTATTTGATGGGAATATATGAGAAGATATATATATAAATATATAGATTTAGATGGACCATATAGGAAAGCAAAATAGGTACTCTCTGATGAAAAATTAATATCAAGAGAAAATGTATACAGCGCGTTTAGGGCGCAATGCAGCCATAAACGCGCGCGCATCAAAAATAATGGGCTAGTATTATTTTAAAAATTAATCCACATGAGCATTAATAATAATTGCAAGTCCACCGAATCCAAACTCTGACCTGATCTGATGCACACAATAACACTGGCAGAATTTCCCCTTTATAAGTTCTTGGCTTTGGAACCCCAGCCACAAGTTATCTCTACAGCGCCAGGGACAAACAAATATTTTTTAAAAATTGTTGGTGTATTTGCTTTGTTTTAGCTGCTGCCTCGGCTGCCGCTCCAGAAGATAACACAGGCCGATAAATAGAAAGCAGCAAAAGTGTCAACGCAGGTGGCATCCCAGATTAAGCAACTGCCTCTCTGCTGTGGCACCAGCGTTCATTCAGTTCGTTCTTCCCATCGAGCCTAGTGAAACCATGTGGCTCTAGAAGGAACGTTTGCTGAGGATAAATATTTTATATTTTATTAATGTTCTATTAAGATTTAAATTGTATAACATTTATAATAATATAACTTAAAAACATTATCTAAGTAAGGACAAATCACAACGCCTCAATTCCACTCTTAGTAAAATAAGTTCTTTCTTGTGATTTTCACACGAGAATCGCCAGTGCGTTACGTTTGGTCACGGGCTGATTGTTATTGGTCTACTTTAGCCTAGATACAACGAGGGTGGTTTTTTATTGTTCTAACTCTGTAGTTCAATAGATGCTCAAGAGACTGAGGAGTTTTTCAGTGACATTAATCTTAGGATCATTGTTAAGCCATAGATTCCTTTGGCAATAGCTAAATCCCATTTAAAAGCGCTACGACTAGGAATAGATACCAAGTTATTAAAGATTCTAATAGAAATCATTGTAATGAGTTAATAGATCACGTATAAAATGTAAGTAAAATTCAACGTGTTCTTCTTATCTTATCTTGGTAAATTAGTAATGCAGTCAGCTCAAAATTAAAATTGGCGACTAGTACACTCAATGATGGCAAAAATTATGTTAATAAGATAAGAAGAACGTGTAAGTGAACACTATGTGTCGGACAGTGTGATTTTAAATTCTGCAGCTATAAAGAGAATACTTCTCATTCATATATGTTATACTGCCTTAATGTTAACATAAATAATAGTTCAATATATCAATTGTGAAGTACACAAGTCTACTTGTCTATTGACATTTGAAGTGACTACATAAAAGTGGTAAAATTTATGCGAAAATTTTGGGTCAAACATTAAAATAGTTCACGTCGAAACGCGCTATTACAATGCATGCTACAGTGGTGTGAGATGTTAGCAATAGTTTAGGGCTGCCAAAACAATATTACGAGCTTGCAAAATATATTAGTTGTTTTGTATCTGTTCGGTAGATTTATACAATACAAAAATATAATTAATCAATTTACATTCTATTCCCAGATATAAAAATATCTAGAACATCATACGTATAAATTATCTTGCTAATAAACTAGGCAGGCAGTACAGACTTTAACTATATGTACCAAGAACAAAAATACTAATACATTGTAAAAGTATAAACAAACATCCAGAACAAGGAAAAATTTAAGGATAATTAAATAATTAGATAATTTTTGCTTAATTGAAAACTACCATAAAGTTTTTAAATCCTTTGGCAAAATTAAATACGATACGATATTAAACCAGATATAATAATTTACAAATAAATAAATAAAACCTACGAAAATGAATTTTAACGAGTAGTAGCAGACTATAAGTTCATTGGTGATTTCCAAATTGAACTTTTTAGTCCAATTGTGATAAATCTTATAACAGAGGTTTTTAATGATGATGCATGATTGTCAAAAACTGTTGAGACCCATTGTTAAAATTGTTAGTCACTTAGAAAGATTTTTGAACCTAAGGATATTCGCAGCCCTAAGCAGCACAGTAAAGATGGCGTCGTAAATTTCTGGAGCGAATCCAGGAACGATGTGTTATGGCCAGAACAAATGTTAAGACAGTTGCGAATTACCGGTATTGAAACTACTCGGTACTGTACACAGAAACCATCAAACCATTTATTATATTTAGGTAATGTGTTGAAATAGTCCCATTAATGTTCAACAAATTTTTATTTAAAGTTTGTCTTAAAGGTTAAAATAAGATTGACTATGATGAAAAATATTAATATTATTAATTGATTTGAAATCAACAAATTAAATTATACTTTGCATTGATTAAATATCAATTAATTTATATTTAAAACATACACTGTTGTCCATGATAAACGAAATGTTGTGGGTGACCTTATAGTATCTATAATCCAGATGCAAAAAACGGACAAATATCAATATTTGTTTTCAGGAGAATACAGAAAGTATTTGTTGGAGTTTTCTTTCATAAAATAATATAGTTAAAATACCTATATTAATTTGCTGATGATATATCCTGATATTAAATTTCGTGTTAATCGTTGCTCCTAACTACGCAGTAGATTTTTAATAGTTTAATAGTCACTATTGAATAGACAGACTAAAATTTTATTTTTTATGTACAATGGATACATACAGTAAATCTCTATATATATATAAGCTACTTAATATTACCTAATTTCATAATACGTAAATACAACGAACGCGACAACTGGCGTGAAGGTATAGATAAATGCAAGTAGTAAAATAACATATAGGTTCATTTACTATACAAATGTACTTAAATTGTGACAAGGGAACAAAAGAATTAACACATCCGGTGGTCTCAAAGGGAAACTATTGTTGCATTGTTTTTTAGTCCTCAGTGGGTTCTGGTAATTTATTTAAAGATACCACTGGACAAATCAAATTATTAAGACATCAGAGGTGAATCCTGTTATCTACGAACATTAGTTTAATGTTAGCAACATAACTAATTAGACATCGTTAACGTTTTGGGAAGCAAAAACATTATTATTATTCATTTAGACTTAATTCGGCGAGACCTTTAGATGGATCAAATAATTTGTCATCGTCAGTTTATTTAATTGGAATTCTAATAATATAAATATTGTAAAGAAACATCAGGTACTGTATATAAAAAGCAGTCCCGAGATTTCTAATCTACAAACAATCTCTTCATATTACAAGTATAAATCACAACTATTAAGGCTTTTGAACGACCTGCGAATCAGTATAGGATAGACAGAGTTGCTACAAACGGCATTTGAACCGGTTCAACAGGAACAGTTACAGGCAAGATCAGCATTCTAAACTACCAGATACTTAAACTAAAACGGGGAGGAAAGACTGATGTAGAACCAACTAAGACTTGACTGGACTTAATGATGCATGAGAAACTTGCAATACCATAATCCTAGAGATCATTATTCACAATCCTCTACGCAAAATAAATGACAATACATCTTAACCAAGACTTGTTAGAATAAAACATCTTGATGACTCACTTATGCCCGTTGTGTAATCGCCCTGCAATCTTTTGTTACCAAATGCACATACATCAATGCCAGAAGCAAAGCGAATATGTCAGGTTGCGAAAAGGGCTCAAAATGGAAACCAGTTGCAAATGTCAACAGCGCCACGGGTCTCAACAATTGTGATTGAAACGAGGAGGCTGGATTATCGTGATATCTTAATCTATACGCGGCCAAAGGTCCGGCCGATTATGGTATTTGAATACTATGTTTTAATATTATAGTATAGCAATTCAATAGAATCAGTATCTTTATTGCTAGAAGTCGACATGCATACATACACAGATCTAGATACTCGATACATCGTGACAATACATTGAATGTGAAATAAGAAGCTATTGTTCTGTCTAGGAATTGAAGATTCGAGATAAATTAAGGGATTTGGATCAAAAGGGATTTATAGCTTTCAAATAAACGTATATGGTTTGGCTACAAGGTTGAATAGGTTCTAGATTAAAATATAAATACTCGTTTTATTGAAAGTTATAGCTAAAACCAGAATTAATGGTTTGTTCTACATTTATGTATGTAGGAAGTATAATTTTGTTTACCAATATTAAACATAGTGGGAGTGTCTCTATAACTTTGCTAGGCCGACAGACCGGTTTCGTTACCACCGCCTATACAGAATCAAAAACCGTAAAGTAACCTAGTCATGTTTCCATTTTAGTCTACGGCATTGATTTATTGTTAAAGTAAAAAATATCTCCTTTCAGGGTGCATTAACGAAAAAAAGCATCAAGATGAAAATTATGCTTTGTCCATTTTATAACTTCAGCGTTAAGCCGAAATATTGGAAGCTACCAATACTGCATTGATAAACAAAAATATATTAATCGGCCCTATTTATGGACTAAGTAGTATTGCTTACTTTCAGCTAGATACACAGTCAGCTATAAATTGTACTCCAATAATAAAAAGGAAATGTAGGTTTATTGTAAATATTATCTTATTGGTTTTCTTAAATGTCAGCAGTTACCTAAATGGGAATTTAAACATATTAATATTAATATATCCGAAAGACATTATCGATTTGTTCAGTGGAAGGTGTGTGAATGAAGAGTTGGTCATGATTTGCATACGGCAGCGACCAGAGCAAAGAGATCGTTCACGCTTAACGTCAGGCTAGTCACTGTTCATTGAGAAAATAAAACATCACAACTAGTTGTTGGTTAATGACAAACTGTATTTTAATGTGACGGAAATGAATTTTAAGCAAGCATCCATTACGCGACTTGGTTTTTAAATTTAGATAATAAATAAATATATTAACATGTATAGAAATTGGATGCAGATATATAAAACAACGTTACGTAAGTTCATAACCTACATGAAATGGAAATTATAAGCATTTTTTTTATGTGCGAAGAAAGTTACTGAAAAATTATATTTGATACAATATGACACAACAGCATACTATACATATGACGTTGTAGTCAACTAAGAGGTGATAAAATGACATGGATATATCACAAGTGTGATAGGGAATCATTAGATATTCATTATATAAATCCTGGAACACTGTTAATAATGTTGGCTCGTTTATTTTTACTTTATACTACTCGTACCACTGTACCACATAATAATACTCGTACCACTGTACCAAATAATAATATGTAGAACAATTTATACATATTGCTCAGAACCGGCAAAAGCGATCCTATTGGTTGTTGCTCACGTATACGTATACAAATACGTTACGTTGCTACAATGCGCAAGCCCATGGTAGAGCCTCTGGTCACAAACCAAGCTCTAGGCTTGTACTTTGTGTACCAGAAACAACGATATAACACTTATTATATTTTATAAACACCTATACCATGACAAACTGTACACATTTTTAACGGCTGTCTTTAAAACTAAAATAAATGTAATAAAGTGATTCGTTTTAGTAATAACTTAAGTTTTAGACTGCTAATTCAGGTTATGTTAAAACTAAAAACATCGAACTACATACAGTTGGCTGTACTTTTATAACAGCAATAAAAATCTTAGCGTGAACCGGGACTATTTTCTGATTCATAACACAATATTTATTTTTCACGGTCTATTGACGAGCCCAGAAAGTAAATAGGTCATGAAATCTCTGCAGCAGGATGCTTGGCTTCCCATTTTATATGCCAGCTCGTGCCAAGTCAACTGACCCGTATCCAGATACGTTTACGCGCACATTAGTTCCAAAAGGCGGTACAAATTAATTTATTAGACTAATGCCCAATTTTACCAACAATCTCTAACACTGAAGGAGTCCCTAAATAAGAATTTTGACTTTGCTATGAAACAACTTTCATTAACTGGCCCTTAACTTAGTTAAGGGAGCCCCCCTTAGAGTTGGAGAAATCGGGCATAAAGCCCAGATGCAAAATCTTGGACAATTTAAAGAGCACAATTTTAAGAAATAGGCTTTGCAATTGAACTATTAGTCATTCCTTAATATTTGTGTTTACGATAGCAATATAAGTTTTTTTTTTCTTTCCTTAGGCTTTCTCAATCGCTTTCTCTGGTGCGATAATTTGGCCAATGACAAGTATTATTGTTTATGTCTTCACAGATTTACTCGTAAGAGTATACTAGTCTTCATAGTAGATCTCTTCTTTAAGGCTTGTTGTTATTTAGGGATTATAGTACTCTCGAGTTGACGATTTATCAGGGGGCTGTCCCAATTTAAGTTAAATATTCTTTAAGTGTTGACAACATAAAGGATCTTGGATTATTCTATAATTATGGTGTAATTTAGACTTAAGTATTGCATCTGGAAGTAATATTTTCAGGATATTAAGACACTTTTATTAGCAATAAATTTGTGACAAGCAATATTATAACAGATATTAACAGTTTTATAGTTTCCGGCGAAATTTTTATTATTCTTGTAATAACTTTGTAATAATTAATCTTTAATAGCTGGTACTGGATTACATGTTGTAATAAAACATAGAATACAAACTATGAGGACATACCATTGCTTCTTTAGTTTTTTTTTATTGACGTATGTCATATTACTTTGACGTCCATGAATAAGGACAACCTAACAGTATTATTTAGTTCAAGACCAAAATAAACTGATAAAAAAATATTGTCTAGTCCAAATTAATATCCTTGTAGGAGGTTATTTTGATGATGAAACCATCAAAATAACCTCTGTTTTCGAAGGATACTTCAACTTATAACAAGGCAAAACCCACAGGCTATACCTGAAACATGACTAGGACACAACAGTTTTAATATCTGGTAATAAAAATCAATCAGCCTGGATACGTTACTGGGACCTCCCACCTAAATGAATGACATAAGAATCAAAGCTACTATGTGCTATGATATATGTAGGTAACGCCTCATCAAAGCATACATGTCAGCCGAATGTCAACACTAAATAGTAGGCTGGGCCAATGATCAAAATAAGTTTTGTAGGCGTCCACTAAACGTTACGTACTTGTAGTTACAAAAACCCAGTAGACGTTGTGAATATAACGTTACCTTTAAATAAATATATGTGTTTACAACTTATACACAGGGCCTATACAGAAAAATATGTATCAATAAATGTTATGTTATGAATGAGAAATTTTCATTTCGTAAACATGTAACCTTCTGGGTTAATATATAATAATGGGGTAAATATATAATAATAGAATTAATATTTAAGGCGTGGATATGGTTGATGAGGTTGATCGCCTCGTTGGCACCCTTGTATGGCAGATGATAATTTGATGGTCAATGGAATCAGCTAACCACCTAGCTTACACTAGTTGGTTATGTAGCGTGTGTTTAGTTGGGTAGTATTTTTTCATATTTTACAATTCCACTTTAATATGGTAATTTCTATATCAAGCTAATGAAAAAAAATCTATAATGATTATATAGCAGCCTAACCAAAAACGGTCTAGACCTCATTGTTAAACTTTTTTGTTTTACTATTTATAAATATCTGTAAAGATTTACATGAAATAAATGATTTGATTGATTTGAGGTCTATTTTCTACTCTAGTATCTAAAACTATATAGCATGTCATCATGTCAATTTTCCATAGATCCATATCCATATCATCCATAGGTGCCTTTTAATTTTGATCATGGAATTCTTCAATCGTCGATTTAGAAACCGGGTTTGTCTTTTGGTATAAGAATTCGATATCTTCACAGTAATAGTCATCCTCTAATCGAAAGCTTTGTCTCATTTTATTCTCGTTCCTAGGTTATCAACTTGATGCAACAAATATGAAAGGATAACAGATTATACTTTTTTTTTTATAATATAATAATATTTCACAAACTGCTTTGATCGTAGATTAAGCTTGTGCTATGTGACCAGACATGATATTAATTATTATTTTTCGTAAACGCTGAGACCAACCTGGGACTTGACTAAAGAACACGATCGCTAATCGAATCGCCGCATCGATAAAAAGTATAGGAATTTTACTCCATGGTTAGAGAGTGATCGACAAAAAACGTCAAATCTCATACTTTGGCTTTCGTATTTCGATTAGATTATCGATTGGCTCTTTGGTAAGGCCCTGTACCTACGTAAAAAGGTACTATTATTGTCACTAGACCATAGTGGCGGTATATAAATCAAAGATAACTCAGATCAGGAGACCAGGGTAAATGAAAACGTTTCGAAATACCGTTTTCTTCTTTAAGGAGGTGAAGATAACCAAAATAATTGTACAACAAGCAATTATTCTAGATGAGGTAGCACTCCAGCGCTAACGGCGTTCTCGACAAATAACGTCTCAACTTGTGACTTGCCGCTAATAAGCAATCGAGGTAGTTACGATTGTTGATTTTAAAACAGAAAATAT
The DNA here is from genome assembly GCA_947458855.1 of Monopis laevigella. Classification (NCBI taxonomy): domain Eukaryota; kingdom Metazoa; phylum Arthropoda; class Insecta; order Lepidoptera; family Tineidae; genus Monopis; species Monopis laevigella. Next base: position 9,803,628 of record OX381588.1, read on the forward strand.
TCTCGACTTTTGGGTAATTGCCCGAAACAAATATTTGTGAATAGCGGATAGGCACGGGCCGACGGCAGCGGTTACCAAATGCGCACACAATCAAGTTGCAGTCAACATAATATGGCAGACATTTTTTGATACCAAGAAGCTTGTGGATAGAGAATCGTATTGTGGGTTGTAACTTTAAAGAATACAATTTCTTTAATTTTAACCTCGATGCCTAAATTTTAATCAAATTCACTTGAATTTTTACTTGACTAATTCAATCCGCTTCTTGACAGAAAAATCGTGAGTAACTTTACTATTCAGGGAGCTATTAAAGTACCTGTCTGCGGCACGACCGTAGCGAATGTATGAAAATCCAAAACATGAATGGTGTACCGCAAGCCTTTTGTTTCCTTTACATTACTCAGAAATTCCTTCACTGTCATCTCAAAAATTTAAAGTTTGTCTACGGAAATTCAAACATTGGCAACTGCAAGATTTGTCTTCTGCACCCTTTTCCGTATTAAAAAATGTAAAATGATTACTGTATTTACTTCCGCTGACTTCCCTATTCTTATTTTTTTCTGCATCAAGTAGACCACTAACTATGTGGGCGGCGAAGAAGACGAATTTAAGAATCTTTAACTTTCAATATCCTCGCTGCTTAAATAATACTGCCTGCTCGTTTTGTAAACCTCACCCTCAAATAACACTATCCTCTTGGCTATAAATAGATGGAAGTAGTAGACTCCTAAAAACCAGTGAACCCACAGACTAAAACCTAGTTACTATAGTCAATACTTACAGCCATCAAAGTTACGCCCATGGCAGTTACCAGCTTCGCTTTTGAACGCATTGTAGCCTCTCTAATGTATGCTAAATCAATTCAAATGTTTATCTGTAAACGTCTACCTACGCACAGTTGTTATTCTAGCTTAATGCATTGTTTATGGCTGGTTGTACAGAATTTTATGTGTCAAGTTATTATATAATATAATTCGTAATTAAACTGCAAGGCTTTCAATGTTACTTAGTATGTATGTATTAGTTAGCTTCGACGTCAATAATATGAAATTGTTATATAATGAAATAGTAAATAGTATAAGGTCATATAATGAAATACAAAATAGTTGTAAACCCTGTTTACCGGGATGATCAAAGTAGTCTATAATGATTTAACTAGATACCTTGTTAGAAAAAAATGGAAATGATACCAGATACATGTTTAGATGGGATAAACTTTGCTAGGCCCATTAACCAGTTTCGTCATGTTAGTTTTAATCTATGGGTTTACCAATTTCCAGGAACCTACTGTATCGGTTAATGTCGAGGGTGGTAGTCTCCTTTCAGGGTGGAGTTGCAAGACGGCTAGACAAGATTTTGATGATTAATCAGCGAGAATATTAATGATGATTCGTAATGAAAATTTGCAGACATAGTAGGAGCAAGCAATACTAATAAAGAAATGTATTAAATCTACCCCATAATTGGACTTTGTAGGTCAGTTTTAACATAAGATAATAGATACAAAAACTTTTCGTGCTTTAAGAAAAAAATAAGAATTTAAAAACGTGTCAACAGGGGTCAACCCTATATGCTAGATAGGTATTCAATATCTACTAGCTAAAGTAGTGTTAATGAGACTTTATTTATTGTAATATTAGTACTTTAAGAGATATCAATTAACATTTAAATTGTATTGATAAGTAACTTGTATTATAATAATCTTAAGAATATTTATAACGCTGTTTTAATTGCTAACACTAATACAGCCAAACTTCAACAGTTTGACTATTTTAAAAGAAAAGCCCTCTCAATACAATACAAACAGGCAAATATTAAGCAAACAGTGATCTCTTTAAAAGCTTTAGCATTTTAATAGTAATTATTAATGAATATCATAATAAATTGCAATTAGTTTTGTTTTATTAATGCATTGGTAAAGTTACATATGGTATGAATTTTAAATTATTATTTTTTCTAACTAATATTGTGAATTAAAACCTTAGCTTTGAAGTAACTGTTCGTTGCTCAGAATAATATATTTAATGATTTAGGAGAATAATAATAATAATAATATGTAAGACAATTTACACAAATTGCTCTGGTCACAAACTAAGCTCTAGACTTGTACTATGTGTACCAGAAGCAACGATATAATACATATTATATTTTTATAAACACCCAGACCATGACAAACTGTACAGAAAAAGCGTACTAGAATCTTCTGATATTTCCTATAGATACTTTCTTAGTTATTATTAATATACATGTATACCCTTAAACCGTTAAGATTAAAGTAACGTTACCTAGATTAATCTGCAAAAAGCATTAATATGTCAACAGCTAGACTTAACATTGAAACACTGATTGTCCCTAACCTAGAATGAAGTCTTATACATATAATAATAAACATTAGGAATTTGCATGCCATTCCTGCACAAGCTTCAGATAAACACGATGGACGGCTTCTGTGATGTGCTACAGACTGTGACGTTAGAACCATTAAGAAGTGAATAATTACATCTTCTAGATTTATGAAGAAGGTCATCTAATCACAGCATCTGATACTTTCTTGTTGAAGCTATATGTTTTAGTTGGTAATCATCATTAGGTACCTATTAAAGCCGATTCGATAGTAATGATGTAAGAATCAAGTGGTGGTATAGGAGATAAACGATTCTTTCCGATTTGTGAATTTATATCGAGATTAACGATTGCCTTGATTGCGTATTTAGAGTTTTATTAAATTAAAGTTAGTATGGTATCAACTGCATGGCCATGATGGATATTCAAAAATATTTAAAGGGTTATTGCAGACAAAACAAAGTAAATATTAATAGTATAAGAATATTACGCAACTAAACATACACGTACTAGTAGCGTTAAATCTCATCGCCACCTTACAAAACGATACATGAATGCGAATGAATCTTAACTCTTAACAGAATCTAGGAACATACAAGAACTGCCCGCACCAATTATGGGCAAAGACTTAAAGGTGCCTTTTTATGACACTGCGCACATATTTAATGAACTAGAAACAGGTTGATGAAAAGATGTCAAGCCACTTCATAGTTCACGATGTTATAACAAATTTCTCACTCTATTCATCGCAGACATCTCTTATTCTTTAGTTGTCAGATTTCACCACTTACCTGGAAAGAAACAAATTAGGAATTATTAAATTTAAAGGTAACATATTCATAATTTACAATGTATAAAGTATTTGTATAGTTACTAAACCCAATTAATATTTCTGCTTGATTTATTATATGAATAGTACCTGTCATAAATATTAAAATTCAAGGTATTCAAAGACTATAAAAGTAAAAAAAAAATATTTTGAAATAAATAAAAAAATTAACAGGGTTTTCAACGTACTCTCGTTAAAAGGTTCCGGTTTCTTACACAACAACAAACCGTTGTTCCAACTGACTACCATTTATTGTGGGTATCCAGATCACAGAGAATATAGTGAAGGAGCATCGTTCATACGTAGTATGTAGCCTGAATACTGATGTTGGGAGCAGACATTGATGTATAACCTAGATTCATAAAGCAGCAAGTCAAAACGTTTAAAGCAAATTATTTAAGAGGTAAAGAGCACTTTGTAAGTGATCCGATAAGTGTGCATTAGATTTTAAAAACAAAGGCCTAAACATTGGTTAATGTTATTAATTTACTAATTAAGTAGCCAATTCTAAAAGAATGCTCTATAAATTATACAAGTATTTATAATTTCATGTCTTATGGATATACATTGATATATATCAATGTAGTTAAGTAGTTTTTGTAATAGAGCATCTATATGAAATTTATTGTCTATGAAATCAGGCAGCAATATTTAGTTGGCACCAATGATGTAATCTTAGCAATTTAAACGCACATCGCTGTTTACCTTAACAGTTCGTCTAGGAGTGACACCTCAAAAGGTTTCGTAAAGTAGATCAAACCATCAGTAAATATTTAGCAAGGAAAAGCATAATTGTCTAAAAATAGTTCCGAGTACTTGATTTGTGTTTAAAAATACGAAATCTTCCTTGTTTGTTTGTTTTTCAAAAATAATTCGAGTTTTATATTTGTTTTTATTTTATATAGATCTATACTAATATTACTGCGTAACAAATTAAAATGTTTTTGTAGTTGTTATCGATGTTTTGTTAAATAAAATTTTGTCCAACCAATGTTTTACATGAATGAAATACAGAAATACATTTACTGATTCCGCGGCTGTCTAGTGGTAATTATATAAAGAAGCGAGGGTATTATAGCATCTTAGCCGGGATAGTGTGAGCGACCAATACTGTCTTTGTAATGATTGTTTTAAAAACTTTGTAGGTCTGCTTATCACCAGGTAGACACAGAATCACGTGCCCTGCTCCAATGGCTATAAATGTGTCCACAACGCAAAGCTAATCTTTAATCGATATGATGCAATTCAGACGTAACAAGTGACATTAAAAATCGAGAACTAATAAACGTAACTTCGGTTAAAGTTTTGCTTAAAGTTGAACGGCGTAATAGGCCTACAGTGGTAAACTAAAATGACATTTTCTTGTTAGTATATTTGTCTTAAACAAACAAACAAATGTTTTAAAGCTTGGCACGAGATCGATGTTCATGAATTGACACACATGCAAGAAACCCCAAAATAATATTCTGAAACTAATGGGAGAAGTTTCGGCTAATGGTTTTGTTTTTGTCACGAATATTTCGTATCCGACGAGAGGATTATTTCAACACTTCTTTGAGACTGATTTTGTGGCTGAAATTAACTAAAATACTGTTATTTGGATCAACCCATCATAGTTACTAAAATAGTTTAAATGCAATAGAACGAGTGTTTACTGCTAAACCAATTATGAGAAATTCCATAAAACTTTAATACACATGCCAAACAAATGTTTTATATTAATATTATAAGATGAACGCGCTAATCTCAGGAACTACTTGTTCAAATGAAAAATATATTTTAGTTTGGATAGCCCATTTAACGAGGAAGGCTAGACTATATAACATCCCGCTACGACCAATAGGAGCAGAGTAACAATGAAAAATGTTGTAGACAAAGTTGCGCGGATCAGCTAGTATTTTATAAAGATTAAAGAAATACCGAATTTGTGTTTTTTTTTTGTAATCTATACTTCTATACAAATATTATAACTAGAAAAGATTATTTATTTTAAATTGTTTATTGCACAAAATTGTACATAGGCGAGCTTAATGCCTTAGGCATTTTCTACCAGCTTACCTTTGAGAGAGTGAAATATGCTTAGGATGCGGAACTTTCGATGGAATACATATAATTTTAACAATGATGTATAACAATACTTAAACTACTTAAATACTGTATGGGTGATTCTACGATAAGAGGTTTTGAGCCCATAGAGGATGCGGCCGAGGGGAAAAGTTGTATTTTTTCGATTAAACACAAATAAAATTATTTTAGTCCCTTTTATTTACACATTTACATAAGGGCAAGTCACTTTATACATATTTAGTTACTTTTTAAAAGGCCAGGGTAAATACGTCATACAGGGTAGATACATTAAGATCAGGGTAGATACTTTTTTGACCAGGGGAGAGATTATGATATAATAAAACAGTGAATAAATTAAATTTTATTAGATATTGTACTTATTATAATAATAATATAATTTTGGTATAACAGCCTTTCGTTAAATCTAAAACTAGAGCTTCTTTTGTTGTCAGTAACAAAAATCAAGAAAATTAACTTTACATCTCCAACAAATAATAAAGTATTCTTTTACTAACTAATTAAGTAAACTAGCGCCTTTTAAGTTATAATCTCTGACTTGTAATAATCACAATAATTTTCATATTCCTATACCTACTTATATACTTTTCATTAAATCAACAAGTTTAACTTATGATAAATACTAAAAAAGAAAACATAACAAATTAAAAGATATTTTACTTCATCACAAAAAATTATGTGATTACCAATTTTTGTAGACAATTTGAATACGGTTATCAAATTCTTTATATACAAGTCCTTTATTTTTACAAGTTTCGCGTTCTCGTAAAAGACACTGCTCGTTATACCTATCGCAAAAAAAAATATGAAGCAGGCCTTGATATTTTGATAAAAATATTACTTTGGCTTGAAATAGAGCCGTAAGAATCAGATCCATATTAGCGCGAGTAACGCACAGACAAGTGTCACGTTTGTCGAAATTCGGTTGTACTATTTAAAGTGGCTTTAGGCGACAAAAGAGAATATGGGATCGTGATAATGCACTTCTTTATAAAATATTTGTGGAGATTGCTTAAAGTATTATTTTATTTATTTAAAAACTTTATTGCACAAATTTCGTACAAAGGCGGACTTAATGCCGCTAGGCATTCTCTACCAGTCAAACCTTTGGGACAAATTAAGCAGTAAGTAGGTATAATAGTTGCAGTAAAATACATTTATAATAAAATAAAAAATAAATATAGTATACAAATATTATACATATACACTAATACTCAATACATATATATACACATCATAAAATATTAATAATATACATACATAAAAATAAAATAGCAAATATTAAAGCAACAGTGGAATATAGCACTACCCACAGCACAACAATCATTTAAAGCAGAAACACAGGATGACAAGAAAGAGAGAGAGAGAGTGAGCCCAAATAAAAATAATAAAAAGGAGAAGACATATTCACACATTCAGAAAGTGTTTATACACTAGTCTCTTAAAGATAACCCTGTTAGGAGCTTGTCTTATGTCCGCCGGTAGATCATTTCAGAGTCTTGCAGCAGCAACTGAAAAAGATTTTGGGACAAAGGTAGAATGATGAGAAGGTATAGAAAGAATTGAGTTAGAGGCAGAACGGAGGATTCTGTCGTGATGCGAGCCGAGGGATGTAAAACTATCCTTGAGGTATTTGGGAGTGTTAGGTTCGTTTAACAAGGAGTAGAGCAGGCAGAGAACCCTGTTGTTTCTCCTACCTCGAATCCTCAACCATTTCAGCTTATGTCGATAAGGTGTGACGTGATCATATTTGCGCAGACAGAAAATTAATCTTATTCATGCATTGTGTAGTCGCTCCATTTTGTCAACACACGTCACCATAATTAAACAAAGGAAGAACAAGGTAAAGACTGAACAAGGGTAACTTTAGCTTTTATAGGCAAATATATTTAAGTTTATTAAGAGAGTACAGCGAAGAAAAAAATTTTACGACTAGGCTATATTTAGTATTGGTAGTATCTAGAAGAACTCTTTTTTTTTATTAATTAGGTATCTTTGTCTCCTAGCTCGGTCTGATTTAATTTTAGAAGCTGCAACTCTTCTATCTATAATCATAACATATAAGAAAGGTAATGCTGCCAGTGTTATGGGAACCTTCGGGCCGGGACAGAGTCGGGACATAGTGGATATTTAATTTTTTTTTATTATGTAGTAATTAATGGGATAATAGGATTATAAGAAATAGATGGAGTTACTGGAAGATTGCTAATATTTTGAAGGGCAAGTCGTCACCTACCCTCTCTTTCTTTCTCTTTCCAAATTTTATATGATTTACGTTGGTCTCTGCTGGGAGTTATTTGGTCGACGGTTTTTATTACTCCTGTCTCCTTTAAAATATTTTTCTTTATCTTTTTGCTTTTGTAATTCATACTTTTCTGGATCATTTTAAATCTTTTAATATCGTAATCTCTCTGCTTGACGCTTCTTCTCTAATCATTCTTCACGTGTTAACTTTTTGCATGGTACCATGATCTTTAACAATATTATGAGATATACAATTTATATTCTGTATTGAATTAATAAAAATCATTATATCATCATAAACAAAGAAAATATCCAAACATATTATATAAAAAAAATATGACGGATAAACTTAGAACCTCATTTTTTTTACCATACTGCTTTTCTTTTACAATAATCATTTATAAGCCTCTCAAGAACGTTGATAGAAGTTATCACACTAATTCAGATATAGTGAATTAATTTTCACAAACATTTTACGATCGGCATTATCTCCCCTGGCCAGTAAGTATCTCCCCTGGTTGTTATATTTCCAGGGTAAATATGCCAGGAGAGAGACGTTTTCGTAACAAATTATAAAAAAGCACTGATATAAGTTAATATTAGGTTAATATTATATCACGCCACCACTGTTAACAGTATTGTTAAAAGGTTGGCAGAAAATGCAAATCAATTAAGTGAATTTTATAAATTTTACGACTTACCAGTGGAGAGACGCAATCACTTTGCAAAACCGTTGCACTGCACTGTCGCGTCGTGCTAACTAACAAATAAAACCGATCTCACGTCTTGAGTTTTAATTATTACTAAATTGACGTTGATACGCGCCCTTGAGCGCCATTTTGAATATAGCCAACTAATATTTCTGTTTGTTTTATAGGGCCAAAATTCGCCAGGGTAGATATGCAAAAAAAGCGGGACAAAAATAAAGTACGAAAGTTGCTGAAAGTAAACCAATATAATTAGTATTTTACCTTCATAATACTTAAGTACACTTGTTTAAATTTGTCTAAATATATTTTAATTTGGAAAATGCGACAGAAAAAGGATGTAATATCTGCATGTTTAACTAAAAACGTCAAAGGGACAGGCCAGGGTAGGGACTATTTCAGACTTAAATATGAAATATCAGGAAAATGTACACGAATTTGGAATTTAATTATAATGCTATTTATAAAATACATAAAGATGCTGTGATTTGTTGCATAAAATCAAAAGATGTAGAATAAAAATGCTGTTTTATAATGATTGCCGTACACATTACCTCTTATCGTAGAATGACCCGTATATAATATAATAAATGTAATACATAAACATACATACCATACCAAACAAAAATTGTCACGAGGATCTGGTTTAAGCGTTCAGATAATGAGCAGTGAGCAAGCGTTTAAACATTAGTTTTTTTTAGGTACTTAATAAATAAATAAAATAACCGATTTAAAAAATTGTTTCACATATGGAAAGCGACATTACCTAACAGTAACATAGCTGTTGTTTATTTACGACCCCATTTCTTTTAAATGAAATAGCGAGTGAAATCCCAGGGCAATAAATAAAACCATATTCATAGACAATTTAATATACTTAACGCGTTGTAATCTTTAAATACTAGTTTTTTTTAATATATCTTAAAAAGTTATATTTTTTTGGTAAGTTTGTATTAAGTAAAACAGAATCCAATGGATTAATTAATCTGCATGCAGAAAACAGATTTCGTCCAATTTCATTTACTAAACTTTGTTATAAATAGGTATATTTGCAACTATTCAACTACAATTAAAAAAAAAAAAAACAAGAAACAATTCACTATTATATCTATTTTCATCAAATACCTACTTTTTTTTCAGAATGACAGCGAACGAGATTCCAATTGGCTACTTTCCCAATGTATTTAATATGTCAGCATAGCGCGACCAATCATATTTCAGTCTCGTTAATTAAACGTACCCAACGACCGATGTAAGCTGACCACAAAACACCAGACTTCATCAAAAGTTAATAGGGTTAACAACTGCATTTTTATCCCGCATGAGGGTTTATATCAAGTGTTCCCTCAAAATCTGTCACAAGTGTAAAACACTATACTATTTTTTGTAAATGTAAATATAAAGTATTTTTCAGTACATTTTTACATGTGTAAACATGAAAATACTTTTGTTTTATGCCTTCATTTGAGATTTAAATCAATTTACCTTATTTTTACATAAAATACTTTTCGTTTTTTCACTTTCCTTGTTTTAAATTTCCTCGTTTTAAATTTTCCTATGGACCCATGTGTTGCAAATAAAAAAAAACTCCGTTACTATATTTATAGCATTTTAGTTAAACTGGAGTTTAGTCTATTTCTCACCAATTAAAATCATCTTTGGCAGGTAAAAGATTAAGGACAATTTAACTAAAATGATATTAATTATTAAAAAATACTGAAATAAAAAATACATATAAGTACTGATGGGACTAACCCCCATCAGTACTTATATGAAATATCTTTCAAAGGTAAAGCAGTATCAATAAGTTTGCTTAACACTTTATGCCAAGTGTAAAATTATTTATTACTTATTATTTTATTGTTATGACTATGTCAGTCATTCTATTGTTAAAGTCAAGGGTAGGAAGCTAATTATTCATGGACATGATTTTAAATGTCACCGATGATGCACTTCTAATGCAGGTTATGATTACACTGTAAGATTAGTAATAGTCACCTGCAAAATGAGTTAAATATAGTTATTTCTAGCTTATGAGCTTCTGATTACCTACTAGGTGTATTAAAGTAAGCAATAAAGTGTAATAACCAATGTCAATTATTTACATATTTTTCTAAAGCCCTAAATGTTATTGTATACACTGCGAATTTTTGGTTCCCTTTTAAACGGGCGTCAGGGTACCCAAGGAGGAATTAAACCCGTCCTCATTTTGTCGATGGTATTCGGGGGCAACACCTAACTAATAGCGAGCTTGTGTTTATGATGGTACAGCTTCAGCCTATAAGGCGATTACCCATCTCAGATCCGGCCTTATTGTCATCTGCTTAACCTTGTTTTCCTTAAATGTTATGGTAAAGGTAAGTACATTTGTCTAAGGCCCTAAATGTTATTGTATACATGGAGCCTTTTTTGGTTCCCGAAAACTTTTTAAACGGGCGTCAGGGTACCCAAGGAGGGATTAAACCCGTCCTCATTTCGTCGAAGGCATTCGCAGGCAACACCTAACAAACAGCGAACTTGTGTTTATGTACAAGCCTCATTGTTTAAGGCAATCACCCATCTCAGATCCGGCCTTGTTGTCATCTGCTTAATCTTGGTATCCTTAAATGTTACCTTTACAATAACATTTAAGGATAACTCTTCAGCTAGCGGATGTTATTTTACAAGCGATAGCGATAAAGATACTAGCATGGTTTGAAAGAGACCATATCTAATCAATGGCAATAGCGATGACGACGATGTAAAATTAAATATTAATAAAGGATGTATCTTTAAAAACATATAAAACAATAAAGCCGTTAAATTTGATGATAAACCTAGTGCCCTAGATACGGTAGGTAATTCACAAGTCGATTTATAGGACGTTCATAAAAGCATAATGTTCGGTCGCCATTGTAAGAATCTATCACTTTTAAGGCCACAGAACTTAATCAGGAGATGTAGATAGGAAAACTCTGTTACCTAAATTAAAGTCGCCAAGTGTTAAAAATACATGAATAATAAATAAATAAATACCATCACGGGTATTTACTATTAGGCTCCCGAGAACCGTTTTAACCGGCCTCAGGGTACCCAGCGGAGGGATTAACCCGTCCTCATTTCGCCGATGGTATTCGGAGGCAACACCTAACAAGTGGCGAGCTTGTTGCGGTGTTTATGATGAAATAGCCTCGTTGAAAGCGGCCACCCATCCCAAGCCGGCCTTGTTGTCATCTAAATTACAAAAAATGGCCATTTAGTAATATGTCAGAAAAATGTCATATTCTCGACCGGGATAAGAAACTAGGATTGTATATACTTAGTACCTACTAGTTAACCAAATTTTTAGAAGATTATTTATATTTTACTTGGGGGGGGGGGGGGGGGCACTTCATACCTATACGATAATAGGAGGACTATGGGATTCACACATTAAAACTTACAAAGGCAAAGTAAAAATGATTGTTTTTGATAATGAAATAGGATGAGAACAATCTTAATATTTGCTAGTTCAATTCTGCTCACGATTAAAAACACGGGCATACTATCTAACCTACCCGTTTTCTGTGAACACTACCTTAAGCCTTACAAGAGTTTAAGTATTTTGTAAGTACCAACCAGCGCATGTTGGACCACTACGGGTGGTCCAGCATCGACACTAATTGAGTTTAGAAGTCTATTGTGTGTGAGTGAGCCGCGACAACTCGGTCAAAGGTCCTTCGATTAAATGTCAATCAACGAATTTTTTTATTATTAAATTCGCCTTTGTAAATTAAAATGCTCATGGAAATAATTTACGCTTCAAAATCAGTAACAATGTTATTGATAATGATATTTTAGGGTTGCGTATTGTTTTTTTTTTTGATGTGGAAACTGAATTATAATTAAGGGTCATGTGGGCAATTCTCGCGCTTTCGACATTCATCTCTATTCGATATTTTTGAACGAAATAAATAATAAATATTAATTAATAAATATATAAATATTGAATCGAGATAAATGTCGAAAGCATGAGAATTGCCCACCTGGTTTGAAATACCATTCTGGCATGAAATACCTATCGATTGATATATTTTTTCTACATTTTTACGTTGTTTAAATGTGTGTTAAAAAACGTTATGGCTGGCAAGTAAAAAAAAATAAAACCATCCTCAGCAAGATATCGTAGTTCTCTTTCTTTTTTTAATAACAGAAGCTAATACTGTTAGTAACGAAACAAGTTTGTCTTGCTAGATCTTATCAAATCCAGACAAATAGTCATTTAAGCGCGAAAAGTAAAGCATTGATTGATTATGGTATTTATCGATTGAGCACTGCACCCACGTACCTAATTATGTCATATATTTTATAAATAACTATGAACCAAGTCATGGGGGCCGACCAGCTGTGCTTAAGTACACACATAAAATGTTCTAGAAGCCACTTTGAACTAAACGAATGTGAAATTAAAATAGCTCAGGCGTTCTCTTTGGGCACTTGAATCAAACCAATATTAATATTCTGACAAAGCCTTATCTAAATATGAAATATTTCAATTTATTATTTATGCTATTTATGTAATTTTATGTGGTATACATATATTATATTATATTTTATGTATTGTAATATTCTTGTACTTCTATGTACGATCATATATAGTAAATTTATCTATTCAATTACTTAAATTTAATTTAAAGTTTTAAGTAATTTTTCGTTTACCATTCTGCATCCTTGTGCAATTTTTACCTTCCCAAAGTTTAGCTGGGGCTTAGATAATAATACTGGGAAAATTTTTACATTTTGGTAACAAACTAAGCTCTAGGGTTGTATTATCCGTACCAATAAATATGTAAATATATTAGGTATTAGTGTCGTGTCACCTAATATCTATGATATTATATTTGATATTCTTTTTATGTGACATAATTATGTAAATAAATAATTTCCTGCTCTTTCCATTTAAAAACTATGATTTAAATCTGATACAAACAAGAAAAACCCATAACCTTACAAGATCCTGTACCAATTCCAATATGAAATACGAAGAAAAATTAGTCATAAAAATAATTAAAAATAAATTACTGCATATAGTACATGTTGATCATAAACTAATGTACCATGATAGTAATGTAAAATAAAGTGTTGGTAATAATTAAACTAATATCAAAGGTGAGTTATATACCGCCCACACTGTGCGGCAAAAACTACAAGATCAACATCTAACAAAGGTAGTGATTCGCCGCTGTCTTAGTCACCCGCCCCATGATAACCTTTTATAGACATTTGTAATATACGTGTAGGAGGACCTTAGAAATCGTTTCGGCCCCCGACTATATTTGGTCTTAAGACATCTTAAAATTATTTTGGGAACAAAAATAAAGAACTTATGTAAAACGATACCACAAAGTTTCAGATGGTTCGAAAAAATAACGAAGAAAATGGTATAAATGAATTAGATTTAGTTTAGCAATTTAAAATCTCACATAATCATAATAAGAATCTAATAACCAGTAATAATAAAAATAACAATAAATTGACAAATGTACATACTAAACATAAACCAGGTTCAGAATGTTAAAGATACCGCAGAGGTGTTATATTCGTAAAATGAACTACCTATTGTACCTTAGCATTTGACAAATTATGCTCTGCATATAAGTAACTTATTCCCTTCATAAAATCTTTCGCAAAGATATTAAACATTGATATATTACCTAGAATTCTACAGCCAATTTTATACACAATAAAACTGTGAACCATGACTTCGTAAATGATATTGGATTCTGTGTGTTGTAGATATTTATGATAAATATTTTACATGTTCTTATAAATCAGTTTGAAATTAATAATAAAATAAATGTACTACACAATATACCCTACACACTTACGAAATATCGGATTTTGTGTAAACTACTACAACGGGTCAAAATCAGTGATAGCAAAGCTAAAGGTTAGTGTCGTGATTACTAATTACGTTAACAGCAAGTTAAATACCAGCACAATAGTGTCACTAAAAGTACTATTACTTGAGATAAAAAGATCAGCAACCGCAAACGACAAGGCCTCACGTTGTCGCTATGTTATTACGCGGTTATTTCCGAACAATGGTGAGCTGAAAGTCACGCCGGTTCCCAAAAAGTGACGACATCGAAATTATTTCTATGTATCATCACGGGTGCCTTACGGCGCCCGAGACCGCCTAGACGGCCCTAGGGTACCCAGCGGAGGGGTTTTAATCCCACCTCGTCGTAGCCGATGGTATGAGTCTACACCGAACAAGTGGCTAGCTCGTTGCAATGTTTTGAATAGACTCAATAACCCATCTATAAACAGTTTCACAAGTTGGTATAGTGAAACCGGGACCAATGAAATGGGGAAAAATGTGTAATAGAAAATTATTTCTATTACACATTTTTTTAACTTACTCCAAAAAAATATTAACAAAAAAAAGATATCAAGCTGTAAACTGCAATTTAGGAAAACTAATAACAAAATTACATTTACCTTTTCAAATATACTTCAGGCAATTTTACTATAGCAAATAATATCAGTGATAGAGTGAACGTTAACCACCAAAGGCAAGATTATGGTCACGCTGGGAGTAAGCTATTTTAATCCCAATAGCAATGCTATTCAGGCACGAGCCTAGTATAATAATGTCACGAACCGTGACTAAAGAGGATTTGTTATAAAATAACCACACAATTGAATAGAAAAGAATGAAAGAAATAATTACACGCCTTATCGTTTTGTTTTTAAACTGAATGAAATACTAATCGATAAAAGAAAATCATTTAATAATAAAGTGCAATTTAATTCAAAGCATAATTATATAACGAGTACTGATGTAGCATCAAGGATACTTGTCACTGTTGAACATTAACGTCGCAGAGTAAATAATGCGAGAATCATTATCGTAAATTATATTGAATTTGTTGAGCTAGATAGAGCAAGGACTAGTTAGATGATAGCTGCATTACTAGAACAGATACCTTTGATACCACACATCTTCTGTGTGTATGTAACCTATTGTAACCCAAGACGATTGCTAGTACTTACTCGAGCACCGACATACTTCCAGCTACAATAAACAATCAATTCCTGAAAATAGATTTTATTACTCCAGAATTGAATTCAATGTCGGTGCAGCTGGTGAAACAATACTCCTAAGCAATCTAAATTAGATTTTATTCATTTGTAAATGGACTCAATATTGCTTATTGGAAACATCTCGTGTTGGAAGCCTCTCACAATGCTTGTGGTCAAGTTACAATAGATGGTTGAGCGGTTATAGATAATGTTTCTATAGATTTTGTAACAGATTCCAGATTATCTCTGGTAGAAGACAGACTGTAAATGTGGTATGAACTTAACAGTCGGTGCATAAATAAAGGACAATTAGGAAATGGAAAACATGTGTTCTAACAGCAGAACAATGAGTGACAACATAGAACTGGGATTAGACAAAGAATGACAAAAAACAAATAACGGTCATCCCTTTGTCTCTCATAGACCAGAGAAGGCGTTTCCTTCGTTCGTTGCGCAACTCAACGATTGTTAGAATTGCACGCACTGCACTTAATCGCTACAAAACAATTGTAATAGCAAAAAAAATATGTTTTTAACTATTACTTATTTACATAGGATATGATTGTTTTATTATTTTTCACGTGTTTTTGCTTATTTTGAAGCTTATTACAGAAAAATAAAAAAAATCTTTGTGAACACAAACTAAGCCCCTTTTTTATGTAAAAAATGTACACCACACCTATTATTTAACTTCCGTATTTAAAAAGTAAAAACTTCTGTAAATATTGTACCGCTATTAACTTACCGTATGACTAAAAGAAAAAAAACGATAATACTAAGCACGATACTTTTTTTTATTAAAGATTACCTCACCTTGGCGCACCCCGCAAAATGACGTCAGGGATGTTAGAAAGGATCCTTAATATAAAGGCGCACGGGCACAACAAAAGAGAACCCTGTAGCAGGTTTTTAACCTGTGGCATTCCCGTTTTTGTTACCTGTCTACTTGTCGTCTAATCCCTCGTAAATTTAAGCATTGACCTGATTTATTAAAGCCATGTCCTTGTTTTTAGCTTGAGCCAGAGATTTTCGTATAAATCTGTGAAGTCTGTACTGTTTACATAATTACTAATCTATTTAACAGCCGAAATACTAAAATATGATGTCATTCGACATTGTGGGCATGCTGATCTCGAGTGTGTTGGAATTTCGTTAGAGAGATAAGGACGACAATATATTCCTTTTCTAACTTATTGAAGTAAGATTTGTATACAGAAACCACACAGCTGATTGTTATTAGTATTATTAGCCATGTGAGTGAGGTATTAATAAAATGACGTAATTTCTGATGAATGACAAAACGTGTCTATTCATGTCTGTGAGATTAAATTTAAAATAAAATGCGAAATTCGATTTTTAAACTTATAGTGTACTTTATTATAATTAAATATCTATTAATTAATGATAATTTTAAAATCTGTATGAAATACTAGCGAAATAAATTTTACAGATAATAATCACAATGACATTTTAGTACTTTTATGTATATGTTAACGGAAATGTATGTAATCCGTCATTGTATACAATTCCTAGGAAATGTATGTAATTCCTAAAATCGCCCGGAAATGTGTGAAGTATAAGTAATATTAGACACATTTTCTAGGAAATCTATACATCACCTAAGTAGCAATCGGAAATATAAAACATTTAAGATGTCAATGGGTACGCGGGGAGAGCGGGCGAGGGGAGGGTCCGATTAAGCAAAAATAAACTAGTTTGTACTTCCAAGTGCTATTCCAGCTTACCCTGCAAAAATAAATAGCTATATGGACTGCCTTGTTAACATTTAACTTAGTATAAGAATATAAAGATTTTTACTTTAACATTGTGACATTTATAATTACTTAAATAACAGACTGATTACTTAACAAATGATGGTTTAACTTTATAAGAATAATATAAGTTGATTTTGTGATAAATCCACCTTAAAAATAATAGATAGTTGATTTTTAAGCTTTAATTAGTAAGATAATATTTATTTGAAGTATTATATTTTACGGGCGTGATTGTTACCTTATTACCAACGAGACAATCATGTCATAATAAAAATTAATATTCTCATTTGAACAACGTGTTTTACTGCAGAAAGCATTCTTTTTATACATTTCTTAATACGATATTGGAATTATATACAATTCCTAGGAAATGTATACATTTCCCAGGATATGTATGTATTAAAAACATTTTAAAATAATATTTTACACATTTCCAAAATCGCTTCGGAATTGTATACATTTCCTAGGAATTGTATACAATTCCTAGATTTCATACATTTCCGGTAACATATATATAAAAAAAGGCAAAAAATGTCTAGTTTCAATGTTATTATTAGTATTGTCCAACAAAATGGATAATGATTTATTACAAAGGCAACTGATATTTGATAATGGCGGCATCACGGACCGTATCCAACAAGTTCAAGATCATTTAACCATTTCTAACTGCCAATATTACATACAAAGCATTAGATTAGAAACCGCAGTAAAGAATTATAAAAGTGGAAACATATTAAATAGCAACTGTTGTAGCAGACTAATTTTAATCAGACCATGTACTATATTGTATTTTACTCGTGCCTAAATGGAATGAAGACCCGTTAAATGTATTGGCAGTGTTTTAAATTAGTATGCAAGGAGTTTAGTAGTGGTTAAGTTCTTTGGTAAAAGCCTATAAAGATGAAACTGCAGTTGACAGATCTTCAGTATCGTAAAATAATGACTAATTGGTGTTTTGAGTTAAATTGTCTCAAGTTTTAATTTTTTTCTTGATAATTATTTTATTATCTTTCGAATATAATAACTCTGAACGAAAGAGTAGGATTAATGTTATCAACTATTTATTTCGAGTGTTGGCACTAAGAATTTTACGAACAAAAATGGAAAATAAATGAGTGAATACCAAGAATTTCACAAGATTAAATAGGTTTGCGCTTTCGAGTAGTATTTTAAACTCCTTGTCCAATTATTATTATTACAAGACGTGGCGTTCCACCGGACACTGCCGGTATCGCCAACCTGATTCTACAGTACCTTTAGGTAGCAATGTAAACTAAACCTTATTGTAAACAGATTGAGATTAAACTTGATAAAACAGGAGTGGTCTAAAAGTGTTCTTATGTTACCGTTAAGTTTGGCCCGCTGCAGACCTGACCTAGTGCTTGCAAGTGTCAGACAAATGTCGTCAAATAAATAAGCTGTATGATTCATCATTAGTTATAGGTATTGTCGTGTTTTTCTTTTAATTACAAAGTCATTAGAATGTCAACTATATATTTTTATTGATTTACAATTTTTAAACCTGTTTCTTGTTTAACTTACTCATGTAGGTTTTACAGTCTTCTTTTATCTGCACCCAAGGCATTTAACACTTCCAGGGCTCTAATTTTAAAAGGTAAATGCGCAATCGTTACATGCATGAAATTATATTGTCGTTGGTTACCTGAATATATTCTTCAGTTTCGGTATCAATACGATGTTTTTCACTATCTACAATGGCACTGTATGATCCTGTAGTAAAACGCTAACTAAACAAAAAATATAGGGTTTTACCCATTTGTCATTTAGGTTACAAAAAAAAATGTGGGGACGTATTTCTACAGAAGAGTAATTATTTTAACGCAAGGGACGCTGAGATTCAATTGGTATCCCGATGAGTGCTGGCAATGAACTTTGATAGGACAATTTATGTTGTCATCCTCACGGTTGTTGTTAGGAATCTGCGGGATAACAAGTTCAGGTTTTGGGAAATTAAAACTTGTCAGGCTTTTATTATCATCTTGCTTGTTACTTCTTATCTGCCATGTAGAAGTCCAAGAAGAAATTCTTGTATTTATTTTAATAGTTATAATTAGTGATTGTAAATTCGGCATTATGCCTGAACTTCTTTTAAAAACACTATGGACATAGATTTCTGAATTTGTTTCTTTTTTATGTATGAGACAATGTTCTTAGCTATCCATGGCTTCACCGTGCGGGTGCCGGGTCCATCGCGTGGTTGAAAGGCAGGGGAATGAACTGCAGCGTTCCCGGACTTGAGACAGCGAAGTAGGTTTAAAGGCCTATTGAACTCTCACCTGCACTGTGTTCACTATATAATTATAATTATAATATATATAATTTTTATTCTTATGTAAATAAATCAGAAATAAATTTTAGTTATAATGTTAAATAAG
This sequence comes from Monopis laevigella, assembly GCA_947458855.1. Lineage (NCBI taxonomy): Eukaryota > Metazoa > Arthropoda > Insecta > Lepidoptera > Tineidae > Monopis > Monopis laevigella. Next base: position 9,823,054 of record OX381588.1, read on the forward strand.
TACAAGCAACGACTATTAATCCGACCCTAGAAGCTGCTACTAACTTTTGAACGACTGTAATTTTAGGAAAGACCAATTTAATTAGATAAAAGTACTGTTGCAAAATTTTATTTTAGAGGTGAAAAGTGTATATTTTTAAAACCCTAATGAAATAGGGGGCTTTTGTAGATATAACAACTAAACCACTTAATTCCATTTGCTTAAAATAACAACTATAGGATTGTGTGATATGATAATATCATTGTAGTTTTTTTTTAAATAAATGAAAATGTATATTATTAATAAATGTTGTACCTAGTGAAGAATTTGCTGAGAAAGGCGCGAAAATTTATGATACAATAGAAAATCTAACGTATAAAATGCGTGTATAATGGAATAACAAATAAAAGGAATACAATAGAAAATCTAACGTAAAAATGCGTGTATAAAGGAATGATCTAACTTCTAACACATTTCTAGTACCTACCTAATGAGTTAGCAAATGTTCATGAAAAACATAACGTCATAAATCGACGTCAACAAAAAAAAGCTATATCTTTGTATTAATCTTGAGCACACTCAAATACAAGACCAGAACTGAATTCTGAAATTCCAACATAACCCTAAAATTTAAGAAAATTGTCAGTAGACATAAGAGTTTGTGCGCAAGTATTTATAGACAGGAGGGGTCGACTGCCTCGCCTTGTCTCCCACACGATGCCACACGCGGCACAAACCCAATGAACAGATGAAACGTTTTAGATGACTAGATAAAAATGCAGTTCCGTGTAATGAATTTACTTATTAAGTTAACTTCAGAAGCTGATTGGGGCTGCATTAATAATAGACGACTTTGCTTAAGTTTAAGATTAATATCAAGATCACTTAGCCCTTGATAAGGCTCTAAATTTAGAACCATTACTTATATATTAAAACATTGGTTCAGAGAATTTGCTGCATGTGTATTCATAAGGATTATTCTGATTTAATATGGAACAAATTTTTGAAGCTATAATTAAATTATATTTATTGTAGAATCAAAATTGATGAAGTATAGTCAAAATAGCACCTTATTTTTTTGACGTGGTGCGTCATCTGTTATGTGCTCGCCCTCTATGACTATTACACGCAGCGGTATATGTGCGTCAATGTATTACAATGTATTTGATATTAGTCAAAATGCAAAATTTTGCATTAAAGTTAAATTTAAAGTAAGGGGTCTAAAATTTCACTAGGCCCACCGACAGTTTTTATTATATCGCCTATACAAATGAAAACAAAACCGGTTCACCGATTTTCAGGAAATTATTGCATCGATTTCTTGTCAATGAAACCGGCAGACGATAAAGCAGAAAGGATATTTAAAATAATCTCGTAATTCAATTTTTTCCTTGTCGCCGTAAATTTCGTAACCGCATCAATTAGTCGGCATATAATGAGAGCGACTAACACTATTAAACAGCAAAATAATGATCGGCCTTATCTATGAACTGTGTAAGTCTGCTTACCATCAGGTAGATACAAAGTCACATACCCGTGCTTCAATTAAAAAAACGACCTTTGACCAGAAATAGAAGCCTTCGGGCTTGATAATACCGGGGTGGCCTTAGGCTGAGATTAATAGTCGTTGCTTAGCCTAAGTCATTGCTTAAAACTCAAAATTAAGTTTTTCTTTATGTAGTTTGACAGTCCGCGGCAACGGCTAAGTCCTAGCGCATGCTAAGCAACGACTATTAATCTCAGCCTTAGAGAAAATGTCGCATCGCCTCAGTCAAACAGATACGGATTTTGACAGTAAATAGTCTGGCCTATAGACGTGGCTTGTGAAGTACGATTTTACCTGTCAAAATCCATACTCTTTCTCATAAAGTAATATATACATACGGAAATAGAGAGTACTCTTCGTCATAATTTTTAGAAGCGATTGTAGCGCCATCTTGTGCTCTCGAATGGAACTATTTCTGGGTGAGGCAGATGGCGGGAACTTTAATTTTTTTTTCATTTTTTAAAAATAATTTTACATTTATAAATATTTTGATGATTTGCGCAATAAATAGGATACATTTCAAAAGGTAAATTTTCAAAATATTTATAAATGTAAAATTATTTAATATTATTTTTATTTTTTTTTAAATAATTTTACATTTATAAATTTTTTGAAAATTTACCGAAAATGTATCCTTTTTATTGCGCAAATCATCAAAATATTTATTTTCATTCTGTAACTTTATTAAAATAATACAACAAATGATAGTTTAAAAATTTATTTAAATACATACATATAAAACTAAAGTTATTCTTTGTCATTAATTAAATAATAAACAAAATAAACTATTTTAGTTTGTAGTAGTTGCAGAAATTTTGCCCTTATCAAATTTCGTTGTAACTGCCATTAACAGAGTCAAAAAATTATAGCAGCTCTGCAGTATCTTCAGCTTCCAGGGGCAATTTACCAGATTCTGAAAAAAAAAAAAACATAATTATCGTTACTGTTATAAGTATTTATAACACATTATGCAACATTATCAATATAAGTACCCTGATTCCTGGTGAACATACACATTGTTAACCATTTTGATACCAATATGAGTGAAATGTCCAGTGTACTTAATCTTTCTGTGGCAGTTTAGCAATAAATTATGAAGAAGACATAAATGTGGGGTTTCAATAGACAACAACAAAAAAGATGGGTACTCACTGTCCCAATTTCACTATATCAACTAGTAAAACTGTGTATAGATTTATTTATATAGATAGTTATACTATGATTGATTCAAAAACTATTTTAACACGGGTGCCTTAAGGCAAATTAATTCAAGCGCCTTTAATCCTACCTTGTTGTAGATGATTGTATGAGTCTACCTACTGTTTTTAACAAAAAAATCATTGGTTTGAAACAGGGACCTAAAAACTGTCTGAGACTTAACTTAGCCACCACATATGTTTTAAAATTTTGTTTGTCTGAATATTTTGAAAACTTTTGGCCCAATTTACTTGAAATTAGGATATATATATATACAATAATATAAGTCAAAATATGTTTATAGGTTCACCTAAAAAAAAGTTAAGACAGATGGGTAATAAAATTTCCATAAGTTGACAAAAATATATATATAAAGCAATAACATACCTGTAGTCACAATTGGTATAGGATCAATAACACCTGTTGTAATAATTTCAGCAGGATCCTCACTAGATCTCACGGAGAAGCCTGCAATTTTAAAATAAATGCTATTATTTTAACTAATTTATATATTCAACAAAATGTTTAAAAAAATAATGCTCCATTACCTTGTTCAATCCGCACTATGCATATACACATAACAGATAGTCTTCGACATTATAATCACAGAGAAAATACTAAATAAACATTGATATAAATAAAATAAATTCACTGCACAGAATCGCTATCTCAAAAACGAAAACAGTTGGTAACTCAAAGGAAAACTCGACGAGAATACGCAGGAGCAGTGCTGAACTGGACGTATTTACGAATAAATTACTTTTAATAAACCACAAAACAATAGATAAGCGTAGGTAACTGGGAAATAAAGAAAGAAATTACGAAATTTACTTTTGTTCGAAATTCATCAGTAACATCATAGGGATGTTCCTATGCGATCTTTTGAAAAATCGGAAATCGGATCGAAAGCATACGATCCGACAATTTTTGGATCGGATACATTTTTTTAGCGGATCGATACAAAATTTTCAAGATCGGATCGTATGAATAGGGAATATGCATGAAATGCCAATTACCTATTATTATTTTAATATATAATGTTCCTTTTATGAACATATTTACAGTAATCTATTTTATATTGATAACCTAATTTTTTTATAAATACCATTTTAAAAATCCATATTTTTGTAGAAACGGAACGCATTTGTAAACGCTCCGACATTAGCAATTTACGATAATTTGTGATAAACAAACCTTTTGACTAACTTTTAAGGTGCAGTAACATTAAACTAATATGCTTTTTGAGCACGAATGACGTCACAGAATAGAAAAAATAATAAAATAATGGCCTCCCCATACAAATTGGTAATTTTAACTTTACTAGTTTGTATGGAGAAGACATTTTTTTTTTCATTTGCGACACATGGTTCCATGGGAAAAGTTGTTCGTATTGATCAGTAGAACATCATATTAGCCCAAAGTACACCCATTCAAATTCACCATGTATAGTACTCTTTTCATGAAATAAATGATTTTGACTTTAACTAATGGAGTAAGTTTACAAAGATACAACAGGGCGGAAAATGTAAATTATGTTCAACTGTGTAAAAACTAGAGGTGGGCGTTTTTCAATCAACGATGCCGGCATCGGATGCCAGTAAGAGATGCCGCGCAACGATGCGGGTTGACTTCCAGTTTCGGTGGCGAGAAAACGGATGCCGCATCGCATCGTCCCCGGCATCGGCATCGGCGCAACTCGCGTTTCGTTTTCGAGCGACCGCACCGCATCGACCGCGGCACCGGCATCGGGCGCAACATCTCGCGTTTCGTTTCCGAGCGTACGGCACCGCAACTACCATGGGCATCGGCATCGGTGCAAGATCTCAGGCTCTACCATGGGTTTGTACATTGTAGAAACGTAACGTATTCATTTACGTATACGTGAGCGACAACCAATAGGATCGCTTTATTCAATCCTGTTACCAAAAATAAAGCGATGCTATTGGTTGTTGCTCACGAATACGTAAATGAATACGTTACGTTTATACAATGCGCAAACCCATGGTAGAGCCTCTCGTGTTTTGTTTTGACTCACAAAATGTTAATTAGTTTGTTTTTTTTATTAATTATGTTAATTAGTTGTTTATTTTATTCAACTCCTATTGGGTACGTATTTATTAAAAAATCATGTTTTTGATGTCATGTATTTTTTTTTATTTCACTATATTATAATGTGCCCATGTCCGTCGTAAATTAAATATTTATTATTATTTCAGGAGGGGGGGTCAAAACCGACAAAAAGATAAATTATGTATTTATTTATGTCCTACTCCTATTTCGTACATTTCAGGAGGGGGGGGGGGGGGTAAACCCCCTCTCCTGAAATGTACTTAAAAAATACTGAATTAATTTAGTCTAGGTACTCATATCTCATATCAAAAATAGTGAGGTTGCCCCCCCCCCACACATTTTTTTTTATTGTTAGGAAATAATAAAATTCCCTTCAGGCTTTAAGAAGCTTTTTTTGTCCATTCATGCTGTAGCAAAAAAACTAAAAAACGATGCCGGCATCGGATGCCGATTTGATGACAACGATGCGCATCGATGCCAAAAAAATACGAAAACGCCCATGTCTAGTAAAAACAAAAGGAAACACACAAATCTTTCCAAGACATTTGCAACGTCATTATCCTATAACCATAACCATATTAGTAACTTTCTCAATATATGGCGAATATTCATTCAAATTATTCTTTATATTTCTCCTATAAGAATTGTTCGTATTGATAAGCGTTGTTTTTTCTTTTCAAATATATAAATAGAATGGTTTCTTAATTATTTTCATTCGATATCCTGAATATCGGATCAACGGAATGCGATCCGAGAATTGGATCGAGGAATTGCGATCCTTAAAATTAAATCGACGAACAGGATCGAGCATCCCTAGAACAGCGATGTGAATCCCAACTAAATGTTGCTAATAACAATATTTTCTTAAAGAGTGTTACCAATAAAAATAAAAATCATCTTAACCAGAAGCACTAGATGGCGCTGCTACGTATATTTTTAAGTTTGTATGGAGAGAACACACCATGCTCTTTCTAATGTAGGTGACGCGACATGTCGTTTGCCATTTTTTCTAAGGCTGATGTAATAGTTCAGTTTTTGACAAGCGATATTGGTTTATTAACATTGTCACACCAATAGTTGATTCTTAATAAATACACCAACACTTATTAGGTGACAATATATGCCGAACACATCCTTTTGTTGAGACCAAAACATAACAAATTATTACATCCGATGACTAGATAAAATGTTCACGAGTTCACGACTAATGTCTCATTATGATACGCTTAATACAACTACCTGATCAGTAAAGAAAAATAAACCTTATCAATGTGGTGTAAGTGTCAGAAGTAACTCGTTAAATTGTAGAACAAACATAGTTTTGGTACTGAAGTCTAGGAACGAGGTAAATGCCCTTAAACCAAGATTATCATTGAAGTGGGTTCGTGAATTACCTATTACAGTTAAGTAGGTACAACGTGCCTAGTTTACGATGTACTTTGACACAAGTGGATATTTAGCTATTGGGATACTATTTTTCTATCTGCAGCCTTAGCAGAGACAATCCAAGACGAATCCATTCTAAAAATTTTAGCTTTGTATGAATTATTTAATTTACTTGTGTTTATTTGTAAACTAGCGGCCCGTCCCGGCTTCGCACGGGGGGACTTAAGATTTTTTACATAGTTTTACGTTTTATTTATATTTAAAGATGAACAATTCATCCATAGAGCATTTTTGTATAACTTTAACTATATGCTCAGCGCACGCCACGGAAGGCCTCAGAAACGATACTTTTCCCCCGTTTTTAAAACATTTTTGGTTACTGCTCCACAACTATAGGACCTAGCGTGATATTATATAGCCTATGTTACTTCTGAATAATGCAGCTTTCTAATGGTGAAAAAATTATTGCAATCGGTCCAGTAGTTTTTGAGTTTATTCATTACAAACATACAAAAATACAAAAATACAAATCTTTCCTCTTTATAATATTAGTATAGATTAGTATAGATAAGTAGGTATTGCAAAATTTATAATTCAACTTCAATAAATAAAATACTAATCTTTGTCAATTTTCGTCTTTGTTTATTGCTGTGTTAAAAATCTAATTGTAATTTAGGAAGATCAACTTTTAGCTTAATGTTTTGTAATCTATTTTTTGTAAAAAATAATAATGTTAACAGCTGTAGATCTTCTCTACTTAAAATAAATTAAAAAAATACTATTTTTTTATCTGCAGACTTAGCAGAGCCAATCCAAGACGAAAGATGTTGCCGCAAACTTAAGTTAAGTTTATGTTTTGAAGCTCATAACTTTAGTATTAACAGGTTGTTTTTGCAAATTCTAAAATTTTTAGCTTTGTATGAATTATTTAATTAGTATTCAATAAGACTGTGAATGACCGTGCTAGGGCTGCTGAGCACATTTTTTTTTAATGTAAGGACACTTAAAGTACAGTATATCACCTACAACCTATACCAGAGCAGGCCTTGTAGCATAACGACCAAAATAGCGATATGAAAGCTTGTTATGTCAAAATTTTAATTGCTAAAAGTATCTTGGGCATCTTGCTGTAGAGTCTAGTCATATTAAGGGATCAGTAGCATTCTTGACGCCCATAACAGTAATCGGTTAAAATTGGAAATACTTATTTACAATTTTAATCGCGTTCTCCATAGAACGCGATTGGTTATGCAAGTCAGTGTTTTGAAGAATTGCAGTTTTTTAAAGTTAGACTTATGCCTTTATTAATCACAAATTATTATTAAATTTAATGAATAACAATTAGTTACTTAGAATACAAAATGATGTAACCATACAGTTATTATAAGCATACAATGTTGATTATAAGAAATATAACTGACATTTCCTAAAAAAAAATGAGAAATACTTATATGTTTAAATATTGAGATATTTAGTTAGAACAACATAGTTAAAACATAACTAACTTAAAATAATGCAATATTTTGTATTTTCCCAAGTCAATGGATATTTTATTTTATATTTTAAAACTCTGTTTTTTAGAGAAACTACATAAGTAGGTACGTAGATATATTTCAAAACAAAATTCTTATAATCCGAACGTAGGTAGTTACGTCATTGTTAAATCTGGAGAAACCTATTTTGGTCTTCTGAAACAATGGCACTAAAACGTGTTTTCTGAGTAATTTTCATTTAGTTAGCAATTCTATTGATTGTTAAAGAAGTTTTGCATTAAATGCAGTGCATGGTAATGAAAATGAAATACAAAAATCAATTGTTATAAATTTAATAAAAACTTGAGAATCATCAGAAGACATCACTAATACACGTCCCAGCATTCCCGGCAATAAAATATAGAACAATAACTCAGAACCAAAAGTCACTCCAAGACATTCATAATCTTTTTGTTTATTACAAATAGCAGACAAGTCTACAGTGATAGTAAAACAGAAGGCAGGTGATGTTTCTCAAGTGGTCTACTCACGAACACAAAGTTCACTCAACTCAATATTGTTTGGCAAAAATATATCGGGATGTGTCAGGAATAAATCTGTTACTTTTATGAATGATATTGTTTATGAAATTGTTAAAACATGAGAAATTTTTTTTAAAAAAGAAACACTCGCAACTAAATTTATATTTTACACGCATTGTTTAGATAAAACCCTTGAGCTTTAAAAACATATCTCTAATAAATTACAACTGTATTTTAAATATGTAGTCATTAAAAACTCTCTGAAAACAATCTTACACGATGGACTTCAAAACAACACAAAGCGTCGTTCCCAATTCATAGAAATGTTGCAACTTCAGGATTTATAATTAAAATGTTATTTTAACTAAACAAACAGCATCTTGCAGTTAACAACCCACAGCCAACGACAGCTACTGAAAACGTTACGACTTTTGCCAGCGGCAGCTTTATTGACTTCCCTTATCCTATTTTTGCTGTAATAATTTCTATGTAAATAACTGACATAGAAACATTTTCTAAAACTATTCGTAAATAAAATAGAGATGAGGATGATAATAATATCATATTTTTGTGTACCATTCAGTGCAGACAGCAGTTAATTAATATAACATCTCCTAAAGTCATGTTAAAATAATTCTTGGGCAAGTCATTTGACATAGTCGCGTGAAGTATAAGCGAAGCAAGATCCGCTGGACTAATTACTGCTTGGCCAGAGTCCCAACAGATAAACACCTAAACCTCCGCCAAAAATACATGAGATGGCGACGGGTTCATAATAAAACAATTTAATGGGCCAGCGCGCTTTCCGCGGTGACGAAATCTTCGCCGACGCAGCGGTTGCGTAAACCGAAACGCGATCTGTAGGAGAAAACTGTTTTTAAGGCCGAAATAATTATACTGCATCTGCAGACGTTATCACTCGCTATAAGGCGAGAGTTGCTCAATTAGGCGCTGAAATATGGGAAGGTGCTAGCTAAATTCTTTCATCACGTTTACCTGAGGGTTTAACATATTTATAGAAAAAAAACAATAAATTACTTGGAGGCAGATTGTAAGTGTCCTTTCGTTTGTGATAAAGTAAAAACTTTTTATTTTAGTTAGAAATTTTAAATGTCAATTTCAAACAATATCAGATCAAGACCATATCGAGCCTAAGATAAATGTCGTACATTTCCAATGTAATATGCAATCTTAAATCAGGACAGTTTTATAGATCACCTAGGGTCATTTCCAATAAGATCAACTGTTTGCCTGTTACTGGAACAACTTTAAGCATTGCATAAGGCTATCTTCCATCTAGGTCCAATTGCCTATAAATTGTGAATGTTGTACGAATACATTGTTTTGTCCAAAACCATAATATTCAGCAGTAAATACAGCAGAATCAATGACGGTTTCAATGTAAGAGTGACCGGAAAAAGTATTCACGCTTTAGTTAACAAAATTGTAACTTAAACCTGCTTTGAATCCGTGCCAACACTAACAGAGGCTAATAACATCTCTTTTACATTTGGTTTTATTGGATTCAAGAAATTGCTAGTCATGAAAAAACTGAACTCTTATTTTAAAGGTAATGCTGTTTTCTTTGAAATGCAAGATAATTTTATAGAGTGAAATTAGGCTTAGAATGTCTATAGCAATCTAATATTATCTTCAGCTATGTTTTTCCACTAGAAATATAGTCTTTACTCTGGGATTTTCTCGTTTTTAAAACAAGCTATCATCAGTTTTGAAATAAGAAAAACAAACAACGGAGTATCTTATCAGTTTCTGTAAAATAGTTTAATACATGAACAGACAACTCATCTCTCATATTTATTTTATTATTTACGTTTAACTAGATGTAAAAACTTAACCCTCAGTTTTGTTTTTTCATTATAATAAAAAGATTCACCGTTCTATCATATTATATCTTTATTTAAAATAGATCGTTAGTTAGTATATTATATTCCTAGTTAATTTAATACCCCCCATAGTACCAGGGTACCATAACAAATGTGGCGATTGTTTACGCGTGGCCGCTACGGGCGCGGCTGCGACGGAAGCACGTTCGGAATTCCGCGCCATTGGCCCGAGGTAGCTCGATCTTGGCGAACCAACTCTTCATTCATTCGCATCACAGACATTTGTCATAGTTGGGACAACAATGCCGAAGTTTATTCCTGATTAATAAACTATAGAAACAGCCTTCAGTTTCGGTAATTTATAGCTACGGGTTTCCACTGACAAATTATTAAATAAAAGTTTTTGTGGCGATGTTTTATTTTATTTTTAATGTTTGTTAAATACATATTATTATAATAACATATGACTAACTGACCTGCCAAAATTAATTGTACTGTATCATATTGAAAAAGAGCAAATAATCCGAAATTTGACGCCAAAAACATTCATTCTAACGTAAAATCTAAAAAACTAGACAACACCAGTCAATAAAATATAATAGTAAAATATTTCATAAATAATTAATGATCCTAAAATCAAATTTAATAGAAGAGTTAATTTTACCTTTGAAAAGCTTAAAAAATATAATAAAGTAACAAATGGTAACCCTATTATAAAAAATTGTCATGGTGCAGCATGCGGGTCTATTATAGGCGCTCCTTTTTCTGTGCGTCTTGTAATTTTTATGCTCGGGCTGGGAACCCCGCCCGTCATTGTTGCTGGGTTAATGAGCGTGCGTTCACTGACACATCCTTGCTGAACAGAGTTTTAAATGGTAGTCAGTTAGAGAGGGCTGGTCACAACTTAGGTACAATAAGACTTACAACATATGATGAAACATATCATTTGTATAGTTTGTTTTTATACAATTACAGACGGCACTCTAAGTACTAGGTAAGAGAGTTCGCAGTTTGAAATAATTAAATAGATCGTTTGATGCGTCTGATAATATATTTGATATATAAGAACTAGTTCCACGGTACAAGAAAGTTCGTGGTGTAGTGATTAAAATTAAATCCGAAGAATTTGTTACAAGTATAAATTTCACTGGCAAAGAAGTTCGAGAAGAGTATAGTACAACATGTAGTAATTTAAATAATATTTTAAATACTGTTTGATTGGTTCGAAATGTGCTTGAAGACAATTTAAGAAGATAGCCCAGTAAGTTTACTTGCGCTCTCTATTTTTGATTAAGTATAAAATAAGTTCGGCGTTGCTAAACAAATATAAGAAACATGTGGTGGTCAACCAGATGTATTTAACATTAACATTTGATTTACAGTAACTGAGGATGTGTTACATTTCAAATTCTTAAGAATTTGCCCTTAGACATGTAAGGGGCTCCATGGCAGATTAACTTTTTGAATGTGAATAAAAGATAAATTAATAACCCTTTTACAGCGACCGATCGTTATAAAGACCAAAAAAATGCATTAAAAGTACCCTCAATTTATAAATATTAACGAGCGGAAAACTTTTGTTTAAAGTATACCAATCGTTGCAATGATCATTTGACAGTGTATTGTTGCATACACAATGATTTTATAATCAAAATTTTAAAGTAATTTTGAATTTTTATTTGTATTAGCGGAATTTACTTTAACTATGTCTTCAAAAGGGGTAAGTTTTTATAGATTTGCTTGTGTAAAATATATTTTATGCATGTTTTTTTATAAATATACCACTTATCTAATAACACTATCAAATAAAGTTTTAATTTCGTCCTAGTTTTTCTAAAAAAAAATAACGATATATTTAATGATCTTTATAACGATCGGTAGTTATTTGGGGATGTATTTTATAACTTTAAGGTCTAGATATACTAAACCATTCTCTCAATGAAATTATTGACGAATTGAAAACAATTGATGATGATGCCCCATTTCCTAGAAATATAAGCATTACCACCAGATAACGCGAATGCTGACATCACAGATGAAGATTCTGGTGATGAGGAGTTTGTAACTTATTGTTAACTTATGGGCCAAGATACCTTATTATAGTTAGTATTACTTTGACTGTATATTTGGTGACAAATTATTGGTCAAGTATACGAATATTTACGCGATTCAAAAGAACAAACTGGGTAATATGACCAAGATGAGGATATCAATTCTGGGTTAGCGCGACTAGATTGGGATATGTACTATGGTTTGATCCTTACCAAGGCCATGCAGCAATTATACCACTGGCTTATAGACAGTTAGGTCTGGGAGCTGGTGTTTATTTGCGTTTTGCTGATCATTTACAATATTGTGACCCAGGTGCACCTTGTCAACTGTTCTTTGACAATTTATTTTCTTCAATTCCTCTCTTCCACGAATTGAGTAACAGAACTGGAGTCAATAAAGAGTTCAACAAGACAGAAAGAGGCACTTTCAAGTTCAGGTCTAGCCAACCAGAAAATATTTTGGTTTGCAGATGAAATGATAATAGTGTGGTGACAGTAGCATCCAATTCCGATACCATAGAATTCTTACATAAAGCCAAACGGTTCAAACAGCGGCAAATATATATATACACATTGATTACCCTGCAATTATAAAAAGCTACAATGAGAACATGGGAGGAGTCGGACTAAAACATTGGTCTTTATCACATCTATTCGTGTCAAGAAATGGTATTTTTTAATATTTTCTCACTGCCTGGACATGGTCACTCACAATGCGTGGCAACTTTACAAAAGCAATAGAGGAGAGTACGATCATCTTACATCCCGAAGAAGTATCACCAGAGGTATCTTGGAAACTCATAAACAAAATGAGAAACGCGGTCCTTGTCCCACTCCAAGAAATTATAGAGAAACTTCACAGAATAAATCATCTAGTAGAGTACAATTACTCTCAGCTTCGATGTTCACTTTGTAAAAAAAAAATACAAAATTCGCTTGTAAAAAGTGTAAAAACCATTTGCACCCTAAAATATGTTTTGCAACTTACCATACTTCTATTAAATATATCAATTTGTTAATTAATAGTAACAACCGTGTTTCTTTAATTTAAAATAGTTTACAATCAATAAACGTGTACTTGTATGAACGGTAATCTACCCGCCTGTTACTACTGATCGTTAAAAAGGATCAACATTTTCCGAGCTTTCCAGAAAACCCAGATTTTTTTTGCTATTTTTCTGCTTTTACTATATCCATCAAGATAACATTACCAAAAAATTACAGTAATATGAGACAAAAAATAGTTTCAGTAACAACTGGGATAATGGTCATACCGCATTTCAAGCTATTTTAATTACACTTTTAAGGGAAAAGGAAAATGTATTTAAATACCCGGTCTTATGACGAGCGACGTGGTATCGAATCGCCCTGATCAAGTTTGGAAATCAATACTAATTTTAATTATCTATTTGCATCTAAGTTTACAATTGTTGCAGTTGTAATTAATTGAAAGGTATAATTGATACTTTTAAACTGTATACAAGACCGCATCACTGGATAACACCTATACCAAAAACAATCAGTAAACAATACTATAATATCCATATAGATATTGTCCATACAAATCAAGGTTAGGCCCCTGGAGAAATTGAATACGATTTTGCTGATGGAATCGACTTTAGTCAAGAAAGCATAGATTTTGTAGAACACCCACAAGAGTGGCAAGTGAAAACTGACAAAATTAATAATATTTTGATTGGAAGACAATTGCATAGTAGCCGAAATTTCTCTAGGGTTCAAAATGTTATCAATAAATTTTGTAGCTATTAATATCCGTGTCGTACAGTGTCATGTCATTGCTCTATAAAGATGACTAAAGTTTAACCTAGTAGATACCATTTGGAAGTTTATAAATTATTTACCAACACGAGTAGATTAGTAGATTTGCTGAACATACCTGGAAAAAAGAAAACATCGATTAAATAACAAATACATTTTTTTTTAAAGTTTAAAACTTGGTAATGTTGTGTACTTGCTCCGTAGCGTCGAGTTGGTGCGTATGGGTAAATATTATTGTGTTATTATAAATCAAATAATACAGAAAAGAGGTTTGTTTTGATCAGTAGCAATAAATTGTGTACGGGCATCATACATGATACCAATTTAAGTTATTTATTTTTTATTAGAGCACGGCATGTGACTTTGTAATCTACCTGGTGGGTAGTCTACAAAGTCCATTAATGGTGTCAACCAATAATTATTCTTAAACCACATTGATCGCTCCCGCTATGCCGGCTATATGATACGATTACAAAATGTGCGGCGACAAAGACGAATTACATTACGAGTATATTTTTATATACTTGCTGCCTTATCGTTAATTCAACTGTCTATATACAACTGTGTATATAGGAGTAATCAAAACTCTCAAAAAATTCTAAATTCTCTGGTACATAGTGTGAATGTATATTAAAACGATAGTATATGTTCTTCAGAGTTGAACATCCGTACTGTAACGGCTTGCTCCAGATGAGTTATAAATAGAGTAGCATGTCATTAAAAATACCCAATTAATTCTCACTAGGTCCTATTTGAAAGCTCACTAATCTTGCGAATAGAAACTTTAAAAACATGATCATAGAATCTAAATTTCCTTTATTTAGTTTATTCTCCCCATTTTATTATGTACGGAATTTGGGAACGGTCTGCGCGTGATCACCCGGAAGTTATTTTTTATGTTTGCATTTAATATTTATATTTGGATGACATAAAACTAGAAGTAATAATCTCAGTGAGCAGTAAATAAATACGATATTTAAACCTATAACCAATAAATCAATTAGTATGAAAAAATATATACAAATAATGGCTTAACAATCAAAGGGGAGCGTTATCAATAAATATTATCAGGAAGTGATAAAGTACCGCTTTATGCCTACCTAACTACCAGTAGTGTATTGCTCACTTTACTTACATTATACGGGTATGTTCATTAGTTGAGGAGTTAATTCGTATTGTTAGGTTTTGTTATGATGTCCTTAGAAACTAAAAAAATAAATATAATTTTTGTTTCCATATAATTTTTTTTTTTTTTTTTTAGTAAGTAATGTAAAAATATGTATAAATAAAACTATTATTTACATTTTAGTAATTCTGCATGTGCGATCGTTGTAGTTATTTCGTTAATTGAAATTTGAACTGTTAGGTAAATTTTAACGAAAATAATTTCAGATGCATTAATTTCTCAGAAGTTAAATCTTAATGCTAGAAAATATTGAAAATAAATTTTGTAGGCAATTAAATTAATTTGGATGCGGTCCAGATTACTCAGCGGTGGGTTTTAGTTTCATCGTTTTGTAAATAATAAATATTTGTACCTAAATACCAAAAAAAAAAAAAAAATTCGATTAATATTACTTATGTCCTAAGTATTTTTATAAAAAATTTCGGCTAAATAAAAAAAAAACACTGAAGTTTAAAAAAACAAGTTAAGTAACATTTTACAATCCAAAGTAAAACAAAGTAAAGGTTAATATGAATATTTTTAATAAAAAAATGAATGTAAAAATGTGCAATAGATACTGCAATTGGCATCCAGCACAAACGAATAATTAAATTAACAAATGGCGTCGCGTGGGCGCCCAGACACATGCTCTAACAAAACTAGACAGAGACAAAATTATGTTTCAACATCAAGATAGAGCGAGATCTTATCAATCTATCAGCGCCAACCCGACGACTCGAAAATTAGCAGCCAACCTCACTTCGGTGATTCATAGATAGTTATGAAAGATTTTTTAGCAGTAAATTTAGAATGAGTTTATTGCTATTTCAGGAATAAATAACTTAAAAGTACTTACCTACTTGGTAAATACCGTTTTTTTTTATAACAATTTAAAATAAGTATCATGAATCTATCTCGTCAATACACCACCTACAACGACGGCAGTTAAGAACACTGCATTCGTAATCGCGAAGTTCTCAATAGAAAATGAGCTTTCGCACTTCCAGTAAAATTCGATTACCTACTGTTTAACGCAGATGTCGGTCATTGTATTAATTTATTATAATTATTCTGTGTTGGTTTTTTTTTCCAACCTAGAAAAATATTATTATAATAGAAAAATATTTACCCACAACAGAAAGATGTTTGCATACATAAAAATAATAATTGAACTTCGACTAATAGCAAAGTTAATTTGGCTTAGTAAAGTTAATTTTGGAAGTACGTTTGTATGGGCGTCAACGACTACAGACCCCTTAAAGCAACTATTCTGATATGACAATATGATACACTTTTTGTGTCTCATTACATCAAATGTATGTGCTGAATTACAATTTAACTTTTAGATTCGAGAGTTAGGAACTTGCCCTAAGAGGATTTGCTCTCCTAATGAAGACCTCGAAGGTTGGTAAATTCCTTTACCATATATATCTTTGTTCTTACCATTCTTCGACAATAAACCTAGTTTCAAAACCTTCAGAGTAGAAATAACACAATTCCTCGACTACGACTGCATCAGAAAACCACCCAGTTTATACTTAACAGATATTCCCTACCAGTAGTCAACCCAAAGACCTAAGCACTCCTAACAACTAAAGTATTCCTAATTGCCAAAAAAATTAAAATATGTTAGCCGATTATTGAATCCAACCCCTGTATTCTGAGACTGAAGTTGCACCAAAATTGCATAGGTATAAAAATAGAGTCAGTAATGATCCCAGCTATCATTTAAACTGCAAAATCAAACTGGTACATTTGACGCCTAATCGTTACAATTACCGAGATGTCATTTTGGTGCTGGTCGATCAGCTCCACTTTTTACCCTACTGTCTTTTTCCATCAAATGTAAAATACGTCGTTCTTTGAGTGGAGAGTGAATTTAAGGAAAATCCTTAGAATACAGGGGCTAGTTCAGTTTTCTAACACGACACCCAACCAACAAAGCAATGTTTTAAAATTTTAATGAATAACAGCATAATCAAAGCAATAAGGGCAGAATATTCTTAAAATATGCTGTAACGTCTCTTAGTTAATACAGAACACAAACAATTTGGAGTGCCATTACCAAATTTGTCAGATGAATGGGTAAAAATCTATTGCTCAATCAAATGAATGAATCGCTAAATACACACGGAGCATGTCCAGTGAATTGCCCAACGTTGGCAGTCAATGGTGGGACCCTCGCACACAACGGTTCTGTGGCGCCGGCGCATCCTACACGTGTTTCGTAATGGTACTTTCATTGGAAACCTTATTTGGGAATTGAAAAGCTGTATTGTTTCGATGTCTTCTTTTAAGATTTCTACAAAGCCTACTGGTATTATTAGTAGTATTGTAAATTCTTTAATTTCATTCTGTCATATCCATGTTCTGAGTATATGTATTTTTTTTTTTGTTATATATAAGTATTTCTTTAGAAAACTTGAAATTTGTGTTTGTTAGAATTTATCATTGCCTCTTGTACAGTATTTTTGCAAATTGCAAATACGTTGTTAATCAAATATGTTGCGATGTAAATACTTTTCATTGTTGCAAAGTAGGTATTGTAAGTCAACAAATTTACATCGAAACTTCGAAACTATAATACAAACGCCAAAAATATTTATTTACCATTCTCGCAAATACTCTTAATCGAGTCTCTTCTTTACGAATAGAAACAGCGTTGCTTTTTAAACAGTAAATAAAGATCCAGTAGCTACAAGTGGTCATGTTTGTATTGCCGGTTAGAACTTCCTATCGATTATAGAAAGCGAGTCCGAGAATAGATATTTGAGGCAAAACGGGATCCTTTTACAGACTGCGCATGATTGAATGCTAAATTATTTGATATAGAATGGGATTATTGCATATGGAGTAGAATTTAATTTTATTGGAGCAAGACGAAAATTTCGAAATTTCCGGATCGTTTTTTTTAACAAATAGAGATTACCTACAGTCTCCAAATGTGGAACGATAAATTATGATTACCAAAAAGTTAAGGTTTTTGATCATAAATCTGCCACAGGCAAGTTGTCGGGTGATTTATGAATGAAGTAAAGAAAGAGAAAAATATTTACAATAGCAACAGTAAACTGTATTTCTAATGATCCAACTAAAGAACTACATAGGAGAACTAAATCGTAACTTGAATCGTCGCGGGCGCCAACTCGTCGGCCACCTACACATCTGTGAAACAGTAGAAAGTTGAAGAGAACTAGTCCGATCCTGCTGTTCGAATTACAAAATGTCTCATAAAAGTAGACGCATAGTGTTGGAGAAAACCCACAACACGCAAAATCATGCAAATCTATTGGCTATAAATAGTCTAATGTCATCGCGACTAAACTGGAAAATGTTATGTAAGCAATTAACTAAATTGGAGATACAATCGAAAGTGTTAAATTTTTCAACTGACATGTTCAAATTAGAGTGATGGTCGATTTTGTAGATAGTTTGGTCTAATGGAAATACGATTTGTTAATCGCTTTTGTTAAATTAAATGCTTTATAAAATATAATTAGGTATATTAATTAGGAAGGTAGTTATTTTTAAGAATATAAATTTAATAAAATGTATAACAAATAAAACATTTAAATCAAACTAAACATAGAACTGTTGCCAACTTTATACGATTAGATAAGAAACGTGAAAACGTTGACATTAAAACATAATACTTTATAGTGCATTTATCAAAACGTCACGTTTGCACCAATTAATCAATCAATCAACAAATAATATTTTCAGTGATAGAATTAATAAAAATTAAGTAAAATGAATCTATTTACTAAAACTAGTATTTGCATCAATATAATTTTATATGATCTATGATGCAAAAACCGCAAAGTGACCGAGTCATGTTTTGTAATGCAAATTCGTCTTTGTCACCCATCTCGTAATCGCATCATTTAGCCGACATTCGGGAAAAAAATATCAATACAAAATATGTCTAAATAAACAAAAGACTCATGGTTTTAGTACCTCAATAAGCTCTTTCAAATCTATTACAATCTGAAATTCTTATGCAAAGTAATATTAGTTAAACAATTTATGGATGACTATTTAAATATAGGTCACCACCAATTGAAAACCAATCTAGCATTTGCTACTATAAATGTCAATCGTTTTTTGATTCTCATTAACTAACAGCTCGGTGACTGTTGGTCAAATAAACTGTATTGTAAATAAATTATCAAAGCATTAAGAAAAAGCTTTGAAATAGTAAGCTAATAAGAAATGATGGTGCATTGTACCCACACTATTAAAAAGGTTATTTCTATCACTTGACGATAGATATTAAAGTTCGCCCGGGCGAAAGCGGAATAAATCATACAATATATAGGTAAACCGGTGTGATACGTTTTTAGTTTATTCCTAAATATAAGGGATCTAAATACTTGGAATCCTAAATACAAAATGTCCATACATCATTTTAGAGGCATTAATTACCCTATTTTAAAATATACAAAATAAAAATACAGAATAATCGCCTGGACACACTTCTACCCTGTTAAATCCAAAACCTTATTTAAACAAAGTAGATATATTTTATCTAATAACAAATGTAAAACGTAATTGTAAAGACCTTAGTCATCCAACTTTCTCAATAGTGTTTTTCCCAACAGGTCAATTCCTATAAAATTAAATACCATTATTGATGCCTTTTTGGCTCCCGAAATTAGATGTAGTCTTATCTATGATAAATAATGTAAAACTTAATTGTAAAGACCTTAGTCAACCCACTTTCTCAATAGTGTTTTTCCCAACAGGTAAGTTCCTATACATAATAAATACCATCACGGGTGACTTTGGCTTCAGAGAAGCGATTAAACGGCCTCAGGGTAACCCAGCGGAGGGATTAACCCATCCTCATTTCGCCGATGGTATTCGGAGGCAACACCTAACAAGTGGCGAGCTTGTTACGGTGTTTATGATGATATAGCCTCGTTGTATAAAGCGGTCACCCATACCAGGCCCGGCCTTGTGGTCATCTGCTTAACCTTGTTATCAATCAGAGTATTTTCTTTTAATAATGTAATACTTACTATAATTATAAATAACATCACCGTAATGGTCATTCATACAATAACATCAGAAGATTACGTCACCGGAACTGAAGCTGCAATTAAGCGTAATGACTTTGATTCACTTCAATCTCATGATACGGGGTTTATCAGAAGGTACATTGTCAAATAAGATTAAATCTTTAAGTTTGAATTTATAATCAAGACATAAACATTGATATAAAGATTAACATTTATGAGCAAAACTATGAGGTCAATGTGTTTCGCCATGAGGCAAGTATAAATTTGTCATGCTTGTCCAATTTAAATCTGTCAAATGTTTCCGTTCGATATAAAGCGTATCAATGGCCAAATCAATACTAGGTTCACATCCACTATCCACTGGCAATAAAACAGCGAAAACCTTTTTTGTCTATGTTCAGAGATTTATTCACCCATTGTGCTAAGTGGGTCAACAGTTTCCAACGTTCGACTGCTATTTGTTTACTCTACCGAAGAACTGCTCCATTGTGTGTATGACTAGCTAAGTACGTTAAGTATAAACTGACCAACGATTTTTTTAACAAACGATTTGGGTAATTCGCCTAAATTATTGCAACAAAAGATACTTTTTTTGGGAATTGCCCACATAATATGTCTAAGCGTATAAGCAATTCAATTTTTTCTACACTTATAGTAACTCGAAAAGTTGAAAAGCTGTAAATGGAACAACTTGGAATAATTCTAAAAAACCCAACTAAAATAGTTGAGATTTTAACATTCAGATGCTTTCTTTTAGAAATTGGTGCACAGACAAATAAGAATTTTCTTTTTGCTTTTAAGATAAATACGCGTTAAGACAAAACAAGAAATATTTAATTTCGAAAAGGCATTGCGCATAAAACATTGCCCATAGCATAAACCTACCAACATAATCCTTATTTGGATGAGATAACGAGTAAAGACATCCGCCGGATTGTGTGAAGACGCATTGAAGGCACATAAACGCCGCCATATGTCTCTTAAAACAAGGCGGAAAACTGATTAAAATCTCTAAACCTAGCGGAAGCACCTTTCACATATCGATGTCTTCCTACGCTGAAGGTAAGGCATATTTCGTAACTGGATATATGAACGATGTTCGCTTACAACTCTAGATGTAAAGGTGTGAGATCAAAGGGAGTGTCGAGTAATCTGTACCAGTGGGCGGCTTGAGGGCCACAATTAATCTAAGCAGGTTCGACCAGCATGTCACCTTTGTATGCAGGGGTATCGTGGGCGCCCGACAGCTCCCACGCTTCAAGAACTTCTCTACGCAATAGTTTTACGTTACAATAACCATTTATATGCGAAAATGATACAGGAAACCTCCACTTAAAGTTCAAATAAAAACATTAAAATTAAGCAATAGCACTCACAAAAAATTTACAGCCCAATATATAATGTTTAAAGCTTTAAGGTAATAAGTATGTCAAACAACCTACGTAAGTGTCGAAAGATATGAAATTTTCAAACTAAGGCGCTATATAGACAAAGTATTCTTAGTTGCCTCCACCCTGCAAGTAGATGCCATATTACTTTAACTTGTTGCGCCTAATAAGTATGTTGATGATGTTTTTACCATATTGTTAACGTAATTAATATTTTATATATGCTTTTAAGGAAATCCATAATCTCTTGACTCCATTTACAGACACTGTTTCCACATCTGCACTGGGCCTAAAAGGAACGTGCGGTAGTAAGTTGCGCGTAGGCTACAAGGCGTACTCCGAGAGGGTCCGCCTACAATACAGTCGACCTGCTAAGGGCCACATTCTGAAGCATTGATTCGTTTTAAGCTGGGTACCAACCCGCAACCCACGCAGCAACTTGAACGCATTCTTTTCTCGGTCAAACACCAAATGATGTGTAGATTTCGGTAGAATTTTTCGTTTAAAAATGTTGCAACTAAGTACAATTCCTCGTTGAAATAAATTACATGTTAATAATTTTTCGTTTTAACTGGGTTAAAAGGTATGAATTGATATGCACACATGTGTTTCAAAGAAAAACTCTTGCACATTAGTACAACTATCACGTCTTGTTTTTAAAGCATAAGAACTGACGGGCCTGCTGTAATGACAGTGTCGTGGGAACTGGCAAAGAATGGGCGTCTCTTTGATCCAGTTTTCTAGAGATGCAGTGCAATGCAACGTTATCGAGGCCGTCGCGATAATAAAGTTGCCACGTCAATATTTACCCTAGACTTAAATTGGTGCCACCGATCTTATATGTACTGCGATATATCTCTGTTTAGAATGGGATGGCATTAGTACAGGGTTCTTTTTTCAATTCAGTGTCAGTTTTATTAACTAAAGCAATTTAGTGATATCTTGATTGTGAAAGGATCTAATCAAACAATATTCGCTGGCAAAGAATCGGAACATATTGACGTAACATTTACTCGTGTATAATGTCACCAGGTTCATTGGGCACATATTAATTAGGCAACCCACAGCCTGTTCTAACCTGTCGGAGAATGGCAGGAGCTGCCTTGGCTTCTACGCCTCCAAGCTACCCACGGATACCCTCATTTGGTCATCTACGTAGGCCGTGACCGAGGCCTAACAACATTAGCTAATCGGCCTTATTGCTTACCCCTCAAAGCTCATATTAGACAGAGGGTTGCGGAATTGCTGGTGTGGGTGCGTAGCACATTTTAAAACGCAATAATTGCAATATTATTTATTATTAACATTCGCCTTCGTTTTAATTTAATACTAATCTACAAGGTTTAGTTTTAAAGATTACATTACAAGAAGATCATATAGTATACTTATTTTCCAAAGAGCAAAATCTTAGTGCTGATATATGAGGCTATTACACTCATTATCGTGCTTATCATGTAATCTAAGAAGTCAAGTATCAACAAACTGCTGATAAACATTATCAGTGAATCTGGTACTTGATTGCCTTTCTTACAACGATTTCAAAACTGTATTACTGGATCATTGTTTCCTTTATCACAAATTTTATCATTATCGGTATGTGTATCGCTATTAGGTAAAACACTTCATCATACATTTTGACAAAATCAGTTACCTAGTTTATTATTAAATGACTTTACAATGTAAATAAACAGTTAATACTTTAAAAACGTGTTAATCCAATAGCTACTTCACTGTCAGAATTATCTTTATTATTTATTAGTTAGATATAAAGATACAGAAAATGTTTTCTTTTTAGTTCAAATGTTAAATAATATTTATGTGAGTTTAATTTTTTTTATAATGGTGGCAAAGACCAAACACCAGTTTCTCAATAAAACAAATGCTCAACTCAGCTCGATTGTTAACCAACTTGTGTCGAATTCTGACTCATATGAATTGTGAAAATTCAATAAGAGTTTACCTATACAAACAGCCTAATAGTTAGGAATTTCTCTTTTTAAATAACTTCTACATTTGTTCAGATTGTTGTTACTTATAGATGAAATTTAGAACAAACAGGTGCAGATTATTGCTGAATAAAATTCGATAGTAGAATTACTTCCTAATCTAAGAGCCCTCAAGTTAATTTGGAGGTAATCTTGAGAGAAAATCTTTTTTTTAGGGAATTTCAAATAAAATTAACTTTGCTCAAGTAGAAATTAAACTTAACTAAAGAGAGAAGTAGTGAGACATCTTTTTCCATCAGTTCACCTACCAAACCTATATTCACGTCACGCCTTGCTGAAGGGTAGTCGTTTTGAATCCGCTATAAATAATTGTCAACATCATAAAAAGTGACATGAACCAGTTTCTAAGACAATCTAGGGTCAAGCTTGGTTGGTTCCGTCCTTGTGTCTAATACCTCATTGTCCATAGATAGACAGACAGTATTTCCTTAGTTCGATGTAACTTGATACAGCTCGTCTGTTTGCTGTCAAAGTGCCATCGATATTTTAGTCAATTCCAGTAGTAGAATATCGAATGAGGCAATAAGATTTAATGCAGCGATCTTATCTTTGCTACTAGGAAGTATAGAATTTACTTCTTTTATATACTAAATGCAAATCATTAATCTATCATAATATCTAATAGTAAAAATGTCATTTGTTTTAGGATAATAAGTTTGTATTTTATAATTTTTGTAAACGTTCTCACTTTTAAACGTTTTCATTTCAGTCTTCCTCTTTTTCTCACAGGTAAAAATAGGAAGTTCGTATTTTAGCTTGATTTTTTACAAAATATTAACTTTTTATTGGTCTAAAAACGGATAAACCTACAAGAACTCCAAACCACTGTAAACCGTTTTTTAAAGCCCTTAGTTACAACTCTATATTAATAATTGACCTCAATGGTGTTGTTAGTAAACCGATACCACTGTAAACCGTTTTTTAAAGCCCTTAGTTACTACTCTATATTAATAATTGACCTCAATGGTGTTGTTAGTAAACCGATACCAATGTAAACCGTTTTTTAAAGCCCTTAGTTAAAACTCTATATTAATAATTGACCTCAATGGTGTTGTTAGTAAACCGATTTTAATAGGCATAAAAGTAATCTTAACATTTAAGATTAATTCGATTTAGGTAAGTAAAGTATCGTTAAGTGTGCCGTAAGTTAAATGTTAAACTAACAAGTTTCATTTGACAAGTGGTAGTTTTTACAAATCATCAAATCTTGTTAAGTGATGAGGTAATGATGTTTTAAGTAATAATATTATTACAGCTTAATATAATTTTGTGATATTTAACATAACTAAGCACTTAGAATTAGGTAATCGTTGTACCAATTCCGTTTATTATCTTTTTATAACTGGCTACAAAACGGGGAGCTTCACTTATATTTTTTAATATTAAGTAATACAATATTAAAAAACAATTAAAAATATATAATTTGTTATTACTATTGTCTTACTGACAACTGTACTACTAGTCGAATTTGTACTCAAGTCATGAAAATAAAGTTGCGTCACATTTATTCACAACGAAAGGTGCGTTTACCGTAATAATATTAAGTGACTAACGGCAGGTTTCTCGAAACTTTTAAATTGTACTTAAACTGATAAATAATTAATTAACAATGGCGGATTGTCATAGGACCTGTTTATAATATTTTTGAGAGCTGTTTGCAATATCAGTGTTTTAGGATATTTAAAAAAAAAAAAAAAAAATTTCGAGAAACCTTACTATGCTACTGCTTATTTGTCTATATTTAGTTAACCACTACTATAGAGTCCGAGGTGGGTAGTGTACCAGATAGGTACATTAGTTGGTAATGTTATGAGACGAGGGCAAAGTACGGTCGAGTAGGAGAAAGAATTTCTGGCATTGACCCGATGCTACGTCCCTTATCTTTGCTAATTTGATGCAAGCGAGTCCGTGCGAGGGAGTCTGCAGCGATTATAGCGCCGGGTCATTGATCGAAATTCTTTCTTCACGGTGTCCTTGCTTTAGTAGAAGTTATATATTTTTTTTTGACTAATACCTCGGCTGATAAGTTAATACTCAGTACAGGCAGTACCTATACCTAATTTTTAAAAGTAGTTTAAATAGTTTTTCAGTAAAACTGTTTAGTATATTTTTTTTTTGCAAAACAAATTGATTAACCAAAAATTAGTATGCAAAGAAGCATCTCATTTATTGATACATTTGGTCGAAATCGGCCAAAAGCTGCTATTTAAACTACACCGAAACTAATTCTATTGGACACGAACCTCGCCATAGCATGTGAAAATTCTCCTGAGTTTAAAATAAATATCATAGCAGAGGTTTGGTTGAAGTTTAAACATTTAGTAAAATTTGAAAGTATAAACAAAATAAACCAGCAGAAGTTTTTACTAGTAGGTATTATCATTATCATTTAAGTTTTTTTTGTTTCCATAGGTAGCTATACTCTGCAAAGTTTTAACTCTAAAGTGCGGCCACGAAACAGAAGTAAACTAGAACTGACCAACACTACAAACGGCATGGTTCTTGCATCTGCGTAAATTGTACACTGATAGTGTAATTTTCAGCTTTATTCTAGATTTAAGGCGGATTTTAAAATGATACTGACGAGGCCACAAAAGCGTCTAGAAAAAAAAAGTCTATGTGCGATTGTTTAGCAGACGAAAGAAAGTGACAAATTTATAATTCTATTGCTATGTGATTGATAAGTTAATGTAAAGAAATTAAGGCCCGTTTTACTGGGTTTTAGGCGTAAAAATATATATAAGAGATAGGTGCTAGTCCAAGATTCATTCATTCTTTGCGACCGTAGTTTTTATTTTAAAATATTGGAGCATAGCAAGTGACTTTGTTACCTAGCGTTGCTCACCTCTAGGTACAATAAAGAATGGAGATGACTAATACAGTCGGTTTACAGTAAAGCTCCCACTATGCCGGTGAAATAATAGTTACGAAATAGGCGGCGATAAAGACTAATTAGCATTACCAGTCTATTTTAATAAATGACCCTTGATATGAACAGCATATTATAGAATATCAAACACTGATCCAATTTACTTGAAACATGGAATGATTATAGGTATTGTTGAATACTACTGAACATAATAATATACCTATTTATCCAAAAAGTAAATCAAATATTACATACTCTTGGGTATCTAAATTCAGGTCAAAATAGGTGATATTAGGTTATGGGTGTGAAGAATGAAAACTTTTAATTTTTTTTTTTTGTAATAATTCATGTAATAAAAAATTATAATTATAGTATATCTTGTCAGGTTTAAATTTTTTAATGTTTAAGATCCTTTTTCACTTCAAAGTTATTGGGTACTGGATCATATTCCAAATTTTCGGGTCATTCTATAGTTTTAGACAGACATTTTAGTTTCTTTATATTTTCATACTGTAGGTACTTATTTCATATAATTAATACCTGACCAAGTCCTGGTAATGCAATCCATGCAGCTTCATAGCTGCATGGATTGTATTACCAGGACTGTAAAAGAAAACTACACTATTTACATAATACTACAATTTAAATGGATTGCGGGTACAGAATTGAGACACTTAGGTGTGTATAGGATAATAACAAGTTATAGAGATATCTTAAGAAATGTCCTTAGATCTCTAAAGCCTCTTTATTTTGACCCTAAGGTATTGACCCTAGGAAAATAAGAACCTATATGAAAGTAAGATGTAGATTTTTTAAACTGGTGTTCTCATGGAAGTAAAATCTATTGAAATTATTGATTTGGTAGAAAGGTATTATAGGATACCATAAAAAAATCCTTAGTTAAAAATATTGTGGGTAAGTACTTACCTAATTAAAATAAAGAATTTTTAAAGTTTTTTGAAAGAAAATCTAATTCAAAAGAGTTTTTGTTCCCTGTAGAACCCTAAAAATAGAACATAATATACTACGTTAGTACCTATGTGAATTTGTGTGGTACAAAGACCTGCATGAGAATTTGTAATATGATTCAACTTATGTTTACAGTTAAATTGGTGAATTCCAGTCAGAAATGTAATACGATTTTCCTCATAAATCGAACTCTCTAAGTGGAATTACTATTATGCCTATCGTAAGATTTAATTAACTGTCAATTCGCCTAGCTATGGGTACTGGTCAATCCAGTACCGACCTACATCGTGCACTGCGGCGAGATAAGGGCAACATTGGTGGCGAATTGGCCGCAAGAAGAAAACACGAGCGTACGTACGGTACCTACCTACTACTCGCAGGCGACATTCCGGCGCTCGTAGGTACGGAATGTCAAGCAAAGGGATCGCCCAGTCACCGAACATACTTACATACCTATACACTTTGTAATTAATAAATTAATTAATAACCAAAACCACATCCCTTCCGAGGTTATCAACTATCTTTACCTACATCGCAAACAAAATGTTGCAGATTAATTGTTTGGCCCCACAACCAAAACTTGTTTAGTACCGTACCGACGGACACAATTTCTCCGATCTCTTTTTAAAAAAGGCAGTCACCGAACGTGTTTATTTCGATCACAACTTCCAAATTATTTCCCGGAATGTAGGATCGCGTTACAAATGACAGAGTTGTACCATAATTCGGTGGGGCGAAGACAAAAATAAACTTTATATCGTGTGCGTTCTAACATTTGACGACGCATCCAATTTATGACCGCTTCTATGACAAGTTTTGGCTATCGCGGCAGCGGTTGTAATTCGTCCTCTAACACAGGTTTTAGGTTGTATAAATGTTTAAAATGTCTTACCTTCATCTAAAAGTCTCTCCATGTGCAGAAATACATTGGGGAAGGCGGCCAGTTGCTTTCTGTCTTTGAGCAACTGTGCTAAGTAATCCGCTATACTTTGCGTCGAGGGATTGTTATTATCACACATCGTGTTCTTTTTTTGAAACTTCAGACACGTTAATATAAGTATTTCAGCACGTTCTGATAAGTATTTGTAATTTTAGTTACAGGTTAATGTTAATTGTTATAAGAATTGTTAAAAATGTTACACCGCACTTCCACGCACATCGGAGTTACGAATATCACTGAACTGAACGAACGGACGAAATCAAACAGAGTGAAGTTGTGGGCGAACCGCGCCTGCGCACTCGTGTCGGCCGTGTTTTTTTAAACGCATGCGACGGTCTTCGTTCATTTTACAGACGTAAAGATTATTTATCGTGGTCTCTCTCGCTCTTACTATTATATGCATATAGGCTGTTTCGCGAGATTTATTAAAGAGGACAACGCGTAAGTGCCTCCATCTAGTAATCAATTATATAAATTAATTTCTTAGAACGTAGAACTTTATTATAATAAGAAAACTTTCTTATTATTTATTACAACGAAAATTAATAAAATTATTACTTAAATAACTAAGGTAGGTAGGAGGTAATCTATAGGAGTAGAATAATTTTAAACTTTTTTATTAATCACGCGACAAAAAATAATAAAATGATTATTAAGAATTAACTAGACCTATGTAAGGATGTAGGTAGATGATGATAATAGGTACTTTCTGATTAATCACTATCCAAATTAAGTAAAAAATAATTAAAATGAATGCCTATACCTAGGTATCTAGTTAGAAATCCCGCAGACTAACAACACAGCTCGGGCAAGTGTTCTTACTTTATTTCGTTCAAAGACCTACCTATATAATGAAGTGAGCTTTAGCCATTTTAATGCCTACTTGTGATTTGATAATTCTCTATTTGTTAATCACAATTTTTTTGGGATCAATCTTCAAAATTAGTTGATTTCCACATATTATTATACTAGCTGACCCGCGCAACTTTGTCTGCGCGTTTAAATTTAACCGTTTACGCAGCGTACGCTCTTAAAAGGAATAATTTTTCCCCGTTTTTGCAACATTTTTCTTTGTTACTCCGCTCCTATTAGTCGTAGCGTGATGTTATATAGCCTATAGCCTTTCTCGATAAATGGATTATCCAACACGAAAACATTTTTTCAATTCGAATCAGTAGTTCCTGAGATTAGCGCGTTCAAACAAACAAACAAACTCTTCAGCTTTATAATATTAGTATAGATGTGTGCCGGTTCAGCAATTAAAATGTTATAAAACTAGTAATAAATATTTGTTATAAAATATACAATCACGCCATCTAGTGGTTGTCGCGGAGAAACAAATACCTTTACATACTCTCCTACAACTACATAGTACATACATGTTTTTATTGGTGAATAATAATGACTAAGGCTGAGTTGCACCAAAGTGTCCGTTAAAGTATTTCTAACGATTAAAGTAAAAAAATGCATCAAATGTGCCTACCATCAATCATTCAATTTCAAAATAAAATTGACATTCGACGCCATTTTTAACTTCATTGTTACATTTACAGAGACTTTATTTTGGTGTAACTTAGCCTAACTGCTCCCCTCCTAACCGTCCTTTAAAAAAAAATCGGATGGAAAACAAAATAGGCCTATATTACTACTTGTACTAATATTTCTTTTGTGATACCTATTACTCGCTAATAAATAATAGAGTAGGTAGCTTTTTTTTTTTTTTAATATAGCAGGACATGTGACCCTACATCCACCTGATGGTAAGTGCCAATGTTACATTCACGTCCAAGAATGTTCTCAACCAATAGTAGCTATGGTGCTTGCTTCAATTGGTTGATTAAAGGACTCTGGATTAAAGGAAGAAGGGAAAACGCACGCAGGCAAAGCATTCCATTAATAGTGAAATAATTTTTAAAATCTACAAACAAAAATTAAAATCTTTTCTCTTTTTAGGTAATATTAGTGTGCCTTCTGTATTCTTATCTAAAACATTTATTCAATTTGTTTTAAAAAATAAATAGGTAATACCTACCTACTTATTACGAACATAAAGTTTTGATATAGAAAACATAAAAACAAAAATTAACTTTAAAAGGTGCTATACTAGTACCCATAACACTAGCTATGTTGCCAGTGTTCCCACGCTTAATTACTATGGCATATAACATTTGACTTTATGGTTCTGTCATCACGTCACCTCTTTTTTGTCAATTGAAAATATTAGTATATTTGGCGACCTTGGACCATTGGCATTTGGCGACCTTGGACCATCCCAACGACTAATGGCACAAACGAAAAATTATTTGAAATATTGTTATACTTTCGTATTTTTTTTACAGCATAAGTATCTGAAGCAAATGCAGCCACATTACCTACTAGTTTTGATTATACCTATGTACTTACGTATAATTTTTAAATATGTTTAATTGATTTTAGGAAAAGGTAGAGGAGACATAAGATATGTACTACAAATCGACATAGTTTTTTTTTATCGTATTATTTTTTGTTGGAAGCGATGTGTATGTGATATGTACTACAAATCGACATAGTTTTATTTTATCGTATTATTTTTTGTTGGAAGCGATGTGTATGTGATATGTACTACAAATCGACATAGTTTTATTTTATCGTATTATTTTTTGTTGGAAGCGATGTGTATGTGATATGTACTACAAATCGACATAGTTTTATTTTATCGTATTATTTTTTGTTGGAAGCGATGGTAATAATTTCACCATGGAAACTCAGGATAATACCTATATACCTAACTGTATTTCGTGATGATTGGATACCAATATGGAACTCCTTAACTCTCAACAGTAACGTAGGTATTATCCATCAAATAAATAGGTATACAAAGGCGTAGGTAGATGTAGACAATTTCTAATAGGATTTTTTTTACAATTCGTGTCATTCTCAATCATCGATCTATCTTTTTTGACAGCTAGGTATATAATCGATATAGTTACCTACCTACTATTAGGTACAATATGAAGATAGTGAGTATTTTTTACATTAAAACCACGTTACCACGTTTTAATCTTTATCTCTCCAAGTCCAGACCGCCTCCGTAGACTAGAGTGGTTGCGCCTTTGGCGTTGAATCCGGAGGTCGTGGGCGATTCCCATTGCACACATGGCAAAAAAATATTAGTTCGTTTTTCTGTACAGTTTGTCATGGTCTGGGTGTTTATAAAATATAATATTTATTATATCATTGTTTCTGGTACACATAGTACAAGCCTAGAGCTTAGTTTGTGACCAGAGCAATGTGTAAAAATTGTCCTACATATTTTTATTATTAATATATACTGTGATTGCCACTAAGTGGATGAACTCTAGAATTTATAAAAAAAACGTCTACCAATAGTTGCGCCTTATTTTGTTGGACTGTCAAAATAAGATTATCTGGGGGATGATTACGCGCACAACGCTAAGCGATATAATGCAATTTTGACGTAATTCAAACATTGAAAATTGTCAGACAATTGTCATTTTGGTTAAAGTTTAGCTTAACGTTGTTCGGCGTAATAGGCCTTAAGTTAGTGTAAAATTTATGGCAGTGGATAGTAAACGTTGAGTTTATAACTCACACTAAGCTTCTGATTACTCAGATAGTGATTACTATACTATCCATCAAAAACGTATTTATTATTGGAAAACGGCATGTGAGTAGCTTGTGTCGACGTCGATATTAAGCCTACAAAGTCCATGAATGGGGACGATCAATACATTGTCGTTTAAAATATTGGTCGCTCTCACTATTGCGATTACGAATTGAGCGGCACAAAGACGAATTTACGGAAACTGACTAGGTCGCTTGACAATTTGCATTTATGGGAGATGAATTTTGATTTTGCTGCAATTTTGTTTGGTATGGTATGTACGTTTATGTATTACGTTTATTATATCATATTCAGTATTTAAGTACCTAGTTTAAGTATTGTTATGCATCATTGTAACATTATATCTATTTCTTTTTTTGAAAAATTTCTGCACCCTATGCATATTTCACTCTCTCAAAGGTTAACATGAGCAAATCAGCATGAGCATCTAAGAACCTCATCAGGCGTGGCGTAGCTCATATGGCGTGGTTACAAAACGGGCGACATTAAATCGTAATTTTATTTTGTCTTTTCATGTTAGAATGACCAATATGTTGTTTAACGATATTGCATTGATCGTCCCCTTTCATAAACTTTGTAGATATGATTACCACCAGCCGAGTCACATGCGGAGTATCTTTCTCTTACATAACAAATTCCCTGTGTTGAATGTTGTTTGTTGAATATTTAAGCCAGCAGAAACGATTTTACATTCGCCCACTGGAAATGCCATAAGTAGCTTTGAGAAAAAAATGGTTAGTCATTCCCTTAATATATAAACATGTTAGTTCCAAATGGTGTTTTAGTTAGTTTATAAGAATAATTTGCTTGTTACAGACTTGGGGGATAAATAGCCCATCAAAAATAAAAACAAGTCACAAAGAACGCTAAGTGAAAACGAACTTAAAAGAAATTTCATATAATTACCAACTGTGGAAAACCGCAGGATACAGTTTTCTTACAATATAAACTGTAAATAAAAAATAAATAGGTACCTTCCTTGGTTAGAATAAAAAAAGTAGACCAGGTCGACTATAAATAGGCTATATCAATAATCTAACGTTTTAAGAATTCATCTGTCTGTATGTTTGTTCACATATTAATTAACCACTGGACTGATTTATATGCCATTTTATTTTTATTTGATAATTTTAGCATTGTGGTAAAAATAAGATAGGTATCTATACCTACTATTAGATACAACCGATGTTTTTGGAGTCGTTAGACTTAGAGAAAGTTCTAAAATACCTACAGGTAAAATATTAAAGAACCAAAGATATAGCGTGCGTTTGATTAGTTCTTAAAAAAAAATATATACGACACAATTTGCCATTTTATTAAGCAAATATTGAGCTAATGTAAAACAATAGTTGTAAGAACAACTAATTTGGTACCAACCTAACCAAACGCGTTATTTGATATCTATTTTTTTATTATTTGAATTGGCATTTTTTTTATCCCGTTGTCGGTTTTTACCAAATTCATGACATACCTATTCGCCAAGTAACGTCTTCTGTACTATAAATCCTACCTACCAAAACATTGACATCTATTATTTTCTCTAGTGCCAAAGTAACATCCGAGTTTGGCGAACATAATATAATAAGACAAAAAAAAATGCGTAGGTTTTTTTATTACCTATGATAAGTTGATAACTAAGCAGTCAGCGCAATAACAATGTTGCAAGAAGGTTGCCTACTTTAATCTACTTAATTCTTGTGTAGTAGGCGGCATGTAGGTATTATTTATTAGGAGTAGGAAGCCTTCGAGTAGGTAGGTACCTACCCAACATACTTACAAATAATATCAAGGATAAGGAGCAGTATAAGTCTCCTTAATATAAGTAAATGTTACTTTGCCGTTATACCTAAAACGTTTTTTTAAGAGAGCTCGGCATGTGACCTAACTGATGTAATCTACTTGATGGAAATCAGTATACAGGCACAACAATTAATACTTCTACATTTATAATTGTGGTGTACCTAAATGATGGTTTCATCCATCTATTAACGCTTCGTTTAAAGGACTCAATAGGACGAAGGAAACACGCAAGCAGGTAGAGCATTCCACATTAAATTTTAATAGTGCGACAGATAATAAATAAATTAAGCCTTTATTGTGTTAAATAGTGCATAAGTTTTACACTTTTCAACAATAAACCTAAAATAAATTCATAGTAAAAAAAATATATAAAGTAAATCGATGCCCAGTTCACCCTATTTTAAAATTACCTTTTTTTTATTATTTATTTCATATAAACCTTTACAGGTATTTATGCATAGTCAAAAAAAACTATATTTAGTATAAGGTCTAAGTGTGCGCTTGGTTAGGGTCATGCATAGATAAAAATAAATAGAAACCAAACCGAACACACTCCACATAACCAACCAGTGTAAGACTAGATGGTTAGCTGGTTCCATTGACCTGTCCATCGTTATCTGCCCTGCAAAGGTGCCGGCGACCAACCTAACAAACTATATCTACGCCCCAAATATCCACTATAAGTAATAATTAATATAAAAGTACAAAAATGTATCAATCAGAGCGCAAACACTGACCGCATGTTGGTCCCCCAGAGACACCCCGGAGAAAAGGGTACCAGCAAGTAAAAAACTCTGGCATTCCACATATGTACCTGATCATCAGGAGATATGCATATTTACCTCCTCTAAAGGTTACCATTTCTCCAACATTAAGAATGATATTTTATGCCCACTGTTACTTTACCAGTCAGCAAATCATATGGGCAGCTATAGAGCTGCCCAAATTCTAAGTTCTAAATCTAAATTCTAGTTCTTTTTATAATAGTTATAGAACTATTATAAAAAGAACTAGAACATATCTTTATTCTCAACCTAACTTCAAATAGTTGTTATTTGAAGTTAGGTTGTTAAAAACATTTCACACAATTTACTTATAAATATATTTACTTAGATTAGTTATTATCCGATCGAAAAAGGAGTTTGCTTTATTAAATATGTAGTCGAAGTGACGTTTGGGCTGTGAGGAGACATTTAAACTATCTAAGCTAATATATCAAACCAATTAAATTGCAATAAAAAATAGCCATCAAGATACTGCCTACGATATCCTTTTAAATGCACTCAATTCAATTTATTTCACAAGCCCACATCATTTAACGCAAAACATGAAAATAATACGTGTCTCTTTAAGCCACGATTTAAAACAGAAAAGCTTTCCTAACCCCTTATAGTTCGAACAAAGGAACAGTAACAATGAATTCAAACCTATGCTTAATGGAACATTTAAAGCGTGCATGGCGGACTTTTGACTTCTTTTTATCAATTTTGTTAAAAGGATAAACGGTTAATTGACCCCTATCCAGCTCTTCATTGATCTATCGAATTGAGAATGTTCCAAATTACTGGTTCCACGTTCCAAATTTTAGAGCGTTGTCATTATCAGGCTATTGTTTGTTACAATTTATTGTTTAAGGTAGTAAGTATTCTATTATAAAATATTGTTTGGGGGGGGGGTATATGAGAGCACCACCTCCCCCTAAAATATCACTGTCCCTAGACTAGCCACCACGAATTTTCCTACATTCCTTTCGTTTTTTTCAATTTAATGTATTAAAAAAAGTTGTTTTAATGAGATTCGTGGACTTCAAACTATTAGTTAACACATATGACACATCACACATAACATCATTCTTATACAAACAAGCGTAGATAATACAGACAGACATACCATAGAAAAAAACAACTCATAAGCAATCATTCAAATAACGTTTAAGCCTTTCAATTTGTTCATCAAATGATCTGAGAAACACCAAGGCATTTAAAATCGCTTTATGACAACATTTTTCACCGATACATTGGCTGGTTCGCCTTATATGCGCTTACGATTATGCGGCCGAGCCACCTAAGGCAGGTTGTCAGCGTGCCTAATTATCTAGGCTGCTTCAACTAAAGGAATCACAAACATTTTCTAACTATACTATTTATCTTGAATAATAAATAATAATAATATGTGGGACATTTTGCTCATATTGCCTTGTAGCATAATTATGAAATTGCGAAGATAATAGCGATCTGTCATTAATTATATTCCAAATTTGAACTGTCACAACTCTTATCTCTATCTAATAAAGGCTATAGTAAATATAATTACTAGCGAAGATATTGTACTACTAGTCACAAACTAAACTCTGGGCCTGTGTAGGTACTAGGAACGACAGAAAACTGAAGGACCTAGTAATAGCGTTACACATAGAAATGATTAAAAAAAATACAAAAGAAAATTTGCCATCTGAAATATAATCTGTATATATGTATGTACTTCCTAAAACTGATTAAAAAAAAGGAAAAAAACAGCATTATTATTACTGAATTAGATACTGAAGAAGATGTAAGTATACGGATGAAAAGAGGTGGAACAGCGAAGAGAAACGTCTATTTTTTAAGTAGGTATGATAAATAAAGTTTTAGATCATAAGAATTAAGAAGAGATTAAAGTTTTAATTAAGTCTGATGTATCCAAGTAAACAGAAAATTTTAAACATACGAATATTTCTGTTAGATTAATTCAAATTAAACCAGACTGATCAAATCAAATTATTATATAAATCTTTACAGATGAATGTTCAAAAAAATACTTTTAACAATGCGGTCTAGAGTAGGTACGTATGTAAAACAATGTTTAAATATAAAAAATGTTTATCGTTTATGAAGTAACCTTAGTGCCGCCGTGTGCACACCTCTGCCTTCGAGAACATCTAAATGTTCGACTCCAAACCCACGATGGACATTGTGCAAAACATTGCGTCATATTTATAAAACCATAAACTCAAGAAATAACATGTTTATCCTTTTTTGTTATACCTATACCTAATCATTGGGGCATTTTTTATTTATTAATGAAGGCTTTTAAAAAAATAGCATATGTTATGGGAATCTTTAACGAAATAAATAAATTTCTATTGGCGATTTTGTAGAACGAAGCATGGTTAATAAAAAAAACTGCGATCATTCAAAGAACCTAATATTGAATAAATTAAAACAGTCTAGTTGGCTAAGGATACTATAGTATAAATTATATAAGAAATGAGTATGTTTAGTTTAATTTGTTATTAATATTATTTATTATTTACAATGTACGTAGATATAAATAGTTTTTCTAATTCATTACTTAATTACAGATAGTAGTGGCAGTAGTTTGGAAGTATACAAATATTTAAAGAAACCAAATCGCAATGATTTATTTATTTATCCACCTGCTTTTGGCAAAGATAGTGAAGAAGTGGAACTCCTTGCTGGAGGTGATGAACAACAGAAAAAGAAATATTCTGTACTTCAAGACTCCCGGACAGAGTTCACGAATGTAAAACTCAGATACGCTCTACTGATTTACTCTAAACCAGCATGGAAACTATTTATAATAACCATACTGATAACATCTTACCTACTTGACACGTGGCTGTATACATTTTTCGATGTTGAAGACAGACTATTTAGTATCACAATTGTCGTTATCACTCTGAACCTAATATTTAGCTTGGATGTGGCTATGGTATTAGGATTAAAATTTAATAGGAAATGGAGGAAAACTCTTAATCTTGTGGAACCCGAAACAAGTCGAGTCGTGCAAGATGCAGTTCTGGCAATTCCTTATTCAATGTTGTATCTCATTCGCAGCAAGATAGCTTTCTTTGATTACCACGCCATAGCACCGTTAGCTGCGATAGCTCGCAACTACAGGATCTTGGAATACTTCTATAACAAGTCATCGCAAGCCGGCGGCAACCAATGGACCACATTTTTACTACAATATCTCGTTTTACTTCTGATTTCTGTACATAGTTGTACTTGCGTCTGGTATCTGTTTGCTTATGCAGGTTTTGAAATTGAGAAACTACGATTATCTTGGACTATGACCGCCACTCATTTACCGACGGAAACTTTGTTTGATTGGTATTACGTTTGTGCATATTGGTCAATTATGATTTTAACTACAAATGCTTTGGGCGACTTACACCCCGTCACATCATTAGAGAGAATACCAGCTACCCTCGCTGTTATCTTGGGATTTTTGTTAACGACGATTGTTTTTGTCGGTTCACTTGCTTCACAGTTTATAACAATTACATCAAGACGAGCTCAATATGTTCGACAGCTCAGAAAAATACAGAATCATCTGTCGCTTATAAATATGGACAGTGACACTACAAAACGTATAGTAAGGTAATAAACATATATAATTTATTCAGAAATATATTGGATAGAGATATCATATTATATATTTTACCTATCATTAAAATTAGGCTAGATGTATAAAAACTGTAAAAGCGTTTACAACAATTATTATATTCTATATATATCTTCACGGGTGCCTTAAGGCGCCCGAGACCGCCTAGACGGCCCCAGGGTACCCAGCGGAGGGGTTTTAATCCCACCTCGTCGTAGCTGATGGTATGAGTCTACACCGAACAAGTGGCTAGCTCGTCGCGATGTTTTGAATAGACTCAATAACCCATCTATAAACAGTTTCACAAGTTGGTATAGTGAAACCGGGACCGACAGCTTAACGTGCTCTCCGAGGCACTATAGCGGTGTTGTCAACTATCGTCTAAATTGTGTTTTTAGATATTATGAAGACTTGTGGTACCAAAAATCAGGGGTATTTAAGCCCAAACTTTTAAGTCTTTTGCCATATCCACTGCAAATGGAAATTTGTTATGATCTGAACGCTGTTCCGTTATACAGTTCACTGATATTTCGTAAATTGCCTGAACCATTTTTACGAAGACTTTCATTAGCGATGACGCATCAGTTTTATTTGCCAGGAGATGTTGTTTATAGCCATGATCAAAATAAAACATTTATGGTGAGTTATTGTATGCAAATTGACTTCAAATTGATTATATTTAAATGTACAATTTATTGATAGGTTTGCATTTCTACTGGGGTATTGGAGTTGTTGTCAGATGAAGACGATGAAAGTCCGATGATTTTGTTTAAAAGAGGCACATGCTTTGGAGAAATTTCTATGGTCTATAATATTCCTGGTAAGTAACCTAGTATCTATTTAATGAACAATTCATTTAATAGCCTAATAATGAAGACGTAATAAGTAATAAGGCACAGGCCCGCCGCCAGCTGTTTCGTCGCCCGCGTGCAATACCGATTATGCCGCCCTACGACTACTTACTCCGAGTTTTGTCAAATAAAGGATAATTAATGTTTTCTCATTATGGTGGGAAAAAAAAGAACTTGACGACTTTCTTGTATCCAAACTGTCTAAAATTTCATGTTCAATTGAAACTATAGCTAAATAACTTAGTCTTTGCTGAAGCATATTGATCTTGAATAGTTTTCGATAAATGTTAATTTTGATTTATTCTTAGCGCTATTGCTGTGTTCGGATTTTTTTTAATGAAGTCATTGGTAAAAAGATATTGTAATAAGGTTTGTAGATCATTAGACTGGTTTTTTGCAAAATGCAATTTTAATGCAATGATTTCATTAAACAAATCAATACCGTCAATGTCTGATTCACTACTTGAATCTTAAGTTTCAGATTAAAATCTTTGCAATGTTTCATTAACTCATCATTGGGATAATTAAATAAGTTATTGCTAAATACCATCGGCTACGACACGAGGTGGGATTAAAACCCCTCCGCTGGGTACCCTGGGGCCGTCTAAGCGGCCCGAGACCGCTAAGACGCCGTAAGGCACCCGCGAAGATATGTATGTATGTATGTACCTCGGTAAATGTTTTTAACTCGTCGAATCTATCCGTTAAAGAAGTTATTGTCTGATCTAGGATTCTAAAATAAAACTCTACTCTATATTTGATTTTGGGGTCTACTAAAACTTCATCACTGTGTTCATAGTGAAATTGTGTTAATTTTTTTCTTGAACGAATTGTATGTATTGGTCAGTTTCTAAGTTGAGTTCGTGAGCCACTTTGGAAGCATCTGCTAACACCGTTTCAAAGTGTTTAGCCGTGCGATATTCTGTGAACTTATCAATCAACTTATTTAACAAATTTATGCAGATTTGAGTATTTATTGTGGCATCATTTTGCTCAGAGCATTAATTTCGTTTAAAATATCGAACCAAGTTATTACCGAGCAAATAAATCTATAATTTTGAATGCTTAAAAAGCAAGCGAATGAGATTTGTGAGATGTAGTACAATCCCATTTCGACGAATCACGACATATTTCCAGCAAAGCATCAAATATTTTTTCGAGGTTATACCGTAATGGTTTAACTGCATCGATTCTGCTGGACCGCGTGGCTATATTCTATCCTCGACAGGACGGGACATTAATTGCTTTATTATCCAATTTGGGGGTTTTGTCAAAAAAAAAAAATGAGCTATTTTGGAGTTAAGGAAACTAAATATTTTTTGAATCTGCATTAATTTTTCCTCATTTTGATGTACAACAATGGTTTTATTAAAAACAGCCCTCCTAGTAATTAAAATAAGAGAATTTACCTACAAAAATAGTTCTTTTTACGTCACAAAAAAATGTTGTGTTTCCTCCGCTTCCTTATAATCTTTTGTACTCAATTATGATTATGAAAAATTACAAAAAAATATAAAATGCTTATTAGTCGCGCGACCGGCTACCGGCTGATCGGCTAGCCCGCTGCGGGCTAGGCGCCCCAAGTAGATTTTCCTATGCGCGGCCTCTGCGTAGGAGTCGACCGGCCAGGGCCGTGTTCGTAAACTATGTCACTACATTATATGCATCTCTTCTTCTCTAAGCATTTTTAAATATTTTTATCGCACTCTGTAACACTACCCAGTGTTAAAGTGTTATGTTTCCGAACACGGCTCAGGGGTACAATGACTTGAATTAGGTATGAGTCGCTCGATTTGCCGCCCCCTGGACGTGCCGCCCGTGTGCGGTGCACGCTTTGCACGCCCGCTTACGGCGGCCCTGATAAGGCAGACCTTAATTAAGCTATATTTTCCTAGCAATACATAATATAAGTACATTTATTTCATTATTTAGGCGTTTGTAATAAATAACATTTAATTCTGATAATAGCTAGATGTACTGTAAAAGCAGCAACTTATGTGGAATGTCAAGTTTTAGAGAAAACTGAATTTATAAAACTAATGCTCACCTATCCAGAAATTATTGATAATATTAGATCGGAAATACGTGAGAGAATAAATAGATGTTCAGAAAGAAAGAAAGTTAAAGGAAATCATTCGCTTCTAAGCTTAAATATTTATGCTTCTAGAGAAAAAAAGAAGAGTAGTATTAAATGTTTAAAAGACAAACTTAGATATATTCAAGGTAAAAAATAATTTACCACAAAATATTGCAAATACACATTTTAATCATGTATACATTTTTTAAAGATAAAAATGGAATGAAAAAAATCCTGGTGGATGGGACTTGAACCCACGAACCTCGCTATAGCGGCAAGGCTCAACCGCTTGCAGGTTCCACCCCTCACGAATTTTGTCATTGCTTGTTATCTATTTATACACAGACGCCATCTATTAGCTTTCTTCCAATAACTCTTTACGAGTGAAGTTAGAAGTCCTAGTTTCTAATACTAGATGGCAGAGGAGTCTGTTTTTTATTTTTACTTTTTTCAGTATTATATATTTATGCATTTTTATAAATTCCTTTAATAGGATAATCTTATATAATTTTTTTAAAAATAAAAATAATAATAAAATAATTTCAGGGTTGTCAGAAAGCGACCTAGCAGAGGAGGATTATCTTGATGAAAATTGTATCGATCTTTACATTTTATCTGAGCACATAAAAAAGAAAATGATGCCATTTATCTGTCTGACGACAAGCTTCCCCTGGATTTTAGAATCCGACTGTAACTTAGTGAAATACTGGGAAATTTATATGTTAATAATTGTTGGCTATGTGTCGTTAGCCTATCCATATTTTATTGGTTTTGAAAGAACATTTTATGATGGAGCATTTTCATACATTGATATAATAATTACGATGTCTCTTTTCACAAATTTAATGTTTTCAACAGTCACTGCTGTTAAAACTAAAAAGAAATATATCAGGAAGTTAAAGGCTATTTTGAACTATCGTCTAAATACTCTAGGATTTTATTTGGATATGGTAGCTCTAATTCCATTCGAATTTCTTGTTATAATCAACAATAATGTCGTATATAAAGATTATCACAGATTGCATTTGTATTATTTATGCAAAGGAGTTAAATTGTGTTTAATTTGGAGATTGTCTTATTTTTTTGAAAAG
The DNA here is from genome assembly GCA_947458855.1 of Monopis laevigella. Classification (NCBI taxonomy): domain Eukaryota; kingdom Metazoa; phylum Arthropoda; class Insecta; order Lepidoptera; family Tineidae; genus Monopis; species Monopis laevigella. The sequence goes on from OX381588.1 coordinate 9,865,108, forward strand.
TTGGAAAAATCTTTACTGTTCAATATAATGATTATAAAGGTATGTACAATATAATACTAGTTTATTCTGTTTAGATTCTCACCATACACATAGGCAAGTTTAGCTTTAGGGCTTAGCCATTATCTATGCCCTCTTATTTGAATACAATATTACTTTTAGACTTTTGAAGAAAATTAGATCTTCTTTTCGGTAAAATTGTCGGATTGTCGGAAATATTTCTATACCCGATTAAACCTTTAAATGCTGTAATATTAGTATTCTAATAAATGCAAAAACAATCATTAGTGTTATCTCTTTTATATCATGATGATTTTCCTTTGAATGCTAATAAAATCACTTATCTGGAACAGATAATAAAATACTTCGTATATATTTTATTATTATGCTACTGGTGTGGCGTCATACTATATATGGAAGCATGCTTTATACCGCGATGCTCTGAAGAGTCTTGGTTCTCAAGAGCGATGAATGCTGACAAAAATTTGGTGAAAGGAAGTATCTCTCATAGGTAAGTATTTAACTTGACTATTTCTTAAATAACCATAATTTATGTAGGGATGAATTATAAATAACAGACTACAAGATTTTTATTATAAGATTTAATTACACCAAAACATTCAAATTCTTGTAAGAAATAAGTAAACAAAAAAAGTTATACGATTTATAGGCTTATCTGGATCCTATTATGTCGCTGTAAAAAGTATAGGTTAATCTGGAAAACTTTTGTAAATGGGCAGAAATTTTAAAAAGGCATATATAATTTACTAGGATAAAATAAATTGAACTTATAGGGGTGGGAAAAGTTTTTAAACAATTTTCATGCTGAATTTGCAATTTTGGACTGGTCCATCCATTCCAGGTATAAAATTTATATGATCAAAATTTCCTAAAAAGGTGTAATGTCAAGTCACATAAGTTTTCAATCACTCAATTGGCTTGTTAGCTAATTTCTAGAAACTGAAGGATATTATCATACAGTCATAGTCAAATAGGTGCTAAGGACAGCTGGGAAAGACTTTTCTTTCTGAATCTCTTCTTCACCTCCTTCTCACCTCTTTTCTTCTTGACCGTCGAATTTTTAGTTAAGTTATTTCCCGCTATAAAATAAACTTCTTTGTCCATCTTTTTATAAATGTCATCAATATTTTGTGACGAAGGAGTAGATAATGAAATACATTAAATTCAATACGTGGTTCAAGCAACAGCTGTTGAACTATGGCGTAACCAAATGTCGTTACATCAAATTTATGTAGATTTACATACCAATATAGGTACTTAACTAATAAGCAAGTGGGCTAAAATTAATGTTAAATTATTCTAATATGATTTTTTTTTATTAGAGCATGGCATATGACTGTGTATCTACTGATGATAACAGACCTACAAAGTCCGTGAATGCTTTATTGCTTAACAAGGCATTTATGGACATTGTCGGCTCTTGAAAACCGGTAAACCCAAAGACTAAAACCGAAACATGATTGCAACTATAGTTAGTGTAGTAGTGGTGGTAACGATACCGGTCGGTTGGTCTAGCAAAGTTATAGAGACCTTCCCCCAATTTTACACCTAATGATACAGAATTCTACACTATTATAAAATAAAAAAAGTTTTTAAGGGAGACTTAATTTTATACATCATTGCCTATTATTACAAGAATTCATTTTTGGAATTTAACAAGTATTTTTTTAAATATACAATGGAATATCCTAACGTAGCATCAGTGTACTTCACCACTAAGCTTCTTCTATCCGTTGGCAATTGTGACCTAACCCCTGGAGATCCTAACGATATGGCGAGAATTCATATTTAGAATTTAACAAGTAAAATGTTTTTGTTTATAGAATGGATTATCCTAACGTAGCATCAGTGTATTTCGCCACCACGCTTCTTCTATCCGTTGGCTATGGTGACCTAGCCCCAGGGGATCCTTACGATATGGCGCTTGTAGCGTTTATAAGTCTTTATGGATTATTACTTGTTGGATTTTGCGTTGCGGAATTTTCTGCTGTCGTCACACATGCTGCTAGGTAATTATTTATTTATTGCATTACTATAATTTTTACTGGCGTCTAAAGCAATAGGTTGCAAGATAAGAGTTTGTCCTTTTTTGGCTTCCAAAAACAACGTTTTTAGCTAAAACCAAAAAATGTGGACCATATCAATTTATCACCGAAGATTATCACCAAACGTGGTGGTCGAGTTGGTTCTAACCATGAAGGTAAAAACCGTGCCCGTCCGCGCGGGGCGCGTTTTTTTAGCTTCATGGTTCTAACCAACTCGACCTTTGACTTAAAAACACTTAGGTCCCTGGTTCGAATCCAGGTGTGTACCAATGAGTTTTTACTTTGAAAATGTGAGTACATTTGTTTGACAACACCAAAGTGCGCCGGAGAGCACGTTAACCTGTCGGTCCCGGTTTCACTATACCAACTTGTCAAACTGTTTATAAATGGGTTATTGAGTCTATTCAAAACATTGCGATGAGCTACCCACTTGTTCGGTGTAGACTCATACCATCGACTACAACGAGGTGGGATTAAAACCCCTCCGCTGGGTACCCTGGGGCCGTCTAGGCGGTCTCGGGCGCCGTAAGGCATCCGTTATGATATGTATGTATGTATTATCACCAAAATGGAACAAAAAAATATATAAATATATAACGAATATAATATATATATTATTATTATTATATTTTGATTAATGGCGTCTACACGTTACGCGTAATTTTGCCAATGTCAAGTGGGTAGTTTTAAATTGTTCAAAATATTATTTGTGAAAGAGGGATAATTGGATGGAAAGGAATTGGGAAAGGACTAGGGTAGAAAAAGGAATGGCGACATGACCGTATGTGAGCATACGGTATAGTCTTGCCAATATCAAGTGAAGAAGGAAAAGTCTACAGTAAAATGGGTACCGCCATTTAACTGAAGAGTGTGGGATTATTTGAGATAACACAAACACCGAGATCACTGCGTAAATGCTACACTTCTCACACTTAATATTACTATACGAATGCTTATTCTACAAAATTAATACACTTTTGCACAATAATATTCAATAAAATTAAATTTGAAAAATATAATATAAACACGTGTCTACAGTGTTCGGGCTACCCTCAAAGAATCTGTAAGTAATATAAATAATAAGCATGACATTTCACAAATATTATTCTGGCCACAAACTAAGGTCTAGGCTTATAATGTGTGTACCAGAAACAACGATACTAATACATATCATATTTTATAATTACCAAGCTGTAGAGAAAAATATAGGTACCTACTAATATTATTTGTCATAAGTGGGAATCCAACCCACGGATACTACGCCAACGCGTAACCACTACACCAAATCAAAACTATATATCTATTCGGAAACCTCGGCGGTAAGTTTTTGCTCTTGCCGAGAATGTTTAACTTTACAACAGTTTATAAATGACAAATTCAAGATAAAAAGATGTAAAGACTAAGAAGGTTCTGTCCATCTGCAGCTTGCATTTAGAATATGGAAATACTACCTACTACCTCGTTTATGAAAGTGGTCAGATTAGGTTAGAATACGTTAATCACGTTTTAACTTCGATTTCTTTTTCAGAACCAAAACAGCATTTCTTGAGGTTATTATGACTATAGATAAGTTTATCTCAGAAAATAATATACATACCGCAATCAAGAACAGAATCATGTATTTTTATGAGCTACAATGGCAATACAATTGTGTTAGTATTGTTTTTTAAGTACCTAACTATGTGATAATAATAATAATAGGTGGCAAGTCTCTCAAGAACTTTGATATGCCGTCAACCGGTTTCACTACCAAATGCCCATACAGATGCAGAAACCGTGAAATGTTTTGGTTTTAGTTACCGGTTTTCAGGAAGCCACTGCATCGATTTATTGTCAAGGTGGTAGTTTCCTTTCAGGGCGTGGTTACGAAACGGCCAGTTGATTTTCCAATAAAACAGCGTGGTATTGCAATTTCATCTTTGTCATCGTCTATTATTATTATAATGAAATTTGTAGGTCTGCTTACCATCAGATACATACAAAATGACATACCGTGATTTAATAAAAAAATGAATAAATTTCAGGGAGTAGAGCTAACTGGAGAAAATTGGTTAGAAAAAACTGTTGTCCCAGCAGAACTGAGAAAGAAAGTAATGCATCAAGCAAGGTTTAAAGCTATCACATCTACAAAGTTTTTCCAAGTTAACAATAAGGCATTCATACACACTCTTTCTGAAAGTATGTCATCCTCTAATATACTTTTTTATAACTAAAACCCATGAGGAATCACTCAATTCGTCTGTCAGTCCAGCAGACCAATATCTCGAAAACCGGTTGATGTAGGAAGAGTAGGAAGTTGAAATTTTGAGTATACTATATCTACTGTTTACTTAATTTAAAAAAAAAATAGTCTTAAAGAGGTATTTTCTTCGAGGGGAAGTTTGATTTTAGACAAAAATTATTATCTCATTAACCATTTAAGATACTTACGATAAATAAAATGTATGAATATTTTTTTATGAAATTAATATTTTTCGCCAAAACCATCTTTTTGTCTTTTGTTGTATGGAATTGTAAATACGCGAACAACTTTCGCACTTGTTAATGAGGCCCTAAATGAAGTTTTTTTCTCTTGTCTGATAAGTTTTCCTTTTATTTAGTGGCTAGAGATTTAATATTACCACCTGGAGAAATAGTATACTATGGCGGAACAATTACCAGGGAGTTATACATTGTTGAGAGTGGATACTGCCTCGTTACTTCGCCATTGCTTCGGGAACATAGAAAAGAACGGGTTCTAGGACCAGGAAACCATTTGGGTCTTCTTGTCTTGTTGTATGGAGTCCCAGCAGTCAGCTCTGTGGTGACTTTAACTCATTGTAAGGTAAATTTACTATTTCTCTTATATCTCCTTTTTTATGATCAAAACAAATATTTTATCTTATGTTAATGATAGGTAATAACCATATATAGATTTTAAATGTTACTACATGGTAAAGTTCCTTATCCTATTATTTTTAGCTTGTCAATATAAGTTATGCAGCTTACACTTGTGCCTTAAGTTTGTTTCCTGACATGAAAGAACATGAAGGATTGCTAAAGCCGATTGAATTAGCCACAATCAAGGCAGCGGTGAACGACCATGCAGATGGATTTATTAAACAATATATGGCCAAACAAATTGTTTCTGGCGTAGTTGATTTTAGCAAATTTCTTAAAAATATTGTCGATAGTAAGTCAAATTTTATTAAGTACTTAGTAATAGGAAAGTCAAGAAGTCTTTGGAAGTCTCTCCGGAAATTTAATGTAAAGCGTTTTTTAAGACGATACCGATAGGTTATATCGTTTGGTTAGGTAGAGAGGATTCTACCATGAAGCAGAGCGTTTATATCCTGCAATCCTACTTCGCAGTCACAAGTCAGGAACACTGCAGTTCGCTCTCCTCACAGAGAATCCATGGATAGCAAAAACTTTGTCTTTCTCTCTATAAAAGCAAATTTTCATGATCCTAAGCATATAGTAATCATATAGTATTTGGTTGAGTAGAGAGGGTATTGAACACAGTGCAGGTCAGAGTTAAAAGGCATTTAAACCTACTTCGCGGTCTCAAGTCCGGGAACGCTGCATTTCATTCCCTTTCCAATCACGCGACTGACCCGGCACCCGCACGGAGAATCCATGGGTAGCTAAGAACATTGTCTCAATTGAATTAAAATATATTTCACCATACTTTAATTACAGAATCCGTGATAAACGTCTACAAAGTATATAAGAGAAAAAAAATAAGTTATTGGGATTCTTTTAATCAGTTTAAAGGACTAAACAATATAGCTCGTTATGTTCTAATGCCAATAGTTTTCAAACCAGATGGTCCGTTTATTAAGGCATGGGCATTTATTAGAATTTCTGCTGCTCTCATATTATGTTTTGTTGCTCCTGTAAGTGTCTATTCATTTTATTTTAATTTTACTTATACTTACAAATATCTGATGTAGGGAGTGTCGAGTACAGAGTGCCGAGAATACTTGTTGCATTAATCCTTTGAGAGCTATTCTTTGACGTTGCGTTGACGGTTTTAGACTCTTGGCTTCCGGATAATTTGCTCAAAAGCTTTTCAATTCATCAAAAAAAAAAAAACAAAAAAAAGTTTGATCAATAAATGTTTGCGTCTCATATAAACTGATCATTTTAACATAACTATGTAGTTTGTATGGAGAAGGCATTTTTGTTCCATGGGTAAAGTTGTTTGATTTGATCAGTAGAACCTCATATTAGCCCAAATTACCATCTTTCAAAGTTACCATACGTATAACTACAATATTTAACTTTTGCTTACAATTTTTAAAATCAGGTAATACAATTATAGGTACTTTTTTTCAGTTAAATGTAACTCTTGCTCCAGAAGGTCAACCCTTTCAACAAATTATAGAAGTTGCAGATGTCATTTGCCTAATAGATATATACTTAATGTTGCATGTGGGAACTTATGGAAATAAAAATCAACTCATTTATCATCCATTTTTGACTGCAAAACGTTATTTGAAGGTAATTCTTATATCGTAACATCAAAATGTGGAACACTCTATTAGCTTGTGTGTTTCTTACTTCTTATAACCTAGAGCTTTAAGCGAAGCGTGAGCAATAATGAGCAATGGACCTGAATCATCCACTGGTTTTTAACATTCCTGGACATTGCTTACTATTTAAAACCAGGTGGATGCAAGGTCACATATTGAGCACTTACCTATATAAAAGAAAAACAAGGGTAAGTCGAAGTTCTTAACCAGAATCATTTTAAAGAAAAAATGGAATACATTACCAGCATGTGTATTTACTCTAACCTATAAACCCGGGTTCTTCAAGCGTGGCGTTAATTTGAAAAAAAAAAAAACGATATAGTAGACTTTGCCAGCATCTATTGATTCTAGCGTTGATGGCTGCATAAACTTCTTACCATCTCTGTCTGAGTAATGTCGTGCTATTTTTAATTACAGAGTGGCTTTGTGCTGGACTTTCTAATAAGTTTCCCATGGTCGCTACTGATAGCATTCATATTTCCTTCACATACACAAGCCCATATCAGTCAAACCCACACGTTGAGCAGTCATTTGACACATTGTATAGCACGTATGATAAGCGTGCTTCAAATATACAAATTGGGAATAGCATTTAGCTCTGATTCCATTGCAGCCCTCAAACGAGTAAGTATTTCCAGTTTACTTATTTTACTATTAGTGACTATTGATAGTGATATATTGAGTATAAAAGGGCTGTTGGCCGTTTGGATCCGAAAATTTTTGACCTGCGGGCACATATTTTTGGGTGAATGCAATACCTAAATAATTAGTAGAAAGAAATTGATAAATAAAGTTATTTGCGAAACATTTATGGTAGTTACGAAATAAAAAATATATTTTTTGTAGGGTTTTTAGTGAAAGACGGAAGTTATCGATTTTAAAAACCGATTTTCAATAGTACCTACCTAATAGGTACTAGATCTTATAGTGTTCTCAATATTCTAACTGTCTATTAAAAACAAAAGCTCCCAAGAAGGAATGCGGGTGAAAGTTTGTTTTTGAAAGAAATTAATAAGTACCTACCCCAGTAACTGTTTGAAAAAAACAGTTGAATTTACAAGTATTCAAAATTTAATCTTAAATGACGGGTTTCGGTTTTTGTTTGTGCGTTCACGTTGAAGTGGTAGTCTACTTTTAGGGTGCGGTTTCGAAATGGGAAGTTAATTTGACGATAAAGCATCAAAGATACCAAAGTAAATTCATAATGTAAATAAATAAATAAATAAATTCGTCTTTGACGCAGCCCTTGTATTTTTTTTATGTAACCGCATCATTTAGCAGGAGCAATCAATGCTGATCGATCACATTCATGGATTTTGAAGACCTGCTTATCACCAGGTAGAAAAGTCACATGCCGTGCTCCAGTAAAAAAAAAATGGTTAAATTAATAATTACTCACTGAAATTTAGTTTTAACTCCTATTCCCCCTTCTTTCTGTTGTACAGAACCTTTAGTAGGTACACGAACTGCATTCGCATATGAGGAGAGCCTTTTATTATGGAACTATTATCTTTCGTAGCTATAATTATAATAATATATATATTCCAGCTTAATTAATTCATCATCATCATACCAGCCTTTCACGCGTCCACTGCTGGACATAGGCCCAAGGATCGCCACAACGACCGGTTTTGCGCCGCCTATAGCCATCGGCTTCCCGCGACCTTTTTCAGGTCGTCGGTCCATCTTGTGGGGGCCTGCCTCTGCTGCGCCCTCCAGCACGCGGATTAATTAACTAAATTATAATAATAAAAAAAAAACAAACGAAATAAAAATTAAAACTATTAAATTAAATCAAAAATTCGACATAGCATCGATAGTCGAGAACGAAAGCGGCATTGCCACGTTGTATTGCCAGACCAATTCTTTGGGCCAAAAATGTTCGCGCCCGATTATCACCTGAAGTCTGAATAAACAATTGGCCAATAAGATCCATACCGTCGGGCCTTTTTCCATTCAATCTGGATATATCTAAGGGGTCGAGGGTACTTGGAATATAAGATCTTCTGAGGATGTCTTTAAACTGTGCATGACAAGACACCGTACCCGCACTCCTGGCACATGACAGTCCGTGATGACCATATTGATCCACAAACACACAGATGAGATTTTTTTTCGTAGCTTATATATTATGTATTAAACTGTTTCAGATATATTTAACAAGTGTATTGAAGTTTTTGATACTAACACTGTTTTTCTTGAATCTTTACACTTGCGTGTTAATAATAATGACATGTCAATACGTCCTAGCGTCAGACAGGAATGATTTGCAACAAAAAATACAAAAAATAACTATATCAGGGCCTTTTATGCCTGCTGTTTTTAGAATTGGTGGAAATATGATATGCAAACAAGGTAATTAATACTAGTTGAGCCCCGTGGGTTAACCCAAAGTCTAATTTTTCGCTAGGCTCCTAAGGGTCGTAGCGTGATGTTAAATAGCGTATATACTGAGTGAATTTGAAAGGATGTACTTCGGGCTAGTATGCTGATCAAATTGAACAACTTTTCCCAGGAAACCATGTGTCGCAAATGAAAAAAAAATTTGGTAATTTTAACACATTACTAGTTTATATGGAGAAGGCTCTGTGAAGAATGCATTTTTTTTTCATTTGCTACACATGGTTCTTTGGGAAAAGTTGGTTTATTTGATCAGCAGAACCTCATATTAACCTAAAGTACATCTTTTCAACCTGTATTATAACCTTCTTCAATAATTAGCTTATCAAAAGCAAAAAGTTTTCGTGATATTTACGAAATAAATAAATTTACAGGTTCATGGATAGACAGAGCCCAAACAGTAAAAGGCATAATATTGGCTCCAGAAAAGGTATATTTGATAGCATATTACTGGGCCGCAGTTAGCTTTACTGGCGCTGGATTTGGAGATGTAACTGCTCAAGATTTTGCTCATATGATTCTAGCTATCGTTATTGTTATTCATGGAGCTCTGTTCTTTGGGTATGTTTATGCATTTTTATAAATTCCTTTTATAGGATAATCTTATATTAATTTTTTAAAGATGAAAATGCAATGAAAAAAATCCTGGTGGCGGGTCTCGAACCCACGAACCTCACTATCGCGGCAAGGCGCTCAACCGCTGAGCCAACCAGGTTCCAGTCAGCCCTCACGAATTATGTCATTGCTTGTTATCTACTTATACACAGACGCCCTCTATTAAATTTTTAAAGTTAATATTTAAAAATTTAATATGCAATGAAAAAATTGTATTTGGGTATGTTATAATACAAAAAAAATCTTAAATGTATTTTTTTTTAATTTAAAATTCTTTATTTCACATAATAAACTGTACACAGATAAGCTTAATGCCTTACGCATTTTCTACCAGCTAACTTTTGAGACAGTTAAATATGCTTAGGACACAGAACTAATTTGAAAATGTTATAGATAATATATTATGTACCTACTTATTTGTATTTTTTTTATCATCAATGACGCACAAAAATACATAAATTTAATTTCTTGGTTGTATGCCTTTCGCTTTTCGCGATTATGCCAACAAGTCATGATAAAGGCACTATCAAAGAGCTAAAATAGTTATATTTAAACCGTTTAGTTTTAGTATTAAACGAAACATTACATAAAATTGGCAATAAGATATCGTAGGGGTTTAAAAAAAAGAATATTACTGACAACTAGGGCCAAAAGTAAGAGGACGACAGATCATTTTTTTTCTAAACAAATTTTAGAAACAAATTATTTTCTACTTTGACACTTCTTATTTGTTCACTATACATGGTGACTTGGAAAGGATGTACTTTGGGCTAATATGAGGTTCTACTGATCAATACGATCAACTTTTTCCATGAAGAAGTTGTTCGATTTGATCAACAGAACCTCATATTAGCCCAAAGTACATCCTTTCAAATTCACCCTGTATATCATCACGGGTGCCTTACGGTGCCCGAGAACGCCTATACGGCCTCAGGGTACCCAGCGGAGGGGTTTTTAATCGCACCTCATCATAGCCGATGATATAAGTCTACACCGAACAAGTGGCTAGCTAGAGCCATTTATAAACAGTTTCACAAGTTATAAGTTATAGAGTAAATATCCAAATGTGAAGCTTTATATATTTTTAAGGTATGTTTATGCAAGAATAGCGTCTCTTAAAGCTATGGCTGATCAAGTTGTGACAAAATTCCAAGAAAATTTGAAACATTTAGACATGTTTCTTTCAAGAGAAAATGTACCTTTGATGCTAAAGCGAACATGTATTGACTATTGGAAATATCAGTGGAAAAGAACTGGGGGTTGGTCGGTAAGAACTACTAAGTAGCTCATGTTCATTTAAAACTTTATTTTAAGATATTTTTTAGCAAATATTAAAATAACTTGGGTATGCTATTGGCATATAGGGATCCATACAATATAAGAAGAAAAGAGGGAGTCAATTTTGAGAAATTCACGAAGATTGAGAAGAGGTTACCGTTGCATTGGGAGAAAGTTTGATGTCAGAAATAAATTATTAACTCAGTAAAACAATTGAGAAAAAAAAGTTGAAATTGGGAACCTAATCTACCCGATCTCAAAATTTTTTTTTCATAATTTGAGGTACCATTAAAAATTTCATTTAAAATTCTCAAAAATTACAATCGTACAAAATATGTTCAAATTTCAACTCTTCATCTCAGATGGTTTTCTGAAATCAAACATTTTATAAACAATTTATACAATTATTACATTAACAGACAGACTAATTGAGGCATAAGAGATCAAAGGCTCTACTATGGGTTTGCGCATTGTAGCAACGTAACGTATACGTGAGCAACAATCAATAAGGCCGCTTTAATTTTTGATAATAGGATTGAATAAAGCGATCCAATTAGTTGTTGGGCACGTATACGTTACGTTGCTACAATGCGCAAACCCATGGTAGAGCCTCAGTTATTTTTTTCTTTAAAAACAACTCATAAACCAGATAAGGTAAAACAAAATTAAATATTGTATTTAATAATTTTTTTTAGCACCAGTCAATTTTAGGAAAACTACATGCAAACCTTAACGAAGATGCAGTTTTGTATATGTATGAAAAAACTCTAAGAGAAATACCGTTATTTGAAGACGTGGAATATTCGTTTTTTAGAGCCTTTGCCAAGAAATTACAAGAACTTTATTTTCAAAAAGGCTACATGGTGATGAGGTCCCATGAAGTTATAAATGCTGTTTATATAATTTATCGAGGAAAGGTATTTTTTTATAACGGTTTTGTTAAAATGTGTGCATGGCACAAAGGTAGCGTCAACAACACAAACTTTTTAGTTTTATCAAAACATGTTTTTTGATAAAACTAAAAAGTTTGTGTTTTAAATTTAACGGCCAACAAAACAAATAGTCAAGTGACATAATCATGTTTCGGTTTTAGTCTGTGGGTTCACCGGTTTTAAGGAGACTACTGCATAGATTTCTTGCCGAGGTGGTAGTCTCCTTCAGAGTGCGGTTACGAAATGGGTAGTTGAATTGATGATAAGGCAGCGAGTATATTAAAATATACTCGTAATGCAATTCGTCATTGTCGCCCCCCCATTTCGTAATCGCATCATTTAGCCGGTGGAAGCGATCAATATTATTTAAGACTTTGTAGGTCTGCCCACCACCAGGTAGATACAAAGTAACATGTCGTGCTCATATAAAATATATATATCAATACAAAAACCAAAATTCAGTAGTAGTAACAATATTACTAAAGATTTAACTTTATTACACTACTAAAAGTTAGAAGATCTCAATTACATCTACTAAGCTAGGCCGACCGACCACAATTGCATCTACTACCCTAGGCCGACCGACCACAATTGCATCTACTACAATTGCTTCTACTACGCTAGGCCGACCGACCACAATTGCATCTACTACGATAGGTCGGTCGGCCTATCGTAGTAGATGCAATTGTGGTCGGTCGGCCTAGCGTAGTAGATGCAATTGTGGTCGGTCGGCCTAGCGTAGTAGAAGCAATTGTAGTTGGTCGGCCTAGCGTAGTAGATGCAATTGTGGTCGGTCGGCCTAGCGTAGTAGATGCAATTGTGGTCGGTCGGCCTAGGGTAGTAGATGCAATTGTGGTCGGTCGGCCTAGCTTAGTAGATGTAATTGAGATCTTCTAACTTTTAGTAGTGTAATAAAGTAAAACTCATAAGGTCCCTACACCTTCTGAATTTTGGGTTTCGTCTCGTTACCACACACGCAGATACCAAAACCGTCAAGTGACCTAGATATGTTTTGGTTTAAGTCTGTGGGCTCACTGGTTTTTAGAAGAATACAGCATCGATTTTTTTTCCAGCCGGTAGTCAATTTTTGCTCCGGGTAGAACGCCAAAGGCGCGACCACTAATCTACGGCGGCACTAGAGGCGGTCTTAGCCGGCATAATGGGATGTATTGATCGAACCCATTCATGAACTTTGTAGATCTGCTCTGCGTATCATCAGCTCCAATAAAAAAAGCCATGGAAGCTTTTTTTTTATAATAACCAAAGGTTTCCTACAGCTTCGAGGTGCAGATTAAAAAAAAAAGCAATACATACGAGTGGGCAACTATTGAATACCTACGGACTATCTTCAATACGAAAACAAGTTCTTTGGAGATCCTTGGGAGAAGCCTTCTCTCACCAGCAGTTGCTAGCAACAGGCTGATGATGTAGAACAGTCGATAACTTGTGTTATAATTTTAGGTGGATATTATATCAGAATTAAATGAACTTCAAGTATGCATGGGTCCAGGAGGTATTTTTGGTAACATAAAAGGGGCGTCTAGATACCTTACCATATCTAATGTAGTTGCTTCTAGAAACATTGATTTACTTCGAATAGACGGATATGAATTTTATACACTTTTGAAGGTACATTTTATATATAATGTAAGGCTCATGTTTTTGATTTGTGATGTTTCATTTAAAAAATATTAATGATGTAAAGGTAAGTACTATGTAAAATAACAATCCTATGACTGCCACAGCGTTCTAAACGGCATAAAACGTAAACTTTAGTCCGCCATCTTGCTATAAAAGAAGCATAACACTGTGTTGTTCAACGTTACAAAATTATCTAAAAAGTAAGTTTTTATTGTTAATTTCAATAGTTTTTTAGAACATTTCATAAGCTCATAGCTCCATAATTATGTGCTATCAGTTTTATCTCTCAGTATAGCGTAAATAGATGTTATTATCTGACATTTTTTTGTCAACTTTATTAATCTCGTTGGTCACATTTATTTACGTGGAAGATTTGAAATTTTAGTGGGAAGTTTTCCTAATTCGTACTTGTAGGTACGTTCTAATTCGTACCGGTACGATTAAGGATAAATGAGAATTTTGATTTGGTGGTGATATAATTTTATTGTTTTTTTTTTTTTTTTTTTTTTATTAGATCAGTATAACAATAAATTTAACCGATGAGATAAATTGATATGTCTAAAACCACTTCAGACGCTCCATTACAGATATGAACGTTTATAACTGAAAGTGAGTAAGTCAGTCTATACTTTAGGAATTGAACTCTCAGACAATCACTATAGAGTTGATATTCCCATACTAAAATCAATTTCAAAGAAGACGAAGAATTCGTGTATTAAAAATGGTGGCTTTTTAATAGCCAAACTAATACAGACTATATTATCCTTGAAATAGAACTAATATTCTCATATTGTTATTTTTCACTGGAGCATGTGACTTTGTATCTACCTGATGGTAAACAGTCCTACAAAATCCATGCATGATGCCGATCAATGCATTGTTGTTTATCAGCATTGATCGCTTCCACTATGCCGACTAAATAATGGGGTTCCGAAGCAGGTGGCGACAGAAAAATTTGTATCAGCTGCTTTGTCGCCAAATTAACTGCCTGCACCCTGAAAAGAGACTACCACCTCGACAAGAAATTGATGCAGTAGTCTCCTGAAAACCGCTATTTACTTTTTATATTAGGACTTTTAGCCGAAGACGATCAAAGCTTCTAATGACCCCTATTGTATGTATGTATAACGGGAAGTCCCCACAAAAAAATAATTAGAAAGATAGAACTTAGAAAAAAAATTACAGAGATTAAGATAGATACCAAAAACTTAAAAAGAAAAACAAGAAAAATGAATTTCAGGAAAGATTACAAAACAACCTAAAGGAACATGGTTATGTCTTTAAATAATGAAGATCGGTCAGAAGACAATATAGTGTAAAGAATGTTCCAAATGAATTCATTTGTTTTGTGCAGGAATAATTATTATTCTTTTGATAATTGCAAGATGATCTCGTAAAGTACGATTAAGGAACATACGAGTACGAATTAAGACAATATAATCTTAAATCGTACTTTTGGATTTTTTGTTATTTTTAATTTTTTTTAGGGAGATTATTATTTTTGTTATTTTGAGTTATAAATTATATTAGGAGAATAAACAAAGTTTTCATTTTCAGTAGTTTTATTATTTTATTGTTTGTATTGTTCCTCTATCAGCCATTTTCTCTTAACGGGTACGATTTAAGCAAGTTTACCCTATATTCTGTATTTCTGTCCCAAAAGAAAGTCTATAGCAGTTTAGCTTCCTGCGTGGACGCAAAGAATCCGAAGGGCGCAGGGGATATATTGACATATCCCCTGCGCCCTTCGGATTCTTTGCGGTAGCCTAGCTCTTGGGAATTTTATCGATATGCATACGAGTTTTACAAAAACATGATTCGGCGGCATAGAAGATTCCGCAATATAAAAAGATTTAGACACTTAAATGATACGGATAATGCGCGGTCCGCTCCCGAGAAACGCTCCATATGGATTAAATTCCCAAGAGCTTAGCTACCGATTAGTAAACATTCTATTGGGACACCTCGTATAATAATACCTCAAGGGAATGGACATTCTTCGCGTCCAGCTGATTTTAGACCTCATATCCCACCCGACCTGAGATAATTTTGAACCAATCTCTATGATTATTTACGCTTCTCTACTTGTACAAACGTAGCTTACGTTTTGTGTCTGCGTGCATAAACGCAGCTCGGCTTATGTACAAGTAGGTATAGATAATTAGTTTAAGGGACCTAAAGTCGACTTGACGCCCATACAAACACCAATATACAACTTGGCTGTTGGTCGAAGTTCAATAATTTTATCATGTTCGTAATTGTAAGCAAAAATCTTTCTTTTGTGGGCAATAAATATTTATGTATTTTAAATATTTAAAAACAGTTTTTTGTTTAATTCCGAAAAAAAAAACCCCCAACACAGAAAGATGAACAAACACAATGACCAACAAAACTATTATTTTAATTCTACAACGAACAGTAATCGAGTATTACTGGAAATGCGAAAGCTCATTCTGTATGGAGAACGCGGAGTTTGTGATTACGAATGCAGTGAATTGCAGTGTCCTCTCCCTCTCCATACATTTTATACATAGTATAGAAAATTATTTTCATTTGCAGTTGTATTAAAGTACTTTAATTGAAAATTACTGTAATAGTGAAGTTTATAATAAATATTTATTGCAGAGTTTTCCAACTGTATTAAATAAAGTAAAGAAATACCTAGAAAATGCTGCTACAGATTATGTTTTACCAATTGTCACAACAACAGATGAAGATTTTACCGTAAGGGACAATTAGATTATAGTTACTTTATACTAAGACAATTTCTAACAAAAGCCTACACTTAAATTTTTATTTCAAACAGAATCTTCCTTCAAATAAAGAAGATATAGATGAGGAAGAAGAGTCGAATATTGAATCTACTGAGGTAAATATAATATTTAAAGCCTGACTAGTAAATAAAATATACTGTAATCGATAGTACTGGTGTGGCATGTAAAGAAAATAGTTTCAATTATAATCCGTATTAAGTCAAGATTAAAAAACCTTTTACCACCTAGTATTTATTCAAATATAATATACACTTTTAAGGTCTCTGCAGTAGTCTAGACGCCCATACAATCGTACTTCCAATATTACAACTTGGCTGTTAATCAAAGTTCAATTATTATTTTTATGTTGGTAAATGTACACAAAAACCTTTCTGTTGTAGGTAATACATATTTTTATATCTTTTAATACCTATTAATAGTTTTTTTCTGATAATGTTGATGAAAGAAATACCCAACATAGAAGGATTAATTCATACAATGACAAACAAAAATATTATTTGAATACAGCAGTCGAGTAATCCTGGAAGTGCAAAAGCTAATTTTGTATAGATAACGCAGACTTTGCGATTGCGAATGCAATAAGTAATGAAAAACCTACATTTATCCTTTTCAGAGCCACACTAGTAAAAGTAAAGAAAGTTACGGTTCAAAATCTATAACCTCAGTGATTAATAATGCCCAATATATAGAAGCACATTTACTATTACTAAAGCCACACAGGTAACATTATTTGAAATATAGCACAGAATAATGAATACGCCATAATAATAACCAACGGTATAGAATGAACATTGGACACTCCTCGCATACTGCAATCTTAAACCTTATACCCCGCCCGACACTTCGAGACATTTTGTTGGAAGTCTAAACAGGGTAACCACTGACTCCGATACTGTGAGATCTCGTACGAGTTGAGATCGAAAATGACGTATTTTATACTTTTGAAATTTTCAAAATTAATAATATTTTTATTTTGTAATTTATGAGATACTTGAACTATGCAATTGTAAATTTAAACAACACTGTTTCACTTTTTGTGATACCAAAAACATCATTCTCGATCTCAACTCGAACTATACACGGTATCCGGGTTGGTGGTTACTCTGCTGGGGTAACCACCAACGATCGCACCTAGATCCACTTCTAATTCGCATACATCGGCCGCCATGTCAGTGTAGCCTTAGATTATTTAAGCTTAGGGGTGTAAGTGTACAATCGCAGGTAGACTCATGCTGAGTAAAGGTAATTAGTTTACGACCTTGCGGTCCGATTCACGCCAAAATCGATGTTAGCGCTGTCAGCACAGGGGCTTTATTCCGAGTTTTGACACGTTCACCGTCGCGCATTTTGCGTAAAGTACGTGTATTGAAATGTAAGTTCTATTCTGTTAATTATAAAGTTGAAATTCAAATGCTCAATATATGTGCAAACTTGCGAAGAATTCGTGTATTTCAAGATGGCTGTATTATAATAGCCAACCTAATACATACTATATAACCATTGCAATAGAGCTTATATTTCCATGTTTATAGTTTGCGCAACGTCTTGTCGTGATTAGCGGTTGCAAACTCGGAATAAGGCCCCTGGTCCGTATGAGCGTAAGCGCGCTAACGATAGATGATTTGATATTAATAGTGACGTCATTACAGACGCCATATTGGACTTACAGTGTTTTTGCTTCTGGGTGGAATCACTGTGAGCGCTGTCAGAAAGACATTTATCTAGAAACATGTTTTTGAAGAAAGTAATAAAATTCCTAAAATAATTATAAAGTATATACCTACGTTAAAAGTAGTGTGTTCTCATTTATTTTGGTATTTATGTAAACAAATATACAATATACATTAAAATTCATTTATTTGTTATTTGACATTAAAACAGAGTGAGAGGATATGCTCCTCTTTCCATTTTAGTTGCGAGATAGAGGGAGATACAAGTTGAGTTCTTGTGAGCGCGCTTAAGAGGAGTGTCTGATGAGGCTCTTCGATGCTCATGCTGATTCAACTGCAAAGTGTTACTTCTCCCCGCGCATGACAGTGAGTCGGTAACCCTTCCATACATTTATGTTAACCTTCCCCCCGACCCTTAATAAGAGATTACGTATGAGATTATAATAATTTAGGCAGCAAAACGACTTTCGGGCCATAACCGTTTTCTACCCCTAATGAATTTAAAAATAAATGGTCTCATTTTATTAGAGAGAAAATAAACGATGACTGTAGGTTTTCCTTTTTTAATTTTCTGCCTTGATATTTTATAGGAATTATTTTAATGTGAGGTATTTTTTTGTGATTTTTTTCGAATTTCAGGCGTTGATATTATTTTTTCTATACCAAACTTTAAAAAAAGGAAAACGTACGAGCCTAGATATAGGTCTTATTTATAACGCCCCCAAAACTCATAAAAATCTATGAATGTTTAGTGGGGGGTAACATTTAGAAACAAAAGGTCGTGAATGTATGGGAAATGTTTGATCAGACTCCGCTCTTAATCACTGGTCCGATTCATTAGCACGCTAATAGTACCGTGAGTGATCACAACTCGCTTTTTGAATCGGACCGGTGATTATGAACGTAAGCGCTGACAGAGGCGTTATCGTCATTTGGACCGTAAGGATATTTTGAGTCGGGTGTCCGTTGTATTCATTGCTTAAATAGGGTCGAGGAAAATTAATAAATAGGATTATACGAAAGATCAATTACACTTGTTAATACATTGGTGTGTACTTATATTATCTTGATCAAACAACATCACTCATGATCATAGAGGGCGCCAATTGTATTAAATTAATTCCAATATTCTCCGCAAAATGGTGATACCAAAGGTAACGATTTAGTTTTAAATTTGACTAAAAGAAAATAATTTCAGATGGTTTCGTGGGAGTATTTTGCCAGACGCTAAGTTGGTTGCATGGATGGGTTAGTAGATTTTGTAACATTATTTTGGATAACTATAATCTACAATTAATCTCTAGGGTTTATGAATATGAAAAAAGGAACTCTTTTAGACTTAAATGTCTATCTATGTGTGCATGCATGTATAAGGTATCTAAAGTAAGCCATACCTAACTTTTGTTATTTTAAAGTTTTTTTTATAAAATTCGTTTTTTCAGTTACAAAAAAATGATCTCTCAATCTTATCTCAGAAGTTTGCGGACCTTTGTTTTTCGAAAAAATTGTGAATGTAGTAATTTCCCAAATATGAAACGAAAAATACCTTATTTAATTTCCGAAATGTGATAGGTTTTTTAGAGACAAAAATAAACTAGGTCACGGCCTCGACTGCGAGTTTACATAATTATTGTAAGGGTACTTGTACTATTATTTCTTCAGTCGTAAGGGTTGATTAACTTGAATAATAAAATATTTCAGATATTTTAGTGATATTGCTTGCTTACTTAGATTTTGTATTAATTTTGTACGAAATGGCATTTTTCTCCTATCCCTACTTTTTTGAAACCTGCGTTATCCTGGACATTGTGTTTTTGTATAAAATATTTTTGGACATCCACACTGGCTATATGAATAGATATGGAGATTATGTATTTAATCCAAAGAAAGTGAGGAAAATGTAAGTTAAATGTATATTTAAAGTAAGATATTATATTAATAGGAACATATTTAAGGTGGATAATCTTATGGTTATTGGTGAAATCATTACCGAAATAGCGGTAGTTTCTATGGTTACTATGCATGAAAAATAAAGATCGGTTATTGAATATGGCAAATAGCTGACTTCAAAACTGAAAGTCACAGATTTGATACCCAATAGGATAATTATGTATCACAAAACAATACCTTCGACTAATACCACTACAGATTAATCCAACCGATTTTGATGAAAATTTTCGGAATTGGTACCATGAATATCAATCAATATAAGATGATAATATATACATATATATATATATATTTATTGGAGCACGGCATGTGACTTTCTATATACCTGGTGGTGAGCAGACCTACAAAGTCCACCAATAGGGTCAATCAATAATTGCTCTTACACAAATAATCCTCCCATTATGCCGGCTAAATTATGCGATTACGAAATGGGCAGCGACAGAAATGCATTACGAGTATATTTTAATATACTCGCTGCCTTATCGTCATTAACACACCCTGAAAGAAGACTACCACCTCGACAAGACGATGCGGTAATCTCCTGAAAACCGGTGAACCCACAGACTTAAAACCGAATCATGACTAGATATTACATACAATATTTTAATATACCTTTGTTATAGGTACTGTTCCAAAGTGCTAGAACGCAGAAGAGATTTACTGGCAAACCTTCCAATATGTTACATTGCTTATGCCCTGCCGCTTTCAGACACAGTGATATTAGGATATTTCACTTATCTGAGACTGCCACAGTTGTTTCGGATCACTTATTTGATATCGTATCAAACGCAAAGAAATATCCGATCCACTAATTTGTTTGTGAAACTCGCGTAAGTATACCTAGGTACTTCAACTAAGACTGAAACTGGACAGAGCTCTTAAATAGATTTTTCAAGAAATCCAGATGCAGAAGAGGAAGAATTTCGTACGATGACCGCTCACACTTCACGCTCATCTCTGTCACTGACGTACTAATAAACCATTAACTCACTCGCACAAATTTGGCGTGCAAACAAGTCAGCAGTATATTCTTTGTGAGGGAATGAGAAGAGGTAAGTTGTGTAGGGTCAGCATACGAGATTCCTTGTCTTTCGTATATGTACTTCAACTCAGAAAATTGGGAAACAGAAACCTGGAAAATTTCCTATGACGTGATGCCTGGTCCCAAAATTATATTTTGTATAAAAAATGTTTATGAGAAAAAGCGCGCAACCATGAGCATAATTGTAGTTAACATGTAGGACAATTTACATATATATAATGCCCTGGTCAAAACTATGCTCTAGGTTTGTACTATGTGTAACAGAAACAAAGATACTGATATAAGTATATTATATCTTATAAACACCCAGACTGTGGCAAACTTTACAGAAAAACGTACTAATATATTATTGTTTTACCGTGAGTGAGAATTAAACCAACGACCTCTGGACACAACGCCAACGGTGTAACCACTAAACCACGAGGCGGTCTTGTTTATCTTAGATTTATTATGTTTTTATTTAATGTCTTGATCATTTGCCATCATACTCTTATATCGTTAATCTCATCATGCTCGTATAAATACGTTTGAAGCAAGTAGGTAATCGCAGTTCACATTTTATGAATTTCAGTTCTATTGCTGTTTGGGCTTCAGTATTGACGCATGTAAACGCCTGTTTGTATTTTAAACTGTCCTGTCTAACGCCTGAACAGTGTCAATCTAAGAATTGGCTATCTAAACATGAATTGAATTTGAGAGCTACTTATAACGAGGTAAAAGCTTATATGGGTAAAAATCACAGTAAAAAACTTTACTAGTACAAAGCCGGATTTAGAACTTTTTTCTTTCAACACCCTTTCTTAAAATCAACCTTATTAGAAACACCTAATAAAGAGTGACTAAATTAAACCGATATTTAACTGTTACCATGTATTCATTTATTTTAGATAAGGTTTAACTAATTTATTTGTTACAATGTATTTGTGTTGTATAAGAAACATTTTACTCCACCTTCCCACACACCACCATAATTTGACTAAAAAAATTTTTTTTTTTAGATTGATGAATCTAAATGAATATCTTTTCCAGGGTAATTACATAGGAATTTATGTAGCATCGCTTTGGTATATGGTTAATTTACTAACTATTACTGGCATGGGTGACGTATCCTCACAAAACGACTTAGAAATTATTGAAACTATAATTATTGCAATTATAATTAAATTTGGAACTGGTAAGTATGCTATGTATAACAAGAAATCAATTTAATATCTTGCCTCTCTTTTTGGCTACGAAATAATGATTACCATTAGGTAGTAGAGAGCTTTTTATTGTTTATAATGCTCTTATAAATATCTAAAGTTAAAGAGAGCTTTCAAAATTTAATTTAGAAGGTTCTAACCTTTATAGATTTTTAAATAGAAGTTTTGTCGAATGATAAAACCTAATAGATTATTTATTAAAAATTCATAGGATTACTAATATCAGAAATGTCAGCAATGATTACTGCACATTCGTCGTCCCGCATCACTTATGATTATGAAATAAATGAGTTACGCGATGGACTAAGAGACATGGATCTAAGCGAACATCAGATGAACAAAATGTGGGACTATGTCAGACAACTGTGGGACCGACAACAAGGAAAACAGGTAAGTGAACAATATTACAAATACTAATGTTACAATAAATGTTAAAACTAATGGGCTGAGAGATATGTATCCAAGTAACACTTAACTATATGAACAAAATGTGTGAATACGTTAGACAACGGTGGAGCCGATAAAGGTGAAAATATGATAATAATTGCAGTGGAACCTTAAACAATTACCGACACGTAGGTGAAAATACGTCAAATATACAAACGGTCAAAGATAACTATGGAACCGGCAATAAGTTCGAAACGTAAAATACGAGAAACGAAAAAAATAACTCGGGTATATAGAAATCATAATCATACAAAACTCTAAAATCCCTACTTCTATGGTAAAACTAAAAACTTTTTTTTTTTTTTTTAATAATCTATATTTGTTGTAGAGGATTAAGGGTACTGCATTCGTAATCGCGAACTCCGCGTTTTTTATACAAAATTAGCTTTCGCACTTCCAATAATACTCGATTACTGTTTATCGCAGAATTAAAATAATATTTTTGTCAGCCATTGTATTTTTAAAATCTTTCTGTGCTGGGTCATCATTTTTTTTTTCGAAATTAGAAACATGTTTTTTAAATATTATAATACAATTTATTTATTACCCACAACAGAAAGATTTTTGTGTACAATTACGATCATTAAAAAAACAATTTCGATCAACAGCTAAGTTGCAATGTTGGAATTGATTTTGTATGGGCTATATATCAAGCCCTACAGGGCCCTTAATCTTAATAAGAAATACCATGAAATCCGCCAAACTCAGATCACCAAGACAGTGGCGCCATGTGGTGCCATATATAGCTTACAGAAAACAACCCATCAATATACTGAATTGCCAATATTTCTCCCCAGATGCCAGAACTGTTACAACAGTTGCCATTCCGGCTGCGTTGTCAAGTAATGCAGGCGGTGTACGGTTCTCATATAAGGGAATCCGTAATATTTAGCAGGGCCGAAGAGGATTTCCAAAGAATGCTGTGTATGTGGATGAGGCCATGTGTATTCTTCCCTGGAAATTACATAGTGCAGTGCGGAGACTCCGACCAATGTATATATTTTATACATAGGGGAGAGGTAAGTTATAGCCCTTTTTTTATGTGAAGGACACTACACGCATATTGCTCTGGTCACGAACTAAGCTCTAGGCTTGTACTGAGTGTACCAAAAACAACGGTATTATTAATATTATTAAGTAGACACCACAGTCATCTCTTTCACTCGCACTCATTTAAATCTACATATTATTATGGAATAGGAAATTACTTTTTTCTTCTTTTTATTTTCTAAGAAATTATCAAATATATTCTGTTGTTTGAGCTTTTTGTTTAGTGTTTGTATGGCGAGTGTCTACCTTCTGTTGTCAAGTTTTTACACGAATTTAGGACACTTCCATGGGTTTAACAGATATATTAAGACATAGCCCTGTTTTATAAGACGTTTAAACTTTTTTTTATTATACAAAAAAGGTAAGACTAAATTTTAAATTTTTCAGGTTGAAGTTTTGACCGTACATCCAAACTTAACAGAATCTATTTACGATGTGTTAGGTCCCGAAGATAGTTTTGGGATTGCTCAGGTAAAAATTACCTTATATAAACCTTATTTTCAGGAACTTTAATAAACTAACTTTAATTTCAGAAATGTGCCCTATTCAATGGTACTATTTCAAATGAAACTTCTATAACTGTTTAATATTATCAATAACCCTTAATGGGTTATTGATCACCTGTTTGGTGTAGAGTGCAGACACATACCGTCGGCTATGACGAGGTGGTTAAATACCCTCTGTTGGGAATGTTGGCCGTTTAGACGGTCACGGGCGCCGTAAGGAACCCGTGATGATAATTATTTATTTTTTAGCTGTTTCGATTCAATATAATAAAATGAAAATTTAGACACACTTAATTATAATATAAAGAAAAAGTTATATTCTATGGTTCTTTATACATTGGCTTACTCATTAGAAAGACGATAATGTTCTGAATTCAACTGTCCCAATTAAAGTGGAATTTTCCAAAGTGGAAATCAAAGTACACCGCTTTTTTCTTTGAAATTTTACGCTTCCTCCTTTTTGTATGCAAAATATATTTTAACAATGTAGTATTATTATGTATAACAAATTGTTTCTTTTTTTTTCAGGGCTTGTATGTCGGAGTCTCCCACCATTTTTCTTTTAGAGCTCGAACTATAGTAGATATTGTATACCTCAAACTTGATAATTGGAAATTTTTACTAGATTTCTACCCTAAAGCTGCTAGAAGTGTTATTCGAAAAGTAGAAAACGTCTACTTGGCTGTTTAGTAGAATAGAAAAAACCTAATCAGTGGCATTAAAATTAACACATTACATGATTATATATTCGAGTCTTGACTCTTCTCTTTTTTTAAAATAAAATTAAGACTTTTTTAGAGTCTTATGGAAGCTAATTTGCATCCCTTAAGATATTTTTTTTTATGGATAAATGTTTAAAAAACAGTTTTACGTAAAGAAAGGATTCAATTACCGACCCTAAGTAATAAAGTGTTGCATAGTTCCAAGATTATCCGCAAAATGCCGAGATTTTTAATTTTGTTATGGTTTAAACACTTATCTGATCATTTTATTATAGTTTTAATACTTTTAAATACCATATAGAATTTTTATTGTGTTCCTCTGAATATCTATCCTGAAAGTATGAATAAATACAGAATTTCCGTAAGGCCTAAAATAGTCTTTCGTCTTAGTCGGACGACCACTCAAGTTCGATAGACGTGGCGCTTCTGTAGCACACTTATTATGTATGGATATGATTGTTTAAGACATATAGGCAATATAGAGATCGCGTTTCTTTTTGCTCATCAAAAATTATATTTAAAAAAAAATCTAAAAAATAAGCAAAGCTTGAACCCCGCCGATACTAAATCCTAGCTACGCCCGTGCTTAAATATATTATTAATATTTTGTGTAACAAATCAAAGTAGTGATTAATAAATTATATTTTTTTAAATATAAGTTATTTTTAATATTTATAAATTTATAAAAAATTGGATTTATCACTATTGATCTGTGTTTGTATTTTACTTGAATGCATAATAATATCTAAAAACAAAATAACTATAAAGTAATTTTAAAGTTATGTATTAATTTTATTAATCCTGATTATGGTGCAATCAAGTTTTTGCATTAGTTGAAGTAATAAATAAAAATATAATTTGTATATTTTAATGTGTATTATTGAAATTATAATAAAACTATAAGGCAAGTCCAAGTCTTTACACAAAGGCTCTGTTTAAAAAAACATAATTGTACAAACATAACTTCCAAAGTTTAAAGTTGATAAAAAACAAAAAAATCAGTCAGGGTATAATAATTCTACATACAGACTGTTCTTTACAAGTGTCCCGTACAACTGCCAGGGAAAAAAACATATATTAACTAAAATAGGTTGTTCCAATAGTGAAAATTATAAATATTCATAACTATAACATTCTGTACAAATTATGTATATAGGGTTTTTGATGATAATTACATTACTGTATAAACTCTATAGGAGAGCATGGCTCTGTAATCTCTAAATGCCTGGTGGTAAACAGACCCACAAAGCTCAATGTTGTTTAACAACAGTATTGGTCCCACTATGCCGCCTAAATGGGCGGCGATTTTATTTTTCCTACCTAATTTAATCATACACGGCTCGTTTTCGCTTACGTGCAACGCTTTGCGATATCTCTGGAGCAGACAGTTGTGATATGTCATCTTCTATTGAACTCTGTTGTGTATCTTCTATTGATGTATCATTTTGAGTAACTTCAAGTTCACTATCACCATATTGTTCATTCTCCATTAAACTGAAAATTTAAAAATAAAACTTAAATACATTTTTATTTTATTGAACTGACTTTGTATCTATCTGATGGAAAGCAGACCTACAAAATACATGAATCGAACCGATCATTAGGTACTTGTTTAACAACATTGATCGCTCCAACTATGCCGGCTAATTATGCGGTTACTAAATAGACGACGACAAAGGCGAATTCGCATTACGATTCTATTTTAATATCCTCGCTGTTTTACCGTCAAATCAACCGCCTCGACAAGCATTCAATGCAAGTCTCCTAAAAACCTGTTAACCCACAGACTAAAACCGAGGACTAGGTCGGTTTACGGTTTTGCATCTGTATATGTTATAGGTGCACAATGATGCTATTATGAGTAAATATTTAGCTGGCCTGACCCATTTGCAGTGGCGACTGCAGCTGGCCTGACCCATTTGCAGTTTACAAAATCCACACTCTTCCTTTTCCTTTCAGATTGTACTTCGAATGGTAACTTCAATTTATTTCTATCTCACTGGTAAAAGTAATTATTAATAATAATTAATTTCATATAATGTAGCTCAGTTACATATTGATTTTTCATAATTTTAAGGCTGGAGCTTAGAGCGGAAGATTTTAGGGGAGACACATATTTAGGGCCATTCTTTTATATCTTAAACAAATTGAAGAGATTGAAATTTATATATGTAAATGTTAAAAGGCCACAAAAACAATTTGGTTGCAGGACTGACATTACCGTTCGCTAAGTGTGTCGGTAGGGGTGACAAAATTTGAATAGTGTACTGTAGCCCTAGTGTGAGTTTTTTTAACATTTACTTTCGCGTTAACTATACTACCGCGCTATATTATGTGTAATGAGAAGTTACCAAACAAAATGTCTCTTATTATTTACCTTTCAGTGGGATAATTTTGTGAGATTTGTTGTGTACTGTCAGGATTGTATGCAACCTTACAGCATGGCCATTTTGGGATCTTCTCTATGTATTGCTGCAGACACCGCGTATGAGATGCTGATCCACACGAGGGGCAGTTACCTCCCTGAAATCATAATTCACCAACATAAGTAAATTTATTTAACTTCACCAGAACCACTTGTCTATATCCTTTATTTAAAAACCTTTCTAATTGTGTTATAACATTATGATCAGTAATAATAATACATCACTTACTAAAAAATACTTATCTATTATGTGGTTTATTATACCATTCCTATACCGCCTTTAAAGTACTTATTCAGAAATTATTTCACTGTTGGTAAGAATAGTATAACCTGTTCTGAAAACTACTGTCGGAACTTTCATGAAACAAAACAATATTGTTTTGTTTCATGAAAGTTCCGACGACGTTCCGAATGCTGACAGGATTGTATAGTATTTTGTTTGGATAGTGTATAGTGACCACTGAAAGGGAGACTTGATATTGAAAGGCCTTGAAATTCTCAAATCCGGGAACAGTACAGTTAACTCCCCTGCCTCCATAACATGGGATAGACCTTGCAACAGTGATTTTCAATCCATGGATAGCTAAGAACATTGTCTCTCTCTAAGATACATAAGTTTTACTACCCTCCAGGAGTAATATTGGTAGTGAAATTTCAGGATTATTCAATTTAATACATATAATTTTCTGGATATTGAAAAATTTTTTTTTCAGCCATTTTGAAACTGCATTATGTCACAGATAAAGTGAAAACAGTTGAAATATAGTACTGTTTTCGCTACCACATACTTATATAAATAGAGTGAACTTAAAAGTAAGTTTATTCTGTGAATAAATAAGTGTAACTCACTCTAAAAACAATTTGTTTGCATAAAGAACATTCCTCTATAGTGTCCGGCATGTTTTGGCGCAGATAGCTCTCAAACTCATGTATAGCTCGTACTCCAAGTGCATAGTTACTGCCACTCTTATCCAAGTAGTGCATATGAGTCCATGTATCAAGAAGTTTCTGAAATAATAATAGTAGTCCATAAGTTCATTTACATGAATAAGAACTACCAATTTTGACATTATATGACTGTTGGTTCAACCCCATTGAGTAACAATTAACTTTCATGAATAAAAAAAATATTATAAGTGGTGGCTGAGTTGGTTAGACCTTGGACTTAAAAAACTCTTAGGTCCCTGGTTTGAATCCCGATGTGTACCAAAGAGTTTTTAACTAAAAAAATGATGTACATTTATTTGACTACTATAATGCCTCAGAGAGCATGTCAAGCTGTCGGTCTTGTTTTCACTATACCAACTTGTGAAACTGTTTATAGATGGGTTTAGCATGGATGCACAGACCGCGGCCCGCGGGCCGCATGCGGCCCGTGGGTCGAATACTGGTGGCCCGCCGACAGCAAAAATAATACTCTCGTGCATTCGAAAAATATTGAATTCTATTCCAGAATAAAACAAAAAAAAAAAATGTTCGAAAAGTAATGTGAAACTCGCGCGCGCGCAATTTGAATCTAGCGCCCAAAATTGCTAAGTCAAGTAACATCGCTCGCTATAGAAATCAAGAATTTTCTAGCGCGGTGAGCAAGCGAGATAGATATAGTCCCGTATTCCCGATTGCTCGCGTATCTACACGAAGCTTCCAGAGTCGTTTGCGCGGTATAAAAATCACGTTAACCGCAGCGGCCGAACAGTTCGCTTTTCATTTGAGTGAAGTGTCAACAACAGAAAGAAATAAGCGCGAAAATACAAAGCGAAGTAATAAGTGATTGAGAATAAGTGCAGTTTATTAGTGTTTTTGGGAGGCAATAGTTCTAGTGTAGATTTTAACTCGACTAGCCGGTGTCATATATTTTGATCCACATTCAACGTAGATTTCCTGTTGCAGTGTTAACCCGTCAAGTGCCGTGTATAATTGTGTTGTGAAAACGTAAGTAAAACTCTGTTATTAATAAGTGTTTCCCTACCTATTTAATCAATTTTAATCAAATTTAGCTTTAATGTTGGCTAAATATTAAAATAAACAAAGAAATTACTATTTTTATAAGAATTTCTCTAACTGTAATAATTACGTCATTATTTCAGATAAAATCTGTATAAAAATCTTAAAATTTCTGAGAAATAATATTTAATCAATTATTTTTGATAATTTAAAAAAGGATAGGTAATTTAAGTGGGTACTGTAATTGTTTTTAGGTGCTGTGTTAATCCTAGCCAGGATTAGAACGCAACATGGAGAAGCCAGGACCTAGTAAAAAACGTAAGGTTAAAGATGAAAATCGGCAGTTTCAAGAAATTTGGACTGAGAAATACTTTTTTGTATGGTCGCATAACAAAGTCGTTTGTTTAATTTGCAAGAATTCTGTTGCGATTGCAAAGGATTATAATGTAAAAAGGCACTATGAAACGCAGCATCCTTCTTTTACCAAGTTTACAGGCGAATTAAGAAAGCAAAAAATGTTGTCTTTAAAACGGGAGCTTATTGGTCAGCAAGCTATGTTTACAAAACACATTCAAGATTCAGAAACGGCTACAGAAGTTAGTTATGAAATTTCTCGAATGATAGCAAAGCGAAGTCGCCCCTTCAATGATGGCGATTTTGTAAAAGAATGCATGGAAATTGCCGCTAAGAAAATGTGTCCAGAAGCAGCAAAAAAGTTTGAGAAAATTCAACTGAATCGTATGACTATCCAAAGACGAATTATGTCCTTGTCAGGTAATATTGCGGAACAATTAATTGAAAAAACTAAGATCATGGAATTTTTTTCATTAGCACTCGACGAATCGACTGATATTAGTTCCACAGCTCAACTTCTCATATTCATACGAGGTGTTACTCAAGATTTTGAAGTCTTCGAAGAGTTATTAGGAATGTGTTCATTGAAAGGTCAAACCAAAGGAGTTGATATACTCAATGGACTTTTGGACGAGTGTTCAAAAACTGATTTGGACTTATCTAAGTTATCGGGAGTTGCGACTGACGGTGCTCCTTCCATGATTGGTATCAATTCCGGGCTAGTTACTTTGCTGAAAAAGCACCTGCAAGAAAAAAACATAAACACTGAAGATCTCATGCAGTTTCACTGCATTATACACCAGGAAGCCCTCTGTTCTAAAAAAAATGAATTTCAAAATGTAATGAAAGTAGTAGTTTCGACTGTAAATTTCATAAAATCACGAGGACTCAATCACAGACAATTCAAACAATTCCTTGATGACATCGAAAGCGAATACGGAGATTTACTGTATTATACAGAAGTAAGGTGGCTAAGTCGTGGATTGACACTGGAACGATTTCTAAATTTAATAGAAGAAATTGGAATATTTCTGGCGGAAAAGCAAAGGGATGTCCCGGAACTTAAAAATCCTGATTGGTTGTGTGATTTAGCTTATTTAGTTGACATTACAAATCATTTGAATGTCTTGAACACACGGCTTCAAGGCAAAAATCAACTGATATCCCAGCTCTATGCTCATGTAACATCCTTTCAATGCAAGCTGACACTTTTCAGATCACAATTGAATTCTGGAAATTATAATCATTTTCCGAATTATAAGAAAATGGCTGAAAAATTCAACAAAACTGCGATTAATTTCAGTTATGTAGAAAAGCTAGATATTTTGATTCAATCTTTTGAAGACAGATTTTCGGAGTTTAAAAAAGTGAAACCTCTGTTGGACATATTCAGCAATCCTTTCACTATTTCAGTTGAAAATGCGCCAGAGTCAATGCAGTTAAAAATTATCGACATTCAAAATGACCAAGATTTACGCAACAAATTCAACGAAGGAGACTTGCTGAACTTTTACCGCTGCATTGATAAAAATATGTACGAAGAGTTGCGCATAAACGCTCTGAAATGTGCCAGCTTATTTGGTTCTACCTATATATGTGAACAAACTTTTTCAATACTAAATAATAATAAAACAAAAAATCGAAACCGCCTTGCAAATGAAAGTTTGGAAGCAGTTTTACGTGTTGCTACAAGTAAATTTGAGCCAAATATAAAAAAGATTGTAAGCACTATGCAGTGCCACGCTTCAAATTAATAATTTCTTTTTTAATTTTAATAAATTTTTATCAATTCTTTATTGTCTTTAACTACCTATACCTACTTCTGGCGGCCGGCCCGCTATCAGTTCATGATTTGGCCGAGTGGCCCCTAGTATTAATAAGTCTGTGCAACCCTGGTTTAGAGTCTATTCAAAACATCGCGATGAGCTAGCCACTTGTTCGATGAACTCATACCATCGGCTACGACGAGGTGGGATTAAAACCCCTCCGCTGGGTACCCTGGGGCCGTCTAGGTGGTCTTGGGCGCCGTAAGGCACCCGTAATGATATGTATGTATGTAAAAAAAAATTTTTTTGACAACACCACTTTAGTGACTCACAAGAGCACTTTTTTGGCAAAATTATGCGTAAAGCGTAGAAGGCTATTTAGTGCACTTTAAGCTGACAGTCCCAGTTTAATACCAACTAGTTTAATGTCAACATGTACGTGGTGGCCTAGTTGGTTAGACCTTGGACTTAAAAACACTTAGGTCCCTGGTGTACCAATGAGTTTTTAATTAAAAAATTTATGTACATTTGTTTGACAACACCATTATAGTGCCTCGGAGAGCATGTTAAGCTGTCGGTCCCGGTTTCACTATACCAACTTGTGATACTGTTTATACATTGCTTATGCCCTGCCGCTTTCAGACACAGTGATATTAGGATATTTCACTTATCTGAGACTGCCACAGTTGTTTCGGATCACTTATTTGATATCGTATCAAACGCAAAGAAATATCCGATCCACTAATTTGTTTGTGAAACTCGCGTAAGTATACCTAGGTACTTCAACTAAGACTGAAACTGGACAGAGCTCTTAAATAGATTTTTCAAGAAATCCAGATGCAGAAGAGGAAGAATTTCGTACGATGACCGCTCACACTTCACGCTCATCTCTGTCACTGACGTACTAATAAACCATTAACTCACTCGCACAAATTTGGCGTGCAAACAAGTCAGCAGTATATTCTTTGTGAGGGAATGAGAAGAGGTAAGTTGTGTAGGGTCAGCATACGAGATTCCTTGTCTTTCGTATATGTACTTCAACTCAGAAAATTGGGAAACAGAAACCTGGAAAATTTCCTATGACGTGATGCCTGGTCCCAAAATTATATTTTGTATAAAAAATGTTTATGAGAAAAAGCGCGCAACCATGAGCATAATTGTAGTTAACATGTAGGACAATTTACATATATATAATGCCCTGGTCAAAACTATGCTCTAGGTTTGTACTATGTGTAACAGAAACAAAGATACTGATATAAGTATATTATATCTTATAAACACCCAGACTGTGGCAAACTTTACAGAAAAACGTACTAATATATTATTGTTTTACCGTGAGTGAGAATTAAACCAACGACCTCTGGACACAACGCCAACGGTGTAACCACTAAACCACGAGGCGGTCTTGTTTATCTTAGATTTATTATGTTTTTATTTAATGTCTTGATCATTTGCCATCATACTCTTATATCGTTAATCTCATCATGCTCGTATAAATACGTTTGAAGCAAGTAGGTAATCGCAGTTCACATTTTATGAATTTCAGTTCTATTGCTGTTTGGGCTTCAGTATTGACGCATGTAAACGCCTGTTTGTATTTTAAACTGTCCTGTCTAACGCCTGAACAGTGTCAATCTAAGAATTGGCTATCTAAACATGAATTGAATTTGAGAGCTACTTATAACGAGGTAAAAGCTTATATGGGTAAAAATCACAGTAAAAAACTTTACTAGTACAAAGCCGGATTTAGAACTTTTTTCTTTCAACACCCTTTCTTAAAATCAACCTTATTAGAAACACCTAATAAAGAGTGACTAAATTAAACCGATATTTAACTGTTACCATGTATTCATTTATTTTAGATAAGGTTTAACTAATTTATTTGTTACAATGTATTTGTGTTGTATAAGAAACATTTTACTCCACCTTCCCACACACCACCATAATTTGACTAAAAAAATTTTTTTTTTTAGATTGATGAATCTAAATGAATATCTTTTCCAGGGTAATTACATAGGAATTTATGTAGCATCGCTTTGGTATATGGTTAATTTACTAACTATTACTGGCATGGGTGACGTATCCTCACAAAACGACTTAGAAATTATTGAAACTATAATTATTGCAATTATAATTAAATTTGGAACTGGTAAGTATGCTATGTATAACAAGAAATCAATTTAATATCTTGCCTCTCTTTTTGGCTACGAAATAATGATTACCATTAGGTAGTAGAGAGCTTTTTATTGTTTATAATGCTCTTATAAATATCTAAAGTTAAAGAGAGCTTTCAAAATTTAATTTAGAAGGTTCTAACCTTTATAGATTTTTAAATAGAAGTTTTGTCGAATGATAAAACCTAATAGATTATTTATTAAAAATTCATAGGATTACTAATATCAGAAATGTCAGCAATGATTACTGCACATTCGTCGTCCCGCATCACTTATGATTATGAAATAAATGAGTTACGCGATGGACTAAGAGACATGGATCTAAGCGAACATCAGATGAACAAAATGTGGGACTATGTCAGACAACTGTGGGACCGACAACAAGGAAAACAGGTAAGTGAACAATATTACAAATACTAATGTTACAATAAATGTTAAAACTAATGGGCTGAGAGATATGTATCCAAGTAACACTTAACTATATGAACAAAATGTGTGAATACGTTAGACAACGGTGGAGCCGATAAAGGTGAAAATATGATAATAATTGCAGTGGAACCTTAAACAATTACCGACACGTAGGTGAAAATACGTCAAATATACAAACGGTCAAAGATAACTATGGAACCGGCAATAAGTTCGAAACGTAAAATACGAGAAACGAAAAAAATAACTCGGGTATATAGAAATCATAATCATACAAAACTCTAAAATCCCTACTTCTATGGTAAAACTAAAAACTTTTTTTTTTTTTTTAATAATCTATATTTGTTGTAGAGGATTAAGGGTACTGCATTCGTAATCGCGAACTCCGCGTTTTTTATACAAAATTAGCTTTCGCACTTCCAATAATACTCGATTACTGTTTATCGCAGAATTAAAATAATATTTTTGTCAGCCATTGTATTTTTAAAATCTTTCTGTGCTGGGTCATCATTTTTTTTTTCGAAATTAGAAACATGTTTTTTAAATATTATAATACAATTTATTTATTACCCACAACAGAAAGATTTTTGTGTACAATTACGATCATTAAAAAAACAATTTCGATCAACAGCTAAGTTGCAATGTTGGAATTGATTTTGTATGGGCTATATATCAAGCCCTACAGGGCCCTTAATCTTAATAAGAAATACCATGAAATCCGCCAAACTCAGATCACCAAGACAGTGGCGCCATGTGGTGCCATATATAGCTTACAGAAAACAACCCATCAATATACTGAATTGCCAATATTTCTCCCCAGATGCCAGAACTGTTACAACAGTTGCCATTCCGGCTGCGTTGTCAAGTAATGCAGGCGGTGTACGGTTCTCATATAAGGGAATCCGTAATATTTAGCAGGGCCGAAGAGGATTTCCAAAGAATGCTGTGTATGTGGATGAGGCCATGTGTATTCTTCCCTGGAAATTACATAGTGCAGTGCGGAGACTCCGACCAATGTATATATTTTATACATAGGGGAGAGGTAAGTTATAGCCCTTTTTTTATGTGAAGGACACTACACGCATATTGCTCTGGTCACGAACTAAGCTCTAGGCTTGTACTGAGTGTACCAAAAACAACGGTATTATTAATATTATTAAGTAGACACCACAGTCATCTCTTTCACTCGCACTCATTTAAATCTACATATTATTATGGAATAGGAAATTACTTTTTTCTTCTTTTTATTTTCTAAGAAATTATCAAATATATTCTGTTGTTTGAGCTTTTTGTTTAGTGTTTGTATGGCGAGTGTCTACCTTCTGTTGTCAAGTTTTTACACGAATTTAGGACACTTCCATGGGTTTAACAGATATATTAAGACATAGCCCTGTTTTATAAGACGTTTAAACTTTTTTTTATTATACAAAAAAGGTAAGACTAAATTTTAAATTTTTCAGGTTGAAGTTTTGACCGTACATCCAAACTTAACAGAATCTATTTACGATGTGTTAGGTCCCGAAGATAGTTTTGGGATTGCTCAGGTAAAAATTACCTTATATAAACCTTATTTTCAGGAACTTTAATAAACTAACTTTAATTTCAGAAATGTGCCCTATTCAATGGTACTATTTCAAATGAAACTTCTATAACTGTTTAATATTATCAATAACCCTTAATGGGTTATTGATCACCTGTTTGGTGTAGAGTGCAGACACATACCGTCGGCTATGACGAGGTGGTTAAATACCCTCTGTTGGGAATGTTGGCCGTTTAGACGGTCACGGGCGCCGTAAGGAACCCGTGATGATAATTATTTATTTTTTAGCTGTTTCGATTCAATATAATAAAATGAAAATTTAGACACACTTAATTATAATATAAAGAAAAAGTTATATTCTATGGTTCTTTATACATTGGCTTACTCATTAGAAAGACGATAATGTTCTGAATTCAACTGTCCCAATTAAAGTGGAATTTTCCAAAGTGGAAATCAAAGTACACCGCTTTTTTCTTTGAAATTTTACGCTTCCTCCTTTTTGTATGCAAAATATATTTTAACAATGTAGTATTATTATGTATAACAAATTGTTTCTTTTTTTTTCAGGGCTTGTATGTCGGAGTCTCCCACCATTTTTCTTTTAGAGCTCGAACTATAGTAGATATTGTAAACCTCAAACTTGATAATTGGAAATTTTTACTAGATTTCTACCCTAAAGCTGCTAGAAGTGTTATTCGAAAAGTAGAAAACGTCTACTTGGCTGTTTAGTAGAATAGAAAAAACCTAATCAGTGGCATTAAAATTAACACATTACATGATTATATATTCGAGTCTTGACTCTTCTCTTTTTTTAAAATAAAATTAAGACTTTTTTAGAGTCTTATGGAAGCTAATTTGCATCCCTTAAGATATTTTTTTTTATGGATAAATGTTTAAAAAACAGTTTTACGTAAAGAAAGGATTCAATTACCGACCCTAAGTAATAAAGTGTTGCATAGTTCCAAGATTATCCGCAAAATGCCGAGATTTTTAATTTTGTTATGGTTTAAACACTTATCTGATCATTTTATTATAGTTTTAATACTTTTAAATACCATATAGAATTTTTATTGTGTTCCTCTGAATATCTATCCTGAAAGTATGAATAAATACAGAATTTCCGTAAGGCCTAAAATAGTCTTTCGTCTTAGTCGGACGACCACTCAAGTTCGATAGACGTGGCGCTTCTGTAGCACACTTATTATGTATGGATATGATTGTTTAAGACATATAGGCAATATAGAGATCGCGTTTCTTTTTGCTCATCAAAAATTATATTTAAAAAAAAATCTAAAAAATAAGCAAAGCTTGAACCCCGCCGATACTAAATCCTAGCTACGCCCGTGCTTAAATATATTATTAATATTTTGTGTAACAAATCAAAGTAGTGATTA
Organism: Monopis laevigella; assembly: GCA_947458855.1. Classification (NCBI taxonomy): domain Eukaryota; kingdom Metazoa; phylum Arthropoda; class Insecta; order Lepidoptera; family Tineidae; genus Monopis; species Monopis laevigella. The sequence goes on from OX381588.1 coordinate 9,901,940, forward strand.
ATAAATTATATTTTTTTAAATATAAGTTATTTTTAATATTTATAAATTTATAAAAAATTGGATTTATCACTATTGATCTGTGTTTGTATTTTACTTGAATGCATAATAATATCTAAAAACAAAATAACTATAAAGTAATTTTAAAGTTATGTATTAATTTTATTAATCCTGATTATGGTGCAATCAAGTTTTTGCATTAGTTGAAGTAATAAATAAAAATATAATTTGTATATTTTAATGTGTATTATTGAAATTATAATAAAACTATAAGGCAAGTCCAAGTCTTTACACAAAGGCTCTGTTTAAAAAAACATAATTGTACAAACATAACTTCCAAAGTTTAAAGTTGATAAAAAACAAAAAAATCAGTCAGGGTATAATAATTCTACATACAGACTGTTCTTTACAAGTGTCCCGTACAACTGCCAGGGAAAAAAACATATATTAACTAAAATAGGTTGTTCCAATAGTGAAAATTATAAATATTCATAACTATAACATTCTGTACAAATTATGTATATAGGGTTTTTGATGATAATTACATTACTGTATAAACTCTATAGGAGAGCATGGCTCTGTAATCTCTAAATGCCTGGTGGTAAACAGACCCACAAAGCTCAATGTTGTTTAACAACAGTATTGGTCCCACTATGCCGCCTAAATGGGCGGCGATTTTATTTTTCCTACCTAATTTAATCATACACGGCTCGTTTTCGCTTACGTGCAACGCTTTGCGATATCTCTGGAGCAGACAGTTGTGATATGTCATCTTCTATTGAACTCTGTTGTGTATCTTCTATTGATGTATCATTTTGAGTAACTTCAAGTTCACTATCACCATATTGTTCATTCTCCATTAAACTGAAAATTTAAAAATAAAACTTAAATACATTTTTATTTTATTGAACTGACTTTGTATCTATCTGATGGAAAGCAGACCTACAAAATACATGAATCGAACCGATCATTAGGTACTTGTTTAACAACATTGATCGCTCCAACTATGCCGGCTAATTATGCGGTTACTAAATAGACGACGACAAAGGCGAATTCGCATTACGATTCTATTTTAATATCCTCGCTGTTTTACCGTCAAATCAACCGCCTCGACAAGCATTCAATGCAAGTCTCCTAAAAACCTGTTAACCCACAGACTAAAACCGAGGACTAGGTCGGTTTACGGTTTTGCATCTGTATATGTTATAGGTGCACAATGATGCTATTATGAGTAAATATTTAGCTGGCCTGACCCATTTGCAGTGGCGAATTTACAAAATCCACACTCTTCCTTTTCCTTTCAGATTGTACTTCGAATGGTAACTTCAATTTATTTCTATCTCACTGGTAAAAGTAATTATTAATAATAATTAATTTCATATAATGTAGCTCAGTTACATATTGATTTTTCATAATTTTAAGGCTGGAGCTTAGAGCGGAAGATTTTAGGGGAGACACATATTTAGGGCCATTCTTTTATATCTTAAACAAATTGAAGAGATTGAAATTTATATATGTAAATGTTAAAAGGCCACAAAAACAATTTGGTTGCAGGACTGACATTACCGTTCGCTAAGTGTGTCGGTAGGGGTGACAAAATTTGAATAGTGTACTGTAGCCCTAGTGTGAGTTTTTTTAACATTTACTTTCGCGTTAACTATACTACCGCGCTATATTATGTGTAATGAGAAGTTACCAAACAAAATGTCTCTTATTATTTACCTTTCAGTGGGATAATTTTGTGAGATTTGTTGTGTACTGTCAGGATTGTATGCAACCTTACAGCATGGCCATTTTGGGATCTTCTCTATGTATTGCTGCAGACACCGCGTATGAGATGCTGATCCACACGAGGGGCAGTTACCTCCCTGAAATCATAATTCACCAACATAAGTAAATTTATTTAACTTCACCAGAACCACTTGTCTATATCCTTTATTTAAAAACCTTTCTAATTGTGTTATAACATTATGATCAGTAATAATAATACATCACTTACTAAAAAATACTTATCTATTATGTGGTTTATTATACCATTCCTATACCGCCTTTAAAGTACTTATTCAGAAATTATTTCACTGTTGGTAAGAATAGTATAACCTGTTCTGAAAACTACTGTCGGAACTTTCATGAAACAAAACAATATTGTTTTGTTTCATGAAAGTTCCGACGACGTTCCGAATGCTGACAGGATTGTATAGTATTTTGTTTGGATAGTGTATAGTGACCACTGAAAGGGAGACTTGATATTGAAAGGCCTTGAAATTCTCAAATCCGGGAACAGTACAGTTAACTCCCCTGCCTCCATAACATGGGATAGACCTTGCAACAGTGATTTTCAATCCATGGATAGCTAAGAACATTGTCTCTCTCTAAGATACATAAGTTTTACTACCCTCCAGGAGTAATATTGGTAGTGAAATTTCAGGATTATTCAATTTAATACATATAATTTTCTGGATATTGAAAAATTTTTTTTTCAGCCATTTTGAAACTGCATTATGTCACAGATAAAGTGAAAACAGTTGAAATATAGTACTGTTTTCGCTACCACATACTTATATAAATAGAGTGAACTTAAAAGTAAGTTTATTCTGTGAATAAATAAGTGTAACTCACTCTAAAAACAATTTGTTTGCATAAAGAACATTCCTCTATAGTGTCCGGCATGTTTTGGCGCAGATAGCTCTCAAACTCATGTATAGCTCGTACTCCAAGTGCATAGTTACTGCCACTCTTATCCAAGTAGTGCATATGAGTCCATGTATCAAGAAGTTTCTGAAATAATAATAGTAGTCCATAAGTTCATTTACATGAATAAGAACTACCAATTTTGACATTATATGACTGTTGGTTCAACCCCATTGAGTAACAATTAACTTTCATGAATAAAAAAAATATTATAAGTGGTGGCTGAGTTGGTTAGACCTTGGACTTAAAAAACTCTTAGGTCCCTGGTTTGAATCCCGATGTGTACCAAAGAGTTTTTAACTAAAAAAATGATGTACATTTATTTGACTACTATAATGCCTCAGAGAGCATGTCAAGCTGTCGGTCTTGTTTTCACTATACCAACTTGTGAAACTGTTTATAGATGGGTTAGAGTCTATTCAAAACATCGCGATGAGCTAGCCACTTGTTCGATGAACTCATACCATCGGCTACGACGAGGTGGGATTAAAACCCCTCCGCTGGGTACCCTGGGGCCGTCTAGGTGGTCTTGGGCGCCGTAAGGCACCCGTAATGATATGTATGTATGTAAAAAAAAATTTTTTTGACAACACCACTTTAGTGACTCACAAGAGCACTTTTTTGGCAAAATTATGCGTAAAGCGTAGAAGGCTATTTAGTGCACTTTAAGCTGACAGTCCCAGTTTAATACCAACTAGTTTAATGTCAACATGTACGTGGTGGCCTAGTTGGTTAGACCTTGGACTTAAAAACACTTAGGTCCCTGGTGTACCAATGAGTTTTTAATTAAAAAATTTATGTACATTTGTTTGACAACACCATTATAGTGCCTCGGAGAGCATGTTAAGCTGTCGGTCCCGGTTTCACTATACCAACTTGTGATACTGTTTATAGATGGGAGTCTATTCAAAACATCGCGACGAGCTAGCCACTTGTTCGGTGTAGACTCATACCATCGGCTACGACGAGGTGGGATTAAAACCCCTCCGCTGGGTACCCTGGGGCCGTCTAGGCGGTCTCGGGCGCCGTAAGGCACCCGTGATGATACATACATACATACAGACTGTTTATAAGCATTAATTTTATGCACATGCAATTTAATAATTAACAAAGTAGGTATTCAAAAATTTTGCATAATATTATTTATTTATAAAATTTTATTCATATATAGGTTTTCATAGGTTTCTACTATCCACCAATACACAGATTCTGGCAGATATAATTTTTAGGTAGTACTGCCATTTAGCTATAATGCTTTTATTACTAGAAATTGTTTTAAAACTAACTTTTATGTTGGGGAAGTTGAGTAAAGGAATTCAAATTGGCTATTGGACTTTTATAGTATATATTTTTAAGGCAGCACTGGCTTGGTAGAAGCAGTTTGAGAAAGAATATAAGTTATAATCACTGTGTTCACCTACTCAGTCATAGTTGACCCAGCATTCATATTGTAAATCCTTTGATAGCATGAAGTATGAAAAATGTTAGATATATAATTTATAACAAAAACAAACATAGTAAACTGATTTTAAATTATACAGACCTGTGCACTGGATTTTGTAAATGCAGCTTTCATTTTACCAACTAAATTCATTGCATACATTCCAGTTAATTGCCTTTTGTCTGCTAACATAATTTCTTCTATAAGCAATCTAAAATATTCAAGTTCTGATGGTGTGAAGAAATTTTGTGATTTTGTAGCATCATCTGAAGCTAAATTAAGGAATACCAAAACTTGTTCCTCCGTCAACTCATCACTAACTATTTTTATAACTTGCTTAAATGGTCTAATTTTGATATTTATTTCTGATATTAAATCTTGAAAATCTGGGTTTTCACCATCTGTAAATAAATAAATTTCAAGTTATAAATTTTAAAAAGATCAACTTATAATATTATTATACCTCAGGGGCCAGGGGCCTTATTAGAAGCTTACATATACATATTCACTGTCATGAAATTAGCATAATATTATTTTATATATATGTTATTTTTGTTTTTGGCTGTCTGAAAATTTTGTATTGAGGCACCTGGTAATAAAACAGTATTGTTGACCAAAATTACCACCTATAAAAGGATTCAGTAGAATTATTGGACTAATTAAGCAATATCTATCATATGTAGTGGATAATTCCCTCACATTATAGATATAAATATGGCCTTATTTATAAAATATATTGAGTCCTTAGTTAAAGTAGGTTTTCTCTTTAACACATATTCAATGCTCTGCTAAAAAATATGAAAAACCTACACTAACTAGTGTTATTTAAAGGATCAATAAGTTTTTATGGGTAAGGTCATTGTTATATTATTATATATACTTTCAGAGGGAGTTAGGCTTAAATCAGCGTTTCTTTAGAGCCTTTTTTGTGACCTGGTGATAACTAATGTCTAGAAATGATTGTACCTAAAGGTTAGCTGGTAGATAATGCACACCTAAGTTACACAAACAAGTAGTAAGCTCGAAATAGTTTCATAAGTTAGTATAAAGATACAGGGCCTGGTCAATCTTTTGTTATATGCAGATGACCTGAAGATTTTTAACAGTATAAATAACGTCGACGATTGTACCATGCTTAAAAATGATCTACAAAAAATATCAGATTGGTGTGGTGAAAATGAAATGTATTTGAATGTGTCCAAATGCCATATCATCTCTTTCTCCAAAAGAAAACATAAAGTCATGTATAATTACAGACTTGCAAATCAACTACTTCAACGCAAATCTGTTGTCAGAGATCTAGGCGTCTTGTTTGACGAAGAACTCTCATTTCGTCAGCATTACGAATACATTATTAACAGAGGAAATCAGTTGCTTGGCTTTATTACTCGATCGACCAAAGGATTTAAAAAAACTAGCAGCTTTCTTATTTTATATTATAGTCTAGTAAGAAGCACACTAGAATATGGATGTCCTGTTTGGTCTCCTTTCTACATTACTCATGTATCCAACATCGAACGTGTGCAAAGTAACTGCTTAAGGATCATTGCTTATCGTAACGGTCAAGGTCGCAGAGTGCCTAGTTACAGAGACAGACTTTCTACCTATCATGTCACCAGGCTGGAAGTCAGACGTCAACAGTACGACCTAATATTTTTGCATAAAATATTTCACTCGGCTATAGATTCCCCTGTCCTCTTATCGTTAATAAATATTAATACTTATTATAGATCACGTGTTCCAAGTACTTTTAATTTGCAAGTTCATAAAAATAACATTTCCTACTTTAACCCTATTGTCAGAATGTGCCGTCAATATAACCTATTAGCAGAGAAAAATGATATCCTGGACATATTTAATAACCAGTTTTCCAAATTTAAAGGTATCGTCCAAAATGTCCTCAAATAGGTGACTAATCAAATTGTATAAATTGTATTTGTATATTTTTACACTGTTGTGTTAATTGTAAATATTTTTATTTCGTTTTTTTACGCATCTGAGTGTTAAAAAAGAAAGAAAGATAAAAAAAAAAAAAAAAAACAATAAAAAGGAAAAAAAAAAAAAAAAACAGAAAAGCGTAGTAGGGAAATATTTGTGGAAATAATTAATTATGTATACACGTCGATCATGCTATGTACACATGTTTTGGATGACAATTTAGGCTAAGCTATCTTTACTATGTAAACAAACTGTATTTGATTGTTATTTGTTTTGTGTGCTTTATAAATAAAATAAAATAAAATAAATCTGAAATCAGCAGAATAAATGACAAAAAAACAAAGCAGTCATAATTATATGAAATAATACAAACAACATACCACAATAATTTGATATCAATTCTCTCGCTTTATCTAAGGTCAAAACACCAGCACATGATACACATCTCAATAATAAGCCGCTTACGTTAGGCATTGTTCTTGTATTAATTGTTGTTAAATTATACTTATATTATTTCAAATTATTCAAATCAATGAAAAAACATAAAAACCGCCGACCGAAGAAAACAGACCACAGATCATTAATACAAAAAAAAACAGACCATAAACAGGATACGAACTCCAGCGTATGAATAATACGAAACTGCTGTAACAGCTTCAGGTGAGAGAAGTAAGAATAATATATGGAACCTCCCTAAAGCCTAAAATCATTATCGAACGAAATATCAAACATATTTCCGTGCCTGGCGTGAATATGTTGACATGTCCAAAATCGTGATTTTACAGGGGAGCGATTTTAAAGTTTGACCTTTTCTGGTAAATCCATTTTTATACCAAATTTAAATGTTTAACTTAAATAAATCTAAATAATAGACTTGCCTCGTTGGTGAACATTAGTTGTTCACCAACGAGTTATCCACATATTCACCATATTAAATTATTAGTTAATAATAAAATATCACAGAAAATATCATTAATTTACACAAAAGTCTGCATTACTAGAAAAAGTAATTATAGAAGAAGTGTGATTCTTAGCAAAGTAACAATCGTTTACTAGAAATAAAGTAATTTGATACTTTTTTTTTTAAATAAGCATTTAATGATTTTTCTAATATTCCCATTAATTTTCTTTATGTGACAATTGAAGTGTATGGGGCCGAGCACGCGCGTCATTCGGTTCGATACATATCGATCGATAAGACATATCTACAAAGCTAACACGCGCGACCACGATATATATCGAATAGACTAATTTGACGCATTGGAAGATATATGTCGACTTTTATCGAAAACGGTAGCACGCAGCTTATTAACATCAAAACTAAACTGTCAGGTTGTAGACAAAAGTCGATATATATACAATTTTAATCACATTTCTTTTAGGTGCTGATAAGTGTCGAAATTACTTTTGCTTTGATATTTTTATTGATTTAATAGCGAGAAACAGAACCAAAATCGTTTTATTCTCGTTAGAAAATCTGTTATACTTAGTGACTATAAATGTGCGTGTTATAGAAAAGTTGCTGGTACAACTGGAACCTCAAAAAACAATGATTTTGAAAAAAAAACCTGGATGCCCAAACCAAGAAATAGATTATGAAAATAAAATTACCTATCAAAAAATAAGTATTTATGTTTCTAGAGTTATGCTATTTAGAAAAAATAATTTAATTAATATAAAAATTCTTGTTTTATTTTATTATCGTGTATTTGTTTTTATTTAATTTTATGTATTTATTTATTATGAAGTGGCAGTAGGTTAGTCTTAATATTTTCGAACAAATCCTAGAGGGGACGATCATTACCAGAGTGAAACCCTCTGAACTTCGGTAACCCCCAAATTTCAGAGGTTTTCAAGTTCAGATAGGACTTGAATGCGGAATGTATTGGTTGTGTAATGTAATTTAATTATTCAGCAGGCGACTAATAATCATAATCAATCATCAAGGCTGATAATTAAAATAAATTATTCACACGTCGCCGTATTGCTTAAAATTCAAAACATCCATAAAATAAAATATTTGATTTCTATCTTTGAAGTATATTATTATAGGGAAGTACCTTAAGGCTTAATCGCCTTACCAGTCATAAGAACAAAATATAGCCGCCCGCAATACAAACCAAAATAAAAAGTGACACAAATGCGATCATAACCAATCAATGCTCAAGAAAATATGTCTGACAATTCGTTTGAATAGCGTTTTTAGGTCTTAGACCACTTTCGTATCTATGCGTACTTTCTATTACATTTTTTAAATCCTATCCAATGCCTTAATAAATAAAAAAAACTCCAAACCAAAAAACAAAATATTTTTTTAGGCCAAGGTAACGAGTTTTCTTCGGCTTTATTTTTATTTTATTAAATATATGTATTTTTAAATCTCTTTAAATTAAAATATATATTTCTGTAACGATTATTAATAATAATATAAAATAAATGCATAGTATAAGGTGATAATTATTTATTTATTACATAAATGTTTTGGAAATTGTCAACGAAAACACACTTGTTTTAACTAGTAGACAAAGCTCGAGAAACTTATCGATGTCGGTTTGCGTGCTCACCAATTCGATATATTTTTCGACAGCAGACGGTATAAGTCGAGTCGATATATATCTTATCGTTGTCCGCGTGCTAAGCCCCAATGTGCCTATTTCTAGTGGCAGACGCACTACAAAGTGATCACAAATATAAAGGGTTTATCCACAGAGATACTAAATCTATTTTTTAATTTAAGATACGAAATTAAAAAATATATATATATATGGACAAATTACACATATTACGGACGGAATCACAAATGACGTCATTTCATACAAATCACATTTACAAACTTCATAATATTATATATATTTTTTTGTAATTAATTAGGTACTCGAACAGTTTATGCAGTGGTCAATTCAAATAACGATGTTTCACTTTTCGTAGTACCAAACACATCCTACTCGATCTCAACTCGAACGAGATCTCACGGTATCGGAGTCGGTGGTTACCCTGCAGGTCACAAACTAAGCTCTAGGCTTGTACTATGTGTACCAGAAGCAACGATATAATACATATTTATAAAGCTTTTTAGCTAAAATAACAAGTATTTTTTGTTTACTTAATTAAATTATAATTCTGCAATTTTTCAAGAAACGATTCATATATAAAACTTATCTATATAAAATATTTGGAGCATTAAAAGTAAAACAATATAATTTACCTATAAAGCAAGACCCAGCACCCTAAACAGGAAAACCTTTTGGAAAACCATAATTATTTTATTTTAAAGGATACCCACTGACTAAAAAAGTCAAATTATAAACTCGAAGGAATTAAAAGTGGTAAAACTACTATTTAAGATGTCTTGAATTTCATGGTGAATTTGGTGATACATTTTTTTTTAATACTTTGCTGTGCGGTTGAGTATACAAGTAGTAAAAGCAACTGTTTAAGATGTCTTCAGTATGATGGTGACTTTGGCGATACATTTTTAATACTTTGCTGTGCAGCTGAGCGTGTGTTAAAAAAAAAAAAACAATATTTAGGTTTAAATACATTTTATTTCTACTTATTCCTAATATTTTTATCACTGTTATTGTTAGTAAAATTTTCATAATTTTTATTCTGGCCACAAATTCATTTTATAAAGTTATATATATTTATAAAGTTTCATATGTACATAATTTTTCATAGGTATATTAATTTAGATTTTTTTAATTTTTTTTTATAGTTGTAATTTATATTTAATACCAAATACTTACCTTTAAATTACTATATTCTTTTAATGGCAAGTAACTTGACTTCTTTAAGCGCAATTAATTCCACAGTTTTTAATCAGAATAATATAGTTTGGCAGACATGTTCCTTGTGTACTGATGGTCGACAATTTAAAGGCAAAAGAGGTTTATCTCGTCATCTCGCTTGGCATCGACAAAATTCTGTTTCGCTGCCCCTTTCTAATCAGCCTACAGATAGCATTAACAACAATAATATTGCCAATACCACTGAACCTTTTTGGTTAACTTTATGTAATTTAAAGCAAAATATTCCAGTCATTAAGAGAATACCAAGAGGGGCGCGCATTTCCGTGGCAAGGAGTTTAGCAGACACAATAATTACGGTATGTAATGAAAACACAAACAAGTCATGGGAAAAATTATTTACATTTGCCTATAGAGTTTTACATATAAATAAACAAAGTGCAAAAAAGCAAAATTTGACCAATATTATTCGATCTAACATAAAAAATATACACTTACCAAATTATGGAAATTCTGACTCTGTACGTCCGTACAATAATATTAATAATAAAATTGAGAATAAATTGGCTGATGGAGATGTACAAGGTGCTGCTAAACTGCTTTTCAGTCATGACATATTGGCGCCTGATAATTCTGACACCGTAAATGCCCTCCAAAGTAAACATCCACAGCCGTCAATATCCTCGTCTGTTCCTCTGGAACCTGATCCGCATCAGGAAAATTTAGAAGGGACTATAGGTGATGTGATTCTTTCCATATCATCTTTTCCCAGTGGTTCATCAGCTGGTATAGATGGAATATCACCTCAACATCTAAAGGATCTAACTGGTAAGACGCTGGGAGAAGTTGGGCGGAGTTTAATATCAGCCATTACACAATTAATAAATTTAATGCTTACAGGTAAGGTACCATCTAACATTTTACCCATATTATATGGTGCCAACCTTTGTGCTTTGACAAAAAAAGATGGTGGGATACGTCCAATTGCAATAGGTTCAACATTTCGGCGCATAACATCTAAAATTTGTTGTAAATATATTAAACCGACAATGAAAAATATTTTTGAACCTATTCAATTGGGCTTTGGGTGTAGTGGAGGTTGCGAAGCAGCCGTGCATGCAACACGAAAATATCTCCAGGCAAGCAAAACATCTATTTTATTAAAAATTGACGTAAAAAACGCATTCAATACAATAGATCGTTGTACCTTTTTAAATGAAATTCTAAATCATACACCAGAAGTTTATTCCTATGTATATCAATGCTACAGTTCATCTACTAAATTAATGTACAAAAAACATGAAATATCTTCCGCTGTTGGTTGTCAACAGGGTGATCCCCTCGGACCAGCTATTTTCAGTATAGCGATTCATTCCATTTTAAATAAACTAAAATCTAAACTAAATGTTTGGTATTTAGATGATGGCACATTAGGTGATGAAATAGATATAGTGTACAATGATTTGGAAGAAATCATTTTAAAATTTTCATCTATTGGTCTTCAATTAAATTTTGGTAAATGTGAATTATACATTCCTGAAGTTTACAATCTAGATGAACGAAATTATATAATTCAAAAATTTAATATTTTGGCACCGGATTTAAAAATTATTAATAAAGAATCGTTAAATTTATTAGGCGCTCCTATATTTGATGATAGTATACCTCATTTTCTGAATTCTAAATTAAATACATTTAATTTAATATCAAATCGAATTTATGAAATTAAAAGTCATATAGCCATGTACATTTTTAAATATTGTTTATTCTTACCAAAATTTACATATATTTTAAGATCCAGCCCTGTTTGGAAATTCCAACCTATTCTCGAAACTATTGATAGTTCATTAAAACAAAAACTAGAAATAATACTAAATTCCAAAATAAATTCACAGGCATTTATTCAGGCTACTTTACCAATAAAATTTGGCGGCTTAGGTATTAGAAAATTATCTGATGTAGCCCTACCCGCATACTTGTCCTCTGTCCATAGCACTCAAGACCTTATTGGTAGAATACTTAGCCCGTCCATTGGGGACGTCGAGGCTGTGTGCTTGGCAGAGGCCAAAGAAGCTTGGAAAGTGGTATGTCCGGAGGAGGAACTTCCTAATACTCCAACAATACAGAGGTCGTGGGATTTACCAATGGTTAAGCGTGTTCATCAAAAATTGGTGGATTCATCCCCAACAATTGATGACCGCGCACGTATTCTTGCGGTGTCAGAGTATGAGGCCAGTCAATGGCTTAATGCGCTTCCTTCAAAAAATTTGGGTACGTTATTGGATAACAGTACACTAAGAACATCCGTTTGCCTACGCTTGGGATTAAAGGTGTGCGAACCTCATCGCTGTCTGTGTGGTAAAGATGTCGGCGAGTTGGGTCACCACGGACTCTCGTGTTTTAGAAGTGCTGGCCGATTTTTCCGTCACAGTGCCTGTAATGACCTTATCCGTAGGACGCTTGCCATGGTCTCGATTCCGTCTATTTTGGAACCCAACGGCTTAAGTCGAGACGATGGCAAGCGACCAGACGGGATGACTTTGGTACCTTGGAGTTTGGGACAGTCTCTTGTATGGGATTTTACTTGTTGTGATACATTGGCTCCCTCCCATCTCCAAGGTACCTCAGTGAAAGCAGGGGCTGCGGCGGAACAGGCGCAACTAAGCAAGCGTCGAAAATATCAATCAATTATTAAAGATTATATATTTTCGGCGTTTGCTGTAGAGACGATGGGTCCGTGGGGGTCTGAGGCAAAAGCCTTTTATAAGGAAATTGCCCCTAGGCTCGTCGATGTTTCGGGAAACAATAAAGCTGGCAGCTATTTCATACAAAAATTGAGTATAATAATTCAAAGAGGAAATGCTGCCAGCGTATTGGGTACCATGCCACTAACAGACAGTGATTTGGAAGAATATTTTAATTTATAGGTAAGTATTTTTAATTTTAATTTTGTTTTTAATTATTTTATAGTTATTATTTATAATTAGTTATTTAATTTTGTAATATTGGTTATTAATTATTATATTAAAGGTTTATGTTAGGGCATCATTTAACTTAAACACTTTAAAACGTTAGTAAAATACATATTTTATAAACACCCAGACCATGACAAACTGTACAGAAAAACGTACTAATATTTTTTTTGCCATGGGTGGGAATCGAACCCACGATCCCCGGATACAACGCCAAAGGCGCAACCACTAGTCTACGGAGGCTGTGTTTGTAAGTTAAAACCATAAATAAATTAAAGGTACCTAATTCTTTGTTTAAAGAAATTTTATCAAGCTCACAATATTGATTTTTAACATTATACTTACACATGTCTACAATAACCTACAATACTTCGGTTAATTATTTTATTGCATTTGGAGATGTTATATTTGTTAGTTACTTTTTCTTCCATAATACTCCACACCATTTCTATCGGATTCAATTGGTAATAGTTTTTTATTTCGTTATTGTCAGCAGAAGTATGTGGTAGTTGTGTATGGTCAAAAGGCATGGAAATAAAACTATAAAAATGTTTCTGACTGTGTCTGGGCAGACAAAATACTAAGTTTACGACCAAGAACTATTTATAGCAGGGCAGAAAGTAGCTCCAGCAGGGAAAGCGATGCCTTTCAAATTCCTGGGTAGAAGGAATATACTCTGATAAGGAAACTTAAATATTGGCTTGGATTAGCACAGAACGCTGACTCAACCACGCTATTCAGGGGACAGCAGCATTTTGGGATGAATTTTAAAAAGCCATCTGAGTTGTACAAACATCTACGGGTAATCAAGCAATAAATCCTGAGTAACTCTCGGGGTAATCTGATTGCATCTCTCCCAAAAGACTCATTGGCCTCTGAAATAGAGTCTTGAGTCAACAGTCTAGACTCTATACTGTTGATTCAAGACTTCAGTTCTAATAATCTTTTATGAACGATGCACAGATCAGCAGAAGAGGGTTCGGTTGGAAAAAAAAAGAAATGTGCTAAAGATATTATTAATAAATCTTTCCTTAAAAACGATGAAGAGCACAGCTAAAGAGTTCGCTATGAGAAAAACTAATATTTTGTCATATGCGATTATTAATAAAAACTTTCATTAAAAGATTTTGTAATAAATATACTTATATATTATTCACTATACCTAATGCCTGATTTCCCAGCTTTTTATTTAAAGCCGACTATGGCTCATTGTGTAAAATAGCCGTGTAATACATAACCGTGTATAGGTACAATGAGCCAAAACTCTTTTTTTTTCATATAATATAAACAAAGATATGTTTAAAAAAGCTATTAAATACAAACCATTTTCAATAAAATTTACTGTTACTATATTGAGATGCATTACTTTATGAAATAAAAATGAGAAGTTATAATACTTTGAATTTTATGTGGCTCATTGTTGGATCAGTTGCCCTACCTAAAATTTAGCTAAAAGAAAAACTACCTAAACAAATATATATATAAAACAAAAACTTACCTATCTATATTTACAAAAAGAATACATCATCGTCACACCCATGCGGCATGGTGTCCAAAACACTGGCGGCGTTGCTTCTTTGTATTGCAATACTAAGTTTTTGGGCAACGTATCTGCCAGCCCTTGTGTCATCTGAGACGAGAACCAGTCTTTTCCCGAAGTCTTTAATAAATTATTTAGTGTTTGGCGACCACCGACCCAGTGTTTCGAACGCAAGCGCCACAAACTCGTAATCTGCAGTTATTTGCGGCGCTTGAGTGTCTGAGTGTGGCCGGCCGCAGCTCCAGCCTCACGGCAGGTGTCCTGAATGTGGCACGCCCCTAGTGTATCCACACAAGTGGCGTCCCACACCAGGACACGTCCCATGAACCATGGTTTGAGTGTTTAACCGTCAAGCCTTCGTCTCTGAACATTCCGGGTGGTTCTAATGTTGCCGGGACGGAGGCGGTAGCAAGGCTACGACGGATTAAATCATTTATTGTGCTGTCATTATATAATATATATATACATGGTGACTTTGAAAGGATGTACTTTGGGCTAATATGAGGTTCTACTGATCAATACGAACAACTTTTCCCATGAAACCATGTGCCGCAAATGAAAAAAAAAATGCTTTCCCTATACAAACTAGTAATGTTGAAATGACCAATTTGTATGGGGAAAGCAATTTTTTTTTCATTTGCGACACATGGTTCCATGGGAAAAGTTGTTCGATTTGATCAGCAGAACCTCATATTAGCCCAAAGTATTTCCTTTAAAATTCACCCTGTATATATTATAATATATATTATATTATAATAAGTAATATTAGTATAGTGCCTCGGAGAGCACGTTAAGCTGTCGGCCCCGGTTTCATTATACCAACTTGTGAAACTGTTTATAGATGGGTTATTGAGTCTATCCAAAACATCGCGACGAGCTAGCCACTTGTTCGGTGTAGACTCATACCATCGGCTACAACGAGGTGGGATTAAAACCCCTCCGCTGGGTACCCTGGGGCCGTCTAGGCGGTCTCGGGCGCCGTAAGGCACCCGTGATGATATATATATATATATATATAATATTAGTATAGATATCTTTTATAAACTCTCCCTAACTTTTAACTGTGACAATAGCAAAATTACTGAAATGAAACTATTTGAACTGGCTTAATATAGGTATATGTATATAGCTAACATATAATTTGAAATATTTCTTTAAATAGGCTTTTTAGGTTTAAGTTTTCAATCATTTATAAAAAATACCTAGTACAAAATAATTATAACAGATAAAAAAAACTTTAAAATTTCTACTACCGAAAATTACTTCATTAAAAGTACCGGTTGAGAACACTGGCACTGAGATTTCTTTTGTTTTACATAATAAAATTTTTGGACCCACTATCTCTAGAAACTTCTATAATTTTTTTTCCTAGTTTTTAAATTTTCATAATATTTCTATTACGAACAGAAGGAATATAATAATATACTAATTTTTAAACTTGAATATTTATTATATTTTAGTTTAGCTGTCTTTTCGTGGCAGAGCCTGGACAAATACCTACTTACAACATGTGTTGCAGCTATAGTATCGACATAAGTCGCATCCCAGACCAATGACATGTCATTAGACCAGGGTATTAACGTTATACCTACCACTTGGACGTTTCGTCATTCCTAATTAGACCTGGCGGCTGTAGCATTTATGGAATGTTAGCAGTTTTTAAAGCTCTATTATGTCTTTGAGAAGAGAATGTCTGGGAATACGACCCGCCTTTAAAATAATTGAGACCATGGTGGCCCTTTCTGTCAACTAACGTGCCACAAATGCAGTTATGAGGAAAATGAATGCTACCACCTAGACGACAACTGAATATCCTAAAATGTGATTATCTAGAAGAGTACCTAAATGAGAAGAAGGAAGAACATGGAGCCAAAGCCTGGATTCAGGGATAGACGAAGTTCGTAAACGACTTTGGTCTGCAATATTAGCTGAGTAAAGTGTAGGTACCAAAAAATTGGGAAACAATAGGGGTATCCCATAACTTTTGGCAATCTCTTGAAAGTGGGTAATCAGAATGAGGGCAAGTTTTCCATAAAAGTAGTGCTTCATAGCTGATGATGATATTATTCTCCTAAGACTGTAACATGGAGAGAACGAGATATGATATAGCATATTCAGAAGATAAAGCACCATCGTCCGACGTCTACGTCATTTTACGTATGCCCAAACTTAATAGGGAAGCTAGTCTGTGACCATTCGTTGTGTGAAAGTTTAACATTTAAAATACTTTTGAATGTGGATTTTATAGTCAAATGTATAGAGCCATGTCGGTTTTAGTATTTTTTATAAATAGTATTTAGATACTCTATATATACTCGTATATATGATAGACAGCCCCCGTAGACTAGTGGTTGCGCCTTTGGCGTTGAATCCGGAGGTCGTGGGTTCGATTCCCACCCATGGCAAATAAATATTAGTGCGCTTTTTCTGTAGTTTGTCATGGTCTGGGTGTTTATAAAATATAATATGTATTATATCATTGTTTCTGGTACACATAGTACAAGCCTAGAGCATAGTTTATGACCAGAGCAATATGTGTAATTTGTCCTACTTATTATTATTATTATACTACATTTTTTTTAAATGGCAAATATTAAAAACAAATTTGATTAGGGATCACTTGAAAGTATACTTAGCGATTGAGTAGGTACCTCGGCGTGAAAGCGAGGTGCGTGGGTTCGAGTCCCGAGTTCTAGAGAGTGCTAGAAAAAAAACATGAAATTTTGGCTTCGTATACCTACTAAACTATAACAATATTAAAAGAGCAGAAGTAGGTACTTTGCGGTGACACAGTAGTTCTATTAAACTCGTAATTGCTTCCTCTTTTCCTAATTACTGTGTCCCATGCGGTTCCGTTGTTCGGCCGGCCCTCTTATCAATTATACTGGTGGCATACGGAATGCGAATGGGTTTTGCTCTCTGCTTCCTGATGAAATTTTTACTTCCTACTTTTTATACTTATAGGTTTCGACGGGCCCTGAACAAAATACCTATCGTTTTTAAATTTTAATAGTTGACCGATTTGCGCGTAATCAAACGACCAATTTGCGCGTCCTACGTATTACGCGCAAATTGCTCGCTTTCTTTCCTTACTTTATTTGATCAAACTAACCCCTTTCGTGTTTTCCACTCTGCTTTCACTCAAGGAAAGTCTGTGTCTTTTCACCAAATATCAAATCAAGAAAGATAGGAGACAAACTATCTTTAAGAGAAAGTGGAGTGGAAAAGACGACTTAATACGGGGGGTACCTAAGTCCTATAAACTTGTGACAAGAGTTAAAATTTTTAGCGTTAGGAACTAACAATCTTATATATACATGGTGACTTTGAAAGGATGTACTTTGGGCTAATATGAGGTTTTGCTGATCAATACGAACAACTTTTCCCATGGAACCATGTGCCGCAAATGAAAAAAATAATTGCCTTCTCCATACAAAGTAGTAATGTTAAAATGACCAATTTGTATGGGGAAGGCAACATTTTTTTTCATTTGCGACACATGGTTCCATAGGAAAAGTTGTTCGATTTGATCAGCAGAAGTTCATATTAGCTCAAAGTACATCCTTTCAAATTCACCCTGTATATATATATTTTACAGTTGGTTTATTTTATAGACATGTTTCGTTTTACACTTTGTATGATTGTACCAGAAAATAACAGTCAAGGCTTGACCCGCCCTAACGCCTACAATCGCCTATCCAAACTGAGAATACAAGATGGCCGCAAACTCAAAGCAAAAAGTGAGAACAACACTTTATAAGGCTTTGATTGGTTGAAGTGAGAACTGAGAACACAATATGTTTGAAATTTCGTTTTATAGGGATTTTAGGCTATATAGAACCGTCCAAATGACGGTTCTATATATTATTCTTAGTTTCATGGTGGTACCTATCTAACAAGCCATCTACCAAAACAATAAGTTAAAATACCAACTTTAAAACAAACATAAATCCTGTAGTTTTAAGTATGTGTGGATGCTTTTATAGAATGCATAACTCGCTTCCTAAATTATCTAAACTACGAGCGCTTTCAAAACTTTTAATGGAGTCAATTTGGCCTCGCATTCAAAACACCGAACCGTAGCAGTCAGCTCAGGTAAGCAAGATTTATATAAACATTAGTGTGCGGGCGGATTCTAATGATTACTTGAGTGCTGCACCTATTTCAATTATGAAATTTGTCGTTAGTAGGTAGGTACTTTAATTCAAGTGAAAAAAACCCAACTTGTGAATACGTTCGCCAGCGGAGGGTTCCAATTTTTTTCTCAACAACCAAGTAATTATCCATTTTTTTTTAAAACGGTACTTTTACTTGCGATATAGTATTTTTTAAACTGACAGTTCAGTTTAGCATGAATATTTTGGGTCTGCTTTTTTCATTAACTAAACAAACCTTTTTTATATCGTACATAAGCCTACTGAAGATATCCTCGCCTTTAAGCCATTATTTGTTCCATCGAACTAATCCTTTTATTTTACGCTTTAAAATTAAGGATGAATTGAATTTCAAGCGCTAATATATTTGTTTTTTGGCTCGTTTTCCTTTACGGTTATGTAACGGAACGTTACTTTGTATGTTACAGAATTTGAGACAATCTACGAAATGGAACGGATAGTTTAGAATTTAAAATTACCCTTTGCAAAAGTGCAAAATGCAAAAGAGGCAGGTAGTTTAAATAAATGCATTTTACAAGTCGAAGTAACGTATTACTTAAAAATCAGATAAATAGGCCGCGGTCAGAGTACCGCAGGCCATTTGATAAATTGCTAACATCGCGAGTGTGTGTTTGTAATAATTTGTTCGTTACAAAAACATATAATAGTGACGCACAAAGTTCGGAGTTCCAACATTAATTTGGTGAGTTAATTATACAGTGCTTTCATAGGGACGTTTTTAGGGTTCAATAGAATTATATAAAGATTGTACTGTGTCCGTGCGTCTGTCTAGCACTGCACCCCAGCCTCCGTCCTGCAGTTTTACGCAATGCACAATTATTTGCTGCCCTGCCAAAAACTGGAGACAGCGAGAGCTGGAAGCAGTATGCTTAGGCTTCCCTTCAAATGTTTCCAGGAATCAATTCCGAGGTAGAAAAATCTCTACGGCAGAACCTGGCCTGGAACCTTTTTTTCCTGAAGCCCTGTCTGCTACCGTCTTCAGACATCCCAGCTGGTCATAGCCTGGATTCTTCTTCCGGAGCCTGGACACCGTCTGCTCGGCAGATCACGGCCTGCCATAGCCGGCCATAGCCGACCGCTGCCCGGAGCCTGGCCTGCCACTGAAGGACGTTGGATGCTGCCCTCCCCGATCGTCGCTTAATCAGGGCAGTAGCATTCTTCCCATGACATAATCTGGATGTTGATAGAACCCATTCTTTTATATCTCTTTCGCTCTTTATAAATTTTAAATAGTTAGGTTTCTTTTAATATATATTTATTTTTTATTGTATGTACGTTGTTTCATTACCTTACAGCCAATTTATACCTGTAGGTAGGACTTCGTCACAGTTAGTCACAGAGCGGTTAGTAGGTAATTTTTAGTTAGACGAAAATATTTTGGACATAGTACTACCTACTGTTAATGTCATAGTACCTACTATTTTTCAGCCATCGATATTTTTTTACCAACCAAATAAAACTAAAAGAAAGCAAAAAGCGGCTGCATGTTTTAATCGTACCATAAAAAAGGAAGCTCGCTGCAAACACGGTTGAGTTTGAAAGTGTGCCAAATCGTAGTAAAAGTTTACCGCTTTCTGAAATAGACGATTACCTACGAGGCTTTGTAACTTATATGGAAACAAAACAATAAGGCTAACTGTTGCTTTAAAATTATTTATAAAACACAGAAGACGAGGGCGTGAAACTTTTAATAAAGTAACTGATTTGTCGCGACCTGAGTAGTGTTGCCCAATGCAAGACCAATATACTTACCAGTCTTGGTCTTGGTAAACTTCTTGCTTCAGAACAGCTGGTATGGTTTATTCAGTATTATATTGATCGCAAGACTCTGAAAAAAATATTTTTGGTCTAATTAAGTATACTATAAGAATGGCGGCATCTTACGGTGAACGGTCTGTCTGTATTAATTTGGAATATCTGTATACAATATAGATCACCACATTTCCATTTATTTTAATTTTAAAAAGAAATTTTACTCGAATTCTAAAATAAAGATTTAAAAATTGTAATTAATAAAAATGTCTGAGAACGTCATATATATGCAGAAAGAGTATTGCCAGACTCTTGCGCAAGACCAAGATCGGTCAACACTAGACGTACGCGACCATCGGTGGCTAGTTGAAAGAATAAAAATTTACTTAAATCCCATACCAACATAGCCAACGGAAGTAACAAAGTACTCACAATAGTTTCTTCTTATAAAAACATACACCGGCTGGTTTATATGTTAACACACAAATGACATTAACGCAACGAACAGAAGACAGTCTGTTACGAAAGCTCGACTCTATTTGCAATCTCTCAGACAAACTGATGACAGATGTCATCAATTTGCCTTTCTGTTGTTGACTGATGTGGTAAATATCACAGACCTAGTGCTTGGTGCAAGCAAGATCCTAGGTCTGTGGTAAAAATGAACCGTCAAGTGACCTAGTTATGTTTATATGTTTTAGTCTGTAGATTCAACGGTTTTGAGTAGACTATTGCACCGATTTCTTGACGAGGTGACGATATTAATAATGCTATCGGCATAGTGCAATAGCAAACCTTTAAAACAAGAATATATTGATCGACTGCATTCAGACTTTGTAGATCTGCTTAAAGTCACATGTCATGCTCCAATAAAACGAAACTACATAATTTATGTTGTCTGCGCGAGCGCTCTAAATGTAGACGCAAATGAGATATTTTTCTTTACCTAAATGTTGCCAAAATGGCACCTACTTACTTAAATTTGACTGAAACTGTTCTTATTTCAGCTAGAAAAAAGAGAGGTTGTCCACCTTTATCATTGCTCAATATGCCATAGTTCAATTGGAGCGTTAACAATTTGGGTTGAAGGCAGTTTTGAACTTTTAATGGAGCAATTTGGCGCTGTATTGAAAACAGCTCGCCCGTTCGAAAGCGACAGAAAGCGTTCGGGAGTGGCACCTCAAATGATTAAGGAAAATACTTTACTAAACCGATTTACGGTTCCACCGATATTTTTACAGAGAAAGTTTTTTTCTTTTCTCATTTACTTAATAAACTATTTACCTAGTGTTACCTAAAGCCTTGCGTGTATTTTGTTTTAGTAGTTCCGTCGTGTAGTCGGCTATAAATACCTATTCTAAATTACAGGTAACTTTCAAATGCCTGCGAGATAATAAATTATTTCAGTAATAATCTTTCCCTATTTAACTAACCGACTTCAAAAAAGGAGGAGGTTCTATGTTTGGCTGATACCTATTGGTTATATATAAATTAAGGGAGGCCCTCAAATTTCAAAGGCGTTATGTCAAAGTACCGAAATAACTCTTTGATGGCTAATAGCATAAGTATAGTAGGGTAGTAAAAACTTAGCATTTTCCATATTTGCTTAAAATCATGTCATCCTATCACACTAAAAAATGTGAAATAAAACCTTTTTAACAAGAAATTATAACCGACTTCAAAAACACTAAAAAGTATAAAATAATGAATAATTACAAGTGTTATTTAGTCCTACTGGATTCTACTTTTGAAATTGGCTTACTTACTTAGTTACCTAATAAACGATAATAAAACTCCTTTAGAGTAGGTAAAGGTTCTTACTATTATACGAGTATAAATTAATATCAGAAGAATTTTAATCGTAAACGTAAACGACATTATTTAATTAAAGTTAACAGAGTAGATACTAAGGCATAGCAGGAGACAGCCATCTTTGAAGCCAGTTACACTTTACTTAAAAACTAAGACACCAGATGGTAAAGTTAAATAAAATAAAATCTTTGCAATAAAAACCTAAGTAGTAATATCTTTATGAAATCTTATAAATGCAAATAAAGTTTAAGAAGAAGCTTGTACTTGTTCAGGCTTAGCATACTTAAATAAAACTTCTGCACATAAAATCAAGTAAGTATTCATTTTAATATTATGAATGTGTTTAAAGTGTGGCAACTATTATAAGATGCGTAGTTCGTAAAGCGACTGCGAATGAATGCATTACATTAAAAGTCTTCCAACCATTTTGTTTGAGCAAGGAATTTTGTAAAATGTCATAATTTACCCATTAGTTCCCAAATTGTTCTGTAAACTAGTTTTATTATATGGTAAATATTTAAATAAATATAAATGAACTATAAGTAAATAAAAAACAAGTAGGCTACTACTAGAGATTTTTGTTATGTGCTCTGGGTATTTATAAAATATAATATGTATTAATATCGTTGTTACACATAGTAATAATTTATCCAAAAATGTTATATTTCAATATTAATAATAGTGCATCCGTTGCCAAACTAGGTAAAACCTGTATTTCAGCATCCGGTGCCAACTCTTCTAATAGATAATAAAATAATAAAAAATTAAAATAAATATTTAAATATGTACATAATGACATTTGTTTTAATTTCTAAAATTAACATTAATCCAAAATTGATATTATACCTCATTATATGTCCTGAATTGTTATAATTAATGTTAATTTTAGAAATTAATAAAAAATATCATTACATATTTAAATAATTGACAGCCTCCGTTGCGCCTTTGGCGTTGTATCCGGAGGTCGTGGGTTCGATTCCCACCCATGGCAAAAAAATATTAAGTAGTACGTTTTTTTTGTACAGTTTGTCATGGTCTGGGTGTTTATAAAATATAATATGTATTATATCGTTGCTTCTGGCACACATAGTACAAGCCTAGAGCATAGTTTGTGACCAGAGCAATATGTGTAATTTGTCCTACATATTATTATTATTATTAATATTTCACTATAGTGCCTCGGAGAGCACGTTAAGCTGTCGGTCCCGGTTTCACTATACCAACTTGTGAAACTGATTATAGATGGGTTATTGAGTCTATTCAAAACATCGCGACGAGCTAGCCACTTGTTCGGTGTAGACTCATACCATCGGCTACGACGAGGTGGGATTAAAAACCCCTCCGCTGGGTACCCTGGGGCCGTCTAGGCGGTCTCGGGCGCCGTAAGGCACCCGTGATGATATATATATATATATATATTAATATTTCAATACATTTTTTTTATTTTTTTATTTGTTATCATGTACCTATTAGAAGAGTCTGGCACCCGATGCTAAAATACAGGTTTTACCTAGTTTGGCAACGGATGCACTATTATTATAGAAATGTATTTTTTTTGGATATATATATATATATATGAGACAGTACATGAATCTATTTTTGAAATTTCGTAAAAGAGTGTAGTAAATAAGTTCAAAAAAATAATAATAATATAAGTCGGTAGTTACATATATTGCTCTGGTCACAAACTAAGCTCTAGGCTTGTACTATGTGTACCAGAAACAACAATATAATACCATGATCTATTTTATAAACACTTTTGCATTATAGAGCCTAAATTAAAATGTTTCTGTATATTATTATTTCAAATAATTTCTAATGCCGGTTAGACTTTGCTATGATATCCATATTGCATCAAAATATTTTTTTTTGTATTATTTAAATACACCGGTGTATTTAAAAACTTCGAAATCGGTTTAGTAGTAAGGTAGTAAAACAAACAGACAGACTTACTTTCAGGCAAGAAAATTTTTGTATATACTCGTACCTATCTTGTTAGCATTTAGCTACGCTATTTCCTAGACACACATCTTCGATTTAAATTTTTTATTACGTATAGGTTTTATTTAAATTATTTTTATAGGCATTTTAGTTTTAAGTATGACCTTACTTATTATAATAGCCTTTATTTAAGAAATTAAAATGGACAGCTGTCTGTACCGGGTGTAAGAAAACCCCTCTGCCATTGACGTCATTTATATCTATGCCCTCTGCACAACTTTTTACAAATTACTCATTAGCAAATAACAAAACTTCTAAGCGTGATTTTGACCGTTTCGGTGGTCTAGTGGTCATTGGCGTTGTATCCGAAGGCCATAGGTTCGATTGTCACCCACTCATCTTAAAATAATATTAGTAAGTTTTTTTGTACAGTTTTCTATGTGTACACACACATAGAAAACTGTACATATATGTTATTATATATGCTTCATGGACTTTGTGCACATAGCTAATTCTAAGGCTTATAAAGTTCATAAGCAGGGCAATATGTGATTCATCATCATCGTCATACTAGCATTTCACGCGTCCACTGCTGGACATAGGCCTCCCCCAAGGATCGCCACAACGACCGGTTCTGCGCTGCCTGTAGCCATCGGCTTCCCGCGACTTTTTTCAGGTCGTCGGTCCATCTTGAGGGGGGCCTGCCTCTGCTGCGTCCTCCAGCACGCGGTCGCCACTCAAGAACCTTAATGCCCCAACTGCCGTTCGTTCTGCGAGCTATGAGGCCTGCCCACTGCCACTTAAGTTTGGTGATTCTGGAGGCGTTACTTTGGTCCTTTTACGGATCTCATTATTATACAATATGATTACTGTCCTACATATTACTAGGTATTTTATATACCTAATGTTATTTTCTCTTAAATTTACGTAAACTTTACACTAATTCCCCTGTAATCAATCCACTAGCGCACTAAATTATGTTGGTAGCGGTTACAGCTTCAGCGGATCAGCAGTTCTTACCTGAAGACTTATTTGTTACCTCCCACTGATATCGCTTTCCATACGATTTATCCCATCCCATCGCGTTCCGGATTTCGGTACAGAATAATTTCACGCATGCTTTGATACTGCTATATGTAATGCGATTTGTAATGGAAGGTGTTAGGGCGGATTTAGGAGAGGAAATCTGTTTGTTAGTTTATTTATTTATTAGATCTTAAATCTTGGAAGGTAGGTTTATATACATATTTTTTTTGGAAGGGTTCTAGTAATTTTATTTAGGTAACTTGTTAAAAATATACATACATATGGTGACACAAAATAATAAAAGCAGATTCCCCTAACGTAACTAAGGCACAAATTAATTGTAATAATATTTTTTTAATGTAGGTACTAATTTATGATGAGAATCAGGATTGAGGGGCCTCACACCCAACAAATTTATAAAACAACACAGTGATAAAACAAGATATTTAGAAGTAACTGGCTTTTTGAAAAACGTAATAGCAAAAAAATCGCAAATTTTATCGATATTTCCTATTACTTCAATATAGAGCAGATTATAAAGCCATGTTTTTTATAAGTTTTTATTTTTATAAGATCTAGAGCATGGGCTAGCATGGGCTAAAAATCGCAAATTTTTTCGATATTTCCTATTACTTTAATATAGAGCAGATTATAAAGCCATGTTTTTAATAAGTTTTTATTTTTATAAGATCATGGGCTAGAGCATGGGCTAGCATGGGCTAAAAATCGCAAATTTTATCGATATTTCCTATTACTTCAATATAGAGCAGATTATAAAGCCATGTTTTTATAAGTTTTTATTTTTATAAGATCTAGAGCATGGGCTAGCATGGGCTAAAAATCGCAAATTTTATCGATATTTCCTATTACTTCAATATAGAGCAGATTATAAAGCCATGTTTTTTATAAGTTTTTATTTTTATAAGATCTAGAGCATGGGCTAGCATGGGCTAAAAATCGCAAATTTTATCGATATTTCCTATTACTTCAATGTAGAGCAGATTATAAAGCCATGTTTTTTATAAGTTTTTATTTTTATAAGATCTAGAGCATGGGCTAAAAATCGCAAATTTTATCGATATTTCCTATTACTTCAATGTAGAGCAGTTTATAAAGCCATGTTTTTTATAAGTTTTTATTTTTATAAGATCTAGAGCATGGGCTAGCATGGGCTAAAAATCGCAAATTTTATCGATATTTCCTATTACTTCAATGTAGAGCAGATTATAAAGCCATGTTTTTTATAAGTTTTTATTTTTATAAGATCTAGAGCATGGGCTAGCATGGGCTAAAAATCGCAAATTTTATCGATTTTTCTATTACTTCAATATAGAGCAGATTATAAAGCCATGTTTTTTTCAAGATTTTATAAGATCTAGAGCCTAGCACTTTTGTAAAATTCAAAATATTTTTAAAGTTATAGCTCAAAATCTGTATTTTTTCCAAGAATTCCGCGCGAGTTTTGTTTTTGTTTCTTAATCGCAATGAGACATCAAATCAACTAATCAAATAAACTCTTTAGCTTTATAATATTAGTATGATGACGAGCGCAGCCAGGTCAACAAAAGTGTAAAAAAAGTTTTAGGTTTAAAAAAAAACTTAAAGTTCATTTTAACTAAAGCTTTAAAAAACAAACAATGTTAAGATTATAAATAAACAGCTTAGGTACCTTCCTAGTTATAGTTTTTGCTTTTCTCGCCGGGGATTAAACCGTTTTGCCAGCAGCAGTCGAGCACTTTTGCCGCACCATATTTTTGTTTTTCCGTTTTCAATCCTTTGCAAGTTTTTCCTATCAGATTGCATTTTGTGACTCTATCCAATTTGCTTGGTATTTGATCAGGGAATGAGTCCTTGGTCTCTTCATTTGGTAGTCTGTTTTGTCCATTTCATTCTTCTTTTTTTGACCAAAATGATGTTTGCTATTTGTTTTTGTATATCAATGGTATTGTCAATATATCTTACAATAAAGCTTCTTAATTTTCAGTAATTCGATTTTGAATCCAACAAAAAATTAAAAAAAAAAAACAAATAAACCGACAAAAAATTCAACAACACGCATAAATATTTCAATTGGAGATTTCTGGATGGAAGACTATCGGAAGGAAATCGATGCAGTCGTTTCCGGAAAACTGGTGAACACACAGACTAAACCAGAAACATGACTAGGTCACTTGATAGGCTTTTGCATCTGTACATCGTGACCGGAGTCCTTCCTCCCACCTAAAAAAAGTGGGAGCAATCAATATTATTAAACAAAATTGTATTAATGGACCCCATTCATTAAATTTGTAGGTCATATTACCATCAGGTAGACATAGTCGCATGCCATGCTCCAATAAAAAATATCTTAGAACTAAAAGTGTCCAATTACTTTAGTCATGTCCCGACTGGTCAGTTACCCTATCATATTCATGGCGGGTCCACTTTTCCGCAATTGGCCAAGAAGTTAGGCCTGTTTGCGTAATGAAACGATCGGCTAGCTCTAGCTAGCCAGCTCCTTCCAGAAGGCAGCAAGAAGTCCTGGACTCCTACAGGCCACGAGGAGCGACCTCGGTGTTCCGAGGACTGTCGGTCGTTGTGAAGCCACCCCGGCGCTGTGAAGTAGCAGGTGGATGGGTATTTCTTCTGTTTCCATGCATCCATTACATAGAGGAATGTTGGTGATACCTATAAGAGCAAAGTTTCTGTTTAAAGGAAAGTGTCCGGTCAAAATTCCCACCATCTCTAGCTTACCTCTGTTGAGACTAAGCAGGTTTCGAGCTAGTCGCGGGTCTGGTTTGGGGCCCTTTTCTCTTGCCTGCCTGCAGTTCTGTAATTGGCCCAATACTGTCCCTATATAGGTAGATTACTATTATTCAGGTGTGTGATACCTATTGATGTAAAATGGCTTGTAAACTGCTCAGCCGAAAGTAATTCAAACAAAGTAGATAAAAGTTGCGGCGCTAAAGAAGCGATTAAAAGAAAAATTAGCATTCTTTCAAATTAATTACTCTCATAATAAAAGTTTTTTACGAGGAAATATAAGAATTTAATCCCAGCACTTTTAAGAATAACTAAACTTTGTTCTGTACTGGCCTTTCTATGTTAAGTTAATATTTTTTAAATATTTATCCAGGCAGATTTAAGTTTTTAAACAACTGTAAATTTAAATTTCTTAACTGCAAAAGAAAATGTACATTATATTTAATTTTCTTATAGGTATAAATATAATCGAAGATAATAGTAATAAAAGTTTTAAGTAAAATCGCACAATTAATTGTCCCTTTTTGATTTTAAATCTTTACACTATTGCAAAAAAAATATAATAAAAAACTAGGTGGGACTACTTCGTTAGGTCGACCGACCGGTCTCGTTATCACCGCCCATACAGATGCAAAAACCGCCAAGTAACCTAGTCATGTTTCGGGTTTACGGTTTTAGACTTTGGGTTCACCGCTTTTCAGGAGATTACTGCATCGATTCCTTGTCGAGGTGGTAGTCAAGTGACCCTTGATGTTTGTTGATGGTGAAACTAACTCACGTAACTATTATTGTTTTCGAGTAACTAAACCTCAGGATTCTTTGAGGGTAGCTCGAACTCTGTAGACGCGTGTTTATATTATAATTTTCAAATTTAATTTTATTGTGCAAAATTGTACTAATGTTGTAGAATAAGCATTCGTATAGTAATATTAAGTGTAGCATTTACGCAGTGATCTCGGTGTTTGTGTTATCTCAAATAATCCCACTATCTTCAGTAAAATGATATTGATATTGGCAAGACTGCTTACATACGGTCATGTCGCCATTCCTTTTTCTACCCTAGTCCTTTCCTAATTCCTTTCCATCATATTATCCCTCTTTCACTAATAATTAAAAAGAAATTTGAAACTATCCACTTGACATTGGCAAAATTTCGCGTAATGCGAAGACGCCATTAATGAAAATAATAATAATAACTAAACCTCATCAAATGAATTGATATCACATATCGACATGTATCTAACAGTACGTTCATAATTCGCTCTCAAGATCATCACTCAAGTCTTCTCAGCATCATTTGTCAATCAGAATTCTCCTCCCCGGCTACTGCTGCTACTCAAGATACTGTCATGTTGAGAGAAGCCAAGGACTGTAAGCTACAATATGTTTGCTTGATATATGGCTTCATAATTTATTGTTTAAATTTATTACCATTTTGATATGTGCGAAAATATCGAGTAAACTAAAGCAATATACTCTGTTGAATAAAATGGGAAAAATATAACAAAATTTGTAACACTGTTGTAACGAGTATTAGGGTCATTTTAAAATTGGTGGCAGATAAACTCGTCCCAGCACTGTTTAATAGTATTTATTAAAAAGTATAAAAATCTAAGTATTGTGGTTGAAACAGTTAGACACATGCCTATGAATGAAATAATTTTCTTAAAAAAAACTGGATATAATAAAGATTTATCATCATTTTATTAGGTAACAGAAGAGTCATTATGGTAACAGAGCAGTTTTCCATATAAGCGAATTATGTCCCACGATCGTAGTAACATACATAAACGTCAAAATCTTTTATTACTCTTACTAGTACATATGCCAATAATACATATATGATAATATACAGTCATCCTACTGAAGAACACGCGTAGAACACCCCATGGAAGATATTATATTTTATAATATGTATGACTAGTTACAGAATTACAGAATACAATAATAGTTCTTCGATGCCAGCGTCGCAAGATTTCCCATCAAAAGATTTCGTTAAAATATCTTACAATATGATAACAATCAAATTATGCGAGCCCAGTGGAGTTTCAAGGCCTAAAGTGTTTGCATTATCGAAAGTTATTATGAACTCGTACCCATTTTTGCCAAATACTTACATTAGTCCTAAAGTAGGTACATTATTTGCAAGCAAACATAACTATGTTACTATGTTCACAACTTTGTTACCTTTGTTTCCCTAAACCGTTACAGTAGTTTTTAAATATGGTAATGGCGTTTTAATACTTAATTATATTATTTTTGTATTATTTATTTATTTAACATGATTCCTAATATTAAAAACCTCTCACGTGTAATGGAAAAGAAATAGAAAAAAAGGGTTATTAAAGACAAAAAAGAAAAAGAATAGTTTTAAAATATAATTATATTTTTTCATTTGTAGAGAAAAAAAAGATTTTGCATGTTATTTTAAAAGAAAATATTAATTAAAGTTTATTATGAAGAAAAAAAAAATTCTTTAACTATAAATACATTTAATTGAATCAGGCGTTATTTTGCGGAAGTTCATTATTTAAATGACACAGTATAATTATAATATTACTTTGCAATTATTCCGCTTATGATATATATATAAATAAATGATTGCTGGTAACAGAGTTGTTTACTTTTGATACCCAGCGCCCGAATATTACCAAAAAAACTATTCATTACGTAATGTAGATCTCGCCCAATCATACAATAGCATTGAACAATATTATTTACATCACATAATTTTCTGTGTGAGGCTTTCTGTAGATTTTTTTTTTATTGGAGCACAGCATGTGAATTTGTATCTACAGGGTGATGAGTAGACCTACTAAATCCATGAAAGGGTCGATCAATAAATTTTTATTTAACAATATTGATCGCTCCCACTATGCTAAACGATTCGGTTACAAAATGGGCGGCAACAAGGACGAATTTGCATTGCGAGTAATTTGAATTCGACGTTTACCAGTTTATGTTTTAGTTTGATCCCAAATAGGTACCTAGGTATTGTGATAATTCAAAAAGAGCCGTTATAGTACCTATATTAATTAAACATCAAAATGTAAATCATATGCCAGTACACAACTGTACGTCAAAACCACGGCCTGTAAAAAATGTCCCTCACAAATATTGGCAGTTCGCCATTTACCAGTTTAAAGCCTGTGGTAAATGGCTTTTCCATTATTTAATTCAACAAGCTTTGTATTTGCGCCAATGCCAAAATATATTATAGGAATTTAATAATACTTCGTAGTAGGTACCGACGTGCAATAAAAGGCATATTACGTAATTGCATTGTATTTTGTTAGGCCCGTAAAAAATAATCTAGTTATAAAAAAAAATCTTAGTGAATAGCTTCAGTAAAAATGTTTTGAAATATCTTTTTAAAATTTTTTTTTAGAAAAATAGATAACATTATTATACCTAATATTCATCCATTTTCACTTTAGACGGTTACTCTAATTGGAACTACACGGTGATAGTAAGTTACACGATATTGGTAGCTACTATATAATAATGTTAAAATTTTTGAAAATTA
Organism: Monopis laevigella; assembly: GCA_947458855.1. Classification (NCBI taxonomy): domain Eukaryota; kingdom Metazoa; phylum Arthropoda; class Insecta; order Lepidoptera; family Tineidae; genus Monopis; species Monopis laevigella. The sequence continues at coordinate 9,933,239 of OX381588.1, forward strand.
AAAGTTTTTAAATTCCTTGGTCTCACTCGATGTCTCACTCTATTTAATTTTTTCTTCACTAAAAATGTACAAAAACATTATGCATGGTGAGTTTGGAAAGGTTGCACTTTGGGCTAATATCAGTAAACAATATGGTTCCAATGTTACCAGGAACCATAGCAGATGAAAAATAATTGGCGTCTCCCTCCATACAAATTGATCGTTTTAACATTACTAATTTGTATAGAGAAGGCATTTTTTTATTGGCGACAAATGGTTCCATGGTAAAAGTTGTTCGGTTTAATTGGTAGAGCCATATTAGCCCAAACCAACCTTTAACCTTCCAAAGTTACCTTGTATTAATAGGTATAACTAATGACAATTTGAAGTGCCTATATTTAAATGTACTATACAGGGTTACAGAAAAAGTCGTGCTAGATCCGTTCAGGGCGTGGAGTACCCATCAGTTCTGACTTATTTCTCTATGAAACACCCTACCCTAAATTTAACCCTTTTCGAGATTTTCGACTTTTAATTTTTTTATTTTAAATTGCCGATTTTTGGGCTACTAAAATTAATTTTGTTTATTTTGTGTGCCTTATTATTATTATTATTGCATTTTTACATGTGTAATAAGATGCTTTAGGACGTCAATCATTAAAATAGTGCATAAGTTAATTGAATAGGCCGTAGTAGACAAGTGAAAGTTAAGAAATTACAAAAATAATTAGCAAGTTTTTTTTTCTCTAAGGGATATCTAAAAAAAATATTATGGCAGTTGTTCGGCAGATGTATTTTAAAATATCTACGTATCATAAGCTATCTAACGAGGTATAACAATCTAGAATTTGTATAACATTTCGTGGAAAAAAAGTAGTTGGGACGCTTCAGGTAGTAGTTCTAACGGACCCGCACCTATTATTTTTCAAGTTAAGACGCACCGTGCGAGCGAGACAAGTGATGATTTATGCAGGTGTAAGTGAAAGAAAAAATGTGTAGAGACTGATTAGGGCTGGGAATACAACACAGGATATTGTTTTGGTTGGTATTCTGCTTTTGTGCTTCGTACATAGTAGATGTGATATCGTTTTGCTCTTTTTCTCGACTTGGCTGTGATTCTGGACTATTTCTTCTGATTTGTGACTACTGTGCTTGTTAACCGGACTCTGATTTGTACTTGTGATACGGAAGTGTGAAGATGACGTCCTACACACCTGAGGAATATGCTGATATGCTTATTTGTTATGGATCCTGCGATTGTGTGTCTGCGCAAGCTCGCAACGAATACATAACTCGCTACCCCGGTCGTCGAGTACCGGATGTGGCCGTTTTTGAGTTTATCGAAGGCTTCGAGAAACTGGCTCTATTTTGAGACGAAGTACAGACATAGAAAGACCACGAATTGATGATAACGAAGAACAGGACAATGAGATAGTGCAACGCTTTCGAGCGGATCCGACTACTTCCACTAATATTGTTGCCCGTGATCTGGGACTTTCGCAATGGAGAGTATGGTTTACAGTGCATACTGCTGGCCTATACCTCTACCATTACACGCCGGTACACGCTATTGAAGAAGGAGACCCCGCGAGAAGGTTGGACTTCTGCAGATTCATGCTAAATGCTGACGTAGAAGAACCAGATTTTCTAAGAAATATCTTGTGGACAGATTAATCCAAATTTGATAAAGATGGCATAACTAACTATCACAACGCCCATTACTGGGCCCCAAAAGAACGAAGGAATCCCAATAAGAAAAGAGTGAAGGGGTCCCAACGAAGATTCAGCGTGAATGTGTGGATGGGCATTATCTCCAATCATTTGATTGGACCTTACTTTCTCCCGGACAATCTAAATGGGGAAAGCTACGAAAACTTTCTCAGAGGAGACTTAAATGATTTGCTGGATGATCTGCCACTCAACTTGATCAGGGACATGTGGTTCCAACAAGATGGCTGCCCTGCCCATTTCAGGAGAAGTGTCAGAGACTGGCTGGACACAAATTATCCAAACAAATGGATAGGACGAGGTGGGCCGTTGCCAAGGCCAGGAAGAAGTCCGGACCTAACCCCCATGGATTTTGATGTGTGGGGGCGCATGAAAAGTCTTGTCCAGTTTCGTCTGTGGAAGAATTAAGAGAAAGAATTGTGGATGCAGCAAATCAAATGAGGACAACGTTGACAACTGGAGTAGTGAAGACTGGTCTCCGTAGAAGGATGCGACAATGTGTTAGAAACAGAGGCGGCCATGTTGAACATGAACTGTAGAGTAAGAAAAAGTTGTGTGAAAACCTGATTTAATAAATAACATTTCTTGCTTACCTATTGTTTTACTTTACTTTTAAGGGCTAAGTATTAACTTTCTTTCCCACTGTCGCCTATCAAACTAAGTTTTTGCCACGAAATGTAATACAAATTCTAGATTGTTATACCTCGTTAGATAGTTTATGATACGTAGATATTTTAAAATACATCTGCCGAACAACTGCCATAATTTTTTTTTTATATATCCCTTAGAGAAAAAAAAACTTGCTAATTATTTTTGTAATTTCTTAACTTTCACTTGTCTACTACGGCCTATTCAATTAACTTATGCACTATTTTAATGATTGACGTCCTAAAGCATCTTATTACACATGTAAAAATGCAATAATAATAATAATAAGACACACAAAATAAACAAAATTAATTTTAGTAGCCCAAAAATCGGCAATTTTCAATAAAAAAATTAAAAGTCGAACATCTCGAAAAGGGTTAAATTTAGGGTAGGGTGTTTCATAGAGAAATAAGTCAGAACTGATGGGTACTCCACGCCCTGAACGGATCTAGCATGACTTTTCCTGTAACCCTGTATACTTATTTAGGTAGGTATAATAATACAGTAGCAGTATAATATAGTAGGTGTAATATATAACTAACTTTTGTAAGTTGCCAATTATTATCGTAGAAAAAAAAACAAGCAATCTAGCCTTAATAAATATTATGTCACTATAAACTCCACAATATTGTAATTTGCTTTATTTAAATTAGCCAATAATGATCAATTATAATTGTTTCCCAAAAGTAGCTTTTAAATTATTATTATATTTTATGAAATTATTTTTTATTAAAGTACCTTACTACTATATTTAATGAAATTAATTTATTAACGTTGTTGATAAAGGTATGCTGAGCTAAGCTAGGAATAGCTCAACTAAACCAACATTGTCACTACTAACGTATCTTGCGGTGGCGTGTGAGAGAATGTCGCCTGGGTTATGTCCACAGACTTAAATACATTTCTAATGTGCATAGTCTTCGGCTCAAGTACAAATCGAGAGTACCTTCTTTTTCTTAGCCTTATCGCTAATCAAATTAAGGGCAAAACGGAAACGTTAGCTTATTAAAATAATAAAATCCTGTTAAAAATACATTAAACAATCAGCAACAACAGACACTAAAACGTAATATATTCTTTATTCCCCTGTAATACAAGTGGTTTTACCTATAAGAGAAACATAATATAGCCTAAGGCTTGTGCTATTTGTATCAGAAACAACGATAGTAATACATATTATATATGGTTATATAAATACCAACACTATGGAAAACTGTATAAAAAAGTATTATTTGGACAATTAATATTTTTTGGGTAGCGAACACACTAGAACACGGAGGTGGTAACAAAGTGACATGCAATAAAAAAAATCTCCGTTACGGTATCGAACATCCCTACGTTCGTTGATAATACCCAAAAGGAGCACAAAATGCAAGGTATTTTTTTATCTCTTTTTGTACGTACAGGTGAGGCAAGGATTTCTCTGCCTGCGTGCGTGTTCGAGACACAATCAAATTCAAGAAAACAATGAATAGGCACTTAAGCTTGTTCTCTTTTCGATCTCATCTTTGGGTATCTCAACTTTCCTTCAACATTAAGGACAAACGCAGGCAATCTGAAATTTAAAAAGTACCTATGTAATTTTTATTCTATTTCTTTTACAAAAAAGTAAGTAGGTACCACATTTAATATTGATTACCTAATAAAACTATTATATTATAATACAGTTAGATATAGTCTGTAATGTCACTTGAGAATTGTGTCGATTTCTGTCAGATATTGCTCCCAGAAATTTTCTCACACAAATTTACAAAGAACTTATCTTCTTTTTTTTTGTAGATTAAAAATCCGACTGGTATCATGCTAGGTGATCGTAGGACCACGCTTATCGTGCCAAATCAGCCTTTCTAGACTGATCTAACTCTGTGGTAGTACCGCTATGCTAGTTTGCTCCTCAGCATAGCAGAGACGTGCGGCATTGTGCCATAAGCGGTATGCTAGTGATGCTAAAGCCGGGCGTGCGAAATGCGCCGGTCATGCTTTGTGGACTTGCGCATCACTATACCACAAACATTTCAAAGTTATGCTGTTTAATATACACGAAACAAGGCGTGTTTTTTTTTAAATTCTAAGTCTAGGTTATTTGTTAATTATAGTAGAAAGTTACCTTAGTATTCAGCTACATATCGGGGCATATAAATGAATATCAATTACTGCATGCATTTATATGTTCATTGTGATCACTTGAGGAACGCTCTGTTTTTTTTTTATAGTACAAGGTTTGAATGCAGTTTTATTATGGAAAATCCTCCACAAATCTCGGAAATTTGTCCAAACTAATTTGCTAGGATCTTGCTGCCTGAAAATTTCATATTGTTGTATGAAAATCTCAATAAAAAAAAAGTGAAACAGTGTAAGAGTTTTACAAGTACCTACTAACTGCCACATGTATATCTATACTAATATTATAAAGCTGAAGAGTTTGTTTGTTTGTTTGTTTGAACGCGCTAATCTCCGAAACTACTGGTTCGAATTGAATAATTCTTTTTGTGTTGGATAGTCCAGTTATCGAGGAAGGCTATAGGCTATATAACATCACGCTACGACCAATAGGAGCAAAGATATAGTGGTAAATGTGTAAAAAACGGGAGAAATTATTTCATCTTTGAAGCCTTCCGTTGCGTGCGCCGTGAAAACGGTTCAAGATACACAAAAAATATGTATTAAAGAATAATCTAAATATATATAACTCAAATTTCAGCCCAAACCACTAGACGGATCGGGCTGAAATTTGGCATGCAGGTAGATGTTATGACGTAGGCATCCGCTAAGAAAGGATTTTGATAAATTCTACCCCCAAGGGGATAAAATAGGGGATGAAAGTTTATATGATAAAAAAATAACTATTCCACGCGGACGAAGTTACGGAAGTGACGGACAGCTAGTTAAAATTAAAAACTTGTGGCACTCTAAATATAATAAAGCAATAAATATTACTTAATGATATCCAATGCTTACCTACTTATGTCTTATAAAACAATAGCCAAAGAAAACAGAAAACAATTTTTACCTCATCCCAAGACAAATAACCCCAACAGAAAAGTCAGAAATACACTTCTGACAAATTGTTTTAGCTATTTCCTCCATTGATTCGGCCTGGACAGAAAATATATTACCAAAGTAATCATGAAGGGAAAGACGTATCTAACTGTCAAGATCCTCCTTTGACAGTAGTTGACTGCTTCATTTAGCACTTATTTTATTAATGATGTATTCAGCATCTAGTCACATTAACTAATGATGATTAAAATGAATCTGACTGTATTGCTGGTAAAGAGAGGACATTGTTTTGGTACGTTTTTCTGCACATTGTCTTGGTCTGGGTGATTTGATTACTTTAATGTAGCGCATTTTGTATATATTTATTTATGCAGTACTACTTTTAAAATAAAATTATTCTTGTTATTGATGTTTACCTACTAGTTGTAACCATTGATGCTTAAAATTTTGCGGGATAAAAAGACGTTATTTTTATAAAATATTTTTTTTTGTATAAAATTGCAATTTTATTAATTAACATTGTCAGAACCACTATAAGTAAAAATAATAATCCTTTACTAATAAAATTCTAAATAATAATCTTTGTTTACGTACAATCATTGGTGCCTTAAATTTTTGCGGGATAAAAAGACGTTATTTGTATATATTTTTTTTGTATAAAATTGCAATTTTAGTTGTCAAAATAACTATAAGTCCAAATAATAATTCTTTATGTACAATGGTTACAACTAAAAACTTTCAAGCCAAATGTACAAGGGAATATAGTTCATGACATTTTTAGTGTCCGTAATTGCTGATTGTTGAACATTTCCTTTATAAGAAACAGAATTTGGCAGCTGCCCTAACTGTTTAAATTAATAAAAACTATCTGTACATGAATAAAAATAGTCCCAAAAAAAAACAGTAAAGAGTACCTATAGATTTCATAAATTGGCTGTCGGCCATGATGCGGTTCAAAAACGGTTGTAATTGGCGCTACCATAATTTAATTCTGCTAACGTGGTGTTTGAGCTCATGCCAGCACGAGTAAATTCAATAAAAATTCGAGCCAACTCCAGCAGAATCATGACCATCAATTGCTGTTACATCCTGACGCATTAATCGGTAAATCCGGGTGTGGACACACTTTTGGACATTTTTATTTAGAGTTTCATAATAATAAAACTGTTTTAGGATATCCAAAGCCTTTAAAGATTAAAGGAATTTGTCTGTTTGTCTAGCTACACTGATATCTCGAAAACTGATTGAGTGAGTTTTTAATTAAAAATTGCATGTAGGTACATTTGTTTGACAACAGCCCTATAGTGTCTCGTTGAGCTGTCGGTCCCGGTTTCTCTATACCAACTTGTGAAACTGTTTATAGATAGGTTATTGAGTCTATTCAAAACATCGCGACGAGCCAGCCACTTGTTCGGTGTAGACTCATACCATCGGCTACGACGAGGTGTGCCCTGGGTACCCTCGGGCCGTCTACGCCGTAAGGCACCCGTGATGATATGTATGTATGTATGTATAGTTAATTGGAATTTAGAATAGTAGATCGTATTGCCAAAAACTAAAATTTTAAAAATAAAAGCACGTGAAATGTCATCTTTTTGGATGATTTATTTTATTTTATTATATACACTGGGTGTCAACTTTCAAGAATTTCTTTCGGATGCACGTAATTTTTTTATACATTTTAATTGTAATAAAAATGCAGATTAGATAGATGGTATTATAGCCATAGTGGTGGCCCCTACTAATCAAGCACTGGTGACACCCAATGTGCAAGAGGCCTAACACATAATTATTTTTTAGTACCTACCCTCAAGAAAAAACGCTAGCAAACGTAGAATGTTTAGTGAAGCTAAATACTTATTCAACTATTTATTGTAAACAAAATAATATTGAAATGTTATCTAATCTTAATTTTGTCAATAATGATAACAACTAAGTACATATCAATAAGTATATCGTTTTGTAATATTTAGGTGTTGGTTGTGTCACAAAATACAAAAAAGGTGAAGCGATTCAAACATTAATAACAAAATCACAATTAATAATGGCTAGAAAATTGTATTATTTCGATACAATGGGGATTTGTGAAGGTGTAAGATATCTTTTACATTATGTTGGTTGGGAATTTGAAGATATAAGGATACCCATGGTGGATTACGCTAAATATAAGGAAAGCATAGGTATGTACATAAATTGTTATTATTTAATTTAGTTAGGGATTAAAAGTGTAGTGGCCGAGTTGGTTAGACCTGCGAACTAAAAATACTTAGTTAGGTTACCTGGTTCGAATCCCGGTGTGTACCAATGAGTTTTTAACTAAAACATTTATGTACATTTGTTTGACAACACCACTATATTGCCTCGGAGAGCTGTCGTTCCCGGTTTCACAATGACAACTTGTGAAACTCTTTATAGATGGGTTATTGAGTCTATTCAAAACATTGCGACGAGTAAGCCGCTTGTTCGGTGTAGACTCACACCATCGGCTACGACGAGTTGGGATTAAAAACCCCTCCGCTGGGTACCCTGAGCCCATCAAAGGCACCCGTGATGATATGTATACCCCCCTCCCCCCCCCCGACTACTTCCAGAAAATAAAACAACAAAAAGTGAATGAAATGACATTATTCTATATTAATTTATACCCCTCAGCTCATTTTATTCATACATTTCGAGCGGGGAGGGGTTTGAACCCCCAAAACCCTCCCTCTGGCCCGTGGTTGGACGTTTTATTTAATAATAATAATGATATGTAGGACAATTTACAAATATTGCTCTGGTCACAAACTAAGCTCTAGGCTTGTACTATGTGTAACAGAAGCAACAATATAATACATATTATATTTAAGAAACACCCAGACCATGACAAACTGTACAGAAAAAATGTACTTATATTTTGTTGCCTTGAGTAGGAATCGAACCCAAGACCTTCGGATACAACGCTAAAGACGCAACCACTAGTCTACGGAGGCTGTCAAGAGGCTGTGTATTTGTTATTACAAATAAACTCAGTTGATGTAACTTTACAATTGCTTAAATGTCACTGAAACTTTAAATTCTTTCATTTATTTTCAGACCCACCATTTGATAAACTACCTGTGTATAGAGAGGCAACGTTTACACTCCATCAATCAGCTGTTATCGCCCGATACATTGCCAGACAAAACAACTTGATACCGTCTGATCCATTGGAAGATGCTCAAATCGAGGCTGTAGTCTTGACTCTGTTTGATATGCTTACCTGTAAGTCACCTGAAACTGTATTGTATTGCATAGGCTGCGTTCCAAAACGGGGTATCAATGAAAATTCTGTGTGAGCTCGCCGAAAAAAGAAAGGGACAGAAATATTAAATTTGTATATTATTTTATTTATTTATTTATCAAATTTTATTGCACAAAGGGCATTATCTGATAGTCAAACCTTCGGAACATTAGAACATTAAATTTAGGTAGATGTGCAATAAAAATATAATGAGTTTTTATTTATATTTATAAATAAATACATATATACCCATATGCTATACAAATACATGTTTTATACACGTATACGTATATAATATACTACATATCATACAATATACATATTAATATATAAACAGTATAATCACTAATTTGACAGTTGTTGGGATTTATTTACAAATATATATTATATTATATTTATTATCTCTTTTACCCCGAGAGATCGCACGGGTAAAATATTTGAATTTTGGAACAGCCCCCTAATAGTTTATTTTGTAGGTTATATTTTTTGTTGCAATTAATTTTATCAGTTGTGTTATACTAGATAATATCTGCGGCTTGATAATATTCGTCTTTGGAATATATATATATATATATATATGCTTTTTCTTACAGTATGATTAAATATAATTATTGAAAACCAAATACTATACATTTAAGTTTTTTTTTCGTTTTTTCTAGTTATGAAAAGTTTTGGAATTGAAAAAGATCCACCTGATGAAGTAAAACTAAAAATAGCAGAAAGCTTTGAATTTTATTTTTCGAGATTTGAAAAGCACTTGCAACAAAGCGGAGGGTATTTTGGTAAAAAGGTAAAATTTTAAACATACATTACTAGTATCTACATATACCTAATGTACTGTAATGTACATTGGCAGGTACACAATTTCTTTAATTAAGTTTTATTTTTCTAATTTGAAATAACCTAACATCAATGCTAATTTAATAAAATAATACAAAATAATAGGTAGTTTTTGGGGTTTGTTGTTTAAAATATATAAAAAATATTTAATATTCCTAGTCCTTATTAGAATAGACAGCTCTATCTTTTAGTACTTTATAAAATGATGTAGGAGAAATTGCACTTAGAAAAAAATTAAAATATTATTCAGAACAAATAAAACACAGTAATAACAAACGCCCGGTGACTCCCATTAAGTGTAAAAACTTGTGTCGGGAGTCACCGCTCTTCACTTACACAATGATTTATCTAAGTAAAAAACTAGACATCTTTATTGAATACAGTTTACAATAAAATGTATAAATCCTTGTTGTTCTTTTGTATGTATACGATTATGAATGTGCATGAGTGAGTCGTGATGGGTGGGGTTATAAGTTAAATTTTCAACTTTTATATAAAAATAAATTGAACCATTCAGGTAAACCTACCTAAATAGGAACATTCCTTTCTTCTTTCTTATTATATATATTTCTTTACTTAGAGTAGATATTAAAGTGTTGAAACATTTGTTTTTATAACTTTTTTTTTGTTTCAGTTATCATGGGGTGACATATTCTTCGTTGGTTTCACAGATACCCTTGTTAAACATAAGGGTAGTGCTGAAATGTTTGAGGCATACCCCAATGTAAAGTCGCTGCGTATGAAAATACACCAACTGCCAGCTATTAAATCTTATATCGATAGCAGACAATAATAAAATTATTACTATTACTATTAAAATATAAAATAAATAAACTAAAAAACATTTTAAAGAGAGTCCAATAATTTCTTGCGTGTAATACCTGGCATCTTAAACATCTCACAAATTATTTTCGAGATATCCTTTTAATTTACGAAACAGATGATTTGAGGATAAAACAGAGGATACTAAAGTAGTCTCGAACTGCTAATTCCTTTTTGTCGCCTATTTCGTAACCGCATCAATTAGCCGAGATATTAGCAGCGATCAGAGAATAGTATTGGATGGCACATCTATCGAGTAAGGTTATAGGCATAACATCACGCTACGACCAATAGGAACGTAACATCAATAAAAAAGTTGCGAAAACGGGAAAAAATATTAATTTTGAGAGCTTCCGTTGCGTGTGCTGCGTAAACGGTTAAAGTTACGTATGCAGAGTTTATCATGCATGCATTATATAATTATAGTTGGAGCACCGATAACAAAGTTAAACTTTTTCTCTAAATAATTATACTTTCAGATAAGACTGACTAAGATCTAGATACTACTATTCCAAATTTAAACTTTCTGCCTCATAAATTTTAAGCATCAAATTGCCAATAATTAGTTAATACTCGTAATTAGTTAAAAGAGGGCAGTGAACACAGGTGCAGGTGAGAGTTCAAAAGGCCTTTAAACCTACTTAGATGAAGAAAGGTGTTTATTTAACCACTGTAGCCATATAGGAGGCTTTACTAAAGTAATTTAAATATATTTTATAATAAAGACATTTTAATGCAAGTAAGTCTGTAAGGTAAGTGACAGGTAAAAATTCGTATTTGACGTTAAGCGCCGCGAGCGCCCTCTTGCGGATGATGGAAGAACTAGTTAACATGCGTTCGCGTAGACATACTCGCCCCCATTGAAAGCCAGCTTTCAATGATCTTGTAGTAGGGGACAGATGTTGTTAAGAGCCCTTTTCATGATGCCCCTGGAGGTCTGGATGTCGAAGACACGGGATACTCCATCTGTTCCAGGGTAGGCCTTTGCTATGCGACCCATGCGCCAGGCTAATGGTGGAGTGTTAGGTTCTTTGAGGATGACCAGATCACCAAGCTGAAGACCTTCACGCAGGGTTCGCCATTTAGTTTTAAGTTGAAGTTCGCCGATATACTCCTTCTGCCAACGTCTCCAAAAATGTTGTCGTGTTTGCTCCAATCTTCCATAACGGGTGTGGCGACTGTCGTCTTCCAGGCAGGGCGATAATAGTGCCTGCAGCGGTCCCCCGATGAGGAAGTGTCCCGGAGTAAGAGGGGGAAGGATGATAAAGGACATAGGGACGGCTATTTAGTATAGATTCTACTTGACAAAATAAAGACGATAACTACTCAAATGTAAAGTGTGAATTGCCTAGTATACGTTTTATATGAAATTTAGCCGACTTAACACCTGCCTCAAAAAGACCCCCAAAATGCGGAGAGTAAGCTGGGGAGAATGTAAATTTTATGCCTTCATCACATGCAAAAGTAGATAAGAATTCTGAATGCGGTTTGATAAAATCGCCAATTTCTTTTGCAGCTGCTACAAAATTTCGTCCGTTATCAGAAAAAATCTCCTTCGGCTTACCCCTTTGAGAGATAAAACGACGTAACGACAAAATGTATGACTCTTTAGACAGCTCACTGACCGCCTCTAAATGTATACACTTATATTTTAAACATACAAAAAGACACAAACAGCATTTAGTTATTTTACAGCTGCGCCCTCTTCTGTATGTTATCATAAAGGGGCCGGCAAAATCGACCGCGACGATCTCAAATGGAAAACCCGCCTCTACGCGCTGAGAAGGTAAATTGCCCATGATAGTGTTCATAGTTTGACCCCTGACACGTTTGCACTTAACGCAGTTGCGAACCGGGCTACGAGCCAGAGTTCTACCACCTATTGGCCAAATGTACTCGCGGATCGATGCCAGCAGTAGCTGAGGGCCAGCGTGCATTAGACGAAGATGCTCAAAATTAAAAACAAGTTTTGTAAAATGATGATTCGCATGCAATAACATAGGATGCTTCTTATTGTAACTATAACTAGAAGATTCTATCCTACCACCAACTCTCAAAATATTCATATTATCTAAAAATGGCGATAAAGATAAAATATTGGACTTAGGGCTAAGGGACTTTGCATTTCGTAAAACATTTATTTCATTAGAAAATGTATCATTCTGAGAAAACTTAACTAACATAATAAAAGAAAACTCAAGTTCTTTGGCTTGCAAAACGCCTGAAAACCTTTTAGTAGAGTGCCTACAGTTATGTATGAACCTAAGGACATATGCATAGACGCGTTTTATTAGACGTAACTTAGAATACCTATCAAAAGGAATGAAATTATCTGAAACCTTAGACGTGAAACAATTAACTTTCATTTCAGGTAAAAAAATCATTATTAATTTTATTTTTTAATAATGGCCACTGTGATTCATCCTTCAATAAAAAGTTGGGTCCGTTCTACCACAAGCCGCAGTCATTCAACTTATGTGGATCGACTCCACGCGACGCTAAGTCGGCTGGATTGTCTGCGGTGGGAACATGACGCCATGACGATGTATCACAAAGCTCTGAAATTGCTGCTATCCTATTAGCTACAAATGTTTTTGCCTTATGTGAACTTGTACCTAGCCAACCAAGAACTACATTCGAGTCTGTCCAGAATATTGCGCGCCCAATATTACAACGTAATGCCTGCAGCACAGTAGAAGTTAGCTGCGCTCTTAACAGAACCCCACAAAGCTCCAGCCTCGGTATGGTCGTCGCCTTGATAGGTGACACCTTTGCTTTGGCGCACAATAACCTAACGCTTACCTTATGATTACGGTCTAAGCTTCTGATGTAGACGCATGCTCCGTAAGCTAATTGCGAAGCATCGCAGAAGCAATGTAACTCTCTATAGACGGAAGCGTTGGACATGATGTATCTAGGTATATTTATTAATTTTAAAGTATGTAAATTATTTTTAAATTGTTTCCAAATTAACCCGATGTCTTTAGTAACTTGCTGATCCCAATCAATTTTGTTTAACCAAAGTTTTTGAATTAGTAATTTAGCTTTAATAGTGCAAGGAGATAGCAGACCAAGAGGATCGAATATTTTAGATGTTTCAGATAATATAGAACGTTTTGTTACAATGTCTAAGTCGTTATTTAGTTTTGTAGGCTCAAATAAAAAATATAATATGTCAGATGTAGGCTGCCAGCCTAGGCCAAGAGTATGTGTCGACTCACCAATAGCTAAATCATTTTGATTGTTAATTGAATCTGAATCCAAAATAGATGGTAAGTTAGATCGATACTTTCTAAGATTGAAACATCCAGAACGAAGGGTAGATGATACTGGTGATAAAATATGACGTAGCTGCTGCTCATCATCAGCACCCGTCAACAAATCGTCGACATAGAAGTCGTTCTGTATGATTGTTTTAGTCAAACTGTCGACACACTCTTCGCCCAGCTGTCGCAGAAATCTCGTACTGAGGAAGCTCGCACTCGCGAAACCATAAGTAACTGTGTTAAGGCGCAGGGTCTCCAGGGGTTGGCCTTCATCGCTCCGCCATAGAATAAGTTGTAAGTTGCGATCCAATTCATTCCCAACGATTTGGCGGTACATTTTTTTGATGTCACCTGAAAGTATATATTTATGAAGTCTAAATCTAATTAAAATATTAAATAAGGAGTTTTGTATAGTAGGTCCAACCATTTGTAAACTATTTATAGAATGACCTGATGAAGAGCGAGCCGAGGCGTCAAATACAACTCGTAGCTTAGTAGACATGCTTGTGATTTTGAAGACCGGATGATGCGGCAGGAAGAAGGTTAAGTTTGGTATGTGAACTGCAGACTTAGAAAGATGCCCTAGATCAGCATATTCCTCAATAAACTTAAAATAAGAAGCCTTTAATTGTGGGTCATGTTTAAACCGCTTTTCTAATAATAAAAATCTCTTTTTAGCTAATTGGTAGGTATCGCCTAAACAATCTGCGCTCGTAATGAGAGGTAACCTAACGCAGAATCTACCATCACGGAGACGTGTAGTATTCTCCAGAAAATGTAATTCGCATGCCTTTTCGACTTCTGACACGATAACTTTATTCGGTAACTCCTCGAGTTCCCAGAACTTAGTAAGTTGGTTGTCTAGTTGTTGGTCTGTAATCAGGTTACACTGAACATATGACGTAAATGATGTAGCAGGTATTTGCATTGGACCCGCGATGATCCAACCTAATTTAGTGTTCTGTAGAATTGGCATTTTCGGACCGATTGATTGACGTTCCGAATACAACAAGTCCCAGAAAATGTCTGCCCCTATTAGCATGTCTATGGGCCCTGGATGATTAAAGTTGGGATCAGCGAGATTACAAGATGGCAAGTTTTCAATATTGACAACAAATTTAGGCATATGGCTGGTGATTTGTGGCAACACCAAACATGATAAAACTACATTATAGTTTGTGTAACTAGATTGTAAGTTCATTAAACAACGTTTTATAGAAATATTTAAATGTGTGTTACCTATACCTACGATGTTGGTAGCGACGGATGGCTGAGAAGTCAGATTTAACTTGTACATCAGACTATCAGTTATAAAAGAAGACTGACTTCCGCAATCGAGAAGAGCTCGTGCCGCAACTGTATCGCCGGTAGTCGGGTTGGTAATATGAATCAAAGCTGTAGAAAGAAAAACCTCGTTAGACGAAACGGCAGACATTATGACAGCGCTGGAGGTACTAGGTTCGACAGAAGGCTGAACATTGAGCTCAGTTGATAGAGGAGTAGGCTGTGCCGTATTAGTAGGTTTATGAAGTATTGTATTATGTTTTCTTTTGCATATACGACAGCCGCCTAGTTTACAATGCCATGCATCATGTCTATACCGCAAACAATTAAGACATAATCTTAAACGAATAGCTTGACTAATCCTATCTTCTATTGATTTACTCTTAAAACTAGTGCAATCAAAAATACGATGATTGCCTTTACAAATAATGCACACTCTCACTATACCTTCCTCAGCGGTAGACACGGTAAATGAACTTTGAACTTTATTAACACGCTGGGGCCTATTCCTATCATTCTTTGTAACACTTTCTAAAATTTTAGCACTATTTTTCAAAAATGTATAAAAATCATTAAGTTTAGGTAACTCGGGCAGGGCAGTATTACTATACTCCTCCCACTTTAGGCTAGTAGTTGAATCTAATTTAGAAGAAATCATGAAAATAATAATCGTATCCCAGTGATCAGTGGGCTGTCCGAGAGTATTTAGTGCACGAAGGTTCTTAGTTATATGATCCACTAGATACCTCAGAGCCTTGTCAGACTCACGTTGGATTAAGTCGATGTTAAAAAGAGATGTAAGATGATTTCTAATGAGCTGTCTTTTATTTTCATATCGCTCGCAAAGGAGTTTCCAAGCTTCATGATAGTTTGCCTCGGTCACCTCCAAGTTGCTGATGACCCTGGCTGCCTCGTCAACCAAGTAGGAATTCAAAATTAAACCTATACATAAATATCATTATTTATGTATAGGTTTAATTTTGTTATTATTGTGAATCAAAGAATTAAATGTATCGCGGAACTCCAACCATTTATAGTACGACCTACCGAAATTGGGTATTTTGATTAGAGGTAATCGAAAATGCATATCTTGTTCATGATCATGGGGACAGTTAGAAAGACGCAGACGTTGTGTATGGGTAGAAGACGCATTGCTACACTCGTCACTGTCCCTTGTATTGCTAGACTTAACTATAGATTGAGCTAAAGAAATTGCTGAAAATAACGCATTCTCAATCTCCTCTCGTTCATTTATTTCTATTTGTATTTTATCTGTATTCAAAACCTCGATTCTACTTTGCAATTCATTAAATTTGATAAGAAGATCTTGAAATTTAGCAATTTTTATTGATAAAGAATTAATATCTAAAGAAGAAATAGAATCAGCATCATTCAAAGTATCTAAATTGTTTTTAAACTTCGTTAGTTGACCTTTAATCGAACTACGTTTAATTAATAAATCTTTTAAATCTTCCATGATCAAACTGTTATAATCGTACTGTAAAAAACAATATACTCGGGTAGGTATATGAAAAAACTTACTCTCCGCTTTTGTTTCGATAATAAGGGAAGGCAGGTATTACAGTCTTTATCGCGCGCGGAAGATGTGTGCTCGCGTCGTCTCGCTCGCTCTTATGGACTTTCACGTCACTTATAAAAAACTGAAAAATATTTCAAATTATATAAAAATAAATTATGTAATTCAGGCATGCAAGGTGTTATTTAGATGAAAAAGCTAGTTTTAATTGATTTTGAGTAATTATTATTTGATTTAAATGTAAATAAATGTGTATGAAAATTAATAAAATGTGGGGGTAGGATTGCCGGCTAAATAGTAATTAATTTTAGATAATGATTTTATTTTATGATGAAATTATATTATTACTTTTAATTTTATACTTTATAAAGTTAAAAAGAAGTAATATTTAATAATATTTTTTATGTAATATGTATATGAAATCTGCTAAGGAAGTACATTTATATATGTTAATTTGTTTACCTAATAGTAGAACATACAATGTTGACAACCTAGATAATATTTTTGAGCTAAACATGGCTAGAATTACTTAGAGCCCTGCTATATTTTGCCGAGGTTAATGTTTTAAACATTGAAGCCGCAGTAGCTCGCAGAATGTTAAAATAGTTCAGCTTATACTAGGTACGGGGTGTTACAGAAACCCTATACAGCTATATAAATAATATTTATAAATAAAAGCAGTAAAAAAAACACGACTAAATTTAATTTAAGAGTACCTAATTAGATCTCCAAACGCCTGAAAAAATGGTTGATAATTTTTAAGGCATTCGAATACTCCCACCGCAATCGCGCGATATGATATGATACGAGTACCTAATGTGGGATTTACACGGCTGACTAAAATCGACTGTCTAAATATCAATTATAGCTAGACCGCAGGCGATTAAAATAGCAAATTCCAAGCATATGACTTAAATCGAACGTGAAAATGTACAGGCGCTAGTACGCAGTGCTACTGTTTTTGTCGACATTTTGATCCAAAATGAACTAATCACCCGCCTGCAGGCTGCGACTTTCATCGACCCGTGTAAATGGGTTGGCTATTCGAGATTTACAAGCGATGCCATACTAAAATCGACCCGTGTAAATCCCATATAACGCAACGAAATGCCAGAGAATAAATCTACTTATACCTATAAAAAAAAACATTTACAAAAATCGGATAAGGAGTTTTTGATCTATAAGGAATGGACAAACAGGCAAACTGACGTTGCATCATATAAGTAGAAATATGGCGAAGTAAAACTACTCTATACCCTATGGGATTTTTATTAGCGTAACTAAATATAAAAAAAGGCGATAAAGTTTGAATGTTAGTCGCACAATAGAGCTGTAGTGGAGCATATTATAAAGTTTATTAATTTATTATCTTAGGAACCAATTGAGAAAAACACTTGTAGGTTACACAATGTTTGTAGTTATACGTGTTCAAAAATATTACATTTTTTAAATTCAAAATCACACATCTTACTAATACACAGAATTTTTGCAAATAAACAATTTTGAATTAAAGTATTTATAAAAAACTTGTTGGAAAATAACTTAAATAAAATTTAAACTTGGCGACTTTATCAAACAAGTTAATCGTTTATCAATCTTAAAACCTGCCTAAAAAAACTTCTACCTTTTAGTGTTGTAATTGTTTTTGAAATAATTACAGTCTTATAGTGAGTATACAATCGACAGTGAATGGAATATTAAATTCGATTGATCGTAGTGACTATTAGTTTTTATAAAAAATGTTGTGAGTTTATTATATTTACCTGACTACTTTCAGCATAGTAATAATATTACCATAATACGTCGACTCGACTTTATCTAATCAACGATATCAATTAGCCTAACGCATAAATATAAAATTACCACCAATAGTTAATCACAATCAAATACCTTTACCCACACAGTAGAACGTGGTTATTGTTTATAAAATAATCAAAATATTGAAAACAAAATGACTACATCTTTAATTTACTTTGACTTAAAGGGTTTGGGAGAAGGTATAAGATATTTGCTTTACTATGGAAATTTGGAATTTGAAGATATTAGAATATCAAGTGATGAATGGCTTAAACAAAAAGATCAATTTCGTAAGTACATTTACATATATAAGTTTAAAGAAGTGACTCTCTGATGTTGAGTCGCAATCGCATCTTTTTGACAGTTTTCTAAGGATAATTTATAAATATACTTTGAGGTCCGACCGGACTCGTTACCACCGCCCATACAGATGCAAAAACCGTCAAGTGACCTAGTCATTTTTCGATTATAGTCTGTAGGTTTCCAGGTTTTTGGAGACTACAGCATCGATTTCTTGTCGAGGTAGTAGTATCCTTTCATGGTGCGGTTGCAAAGCTGGCAATTGATTTGACGATAAAACGGCGAGGATATTAATGCAAATACATCTTTGTCGTCGCCCGTTTCGTAACCGCATCATTTATCATTAGCCGGCATAGTAGGAGCGATCAATATTGTAAGACAACAATATATTGATCGACCCCATTCATAAACTTTGTAGATCTGCTTACGATAAAAAAAAAATGTTTATCATAATACGAAATATTACAAATTAAGCGATTGTGATTATATTAATGTGATTAAACTAAAGTTGCTTATGATACGGAGATCACTGCGAGTCACTTGTTTCTATCTCTGCAAAACCTTTTGTCTCATGGTTTCCTTAAATCATAATCCAAATATATCCAATAGCCCGTCTGCTTGTCACGACGCCTATTATGCATACAAAAAGAGCCTTTAAGGCTTTTCAGCTCGTCGTAGTGATCCATTAACAGACATGGCATGCCAAAAATAATCAATCACCACATTAAATTTATAGAGGCACGTCGATTTCGTGGAGTTTTCATTGCACTTATGTTCAATGTTTCATTTCATTGCACAACGTATTTTGGCATTGTAATTTTTTTTTCCCTTTCCCTTTAACCTTTATTTCACTATTGCATATCTAATTAGACATTCCTAATCCTTTAAATTCCTTACTGCTAAAGCAATAGATAATATATTTAAAAAAAATCTAAGTATATATAGGTACTAATATTTGTATTTGTCACAACGTATTTTGGCATTGTAATTTTTTTTTGGTTGCTTCGTGTACCTAACCTTTATTTCACTATTGCATATCTAATTAGACATTCCTAATCCTTTAAATTCCTTACTGCTAAAGCAATAGATAATATATTTTAAAAAAAATCTAAGTATATATAGGTACTAATATTTGTTTTTATTATACAGCCTTCGGCAAGCTACCAGTATACAAAGAAGGTGATGTGACTCTTCATCAGTCTGTGGCCATTGCTCGTTACATTGGCAATAAACTGAAGCTGCTGCCAAAAGATCCTTTAGATGAAGCCAAAGTCGATGCTGTTATTTATACATACTATGATTATATACAGAGTAAGTTAGGCTTATTACGCGTCGAATTCCTGAAATATTTAACTCCTATAATATTTTTTCCTGTTTCCTAAAATGTTGATTATATAAAATCGACTTTGTAAATGGCAAACGAGAATTAAAATCGAGATCGCACGATTATATCAATAAGACATTATTTAAATTTTTGAGATAAAATTATAGTTGCCTGCGAGTTTCTATTAAAGTTTTATTTAATGACGAAACTACATTTTATTGTTCAAATGAAGCCAGAGAACCGAACATTAGTTTGAATTTTTAATCTATTTTTTCAATATCAGAAATATGTGGGCACAAATATTGAATGCAATTCGAAAAATTATCTTACTTAATTATTTTTTTATTATAAGTAAACAAAAATCTGATAACCTTCGCAACCGTTGAGCCACGAATATCACAAACTACGTACGCTTAAACTAAGTACGAGTAATAAGGTACATATTAATCAATAATGGAGATCGACTGCAATAATCGGTTTCTATTATTTGCTTATAAAAAGTGAAGCTGATCAAAATAAATAAAAGCCTCATTAAGGACCTTCTTTGAAAAACCAGCTATCAAATAAAAAAACTGCATTGAAATTAAGCTAGTTTGAAATCTATAGAACAGACAGCATATAAAGACGTTTATAACACTCTGTTAATAAATTAATATAAAATTACTATTACAGTTTTAAAAGCAGCTATGACTGAAACCGATTCCGTTAAAAAAGAAGCACTCAACAAAGAAAACAAAGATGCCACTACAGATTTCTACTTTTCTAAATTTGAAAAACTACTTGCTGATAATAATGGATTTTTGGGAAAAGAGGTAGATAGCCTAGCAAATAAATATTAATTTGTATAGTATATCATTCTATGCTTTCCTAAGCATAGAATGATAAAAGCGATGTAAAATGATAACAAACATGCTGAGCAAAAATGCTGAGCGACCAACCGGCTTAAAAATATCAAGTCATTGTGACAAGCAAATAAATTAGAAATAGGTTGCTCATGTGTTTATTCAATATTAATGATTGATTTGTTATTGTATGTGTTTACTACCGTTATTAGGAATTTCAAAGAAATAATTATAAATTATTTCAGGGAATTTGAAATAGGAAATTCAAAATCATTTAAAATATCTTTGACCCTATACCAAATTTCTCCATTTTTCAATTTATTTCGGTATTTTAGTCGGCACTTTTGTTGTCGGTACCTTTTTTAAAATATTTGTTCTGATGATTATTATGTGTTTACCTACGTTATATGTTTATCATTATAAATCACATACAATCATATTACAATCACCGGAACTATCTTTAATATATTTAAATTATATTATAAATATTTTACGGTTCCCCTTAATTAAATCCCATTATCAAAATTAGATTTAGGTATTACTGTTTATTTTTATTAATTTTTATAATGAATGTATATTTTAGGCTTATTATTTTAATTGCCATACCGCAGTGTTTGAAAACAAAAGTCTTTAATCAGTGCGTCCTACCAGTGATGACATACGGCGCCGAGACATGGACACTTACAGTAAGGCTAGTCCACAAACTCAAGGTCGCTCAGCGAGCTATGGAAAGAGCTATGCTAGGAGTTTCTCTTATGGATAAAATCAGGAATGAGGATATTCGTAAGAGAACTAAAGTCACCGACATAGCTCTGAAAGTTAGCAAACTGATTGGCAGTGGACCGGTCACATTTGCCGCAGGACGGATAACCGTTGGAGCAGGCGGATATTAGAGTGGAGACCACGTCTTGGCGCACGTAACGTAGGACGCTCCGCAGTTATATGGACTGATGACCTGCGGAAGGTGGCTGGCAGAGACTGGATGCGAAGAGCGGAGGATAGGGATCAGTGGCCTGTCTAGGGAGAGGCCTATGTCCAGCAGTGGACTGCGATAGGCTGATGATGATGATGATTTTAATTGATTAAAATATAATTATTTTTAATTTCAGTTATCCTGGGCAGATATATTTTTCGTTGGTCTAGTAGACATGATTGTAGATCACATGGAGATAGACACAAAGACAAAGTACCCGTATATTGGTGCTCTGTGTGATAAAGTGCACAATCTCCCTGGCATTAAAGAATATTTTGCGAAAAGTAAACAATAAAAGAAGTATAAAAATAAAGTTTTTTTTTGCTTTTCAGCCAAGTCCTTTTTATTTCGATCGAATTCAGTTATTTATACAAATTCCGTAGTAACGGAATATTCGAAATATATTTCTTGAGGTTAATTTTTATGATGGATTGATGATAGTTTATTTAAAGCTGATAATAATTTATAATAATTAAATTTCATCACAGGAGCCTTACATCGCCTGAGAACGTGTATACGGCCTCAAGGTACTGCGGAGGGGTATAGCAATTTCACAAGTTGGTACCTACCTCGGTACTACAGTGATGTTATGAAACAAATGCATATAATTTTTAATATTAAAAGATCATTAAACCGGGACTTCAAAACTGAAGTGTTATTAAGTCGGAGGTGAAGAAAATGATCGCTTCTTAGACTTAGACTTGTGGTTGCGCTTTTGGCGTCGGTTCGATTCCCAACCATGAAAATAATATTAGTACGTTTTTCTGTATAGTTTGTCATGGTCTGGGTGTTTATAAAATAAAAAAATGTATTATATCGTTGTTTCTGGTACACAAAGTACAAGCCTAGAGCTGAATTTGTGACCAGAACCATATGTGTAAATTGTTCACATATAATAAAAACTACTACCTTGACAAGAAAGACAAGAAATCGATGCAATAGTTTCTGAAAAATCGGTGACCTCACAGATTAAAACCGAAACATGACTAGGACACTTGCTGTTTTTCTCAAATATTCTAGGTTTCCAGGATTACATGTAAGTAGATATTTTGTCTATATTTTCAACTATAGTATCCTATATTTAGTATTGTATATTTTCGTATATAGTAGATTTCCTATAAACAAGGCAAAGCATGGTCTCTCCTTGATGTTTAGTGAGATATTGAGTAAAATCAAGTGGTCCAGAGCGTAATTCATATGTTGCATCTCTCTATATCTATGTAATTTGCTATGATTGCATCTCTGTATGATATCGTTGTTACTGGCAAAGTACTTGTATCAAGCCGCCACGGTACCGCCGTTTTTTTTTTTTTTTTTTTATAGGAGCTCGGCATGTGACCCCACATCCACCTGATCGAAAGCAGTATGCAGGTCCAAGAATGAATGCAACCAGCTCTTAGAATTGTGTTGTAAGAGCTGGTTTCATCCATTATGCCGGCTTAAGATGCCTATTCACGCTTCGTTTAAAGGACTCAAGTTTATAGGATGAAGGAAACACGCAAGCAGGTAGAGCATTCCACATTTTAATAGTGCGACAGATGTACGAATCACCAAATCCAGCAGAAAAAACGCCAGCAGGGCGTGATGTACCAACTGGCTGCCAGCTGCCAGCCAGTTGGTACATCACGAGCAGGTAACAGAATGCGCATGCATTCTGTTACCTGCTCGTGAGGTTCTGTAACGGAAAGGGGAAGGGGGAATGAGATTAAAAAGTTCTTCAGAGCACTGTCCATGGTAAAGGCGGTAAAATACGCTCAACGACGCTACATCTCTGCGAAGCTGCAGTGGCTCTAAGGTGTTAGTGAGCTCTTCGTCATCAATAATACGAGATGCACGCTTCTGCAGACCATCGCATTTGACGTTTGTTTTCGCAGCTTGGAGCGGTATGATTTTGTTTGTCTATTCGGATAGATTTCTGTGATGAAACAAGATAAATATTTATTAAAAATAATAATAAAATACTTGCTTAAAGATTAAAATATAATTTAAAAAAATACGGATTTCCGAGACGAGAGTATTTCTCTGTTAGAAAATTTTGACAGTGTGCGGCCGGCCTAAATCGGTTCAAATCAATTTGAGATTTATAATTTGTAGTTCGAAAGCTGACTGAGCAATATTATTTTTATTTGTAATATATTCTATTGCAGTAATATAAATAGCATACGTTTTTTTTCTAAATAACAATATACATATAAACATTGAGTTTAAAGTAGGCTTCTGATTTTAATAAAGTTATGAAAATATTATTTGGCGTTTATCACTATTGGAGGTTTATTTTACGTTTATGAATAATGTTATGGGATGTTTTGCTATAAAAATGTTATACAGGGTGAATTTGAATGGGTGTACTTTGGGCTAATATGATGTTCTACTGATCAATACGAACAACTTTTCCCAAGGAACCATGTGTCGCAAATGAAAAAAAAATATGGCTTCCCCATACAAATTGGTAATTTAAATTTTACTACTTTGTATGCAGAAGGCAATTTTTTTTTTCATTTGCGACACATGGTTCCATGGGAAAAGTTGTTCGTATTGATCAGTAGAACATCATATTAGCCCAAAGTACACCCATTCAAATTCACCCTGTATATATTAAGCAAAATAAAGGTTTCATAAGTTTTTATGATTAGTCCGTTTAAAAAGTGCTTTATGAAGCAAAGTCAACCTATATTAAAATTTTATAATAATAAATACATTTATTATACAAAACATTATATTGTTATTTATGACAAAAAACTGCATTTAAATATTTTCTATTTTATAGTTTTTAATATTTTAAAATTGACAATTAATGTCATCTTTTTGGAAACTAGGGTAATTCGTGGACAAGTACACTTAATAAAACCAAAAAATTATGCCACCAAATCGGTGTTTTAAATTTATTAAGCGCAGGCAACTATTTATTATGGCAGTAAGACGATGGGCAACAAAGCCATGGGAGCCGTGGCCAACATAATATTATGTAATTTATATTTACCTATAACATACCTACATACAATATGAATTAATAGGTAGTTATTGAATGTTATAATGTGAATTAATAATATAGTTGTAAGTATATTATTTTGTGGTGCGCCCTGAAAACCAGCGCGTGTCATACTGCAAAGTAACCACGCACAAGCTGAGGCCATTTCAATAAATGTACAATTTATTTTAATATTTAATCCGTCCTATAATATAAAAATGTGCTAATGTTAGTTTAAGATTGTTATATATATATATATATATATATTGTATTTTATTGAATAAATAATTTTGTATTCTATTCTATTAAAAAATAATAGCAAATCCTTAAATAATACGCATATGGAGTTGCGGGCAACGGCAGTGACTAATAATATAAATTTGATACATCACACACACATATACCAGTATATATTTTCACGATATGTGGCCTTGTATCTACCTGATAGATATATGGTAAAGACTACTCCATATTTGCCCACTTTCCCATAAAGGCTACGTTTTAAATGATCTTTTAAATGTCATTATTGGTAGGTAATAATAATCTAATAAGTAAAGCTTAAAATATTCAAATAAGTACCTATACAGGGTAAATTTTTCAAGTGTGCCTTCAAGGCCAAATCCTAAACTCCAAGGAATATCCAAAAATGCTCAAAGTAGTCACGGGGCCGATTTTGATAAAAACTGCATTATTTGATTTTTTTTTAATAATTCTCCTAGCCGGGAATCGAACCGATTGATTTAGAACAAAAAGCATGCTGAATTATTGCACCAGCTGATAGTGTCGCTTATAAAAACTAACATCTGTGTTCATAAACACTTATTGAGTTCTTGAAGAACACTTTAGTTATAGAAAGTTTTGTCTTTTATTAGGAACGAATATTAATACGCGTAAAAGAGACAAAACCTCTATAACTAATGAATAATGCCATAAAACTGCTTCATTAGATTTTTGAAAAAAAAATTCTCCTAGCCGGGAATCGAACCGGTTGATTTTGAAAAAAAAAACTCATTTTGTATTATTACACCAGCTAAAAATGTCGCTTATAAGGATCAAATTCTGGTAAGTAATATTACACGGTAAACACGGAAAATACAGACACGGAAATTACATGGAAAGTGCTCATTTTTAATAAAAAAATATAATAATAAAGATGTCATAGGTACTTAACCAACTATTCAAATTGTTTAAAATAATGCTCTTCAAACCCCATCCTCATTGAAAACAAAATCATATTTTTTTTTATAAACGTAAGAAAAAAAATCACCTACGTATTGAATTGCATTTCGAATAATTTTTAAGTTAGGGTTTCAAATTTTTTTACATATTATCTTAAAAATTATCACTTTCCTTTAGCTTACTGTTTAATATTACTTACCAGAATTTGATACTTATAAGGGTCATTATCAGCTGGTGCAATGTACAGAAATATCAAATATATCAGAAACTAGAAAAATTCCAATAAAACAAATATACAGATCACATTTTAGAGTTAACAATACTGGGATTCCTCAAGGTAGAATCCTTGGTCCTTTGCTCTTCCTTCTGTACATAAATGATCTGCCGAGCTGTACATCACATAGGTGTGTCATGTACGCAGACGATACCACTCTACTAGTTAAGTGTAACAATAAGAGCACGTGTAGTCTATCATTAAATACTGCAATAAAAGATATCATAGATTGGATGGCCACTAATAATTTAAGAGTAAATGTAGATAAAACTAAAGTTATGCAATTTAATTCGTATAATACAGATAAAATACAAATAGATTATAATAAAATTAAAATGGAGGAGTAAAATAGTATAAAGTTTTTAGGTATGATTATAGATAGAAATTTAAATTGGAAGGAACACATTGACTCCATTTGTAAGAGACTAGATCGTTTTGTCTTTGCATTGAAGCGCCTAAGACAAACAGTTTCGCTGAGGCCGCGTTAGTGGCTTACCACGGTTACGTATCTTCGGTACTTAGCTACGGACTAGTACTATGGGGAAATTCGGTTGAGGTGGAAAGAGCTTTTAAACTCCAAAAAAAATGTATCCGTGTAATGAGCGGAGCCCAATTTCTCGATAGCTGTAGGCCGCTTTTCAAAAACCATAACGTTTTACCTCTGCCATGTATGTATATTAAAGATATATGCATATTTGTAAAAAAACTTAAGGGATATTTTACAAAGCGCAGTGATGTTATCTCAAGATTGGCAAGAGAGAGTAACAGAAACAAATTATATCGACCCATTTGTAATAAATATATATATGAAAAAAATGTATATAATATGTGTATTTTAGTGTACAATAAATTGCCCTACGACATAGAAGTATTGCAGGGTGAATTATTTAAAAGAAAGCTTACAAAGTGGCTTCTATCAAACTGCTTCTACTCTGTTATGGAATATCTAAACTCCAAAAACCATTAAATTTTAATAGTTAAATAAGTTGACATGTACAAACAAATATTAATTTAAAACTGTTTGGGAATATTATATATAGTGAATTATATATATAGTATTGTATTGTAATGTATTTTAATAATTTTTCTGTCTTTTATGTAATGTGTAATTTTTGCGTGCCTGCTGCTCAGGCTGAATACTATCACCACACCAGTTTGTATGAAGATCTTTTGTAAATGTATTCTGGCCATGAAGCTAAAAAAACGCGCCCCGCGCCAAGCGGACGGGCACGGTTTTTTCCTTCATGATTCTGGCAAATAAATATATTTCATTTCATTTCATAGCATGACTTGTTTTTAGGAAAAAATCACCCAATGTCTTATTAGTACTAATAATCTAAATAATTTAAAACCCACCACAGAACTATTTATGACCTGCATAAGATGTCGCAGCAATCACACTACAATATAATATGTAATATATTACTTATCCATCGTAATCTTTGGCCAATTTTTGTATAAGTACCACGGATGTTGCCAGACGGCACTTGTGATTTCGTATGTGATTTAGAGGTCATACTTTTAAAGTCATCGGTAGTTAGTCAAGCCATAAACAATGCTATATTTTTTTTAAGTGAGGTAATAAAAATGTTTGCTACTGTCAGAGTTAGCGATATCGCGCTTTAGTGTCGCTGGAAGATTGCATCGGTCCTATTATCTGTAACTACGCACGCAGCCTCTGAAAACCTGTTTAACATGTATATAAATAACTATAGTTTTTAAGTAACATTCAGTCTTTAGTGAATAGTATTGTACACAAGTTGTTTCTCAATCACCTAAATAGTTTTTTATTATGTCAAGAAAGTTATATTATTTTGATCTTAAAGGATTAGGGGAAGGTTTAAGATATATTTTACATTATGGTGGATTAGAATTTGAAGATATAAGAGTTCCACGAGATGATTACCAGAAACATAAGGATGATATTTGTAAGTTATTACATAATATTTAACACCAGTTGTATAATACAACTGGTTCATAATCACGCACTATCGTATCTAATTAGCTCCTTCTCGACAAGAATTTTCTTGTCGAGAAGGAGCTAATTAGATATAAGTACATTATGCCTCTAAAGGACCGGTAAATTCAGAGACTAAATTCAGAATCATGATTAGGTAACTTTTTCGGGTTTTTACATGTGTATAATCAAATTTGTTAGCGGTGATGTGCTGATTCTACTAAATTAATTGAGGTAGGTTGAGAAAAAGATAATAAATAAGATGATAATCAAGTAAAAGAGAAAATAAGTGTCATTTCGTACAGGGAGGTGAAGACGTTGGCCGAGAATAGACAGGAGTGGCGATTGCTCCACTGACAAGAGCCTAGCTCTTAAATTTAAGAAGAAAAAGAATAAATAATTAAAATGTTACCTTTGATATCTAATAAAATTTTGTCTTTCATGTCTATTTAGTAGAATCAGGTTCCTGATGACTAATGACCTTAAAACAAGACCATCAATAGCATTAAATTAAAAATATTCATGTCTATTTTATAAATAAACGTTAATTAACATGTTACTAACACAACATTATCATACTAATGTTTTACATTTTATGTCAGCTCCCCCATTTGGAAAACTGCCGGTATACAAGGAAGGAAATGTGACTCTTCACCAGTCAATAGTCATCGCGAAATATATCGGCAGACAACTGAACTTAGTTCCATCAGATCCTTTGGAAGAAGCTAAAGTAGAATCAGTTATCCATACAATCTATGACTTTATTTCTAGTAAGTATTTTACTCATAGACTATATTTTTAATTGGAGCACGGCTCATGTTTTTTTAGGTATCCTGATGGTAAGCAGGCCTACGAAGGCTTGCATGAGGTAGATTAATACATTACTGATTAATTTTGGTCTTTCCCATAATACCTACTGGCAAAATGCGGTTACGAAGTGGGCGGATATAAATACAAATTTGCAATGCGAATCTTAATTACTTTAATATGCCTAAGCAATGACAGCATAAAAACACTCATCGCCACATTCTGTTTCTTTTAAAGGTGGTGGGTTGTTAAATTAACGAAATCATTAAGGTAGGTACAATGGCCACGACTCAGAATTCTAAAACAATGCAGTCCATGGCTTTTTTAGTTTCTGTCTTTGCTGATTGTTTAATATAATTTTTTAACTTCGTTATTTTGACAAGCTTAAGTTTCCGTAATAAGAACCAGAATAAGGCCGCTGATACAGTGACTTCTTTCGTTCGAGTTTAGAAAATAACGTATTTCAGACATATGAAAGTTCATTAAATTCAATGATTCAGTTGATATCCAATTAAAATAGCTATACTATGTTTATAAATCTAAGTAAATTAATTAGATTTTTTCTTTTAGTCTTAAAGAATTATAGATTTGAAGCAGACCCCGAGAAGAAAGAAATACTCAAAAAACAGATTGTTGACGAAACATTTGATTATTACTTTTCAAGATTCGAAAAACAATTATTAGAAAATAATGGGCATTTTGGGAAAAAGGTTTGTTATATTATATTTATTTCTTTATTTTTAATTCACCTGTTGGGCACTTGCTTATTTCCATCTCTCTCTATTTGATTCTATGTAGTTTGGGTCAATATTTTAAAAGGCGTCCATTTCATTCTCCTGGGTCTTGCCGGGAATACGACCAAATTTTTTTTGTACCTAGATATACAATAATATTTTATTACAGATATCCTGGGTTGATATAATCTTTGTTGGACTGGTGGATACTATATGCGAACATTTAGACCCCAACCTGTTGAAAAAATATACAAAAACATCATTATTAATTAATGAAATTCATAATGTTTCTGGAATTAAATTATATAGGAGCACAATTAAATAAGTTACCGTCATCACTACTATATACTATGTATCTTAAATAAACTTAATTACTTATTAAATGTTTTTCATTAACGACATGAATTTTCCTGTTAAATGCGAATACTAAAAAGGGGAATAAGTTGGTAAGTTTGATTTCAGAAATTAATTTACTATTAGTAATAATTAAAGATTAAAAACGCCACATTTTTTTACTCTTCTTCTTTTTTCCCTTTGGGGACATTGGTTTTTCAAATGAATGATAGTTAGCTCGGCTGGTGTCCTCATACGGATAGAGAGTAGTCCAGATAAGGTCCAAAAATTAATACAACCAGCAATTATAAGTTGTGTAAATGTAAATGTAAATGAGGTCTCATCTATTATTATCTTGTGTTTCGTATAAAAGTCTCAAGGTTATATGATAAAGGAAACACGCATAGAGAAACAGGTTATAGAGAAATCTATTTTAAAGTGCGTCAGATATAAGAATCGCAAAATGTTTTATTCCAAATTCATGTATCCATCTAGTTCTATTCCAAATTGCAACTTGCTACTTTAACGGTTTTCTATGTATCGGTCTGGGCGTAAAAACAGACGGACTGAATAAATCCATAAGGATTCCATTTTTATTTTAAATAAGTGCTAACCTTTTTAAAATCTTGAAATTAGATCTCTTTATTTGTCTTAAAATATGAAATAAAAACTCGATTCTTCTCGTTATATTATTTATACATGGTGACTTTGAAAGGTTTTACTTGGGCTGATATAAGCCAAATGGAAAACAAATGGCATCTCTATGCAATATCGGAATAAGTATTTTGTATGGAGATTGGAGAATCTATTATTTTGTTATTTGCGACACTGTTTTATGGAAAAAAAGTTTAATCAGTAGAGCCTTATATTAGCCTAAAGTACAACATTTGAAAGTACTCACGTAAGCACTATGTATACCTACAGACTATACAGTGGGTCGGCTAAATTTATTTTTTTTGCAACCACAAACGTTAAGAAGAATTCAAGAATGGAACACCACATCTAGTTGGAGTCATGACTTAAGTATTTGGCTGGCTAGTCTTCTTTACAAATGACAGAGAATGGGTTCGTTAAACTTTTACTGGACATTGCTGGAATATATCCAGCAGTGTCTAGTAAAACTGACGGATTGGTCCAGGTTATCCTTAACCAATATTTTAATATCGAAATTCTAAAATTAGGCACCTGTATCTACTGGTTATTAAAAGATGAAGTAGGATTTAGAACTGCGGGTGGGGGTGATGAACCAGATAAAACTTGGACTAATATATTTTTATAATATTTCATACTAACGAGTAAACAAAATAAATTATAGAAAATATATTATAATAATAGTGTATAATTATTATACGTTGAAAGCGCCTACATATTATCAGATCTAAATTATATTTTTTTCATTTATTTTGTTGCAAACAATGAGAAATTAAATTGGGTTTTTTTTCGAGAGACAATAAAGCTGGCAGCTATTTCATATAAAAACTAAGCTAAGGTTCTTGACCTTGACTGCAGAAATAAAGTTGACATGTTAATTAGACAAGAAAACATTGATACGAAAACATAAGAATAAATTAAAATAAATATAATTTAACATTTCACTAAGGACATATTTTAACTCCTACCTCCTCCGGTATTGTTTACGACCCTTTATGAATATTAATTAATTAGGCGTAATAGGATCCCTTTTTCTCTTGAGATATTTCTACCTAATTAAAATTTATTAAAATATTTACAATATTATTAAAGGGAAAAAGAGTAGATAACCAACATATTTTGTATGGTATAAATGTCTTAACAAATAAGACTAGTCTCGCTTATATAGGCTACCTTATAATATTATATGAGCGTTACAGTAGATAGTCTCAAGTGCTAGTAGCTATAGTAGTAATAGCTATAACTAGTGGTGACTAGTTTTTTTTGTGAATGACGGAGGAACCAATTGTTCAGTACCCCTAGCGTGAGTTTTCTAACTATTACTTTGCGTTTGAGTTAACTAAAATATGTATGGGAAATAGTTCAGCGCTCCAAGCGGAAATTTTTATAACTAAAAATGCAAGCGTGTAATTGGTCAAAATGTTAACGCGGTAGTATAGTTAACGCGAAAGTGAATGTTAAAATAACTCACACTAGGGCTACA
Source organism: Monopis laevigella (assembly GCA_947458855.1). Lineage (NCBI taxonomy): Eukaryota > Metazoa > Arthropoda > Insecta > Lepidoptera > Tineidae > Monopis > Monopis laevigella. The sequence continues at coordinate 9,965,227 of OX381588.1, forward strand.
GTTCAGTTTTCCTGTACGACATATATATTATATATTATTTGAAATTCGAAGAAATTTTGTGTCCAATAATGACACTATCAGTTGAATATAATAAAATAAATCTTACAAATATGGTTTTAAAACGCATTCCCTTTTATGCTATTTGTAAATAGGTCTTTAGTAAACTGCAGATCATTATTGGTATTACGATTCAGAATTATGCGATTTGAGCTGAATATAGGTTACCTAGCACAAATTTTTATTTTTTATGAAACATATGACAAAAAACAACTGCTATCAGTAAATGAATGACCAAGATAAAGTTAAATATAATATATTAGATAACAAATAGCAACTGCATCAATCTATACTTAGGTAGAGATAAAGTTATATATACAATAATGATGACTAGCATTTTTTTTACTTCTAATGGAACGGCAAAATGATAACGAGTCAACGCTCATTATCATTTTGGTGCTTATACGATAAATACGTTGAGTTAAAGTTTAAATTATAGAAATTTTTATATAAATAATATAATGGCCCGAAAATTAATTTATGGTGACTCTAAGGGCGCAGCAGAAGGAATTCGATATATTTTACATTATGGTGGCCTAGAATTTGAAGATGTAAGGATTCCTTATGAAGAATTTCCCAAAGTTAAGGAATCTCTAAGTAAGTTGATTAATAAATTTGTACTTATAGAATTAAATTTTAGTAAATTATTTTTATTTGTAAGTTTTTATTTATTTCTGTTTTCATTATTTTGATTGTTACTTATATTTGTTATTTGTAATATTAATACACATTTTAAATAAATAAAATAACTTATAGAATTATCTAACTCATATTATAGCTACGTTACACTTTTGAAAAAAAAAAAATACACTGAATGGTCGCGATATAAAAAAATGATTACTAAAGGGCCTGTACAATAGGAAAATTAATATACTTCCATTAATGAATATTATGTACAAGATTTTCTATTTAATATTACTTGAATAAATTTATATTTTTAGATTTGCCTTTTGGAAAAGTGCCGGTATATAAAGAAGGAGACAAGGTTCTAAATCAATCTCAGGTCATTGCTAAATATGTTGCTAAACAAGTTGGTTTGGTACCTGATGACCCTTGGGAAGAAGCATATCTTGATACAGTTCCACATACATTAGCAGATTTCACATCTGGTAAGTACTGAATAATTTCTAATTAATCACGCAGATTTTGGGAACTTTTTTTTATCTTCAGTTTTTTATTTGGTATTTTTTATATATAGGAAATATTACGCATATAGCTCTGGTCATAGACTAAGCTCTAGGGTTGTATTATGTGTACCAGAAACAATTATACTAATACATATTTATTTTATAAACACCCAGATAAAAACTGTAGAGAAAAACTTACTAATTTAGTGGGAATCGAAGCCACTTCCTTCAATGCCATATATTATTGTTATTAATAGCACGACATATGCCTGCTTAACTTTGAGATGGTATGTAGTCCATGTATAGTCCAGAATAGATGTAATATTGGTAGAGTATACTATGGGCCTTAGCATTACAGCGTCGATAGGCTCGAGAAATCGACAAAATCGATACATATCGATTTTATGAATGAATGTTTATTCATAAACTTCATTTTATCGACTGTCAAACTATACCGATGTGGTTATGCTAAGCCTCTATGTCCTAAAAATATTATTACAATTAATTTAACAATGTTATGTATATTATTCCAATAAATCTTAATTGGTAATGAAATAATTGCAGAATTACACAGATACTACTATGAAAAAGACCCTGAAAAGAAACAAGAAGCCAAGGAAAAGCTATCGGGAGAAACTTTGGAATTTTACTTTTCCAGATTTGAAAAACGTTTAGTTGAAAATAAAGGACACTTTGGATCTAAGGTACATTGTCGAGTAAAAAATTATTAAATTAACGCAGACCCACCCCATAGACCCGGTATTTACTAAATTTTGAAGAATAAATTGGTGGTAGTTTTGTAGATCCTTTGTATATGTGATTGTATATGTAAAAACTGAAAAATCACAATTATTTTAATATGAAAGAAATGTCATTCGCTAACATATCCCCTAGTAAAAAAGTATTTAAATATTATATATTAGATGTCAGTCCCGGCTTCGCACGGGTGTACTAATGAATAAAAAGAGACCAATTAAACCTTCCCTTTGTGACCGTGTAAATTTTACCTCTTTTTTATTAAGTTTGGTTTTTGGACAAATTATAAATTGATTAATCGGTAAAATGTTACACCTAAAACAATGTAAGGAACTAGAAAACTTAACGTCAATCTGTCAATTCTGTAAATATTTTTGAAAATATACTGTCTTTTGTTTCGCTCACTTACTCACTTTTTTATATGGAGATTTCCAACCCTTAACATTATTTTTATGAAACTAATAATAAAATATGGAACCGCCATGTTTCTTAAATGGCCTTTAAAACAAAATGTCAATCGAGATCATTGCCGCTATATTCTGTTCTCATTTCAACCAATCAACGCTCACGGATTGCTTGTATTCTCACTTTTTTTTTAATTTGTAATTCGGCCATCTTCTGTTCACAAAACTGGGGAGGCGATTTAAGGGCCATGGGCTATTATATATCCATGATTATTTTATATAGTTTATAGTAAAAAATAATTTATTTTAATTTCAGTTGTCGTGGGTTGACCTAACATTTGTGGCAATGCTGGAAACGCTGATACAATTTCTTGGAGTGAATTTCGATAAATACCCAAAAATTCAGGAACTGAGTGCTGAAGTCAAGGGTCTAAAAGGAATAAAAGAATACATCGAGACCACTAATAAATAAAATAAGTTACTCCAAATGTAGGATTTATTTTTATTTGTAATTTTAATTATTAAAAAAAATATTAAACGAATTTCTAAAATTATTAGATTATTTTATTTAGTTGTAATATTAAAAACCTGAGAGAACAACTTTTTGAAGCACGACGACAGGGAAGCCATGCTGTATTAAAACACAACAAACTACTAATTAATGGAAAGGAAATCGAAGAAACCTATTTTATAAATACCTCACCAACACGCGAATCTACACTTGACCACAGAAGAAATAATAGTACAAACTTGACTCGAGCACCCAAACGAACGAAATATTCCACACAGACAAATTACCTAAAGCCATCAATGAAGCCTTATCCTATTCTACTAGTCATACTTTTCGTTAATAATGTAAATGCCTTGTACCAGAATATCCGTAGTTTTAAAAATAAAACCCACTTAAAAGATTGTATAACTGATAAATATAAAGATATACATGCACTTTGTCTTACAGAAACTCGGATAAACAATACCAAACTACATCTATTACGCTTGGAAGGGTACATCGCATCCAAGTACTGTCGACAAAATTATAAAGGAGGCGGTGTTTGTATATTTTTAAAAGAAAACCTAAATTTCATTGAACGTAAGGATATTGTGAACATGTCAAACGAATTTATATTTGAAGTTTCTGCCATAGACATAAAAAGTTTGGATATTTTAATAATTGTAATTTATTGTCCACAAAAGAATAGGGAATTTGAAACATTTTGCGTTTCATTGAAAAAACTCCTGCAGACATTGATAAAGAAAGATATTAAAAAATCTATAATTTTGGGCGGAGATTTCAATCAAAATATATTATTGAAGGATAAATCAACAAAAACCTTCTTAGACCTTATGGCAAGTTATAATTTCTATCAACACATAAAATAACCAACTAGGACAACAATTAAAAGGGCCACTTGTATAGACCTAATATTCACAAATTTTCGAAATAATAATTTTTCAACCTCACTTAAAGAATACGGATTAACAGATCATAAAGGCATTTTAGTATCGATTCCAGCAAATAAAAAAATAGAAAATAATATAAAATGGTTCATATATAAAAGACATTCGAGTAAATGTGAAATAGAAAATTTTTAATTACACTTACAAACTATAAATTTGAACGAAATATTATCTGATCAAAAAACTGAAAATTTTAATTCGTTCCAAATATTATCATCATAAACGACCTATTAAATTTAAACATAATAACAAAATACAAAATAAATAATAACACAAAAAAAAACTTGGTTAATGCGTGGTATAAAAGTATTGTGTAAAAATAAAAGACTATTAAAACAACTAATTTTGCAAACAGATAATCCTACCCTAAATGCACACTATAAGAAATATGAAAAGCTACTAAAAAAGTCTGTACTAAAATCAAAAAAACTATGTTACATACGTAATATTAAGAACTCTGAAAACATATCCAAAACAATGTGGAATATAATCAAAGAAAAAACAAATAAAATCACAAATAAAAATAAATCAAATTCAAAACTGAATATCCATAATATTTTATCAGATGATCCAATACAAATCGCAAATACATTTAATGATTATTTCATATCGGGGGAAGCAGGCGCGGGCGCTGCATGGTCCGCCGCGACGTCAACCTCGGTGACGTCACGCAGTCACAGTCGTTGCGGAGGCAGTGAGCCGTGCGGACGACCCGCCCTTGAACCCACGGAAAACGCAATTTATATTAAACCAGTAGTTGTTAACGAAATACACGGTATCACGTAACCTAAAAAATAAGCGAAGTTTCGGTATTAATGAACTACCCCCAATCCTAATAAAAAGATGCTCCAAGCCAATCATTCGCGGAAGGTGAGGTCCAGGACTATATAAAAATATGTATTATAAAACCGATACACAAGAAAGGCGATCGAACAAATTTTAATAATTACCGTCCGATAGCTCTTTCACCTACCTTTTATAAAATCTTGGAAACCGCAATGTCAAATCGCCTGCACTCTTTTTGTGAAAAAAAATAATATTTAATAATAGCCAAAACGGTTTTAGGAAAAGCAGATCCACAACATTAGCCATATACAGGTATATACAAGAAATTTTAAATATAATAAACGATAAAAAATTTGCTGTCGGAATCCTATTAGATATGAGTAAAGCTTACGACAGGGTCTCATATAATATATTGAACAAATTGTACGGGATAGGCGTTAGAGGAGCTGCATACGAATGGTTTTCATCCTATCTTAAAAATAGTTTGCAGTATGTGGAAATAGAGAATCACAACTTCCAAACCGGCGAAATAACCCAAGTTAGGTCGCGAAGGGCAGACGTCACGCAGTCCATACCCCAAGGTAGTGTACTTGGTTGTATTTTGTTCCTGGTCTACATCAACGACCTACCTACGGTGATTGAAGACTCGATCATCTTGTTCGCTGATGATGTTTCTGTTGTATTTCCGTGTTCGGACATTATGGAGCTAAACATCCGTCTAGATATCACATTTACACGATTAATAGGCTGGCTAAACGATCACAACCTAGAAGTAAATTTCACCAAAACAAAGTTAATGCAATTTCGGCTATACCAGAAGCGCCCGCTTGATATTTATTACTCCATTAATAATATAACTTTAGAATTCGTAAAAACTTCTTACTTTTAGGTCTAATAATAGCTACAAACGTGAACTGGAAGGCCCACATTGAGGGTTTGGCGGGTAAGATGTCTCGATTTACGTACGCTCTATACGAACTTAAGAAAGCCACGGACATTCAACCGCCACTTCAGCCTATTATGCATACGCCCATGAATGGCTTAGATACAGTATAGTGTTACGGGGAAATAGTACAGACGCACCATATATATTTAGTCTTCAAAAGAAATGTATAAGAATCTTAGCAAATATTAATCAAATAGATAGTTGCCGACCACACTTTATCAAACTTAAAATTCTAACTCGTACGTCCCTATTTATTTTTAAGTTATGCACTTTTGCAAAAAAACGTGAACTCCTTTTCCCTAACTTAAACGAAACTTATAATAGACCAGCAAACTTAAGACGAAAACCAAGACTAATGCTACGAACAAAAAATATTTGATACAAGCCTATATGTAATGATCCTAAAAATTTATAATAAAACTCCTGTAAATATACGAAATGAACTAATTATTCAAAACATGTAAAACTAAATTGTCTAATTACTTAAAAGAAAAATCATATTACACGTTGCAGGAGTACATACATACATATACATATATACCTATATCTATACAATAAAAGAAAAGAGAGAATATAGTATGATTTTCGAAAAAAAAAGTCGAACAAAAACTATAATTTAGCAAATTACAGTTTTTAAAGTACTAAACGTACGTAACTTTATGCAGTAGAAGTCGGTTGTAAGAAGAATTCTATTATAGTCTTTGCATCGACTTTTTAAGCATGAAAGGCCAGGAAGGCCTTTTCATGATGGGTCGTCGAAAATTTCTTAGTACACGTTTCCAAGACGCGTTTTCTATACTATTCTAATAATCTACTATTATAATAATAAAATGATATGATAAAGAGATAAAGTTTGTGAGGTTGTAGGGGGTAATCTCTGGATCTACTGAACTGATTTTGAAAATTATTTTAGTGTTTGATAAGCCCTTTTATCCGACCAATAGGAGCGGGGCTTCAATGAAAAATGTTGCGAAAAGGGGGAAAATTTATTCCTTTTGAGAGCTTCCGTTGCGTTCGCTGCGTAAACGGTTAAAGTTACGCAGACGAAGTTGCGTGGGTCAGCTAGTAGGTATCTAATAAGAAGGATCTTATAGTATTTGTATGGGTTGAAAGGGTGTCAAACACTGTGAATAGAGTTTGTAACTCTTTTTTATATAAGAAAACGACATGTGACTTTTTATTAATCTAATGGTAAGCAGAACTACAAAGTCCAAGAATTGGGTTGATCAATACATTGTTGTTGAACAGCTTTTAATTGATCGCTGTTACTATGAATGCTAGGTTACGAAATGAGCGGCGACACAGAGTAATTATTTTAATAAACTTTAATATCTTAGATGATTTATTGTCTAATTGACCGCCTCCGTAGACTAGTGGTTGCGCCTTTGGAATTGTATACGGAGGTCGTGGGTTTGATTCCCACCCATGGAAAAACAATATTAGTACATTTTTCTGTATAGTTTGTCTGGGTCTGGGTAATATTAAAATATAATATGTATTAATGTCGTTATTTCTGGTAAGCCTAGAGCTTTGTTTGTGACCAGGGCAATATGTTTGTAATGTCCAATGTCTAAAAATCATATTAAAAAAAACCCAAAAAAGTCGACAAAAAAATATTGCATAATTTTCTGAAAATCCACAGACTGAAACCGAAACATATTGTATTGTAAGTTAAATATTAATTTATCTATATAATCAAATATTTAAAGTCTATGGTGTGGTGATAAATAACTAAAATTAACTATATACCTACACATAATGCTCTAAATTTATAAAAAAAAAGTAATAGATATTATAAACGCAAAAGGCCCTAAAATGATACTATACATAATATAAAACAAAGTCCTTGTCTGTGAGTTTGTTTTAACGTTTTCACTGCGTTAAGTGAGTTCGCTCCACCAATAGGATCGCTTAATTTTAAGCTAATCTTATTGGCAGAGAGGCTCTTACTGTTATGAGAAAGTTAAAAAAACTCGAATTAGCCACTGGTCTGTCCGTCTACCGCAGAAGAAATAATAGTACAAGTGCGCAACGGATTTTGATGCGGTTTCCCCATTATTTAGATAATTCTTTACGGAAGGTTTATGTGTATAATACTTAGTATTGTGGTATATATAATTAGTAGTAATCCATGAGAAGCCGGAAGGATCGCTAGTTGGATATCAAAGGCAACAATAGACAAATTATGTTTAAGAAAATACGTCATGTTTTACTTTGGTATCCAATTTGTTTAGAATTAGATGTCTGTAGGACTATTACGCTGTCAACGTTAAGCTAAACTTCAACCAAAATGACGTACACAGATATCTGTCAATTTTCAATGTCACCAGGTTTGCATTACGTCAGAATTGCATCACATCGATTAAAGTTTAGCTTAGCATTGTGCACGTAATTACCCCGCTAAACACACAAATGTCAGAACACACTCATGTCAGAATGCAAAACATTAGGAACCCATACCTACTGCGGTTTTATTACCATAACACAAGCTGGCGTAATAAATAACTGACTAAAAACCAACAAAAAATCTACTAAAAATGTTACTAATGGACGTAAAAAAAAAATGATATTAAGCTATTATGAAGCCATAATTATGTATTGCACAACATATTATATGAAGATAATATAAAAAAGATAATTTTTTAGGTATCTATCTAATTCCTGCACCGTTTCGAGTAGTTTCTATTGATTTAAATTGTCGTTGTTTAAGCATGACGCAGCAGATTAGCGGGCGAGATAAAAGGCATGACTAACAAACACCCAACACACTAACTCACTCAGTCATACTCAGTATACCATACATAGGCCGACGAATAGAACGTGTGTTCGATTTTTAAATTCAATTTCAAAGAATATGGCTCGGAAATTATACTACTTTGATTTGAAAGGTTATGCGGAGGGTTTAAGATACCTTTTGCATTATGGAGGTTTGGAATTTGAAGATGTTAGGTTTACTAGAGAGGAATTTACGGAAATGAAAGAAACTCTGAGTAAGTACTTTTTTTACCCGTAATCTTTAATTCCACCAATGTTTTTTTTATTAAATTTAGCAATCTAGTCTGTACTTATTGGTTAATTATTATATCAAATTATAAATATTTATTACTAGCTGACCCGCACAACTTGGTCTGCGCACGCAACGGAAGCTCTCAAAATAAACAAATTTTCCCCGTTTTCCCAATATTTTTCATTGATGCTCCGCTCCTATTGGTCGTAGCGTGATGTTATATAGCCTATAGCCTTCTTAGATAAATAGGCTATCTATATACTAAAGGAATTTTCAAAATCGGTTTAGCAGATGCAGAGATTACCCCATACAAACTCACAAACTGACAAACTTTACCTCTTTATTAAGTATATTAGTATAAACATACTAAACTTTCATGTAGTTTTGTTTATTTTTTACATCCGTCTGTTCAATTTAAACCATCTTTATTATAAAGTTCCCCTTCGACCTTGACTCTAAATTCGTGTAACAATCCTCTATTCATAGGATTCGTTCGTTTTGTCGATATTTTTTACCAAAACGCCACGAAATGTCGTACATTGAATGTTTTCTATTATGTTATTTTTTTGGAGTTGTAGTGAAAGAAGCAATGTATCTAATAAGTTTGATGGCGTTTTGGGCAATCTAATCGAACACACCACATTATGACCTCATTGTAGGAACGCTACATTACGTTAAAATCATTGTATATGTACCTTTAAAAGGTTAGTCTAAACAGCTATTAAAATATAAATATTAGGTATGCAATATACTAATAAATAATGTTGTACATAGGGAACATTATTAATATTTACTAAGTACGCGAATTATAAGGTATTATTTTAAAATAAAAAAGAGTTTTTAAATATAATATATTAAATGCATATTACTTACTACTTATTGACATGTTACTGAGAATGGGGACCAAAACTCCTTTTTTTTCGTGGGCTAATATTCTGGACTTCAACCCTTTTGCTGCGGGGGTAGGAGAAATAAAACATGATTGTTTATATAAACACTAACATTATAAAAAAAACTGTTTTAATAAGTAATTAATTATAATTATTATAAAATGTATTTCTATACGAATTATTAAAGATTCTATTTACCTCAATGTAATATTTATATTATTATTTTATACATAGGTACTAATTATTAGTTAATTTCACATAAGTATATTTTTTATATACGTGGTGACCGAGTTGTCAGAGTTGAATGGACCTTAGACTTAAAAACACTTAGGTCCCTGGTTCAAACCCCGGTGCGTACAAATGAGTTTTTAATAAAAAATAAAAAAAATACATTTGTTTAACAATACACCCGGAGAGCATGTTAAGTTGTCGGTCCCAGTTTCACTATACCAACTTATGAAACTGTTTATAAATGAGTTATTGAGTCTATCCAAACATCGCGACGAGCCAATTGTTCGCAGTAGACTCATACCATCGGCTACGATGAGGTGGGATTAAAAACTCCTCCGCTGGGTACCCTGAGGCCGTCTAGATCTTGGGCGCGCCGTATGGCTGATGTGATGTTATTATTTTTTTTTTTTATAGATTTGCCTTTCGGAAAAGTTCCACTATACAAAGAAGGAGATCGAGTCTTAAACCAATCTCAAGTTATAGCTCGATACATCGGGAAGCAAATAGGGTTGGTGCCCTCAGATCCTTGGGAAGAAGCCCAAGTAGAAGCTATTATTCATACCATACATGATTTTACTCCAGGTAAATATGAAAAGAAAGTAGCGGACGTTCATGTTGCAGCTTTAGGGTTTAAAAAAAACTTCTAAAACTAATTCTCCGATTTATGTGGATGTAGATTTTGTTGAATCACATAAACATGTCATATTTAGGCTAAGGTAAAGAAGAGTATGTCAATAATAATTTATAATAAAAAAAAAACAGAATAGTTTTTTTTTAATAGGTTGTGTTATCTATTAAAAAAAATATGACATGACGTGACTTCGTTAATGCTAATCCTTAGAGATTAACACCTGTATTTATACATACTTATTGAGCCCTTAAAGAACACTTTAGTTAAAGCAGTTAGGCCAATATAATATAATATTATATGTAGTATATTGCGGACGGTAGGAATTCCCAAACATTGCTCCAGATTTTTTTAAATAATTTGTTAAAGTATTTATTAAACACGTTACTTTAGATAAATAGAGGGTGTTAGTAGAATCAAAAACGTATCTTTGCCGCCGCCCTTTTCGGAACTGCATCGTTTAGCGGGCATTAAGAGATCATTATTGTTAAACAACAATGTATTGATCGACCCCATTCATAGACTTTTGTAGGTTTGCTTACTATCAGGTAAAATCGAATGCAACTGTCAAATTTGCAGTCAGTTGAACTAGTGGGAAAAAAAATTGCCAGTAGTTCCTAATTTTTCTAATAGGAATTAGTCAAATTTAGACTCGGTTTCGACTGCATAATTTTTTTTTCTATAAATATTCGAAAGAAATGGTAAAAAAAAACATTACATTATTTTTTCAGAATTAAAAAACTTCATGTTAGAGCAAGACCCGGAGAAGAAGGAAGCATTAAAAAAGAAATTACTAGAAGAGACAATAGGGTTCTATCTATCTAGGTTTGACAAAATTTTGGAGAAAAACAAAGGCCATTTTGGAACTAAGGTACTTACATAAAATATCTTCTTGGATTGTCTATAATCTAATTCCCTTGCTTTGTCCTCATCTAATTCTTCTTACAAAACAGTAAGAACTAATGTGACTGAACACTATTAAACTTAACATTGCTTTTTTTTATTATGAGGGTATGTATACGTGGTGGCCTAGTTAGTTAGAAACATGATTACGGGTGATAGGTTAAAACCGCGGTGTGTACAATGAATTTATAAACAAAATATAAATGTTTAACAACACCACTATAATATGTACCTAATCTGTGACTATAATGCCTTGTAGAGCACGTTAAATTTTCACTCGTAAAAATGTTTATAATAATATGATAATGATACCGACCGCCTCCGTAGACTAGTGGTTGTGCTTTTCGCATTGTATCCGGAGGTCGTGGGTTCGATTCCCACCCATGGCAAAAAAATATTAAGTAATACGTTTTTTCTGTACAGTTTGTCATGGCCTGAGTGTTTATAATATGTGTATATGTATTATATCGTTGCTTCTGGCACACATAGTACAAGCCTAGAGCTTAGTTTGTAACCAGAGCAATATGTGTAATTTGTCTTACATATTATTGCTATTAATATAATATGTAAGATCATTTACACATATTGCTCTGGTCACAAACTAATATCTAGGCTTGTACTATATGTATCAGAACATTGATATATTGCATATAATTTATAAACCCCCATACCATGACAAACTGTACAGAAAAACGTACTAATATTTTTTGCCATGGGTGGGAATCGAACTCACGATATCCGGATACAACGCCAAAGGCGTTACCACTAGTCTATGAAGGCGTCATTCATATAGAAGTCTTCAGTAGTTCTACCACAAGTTTTTGCAAACAATTTTTACTATAGTCGCTAGTAACTATAGATAGGAATCAACCAATAAGAGAGGTTTATTTAAAAAATAAAGCGATCCTATTGGGTCTCTTTCTATAGTTACTAGCGACTATAGTAGAAACTGTTTGCAAAAACATGTGGTAGAACTACTGAAAACTGGAGAACCGACACACTAAAACCGAAACATTGACTCGTAAATATAAAATTCTAATAGTAAAAAACTTTTTTTTTCAGCTTTCATGGGGCGATATAACATTCATAGCTATGTTAGAAACGATTTCTGATTACCTGGAATTTAATTTAGAACCCTACAAACATATATCCACTTTGTACTCTGAGGTCCGGGGGCTCAAGGGTATTAAGGAATACATAGCGAAAAGGGACGCTAAGTGAACAACTTACTTTACATAAGTTAGCTATATATTTTTTAATTGGTACTTTGGTACCTTTATTATTATTTTGTTTTTAATACCTAAGAATCACATTCAATAAGCATTAATAAAATAAAATTTGTTTTATTTTTTAATTATATCTAAGTCTCCGAAATATCTATCTCCGAATACCATCGGCGAAATGAGGACAGGTTAATCCCTCGGCCGGGTACCCTGAGGCCGTTTAAACGGTTCTCGGGAGCCAAATAGCCACCAGTGATGGTATTTATTTTTATATCTAAGTATAGTAATTGGAATCAATAGTATCAACTTTAATGACCGAAAATGTTTTCTATAATTACGGAATGTAATTACTTACTTGTCGCTTGCTATATACTTAAGAACTGCACAATTAAGTACCTACATACCATAGATATATATACGTATATAGGGAGCCGCCCTAATGCCTAAAATCGCCTCTCAAATGTGAGAACAGAAAATGGCCGCTGCCATAAAAACTCAAAACAAAAAGTGATAACCAAAAATACTATAAGCAATCACTGAGCGTTGATTGGTTGAGGTGAGAACACAATATGGCGGCATCGAACACGTTTGATATTTCGTTTTATAAGCGATTTTAGGTATTAGGGCGGTTCCACATATTATTTTTAGTTTCATGGTACATGCATACAAACATCTCGGATTCACAAGCAGAAGCTAACTAGTTATAAACGTTCAATTCTGCTAGGAGTAGGTATTAATTAGGGTTTTGGTTACGTGCTCAATAAAGCATCAAAGATATAACATAATTTTATAACGTTATTTAAATAACAAGTTAAAAAAAACGAATGATACCTAATTAAAAAGTTGCAAATTGTAGGTACACATTTATGTATAGTATGACTTATGCCCGATTTCACCAACAATCCCTAACTCTAAAAGAGCCCCTAAATAAGATTTTTGACATATATGAAACTAATGGACACTAATGCCCGATTTCACCAACTCTAAGGGAGCCCGTAACAAAGTTAAGCAGCAGCAGCCACATTCTGTGTCTTATGACGTGATCGTTAGATTGTCAAAATAACAATTTCCTTTATTAGCGCTCTCTCCTCCAATCAGCGAAGATTAAAAAACTACTCCGATTGGAGCAGAGCGCGCTATTAGCGGAAATCGTTATTTTCACAATCTAACGTTAACGTTATAAGAAACAGATATGGCCGCAGGAGCCTTGAAGAAAATACAAGCGAGATGATGTCGCGTCGCCTTCAGTCGAAAGAGTAGGGATTTTGACAGATGACAGCGCACCTCACTCCTATAGCCAAAACTATCAACTGTCAAAATCCATACGTTTTTGACTGAGGCGACGCGATATATCGCCTATTAATTATCCTGCATGTGTTTGCATCGCCTATTATTTTGCATGATATCGATTAAAGTTTAGCTTAGCTTTGTGCGAGTATACCTGCTGATGACGGTGATACCTGCATATATCTCAAGGAACAACCTGCCAAATAAGGTTTTTGTGAAGCATTATTGGCGAATTATCTACGGTTATGGAAACGGTTCTTTATTCCAATATAAAAATGACGAATAAAGTTACGGATGTTAACTTACTGTAAAATCACATGAGCAGAAATATATGTCCTTCTGCTTAGATTATGATATAATATACTTACTATGTAATAATATAAAATAAATAAACAATTACACATATAATTTTTATCTTTATTTTCCTAAAATGTAGATAACAACTCAAGATTATTGTTGGTGTGATATTTGTTTATCAATAATTACGGTAAAATCTGCTAAATGAATTGCGTATCAACTGGATGTCAAATAAAATATATAAAAAATACTTTAGTTTAAATATTGCTTAAGACAATCGGTACAAGCCTAGAGCCTAGTTTGAGACTTGGGCCATATGTGTGAAATTCCATAATAGGGAATATGCATGTAACGCCAATTTTTTTTAAAATATATAATGTTCCTTTTATGTCTTTGAACATATTTACAGTAATCTATTTTATTTTGATTAGCTAATTTTTTTATAACTACGATTTTAAAAATCCATTTTATTGTAGAAACGGAACGCATTTCTAAACGCTCCGACCGAATTAGCAAACACTACATGTGACGTCATTCGTGCACAAACAAATGTCAACGTGTGTTCTATAGTCTATAGTTTCTTGTTTTCTCGCGAATTTATTGACCTTTATTACGATAATTTGGGATAAACAAACCTTTTGACTAACTTTTGAGGTGTAATAACATTAAACTAATATGTTTTTGAACACGAATAACGTCACAGAATGGCGGCTAGTGATGTACCGTTTTCTACTGCGGCAGTTGCAGATATATTTTTGTGTTATTATCCTTTAAAAATGTTTAATATGTGTTTTTAGGGTCTAATGTTGTTACTCTATCAAGTAATGAAATAAAAAAAAAAACATGCATGTTCCCAATTATTAGCATTATTATATTTACCTGGGTATTTATGAATTGCCGGAACACATCTGCTCAACTGAACGAATAGTTCGATTGATCGTTCACTTCCATTCATGGTTTCGTAATTATCATTACGGCTAGTTTGATATAGAGTCTCATGCCATGCTCTCATTAAAAAGTATATAAAAATGAATATATTTTTTGTAGTATAAGACCGTAAGTAATTGTTTTGCTCTTTAACTAGACATTGCAGAATTACGCGTAAAAAGGCATTCTTTATACCTATTACGGTGTAATTATTCAGAGAACAATTTAGACAAGTTATATTAACTACACCAATATTATAGATATGAATGTTTGTTATTTATTAATTCATAACTGAACCGATTTACATGAAATTTTGCACAAAAGCAGGAAAATATCTGTTGCGATATATAAGCTGCTTTATATCCTGCTAAACAGTACCATTGAAAGAAAGAAAGTTTTTTTTTTTTATCGTTTACAACATATTAAACAGTGGGTAAATATCTTTACAAATTTTATAGGTATCAATAAAACTAATTAAAAAGAAAGCAACACATATTATCAGTAACAATAATTACTGTTGCGTAGCGACAAATAGTGTAAGTGGTGACCAGCGTCCACATTCTGTTTCTTATAACAGAAACCGTTATTTTGACAATCTAACGATCACGTTATAAGAAACAAATTGTGGCCGCTGTCCAGCACAAGTTACAGAATTACGCACCTTGCTGCAGCGCTGATTTTCAGCTGGTGCCCACAAAATCATATTACATACGTTTACATACATACATATAATCACGGGTGCCTTACGGCGACCAGGACCGCATAGATGGCCTCAGGATATCCAGCGGACGAGTTTTAATACCACCTCATCGTTGCCTATGGTATGAGTCTGTACATAAGAAGTGACTAGTTCATCGCGATGCTGGTTGTATAGACGCAATAAAACATACCCAACATAGGGTACCCAACATACGTTTACAAATTCACATAATACAAATCTACTCATGACATCCATTTATACCTCCGGGCGGGTGGCCGCGTTGCTCTATGATTTATACCTACAAAAACAGAATGTTCAAGAATATAATATTTCAACTAGGTACCTAAACTATCTCCAAACCTACAATATTAAAATTAAATAAAAAATATTTATTTTATGCTTAGTATAGGACGCTACAGGCGCCGATTCTTTTACTCCCTCACATCTTTCAGGGACTTTTCAAAAGGTTGGCCCTGCTGCTTGTTCTGCAGAAAACCTCAAACGGCGCAAATACTCTAATCTTACGGCAGAGTATTATTTGAGCCAGTTGAGACGATGGGGCAGTGGGGATCGGGAGCACATTCAATTTATAAAGAAATTGCTAAGATTGGTCAAAACATCTGGTGACCAAAAGGCTGACTCGTTCCTCTAACAACGTTTAAGTTTGGCCATACAGAGAAATGAGATAACGCAGCCAGCCTTTTGGGCACCCTTCCTGCTGGTAGCGATTTAGAATAAATATATACCTAAGTTATATAGTTTTTGTTTTGTTTTTAATTCCTTTTAAATTAATATTACGTGATATATATTTACCACGATAAAAAATATATAAAACTAAAATAAGCTTTGGAATTAGCTGGAGATTAATATAATGCAGGAGATAATAATAAACCCTGTGAATGATTAGCTAAATAAACAAATCCAGAGGAAAGCCTAGGCAAATGTGCAAGTTATTATTTTATTAGTTTATATTGCTAGTTTACCTACCATTATGTATAAACTTGTTATATTATGTTATCAATGTTTAAGTTCACCTTTTAACTTCAGTTATAGTCAATTAGTTAAAGGATACAGTTTTAATTGAGGTTAGGTATCTTGTACCAAAGTAAATCAATTAGTGAGCCAGCGGGAGCGGTTGCTTGTAAATTGATTTAGTTCCCTCCTATACACGGGGGTTATTTTTACCATACCCCACCGAAACTGTAGATTTTTATTTTTATTTGATTTCTGAAAGGATTCAAGACTATTTTATTTTAGTTTTTATTTCTAGCATGTAAGTAATTCTAAAACGAGGAATATCAGATTTGTTTAATCTGCCATAAACGTAGTAAATAAAAAAAAACGGCACCGGAGACCGCCTAGACAACCTCAGGATACCCAGAGGGGTTTTAATACCACCTCATCGTTGCCTATGGTATAAGTCTGTACATAACAAGTGGCTAGTTCATCGCTATGATGGTTGGATAGACTCAATAACACATCTATAAATAGTTTCACAAGTTGGTTTACTGAAACTGTGTTGGTCCCAGTTTCACTAAACCAACTTGTGAATGCTTTATGTGGGAGGCACATATACATTACATAAATTAAAATTCATAGTTACACACCGGGGTTTGAAACCAGAGACCTAAAAACTATAGTATTATTAAGTTTTTTTGGGTAGGTACTGTAGTTTTCGGTCTAAATCTATTAACAACTTTTAATATTAAGAGGCCTTACCAACCTCCTTAAATTTAAAACTAGGACCTTATGTTTTTTTTTATCTGCAATAAAATAAAGCATGAACTAACAATCCTACCTTTGTATAGTTGTATAATGTTATAATATATAGGTATTATAAAAAAATAAAAAAATAAATTGTGTATTATAATTTTGTAATTTGTGCTTTTCTTTAAATAACATACAACGTAAATCACATATTGTATTTTATTGTATATATGATTTCGTGCTGTATAAATAAATAAATATCAGTTAGGAGAAACTGTTATAAGGTTCTTGTTTTAAATTTATCCTACCACTATAAAAAGAAGTGTCCAAAGACTATTAATTAATCTTTCTTTTTATTAACGATAAGAAAGCAAGGTTATAGTTTTAAATTTATCAAGGGAAAACTTCTGTGTAAAATTTGTTAATAAATGCTAGCAAAAATATTTTCAATAGGTACTTAACAGAAGAAAATTGCACAAAAGCCGTCAAAACTAAAACGTGTTATTCTTCTCTTTTACAATTTTATACTTATTTCCGATGCGATACCTTGGCACAAAGCCTCAAAAACGTATTGAAAAATTCAAACTACATTTTTATTATTATAGATAAAGAAATTGAAGTGATTTTAAATTATTTTTTGTTGGAAATTTTTCTTCAAAGGCAAATTAAATTAATTCAGTTTCATTTTGTTCTTTCAATTTAAATAATTAATAGGTAAATCTAACGACAATTTTAACAAATTTATACGATTTCTGTCATGAAGGTAAAAAAACGCGCCAGGGGCGCGCGGACGGGCACGGTTTTTACCTTCATGATTTCTGTTCACTAGTTCCTTTTTGAGCTACTACAAAAAACAAAACAAAAAAAATCCTGGTGCGATACTAACCCACAGTCCTTGCTTTTGCTTCAAGAAGCGTAACCGCTGAGCCATCCAGGTACAAGACACCCTTCACGAAATGAGTCATTACAATCTATACACACACGCCATCTATCTCCATTAATCTGACTATTAAATATTAATATTATACCAATATATGATTTTCTGAAATATGAAACATGTCCGCGGGGGTACTAGTACTACGTAATTTATACTACTTTATTCACAAAACAATCCAAACAAAAACTAAGACTTATATAGGATGACTTTGAAAGGATGTATTTTGCAAAACAAATGCCTTCTCCATATAAACTGTCACGTTACACCCGCTCCATATTATATTTATGTATTTTATTTTATTTGTCTTCATATCATTTCATACATTTTTTTAAAATGACCACCAAATGTATCATAATACACCATTTTCAGGGAAAATTCCAGGTAGTAAAAACATGGTTAAATTGGTTAATATTTGTATGTAATACTCCAGAATTTTGACAGCTAGAAATTTCCCTTCTGTGAACGTTCCAAATTTTTCATTTAGTTTTCATGAAATCTTAGGCTTTGGTTATCAAATCAGATTCCTAACATTTTAAATTAAAATTTTAATTATATAAACTATGTATTAGGTAATATTGTAAATTAAAACATATTCTTTAGGTATTTTCACATTTTTAGACACTTAAAACACTAAATCATAGCGTCTCCTCTGACCGCTAGGTAGCTTTAAAAGTTCCCATACTAACCAAAAAAATACTGGCACTCTATAAATTAAAACTAAAAATGAATTTTAATCGTAGAGCCCTAAAATCGTCTTTAAATATCTCGGACCGGCGATTTTTCGTCAGTCTCGAGGAAGCTTAAGAAAGAAGAAGAAGTCTAGCTACAGTGGCAGTGATCGACTGGTTCTCATCCTTGAAACCTTGAACCTGCTACGTCGAGAACCAGGCCCGATCCTGTCACACTTCCTTGAAGACTCCGGATTCTGGAGTTGCGGCCTCCGGGATTTGCCTAGACTCCACTTCGCTCGGGCGTCTGCTCTGAGGGTTGGAGAACCTCCTTGTGCTGCAGGACCTCGCCTCGGGCTTCGAGCCTTGAGTGACGAGGCCATCTGACTTCTCGTCTCAGGCATTGGCCTGAGAGACGGGAATTCACCTCTTCGTGAACGGCTGCCTCTACAGCCGTGCCGCTCGCTGTCTGCGTGCTGCCGTCGTGCCGCCGCCTTCCCCTTGCTGCCGTCATCGTGCCGCAAGCCACTGCTTCACGGACCTCACCTCAGGCCTAGAGCCTTGAGAGTCGAGGCCATCTGAGTCCTCGTCTCAGGCATCAGCCTGAGAGACGAGGCCTCGCCTCATCGTGTGCGGCTGCTACAGTCGTGCGTGCTTGCTGCTGCTGCCATCGTGCCGCCGCCTTCCTGCTTGCCTGCCTACATCTGCTGTCGTCGCCTGTCTACGTACCAGTCTGCGTGCCAGTCGACGTGCCAGTCCTCGAGTCTGTCCCTCGTCAGTCCCTCCATTCTTCCCATACTATACGGTCAGAGTTTTAGTTTATAATAGGCATCTCCATTGTAGGCAGGGCCAACATTTATTAGGTAGGTCTCTTATATAGTTACTGTACTCAAAACCAACTTTACTTGTAAATATATAGTCTTATTTTAAATAAACTCGTATTAACCAACTTAATCTTTCATTTTTAAACACTTTTTAAAACCCCCCCGCTACATTGGCGCCCAACGTGGGGCCCGAACCCACGACCCTGAGATTAAGAGTCTCATGCTCTACCGACTGAGTATTATTGAAAAATAACGACCAGCGTCACTTAAATAATATGTTCTTTTCCAAACAATATCTCCTACATTAAATTCTTTAAAAGAACGGCGAAGATTATAATGAGATGAATTTTTTAAATGTGCATCGTATAAAGCTGACTGAACTTTAGAAAATGTATCAGAAAGTAAACCCAAATTTTCAGCATAAATATTCCGAGGTAAAAATGTAATTTCATCATAATTATAATTTGAACAATGGCTATAAAGAGATCCACAAGTTATTAGTTCTCTACCAAATACTAAATATGCGGGGGAAAATTTTGTAACATGATTAACCGTACTATTTATAGCAAATTGGACTTTTGGGATATAAGTATCCCAAGAACGATGATCATCTTGGACTAAAGAACTGATTGCTGTAATTATTGTTTTGTTATATCTTTCCACTGTATTAACTTGTGGACAGTATTTAGGGGTATATAATATATTAGGTATATTATATTTTTTAAAGAATAACTTCATATCTTTGCTAATAAATTGTGAACCATTATCTAATATAATTGTTTGAGGTATTCCATGTACTAAAAATACATTATTTTCCAGATAACTTATAATATTCGGAGTTGTAGCACGTTTTAAAGGAAACAATAAACAATATTTGGAAAAGCAACAAGTTATAACTAAAATGTATTGATTTTGTTTTTTGGTACAAGGAAGGACACCTACAAGATCTATTGAAATACTTTGAAAAGGTCTAGAGCAAATTTTAGGTTTACCCATTAAACCATAAGGAGAATGATTTTGGTGTTTATAAGCCAAACAAGTTTCACAAGTTTTTATAAATTTCGCTATGTCCCTGAACATACTAGGCCAAAAATAATGAAGATATATTTTTTTGTAAGTTTTAAAAATACCAAAGTGAACATCTGAAGAAGAACCATGATGATTTTTTATAATATTAAGTCTAGAATCGGGATGAACAATTTTTTTCCAAATAAAATCATTATTATTAGAGTTTGTTTTCTCTATCTTTATAAACAATTCATTATTATTAATAGAATAGTTAGGAAAATTGTGTGGATTATTATTACACTCAGAAAATAATTTATTATACCAATCAATTGGATTTGAAAGTGGGGAAACGAATAATGAATTAATGTTATTAATTTTTTTACAAGTTCTAGAAAGAATATCGGGTACTATATTATCTTTGCCTTTTTTATGTTTCAATTCAAAATTAAAACATGACAGTCTAACAGTCCATCTAGCCAATCTACCCGTAGGATTCGATAAGTTTATAAACCATTTTAAAGCTGCATGATCTGTGTAAATAATAAATTTTAAGCCGTTGTCCAAATAACAACGCCAATGTTCAATAGCGGTAATAACTGCTAAGGTTTCACGTTCTGTAACTGAATAATTTTGTTCCTGTTTAGAAAGAGAGAGAAAACAAACTCTAATTATTAACCAGGCCGTTTGCTACAAACCTGGTGAGGGGTAAACTCCTTGAAAAACTCCCATCAGGCCGTTCGCTACAAACCTGGTGAGGGGTACACTCCTTGAAAAACTCCCACCAGGCCGTTTGCTACAAACCTGGTGAGGGGTATTATACTTTGCGCCTGGGAACTAAACCCAGGGCGGGGTATTGACTTTGCGCCTGGGGACTAAACCCAGGGCGGGGTGCTATAATTGCAGGAGCGGATACGGTAACTCCTTTATCAAATAAGCCTAGCCGACAACTACTGTGTCAAGAACTTTTCTTGTACCATATCTATCTAAATTATTTATTATCTTTTATATCTTCTTGAAAAATTTTTCCGGAAGCCTAAAAATTTTATGGGGAAATGGGGGTATATGTCACGTTACACCCGCTCCATATTATATTTATGTATTTTATTTTATTTGTCTTCATATCATTTCATACATTTTTTTAAAATGACCACCAAATGTATCATAATACACCATTTTCAGGGAAAATTCCAGGTAGTAAAAACATGGTTAAATTGGTTAATATTTGTATGTAATACTCCAGAATTTTGACAGCTAGAAATTTCCCTTCTGTGAACGTTCCAAATTTTTCATTTAGTTTTCATGAAATCTTAGGCTTTGGTTATCAAATCAGATTCCTAACATTTTAAATTAAAATTTTAATTATATAAACTATGTATTAGGTAATATTGTAAATTAAAACATATTCTTTAGGTATTTTCACATTTTTAGACACTTAAAACACTAAATCATAGCGTCTCCTCTGACCGCTAGGTAGCTTTAAAAGTTCCCATACTAACCAAAAAAATACTGGCACTCTATAAATTAAAACTAAAAATGAATTTTAATCGTAGAGCCCTAAAATCGTCTTTAAATATCTCGGACCGGCGATTTTTCGTCAGTCTCGAGGAAGCTTAAGAAAGAAGAAGAAGTCTAGCTACAGTGGCAGTGATCGACTGGTTCTCATCCTTGAAACCTTGAACCTGCTACGTCGAGAACCAGGCCCGATCCTGTCACACTTCCTTGAAGACTCCGGATTCTGGAGTTGCGGCCTCCGGGATTTGCCTAGACTCCACTTCGCTCGGGCGTCTGCTCTGAGGGTTGGAGAACCTCCTTGTGCTGCAGGACCTCGCCTCGGGCTTCGAGCCTTGAGTGACGAGGCCATCTGACTTCTCGTCTCAGGCATTGGCCTGAGAGACGGGAATTCACCTCTTCGTGAACGGCTGCCTCTACAGCCGTGCCGCTCGCTGTCTGCGTGCTGCCGTCGTGCCGCCGCCTTCCCCTTGCTGCCGTCATCGTGCCGCAAGCCACTGCTTCACGGACCTCACCTCAGGCCTAGAGCCTTGAGAGTCGAGGCCATCTGAGTCCTCGTCTCAGGCATCAGCCTGAGAGACGAGGCCTCGCCTCATCGTGTGCGGCTGCTACAGTCGTGCGTGCTTGCTGCTGCTGCCATCGTGCCGCCGCCTTCCTGCTTGCCTGCCTACATCTGCTGTCGTCGCCTGTCTACGTACCAGTCTGCGTGCCAGTCGACGTGCCAGTCCTCGAGTCTGTCCCTCGTCAGTCCCTCCATTCTTCCCATACTATACGGTCAGAGTTTTAGTTTATAATAGGCATCTCCATTGTAGGCAGGGCCAACATTTATTAGGTAGGTCTCTTATATAGTTACTGTACTCAAAACCAACTTTACTTGTAAATATATAGTCTTATTTTAAATAAACTCGTATTAACCAACTTAATCTTTCATTTTTAAACACTTTTTAAAACCCCCCCGCTACAAAACTAGTAATGTTAAAATAACCAATTTGTATGGCGAGGCCAAATTTTTTTGACGACCACGTAATTTTTACACATGGTTCCATGGGAAAAGTTGTTTGATTTGATCAGCCATATTAGCCTAAAGTACATCCTTTCAAAGTCACCCTATATACCACCCTATATAAAATTTAAAATATGTAGATAGTATACTATCTACATATTATAAATTTTATAATATCTACTACAAACAACTGCTAAATTTAAATATTAATTAATGTTGCAATATTTGGTACACACGAACAGGGTTTATTCTAAATTGATTTGAGTTTGTAACAAAAACTAGTTACGTATGAAACAAAATGTTAAAAGTTAATAAAGTCGTTTATTTATTAATTAATTTATTAAAATTATAGTCGTTTAATAAATTAATCAGAAAACGCATTAAGGCACGCGTGCGATAAATTGCATATAAATAATTTTCGTTGGCAGGTTTTGTATGGAATTATCGTTTTATCGCGAAATATTGGTTTTACTTAAATAAGCCAGCGTTTTTTATTGTACTTTTAATAGGCGTTTATTTACGAAATGAAACAATAAAAAAAAAGGATTTTTATATATAACTAAAAAAACAAATTATTAAACCTAATTTTATTTTTTAATTAGCTGAAATTCACAAATTCGTGTGCATAACTTTAACCGTTTACACAGCGCACGAAACGGTAGCTCTTAAAAGGAAAAAAAAACCCTTTTTGCAATATTTTTCAATGATCCGCTCCTATTGATCGTAGCGTGATGTTATACAGCCTTCCTCAATAAATAAAATTTTCAACACTAAAATATTTTTCCAATTCCAACCGTTAGACAATGCAGAAGAAATAATAAGACAAGTACTAGTAGTTTCTGAGATTAGCGCGTTCAACCAAACAAAGTTTTCAGCTTTAATATATATATATGTATAGATATGTGATTATATTATATAACCGAACTTATTATTTTTTTATATACCTAGTTAGATTTTTTTACATAAATGCCGCTCAACTAGATATATTCACTCGAATAGGTAAATCGGACCAGTGTGTGTATATAAGTACAGGTCAATATATGTATATTCACCGAACATGTATGTATCATCACGGGTGTCTTACGGCGCCCGAGACCGCCTAGACGGCCCCAGGGTACCCAGCGGAGGGGTTTTAATCCCACCTCGTCGTAGCCGATGGTATGCCGACCGAACAAGTAGCTAGCTCGTCGCGATGTTTTGAATAGACTCAATAACCCATCTATAAACAGTTTCACAAGTTGGTATAGTGAAACCGAGATCGACAGCTTAACGTGCTCTCCGAGGCACTATAGTGATGTTGTCAAACAAATGTACATATTTTTTTTTAATTAAAAACATATTGGTACACGCCGGGATTCGAACCAGGGACCTAAGTGTTTTTAAGTCCAAGGTCTAACCAACTCGGCCACCACTTATATTCACCGAACATAATAAAGATAAATTCACCAATTAAAATTCATTGGCAAGAGACTGTTAAGTAAGTAGGTAAACCAAAATTTCACCATATCTACATGAGTTTGACAAGGGTAGGAGAAACAAAAGCAAGTTGCCGAACTTGGATATTGCTGTCATTGTTTTGTGACGTCAGAGCACAACCCTTTGTAAGGGAAAACATATTTGTGGTTATCGAGAACACGAGGTCGACCTAAACGTCTTCTAACTCTAATGTGTTAAAACCCTCACACTCTACTCTTAAGAGCACGAGCAAATACATTCGCAAACAATAAAGTTTTGAAACGACGGTTTTCAGTGTTTCTAAAACTTATGTAAACCGAAAAGTATGTTTTCCAAAAAAGGAACACTGTTCGCAGAATGATTAATAATATAATAATTATAATAATATGTAGCACAATTTACACATATTGGTCACAAACTAAGCTCTAGGCTTGTACGATTAACAAAAAAAATAAAAAATAAGGAACACTGTTCGCAGTATGATTAATAATATAATAATAATATGTAGCACAATTTACACATATTGGTCACAAACTAAGCTCTAGGCTTGTACGATTAGTTGGTTTTAATTTAAATTTGGAATGGATTTCCATTTTTAGCACAGACTTAGGGGCCGAGCACGCGCGACATTCGGTTCGATACATATCAATCGATAAGACATATATCTACAAAGTATATATATATATATATATATATATATATATATACTTTGTAGATATATGTCTGTATAGATATGTGATTATATTATATAACCGAACCTATTATTTTTTTATATAGTTAGATTTTTTTACATAAATGCCGCTCAACTAGATATATTCACTCGAATAGGTAAATCGGACCAGTGTGTGTGGTTGAGATACTCATGTGGTAGACAGACAGACATTTTTTTTTAATTATTTTAAGGTAAGAGTTGAGGAGTATGCCTGTTTGTCTGATGAAATAATAAAACGTAAAGGCAAAAAAAAGTACAGGTCAATATATGTATATTCACCGAACATGTATGTATCATCACGGGTGCCTTACGGCGCCCGAGACCGCCTAGACGGCCCCAGGGTTCCCAGCGGAGGGGTTTTAATTCCACCTCGTCGTAGCCGATGGTATGAGTCTACACCGAACAAGTGGCTAGCTCGTCGCGATGTTTTGAATAGACTCAATAACCCATCTATAAACAGTTTCACAAGTTGGTATAGTAAAACCGGGACCGACAGCTTAACGTGCTCTCCGAGGCACTATAGTGGTGTTGTCAAAAACAAAATTAAAAATAAAAATACTTACCTATAAATTAAAATAGCATTCCAAATCACTTTCTGTTAGTGGCATGGTACCCAATACGCTGGCAGCATTTCCTCTTTGAATTATTATACTCAGTTTTTGTATAAATTAGCTGCCAGCTTTATTGTTCCCCAAAACATCGACGAGCCTAGGGGCAATTTCCTTATAAAAGGCTTTTGCCTCAGACCCCCACGGACCCATCGTCTCTACAGCAAACGCCGAAAATATATAATGTTTAATAATTGATTGATATTTTCGACGCTTGCTTAGTTGCGCCTGTTCCGCCGCAACCCCTGCTTTCATTGAGGTACCTTGGAGATGGGAGGGAGCCAATGTATCACAACAAGTAAAATCCCATACAAGAGACTGTCCCAAACTCCAAGGTACCAAAGTCATCCCGTCTGGTCGCTTGCCATCGTCTCGACTTAAGCCGTCGGGTTCCAAAATAGACGGAATCGAGCCCATGGTAAGCGTCATTACAGGCACTGTGACGGAAAAATCGGCCAGCACTTCTAGAACACGAGAGTCCATGGTGACCCAACTCGCCGACATCTTTACCACACAGACAGCGATGAGGTTCGCACACCTTTAATCCCAAGCGTAGGCAAACGGATGTTCTTAGTGTACTGTTATCCAATAACGTATCCAAATTTTTTGAAGGAAGCGCATTAAGCCATTGACTGGCCTCATACTCTGACACCGCAAGAATACGTCCGCGGTCATCAATTGTTGGGGATGAATCCACCAATTGTTGATGAATACGCTTAACCATTGGTAAATCCCACGACCTCTGTATTGTTGGAGTATTAGGAAAATCCTACTCCGGACATACCACTTTCCAAGCTTCTTTGGCCTCTGCCAAGCACACTCGACGGCCCCAATGGACGGGCTAAGTATTCTACCAATAAGGTCTTGAGTTCTATGGACAGAGGACAAGTATGCGGGTAGGGCTACGTCAGATAATTTTCTAATACCTAAGCCGCCAAATTTTATTGGTAAAGTAGCCTGAATAAATGCCTGTGAATTTATTTTGGAATTTATTTTTTTGTCTGATTGTAGACAAAAGTCGATATATATACAATTTTTATCACGTTTCTTTTAGGCGCTGACAAGAAAACAGAACCAAAATTGTGTTATTCTCGTTAGAGAAACTGTTTTAAGTGACTATAGATGTGCGTGTTATATAAAATAGGAATATAAAAGTGCTGAAACAACTGGTACTTCAAAACAATGATTTTGCAAAAATATCTGGATGCCCAAACTAAGAAGTAGTTTATGAAAATAAGATTATTAGAAAATAAGTAATTATTTTTCTAGAGTTATGCTATTTAGAAAATAATAATTTAATTCTTGTTTTATTTTATTATTATCGTGTATTTTTATAATATAATTTTATGTATTTATTATTATGAAGTCGCAATAGGTCAGTCTTATTATTTTAAAACGAATAAATCCTAGAGGGGAAGATCACTACTAGAGTGAAAACCTCTGGACTTCGGGAGTTACCGAGGATTTTCAAGTTTAGATAGGTCTTGAATGCGGAATGTATTGTGTAATGTAATGTGATTATTCAGCAAGCGTTAGAATTCAGGCTGATAATTAAAATAAATTATTCACACGTCGCGACGCGTCGCCGTATTGCATAAAATTCAAACCATCCATAAAAATAAATGATTTATATCCTTGAAGTATAATAAAATATTATATAGAAGTGCCTTAAAGCCCAAATCATCTTACCAGTCATAAGAATAAATATGCAATACAAACCAAAATAAAAAGTGACACAAATGCTATCATAACCAATCAATGCTCAAGAAAATATGTCTGACAATTCGTTTAAATAGCGTTTTTAGGTCTTAGACCACTTCCGTATCTATACGTACTTTCCTTTTCGTTTTTTAAATTCTATTCAATGCCTTAATTAATAAATAAAAAACTCACCAAAAAATTAAATATTTTTTTAGGCCAAGGTAACAAGTTTTCTTCAGCTTTTATTTTGTTAAATATAAGTAAGTATTTTTAAGTCTTTATTAAATTAAAATATATATTTCTGTAACGATTATTAATAATAATATAAAATAAACGCATCGTATAAGGTAACAATTATTTATTTATTGCATGTTTTTTTTTGAAATTGTCAACGAAAACATACTTGTTTTACCTAGTAGGAGAACAAGGTCGAGAAATTTATCGATGTCGGTTTGCGTGCTCACCAATTCGATATATTTTTCGACAGGAGACGGTATAATTCGAGTCGGTATATATCTTATCGTTGTCCGCGTGCTAAGCCCCTTAGTATCTTGCTTGATTTTTAGACCGCCGCCTAGTGGGTCCAGCGTTATCGTTGGCGGAGGTTGCGGGTGGGGTTGCTTTATACAGAATGACTTTGAAAATATGTACTTTGGGCTAATATGAGGTTCTGCTGATCAAATTGAACAACTTTTCCCATTGAACCATGTGTCGCAAATTAAAATAAACTTTTGGCTTCCCCATATGCATCCATTCAAATTCACTCTGTATAACACGATATATTTTTAACTTTTCCTAACATACTCCTAAAACACTAAGGACTGATTTTTCAATCCTCTGATAAAGTTATCCAACAAATAACTTGTATGGAGAAAGAATAAATTTGACAGTTCTTCATACAAGTTAACTGTCGAATAACTTTATCTGACAATTAAAACATCAGCCCTAAGACTTTATATCTGATTATATATATGAAAATGTAATATAGCATATTTTACCTTCTTTCATGACAGCGTGTCCCGTTAACAATCTTACAGTCTTACAGTATTGTTTATAAGAAATCTCTCGCGCCGCTACAACAACCGTGAGAAGAACCAAAAAACAATCTTTTATATTTCTTAATTCTATTTAAATTAGCTGTAGAACAAAAGTCAGAGTTAAAGGATAATTGGAATTATAGGGAAATAGCCTTTATGATGAAGTGAAAATTATGGGAACGTGGGAATTGTAAAAAGTTGTTATGTAAAATATAGGAAAATGCTTTTAAATAAACCGAAAATTCTGGCTAAGCGAGAAATATAAAAATAGTTATGTAAAAGTGGGAAATATGGGGAAATGCTTTTAGAGAATAGGAAGTGCTTTTAGAGAGGAGATTATAGGAAAGTAGTTATTCGAGAAAGTAGGAATTATGGGAAAATTAGTATTAAAAAAAAGTGGGAATTATGGGAACCCTCTTTCCCATATGTATATTGTAAAAAGTAGTCATTGCGTAAAAGGGGAAAATGTTTATTAGAGAGAGTAAGCATTATAAGAAAGTGGGAATTGTGGAAATATGGAAATTATAAAAAGTAGTCATTTTGTAAAAATGGTAAATATAGGATATCAATTTTTTGGAATAACTCCAAAAAGACATCATTTGCGTGTTTTTTTCCACTTTCCCATAATAACCACATTCTCTAATTACAACTTTTCCAAAATTATCAAACAAACTTTAAGCAAGAATCTATCTCACCACCTAAGGCCGATCGTAATATTTCACCAAATATCAAATAAATAAAGAATGAGACAGATTTTCCTTGAGTAAAAAGTGCGGTTGGGGATACGATTTAGAATACAGGGGTTATTTTTTATAGCACGACTTTTAAGTCTTGTCTTGAGGACCCGTGCTAGCAAAAAGTCACGCCACACCGTTTTGACGTTAGTTCCTGACTCCATGTCTTGTCTTGGATTGGCCTTGCTCAGACTGCAGATCTATCAGCTATTTACTATATTATTATCTAGCAACTAGTTGTACTCCGCGGTATCACCCGCAGTTAAAAATGGGATCGAAAATAAAATAGGTATCGCCTATGTTACTCGCTAATAATGTAGCATTATATAGGTGAAATAATGTTTAAAATCGATTCAGTTATAATTCTTTAGCCAATCAATGTTCAGATTTTTTGATATTACTACTGCAGCATATGTACAGAAAATCCAACCAAGAAGAGTGCGCGGCGCATTCTTAGTCTTTGTGTAGACAATAACGTTTTCAGGTTCAGATATGTTGATCGAACGTGATCTGAACATGAACCTTTGTCTATTGATAACTCTTGTTTCAACACTGTGTTTAGATTTTCTGAAACTAGGTATGAGATAAAACGTCTGTAGTATCATTTAATAGTATATTGTTATAGAGTTTTAAGTATTAAGAACACAGACAAAATTTGTCTCTATACAAATCGTACTTTAGTTTTTATTTATTATATATCTTTATTATGAATTACTAGAATATTATATAAAGGATCCCCATCGAAACTAAGGTAAATAGTGAGGTTCTTCCATATCGCTGCTAATTGGAAGGGTCCCAAAAGACTGGCTGTGATGCCTCGTTGTATTACGATGCTAATACGTTGTCTGAGGAGCGAGCCAGCCCTTTGGTCACCGGAGATGTCCACCAAACACTTCGATATATACTTAAATATTGTTTGTGCACCTGGACCCCACGGCCACATAGTCTCTATTCCAAACAGCACAAATATGTAATATCTATCAAGGACTGCATATTTGCACCGTTTTAGGCTTTCCAGTGCAGAAGCGCAAAGGTAACAGCACA
This sequence comes from Monopis laevigella, assembly GCA_947458855.1. NCBI lineage: Eukaryota > Metazoa > Arthropoda > Insecta > Lepidoptera > Tineidae > Monopis > Monopis laevigella. The sequence goes on from OX381588.1 coordinate 9,995,801, forward strand.
TGTAGTGTCCCATCCTATGTACCGTTCACCCGTCCAGGGGACTAATGTCATATCATCGAATCTTTTGCCATCGTCCCTAGCTAAACCAAACTCTGGCAAGAACCCGACGTATTATTTGATTTGAATTGAAAACGTGCTCAGGCGAAGAGATATTGCCAAACGAAGATAATTGTTGCCAGTAAAGTACCAATCTGTAATGAAGGTAAGGTCTGCAACCAAAGCTCTCTAATGAGAGCTTTTAGCTGTCGCCCAATGGGGAGACAGCTAAAAGACGAGCACGGCCTGCGGGTATAGTGGCCGACATTAGTGCTAGTTTTATTTGAAAAGTTTACAGAATGTATAATATAAATTATAAAATTAGCATCGGATATATACTCACTATATAAATATTATCTGAAACAAAATAAAGTGTGTTAGATGTGTTTCTTATTAGGTAAAATATATAAATTGAAGCTATAAAATTTTATTGCCAAATATTTCGCCTCTCTTTGACGCCGCTCCAAAGATATTTATATATTTTACCTAATAAGAAACACTATATAAATATACACTTTCACGTCTTTTTATTATAAAAAAAACGACTTAGGGATGTGTATTTTACTTATTCGTATAGATCTTTCTTTTTATTACAAAAAAAGGCGTAGAGTTTTTACAGATATTTATGAATAGCCAAAAAACAGTTTGACAATATTCTAAAAAAATCTTAGAGTGCATTTGGTTAGGCTTCTATCCATTGGTTAGGTCCCCCCTACCCCTACAAAAAATCCTCTACCGATTGTCACGTCGATCGAACGAAAGTGAAAATAAAATGTATGTGATTTGACGTTAATCGCCGATCGAGTTCTACTCATAGACAATATTTATCCATCGACGCGTCGATCGGTTTGTGGATGTGGCTTCCCGGAAAGGCCCAAGGCCAGTACTAAGTCAGTGTCAGGGTAAGTATATAATAATTATCTCAAATTATTTAGAGGTAAAAACCTGAGGCCTAATCTTTAAATATAAAAAAAAATACTGTGTAAATTGTATATAAAAATAAAAATCACAGTTATAAATAATAGCTACAAAGATAATATTTTTTCTAGTTCTTACTTATTTGTTGCCAAACAATATTAAAAGAAAAAATGCCATTCAAGTTGTTACTTGTAAATAATAAATCAATGTAAGAATTCTTTATAAGAGAATATCTTGTGTTCAGACTGAAAGCATCACTCCGATGTGTTGAGAGTTCAAGAAGACAACCGGAAAATTAGAAAATAAACAACGATTTCCAGATCGAAAAGTACTCCCTTGTCTGCAATACTTTATATACAATTCTTTTTTGAAACAAAATCTTTTATCTCCAGCTCTAAATGAAAAATCTGTGAATGACACCCTTTCACAAACGATCACCAGCATTCGAGATTCCATTTTTTTTGTTCTATTCAAAATGTTTAGAAATAAAGTTACTAATTGTCTTACCTTTCCTTTAATGATGCTTCGGGGTGTTTTTAGTGGCATTAAGGTGTAAAAAGGGCTTTATTCAATTAAAATGGTCGAAACCCGGGGCATTCCCCGCGGTGTCCCTTAGGCTTAGGAGACAAATTTCGTTGGAAACAAATGCGATTCAAATTCAGACAAATAGTCCCGCCGCGGAAGAAGCCGTTTACCGGGAAATTTGTCCATCAGTCTTGGGCTGAGGGAAATTTGTTATTCCTTTTTCCCGGATACTCGCTAGCCTCTATTAGGAAAGCACAGAATAAACGGGAGATGAATGGATGGATATTAATAATATTAATCAGCTTCTGGCTTCAACCTCTTGGCATTTTGATTTAGTTTCATTGTTCGATGCTTCAAATATAAATTGTACGTTAATATTTTATACCTATATTGTTGCGAATAAATTAATTTTGCTCTAATTATGTACTTACCGGTTTTTATAATTAGAATTTTAATTTAAAAAAACAAAATCATAAGTGGGAATCGAACCCTTGCGACCTCCAGATATAACGCCACGCAACGACTTGATAACGGAGGCAATCAAGTACACCTTTTTTTATAGGAGTTTGGGATATATGCAGACCTACAAAGTCCATGATATTCGATCGATAAATATTCACAACATAATATATCTCTGCCACTATGCCGGCTAAATTATGCAGTTACGAAATTAGCGGCGACAAAGATGAAATTATATTACGAGTCTAATTCAATGGCCTCGCTGCTTTATCTTCAAATCAACTGTCTGTTTCTAACCCGCATCTCGAAAGGACACTACCACCTCGACGAATCGAAAGATTATACATAGAAAAAAATATATACGTAGGGGCCGAGTTGGTTAGACCTTAGATTTAAAAAAAAAACTTAAATCCTTGGTTTAAACCGCGGTGTGTACCAACGAGTCTTTAATCCATAAAACAATAATAAAAATCTTTATTGCATCAAAAAAAATATGTTTCACAATACTTTTAGGTTGTCCTGATACCCGTACTAGGATAACCTGTATGACAGGTATCAGTTTCCTTCCAGGTGACACTAATAAAAAATAATTAAGAATTAAGAAAAAAACATTATAATAACTGACTCTGATTGTCCTCTCTAGATGTCAGTGACACAATAACAATTTGAATATAAACTAAATTACATTAAAAGAGAGGGTGTGTATATGTACATTTGTTTCACAACGCTACTATATTACCTCAGGGAGCACGGTTAAGTTGTTGGTCCTAGTTTCCTATACCAACTTATGAATCTGTCTATAGATGGGTTATTGAGTCTATCCAAACATCGCGACAAGCTACCCACTTGTTCGATGTAGCTCATACCATCGGCTACGAGGAGGTGGATTTAAAAACCCCTCCGCAGGGTACACTGAGGCCGTCTAGGTGATCTCGGGCGCCGTAAGACTCCCGTGATGATATTTATATATCATTAAAAAAAAAACGAAAACAATAATGGTGATACCTAGGTATATAAAATGTTATAAATATTTAGCAATACCTACATTATAGTGCCTCAATTTCGGTCTTAATAGTTGGTGCCCGGAATTCGATAAAGGCTTCGTTAATAATGTCTTTGAGAATATTAAAAAAACCTCGTACTTTACCAGAGGCAGCCACTTATGTCCTCAGTGAGCTTAAATTGGAAAGTCCATTGAAAGGACCCCACGATGAAGCGGAAAATGAGCTGCTTCAAAATCGGTCTCTTCATATAAAACGGCGGGAAAAGGCCGAGAAGATGTTATGCCCGTGATTCTTCTACGACATATATATATATTTATTTTTAATAAAGATAATATAATGAAAGCATAAACAGCACATATATCATACGCATATCATCACGGGAGCCTTAAGGCGCCCGAGACCGCCTAGACGGCCCCAGGGTACCCAGCGGAGGGGATTTTAATCCCACCTCGTCGTAGCCGATGATATGAGTCTACACCGAACAAGTGGCTAGCTCGTCGCGATGTTTTGAATAGACTCAATAACCCACCTATAAACAGTTTCACAGGCTGGTATAGTGAAACCGGGACCGACAGCTTAACGTGCTCTCCGAGGCACTGTATTGTATGTTACGACGAGGTGAGATTGAAAACCCCACCGTTGGGTACCCTCGGGTAGTCTCTATCACCGTAAGGCACTCGCTAGTGATGGTACATATACCATAACAAAAATCAAAATAAAATGCAATGTACAATGTAATGAGACAATGTTCTTAGCTATGGATTCTCCGTACGGGTACCTGGTCCATGGTGTCCGCGTGATTGGAAGGCAGAGGGATTTACTGCAGCGTTCCCGGATTTGAGACCGCGATTTAGGTATAAAGTATATAAAATACATGTATAAAATAAGATAAGTTAGCTTTCCTTGTATAGGAAAGCTATAACTTATCTTATTTTGGCTAAAGCTATAAGCTATAACTTATCTTACTTGGGATTATATATTTTTTACACAGATCCTTGTTCACCTGAGGTATTAAATCTTTTTTGTATAAATAGGTAAATTGGACCAACAGTTCTTGACATGTTTGTAGAAAAAACAAACAATCAGATTGATACCTAAGTCTTATAATAAGGTTTTGTTTTTCAGAACCAAAAAGAGAGGCATGCTCTTGAAATGATATACTCCATTCACATATTCAACACACTAATTTATACTTCCATATTATATATCACATAAACACAATCACATATACGAACTTATAATACCTACTTAGATTCATACACAGAAATAGGTAGGTACACACACACGAATAGGTACACGCACAAGAATAGCCAATAACCAATGGATGACATTTAGGAGGTATCCTACTTGTCCTCGAATCCTAGAAACGATAAACCCATTGGCCCGAAGACACTAGCGGAAAAGCTCGCTGGACGGCATACTTAACCTCTGAAAAATATATTGCTCACCTATAGGATCACCTGTGCTGCCGGATGGTCATACCTAGTCATCACAAAAAAAAAAGTTTAAACAAACTTTGAAATTAGAGGGTATGTAACTAATGAGACAATGTTCTTAGCTATGGATTCTGCGTACGGGCACCTGGTCCATGGTGTCCGCGTGATTGGAAGGGAGAGGGATGAACTGCAGCGTTCCCGGATTTGAGACCGCGATTTAGGTATAAAGTATATAAAATACATGTATAAAATAAGATAAGTTAGCTTTATATATTATATATATAAATAATTTACTAAAGGAACTTTGTAATACCAACATAATACAGTTAAACTAGTTACTGTACCATTTATGTATTACTTTTTCTAGTTACGAAAGAGAGGGGTCGCCTAACTCAAGTATCCTTATAGTTAATAGGTGACCTCTACCTTTTATTATTTTTACGTAATTTTTTATTCTGTTAAAGAAAATAAATATTTTCATTTCATTTTACTCCACTATCTATCAGATTTAGGTCTGTAGTCTTCTTTATGATCTTAAATTGGTTAACGTCTAAGAAATTGTTGATCTAGTTAGCGAAGTGGTTAGCATTTTAAGAACAACCCTCGAAAAGTGGGACCTAATAGGATTTTAATGGAATAAAAAGTAGGCGTTTTGCTTCGTAAGTGATTATATAACTACGTCTGACTGCTGGAACTATAATTTTACTTAGTTTAATAAATATTTATTGATAAAATTTAATTTATTTTTGTCAGTTTCGTCTGTGTTTTGGATTATTTTCTATTGTTAACTTATAATACTAGTTAAGGTTTTTCTAAGAATAAACTACTTCTAAACAATTTGATAATATATATTATGAAAAAAATATTTAAATGTTTAATAGATTTATTTTAAGTATGTTTTCTTTGTATGGTTTTGAATTTGTGGTTTTATTTATTTATATTCAATATAGACTCTTTTTTACCTTCATATTTAAACTCATAAGATTTTGTTACACTTACCTTTTTGGTAACTATACCAAAATTTAAAGTAAATCAGACCAGTATTTCTCTTTTTTTTTTTGAGTACGGCATGTATCTTTGTTTCTACTTGATAGTAAACAGACCACTATCCCACCTAAACGATTTGGTTACGAAATAGACGGCGACAAAAGCGAATCTGTATTACGAGTTTACTTTATAATGAGGAGTTTTCTTTTTCACGGTTCCAAAATATTTCACTAGATGGCAGCAAGAGAGATATCCACAAAAACTGTCACAAAGGCTGTTTATATATAGACTACTCAAATATAGACTAAAAAATCTCTATGACTTAAAACTAAATTTTTGTATTGCAAGCCGTGATATATTTTTTACCATCTTTTGTCACTTTTGTATGTATCTACTTCTCTATAACCTTTAGTAGATACCCTGTCAAGAGAAACTTCGTAAAAAAGACCAAGATACCTTAGAAATTCAAATTTAATTATTGATATGATGATATTTAAAAGAAAAATATTACTTAAGTTGGTGCTGTAAGGCAAAGTGCTCAGGATATTAGTGTATATAATAATCAAAGTTAAGTAAATATTAGTAGTAGTAAGTAAAGTTATTTATTTTCTTATTTACCCTAAATTTTGGGTGAATTTTATATATTACCACTATCTATTTTGATAGTTTTTGTACATAGCGACTAAACACCATCTGTTGCGTTAAATAATAACTACTGGAAAACTCCTCATAGCCTCGCTCTGGTTTATCGTTCAATTAATTGCCCGTTTCGTAATCGAACTTTATTATCGATACTCGTAAAAAAAAAGTTGCATTTTTTTTTACGAGTATTGATAATTGCGTATCCTTTACGAAGTGAGGTATTTTTAGACTTAATTTGGAGAATTTTTGATATAACTGTTGTGTGTAGAAACGTAAAAAAATCAAACAGAAATTAATCGTAAAAATAGCTCTAAATAGATAATCATATTAATCATTTATTCGGGAAAAAATAGTAGTATAAAAAAATAATCTAATAACTTAAATATATATAATAAAAGGATAGGAAGTAAAATAAGACTTTAAATAATATGGTCCCTATCAGCTAGCACCTGACCTGCTGCTAGGGACCCCTAGCAGCAGGTCCCTAGGTGTAAGCTGCATGACATGTGCCCACTACGGCGGCGTTAAAAAAATATTTACCCGGGTTTTATGACATTACTATAAATGTTTAACTTTTTTTTTATAGAATTATGATGTTTTATATAAGTGTATACAATTTGATAAATAGAAAAGAGAAAATTTTGAATCATATTTTTCAAATATTTGAATATACGTGGTGGCCGAGTTGGTTAGACCTTGGACTTAAAAACGCTTAGGTCCCTGGTTCGAATCCCGGTGTGTACCAATGAGTTTTTAATTTAAAAAATTATGTACATTTGTTTGACAACACCACTATAGTGCCTCGGAGAGCACGTTAAGCTGTCGGTCCCGGTTTCACTATACCAACTTGTGAAACTGTTTATAGATGGGTCATTGAGTGTATTCAAAACATCGCGACGAGCTAGCCACTTGTTCGGTGTAGACTCATACCATCGGCAACGACGAGGTGGGATTAAAACCCCTCCGCTGGGTACCCTGGGGCCGTCTAGGCGGTCTCGGGCGTCGTAAGGCACCCGTGAAGATATATATATATATATATATATATATTTTTTTTTCAAAATATTTATGTAGTTTTTCTCAAATTAAAATTGAAAGGCATTGTAACGACATTTAGTTTGCGTGCGAATTTTGATACGCTTCTTACTCACATCAGAAATCGTACTTATACGCTTAAATAAAATATAGAGAAGTAGATGCAAAATCATAATTTCACTGTCGAGCTACCTCGTCTAAAGAAAAAGTCGAAGACAATTTTAATGTCCATAAAATAGTGAGACTCTTTTAATACAAAAGTGATTTCAGAAATTATTATTCTCATTCCGAAATAGAGAACTTTTAACAAGAAAACTTTGAAGTGTTCGCCGGAAACAATGTTCTACGGAAGTTATTAAAGCAGAGAATAAATCCTGATCTTTCAATTCAATCGATTTAATGACAAATGTAACCGAGTTAAATTGGATATTGATTTTTTTAATCGAGGAGGCCTTATGACTTTTCTGGGTAGGTATTAGGTTACTATCATACTTGTAATGTCTAGATTTCAAATAATAATGAAAAGGCGTGGATATGGTTGGTGAGGTTAATTTATATATGTGGTGGCCGAGTTGGTTAGACCTTGGACTTAAAAACACTTAGGTCCCTGGTTAAATCCCGTGTACCAATGAGTTTTAGAATTTAAAAGATTTATGTACATTGGTGTGACAACACCACTATAGTGCCTCGAAGAGCACGTTAAGCTGTCGGTCCGATTTCACTATACCAACTTGTGAAATTGTTTATAGATGGGTTATTAAGTGTATTCAAAACATCGCGACGAACTAGCCACTTGTTCGGTGTAGACTCATACCATCGGCTACGACAAGGTGGGATTAAAACCCCTCCGCTGAGTACCCTGGGGCCGTCTAGGCGGTCTCAGGCGCCGTAAGGCACCCGAATGATATGTATATATGGTTTGTGAGGTTGGTCGCTTCGGTTGCACCCTTGTATTGATGATAATTGGATGGTTAATGGAATTAGCTAACCACCTAGTCTTACACTAGTTGGTTATGGAGCGTGCGTTTTCGGTTAGTTTTTTTTTCATATAATAACACATTTTACTATTCCACTTTAATAGGTTAATTTCTATATCAAGCTAATGAAAAATATCTATAATGATTATATATATAGCAGCCTAAAAAAACGCACTCTATACCTTATTGTTAAAACTTTACTTTTTGACTATTCATAAATATCTGTAATAATGCATGAAATAAATATTTTGATTTGATAATATTATATACTTACCTAGTTATTTGTTAATTCACATACAATTTGGGCGCACTTGGGTCGGATTAGGCTTCTTCCGTAGACAAGTAGTTGCGCCTTTGGCGTTGTATCCAGAGGTTTATGGTTCCATTCGCACCGATGGTAAAAAAAAAAATTTACTTACGTTTATCTGTATTTGTCATGGTCTGGGTGTTTAAAAAATATATCATAATTATCATATATAGGTATCATAATATTAATCAACTGTCTGTTTCGTAACCGCACTCTGAAACGAAATATATATAATCTACTGATAACCGGTGAACCTACAGACTTAATTAAAAACATGAACAGGTCACTTGACGGTTTTTGCAACTGTATGGCGAGTCCGGTCGCTCGGCCTAAAGTAAACCCGGTATGTCAGTATAAATAATTTTTAATTTGAATAAGCAATGATAGTTTTTGAATTTGTAAAAAAGTATGAATAATAAATAATAATTAAAATAAATAAATTCATTATTACTAATGATATGAAAGCTATGCCGTGGGCTCCATCCAGTACCACTCAATAATTTTACTAAATAGCTGAAACGGGACTTAAAAAATAAAAGTCAATCTATTAATTCTATCGCTATAATGTAATGTTCGTTTGTTTTAGGTGGGAGAAAGGCCTCTATAACTCTGCTAGGCCGTCCGACTGTATAGGCGGCGGTAACGAGTCCGTCGTTACCGCCGCCTATACAGATTCGAAAACCGTCAAGTGACCTAACCCGGCTAAAACCGTTTTCGTTAGTCTGTGGGTTTACCGGTTTTCCGGATTTCTTGCCGAGAAGGTAATCTTATTTCATGGTACGGTTATAAAACAGGCCATTGATTTGACAATAAAACAGTGAAGATATTAAAATATATTTGTCGCCCAAATATGTAAAATGTAATCTGGTTATTTAATTCCACCGACCTACCCCGGAAAAGACCGTTTTAGCGGTCAATATTAAACAACAATGTATTGATCGACCCATTCATGGACTTTGAAGGTCTGCTTAACATCAGGTAGAAATAAGGTCACATTCAGTGCTCTATTAAAACAAAATAAATAATAATGTATGTATCGATGCTTAATTCAAATGTCTTGTTTGTCCGATAAATGTATAGGTTAATTAATACCCATATATTTACTATCGAATCTGTATGCGGCTAAAGCGAGCAAGTTTCTCAATTCTGAACTTGCGTACTTTAGTTTGTAAACAGTAAATTCGCTCATCATCTAAGTGCTTGTAGCACAGAATAGTACTATTTCATTGCTACATGCAATATTCTATAATTACAGATAATATAAAGGTATACCTATATGAAATTATTTAACCTATATACTTGAAAAGGTATATTAAGTAACTTTTTTGTGTAGAGATAAAGTTATTCAACAGATAAATTGTATGGAGAATGAATAAATTTTCATACACGTTAACTATCGAATAACTTTATCTGACGATTAAAAATTCAGCCCTTATATATCAAATGCAATATCTGTATAGGTCTATCCGTTTGTATACTTAAACTAGTTTTTTTATTCTTTATTTAAATTATATTATCATTATATAGAATAGAATGGAATGGAATGGAATGGAATGGGATGGGATGGGATGGGATGGGATGGGATGGGATGGGATGGGATGGGATGGGATGGGATGGGATGGGATGGGATGGGATGGGATGGGATGGGATGGGATGGGATGGGATGGGATGGGATGGGATGGGATCGAATGGTATGGAATAGAATAGAATAGATAATGTATTTATTCAATAAAAAAAAACTTACGCCAACTTACAATAATATAATAATACAAATTTGATTACAATGCTAATAAAAACTACATTTTATTGAAATGGTTATCACCCTCAGCTATATGTTCTCTGGTCAGGTGATAGCCATATATAAAATAAATAAATATCATCACATGTGCCTCACGGCGCCCGAGACCGCCTAGACGGCCTCAGGGTACCCAACGGAGGGGTTTTTAATCCCATCTCGTCGTAGCCGATGGTATAAGTCTACACCAAACAAGTAGCTAGCTCGTTGCGATGTTTGGCTAGAATCAATAATCAGTGAACAGAATGAAACAATCAGAATGAACAGTTTCACAAGTTGATGTAGTGAAACTGGGACCGACAACTTAACGTGCTCTCCGAGACACTATAATGGTGATGTCAAACAAATGTACTAACATATTTTTTTAATAACAAAAAAAAAACTATTGGTACACACCGAGGATTGAACCAGGGACCTAAAAAAGGAGTGTTTTTAGTTTTGAATAATAATGGTTATATTTTTGATCAATCCTCAGCATACCATCCCAACAATCGCCGATAATGGATTCATCCTCTGGGAAAAGTATTTAAATTTAATATTTTCATTTTAACAATTAAACATATTATTTTAGTTAATAAGTAGGCATAATAAGTTTTTTAATGGAGTTGTTAGTTTTTTTTAACCTACTCGTTGAATTTAACTACATATTATTATGTAATCTGATGGATTCTTATAAGTGAATTGAATTATATAATAAAAAAAGTTAGAAGTTACCACATTGAAAAAAAAACGTTTAAATGTAATATAAATAATAATATACTAAATTCCGGACGTATTGCTAATACGTTTCAGCCAAAAAAGCAAACATTTTCAAAGGACCATCAAGTTAGAAAATACTAGAAACGGCATCGTAATTATTAATATAGTTTGGTATAGTGAAACTGGGACCAAAAGCTTATCCTGATCTCTAAGGCATTATATTTTGTCCCAAATATAATATTTTACTATAATGTATCAAGGTATCTTTAAAAAGAACCTTTAAGAGGAGTTGTTGATGAGGCTCTTCGATGCTCATGCTGATTAAACTGCAAAGTATTACCTTTTCTACCATAGATTTATGTAAACCTCCCCGCTTTTTCCCTTATTAGGGGGGGGGGATAAGGGAAAAAGCACGTATGAGATTATACTTACAATTTAGGCAGCAAAACGACTTTAGGGCCAAAACTGTTTTTGTCTAATCGTTTTTTTATATAATTATTGTTTTTTTATATATTTATTATCATAAAATTCCACCATTATTTTTCTATATGCCAATTCTGTGTAAAATATAACAAGTAATAGTCTAAAATGAAATTTAAGATAAATAGTAGTTATAGTTGGTTATTTTTTCCTAAAGATGGCGCTTTTGGTAACCTTTATACTTTCTATATCGCACAAACACTAAACTAATACCATTGTATAAATACTTTAAGTGAAACATTAAACTGAGAGTCGAGATAAAATCATACCGGAGTTTTATTTTTGTGGCCCATTCCGGAACCAGTACCCCTCAGGGTGACTCCAGCCAGTGCAAGAGTTCCAAGAAGAAGAAGACGTTCAAACAAAGGTCCATCGAGTCGGACGTTTTGAAGACCAGCACTTGGTCTCAGGGGGAGCTTGGAGCAGCGGATCGCTGTTAGGCTCTCTTTTCCGGATGGGATATCCAGATTTCCAGATTTTACGAACAAACGGGCGGCGACTACAGCAAAGGCGGAACACGACTCGACGGTCGGTTAAGGTGACAGTGCAAGTCAAGATTCAAGTTAAGTAGTGTAAAACTCAAGTGAGTAACTTACAGTTTGACTTTAAAGTGTATATTTCGCTTTCATTGACTCAGACTATTTTGCTTTAATTTTATTTGGACTTAGAATATTTTGCTTTAATTTTATTTGGACTTATAATAATTTTGCTAAAAGTGCTACTACGGGGAACCTATGCCCGATTTCAGTCAGAAATAATAGTTTTAAAACACTTAGAATAATTTTAGTTATTAAAAGGTTTGGACTTAGAACAATTACGCTTACATCGCTACTACTGGGAGCATATAGCCAACACTTTGTACAATTTGGGTTTTTATTTTGGAAATCAGTTTCCTATAAATCATTTTGAACTAAAGACCGCATTTATACTTCATCAAGATGGAAGCTGCTATGAAAGTTCAAAAGGATTTAATAGCCCAAATAACGAAGGCTAGAATAAATTTTAAGAAGTCACCTAAAGACAGGTTGACGCAAATATATATTGAGACACGTTTGGATAGTTTGGAACAGTTGTGGAATCAGTTTTTAGGTTTACATGAGAAAATAATATCTTTATATGAAATAGAGGATACGCTTTACTGCGAAGAGGATTACTGAGAAGGTTGAGTTAAAGGTAGCTCTATCAAAGATACAAGTGACACGAAATGTTGCACCACCCTGTTCTCGTTCTAGTGAAGCTTCTATTAAGTTGCCAACAATTAAGATACCAACATTTTCTGGTAGATATACTGAGTGGTCTTCATTTCGTGATTTATTCACATCACTTGTACATACTAATCCAGGTCTAGATGATGTTCAACGTTTGCATTATTTAAAAACTCAATTATCAGGAGAAGCAGAACAATTAGTTAAACATGTTACTATCACTTCAGATAACTACAGAATATGTTGGGATCTTCTGAACAAAAGATATAATAATAAAAGGTTCTTATCCAATTGTATTCTTAAACGTTTGTTTAGTCAGCGTACTTCAACTGTGGAATCAGCTTGTTCTCTCAAAGAACTTTTAGACACTACAACAGACTGTCTAAATGAGTTGAATAATTTAGGAATTGATACTAGTTCGTGGGATGTAATTATAATTTATGTTGTTGGTATGAAGTTGGACCCTGAATCTAGAAAGCAATGGGAATTACATGTCAGCCAATCTTTAGTAGATTTGCCTGATATTAATAGTTTTAAGGAATTTTTAGAAACCCGATTTCGCGCTCTAGAATTTGCCGAACCCAAAGCTAAACCTAAATCAGTCGGGAATAATATGAAAGTAATGCACGTCACCGCCGGGATGTCATGTCCGGTATGTTCAGAAAGTCATCGAATTTTTACTTGTAAGATATTCTCTAATAATAGCGTTGCACAACGTCGTGATATTGTTAAATCACTTGGACTTTGTTTTAATTGTTTAGGAACCAATCATTTAGTAAACGTGTGTAAGGTTAAGACTAATTGCCGAATATGTAAACGCAAACACCATTCTCTGTTACATCTTACAGGTAATAATATTAATGCTGTTGCCACAATAGGGTCGCAAGAGGTAGTTGTTGCCCCTGTCGTAAATGAAAATACGAATGTCTGTGTTCCATCTACATCTCAAGATAATGAGATATCAACCTTTTTCTTAAAAGGAAACGTAAGAAGTCACGTTTTATTAGCCACAGCTTTGGTTAAAGCTGAATCAAGAAATGGGTATCCAATTAAGCTACGCGCTTTGTTGGATCAGGGTTCACAAGCATCATTCATTACGGAAGCTACAGTCCAAATGTTGAATTTAAGAAGGATAGCCTCGGGTAGTGCTATATCAGGATTAGGAGGCAATTGTAACGGCTTAACTACTAAATACGTGGTTATGGTTATGATTCAGTCGTTACATGATCCTAATTTTACCATGGAGGTAAAGGCTCATGTTCTAGGTACGCTCACATCAGTGCTTCCAGAAAGGGAGTTCACATCGCAATCATTGGAGTGGCCAGAACTTCAAAATTTGGATCTTGCTGATCCAGATTTTAACAAACCAAGTAAGATTGATTTGTTATTGGGAGCCGATGCTTACTGTCAAATCCTAAAGGAAGGATTAATTAAGGATAACCGAAGGTTATTATTGGCCCAAAACACATCTTTAGGATGGGTTTTGTCAGGTCAAGTATCAGAGGGGACATCACGTTGTCATAATGTGGTCGTTAATTTTCATTGTCGAAATATTACTGAAAGTGATATGCTCAAACAATTTTGGGAGCTCGAGTCTGATCTGTTCTTAGACAATAAGGTGAAGATTTTGTCGCCAGAAGAGCAACGTTGTGAAGATCATTTCACAAATACAACACGAAGAGACCCTATGGGAGACAATATAGATTGTTGAGTTGCCTTTCCGAGATGAAGATCCAGGTTGCAAATACGGCAATAGTAGGCACATATCTGTACAAAGATTACACAGTCTCGAGCGTAAATTTAAAAGGGATTCTTCGTTTAGGGATCAATACAACGCAGTCATAGAAGAGTACCTGCAACTTGGTCATATCGAAAGGGTACCTGAAACAGACACAAATAATTATGCTGTTTATCTACCACACCACGCAGTGGTTAGGAATGACAAGATTACTACTAGAACGAGAGTAGTCTTCGATGCTTCTAGCAAAGGCATCAATGGTGTATCTTTAAATGATACTTTATTGGTAGGGCCTACATTACAGGCAGACTTACGCGATACAGTTATTCGCTTGCGCCGGCATCCTATCTGTCTTACAGCAGATATAGTCAAAATGTATCGCCAAGTCAAGGTCGCAGATGACCACAGGGATTTCCAAAGGATTGTCTGGAGAAGTAACGTCCAGTCTAATATTCAAGACTATCGTCTTCTACGTGTCACCTTTGGGACAGCATCCGCTCCGTATTTAGCTGTGAAATCTTTGCAACAGTTAGCAATCGATGAAGGTTTTGATTTTCCAGTAGCAGCTAAAATAGTTTTAAACGATTTCTACATTGATGATCTGATGACAGGAGTCCAATCTGAAGATGAAGCAGTTAAATTGTATCACGATTTATCTGTATTATTGAATCGCGGAGGTTTTCAGCTTCAGAAGTGGAACTCTAACAATAGTGAAGTTCTCAAGTTGTTTGCTCTAGATACAGCAAACAATGTAGAAATTAAATTAGACGTAACCACAAAAATCTTAGGCCTTAACTGGTGTCGATACACCGATAGCTTTAAATACACAGTAACCTTACCTAGTCTAATAGAGCCTATAACCAAACGAAAGGTTATTTCGGATATTTCTCGTTTGTTCGATCCATTAGGGTGGATTGCACCGTGCATCGTAACATCGAAAATATTTATTCAGAGGCTATGGATTAGTGGTATGGATTGGGATGATGAACTACCATCCCATCTTATTAACGAATGGAAAGCATATCGTAATGCGTTGTCAAATTTAGTTGAATTTAATATACCTAGGTGGCTCGGTACTTCAGAAGGTGATATTCATGTGGAACTACACGGATTTAGCGATGCATCGAATGTTGCATATCTCTAACAAACTCTAACAAAGGATAGCCAGATTCGTACCGGTCTAATCGGGGCAAAGACGAAGGTAGCACCGATAAAGCAAATATCTATACCTCGTCTAGAGCTATGTGGGGCTGTGTTACTTACTCGGTTGGTATCTAGCATAGCCAATACACTTAAGCTCCCTTCATCAGATGTGCATGCATGGACAGACTCTACTGTGGTGTTAGACTGGTTATGCTCTCATCCAAGTAGATGGAAAACCTTTGTTGCGAACCGAACATCGGAAATCCTTAGCATATTGGAGAGTAGCCAGTGGTCTCATGTAAGGTCAACAGACAATCCTGCAGATTGCGCCTCAAGAGGCATTACTCCAGACGAGCTACTCCATAATCAGTTATGGAAGGAAGGTCCGAGTTGGTTACGTAACGATATTATAGAATATAATAGGACATGTCAAGCATCTAGCAATTTTGAAGAAAAAACTGTCAAGGTTCATCTTACTTCAAGTTTGGATAATCCGACTTTGGGAATACTTGATGAATGTTCATCTTTTCGTAAGTTAGTTCGAGTGATAGCATGGTGTAGACGGTTTCTTAGGCTTAGACGTCCACTACAAACTCGCGAAACAATGAGCTCTTACTTAAGTTGTCAAGAGCTTCATGAAGCTTTGAAGTGTGTCGTGGTAAGTTCTCAATCACGTTATTTTAAGTCTGATATGTACAATATTAGAAAATGTGGTTACGTTAAAAAACAAAGCACACTCAAATCACTCAATCCCTTTTTCGATGATGATGGAATTCTCAGAGTAGGTGGTAGAATTCAACAGGCACATGTTAGTTATAATACGAAACATCCAATTTTAGTAGCCCACAATTCTCATTTTGCTAAGTTGTTAGTCTCTGATGCCCATACGAGAACATTACACGGAGGGCCTCAGATGATGATCAATTTCTTGAGATCTAAATATTGGATTGTTAGGGCTAAAACATTAGTCAAACAACATGTCCGTGGCTGCGTCGTTTGTGTTAGATATTCAGGCAAAACAAATTATCAACTTATGGGACAATTACCATCATCCCGAATTACAGCTAGTCGACCGTTTTATAGAAGCGGGGTAGATTACGCAGGGCCGATAAGTATTCGTGTCTCTAAGGGCCGCGGGAACAAATCGTATAAAGGTTACATTTCCTTGTTTATCTGCATGGCAACTCGCGCCATACATCTCGAAGCCGTTAGCGACATGACGTCCGAAAGCTTCTTAGCAGCATTCAAGCGGTTTACGGCGCGACGTGGTCATTGTAGTGAGATGTGGAGTGACAATGGAACCAACTTTGTTGGAGCCTCGCGTGAGTTGGAAAGATTGTTCTCAGTAAAACAATCAGGGATCTTTAAAGATGTAGCCAGTGGTTTAACCAACAATGCCACTACCTGGCATTTCATTCCACCTCATGCACCAAATTTCGGTAGTCTATGGGAAGCGGGCATAAAATCTACGAAGTTTCATCTCAAACGAGTCATCGGAGATTCTACTTTAACATACGAAGAGCTAGCTACTGTTTTGGCTCAGGTCGAGGCATGTTTGAATTCTCGACCAATAAGCCAAATCAGTGATGATACTGGTGACCCATTTCCTTTGACCCCTGGTCACTTTTTGATTGGTGAACCATTAGTTATTGCACCCGATAGGTCTTACGCAGATTCATCTATAACTACTTTGCAGCGGTGGCATTTGACTCAAAGAATGGTTCAGAATTTTTGGAGGCGTTGGTCACAAGAGTATTTGTCGCATTTCATGCAAAGATACAAATGGAACCGTGTTAGCCCAGCACCTAAGGTGGGTGATGTAGTTTTGGTCAAGGAAGATAATTTGCCTCCAGCAAAGTGGCTATTGGGTAGGGTAGTTACTATACATCCCGGGGTCGATGGTATTACTCGCGTTGTAACTTTAAAATGTAAGGACTCTGTAATCAAGCGTCCAACTTCTAAACTTTGTAAGTTACCAGTAACTGATTCTTAGATTTAAGGTATTAATAGTCGTAAGTGCATTTTCATGATAATATGTTATTTTAAGTTCTTTATACATAATACAGTGTTTACCTACTTTGTACTTTACTGGTATGTAATTGTAGTGTTAGTTTATATTGCTTACCAACTTCTCATGGTGGGCGGAGTATGAAGGACTGACTAAGTCCTTGGTGGGCGGAATGTCTAATCGTTTTTTTATATAATTATTGTTTTTTTATATATTTATTATCATAAAATTCCACCATTATTTTTCTATATGCCAATTCTGTGTAAAATATAACAAGTAATAGTCTAAAATGAAATTTAAGATAAATAGTAGTTATAGTTGGTTATTTTTTCCTAAAGATGGCGCTTTTGGTAACCTTTATACTTTCTATATCGCACAAACACTAAACTAATACCATTGTATAAATACTTTAAGTGAAACATTAAACTGAGAGTCGAGATAAAATCATACCGGAGTTTTATTTTTGTGGCCCATTCCGGAACCAGTACCCCTCAGGGTGACTCCAGCCAGTGCAAGAGTTCCAAGAAGAAGAAGACGTTCAAACAGTTTTCTATACCTAAACTTTAATGGATTTGAATAAAATAGTCTCATTAGATTAAAGAGGAAATAAACGAAGACTGTTTTTTGTTTTTTAATTTTCTGTCTGCTTAGGAATTATTTTAATGTGAGGGTTTTTTTTCGAATTTGGGGTTGAAAATATTTTTCCTACACCAAACTTAAAAAAAAGGAAAACGAGCGTAGATGTAGGTGCCTTATTATTTTTTGGACTCTTGTATATACTACTGTATTTACCGTTAAAATAATGTATTATTATGTTTTTCCCCAGTTTCTAGAACATTGAACATACTAATCTATGATCAAAATTAACTAACAAAGCACATGATTGGTGCAATGTCACGTCAAGTAAAATTTACACCAATCATATGCCATATTACATAATTTTAATCATAACATGTTAATAATCGTTCTAGTAACTGGGCGTTAGTGTCCTAGTGGAATATAATGTCGTATAGGATTTTACACCAAAAATGTTAAAATTTCCACGTTACAATTTTAAAATTTCCACGTTA
Source organism: Monopis laevigella (assembly GCA_947458855.1). Lineage (NCBI taxonomy): Eukaryota > Metazoa > Arthropoda > Insecta > Lepidoptera > Tineidae > Monopis > Monopis laevigella. Next base: position 10,014,262 of record OX381588.1, read on the forward strand.
ATATATTAAGGGATCTCCAACCGTATTGACAAATATACTTAACTATTAAAGTAAATACAGTTTTTTGTCCACACAAGAAAAAATAATAAATACAATTTTCAACAAAAATATTATTTTAATTCTACGACAAACAGCAGTAGACGTCGCGATCGTGAATGTAGTGTCCTTAACTTCTATTCAACATATCGACAAATCACCTAAGGCTAAATTATGCGTACTATAATGTCACTAGGTAGGTACTATATTTTAGACTATATCTTGGTAACTAGGCCATTTACACCGTGTTCCTTATCTATGTAATTAGGTGTATATAATATATATGATAGTAACTATGATAGATACATTGAATATAATTACATCGATAGATTGGATTTGGTATAACATGTGTGCAATTAACATAAGCTACATTCAAATAGGGGAGAATTATTATTACCTACCTTTAGGTGGGCTCTAAGGCTTTGATAGGCTGCCCACCCGTTTTGTTACGACGACCCGTACAGATGCAAAAACCCTCAAGTGACCTAGTCATGATTTGGTTTTATTCTGTGGTTTAACGGTTTTCAGGATACTTTACATATTTTTTTTGTCGAGGTGTTAATTTTTTATTTTATACCTAAAGAAACAAACAAGCAGGTAAACAGACCTGCATCGTCCATAATATTGAAAGCTCTGACTATGCCGGCTAAATGATGCGGTAACAAAATGTGCGGCGACAAAGACGTATTTGCATTACGAGTCTCTTTCAATATCCTCCGGTTTTATCGTCAATTCAATCGCCGTTTCGTAACTGTACCATAAAAGGAGACTACCATAGACAAGCAATCAATGTTGAATCCACAGAATAAAACCGAAACATGACTATGTCACTTGACGGTTTTTGCATCTGTATGGAAATGAGTCCGGTCGGTCGGCTTACCGAAGTTACTGAGGCCTTCCATAGCTAATGGTAGTCTCCTTTAAGAGAGGCACTTTATTTCATTTCGTAACCGCATCAATTAGCCGATATAGGGGGAGCGATCGATCTGTTAAACAACAATGTTTTGATTGTCGTCATTCATGGTTTATGTAGATCTGCTTATCAGGTAACAAATTCATATGCTGTGCTCCATAAAATGAATTAAAAAAACATATAATATACATAAAATGGGTGGCGACAAAGAAAAATGCATTGCAAGTCTGGTATGATAGCTTAGCTTCATTATCGACAAATAATAATAATATGTAGGACAGCCTCCGTAGACAAGTGGTCACGTCTTTGGCATTGAATCCGGAGGTCGTGAGTTCGATTCCCACCCATGGCAAATAAATATTAGTATGTTTTTCTGTACACTTTGTCATGGTCTGGGTGTTTATAAAATATAATATGTATTATATCATTGTTTCTGGTACACATACAAGCTCTACCATGTGTACGAGCAATGATATAAAACATTATATTATATAAACTAAATTCAAGTCAATCTATGACTTGAATTTGGAATGTCAATAATGATATGACTCTATTTCAAGACATACATACCTGAATGACCGATTTCTAAATATTTAGTTCAAATCGTGGTGGACGAGTTGGTTAGACCTTTGACTTAAAAACACTTGGTACCTGGTTCGAATCCCAGTGTGTACCAATGAGTTTTTAATTAAAAAAAATATGTAGGTACATTTGTTTGACACCACTATAGTGCCTCGGAGAAACGGTTTATAGATGGGTTATTGATTCTATTCAAAACATCGCGACGAGCTAGCCACTTGTTCGGTGTAGACTCATACCATCGGCTACGACGAGGTGGGATTAAAACCCTTCCGCTGGGTACCCTGGGGCCGTTTACGCGGTCTCGGGCGCCGTAACGCACCCGTGTATGTAGTTCTGAAAAAATAAAGATTGAACCCAAATGTGCTTTGTAGAGGCTTATTTGAATTATAAGGTATAAGAATATTTTATTACTAAAATATGAAAAAAATCTATATTTCGGAACACAGTCGTACCTAATGTGTATTTTTATCCTGCTCCGAGGCGGAATATTTGTAATTCATATGAATACGATATTGTTTATAGCAATTTTATTAGAATATATGTGAAGGATAAACAAATCTGACTTTGATTAGATGAATGTTTTACAAAAGATTCAGATAAAATAAATTTATTTCCATTTTGTTTTCTTGAGAAAATATTTAAATAATTAATATACGTGGTGGCCGAATTGGTTAGACCTTGGACTTAAAAACACTTAGGTCCCTGGTTCGAATCCCGATGTGTACCAATGAGTTTTTAATTAAAAAATGTATGTACATTTGTTTGACAACACCACTATAGTGCCTCGGAGAGCACGTTAAGCTGTCGGTCCCGGTTTCACTATACCAACTTGTGAAACTGTTAATAGATGGGTTATTGAGTCTATTCAAAACATCGCGACGAGCTAGCCACTTGTTCGGTGTAGACGCATACCATCGGCTACGACGAGGTGGGATTAAAACCCCTCCGCTGGGTACCCTGGGGCCGTCTAGGCGGTCTCGGGCGCCGTAAGGCACCCGTGATGATATATATATATATATAGAAAATATTTTAATGTACCAAACATTATCTTATTTCTTCATTTACCATCTTTATACATGGTGAATTTGAAAGGTTGTACTTTGGGCTAATATGAGGCCCTAGTGATCAAATCGAACTTTTCCCATGGAATCATGTGCCGCAAATAAAAAATGTTTGGCTTCCCCATACAAAATGGTCATTTTAACGTTATTAGTTTGTATGGAGAGGGCATTTTTTTTCACGTGCGACACACGGTTGCATAGAGTTGTTCAATTTGATTAATAGAACCTCATATTAGCCTAAACAACAACTTTTCAAATTCAGCATGTATAAAGATTAGGAAGAAATAAGTTAAATTTTAATTTTAAGTATCAATGTATATATATTTTTACTGTGTTCCGTGTGTATGTGAGTGAACTCTTACTAAACTGCCGGACCAATTTCGTTGAATTATTTGTGTGTATTTGAGTGACAAAAAAAATCGCATCAATCAATACACAATCAATCCCTGTTAAGGGCACTGTAGTCGACTTTGACGCCCATACAAACGTACTTCCAATATAACAACTGGACTGTTGGTCGAAGTTCAACTATTATTTTTATGTCCGTAATTGTACGCAAAAATCTTTCTGTTGTGGGTAATAAATATTTTTGTATTTTATTTATGTATTATAAAAAAATAAAAATAAAACCGCAACACAGAAAGATTTATAAATACAATGACCCACAAAAATATGTTTTTAATTCTGCGACAAATAGTAATCGAGTATTGGTGGAAACGCGAAAGCTCATTTTGTATGGAAAACGCAGAATTTGAATGCAGTGTCCTTGAGGGGTAGACAGAGTGATGTACGCCAAATATCTACATAGTTCTTCTTCCACATCCATGCACTGATTCAAACAGAAGAGCCTGTATTTAAGCTTCATACTTATCCCTTTTTAATCTCGAAGTTGATCTATAAAGACGGGCTTTGGACGTCCAGTAATCCACCGCACATCGTAAGCGTATTTATTTTAAAGGAAAGAAAAATTGTATTATTTCTTAATAAATTTCTACCTATTTTTATTAGGTTAATTTAAGTTTTATTATATTTTCTGGTACAATTAATACATATTGCTCTAATCATAAACTAAGCTCTAGGCTTGTACTATTTGTACCAGGAACAACTATATAATACGTATTATAGTTCATAAACACCCAAATCATGACAAACTGTACAGAAAAAACAATAAATAACAAATAGATTTTTTGTTTTTAAATAAACAAGCTTGCAAAGTTACAGTCACCAGATAGAGCATAGATATTTGTCTATTCCAATTTAAAAAATAATTAAAAAAATGTTGTGAAAAGCTGTTTGAAGTATTTTCTACCAGCTAACCTTTGAAGAGTGAAAGATGTGACCGTGAAATAAGGCGACCAGTTTACACCAAATTTTAGGTAAAACTTAACAATAAAACGGGTGAACGAGCAAACAACAGCATCCACTTTGGTACGCCACACTAATCCAATTAAGGAAAATTCATTATCTTCTGTAGGAACGTGTTTCCTGGGCAATCGAGGTTCATGGAAAGAACCCTTGGTCTCTTCTCCGAGTGCTCTCTCGCAGACGATTAGTGAGGAGAGTACACTTAACCTCTCTTGAAGGCTTCATGTTGGTAAGACCATGGAGGTAAGAATCTTAGCGGAGATATTGAAGTTGTAAATTTTAAATAGTAATAACTGTAATTTATTTAAGAACTTTATTGCATAAAATGTTATTTATAACCGTGGACTTAAAGCCATATTGTACTTAAATATTCATTACCAGTCCTTAGGGATATCAGTTTTTAGTAGTTTCAGTAGTAGTGTAAGCTGGCACCTAATTTGCCCAGAGGCAGTCTCGCAATTGAAATGGGTAATGGCGCAAGAGTCATTCTGCTTTATCCAGCATTAGTTTCATTTAATTTTATGATTTTTCCCAAACATAAATAGTTAGAAATAAGTCATTATTTTTACCGACAATTATACTTTTTTATTACCAATTTAGTCCAACTATTTTTATAAAATCATTATTAAAATCATCGATATCGATATTTCTTAAACGGCCTCATGACCAAACGGAGGGTCTTGAAACCTCGGCGTAAGCCCACCCGAGTCTACTAACCGAATAAGTGGCGAGCTCATCAATTTTATATAGAGTCAGTAAAATAAAATTTAACAAAAATTGTATCCAAAATTTGTAAAAATTAAACACAATATATTTTTTGATTTTTGTTATTAAAATAATAAACAATAAAAAAATATAGGTATAAAATGTTAAGCAATACACTTCCTGAATCAAATCCAATAACAAAATTTAAATATTAATAACTCTTCATTAAAAAAAAGTTTTAACAATAAATAAAAATTGTAGAGTCCTGTAGACCTTCACCTGCCACGCAGTCCAAGACGGACACAAATACTATACCCCATTTGTCCCGCGCGTCCGTTATCGGACGCGCGGGACTTGTTCAATAAAAGTGTAAAATTTTAATACAAACCGTATTCTTTTTCTTTCTAACCTAACATTTTCGTATTTAAAATAAAAGAGACGACTATATTTACTTTCCACCGTATTCACTAACTTAATTACTACCACCAAATGAGCGAAAAAAAAACAGAAAAAAATCAAAAACAATCAAAATATTGCGCGTCGCGCTGCCGTTATATTTAAGCCGAGTTGTGATTTATTGTTATTGTGAGTGGTTATATAATAAAACTAGGTAATTAATAATAAGTCTAAAATGTAATTATAGCTTTATAAAAAGTATTTAGTAAATTATGGGCAAAATACTGGCTCGCGGAATTTTTTTTTCTCTGTCTTTGTACTTTAAAAGCTATTTTATGTTAGTTTATAGCATATAGATATTAATATTATTATTTAAAACATTAAAAAAACTATTGTAATGATTATAATTGCACCATAGGAAACAAAATCTTAATTAATTTAGTAAATAAACGCAAAAATTAAAGCGGTAAGTTACGTGTCCATCATGGACTGCTTGGCACTTAAGTATTTTAACCAAAATTGTGACTGCTTCATAAATATGGATGGAAGATTTTTTTAATTAACATTATAAATATTATTATTTATATATATATTTATTTGAATGTCAGTCGGATTCCTTAGCTTACTTAAAATATGGCATGCATACGATAAACATGCGGATAATTAATATTAAAAAATATATAAATTTTCGTGTTCACCATAAAAATTAACTGTCGAATACCTCTGTCTAACGATTGAAAATTCAACCATTATTCAGTAAACCTGACCAGGGTTTCAATATACGGTACGATAGCTTACGTCGTCAAACTTATGACGTACAAAAAAAAAAAATCCGTTTCCATACTAACTTATCTCTCGAAGGGGCTAAATCGTAAATATTACTGAGTTTTAAATGTTTGTTTTATTTAAAAAAAACTAAGGGGGTAGTTTTAGTTGATGATCAAAATTTATAAATAATTTTATTTCCATTTTAATGTAATATTTTATTGAATAAAAGAAGGTTTCAACTTAGAACTTTGATCATTTTTGTAGAAGTCCACAAATCCGTAGTTTTTGGTCTAGGTTTTTTCCTTGGTCTTATAGCTAATAAAATGATACATTTTAAATGCTTCTTTTTTAACTTTTTCATTTTAAATGAAATATTCTAATAAGAAAACAAAAAAAATATATAATTGGAAGCCGATTTATAGTCGTTTTTTTCATCCAAAGTCAAGCAATTATTTGTAGCAAAGGTACCATATTTGTACCATACTAAATTTTCTCGATTTTGGACTTGATTCGTTTTTATTTTTGATATACAGACTACTTGTTTTTTTTGTTTTTTTTTGAAGATAATATATTCTAGCATAGGATTACAATACAATTATGTCAATTTTAGTTAAAAACTTCAACCTAGAAGCTTTTAAACCAAAAATGGTAGGAAGTATTTTTCATCGTCATTTTGTAGTCATGCATTTATTATATATATTTAATTAACTGGTATAGTAAGATAGAAAATTTATCAAGGATTACGAGCATATATAATTATAGATATTTACATTAGGAAATTAATGAAATATATCAAGTTTAAAGGGCCGCGGTAGCGAGTTACGGCGCGCGAAAAACAGCGTGGCAAATGCGGGGGTCAGACATATTTTTCGTGGCAGCTGAAGGGGTAGGGGCCTGAGAGAAAATACAGGCGAGGCGAAATGTCGCGTCGCCTTAGTCAAAAACGTATAGATTTTGACAGTGACAGTAGGCATGAGTTACGCTGTTACCTGTCAAAGTCTATACAGTTTTGATTGAAAGTGACGTGATACGTCGCCTCGCCTGAATTTTCTCTAAGACCACTCAAGTATTGCGACTAAAACTGGAAATAAAAAATGTCTTGTAGTTTGACAAAAGTGTGCTAAATAAACGCCACGGCTATTGGACTTGAGTGGTAGCTCCGACCTTAAGGGCTCTGTAGTTGACTTGATCATACAAACGTACGTCATGTCCTTATATAAACATACTTTCAAAGTAACAACTTGGCTGTTAGTCGAAATTCAATTATTACTTTTATGTTGTAATAATACGTAAAAACTTTTTGTCATGGATAATAAATAAAATATATTAATACTTCTTTTTTCTGATTTAGAAAAAATATATATAAAAAAAACCCTACACAGAGAGATTAATAGATAAAATGACCGACAAAAATATTATTTTAATTATACGACAAACAGTAATCGAGTATTACTTGAAGTGCGAAAGCTCATTTTGTATGAAGATCGCAGACTTTGCGATTAGAAATGCAGTGTCCTTAAGTTTTAGAACCAAGTCAAAAATATTTATTTCATGTAAACCTTTACAGGTATTTATGCATAGTCAAAAAAAAAAACTATATTTAGCATAAGGTCTATGTGTGTGCTTGGTTAGGCTCATGCATACATAAAAATAAATAGAAACCAAACCGAACACACACATAACCAACCAGTGTAAGACTAGGTGGTTAGCTGGTTCCATTGGCCTGTCCATCGTTATCTGCCATGCAAAGGTGCCACCGAGCCGACCAACCTAATAGACTATATCTACGCCCTAGGTATCTTGCGACATATCCACTCCCTTTATTGGGCTTTGTGATGCTAACCGCGCTCTACGAACCACTCCTACCACACACTCAATATTGGTTCCTAATGTTGGGCTTATTACATGTAGCTTCGACGATATTTTTTATAACGAATACCTTTTCGTTTTAATTGAAGTATAATATTGTGGATTTGTAGTACTAATGGTGGGAGCCCAAAAATGGTCGAGCCATATTAAACTTTAGTCCGAAAGATTATTTTTTAACAAATAAAAATACATACCTTTTTTAAATAAATAATTAATACCATCACGGGTACCTTTTTGGCTCCCGAGAACCGTTTAAACGGCCTCAGGGTACCCAGCGGAGGAATTAACCCTTCCTCATTTCGACGATGGTATTCGGCGGCAACACCTAACAAGTGGCGAGCTTGTTGCAGTGTTTATGATGGTAGCCTCTTTGTATAAAGCGGTCACCCATCCCAGGTCCGGCCTTGTTGTCATCTGCTTAACCTTGTTGTCAGCCTAGTGGTTAAGTGACTGCGCGACTTAACCACTAGGCTGGGGCCATGATTTACCTTTTTTATTTATATTAAAAAAGGCATTTTCATAAATTAGTCTTTCTTTTAGGCATTGTGATAAAAACAACAACCATATATATGTCAGATTATGTTGCGGGTAACAGTTTGGCACTCCGAAGCACTATAGTAAACAGAGTTTTTAGTTTTTTAGTTGTATTTTTTTGTTTAGTACTTAATTTATGATATTCCTCATTAGATCCTAGGTGTTTAGAAACTAAACTTTTTATTGAGAAACTAGGAACTATACTGTTATAATTTTCTGGGGAATTATTTAAAACAAATATTGAAAAATTAAATCCCGGCTAAACGTTGCTGTTATGAAATGGGCGGCACCAAAAACTAATTTGAATTAAGGATTGAGATACTCTAATATCTTCCCTGCTTTATTATAAAATTAACTGTCCATTACATAATCCCCTTAAAAGGAGAATATATCGACAAAACATCTAGGGTCCAAAATAGTGGTGAACCCACAGATGATTTTTGTATCGAACGAAACTTATAGATCGACCTAGCGAAGTTAAGAGATTCCCACATATTTTTGATATAAATATTAAGTTATTTAAAATACATACCCGTAAAAGCAATAAAAACCGTATCATCAGTTGGCTTAAAGTAATTTTTCAGTTTCAAGCCGAAGTAAAAATACAATTAATTAAGTTCCGATCTTTGTTTTCGATACTTTTGACATTTTTATTAAGTTACAGTCGAAGTAATAAAACCTTAGAAACTATAGACAAAGTTTTTATTTATTTATTGGAGCACGACATGTGGCTTTGTATCTACATGATAGTAAGCAGCCCTAAAAAATCATGAACGTAATAATCTGTTGTAAAACGGCATTGATCGCTCCCACTATGCCGGCTAATTGATGCGGTTGCGTTTATGAAGTTTTCTGAGTGCATGCTCAATATGGTGAATGGACTTATGAGGCTCTACTAATCAAGTTGAAAAACTTTTCTCATTGAACTATATGTCGCAAATAAAAACCAAATGGCTTCTTCTTACATATTGGTGATTTTAACATTACTAGTTTGTACGGAGATGCATTTGTTTATATGATTCCATGGAAAAAGTTGTTCGGTTTGACCAGTAGAGCCTCATACCAGTCCAAAGTACAACCTTCGAAAGTCACCTTGTATGTACGTACCCCTACTTTCAACCCTCTTCTTTCCTTTTAGTTTTAATCTAAAAATTCACCTGGGTAAAAAAATAATTGGAACTAAAACCTGCAGGCAATTTTGTATTCATCTGTGTTAGGTCTAGTGGCTGCCTCTATGGCGTTGTGAGGATGTCAGAGGTTCGATTTCCCGGCGAAACAATTTTAGTACGTTTTTGTATACAGTTTGCCATGGTCTGGGTGTTTATAAAACAATATGTATACTTTCAATATGTATAGTTTCATGACTAAACTAAGAATAAAATATGGAACCACCCTAATGCCTAAAAACGCCTAAAATCGCCTATTAAACGAAATGTCAAACATGTTCGTTGCCGCCATATTCTGTTCGCACTTCAACCAATCAACGCTCAATGATTGGTTATAATACGAGTAATTTATTTTCTCATGTTTTGTCTATGCTTTTTATGGCGTGCGGCCATCTTTTGTTCTCACGTTTGGAAAGACATTTTTGACTTTAAATAGTGCGTCTCCCTTTTTATATACCTTCATGATAGTAACATTGTGTGTGTCTGGTACACACAGCCCACGACTAAGTTTGGGTGTGTTTTTATATTTTCACAATTGTCACTTGGCCTATTGAATTAATTATTGAATAAAATTCAATTTGTCTCGCCGCTAACGACTGTGTACACAGAGATACGAGCATTATTTGTTTTGTGTGGGGTGACCACAGAGCATAGACAACGTTTTAAGTTAGAGGGGTTAAATTTATACGCAATACGTATGGTACGCTTCTCATAAATAGCGATCAATTATATCAGAATTTTCAAACCAAAATATTTTATACTATTGATTTAATAAAACTTTTAAAAAAGGAATGCAGTGCAAAAGCTTTCAGTTTTTAGTTATCGTACAAAGAAATAAAATGAAACATAAATAGCAGTAAAAGACGTTTAAATAATAATAATATGTAGGACAATTTACACGTATTGCTATGGCCACAAACTAAGCTAGAGACTTTTACTATGTGTACCGTAAACCACGGTATAATACATATTATTTTTTTAAACACTCAGATCACGAGGAACTGTAGAGAATAATTTAAAAAAAAAACCGTGGTTGGAAATCGACTTCCGGATACAAAGATGCAACCACTAGTCTACGGATGAATTATAAGTTTACAAATAACAATTACCCCAGGTTCCTGTTCTTACCCTGTGTTACAGGAATTATAGATATAGGTAACTATTGTATATGGTGGTAAAATAGGTTATATAATATATCTATACTAATATTAGGAGAGTACGTTAAGCTGTCTGTCCCGGTTTCACTATACCAACTTGTGAAACTGTTTATAGATGTGTTATTGAGTTTATTCAAAACATAGCTAGCCACTTATTCGGTGTAGACTCATACCATCGGCAACGACGAGGTGGGATAAAAACCCTTACGCTGGGTACCCTGGGTCCGTCTAGGCGGTCTCGGGCGCCGTAAGGCACCCATGATGATATGTATGTATAAAAATATTATAAAGAAAACATATTTGATTATGTTTGTTCCGGAAAAACTTCAAAAACTACTGAACCAATTTTAAGGTTTTAAAATTGGTTCAGTAGTTTTTAAGGTCTGAGTTCATTTTTCACTAATAGAAAGCTCTATTATCATAATATTTTTGCAATCGGATTTTTCATTAAACGGCGAGTGAAACCGCAGATTGTTTTTAAAAATTTTAAAGGATTTCGTCATTTTAGCAAGCTAACATTTCCGTTATAGGAAATCAATAATTGAAATAATAATAATTATTAATAAATAATTATAAGTTATCCAGGTTGCACTTATGATGCCTATTAACATTCAACAATATTTTTTTTTACCAATAGTAGGAAAGCTTTTTAAACGGCTAAAAGGATGGTCAGTTTTATTATAAAGTATATGACCTTTATAAATAAAAGTAACTGGCATAAAGAGAGCAAGAAATAGTGTAGTTAAACAATACCATTAGTCGTTTGTATTTATTAGATATATGTTACCATCAGTAGTTACCTATATAGTCATGTGTTATACTCTTATAAAATCACAATAATAACTTTATTGACAAAACATAATAACTTATTGACCAAACATAATAACTTTATTGACCAAACATAATAACTTTATTGAACAAAAATAATAACTTTATTGACCAAACATAATAACTTTATTGACCAAACATAATAACTTTATTGACCAAACATAATAACTTTATTGACCAAACATAATAACTTTATTGAACAAAAATAATAACAATAAGAATTTTTTTATCATTACAAAAATACACAAAAAAATGCACATATTACAAAGTAAAGAATACAATTTTAAGTACTTTGGCCCGTTTCATTTATTCTAGTGAAACATAGTTTTTATTGAAAGTTTTCGCGTGTGTGTGTAAGAACGAGAGAGTGCGTGTGTGTGTATTTATATGTTTCGGTTGTATTTTATTATTATTATAGAATAATATTCAACATCTAAGTACCTAAACGTAGCTAAAAGTCCTTTAATATCATTTCCCTATTAAAGTTATCCTATAGTATAAATAATATAGTAAAAACAAGTTTAGACAAATTCAAAATATCGATATCATATTTTTTTAATAGAGCAAGACATATGACCCCACATCCACCTGATAACGTAACGATGTAACGTCCAAGAATGTTCTCAACCAATAATAGTAATGATGCTTCAATTGGTTGATTCCACTATATCTGCTTAAGAAACTTATTCACGCCTCTTTTAATGATAAGTAAAAATTACCTTATTAAACCAATTATATTAGTGACACCCTGACTCCCAAACCAATTAAAAACTGGATTTCAGGAGTCAGTATCTCCCATAATTTTGGACCGTTCAAATATTTAAAATGACTTAATTTATTTTATCAGTTATAACATGTTAGACAAACATTACAAATTACATATTCTACAGATCTTGTTTTCATAATGCAAAATTTTATATTTGTATATAATTTTTATCATTGTATATAATTTATATCTGTAAAGTAGGTACTAATGGCCAATTAGTTATTACCACTAATTGGCCATTATCTAAAGTTAAGAAGTTGTTTATTAAAGTAAATATATTCATAGTATATATTCTTTATAAATTGCATGCGCTCCCAGTTTCACGGCCCTAGGGTCTCAATTTTGAACGGGTCAAATACACATATCTCCCGTGAGATTTGGGTATTTGCGCCGTTTTCTGTAGAACAAGCAGCAGCGTCAAAGTTAAGAACCATCTTCTTAAAATAAGCGTCAAGAAGTGGTGACACGCCAACGGGTTCAGTAAAAAAGTCACACGCGATTTCTTCTTTAGACGATTCTATAATTTCTATTCTATAGTATTCTATGGTTGTTTCAATGCCTATATGAGGGTGGTAGGCACCTAACTAGAGGTAATATTAATTCCTGCCTCGTTAATTATACACGTGAAGAGTAAAATGTAAGATTTAACGAAAATCCTTTGTTCATATTTGATAGGTTTCTAACAGTCTTATAGAAGGTATAAGTACTTCTTACCATGCAAGTATGTATAATGTGGAAGTTCTTTAACATTACTTGTAAAGAAGTAGTCAAAATATTGATGTAGAATAAAATGATAGAGCTTACTCGCACTCATTCAATTCTACATAATATGAAATAGCAAGTTTTTGTTTCATTTAATTAATTTTCCAACTAACTATCAAATATGTTCGTTCCCGCTATATTCTTCATTGATTTGTTATATTAATTTTTATTCTCACTTTTTATCTTGGGTTTGTTCAGCGCGGCCGATGGCCATCTCCTGTTTCTTATAATTTAGGCATAAGATTTTAACCCTTAGGGCACTTCCATTTTAATCATACTTTCGTGGTTTTAACGTAGGTGTTGGAATTATTATTTATGTATATGTATCATCACGGGTGTCCTTACGGCGCCCGAGACCGCCTAGACGGTCCCAGGGTACCCAGCGGAGGGGTTTTAATAGCACCTCGTCTTAGCCGATGGTATGAGTCTACACCGAACAAGTGGCTAGCTAGTTGCGATGTTTTGAATAGACTCGTTTTTAAGTGTTTTTAAGTCCATGGTCTAACCAACTAGGCCACCACGTATATAATTATTATTATTTAAAGGACCAATACTATGGAAACAGTTTTTATGTCAATCTACATCATTGGATAGCAAAAACTTCAGACTTAGCAATTTCTTTTTTTTTCTTCTCTTCTCTGCGGCTCAAAGACAATGCGTGAGAGGTTTTAGCTTGTCACTTGAAAGAAAGCTATGTAAAATTACGAGCATAAGTAGTAATTCGAATGCAGCTCACGGTTTTCCAGCATAATGGAGCAATTTCCCTCTCATTTCCTGCAGACTGCAAGCAATCTGACATCTTGTGGCGTAACGCCTCAGCTGCCGTTGTTTAAAATGTTTGAAGATGCAAAAAAGAGACAAGACGAAAAGATAATTTTGTTTAAGTCTTTTTTGTAGGCTTTTTAGGTTGAGTGAAACAATTAAAATGGCTAACTGCAGTACGCAAGTTAAGGGAATGTTTTGAGAAAGTAAATAAAGCTAACCCTTAACTTAACTGAAATATTGACAAATACTTTTGTCTTGATTTTTGCCTGTCCTATTTTTCAACTAATTATTTGAGGTATTTACTACAATTCGTCACTTTCTCCCCTTAGTACGGACTGTAAAACTCTTTCTTCTGATTGATACGTAATTTTAAATAAAATAAATAAAATTAATACGTTTGCAAATTTTTATATAAATTTTCTGCCTTCTCAGCATGTTAACAATGGACTTTCATATACACTGTTAGCATGGTATGTTTGTATGATGTAAATAATGTACATTTTGCCTTTTTTGGTTTTCAACTTTTAAAAAAGTTGTAGTACAATTTTCTGCCCCCCTCAGCAGGTTAATAACCGATTGTAGGTATAGCTGTAGAATAGATAACAACTGTATTGCAAATATAATCTTATTATTTCCATAATGACTAAATCTTTAAAAAATCTATTCTTAAAAAAATCTGAAATTCATGATGAGTTATATTTTATATCGTTGTTTTTGATACACATAGTATAAGCCTAGTTGTGACTAAATGGTCTAATGTCCTTAAAAAAACACTCGCTGTGCCCCGAGCGGGTTATATCTAGAATATTTCGTTATGCCCAGGATTTAATATAGCGCCCGTCTAATTCGTAAAATGTCTAAACCATTTTTTTTTCAAAAAAACTAACAGATTTCTAAAACAAAATATATATATATAGTTGTAATTTTAATTGTTTTGGTTAGCCATATAATTTATTAAATCTTGAGAGTAATTTATTTTGAATTCGAAATTTGTTTATTAGTCCTAATTTCTTTAAAAGAAAACATAGCTTTAGTACTTACTTTGACAATTTTCCATCTAACATGTACTAGATATAAATAATTAAATCCACATGTATCAGACAAAATAAATGATCACATTTCATATCTTACATTTTTTGACTTGGAAAGAATTTGCGGTTTTTATTACTAAAAAGAATTACGTTTATTTTATACTTATTTATGGCAAAGAATTTAGTCAAAGGAGTCCAGTTCGGTTCACAGTTATGGATTGCTACTTCGCTTTGAAGTCGCATAATAATGAGCATTTTTTTGTTTTTTTATCGTTTGAAGTTTTCTTTGTACCTTAACAGTTTTTTAGCAATGAATAAAAAAAAATCCAAAGGCATTAGGGAAAATAACTTAATACAGACTTGTGACGTTAATTTTTTTGGCACCAAAATAACATTTTGTTGGCCAAATATTATTTCATTACCTGCCCAAGCTTCAAAGAGATTACTTATGTAAATTTTGTTATAAAAGAAATTACGCATAATATTCTTTTATACCCACTACACATGAATACATTTAGGGCCGTAAATATTAAGTATTTACGTAAGTCTTAAGAAGGTAGGTATTTATGTAAGTATTTTATATACGTGGTGGCCGAGTTGATTTGACTTCAGACTTAAAAATACTACAGCTTTTAGATCCCCTGTTCAAACCCCGTAACAATGTATTTTTTTTATATTATGTTTGTTTGACAACACCAAGCACGTTAAGCTGTCGGTATGAGTTTCATTATACCAACTTGTGAAACTGTTTATAGATGGGTTATTGAGTCTACATCACGACATGCTACCCGGTAGTTCGGCGTAGACTCCTACTATTGGCTAAAACGATGTAGGATTAAACCTCTCCAATGGGTACTTGGAGGCGTCTAAAAGAAAAGGCTATAAAATAAAATTATAAACAAATAAAATTAAACCAAATAAAAAATATAGTTATATATTATATACAGGGTGAATTTTTCAAGTGTGCCTGCAAGGCCAAATCCTAAACTACAAGGAATATCGAAAAATGCTCAAAGGAGTCACGGGACCGATTTTGATAAAAACTAAAACTGCATCATTAGATTTTTGAAAAAAATATTCTCCTAGCTGGCAATCGAACCGGTTATACAGGGTGAATTTTTCAAGTGTCAATATACAACTGTAGTATGTACTACAGTATATAATATTTAATGCAACTGATATAGTTATATTTTATTATTCCTACCAGTTATTTGTTACCTACTAGATATAGTTAAATTTCCTTTACTTACTTATATAAAATTTGCTTATATATAATATTAAATGCATATTTAAATATATATAATTCATAACTAACAGTAACAGGCGTTAAAAGAAAGTGTCAAAACCTAGATCGTGACGAGAATATGTTAACGGACCCCTAACATGTTTAAATTAACTGAACCTGAGCAAATACCATCTCAAATTCATAATATTATACCAGCACTTGTTTACGTTGGCTATTGATGGCGAAGGGAGCTTTATAGAGGATTAGTTTGAAAGGTTGTACTTTGGGCTAATATGAGATTAGTAGAACGATGAAATCGAACAAAATTGCCTTCTCCATACAAACTAGTAATGTTAAGATGACCAATGCCAAATTTTTTAATTGTCTTCTTAAATTTTATTTTATAATATTGTAATTTCACATATAATAATTGTAACATCATTCGTGTACTGTATTCGGTGAAAAATATATCATTTTTATTTAATCATTTATAACATTAAAGCATACTTAAAATACCTAACGGTATATATACACCATTGTTCCTTCATTTTGGGACAACCTTATCTCTTTCTAAATTATTATTAGTGATCGGAAATTCGGGTGAATTTATAATCATTTCATTTAAAATATCATTGATATGATAAAAAAAACAGGTGTTCTTTTAGCCAAAGAATATCAATGGCCAATGCAGTTATATATACAACGCGGTAATGCAGTTAATAGGCATATTTTCTGATCCCTAGTTACCTCCTTAAATTATTATTATATAACATCATTTCTATTTCTTATTTTATTTAATTAAAACAACTTAAAAATATATATATATGAAAATGAACATGCCTCCATACTATTTTATAATGGAGTTTGGGTATAATTGCACCCGAATTTTCGATCACTAGTTATTATAATATCAGGAACATACAATTTTATAAATCTTTTTTCTAAAGATAATTTTAAATGACACTTTATCAAAAGTAGATTAATTATCATTTTTTTAAAAGAAGGTTAATTAAAATTTTTCGTCATTTAAAAAAATGCGGTTGATTTCGGCGAGGAAAGAGGGAAATGTTGTACAAACATATGGTTTTATGTGGTTAACTAATAACAGTTTTTATTTTATTTTGATGGATTACATCAAATATGATAATTTTTTTTGTAAAGAAAGGAAATAATTTTAATTTTGTTAAAGACTTGAATTTGGGAAAAAAAGACAATTGCTACAAAAATGAAACTTTGTATGTAGAAATGTAGAATCTTTTTATAAAACTAATAGACGGGTATTTACTTGTAGGTTTTGAATAGGGAAAGGGGCAATAGGTTATATGTATGTGACTTTGTCCTGTCCTGATGGTAAGCGGATCTACAAAGTCAATGAATGGGGTCGATCATTACATTGTTGTTTAACAATATTGATCGCTTTTATTATGCCGGCTTAATTAATTGGTTACGTAATGGGCGGCGTAAGACATATTTGCCATACGAGTCCATTTTAATATCCTCGCTGCTTTATCATTAAATCAATCGCTCTTTTCGTATCCGTACCATAAAAAGAGACTATCACCTCGAAAAGAAATCGAAGCAGGAGTTTCCAGAAAACCGGTGAAACCACAGAGTAAAACCGAAACACGAATAGTGGATTTGAGGTAATAATTATGTTTAACCTCAAATCTATTATAATAAATGTGTTTTCCTAATTTTAATATGTAAGTAGAGTGTAATATTTTTAAACAAATATTTTTCATAATAGAGTTCAAATTTTATCCACGTTTAATTAGTTTAATATAATATTTACGCATGTTTGTACACACACGGTAAGCCAGGTTGTTATCTGAGATACTGCAGTCATCCTGTTAGGATACTTTCTGTCGTTAATTCGCTTAGTCTTAATGAAAACAAGGAAATGGTTGAGCTTTTATGACGAAAATCCACGCTTAGCCAGACTTCGTAACGCAGTAAAGGTGCTGCGAAATGTACATGTTGTGTACCTAAGAAATTTAATTTTAAATAATTAAACAGTATATTTTATAAATTTTTTTATTAAGTTTTGTAACATGTACATATTAAAACTTTTGTATTTACTTTACCTAGTACTAATCGGTAATATGTATGTAGGTACCTTAAAATAATTTTGTGCCTTAGGTACCTTATCTTTGTGGTACTGGTAAAAATGATAAATATTCATTTTTACCAGTACCATATTTATTATTTTTACCATAATACCTATAACCAATTATATTTTTGTCTTGATCTTTCTTTGAAATTTAGGTACCTTGAAATAATTTTGTGCCTTAGGTACCTTATCTTTGTGGTACTGGTAAAAATGATAAATATTCATTTTTACCAGTATCACATTTATTATTTTTACCATAATACCTATAACCAATTATATTTTTGTCTTGATCTTTCTTTGAATTTTTAGTTGGTATACAGAAAAACGGGCTATCGATTTAACGATAAAGCAGCTACAATATTAAAATAGACTTGTAATGTATATAGGTCTTTGTCGTTGTCCATTTTGTAACCGCAGTATTTAGCTGGCACAGTGGGAACGCTGTTTCAACTATGCCGACTAAATACTGTCGTTACGAAATGGTCAGCGATTAATGTTTTTAAACAACATAAATTGATCAATCCCTGCATTCATGGACTTTGTAAGTCTTCTTACCACCAGATAGATACAAAGTCACCTGGCGTGCTACAATAAAAAAAAGTGAGACCTAAATCTTTTCAGGTACCGATGCCGATGGCATCAAAATAATACATTATTATTATTACTTTCTCATAAAACACATAACCAATTATTGTCCTATCTATATAGATCTTTCTTTGAAGTTTAGTTTTAAATTAAGTTTAGGTACTATAATGGGCGGCGCCCGAGACTGCATAGTCGGCCTGAGGTCGAGTGGTGGGGTCGTAGCCAATGGTATTCTGAGCCTACATCGAACTAGTGGCCAGTCCGTTGCGTTGTTTGGATTGACTCAATAACCCACCTATAAACAGTTTTAGCGTCATCATAAGGCACTCGTGATGGTACATACGAGTATGAATGAATGATCATTTATAAACTTTATTTATCGACTGTCAAATTAAATCGATTTGATTGCCATGCTAAGCTCCACTGCGTCCTCAAGTTAATAAAATCATAGTCGTAACAGTATTAATATAAAGAAAATAAAATCCCAAAATATTTATCTAAGAAGTAATACATAACGGATATATAAATACCAGTACATAACGTTTTTTTAAAATTATATATACGTATTATATATAATTATATAAATTATATATACGTATTATAACAAAATGGAACGACTACACAATGCATGCATCAGATTTATTTTCTGTATGCGCAAATATGATCACGTCACACCTTATCGAGATAAGCTGAAATGGTTGAGGATCCGAGGTAGGAGAAACAGCAGGGTTCTCTGCCTACTCTACTCTTTGTTAAACGAACCTAACACTCCCAAATACCTTAAGGATAGTTTTACATCCCTCGCCTCGCATCATGATAGTATCCTTCGTTCTGCCTCTAACTCAACTTTTTCTATACCTTCTCATCATTCTACCTTTGTCCTAAAATCTTTTTCTGTTGCTGCTACAAGACTCTGGAATGATCTACCGATCTACTTTAAATAAATAAATATAATTATATAAATTATATATAATACGTATTATATATAATTTCGCATCATCAGATCCGCAAAAGGACAAACTAATAAAAGGCAGTGGGCAGGCCACATAGCTCGCAGAACGGACGGCCGTTGGGGCATTAAGGTTCTCGAGTTGCAACCGCGTGCTGGAGGACGCAGCAGACAGGCACCGCTCAAGATGGACCGACGACCTGAAAAAGGTCGCGGGAAGCCGAGAGCTACAGGTAGCGCAGAACCGGTCGTTGTCGCGATTCTTGGGGGAGGCCTATGTCCGGCAGTGGACGCGTGAAAGGCTGGTATGATGATGACATACATGACAACGGAAACTTAAAAATAATTATCAAAGTAGGTATACATAACGCTAGCATACAAATGATTGTCTTAGTAAACGGATAAAAATAAATTATTGGATGAATTATTCAAGAATGTATTCTTTCATAATATGTCGGGAATAGTTTACCTACATAACGAAAACCTCAAAAGATTTATCTATGTACCTATACATAACGAAAATCTCAAAAGATTTATCTATGTACGTATACATGACGCAAACTTCGAAAGATTTATTTATGTACGTATACATCTTGCAAAAAAACTATGAAAGGCAAAATCTGTTTTCTTATTGCAATGGAGCAATTTCCATCCTACATGGTGGTGAATGTCGGTTGGAAAAATATAGCATCATCAAAAATGCAGGGCAACGGGCACTGCATGAATTATGGTCACTTCGCTTGCACAAAACATAAATATGGATGATAACGTAAGCTTTTATTTGCTTTTCAGCCTTTTTGCTGAAAATCGCTTTGCGGTTTCATCGTAGCATATTTCTGTAGTGAGTAGGCAAAGTTTGATATATTTTTAGCAATATTTCATGTGTCTTATCGCTAAATAAGATTTATTTTATTTTACAGAATTGAAATTTGGAGTTGGAATGGAGAATCAATAGTCGATAATGGTAAATAATTTGTAAAGTTGGTCAGATGATTGAAGTAAACGTTTGATTTCAATTGTGCCTGATAGAAAGCATATTTAAGCACAGTTTTGAATCTCGATCTGTCATGATAAGCAAATCAACAAAGATCAAAAATAAACCTTTTTGTAAACTGGGCTTTCTTTGATTGAATAAAAATACTTAAATAAAATAAATATATACTATTTCTTAATTAACCAGGACATGTTAAGATGTTAAAAACATTTTGTTTTATAATGACAGAGATGCGTTTGATCTCAATCTTGCCTGATGGAAAGCTGCGATGAGGTAGAATGTGGAGCACGCATATTTTGTAAGTGCCCATTCACTCTTTTTTAACCGATTTAAAAAAAAGAAGGTTCTACGTTTGACTGATATACCTATATATATATATTTGTATGTTTTCACCGATTTCTCCGTCAATTGTGGACCGATTTTTAAAATGTTTATTTTATTTGAAAGAGTGCATTTCCGAGGTGGTCCCATTGGAACCAAGTCAGGATCTGATGGTGGAATTCGAGAAAATCGAGGTAAACCCTTAAATTTCAAAGATACGTACAAGTTTTCACATATTTTAATCTAAAATAATCAGATATTTGTGCATAATTGTGCACTTCCGAGTTGGTCCCATTAAAATTTCAAAGGCACGTAGAATGTTTATCACATTTTTTTAAAGACATCAAGATTGTAAGTATATTAATGTTTTTAAATCACAGACGCGCAGAGAGAGTTCCACGCCTCAGCCGTGCGCACTAAAAAAGATGATCCAAAACAATTTGTGTTAGCCGATGGTCAAATATTATTTGGCATAAATTTTATTAATCTATGTATTAAAACTAATCATTATTACTATGAACAAATAATTAGGGGTTAAAATTATGAAACATTTTTTCTTTAATGCATTGCAATTGTCCGTTTTTTATTTTAAACAATAACTTCTTAACTGATAAATACTGACAATTCTAAAGCCTAATCTATTCAACTTCTAGTAATATAAATTAGTAACTGGTACCAATACCAGTGAAAGATTAAGTAAAACACTAAACTTCTTAATTCATCAATACCGACAACCACTCGTACATGCAGTTTAAAAGTTTAACTTAATTTATACCAAAGTTACAAAAGGAACATTGTGTATTCTGACCAGTGCTCTTGGCACCGAAGAGCGCCTGAACTTCCAACTAAGTTATTTTAGGGAGGCAAAATGGGAGGGGGAAAGCTTCGTCGTGCTGAATACTTTGAATGGTCAATGTAAATAGCTATTATAACACAATTATACAGCAATTAAGTTGATATAATTTGACACGTCTTATAATTTGTTAGGTTAAAGTCAAATTCAAAAATATTTATCTCATGTAAACCCTTACAGGAATTTATGAAAAGTCAAAAATATAAATATAAGGTTCTCGTTACCACCGCTCATACAGATTCAAAAAAACGTCAAGTGACCTAGTCATGTTCTAGTTCAGTTTTAGTCTATGGGTCACCAGTTTTCAGGAGATTACTGCATCAATTTCTTGTCGAGGTGGTAGCTTCCTTTCAGGGTGCGGTTACAAAATGGGTAATTGAATTGACGATAAGGCAGCAAGTATAATAAATTTACTCGTAATGCAATTCGTCATTGTCGCCCCCCATTTTGTAATCGCATCATTTAGCCAGCATAGCGATCAATATTGTTTAAGAACAATTATTGATTGATGACCACCAGGTAGATACAAAGTTACATGTATTTCTCCAATAAAATTAAAAAATATATATAAGTATGCACTTGGTTAGGTCTCCATTCCTCCCAAACAAACACAGACAAGTGACGAAAATATAATAAAAAATACGGGGTAGTGAACTATTAAGCAATTATGCTTGCGGGAGAAAAAGATAACCAAACCGAACACATGCTACATAACCAACTAGTTGGTTAGCTGGTTCCATTGACTTGTTAATCGTAGACTGCCCTGCAAAAATGCCACCAAGGCGACCAACCCAACAGACTATATTTTCACCCCAAATATATATTACGAGTACTAGCTGATCCGCGCAACTTCGTCTGCGTATGTTTAATCGTTAACGCAGCATACTCTCTTAAAAGGAACAATTTTTGCCTGATTTTGCAACATTTTCCATAGTTACTCCGCCCCTATTGGTCGTAGCGTGATGTTATGTAGCCTAGCCTGCGTCGATAAATGTCCTATCCAGCACTAAAAAAAAAAAACAAATTCGAACCAGTAGTTCCTGAGATTAGCGCGTTCAACTAAACAAACCACTCTTCAGCGTCATATTATTAGTATAGATATAAAATATTATAAGTTAGGTAGCTTTTAGGATAACCCAATTCATGTATGTATGTAGTACCTGCTGTAATATCTGTTTTTCCAGAAAGTTACAATCTGTGTCTTTTTAAGCACATATATTAGATATATTTAATTCAGAATAAATTTAATTTAATCTTAAATTCGATCTCATCGATGCCTTCCATCAATACGTTTGAGGCCAAATGAATTATCTGTCAGTTAATAAAATAAAAAAGGATATATATAACAGCATATATGACAACCTCTGTAGACTAGTGGTTGCCCCTTTGGTGTTGTATCCGGAAGCCGTGGGTTCGATTCCCACCCATGGCAAAAAAAATATTAGTACCATCGTTTTTTCTGTACAGTTTGTCGTGGTCTGAGTGTTTATAAAATATAATATTTATTATGTCGTTGCTTCTGGTACACCTCTGTGTACAAGCCTAGAGCTTAGTTTGTGACCAGAGCAATAGGTATTTGTAAATTGTCCTACATATTATTATTATATAGCAACTATTTCAATCTAAGTAAATTTTACATTTAATAGCCTCCATATCTCTAAGCCCAGTCAAAGTCAATAAATAAACGTAGTAATTTCCACCAAACAAAATTATTTAAGGATAAATCGGGAATTACGTTCACCTATTCTAAAATTAATATTTCAAATTAAATTAATCGGTAAACAAGATTAATATTATAATAACATTTACCCAAATATTTATAAACACCAAAATAATTCTCAAGGTAATGTAAAGTTGCCTCTCCAACTACTTCCTTCCTTACTCTTAAAGCCCCTTCACACTGCGTCTGATACCGGTGTGAACTTAGCAGCCAAAATATAGCAGCTATTATAACTCGACTAATTTAAAAAGTCAATATTTCCAAGCCTATTAATTGCAATACAAACAAGGGAAATCCTATGAATTATGAAAATTCTTTCAAGAAAATTATAAATTAACCAGATGGCAATATTATTTCTGATGAAAAATAACATTTATCAAATATTTTCTCTCACTTCAGCGAAATATACAAAAATGATTTCCCACCCCCCTTACAGTGGAACCTTGATTATGAAAATTGAGTGAAAACAATCTCGTAGCCAAATAATTTTGACATTTTAACTTAGCATAAGGTTTATTGTTTTTGAACATCATTATAACTTGATAGACAAAAAATAACTTAGGCAATGAAAAGCAACTGAAATTGTATGAAAAATACTGATTTTCTTGTTGCTACGACAAAATAAAGTTTTTTAATATAATAATTAAGCGTCTTAGAAATCTTTCTTCACCTTACAACTTATACAGTTAATAAAGCTTTGCCTTATCTATCGAAAAATGTGTTTCAAAATTCCTTACAGAGGGGACTTGACTGAAAAAATTTAATGCGACTACAATTTCGTAGTAAAAAAATTTAAGTCATAATCAAGTATCTTAGAAATGATCCTTCACCTTAAAACTTTTATAGTGAATAAGCTTTGCCTTATCTATTAAAAAATATGTTCCAAAATTTCTTACAGTGGGGCCTTGACTGAAAAAAATGAAGGAAACTACAGTTTCATAGTAAAAAATTTCATGTCATAATTAGGCATCTTAGAAATCTTTCTTCACCTTACAACTTATACAGTTAATAAAGCTTTGCCTTATCTATCGAAAAATGTGTTTCAAAATTCCTTACAGAGGGGATTTGACTGACAAAATTGAATGCGACTACAATTTCGTAGTAAAAAAATTTATGTCATAATCAAGTATCTTAGAAATGATCCTTCACCTTAAAACTTTTATAGTGAATAAAGCTTTGCCTTATCTTTTGAAAAATATGTTCCAAAATTTCTTACAGTGGGGCCTTGACTGAAAAAATGAAGGAAACTACAGTTACATAGTAAAAACTTTCATGTCAAAATTAAGCATCTTAGAAATCTTTCTTCACCTTACAACTTATACAGTAAATAAAGCTTTGCCTTATCTATCGAAACATATGTTACAAAATTCCTTACAGGCCTTTGAGTGAAACTACAATTTTGTAGTAAAAAAATTCATGTCAAAATTAAGCATCTTAGAAATCTTTCTTCACCTTACAACTTATACAGTAAATAAAGCTTTGCCTCATCTATCGAAAAATATGTTCCAAAATTCCTTACAGTGGGGCCTTGACTGAAAAAATTTAGTGAAACTACAATTTCGTAGTAAAAAATATCATATAATAATTAAGCATCTTAGAAATCTTTCTTCACCTTACAACTTATACAGTTAATAAAGCTTTGCCTTATCTATCGAAAAATTTGTTTCAAAATTCCTTACAGAGGGGACTTGACTGAAAAAACTGAATGCGACTACAATTTCGTAGTAAAAAAATTTATGTCATAATCAAGTATCTTAGAAATGATCCTTCACATTAAAACTTTTATAGTGAATAAAGCTTTGCCTTATCTTTTGAAAAATATGTTCCAAAATTTCCTACAGTGGGGCCTTGATTAAATAAAATGAAGGAAACTACAGTTTCATAGTAAAAAATTTCATGTCATAATTAGGCATCTTAGAATTCTTTCTTCACCTTACAACTCATACAGTTAATAAAGCTTTGCCTTATCTATCGAAAAATGTATTTCAAAATTCCTTACAGAGGGGACTTAACTGAAAAAATTGAATGCGACTACAATTTCGTAGTAAAAAAATTTATGTCATAATCAAGTATCTTAGAAATGATCCTTCACCTTAAAACTTTTATAGTGAATAAAGCTTTGCCTTATCTTTTGAAAAATATGTTCCAAAATTTCTTACAGTGGGGCCTTGACTGAAAAAAATGAAGGAAACTACAGTTTCATAGTAAAAAACTTCATGTCATAATTAAACATCTTAGAAATCTTTCTTCACCTTACAACTTATACAGTAAATATGGCTTTGCCTTATCTATCGAAACATATGTTTCAAAAAACCTTACAGTGGGGCCTTGACTGAAAAAAAATAGTGAAACTACAATTTCGTAGTAAAAAATGTCATATCATAATTAAGTATCTTAGAAATCTTTCTTCACCTTACAACTTATATAGTAAATAAAGCTTTGCATTATCTATCGATACATATGTTTCAAAATTCCTTACAGTGGGGCCTTGACTGAAAAAATTGAGTGAAACTACAATTTTGTAGTAAAAACTTTCATATCAAAATTAAGCATCTTAGAAATCTTTCTTCACCCTACAACTTATATAGTAAATAAAGCTTTGCCTCATCTATCGAAAAATATGTTCCAAAATTCCTTACAGTGGGGCCTTGACTGAGAGAAAGAAAGAAAAACTTTATTTGAACACCACGCACAAAATACACACATATAAAATTACATTATTACATAATATATAAATAATTAACAAAATACAAAATAAGTTAGAGGTTTGTTGTGCGGCGACAAACAGGAAATCAGCTCAGCACATGCTACAGCAATAGATTGCTGTAACGCTGATTTTCAGCTGATGGCTTTTAGATACAATAGGTAGGTATCAAAACAATCAAAATAAATATGACAGAATAAGAAAATGGACACCAATTACATACAGATAATAATTACTCAAACACTTTTATGTATTGTCATCTCACTCATTTTACTTAACGCAACATATGAAAAAAATTTGTGAAACTATAATTTCGTAGTAAAAAATATCATATAATAATTAAGCATCTTAGAAATTTTTCTTCACCTTACAACTTATACAGTAAATAAAGCTTTGCCTTATCTATCGAAACATATGTTACAAAATTCCTTACAGTGGGGCCTTGACTGAAAAAATTGAGTGAAACTACAATTTTGTAGTAAAAAAATTCATGTCAAAATTAAGCATCTTAGAAATCTTTCTTCACCTTACAACTTATACAGTAAATAAAGCTTTGCCTCATCTATCGAAAAATATGTTTCAAAATTCCTTACAGTGGGGCCTTGACTGAAAAAATTGAGTGAAACTACAATTTTGTAGTAAAAAAATTCATGTCAAAATTAAGCATCTTAGAAATCTTTCTTCAACTTACAACTTATACAGTAAATAAAGCTTTGCCTCATCTATCGAAAAATATGTTCCAAAATTCCTTACAGTGGGGCCTTGACTGAAAAAATTTAGTGAAACTACAATTTCGTAGTAAAAAATATCATATAATAATTAAGCATCTTAGAAATCTTTCTTCACCTTACAACTTATACAGTTAATAAAGCTTTGCCTTATCTATCGAAAAATGTGTTTCAAAATTCCTTACAGAGGGGACTTGACTGACAAAATTGAATGCGACTACAATTTCGTAGTAAAAAAATTTATGTCATAATCAAGTATCTTAGAAATGATCCTTCACCTTAAAACTTTTATAGTGAATAAAGCTTTGCCTTATCTTTTAAAAATATGTTCCAAAATTTCTTACAGTGGGGCCTTGACTGAAAAAAAGGAAGGAAACTACAGTTTCATAGTAAAAAATTTCATGTCATAATTTGGCATCTTAGAAATCTTTCTTCACCTTACAACTCATACAGTTAATAAAGCTTTGCCTTATCTATCGAAAAATGTATTTCAAAATTCCTTACAGAGGGGACTTGACTGAAAAAATTGAGTGCGAGTACAATTTCGTAGTAAAAATATTTATGTCATAATCAAGTATCTTAGAAATGATCCTTCACCTTAAAACTTTTATAGTGAATAAAGCTTTGCCTTATCTTTTAAAAATTTGTTCCAAAATTTCTTACAGAGGGGCATTGACTGAAAAAATTTAGTGAAACTACAATTTCGTAGTAAAAACTTTCATGTCAAAATTAAGCATCTTAGAAATCTTTCACCTTACAACTTATACAGTAAATAAAGCTTTGCCTTATCTATCGAAACATATGTTTCAAAATTCCTTATAGTGGGGCCTTGACTGAAAAAAAATAGTGAAACTACAATTTCGAAGTAAAAAATTTCATATCATAATTAAGCATCTTAGAAATCTTTCTTCACCTTACAAATTTTACAGTTAAAAAAGCTTTGGCTTATCTATCGAAAAATGTGTTTCAAAATTCCTTACAGGGGGGCATTGACTGAAAAAATTGAGTGCGACTACAATTTCGTAGTAAAAAAATTTATGTCATAATCAAGTATCTTAGAAATGATCTTTCACCTTAAAACTTTTATAGTGAATAAAGCTTTGCCTTATCTTTTGAAAAATATGTTCAAAAATTTCTTACAGTGGGGCCTTGACTGAAAAAAATGAAGGAAACTACAATTTCATAGTAAAAAATTTCATGTCATAATTAAGCGTCTTAGAAATCTTTCTTCACTTTACAACTTATACAGTAAATAAAGCTTTGCATCATCTATCGAAACATATGTTACAAAATTCCTTACAGTGGGGCCTTGACTGAAAAAATTGAGTGAAACTACAATTTTGTAGTAAAAAAATTCATGTCAAAATTAAGCATCTTAGAAATCTTTCTTCACCTTACAACTTATACAGTAAATGAAGCTTTGCCTCATCTATCGAAAAATATGTTCCAAAATTCCTTACAGTGGGGCCTTGACTGAAAAAATTTAGTGAAACTACAATTTCGTAATAAAAAATATCATATCATAATTAAGCATCTTAGAAATCTTTCTTTACCTTACAACTTTTACAGTTAAAAAAGCTTTGCCTTATCTATCGAAAAATGTGTTTCAAAATTCCTTACAGGGGGGACTTGACTGAAAAAATTGAGTGCGACTACAATTTCGTAGTAAAAAAATTTATGTCATAATCAAGTATCTTAGAAATGATCTTTCACCTTAAAACTTTTATAGTGAATAAAGCTGTGCCTTATCTTTTGAAAAATATGTTCAAAAATTTCTTAGAGTGGGGCCTTGACTGAAAAAAATGAAGGAAACTACTATTTCATAGTAAAAAAATTCATGTCATAATTAAGCGTCTTAGAAATCTTTCTTCACCTTACAACTTATACAGTAAATAAAGCTTTGCCTCATCTATCGAAACATATGTTACAAAATTCCTTACAGTGGGGCCTTGACTGAAAAAAATGAGTAAAACTACAATTTTGTAGTAACTTATTTATCATATTTTTCGATAGATGAGGCAAAGCTTTATTTACTATATAAGTTGTAAGGTGAAGAAAGATTTCTAAGATGCTTAATTTTGACATGAAAGTTTTTACTACGAAATTGTAGTTTCACTAAATTTTTTCAGTCAATGCCCCTCTGTAAGAAATTTTGGAACATATTTTTCAAAAGATAAGGCAAAGCTTTATTCACTATAATAGTTTTAAGGTGAAGGGTCATTTCAAAGATACTTGATTATGACATAAAATTTTTTACTACGAAATTGTAGGCGCACTCAATTTTTTCAGTCAAGTCCCCTCTGTAAGGAATTTTGAAACACATTTTTCGATAGATAAGGCAAAGCTTTATTAACTGTATGAGTTGTAAGGTGAAGAAAGATTTCTAAGATGCCTAATTATGACATGAATTTTTTTACTATGAAACTGTAGTTTCCTTCATTTTTTTCAGTCAAGTCCCCACTGTAAGAAATTTTGGAACATATTTTTCAAAAGATAAGGCAAAGCTTTATTCACTATAAAAGTTTTAAGGTGAAGGATCATTTCTAAGATACTTGATTATGACATAAATTTTTTTACTACGAAATTGTAGTCGCATTCAATTTTTTCAGTCAAGTCCCCTCTGTAAGGAATTTTGAAATACTTTTTTCGATAGATAAGGCAAAGCTTTATTAACTGTATAAATTGTAAGGTGAAGAAAGATTTCTAAGATGCTTAATTATTATATGATATTTTTTACTACGAAATTGTAGTTTCACTAATTTTTTTCAGTCAAGGCCCCACTGTAAGGAATTTTGGAACATATTTTTCGATAAATGAGGCAAAGCTTTATTTACTATATAAGTTGTTAGGTGAAGCAAGATTTCTAAGATGCTTAATTTTGACATGAAAGTTTTTACTACAAAATTGTAGTTTCACTCATTTTTTTCAGTCAAGGCCCCACTGTAAGGAATTTTAGAACATGTATCGATAGATAATGCAAAGCTTTATTAACTATATAAGTTGTAGGGTGAAGAAAGATTTCTAAATGCTTTATTATGATATGATATTTTTTATTACGAAATTGTAGTTTCACTAAATTTTTTCAGTCAATGCCCCTCTGTAAGAAATTTTGGAACATATTTTTCAAAAGATAAGGCAAAGCTTTATTCACTATAATAGTTTTAAGGTGAAGGGTCATTTCAAAGATACTTGATTATGACATAAAATTTTTTACTACGAAATTGTACTCAATTTTTTCAGTCAAGTCCCCTCTGTAAGGAATTTTGAAACACATTTTTCGATAGATAAGGCAAAGCTTTATTAACTGTATGAGTTGTAAGGTGAAGAAAGATTTCTAAGATGCCTAATTATGACATTAAATTTTTTACTATGAAACTGTAGTTTCCTTCATTTTTTTCAGTCAAGGCCCCACTGTAAGAAATTTTGGAACTTATTTTTAAAAGATAAGGCAAAGCTTTATTTATTATAAAAGTTTTAAGGTGAAGGATCATTTCTAAGATACTTGATTATGACATAAATTTTTTTACTACGAAATTGTAGTCGCATTCAATTTTTTCAGTCAAGTCCCCTCTGTAAGGAATTTTGAAACACATTTTTCGATAGATAAGGCAAAGCTTTATTAACTGTATAAATTGTAAGGTGAATAAAGATTTCTAAGATGCTTAATTATTATATGATATTTTTTACTACGAAATTGTAGATTCACTAATTTTTTTCAGTCAAGGCCCCACTGTAAGGAATTTTGGAACATATTTTTCGATAGATGAGGCAAAGCTTTATTTACTATATAAGTTGTAAGGTGAAGAAAGATTTCTAAGATGCTTTATTTTGACATGAAAGTTTTTACTACAAAATTGTAGTTTCACTCAATTTTTTCAGTCAAGTCCCCTCTGTAAGGAATTTTGAAATACATTTTTCGATAGATAAGGCAAAGCTTTATTAGGAATTTTAGAACATGTATCGATAGATAATGCAAAGCTTTATTTACTATATAAGTTGTAGGGTGAAGAAAGATTTCTAAATGCTTAATTATGATATGATATTTTTTATTACGAAATTGTAGTTCCCTTCATTTTTTTCAGTCAAGGCCCCACTGTAAGAAATTTTGGAACATATTTTTCTAAAGATAAGGCAAAGCTTTATTCACTATAAAAGTTTTAAGGTGAAGGATCATTTCTAAGATACTTGATTATGACATAAATTTTTTTACTACGAAATTGTAGTCGCACTCAATTTTTTCAGTCAAGTCCCCTCTGTAAGGAATTTTAAAACACATTTTTCGATAGATAAGGCAAAGCTTTATTAACTGTATGAGTTGTAAGGTGAAGAAAGATTTCTAAGATGCCTAATTAAGACATGAATTTTTTTACTATGAAACTGTAGTTTCCTTCATTTTTTTCAGTTAAGGCCCCACTGTAAGAAATTTTGGAACATATTTTTCAAAAGATAAGGCAAAGCTTTATTCACTATAGAAGTTTTAAGGTGAAGGATCATTTCTAAGATACTTGATTATGACATAAATTTTTTTACTACGAAATTGTAGTCGCATTCAATTTTTTCAGTCAAGTCCCCTCTGTAAGGAATTTTGAAACACATTTTTCGATAGATAAGGCAAAGCTTTATTAACTGTATAAGTTGTAAGGTAAAGAAAGATTTCTAAGATGCTTAATTATTATATGATATTTTTTACTACGAAATTGTAGTTTCACTAAATTTTTTCAGTCAAGGCCCCACTGTAAGGAATTTTGGAACATATTTTTCGATAGATGAGGTAAAGCTTTATTTACTATATAAGTTGTAAGGTGAAGAAAGATTTCTAAGATGCTTAATTGTGACATGAAAGTTTTTACTACAAAATTGTAGTTTCTCTCAATTTTTTCAGTCAAGGCCCCACTGTAAGGAATTTTGGAACATATTTTTTGATAGATAAGGCAAAGCTTTATTTACTGTATAAGTTGTAAGGTGAAGAAAGATTTCTAAGACGCTTAATTATTATATTAAAAAACTTTATTTTGTCGTAGCAACAAGAAAATCAGTATTTTTCATACAATTTCAGCTGCTTTTCATTGCCTAAGTTATTTTTTGTCTAACAAGTTATAATGATGTTCAAAAACTATAAACCTTATGCTAAGTTAAAATGTCAAAATTATTTTGCTACGGGATTGTTTTCACACAATTTTCATAATCAAGGTTCCACTGTAAGGGGGGTGGGAAATCATTTTTGTATATTTCGCTGAAGTGAGAGAAAATATTTGATAAATGTTATTTTTCACCAGAAATAATATTGCCATCTGGATAATTTTTAATTTTCCTGAAAGAATTTTCATAATTCATAGAATTTCCATTGTTTGTATTGCAATTAATAAGCTTAGAAATATTGACTTTTTAAATTAGTCGAGTTATAATAGCTGCTATATTTTGGCTGCTAAGTTCACACCGGTCGTCTGATCCAAATCCGAGAACATACGCTTCGAAATAGAAGTAATTTCATATGGTATTGGTGGTGGTGCACTTAAAGATCTAGGCTCCGTTTTTTAAAGATTTTAAAATAATGATAATATATTTATATAAGTAAAAGCACATAGATAGTTATTAATTAGTCACAATTTCTAACAATGTTATTTTATAAATAAGTAACAAATCTTCTGTCCATGAATTAGGCTAAAAGTCTATATCTTAGTCAAACAGATCTGTTCCTTCGTTTGATATACTAATAATTTTAGGTATTTTGTTATAATATTAATAATTCAGTGGTATAAAATAACATTTAATACTAATTAATAAAAATAATTAAGTATAATATAATATGTTATAATTATTGTTATTAGTATTAAGTATTGATTAGTGGCATATACTTACCAATCAATACTTATTCAGTGAATTTGTATATATGCAAGTAAATCCCACACTCATGTGAGTTGAATATGTGTGTAATGTAAGAGTGAAAAATTGTCTGTCTGTTTAGTTAGCCTGTCTGTATTCGATTCTAAATTTAAGTTGTTTAGACTTGTTTTTTTTTCTGTTTTATTATAATTGAAAACTTTTTTACTTTTTTACCAATTATAATATAGCCTTATATATAAATAAACAATATTATAATATATTTTACGTAGAAATGCTGCGACACTCCCGCCCGATCGAATCCAAGTCGTCACACGGTGTCAGGCGTCGTAGAACTTTTCAGCTTTAAACGAAGCGTGAATAGGCATCTTAAGCCGGCATAATGGATGAAACCAGCTCTTACAATACAATTATAAGAGCT
Organism: Monopis laevigella; assembly: GCA_947458855.1. Taxonomy (NCBI): domain Eukaryota; kingdom Metazoa; phylum Arthropoda; class Insecta; order Lepidoptera; family Tineidae; genus Monopis; species Monopis laevigella. Next base: position 10,047,417 of record OX381588.1, read on the forward strand.
GGTTGTATTCATTCTTGGACCTGCATACTGCTTTCGATCAGGTGGATGTGGGGTCACATGCCGAGCTCCTATAAAAAAAAAAAAAAAGCTGCTGCTGTCCATTGGTCTTGATCTTGGTCTACCGATAATACCAATACAAAGGCTACCAAAACTTTCATTCAGAGCTAGACTCTTGCGCTACACTAAGACCAAACGCAATATTAGTGCGTGCAAGATCAAGACCGTGACTAGCTGTTCTAATGCAATACCAAGACCAAGACTAAGCCAGCCTAGTTCTTGCCTTGGGCAAAAGTAATTTTAGTACGCGGGTCCAGCATCCTTCGGTTGAATCTGCCATCTTCTAATCAGGCGCAGTGCAAAAGCGACATCTAAATTTGGAACGAGTTTTCTACGCACACATTTTGTTGGATTCGGATGGTAGTGTAAAAGCGCTCTTATTTAAGTCGCTCGACTCTTAGAAATTAATTAAATGTGTCTGCTGCAAATACTTGTGTGTAGGGAAATGGAGAGGAAGCTATTGTTATTATAACTGGTACTGTGTGCTTAACACGAGTGCTTTTGAAGAAGGTTCGAAGAAGGTGCGCTTGTTTCAAAGGTCTACTTCAGATTAACCTTTAAATAATATGATTATGCTGGATTTTGTCAAATTTAAATATGGAACATGATTATTATGACGCTATCTTTTTTTTTAATATATACTGGATCACGGCATGTTACTTTGTAACTACCCGATGATAAGTAGGCCTACAAATGGGGTTGAAATGCACTTTTTTCTATATAAAAAATAGCGGTCAAGTGTGACTGCTTTGCTTTTTGCACTGCTTTTAATTTTTTTTTTTTAATTTACTATCCATTTTGATATTATTTTCGGAATTTTAGATTTAGTAGTAGGTACTACGTTATTAAAAAAAATTACTAAAATTGTTATTCTAAATATTTAAACTTTCTATTTTATATATTTATATATATTTAATTCTTATTTTGAACACTTATTTAGAGGTCACCAACATCTATTATTAACCTAGATATTTCTTAATCGGAAGTTCACATGCCAATTTAACCATAATTTTATTTAAACCTGTCTGGTTTGAATTAATAACAAACTGAATTCTGAAGTCTTATATAAGTTCATCTGTTAACTCTTCAATGATTATTGCCAAAGAGAATGAAAGTATGAATAAAAGTCGCCTATCCAAACATTAACCGATATACAGACCTAAAACAAAAAAATAAAACACAAACTATTATATACAATATGCTCAAGAAGTGAGAACAGAAAATAGTGACAACGTACATGTTTGTACACATATGTACACATTTGATTCAAAAATTTAAAGAAACAAACAGTAGTTATTTATATATGATGACTTTGCAAGAATGTATACCAACCCAAAGGGGTTGGTATACATCCTAACTTAAGTCTCTACTGATCAAATCGAAATACATTTCAAATGGAACCATGTGTCGCTAATGAAAAATAAGATCGCTTTTCTATACAAATTAGTTATTTTACCTTTACTAGTTTGTATGGAGAAGCCATTTTTTTAAATATGTGACACCTCTTATCAGCCCACAGTATATATAACCTTCCACCATGTATATTATATACGTGGTGGCCGAGTTGAAATCACTTAGGTCGGCTTGTGCCGTAACGGCCCTCAAAAGTTTGCCCTTAAATATTATTTTCCTGTTTGCCCTAAATAGGTATTTCGTTTTATAAAATTCAAAATAGTAGGTTTTTATTTATTTTGCCCCGAAAAAGCAGGTCTCTTTGCTCTGTAATTTAAAATTGTATAAAAAACTGTTTAAATTGTACAGCTAGCAAGACAATTTAAGTTTAAATAATATTCAAAAGGAAATTAATTACTTTTAGTATGTTTTAAAAATTGCATATGCTTGACCTACCGCTGGCAATACAAAGTACCTATTGAATATAGTCTTAGACAAAGTGATATATAATCATATTTAGGCCCAGTACATAATCATATTTTGTCTGGCTTAGGTAGCTAAATAAACAGTGTGTCGTAAATAAAGGTAATTTTAATATAAACTGTAATTTTTGCTTGTACAAAGTCACTGGTCCCTGGTTCAAACCCCGGTGTATGCCAATGAGTTTGTAATCTAAAAAAATATGTACATTTATTAGTTTAACAACACCGCTATAGTGCCTCGGAGAGCACGTTAAGCTGTCGCTCTCGGTTTCACTATACCAACATATGAAACTGTTTATAGATGGGTTATTGAGTCTACGCTACGTTATGACGAGGTGGAATTAAAAACCTCTCCGCTGGGTACCATGAGGCCGTCTAGGCGGTCTCGGGCGCCGTAAGGCAACCGTGATGATATTTATTTTATTTTTTATGTATGTTATTTATCTCTTTTAGAAACATATTTGAGCTTTACAAGGTGTGTTACAGCTCTTCCGTATAATATTCATTCTTAGGAAAGAGAGAGATACGACTTAAGTTATCTATTCATGAACAGACTATCACAGGGCGAATACAAGTATATCATGAGGAAGAGATGCAGAGAAGCGATTCGGATTTGCTATGAAATTTATCTTTATTAACCGATTTCAAAAAAGGAGGAGGATCACAGAGAGGAGGTTATCTATTCTGTACTGTATTTTTTTTAAAGTTTGTTTTACCTCAGAACTCGGTCATTTATAAACCGATTTTATAAAATATTTTTTTATTGAAAAGCATATACTCTACGATAGGTTCGATATAAATTTTATATAAATCAGTTAAGTAGTCTGGTTTTTAAAATACTGGAAAAAATGCCATTCAGTGGTGTTTACAGACCCTATTAACCTTCCAAACTGGCTACCTTCCAGATTTTTCATCAGCTGCATGATGATAATGATAAAACCGGAAGGTAGGCACCGGAACCCCGTAATAAAACAATGTAACCTAACAGTGTTTGCACCTTCGATTATAAATTATTTCATTATTAATTATACATATTTGGGGTATAAGTGTCGTACAGACTTTTTTTGGCAAGAATTATTCAAAATTGACTTAACAATTTAGACGGAATTGTTAAGTCAATTTCGTATAAGTCTTGCCAAAAAAAGTCTGTCAACATGGCCCGGTAACGATTGCCGTCGACAGTCACGGCGGCACCTTCACCATTTTCAAAAAAGTTGTCAAAAGAGTGCATCCTGCCAACAGAGCAACGGTGCCTATATTTAACCGATATTTTTTTTCATGTGTGATATTTTGTTTCATCACTACCTCCATACATATGTAGAAAGAAATGCTAATAAAATATTAAATAAATATTTATACCTATATATTTTTTTTATTCAAGATCTTAATGAGACTACCTTTCATGTGTGACTTATAAAGGTTGTGTGGTATTGAATTTCGGAGGATAGATTAAATGTAAAAGAGCCTCGTTATTTCCGGTAACAATCTGTTGTCGAATTGAGTCTGGTTTTTAAAAAATTTCTAAATGTGATATACTTCTACTATACTCTATGTTTAGTTTACTTTTTTTTAACAAATCCAGGACTATTTTTAATTATCTCGTACAAAGTAGTAATTTAGTATCCAGGTAAATAAAAAAAAAATATAAAACCATTTACCAATTTAAATTTGTTGCTCTAAAAAGAGACACGGTGTTTAATTATGGAGTTGAAGAAGAGTTGGACTTAACCGAAAGTTTTTAATTTAGTCGGACCGTCATTTTGTGAAGTTAGACAAAGTAAATAAGCGTTCTTTGTGTACAGTTCTACTCTAATAATCTCTGTGCATTTCCAAATGACATTCATGAAATGTTTCAGAAAAGTTCAGATTAAAATGATACTTTTTAGTGGTTTTAGAGTTAAAAGTTTAAAATGTTGTTTTTATTTTAGGGTTTATGTAAAGTAAAGGTTGTGTAAAAGTCATTGCTCTAAAATACAAAAATAAAACTAGCTTTCGCAAGCTAGAGAGAATTACCTGAACTATTCCTTTTTAATAATTCGACCGACTCCGTAGATTATTATTGCGCCTACGGCGTTGTATCTCGAGGGCGTGGGCTCGATCCCCACCCTGGCCAAAAAATATTAAAAGTTTGTCATGGTTTGGGTGTTTAATTAAATAATATGTATTAAATCGTTGTTTCTGGTACCTACACTACAAGCCTAGAGCTTAGTGTCTGACAAGGGAAATATGTATTTAATCTCCTTAATATTATTATTGCTATTTTTTTTTTCAAATTAGACAACCCAATTGGTAAAGAAAAATCTAAATATATACCTTTCACAATTTTAGTGTTATAATATTGGTGGTTTCTATAGTAAAACATTGGCAGTTTTTATAGTCTTAACCGATTTTCAAGATATCAGCATGGACAGATCGACAGATCGCAGACAGATAGACAAATGCATTGAGTGATCCTATTTGAGTTTCGTTTTTATTTTAAAACACTATAATGACGCGCAAAATACTATAAAATTTATAAGTATCTAAATCAAACTACCGCTGATATTCGATCCATAATAAAATTCCTTGAAAGTTGTGACAGTTCGGGGGTAAGCCAACAGTGTTTCTACATGCAATTCCTAACCTCTAAAATGGACGACCTTCCGGGTCTCTGTACCGTACTGGAAGATGCATCAATCACTGGTCACCTTACTAAACGGGGTCAAGAACCGGCTAGGGTAACCTCTGTTGCCGGGGCAGGCACTCTGAGGACTATAGCCCGCCCGGGACTTGCCTAGGCCCTCGTTCTTTTTTTATAGAGCATGACTTTGTATTATTTGTACATATGATGTTAGGTAGATCTACAAAGTCCAAGAATGTGGATTAATTTGTGGTTTAACAATATTGATCGCTTCCACTATGTCGGCTAAATATCTATTTTAATATCCTCGCTGCTTTATGGTTCAATAAATCACCCGTTTCGTAACCGTACCATGAAAGAAGACTACCCGCGCGCTGCAGATGACAGCGCGTCAGTGGAAAGAGAAAAAGGTGCTAGTTTTCTAGCGGCAGAGAAGGCTGGCCGCGAGAATCTCAAGCGTAGGCCTGCCACTTGGTGGCCGCGCAAGCAGCGGAGCGATGCCGCAAAGTTCACTGGAAGACGCGAGAACTAATAATAATATGTAGGACAATTTACACATATTGCTCTGATCAGAAACTAAGCTCTAGGCTTGTACTATGTATAGCAGTAGCAACTATATAATACATATTATATTTTATATATTCTATTCTATTTTTTTTTGTTTTGGGTGACGCATGACCTCCGGGTACGATAAGAACACGAACGCGAACTTTAACTTGAATAAAATCGACTCACAGCAACAAATTTAAAAAATAGTCAGAAATTTCAAATTTCCTAGCGCCACGTTTATTTTCACGACGGTTTAATTTTGTGTATAATAATAGAACGCGCGCACAAAGTTGCGGGCATCAGCACCAGTTTTTAATAATCATATACCTAATACATTTTACCACCATTAAAAATACTAATTTAAATATTAAAATCTTTGTAAAAAAAGTTGATTCTTCACATAAATTTCAATTCAGCCAACTAACCTAAGCTTTAAACTATCTAGCTTTAATTGGATTGAATTTATTAATATGCTCATACAGGGACATCCACCGACACCTGAGTGTCGCTATTAATCCGTGCTCCGTCGTCTGAAGCTTTTCAAACTTTATTCATTGTTTCAGCTTGAGATTCAGTTTCAGTTTGGGTGCAACAAGAGCGTTCCGTCCCGAGCGAGCTGAGTACGGGCTTAGTTTGAGATTGGATTTGTCTTTCAAAGTCTAATTCTTTAGTTCTTTTCTTGAATTAAATTAATCCTGCTCTTTGTTTTGAGTTGGAGTACGTTTCTTGTTTAGTTAAACGCTATTTAAGTGTTGTTTTAAATCATTATTGATGTTGAATAAGTAAGTATATTTATAGCAATTTAAAATAAGTTCCTTAATATTGTATTCTTAATTCTGTGTCACGGTTTAATAAGAAAATATATTTAAAATAGTTTAATTGTTTTTTTTTATAAAAAAACATGATTGGTAGATAAAATAAAAATTGTAGCGTTAAATTTTTCAAAAATATTTAATAATTACATGGCTTTTACTCACGATTTCGTCAGCCTGGAATTTTGAATTTGATTCATATAGTGGTAATTCACTTACGCATATTATTTATATATATTTGTGTAGGTAAATTCCAAGGTTTATGTTTACTGCGATATAAAGTAGCTATCCTATATATCGCACCAGACAATACCTTATCTGTATGCTAACTGCGTCAAATAGCCCTACAAATAGGTACAGCCATTTTGTAGAGATATTAATTAACAAACAGCTAAAATTTTACATTTATAATTTAGTATAGAACATTATTAATTAGGCTATTTTTAAGTTGTGTAAAAAAATGTGCTCGTGAATTTCTAATATAATATTTCCTACTTGTTTTTTGATGCTCTATTTACTAATTTTTATCTTTAATTCTTTATCAGATCGCTAGCGACCAAAATCCCTATATTAATTAGAAAAAAAAAAATCTATATCACGAATTAGATTTTCTACCATGTTATAGAGTTTTTTTAATAGTGTCTAAAAATTTAGCCTTTTAAACATGTTGTTTTTTTTGGTGCATGTATACAACTTACCTTTAACTGCACCCAATACATATACAAAAATACACCGAAATGTATTTCGAAAATAAATTGTAAAACCATATCCCGAAATAGGCTTTAAATTTTACACAAACGTACATACATACCTATTTATATTTAATTTGGAGATTTCTGCAGACATGCGTCGTATTTCAGTGTTGTTAACATGAAAAATGTATATTGCCTGTCGAGAAATATATTTATTACTCTGGTAATGCTACAAACACCAGATTTACAACTCTATTTCTGAAAATTTAAATATTATATTAAATTTTCAGTTTGTGTAAAATATTACGTATGATCTATGGCTTATAATAAATAGTGATTTTTTATTCTGTTTGATAATCTTTATAAATTATAAAGTTTATTATTTAATATGAACACTTAGGTCCCTGGTTCGAATCCCGGTGTGTACCAATGAGTTTTTAATTAAAAAAAAAAATGTACATTTGTTTGACAACACCACTATAGTGCCTCGGAGAGCACGTTAAGCTGTCGGTCCCGGTTTCACTATACCAACTTGTGAAACTGTTTATAGATGGGTTATTGAGTCTATTCAAAACATCGTGACGAGCTAGCCAATTGTTCGGTGTAGACTCATACCATCGGCTACGACGAGGTGGGATTAAAACCCCTCCGCTGGGTACCCTGGGGCCGCCTAGAGGGTCTCGGGCGCCGTAAGGCACCCGTGATGATATGTATGTATGAAGTTTGTTTTAAGATCATGGGCGATTCATAGACGTTGTAGGAGCTCCAATAAAAATAAAAAATAAAGTTTAATTATACATGGTGGCTGTTTTGGTTAGACTTCAAACCTAAAAACCCTACAGTTTTTAGGTCCCTGGATCATACCCCATTTATACCTACCGATATCTTTTTACTAAGAAAAAAATGTCTATTTGTTTGACAACACCACTTAGCGCACGTTAAGCCGTCGGTCCCAGTTTCATTATACCAGTTTGTGAAACTTTTTACAGATAGGTTGTTCGATTTTTAATAAATAGTCTGGACGCTAATCTGTCTAGTAGATTTGTGCCGTAATGAGTTTTGTTTCCCGGCTTCTCGCACATAGGTTATTGAGTCAAACCAAACATCGCGACGAGCTAGCCACTTGTACGGTGTAGACTCAAATTATCATCAGCTACAGCGAGGCGGGATTAAACTCCAAGGTGTCTCTAAGGCACCCGTGAAACGGTTAGAAATTTACTAACGACTCCAAAATCATCCAGTATATTCCTTTATAAATAACTTCTAAGAATATCGATTTTCTGTGCCAATATGTGAAGCCCATTGTTTCATATGAGCTCGGAATACATTGAGCCCAATTGTTAAGGTTTATTATTGTTTCCATTGTGAAACGGTCTCTGTGCCTGACTGCCTTAAATATGTATTGGCTGGATACATGTAATTTATATTATCTACGTAAACATTTGTTTAATAAGTATAGTGCATGTTTATGAAGTATTTTAATGTGGCTCTACATGCAACTGATGGTAACATGGCAATACAGGTTTTTTTTTCAATCCAATTGATTGATTACACTGTCTATAAATTCAATTTTTCAATTCACTTATTCAGCTAAGTTTTATACAGTTTACATCATTATGCAGTAGGGCCCGAACTAGGTGACATATCCTGTATCGCGGGCCCCAATTCAGTTAACATATAAATTTACAAAAGCTACCTAAACCTTGTTAACAAAAGACATATTATATATATAAGAACACACGAAATTATTGAAAGGCACAAAATAATTACTTAAAAGTAAATTAATAATTTTAAAACATATTATATTTTTTTTACACAACAATTGAGACAAAAGTTTTAAAATTAATTACTTAACACTAGGTACAAATTGCAAATTTTACAAATTCAAATTATCATAAAAACACCTTACGGCGCCCGAGACCGCCTAGATGGCCTCAGGGTACCCAGCGGAGGGGTTTTTTATCCCACCTCATCGTAGCCGATGGTATGAGTCTACACCGAACAAGTGGCTAGCTCGTCGCGATGTTTTGAATAGACTCAATAACCCATCTATAAACAGTTTCACAAGTTGGTATAGTGAAACCGGGACCGACAGCTTAACGTGCTCTCCGTGGCACTATAGTGGTGTTGTCAAACAAATGTACATTTGTTTGACAACACCACTTGTACATAATTAAAAACTCATTGGTACACACCGGGGTTCTCACTCTTCACTGCATGTTGTTTTATATCTAGGTACCTGATGGTAAGCAGACCTACAAAGTCAATGAATGGGGTCGATTAAAATATACATTGTTGTTTAACAATATTGATCGTTAGCACTATGCCGGTTAAATGATGTTGTTACGACAAAGACGTAATTGCTTTACGTGTCTATTTTAATATCCTCGCTGCTTTATCGTATATCGTAATTGCACCATTTTGTAACCTTGAATGGATAAATCCGTTTTTTTTTGTTATTAATATTTAAGATGAAAGTTCTAAAACGGGGTAATAACTAACTTGTGCGATCTCGCGGGAAAAAGAAAGAGACGGAGATATGTAATTTGTTTATATTCCATCTTATTCATTTCCACAAGAGATAGCACAAGTAATAATATATGAATTTTGGAACAGCCCCTTAATAGGTACTGCCATAATAGCAAATTGTGTACTCTCCATAATTCATTTAAAAACGAATAATGGGTAAATTTTGATTTTAGAACATGGATCGTTTTATTAAAAAGTTAAATCTGCGGGTCGACATATTTACAGCAGAACATCAAATTCGTTCTGAAATCATTAAATTCCGCCGATCTTCTGTTTGGACAACCCACCATCACATATATTTAAATTGAATTTCGAACACGTCAGAGAACAAACAAAGCGATCATGCAACTCGAGAACTGTTTGCTGGATCAAATTTTAATATAAAGCTTCAAAATTTGTATGAAAGCCTTTTTGTAATACTACCTCTGAAATTTTGAATAAATGGAATATTACTATGATTAATACTTAATTAATGTAAGTTATTAATTAGTAATACTTGAGGCACGATATTAATACACTTTTCACATGTCGATTACGAGTATTTACGAGACTTTATGAACATTTTCGTAAATATATTATAGCTTTATACAGGGTGACTTTGAATAGATGTGCTCTAGGCTAATATGAGGTTCTGCTGATCAAATCGAATTACTTTTCCCATGGAACCATGTGCCGCAAATGAAAAAAAAATCTGGCTTCTCCATACAAACTAGTAATGTTATAATGACCAATTTGTATGGGGAAACCAAATTTTTTTTTTCATTTGCGGCACATGGTTCCATGGGAAAAGTTGTTCTATTTGATCAGCAGAACCTCATATTAGCCTAAAGTATATCCATTCAAAGTCACCCTGTATAAAGTATGTAAGGTATATACTATTTATTTTAATAAAACTTTATAATTTAATTAACTGACATAATACATATTATAAATCTGCACAAATTAATTTCAGCAGTATAAATATAAATAAATCTACAATCTAAATTAAATAAAAAAAATCGTAAAGTTCCTCTGAAGCCGCACACGTACCGAGAACTCCAGCAGCGTTGCCCCTTTGAATTTCTAGCCCAATTCGTTGTACAAAGTAGGCCCTAGTACGTCGGTCACCTGCTTTTTCTATAAGTAATTAAATATACTATGACAGAAAAATCTTTCAAATGAGAAATTCTTTCAGGTCAGCAGAAATTCAATCAGGTGAGAAATTCTTGTCAGTATATACAGGATTTTGTTAAGACACCCAGTGTTTTTCACGTTTATTATGAGTCACAAAATATATTTTGAAATAAGAAAAGCGGTCGAGTGCGAATGGTGTTCACATGCAACAGAAGAAAAAATGGGCTAATAAAATAGTGGGAAATTATTAGTATTTATTACCATTTCAGATAAAAACTTTAAATTTACAATATTTGTGTTTTTTTTTTTGGATTTTTTAAATTAATTTATTATTATAATTATTGGAGCACGCGTTTGACAATATATACTTACCTGACGGAAAGCACACATACAAAATAAATCTATAAATGGGGTTGATAAAATGCTGTTTAACAGAATTATTCGCTCTGACTATGCGCGCCTGCTTAATCCGCCTAAATGATGCAGTTACAGGCGGCGACAAAGCCGAATTAGAATTACGAGTCTCTGAAATATAGTGAAATAAACTACCCGTCTTGTACCCTCACCCTGAAAGGAAACTACCACCTCCGCCAAAAATCGATGCAGTAGTCTCCTGAAAAGAACCCACAGACTAAAACCGAAACATGACGAGGTAACTTGACGGTTTTTGCATCTATATGAATAGCGATAATTGGCGTCAGACGTGTTTTTAGCATAAAAACCCGCAACCGTCTAAACCAAATGCAACTAGTTGGCAACCAGTTCCTAGAGCAAGCTATTGAAATCGAATTCCCGCCCTAAGGGGTTAAAAAGTACCCCAGTCTAGTAAATCACGTAGCTTTCTCGTGAGAATCATAAGTAACTCGTTACTGGAGTCTCCCGTTTCGTGCAGGATGTCGTCTCGGTAACGAGCCGAAAGCAAATAACTGCTCATATAGCGCCGCCACAGCAAACTTTAGACGTTATAGAAAGTACAGACAGAGGCGTCATTACGAGATGTAGTCGATTATTATCACGCAATATTCGCGTTGCTACATAGATTATGAATAGACTATCAACTTTATATCTACCTGATGGTAGATCAATACTTTGTTGTTTAACAATATTGATCGCTTCAACTATGCCGACTAAATGATGCGGTTACCAAATGGGCGGCGACAAAGACGTATTTGCATTACGAGTCTATTTTCATATATTCGCTGCTTTATCGTCAAATTAATCGTTTTCGTAACCGCACCACGATAAGATACTACCACCTTGATAAGAAATCGGTGCAGTAGTCTCCAAAAAACCGGTGAACCAACCGATTAAAACCGAAACATGACATATAACGAGTTCAGTCGTGCTTATGTCAAACTGAGTTTTTTAATAGTGATGATGCTAGTAACTTAAATATGACTATTATATATCTCGGATCTTGTCACCGGATACCGCCTCAGGGTACAGCCTCAGGGTACCCAGCTGTGGGGTTTTATTCCTATGTCATCGTAGCCGATGGTATTCTGTGTCTACGCCGAAGAAATAACAATTTCTTCGGTGTAGACACTTATCACGGTATTTGGATATACTCAATAACCCATCTATAAGCAATGTCACAAGTTGGTATAGGAAACTGGGACCAACACAATACTTAAAATACTATCATCAAATATAATGAGTGATTATGAAATAATGAGAAAATATTGATAAAATTAGTTAAAGAACTGGTATCGATAACAAGATGTACGTAATCGTCTTCACGTAAAGAACTATGGTTTCGTAGTGTAAATTTATAAAACCCTTATTTGTACCTACTGGTCACAAAAAATGCTCGTAATCGGGCCGCTGATTTTTTTTTAGATTTTAAGTACCTACCTAATAAAATACTGCAAATCAATTTACAAATTATCTAATTGTTATATTTTAAAGTATTGTTAGTAAACATACACATATATAGGTATAACATTGAGACGCCAACGGCTACCTTCACCTCACGCCTATTTGTTACAAAGGTCTATGTAAATTTATGTATTTTTTATTATAATTCGAATACTTTATATACAATATTATATTTTTTTAAATTACTATATTTGCGTTCTCTATTAGAGATTAATAGCTTAAAAGCGCACTCACATTGACACGGACCACCCTCGTGCTTAACTAATAATAAATAATCACGCCCTTTATTTACTCAAAACTTTATCAGTCTGCTGCAGTCCATTGCTGGACAGAAGCCACTTTCTGAGGTCACAGATTGAAACCTTCAGTTAAAAAGTATGGATATTGATAGTAAATTTCATTAGGGCAGCCTTCATTCAAGTTTTTAGGCCACAGTCAGTTTTAACGTTACTAAAACGGGTACTAAAGAACTATGGGCACTTTTATATGAACTAGGGCCAAACCCACCAATACAACTGGAGTGTTTGTCACCCTTTAGCGAATATTTACCTTTTTTTTTTATTCGAGAGATTTTGATATTATGAACTACTAGAATCAGTTTTAAAACTGAATTGCATAAGCAAGGTCGATGCAAGAGGAAATCCAGCGAAGTCATAGTCAAATCTCTCACTTTCTTCTGAAATCCTCCCAAGATCAGCCATTGGAACTTTTATGGAACGAAAGTTCCATTATTTGTTGGGTAAAAAATTCCGTGGGTAAAAAGGATACTGAACACAGTACAGAAAAGTGTTGAAGTCAGAAAGGCCTTTAACTGTAGGTACTTCGCGAATACTACAATTCTCTATTAATACCATACACGCTATGTAACCGGCACGGATAATCCATTGATAGCTAATAATATTGTTACTTTTTTTATTTTCCAAATAATGGATTATTATTTTTTATTATGTAGGACAATTTACACAAATTGCTCTGGTCACAAACTAAGCTCTAGACTTGTACTATGTGTACCAGTAACAACGATATAATACATATTATATTTTATAAACACCCAGACCATGACAAATTGTACAGAAATACGTACTAATATTTTTTTGGCATGGGTGCAAATCGAACCCACGACCTACGGATACAACGCCAAAGCTGTAACCACTATTCTACGGAGGCGGCCCACCTTGTTTTATAAATAGTTTAAGAGGCTTTAGTTTTGTTTAAAAAAGCCTATATTCTTGCGCTCTCTATAAGTAGCCCAGTCGCATTGGCACGGGCCGCCCTTAGTATTAGTAAGCACGCGCTTTATTTGCTCAAACACACACGTTTCAGTTTTGTTTATAAAACATGAGCAAATTTCACTTCAGAAAACTGATATTAAAATCGTTATGAATGTTTAGACTGAGGGCTGTTTTAAAATAAGTATAATAATACGAAGGGTAATGAAATATTTCATAAAGAATTATGTAAATAAATGTATATTTATATGCGGATAAAAGACAGTGGTTGTTTTTTTTTTTAATTTAAAATATTCATCTCATTTCTTCCTTTGTTCCTTAACTGGCAAATGTTATGTTTGATTGGCAATATCTTCGCCAACCGATACTAATTGACACTACGTTAATGTTCCTTAACAGAGAGAGACAATGTTCTTATCTATCCATGGATTCTCCGTGCGGGAGCCGCGGCCGGGTCCATCGCGTGATTGGAAGGCAGGGAAATGAACTGCAGCGTTCCTGGACTTGAGACCGCGAAGTAGGTTTAAAGATCTTTTAACTCTCATCTGCACTGTGTTCACTATCGTCTCTACTTAACCAAATACTATATGATCCTTTTAGCGCCATCTTGAAAACACGTTCCATAAAAGTTCCGACGGCTGATTTCGGAAGGCCAAAATCCTTAAATAGACGATGTAAAGACTGCTGGAATTCCTCTTGCACCGACTTCCACTGCATAAAGTTGAGTTTTAAAACCGTTTCTAGTAATTTCATTTGTGAGATCATAATATTTGTTTGACGTGATGGTGTGGTCCTTAGGAATGTTTGTTTCCCAAGGAACGGGGAGTTCTATAAGTATTACTTTCTTTAAGCACCGAGGGTATACCAGAATGTCTGGTCTATAGGCTGAAACTGCTAGTATGTCTGGTCTATAGGCTGAAACTGCTAGTTCGTCTGAAATTTTGTAATGTATTTTGAATGTATCCATAAATATTTTCCAGTCTGGTTCTTTGTCCAGGATTGAGAAAGGTTTACTTTGAGTTTTCTTGAGTTGTCCTTCCTTTACAGCAGTAGTCTTTTATTTGCTGAGTATCCTTTTCCATTTTAGCAATACTTCTCAGTATACACGAATAATTTCTATAATAAAAAGCGGTCAATCGCAAATGCTGTTCGTGTAATTGTGAGTTCGTACAATATAATATGTAATTACAAAAATAATACATTTACGAGTATGATAAGCAAAGTACTTTAAAAAAAAACAGATGCAGATTGCATGATATATTACATATACCATATACATATTTTGATTTAATTTATATTTTATTATCGTGAGCCCACACATAAACACCACGAAGAGCTTGTAATTTGTTCGGTGTAGATTTAATACCATCGGCAAATAAATCTAAGGAAGTCTGACTGATCCTCAGGTTTTCTTCGCCGAATGCCATAAGGCAACGCATATAAACTTTCATATACTTAATAATTAATTTTTCGGATTTCTTAAAAGAAATACGAGTATATATCCTTTTTTATTTTAAATTTATAAATATGTAAGACATTTTTCTTTTGCTGCTGTGAAAAAATACATCCAGTATAAAGAAAATGCAGTTAATAAACCTTAATACTCGTGAAAATGTTTATTTAAATTAAACGCTTAAAACAATGGGTATTTTATTAAATAGATGAGCATGTTTTGAAAATGAAAATATTATATTATCTTCACGTCATCATCTGGAAGAAAAATTTTCAACTTTTCCCTTTCACAACTCTTTTGGCGTGAAAAGTATTTTGTAACTTTTCTGCTGATTTGTCAAACGCTTTCTGTTTGATAAATTTATTTTATTATGTGAAATTAAATTTCTGAAAAATTTATGAGATTTTTCAGTAATTTTTCAATATTTGAAAAGTACTGTATGGAAAAGTCAAAAAACCAGTCATAGCAAAGACATTCTTATATTATCTTATCTTGCGAATGTTAACTTATGTTATCTTTTTGGTTTTTGTGGCTGACATCACTCAAAACACTTCGACCCAGTGAGATCTTCCCCATCTTTTCACCTTACACATTAGTCCCGTCCTCAAATATGTTGCTGACATCATCTAGCAATGAGAAGCTTTCCGGTTCCGGGTAAGCCTAGCCCAGTTATTTCATTCTCTAGATGGTCGCATGGACTCGGGCTCATTGGAACAAAACCTGGATCTGGGATCGTCTCTAACTCCTGTAGTATAGAGATGTTTAATGTTACTCTGTTTGTTTGTTATGATTTCATGCCTAAACTGCTGATCCGATTAAGACGAATTTTGGAAACATCCTATACATCTGCACTACCTATAGCTATATCATTTTATTACATAGATTTAGGGAGTCAGATATACAGTGTGTTAGAGTTTTAAAAGTTTCTTAAAAAAAGTTTTTATATACACCAGATAGAGAAAAGTGTACATAGAGAAAAATTGGGTATGTTCAAATATTTTTGAAATTATATTTACTTTTTGAGGAATACACTTTTTATTGCTTAAAAGTTGATACTTATTATATACTTCTTCACAATATAAGTTATTACTCGCTTACATACAGAGAATAAACTTATCTTAAAAAGTTTATATTAAAATTATAAATGAAGACGTTAATTGAGGAAACAAAGTCATAAACAACTTGGAAATTTAATAAATTGAAGTGGGGTTACTTACGTATTTTACCTAAGATAGAAAGACATATATAATTTTAACTTAACATGTTTTGTTATCATATAAACATAATTATGTCTCTACCATGCATTGACGTAATATTTATGCTACCGTGTTTTATTGTTAAACAATAAAAACTATTTGTAGTTAATTTTTTATAAGTATGAGTATGTATATAAAATGTTTCAATTTTTTTTTATTGCACCTATCTACCTACTTACTGTTTATTTGTTCATATAAGCGGCATAAAGTTCACCTTTGTACTCTTTTTATGCAATAAAGTTTTTAAATAAATAAAATAGTGGTATTGTAAATAAATGTACACATTTTTTTTTAAATTAAAATCATTGCTGGTTTTATACTTTTTAAATTTCGAAATATCAAGTCTATCCTTTATTTCCTATGTACGAGATCGCGAATGCAGATTTGGGCGACGTCGACGCATAATTGTTATGTCTAATTTACGTTATAATAATTATAGAGATCTTTAGCTCTACCATAAACTTTTGTTGCTTTAGGTGGCCTTAAGTTATAGAGACCTTTATCCCACCTAAATCAACAAAAAATCATTGTTCATAAGTCCAAATAAACGAAAGGAACCGGTTCAAAACCCGGTGTGTACCAACGAAATTTTGATTAAAAAAAATGTTCCAACATTTATTTGACAACACCACTATTGTATCTTGGAACGCCGTTAACATGTTGGTCTCAGTTTCTATATACCAACTAATGAATCTCTTTATAGATGGGTTATTACCTAAGTGTATCCAATACACTGCAACGAGCTGCTTTAGTCGGTGTAGATTCCGAATACAATCGGCTACGACGAGGTTGGCATAAAACCCTACGGGTACCCTGAGTCTGACCAGGCAGTCGCGGGCGCCGTAAGGCATTAGGTACAGATACTACCCTTTTTCTTATCTAAGTAAAACCAGCAAAACAGTGCTCATAAGCGTCTTAAATTTGAAAGCAGTCTTAAGGTCAACAAGCCCTTTAGAATTTAACTAAGGAAATTAGATTTTCATCTCGCGGGTCGTTATTTGATACGGAAGGGGTAGGGGGTCAGGGAGGCCTCGTGAGTGTGACAAAGTGACATCTATAAAGGCGGTTGAAGCGACAAAACACTTGAGTAGCGGGTGTATTGTTCAGGAGTTTTGGCACTCGGTAACAAAGTTCTTCTCTCAAGTGTTTATGCTCCGGGCTGCTTCGCAAATTGTTATTCATCTTCGTATAGTCGAGCGGAAAGAATGTTGGAACCCTTCAGTCATATTTGTTCAGTTACTTTTGGTGAGATTTAATCTCGTTTCGGAAGTTTGTGGGTTTTTATTATTGTTTTACTTTTTGATAGTTTATTTGATAAAGTTTTGTTTTTATATATTTTCATTGCTTAGAAAAAATATGTTATCCTTAATTTATATGTTAACCCTCGGCATATCTAATGACTCAAAGTTACACGGTATGCCTAGTTGCTATGTCATACCTTATCTTTTAACTTGTTATTTTATATTTTATTTTGATTAATAATGTATCTAAATTTATTAAATTGAGATATTTTGAACTAATTTACGATAGATAAATTAGTTAAAGAAATCTCAATTTGAGTCTAGAAATTTCAAGATAGGCTGTGGTAGAAGGTTTCGAGCGGTTCATAACGACCAGGGAGTCGTGTGTTCTGAACCAAATAAATTCAAATATACAAATGTTTCTGAACCGGGGTGGTCTACTAGACCCGATCAGGCATTTCAATGGTTAACTTCTCTGTGAGAGGAAAATATCAACCTCCTATTCACCTGCTACGTCAACTAATTTAAGATATAGTAAAATATTAGAATTTCACAATATCAAATCGAATCAAAATTATTTTTTCTAGTAAATCTTTACAGATATTTATTAATAGAAAAAAAAAAAAAATATCAATGAGATCTTAGAGTTTGGTTAGGCTGCTATTCATTATGAAAAGAACGTCGAATATATTTTATTAGCTAGTTATCAGATTTAGAAATTAAGAAATTGGTATGGAAATATTAATATAGTACCGAACCGAACGCACGCTACATAACCGACTAGTGTAAGACCTGAGGCTCTAGAGAAAAATCAGGCGAGGCGACGCGACATGTCGCCTCGCCTGCTTTTTCTCTAGAGCCCCAGGTGGTTAGCTGATTCCACGCTGTACTTACGGCGTTTGAGGTTTTTCGCGTCGAGCAGCACTTTCTTTAAATTTTGTCAAAGCAGCCAAAGTGTCGACGCTTGTGGCATTAAGCAGCGACTTAACTTCCCATGCACCTAACTTATAAGTTATAAGCACAAAGCAGCACGGAAACACCGCGCGCCGCTCGCTTGCGGTTATAAGGCATCAAACTCAACCTTGCCAATCCCGTAACAAAATACAAAGGTTCGAGATGATGTTTTGTAATGCAGTGACCATTGCCCCGAATCCTCAGTTGAAACTGCTAAAAGGTAAGCAGTTTTATTCCTGGTGAATTTTTAAGTAGCGTTGAATGGGTGGGTTGCAGGTATTTTAATTAAATTTTACTTTATTTTATATGAAACACCGCAATGCCACTCGCTATACATACTGTCGGTTGCGGTGAGCAGGGTATAAAAGTACACTTCTGGCTGAGACATCATAAACAATTAGATAACATAATAATAATAATAATATGTAGGACAATTTACAGATCTTGCTCTGGTCACAAACTAACCTTTAGGCTTGTACTATGTATACCAGAAACAACGATAAACATATGTAGTTTATAAATACCCAAACTATGAAAAACTGTACAGAAAAACGTACTTTTTACTTTTTGCAATGGGTGACGCCTCTGTCTGGATTCGAACCTACTACTTCGGGATACTACGCCAAAGGCGCAACGCAATTAAAAAGGCGTAAAAAAGTTTACCTTTATGAAAATAAAATACATTTTAAGAAAAGCTAGACTGAAATAATGCACTTAGTTAATGTAATATTTTATACATAATTAAGCATAAAAACTTCTAAGGAAAGTGTAAAGGAAAAATAAAACCAGCGACGAAACTAAAAGGAAAACAGAGACAAAAGTAGTTTTCTTACTTCAGTAATGAAAAGACAACAACCGAGCATGCGCAAAGGAGAGCTACTCTATCTCTGAATGAACTTATGTTCGCTAACCGATCAGTGGAAAATCGCTCTTTTGCTTAAAAAATAAAAACACATTTAGCGAAATTGTGCCGTCACGGTGTGCATCCGTGAAGATGCGCTTGTAGACTACACAGATAGCGTACTCACACAAACAACCGTCTTTGGAGCCGTCCGGAACTAAGTTGTCGTTCATGTGTGTACATAGAGTTGTGTGTATAAATTTTCGTTAAAGCAAGATAGGGCAAAAGAGGAAAAGCGTCCGTAGGAAAACGCCGGCCGGAGTTGGTTGACAGAAAACTTGTCAGTATGTTTTTGGACTCGCATGGGGATGGTAGTCTCGGTAGGGACGAAAATTTTGCGTAAAATTTTCCGATTTCCCGCGCTCGTTCTACCACGTGGCTTGGACTATTTTATAACTACCGGACTTAAAAGTTTGTAGAACTGTTATGAGACACTTTGAAATGTTAAATATGAGTATGAACTTGATTATGGACTTGTGCAGACTAGAATTAGGTATAAATAAACTTTTGACAGTGAATCAAGAGAACTGAGTTAATTATTGTTGCGGACGGAGAAAAGTAAGTTATTGAAAATTTACTTTAAATACTGTAATAGCCTAAACACAATAACTTTCCTAAATAATATTTATTTATTGTTTCATATTATTATCTAAATTATTATTTATATTACCATAAATATAAGCATAAAATAAATAAGCAATGGCTTTTATAGATTTTTTTCTTTATTTTCTAAAGGATTTTATAGATGTATTGAATTTTCTTTCTTTTCTAAAGCTTTTTTAAAGTTCATACATATTTAAGTATATTACAAAGCAAGCAATATTTGAGTATAGGTTTTACAGCCTTTGTTTAACTACTTACTTAATGAATGTTTTAAGGAATTTACATATTTCTGAATATATTTAGCATGCAGACTTATTTGACAGCTTAATTGTTAAAGCTGATATAAATTTAAAGTAAAATTCGTCAATGAATCTAATTTAAAAGTGCGTTATTTTTAAATTAATTTCGTACGTTATTAAATGTTTATTAGATATATTAATTTAATAATATACGTGGGAGTCTGTTAGACCGTAGATTTAAGACATTTAGGTCATGGGTTCATATCCCGGATTGTACCAATAGTTTTTTTTTTGTTTTTTTTTGATTGACAACATTAATAAAGGGTCCCGGAGACCACGTTATGGTCTCGGTCCCAGTTCCACTATACCAACTTGTGAAACTGTCCCGGACTACCTTGCGACTGTAGGATCAGAAGATTATCGGTATCGATGCGGTTGGAATGAAGCCCCTCCGCTGGATATACAAATATCATTTAGGCGGTCTCGGGCTAAGTATTTATTATTATTATTTGTTAATATTTAGAATGTCTAAGGGCATATTTTTCTATCACCAGTTAAAGTTATTCAACAGTTAACTTGTATGAAGAACTGTCAAATTTTATTATTCTCCATTCTAATTTATTTGTTGAATAACTTTATTTGACGATTAAAATATCAGCCCAAAATCAAAATAAAAATATTTAAAAAATGAAAAATAGTTAATGTAAAATAAAGCTATGACTTTCTTATTTCAAAACTCTATTTATATTTTATATAATTTTACGGATTTTTAGTTTTTTTTATAAATTTACCGTTAGATTGTATTGCAGGACTAATTTATGAAACGTAAAATAAATGATTTCTAAGAGAAAAATAAAAAAATATATAGAACCCTCTGCGGGCAAGTTTTTGCACTCAGTTCTTTTATAAGAGCACGGAATGTGAATATGTTACCTGGTAAAAATAAGGATCTGGTTGGCTCAGTGGTTGGAAACCATGCCGCGAAAGCAAGGATCCTGGGTTCGAGTCCCACCCATCAGGATTTTTTTCATTGAATTTTATCTTTTTTTTTAAATAAGATTATACTGACAATGAATTTATAAAAATATAAAATACTGGTAATAAGCAAATTTATAAAGTCTATGAATGGAAATTTTAGTGGTCAATTGGTGGACATTAAAGTATATATATATTGTTCGTTCCCATAATGCTAGCTAAATTATGCGGTTACGAAACGGGCAGGGATAAAAACGAGTTGAATTACGTGTCATGAACTGCTACTCAACGGGTAGCCAATAAAGCCACAGATTGAAAATTGTTTCGAAACATAACTAGGTCAGTTTACGATTTTTGATTAATAGGAGCAGCGGTAATCGAACCCTAGCAAAATTTTAAAAGCTATATATACCTATTTTTTTTTTCCAACTGTAATAGTGTCGTGTTAATATTCTATCAACACTAGAAATATAACTTTTTATATACACTTCCACATTTATTATTGTATACTCGTAGATACCTATTTAAAATATATTTTTGATAAATAAACAAAAAATATCTGAACCAATTTGAAACTATAGTAGGTACTTTTGACAGGTCTACGATGGGTCAGGAAATAATTCTGGTAATGTTATAAAAACATAAACAAAAGTACATAAAATATAATCTTAGATGTTACCTACTAAAAAATAAGACACAAAAAATAAGTAAAAGAACGTAAAAACATTTTTTTAAATTATTGTATATTCGCCGGTTTGTCTGCGCAAAGGCACGCATTGCATTCAAAATCTAATTCCTGAATGATAAAAAGTCTTATTGTGTTACTTTTTGGGTTATTTTATCGAAATCTACCAACGGAATAAAAGTACATCATTTACCTACGTATTCTAAGTCGTGTTTTCCACTCCACTTTCACTCAAGGATAGTTTATCTCATTATATCTTTCTTGGTTTGATATTTGGTGGAAAGAGATATATTTTCCTTGAGTAAAAGTGAAATAGAAAATACGACTTAGAATACGGGGGTTAGACGTCCTCAGGATATTCAGCGGAGGAGTTTTAATACCACCTCGTCGTAGCTGATGTTAGTCGTAGCAAGTGGCCAGCTCGTCGCGATGTTTGGATAGACTCAATAACCCATTTATAAATAGTTTCACAAGTTGGTATAGTGAAACTGGGATTGACAGCATAACATGCTCTCTGAGGCAACTGGTGTTGTCAAACAATTGTAATTAAAAAAAAAAATAATCACTGTTACACACCGGGGTTTGAACCGGGGACCTCAAAACTGTAGTGTTAATAAAGTCTGAGGTCTAACCAACTTAGCCACCACGTATTTATGGTCCAAATTGTTATGCACAGTGCACACTTAAAATTAAGTCTATGCCTAAGAATGTTTGCGTTTGGTACGTAGTTAAATCATATTGGCAAAAAAAGATATTCGAGTAACATTTTCAAATATTATAAAATGTAAATCGATATAAACCCTTTTAATTATATAAGATATCAAAGTTGCAATTATAAACGACAGCAAACAACAAATTTGGCCAAGGTACGTGAGTCTTGGTCTCCCGCGACCACCGGTATTAATGAATTGTCGAGGTGGTATTCTCCTTTTATATATATTTTTCTTGGTGCGGTTACGTAATGGGCGACTAATATGACGATAAAGTAGCGAGGATATTAAAATAGACTCGTAATGTAAATGCGTCTTTGTCGCCGCTTATTTCGTAACCGCATCATTTAGCCTTCACAGTGGAAGCGATCAATATTGTTAAACAATTAATGGATTTTGTACGTCTGCTTACCATCAGGTAGATGGTCACATGCCGTACTCAAATAAAAAAAAAAGGAATATATCTGGTCCGTCATTCTTTCTAACCAATCCATCAGAGCATGCCCTTCCTTATTTTAATACCGATATATTCTTTCAGACCCGCTCGTTCGCGAATTACATTGCAAATTCGGTCTATTATTTTAACACCGGATGTGCGGTGCAAAGTACAATTACCACATATACTGCATAAACTTTTTTATTTTATTGATACACGGCATATATCTACCTGATAAACCTACAAAGTCCATCAATGAGGTCTATTAGTACATTGTTGTTGAACAGCATTGTTACATGATGCGGTTACAAATTGGTCAGCGGCTAAGATGAGTTTGCATAACTAGCGTATATTAATATCTTTGAGGCTTTAACGTCCAATTAACTAGCCGTTTCTTAACCGCATCCTGAAATGAGACTATTACCTTGACTGATAAATGGATAAAAATATTTGCTTTAATCTATTTCCTGGTAAATCCATATCTGACTTCCATGAATAAGCCTGACTCTATAGTCAGCCTGACTGACTTATTTAAGTTAAAAACAAAACTAACTATTCATATAGAGCAGCTATTAGAGCAGTTAGAAATAATTAAGAATTCTATTCCAACTTTGCTAAATGACCAAATTAACTTTTCCAGCTCTCCAATTCTAAATCTATTCAAACCCACTCCCATGAACCTTACCAACCAGCCCTGAAGATACCTCGTTAAGAGGCGAAACACGTGTCGTTGGTTGGTGATATTTCTTTGTGTTGTTGCATGTAACATATCATTTTATACACCAACATTATAAGCGAAAGATATTAAAAAATAATTTCCAATTGTAATCATTATAAAATGGACTTCCGCAAAATAACGCCTGATTCAATTAAAAATATTGTATGCATTTGCTCCTCTTTCAACTTTTTGTTCATTTTTATTTATTTTTTTATGTTAAATATCTAACTGTTTTTTTTTAAATTACAACGGCTCCAAATATCTCAGGACAACTCATTTGATGTCAGTTTCAGATGAAGCAAATATATCGAACTCTACGGTTCTGCGCAGATTTTATTCTACTATCATTCTGTCTGAATATATATATGGGTAGTAATGAATTTATATGTATGGGTAGTAATATAATGTTTTCACTATGAATAGTGAAAACACCACATAAGCCATAACTATAACCCATATATATAAATTCACAAAATTATTATTACATTCGTATCTTTTAAATATCAACAATATAGTTTTTTTCGCATTCATTAATTATACTAAAAACTGTAAATGATAGTTTAAAAGACAAGAACTAAAAAAAAATACTTCTTTAGGAATTACTTTCATTTCCTTTAAAATTAAATGGAACTGTGCAACGGACACTTTCATTAAGGAAGGAGACGAATAAGCGAGGAACTAATAAACGCCACTCGAAAATGTAATTAGTGATATTAATTTATAGAGTTTATTTTAGCTAATATACGTGGTGGCCGAGTTGGTTAGACCTTGGACTTAAAAACACTTAGGTCCCTGGTTCGAATCCCGGTGTGTACCAATGAGTTTTTAATAAAAAAAATTACGTACATTTGTTTGACAACACCACTATAGTGCCTCGGAGAGCACGTTAAGCTGTCGGTCCCGGTTTCACTATACCAACTTGTGAAACTGTTTATAGATGGGTAATTGAGTCTATTCAAAACATCGCGACGAGCTAGCCACTTGTTCGGTGTAGACTCATACCATCGGCTACGACGAGTTGGGATTAAAACCCCTCCGCTTTTCACGGGCGCCTTAAGGCACCCGTGATGATATGTATATATTTTAGCTAAAACTAAATAATAATACATGTACGTACGTAGGTACTACTATCTAAAATGTTAAATAAAAATAATACATGTACGTGCGTAGGTACTACTATCTAAAATGTTAAATAAAAATAATAATATAAAGGACGTTTCACACCAAAGAGGTTTAGTTTCCAGTTTCCACCTCGTCGTCGCCGATGGTAATCTACAGGAAACAAGTGGCGAGTTTATCGCAGTGTTTGTAAATACCCAGTTTTCTTTTTCATAGTACATCCTACATCATAAAAAAATAAATTATATCATTTTAATTTTGAATAAAATATTATAAATTTCCATAACACTAAAAAAATATATAATCTATTCCTAATACTTCATTATAAGGCATACCAACAAACACATGTTTTTAAAGCGTGAAAAATATAATATAACGGTAACAAGAAATTTACAATATTTTGAAAGCGGAAATGTGATATTATGTGCAAATGATGATAACAGGAAAGCGAATATAAGGCTCGTGGCATACAGAACCTCATTCCATTATATATTATTATATGTATTAGTATACTAGATGTGCCCTGACGTTTTACCCAACATTTAATTTCTCGCTCGGCTCTTAAGGATCGAGCGCGATGCTATCGAATTAATAAATAAAATCGCATTTGTTTTCTCTCAAATAAACAAACACACCTTCAGCTTTATCATATTAGTATAGAGAATAATTATATTACAATTTTCACTCTTCTAAAGGTTAGCTGGTATTATTTATAAATAATGTCTAAGGCTTTGGCTCGCCTTTGTACAAAACTTTTAGTGCAATAAAGAATTTTAAATAAAATAATAAATATATTTTAAACCTCACCTTACAAATATAGCGATGAGCTAGCCATCTGTTTGTTGTAGGCACAGAGTACCATCGGCTACGACTGGATACAAATAAAACCCTACCACTGGGTACCCAGTGGTAGTCTCCATCTAGGTTGGGAGCGTCAGGACCAGTGATGGTACAATATAAATAGGGTAAATTTAAATTATTTATAAAATGAATTTTAAAATCGGACAACCGATAATTATTCAAATTAAATCGAATTGTATGGGCAGGATATTACAAATAATTCATAGAGACTTTGTACCATGAATTCAAGACAGTAGCGCCCCCTCATGTCGTAATAATGGAAGTACGTTTGCATTTGCGTCAACTCGACTGCAGAACCCTTAAGTTATTTGCCCGGCATTAAGAGGTATAGTTAGACCAACGATTTTATTTTAGTGACATCTAGTGTGCATCTGTCCTAACAAAGTAGAACGCAATCAGTTTTACGGGAAGTATCTCATAGGTGAAACGCCACCTGCATTTCGTATATTTGAATTCTCCAGGAACAATGCAGCCAGAATAGCTTTGTTTTGTGGAAACCGAGGCAGGGTAACGAGCATGAACAAAGAACAAAATATATCTTATGTTCTGCACTCACCTTTATTTTGGGAGGCGGGCTCTATTGGTTATAGGTAAATTGCAGTTAGAAATGTAAATTAACTTTAAGGACACAGCATTCGTGTTTGCGACTTCTGCGTACTTCATAAAACATGAGTTTTCGTACTTCCAGTATTTTTGCACTAATTTTTGTTGCAGATTGACCGACAAAATATATTTTTTGTCGATCATTGTATTTATTAATATTTGTGTTTACGACAATAAAAAAAATACATTTATTATTATTATTAAACTTACAAGTAACAGGCTAGTTTTAATATACGATCGTATGGGCGTCAACACGATTTCAGATTAAATATATAAAATTTGACAGTCGATAAAATGGAGTTCATTGATAAAAACTATATTATTAAAATTAATAAAATAAATACCATCATGGGTACCTTTATGGCGCCCAAAAACCATTAAAACGGCCTCAGGGTACCCAACCCATCCTCATTTCGCCGATGGTATTCGGTGGGAACACGTAACAAGTGGCGAGCTTGTTGCGGTGTTTATGATGGATTGCCTTGTTGTATAAAGCGGTCACCCATACCAGGTCCGGCCTTGTTGTCAACTGCTTGTTATCAGTTGCGCAGTGACTTAACCACTAGGCTGGGCTACTTTTAATCTATATTATTGTTTATTTTTACCATAAGTCCAACCGGAGCTTGGTTAAGTCTAGTTGAATAATATACAGTTCAATCTTATAATGTACCTACCCAAAACGGTACTAGTAGGTATCTAATAAGGAAACGGAATCGCGGCTTGGAGTGAGTGCGAAATCCAATCGGAAAAAAGAACTGTCATCATCATTATTATTTCCTACCTATGAATTGAATGAATGTAGCTGTAAAGAAGCCAAGTCTGAGATTATTAAAACATAATAATTATAATTAATAAAATAATAATAGTAAAAATTATAGCCGCTGTAAATGAGCGTTGCCTAATTGAATAAAATAAGAATAATGTCGAAATAATAAAATAATTACCACAACAAATAATGATGATTAAACAAATAATTCAATATATATATATATATTTTAATGTCATTGTCATTAGTAATAATAAGCCATACAATATATAGCTAAGGAATTAAACTAAAATAATAATACTTACTACATCATAATAGTAAATAAATAATAAGTAAATATTATTTGATTCTCGTCAATTATATTCATAAATAACCAATCATCAAAATATCATAATGTCAATCAAAGAAATTAAGTTAATAAATAATAATTAAGATTATAATAAAAAAAATTTGAAGTTAGTGTAAGTTTCAAATAAAATAATATCACTGTATAGAGGCTTTGTCTAAATGTATAATATATTCATGGATTTTTAGGTTTTTCTGCTTGCCGTCGCACAATACGTTGTTTAACAGAATTAGTCGGTTCCACTATGCCAGCTATATGATGCGTAACGAAACAGCTGATCACAAAGGCGAACTTGCAATAATATCCTCGCCGCTATATTGTCAAATTAACCGCCCGTTTTTGTTTCCCATTTCGTAACTGCAACCTTAAAGGAGACTACCACCCACCTCGACAATAAATCGATGAAGTGAGCTACTAAAAATCGGTGAATGACTAGAACCAAAACATGGCTAGGTTACTTGACTAGGTTATGGGCAGGAACTAAACGTGTCCTTAGGCCTATAGAGACCTCTCTTCCAATTAATATTACAATATTTTAATTTAATAAAAAGAGCCTTGGCTACCATTAATATTCCAAGCACACTAGAACCGTCAGGTGTCTCTCGCGACGATGGAAAGAGGCCTGACGGAATGTCTCTGGTGCCATGGAGCCAAGGCAAATGTTTGTTATGGGATGCTACATGTTCTGACACTCTTGCCCCCAGTTACTTGCATAACACCTCACAGTGTGCTGGCTTCGCTGCAGCAAAGGCTAAGGATATAAAAAATAATAAATATTCGCATTTAAAAAATCATTATATATTTTCGGCTTTTGCTGTGGAGACGCTGGGACCTTGGAGCAAGGATACAAGATAGTTGGTTGATCAGATTGGTCGACTGCTGATCCAAACATCTGGGGATGCTCGTGCCCGATCATTTTTCTCTAAAAATATCAGTCTGGTGATTCAGAGGGGCAATGCCGCATCAGTTCTTGGCACGGTAGGTGTAATGTCGGGGATGGAGGAAATATTTTATCTTTTTTAGATTTATTTTAATTTTTATTATGGTTTAGGTTATTTTTAGTTATTAGTTTTATTTTTATTAAGTAGGTACCTTGTGAATATGTTTTTTAATGTTTTTTTTTTCAATAAATCTCTTTAAATAATTTTACAATATTATCTATTAACTTTATTTGTTTTTCAGTCTAATAAATATAGTATGCGACAAGTCGATATGACAATCGGGGTATGAGCTGAGGCGCGGAAGAAGTTCACCTCGCATATTATATTTCACTTTACATAAGTGAAGTAACAGAATAAGAGTAAAATTAAATAATGGTTACTAATTAATGGTTGAGTATAGTAACCCTTATTTAATTAATTTTATTCTTACTCTGTTGAGTGGCAAAAAAATCGATACAAGTTTATTATTAAGTAAATATTAAATAAGCAATTTATTTATTCTATTATGTATAATTTTGGAATGAATGTAGATGGCAAAAGACTATCACACTTAAGATTTGCCGATGATTTTATACTTTTAGTAGAGAATCCAAAAAAAA
Source organism: Monopis laevigella (assembly GCA_947458855.1). Lineage (NCBI taxonomy): Eukaryota > Metazoa > Arthropoda > Insecta > Lepidoptera > Tineidae > Monopis > Monopis laevigella. The sequence goes on from OX381588.1 coordinate 10,076,176, forward strand.
ATGAATTAATGTTATTAGATCTCGAGGCAGAGAGTAAAAAGGTTTCGAAATGAATATAGAAAAAACAAAATTAATGACAAACTATAATAAAGAAAAAATCAAAGTAGAAACTAAAAATATCTAGGCCAAATAATTTCAGCACGTGACATGAATACCAAAGAAGTGGACAGTAGAATTACAAATGCATGGAAGAGTCGCTGGAAGGTCGCTGAAAGAAGTTTTTAAAAACACCGAAATCTTTAACTCCAGTATCCTACTAATACTGACATATGGATGCGAAACCTGGTCACTTACAAAACAACAATAAAAAACTTAATATATGTGAGAGAGCAATGGAACGTAGTATGCTGGGGATAAAGCTGGAGGACAAAATAAGGAATGAAAATATTCGTGGAAAAACAAAAGTAATTGATGTGACAGACAAAATAAGACAAGCAAAATGGAGATGGGCGGGACACATGATAAGAAATAAAAAGGAAAAATGGTCAAAAATCATAATGGAGTGGTACCCGAGAGGTGCGAAAAGGGGAAGACCAAGGATTAGATGGGAGGATGAGGTTAGGAAATTTGGAGATGCTTTATGGTCAAGAACTACTAAGGATAGGGCGAAATGGAGGTTGTTGGAAGAGGCCTATGTCGCAAGACACACTGAAGACAAAACGGACTAGTGCTATGAAACATTGAATTAATTATAAGATGTAAATACTGTAATGTTATCAGAATAAAGGGCTTTATTATTGTTATTATGAATAAAATCTAATCAGTTAATAATCATGGTTCATCTTGAAAATCAGCGCGAGGCACTATTTATTTAGTCACCACGTACAAGCTGAGGGTTGAAACCATTTCAATAAAATTTTATTTTTATTAGCATTGTAATCAAATTTGTTTTATTATTGTAAGTTAGCATAAGTTTATTTGTAATTTTTTATTGAATAAGTACATATTATATTCTATATAAACTACTTTGTACGTGATGCCATATCAGGTCCCCGATTGTCATGTCGACCATATCGTGTACTATAGATACTTGTTAGCTTGGCCGTTAGTACTAACCGTATTTTTTTAGATAGATTAATATAGATTATATTTAGCGGAAAATCGCCACCGCTTCACTAAAGCTGCAGAAATCTTTCAGTATTTTCTGTTATTTATAAAAGAAATTTAATATTCTATTATTGAAAGATGTATTTATTATTATAAGAAAGCAAATATATTTTCATCCCATCTCATTAGGTATTGATGCGAAAAAATAATAATCAAACAAATATCGTTTATTTTTTTATTGGATACTCAAAACAACCTACTTCCGATTTCAAAAGGTTCGTTTTAATGTAATGAATTAAAGAATGGAAGAAATGTAACGTAAAATATGGCTCAAAGGTATACAAAAGTATGACCCAATAAAATATTATTCGTGGCGATACGAAATAAATTGCGGAGAAGGAATATTGTTAACGCCGTCGTTAAAGCTGTAAATACCCTTTGAGTGATCAAAGAAATAAATATTTTAAGCGTGTATTATTATTTTGTGGTGCAGCGCAGCACAATTATAATACACGCTTAAAATATTTACTATGTAGGACTACATATTATATATGCTGCGCTGCACCACATTTCACACTTTTTTTTTATTGGAGCTATGTTTAAATTATATGGTAAACAGACATTAAAGTCCAAGAATGGGTTCTGTCGTGTAATAGCATTGGTCGTTCTAACTATGCTGACAAAGAGATTCGGTTATGAAACGGGCGACGACAAAGACGAGTTTGTATTATATTATTGAAAATTTAAAAGAAAAATGCAATGAAAATTTCCTGGTGGATGGGACTTGAAATTATTTTGCGCCAAGGTTCCAGTCATCGCTTTATTTTTGGTAACAGGATTGAATAAAGCGATCCTATTGGTTGTTGCTCACGTATACGTAAATGAATACGTTACGTTTCTACAATACGCAAACCCATGGTAGAGCCTCAGATCTTGTTTCTTGGAGGTCTAGAAAGCGGTGGGATGCAACATGGGTAGACACCGTGGCTTTGTCACACTTATCTGGATTAATGATTATTTTTATTTAGTTTTGTTAATAATTACATACAAGCATTTATTATATATACATATTGTTATATAAGGATTCTGTAAAATAACCGAATAACTTTCATGACCAAAAACCTACAATAACAATTCCTGAAATTTTCATAAATGTCTTACAAAACACTAATAAACTTAAAAACCTAAAAGTTTACTTCTGAAAGCAAATCAAAATAATTAATTAATATAACTTCAGAAATTCGCACTGGACTCAAAATTACCGGTTCAATTTAATTTACCTCGTCGGAAAATTTCTTACAACTTAAAATGGTACGAGAAAACTGTGCTAATGGCGGTAGCTTCGGGATTATTGCCGAAACATTTAATGGACCAATTAATGTTTTGCGACACGGGTAAAAATAAACTGAACGTTGGAACTGCACGGCCATGTTTAAAAACTTATGTCTTAAGCTTATATTTGGCTAAAATTGTAAAGTCATTAATAAATTCATTAAAGGATGATTTATTGTATTGAATAATAAATACATAAGTACCATCACGGGTGCCTTTTTGGCTCCCGAGAACCGTTTAAACGGCCTCAGGGTCCCAGCGGAGGGATTAACCCATCCTCATTTCGCCGATGGTATTCGGAGGCAACACCTAACAAGTGGCGAGCTTGTTGCGGTGTTTATGATGAAATAGCCTCGTTGTATAAAGCGGTCACCCATCCCAGGCCGGCTTTGTTGTCATCTGCTTAACCTTGTTATCAGTTGCGCAGTGACTTAACCACTAGGCTGGGCCGCTTTTTTTTTTTTTTTTAAATTAATTCTTAAAAATTACTGTATAATATTTTTATTATTGTTTGCAAAATTTGTCGAGGGTTTCAACTTGCCAGACGGTCCCGATGCTCATTAAATAAACGATTTTGCTGCGTGCAAAGTTTTAACTGGCTCTGATTGAGTGTAACATACTTGGATACCTATATTTGTGGATGTTACTACTCGTTCTACGTACATAGACAAGCCTTTAAGGCCGCCACACACACACAAGCAATAAAATTCTAGATAAAAAAAAACTAACACTACATTGCGATAAAACTGTCGTCGCGAGAGTTGTTAGCGTTTATTTTATATTTATTGGAGCACGGGATGTGACTTTGTATCTACCTGATAGCGAGCAGACATATAAAGTGCACGAATAGAGTTTATCAATACATTAACCGCCTCTGTAAACTAGTGGTTGCGCTAGGCGTTGTATCTGAAGGTCTTGGGTTTAGGGATGGGCAATAAAAAAATAAATTTCAATGAAATGAAATATATGACACGTGATTGTACATGAAATTTTTAACTCAAATTGAAATTTTTCCGAATTTTTTTATTGTTGAAAAATTTCATGTAAATTACCCATCCCTACTTGGTTTTGATTGAAACAAAAATTAGTATATGTTTCGGTAAAGTTAAGGGTCTGGGTGTTAATAAAATATGTATAAATGTATTAAGTAGTATCGATATTTCTGGTCCACATAATACATAAGCCTCAAACTTAGTTTGTGACCAGGGCAATATGTGTCTAATGTCCTTTATACTATTACTAGCTGTGCTCGCGACTTCGTCCGCGTGGAATAGTTAATTTTTAAAAATACTAACTTTTCATCCCCTATTTTATCAAATAAATTTTAAAAATACAAACTTTCATCCCCTATTTTATTCCCCTTGAGGGTACCTAAGGGGATTTTTTTTTAAATCAAAATCCTTTCATTGGAGATGCCTACGTCATAACATCTAGCTGCAAGCCAAATTTCAGCCCGATCCGTCCATTGGTTTGGGCTGCGCGTTGATAGATCACTATGTCAGTCAGTCAGTCACCTTTGAAATATATGAGCTTATATTTAGATTATTGTTACTATTTATTAACAGCAAGGAACGCTTTCACTATGCCGACTTAATGATGCAGTTACGAAACGGACGGCAAAGAAGAATTTGTTTACGTCTCTACTACCATATCCTCGCTGGGTTACTATCAACTTGACAAGAAATCTCCTGAAAATGGTAAATCGACAGGCTAACCGAAATGAGATTAGGTCACTTGACGGTTTTCGCATCAGAATGGCCGGTGATAATAAAACCGGTCAGTGGGTCTAGCGAAGTCTAAGGGACCTTAACGTCTTAAAAGTAATCGGAAAAATAATAAAAAACTTGCTATACTTTGAGCTGATTCACAAACTAAGCTCTAGGCTTGAACTATGTGTACCAGAAACAACGATATAATACATATTATATTTTATAAACACCCAGACCATGGGAAACTGTACAGAAAAACGTACTATATATTTTTTCTATGAGTGGGAATCGAACCCGCGACCCCCGGTTCGCCAAAGGCGCAACCACTAGTCTACGGAGGTATTTTGAACGTATAATGAAAATGTATGAAGACAGTATGTTCACTAAGGTGGGTTTCATGGCTGATGCATCATTTTATATGAGGTGACGTCAAAATCACGTCGTTGCGACGTCATTTGAGTTTCCGGCCTAATATATCAACAGAAGTTGTATTAATTGTATAAATCAAACATTAATCCAAAGGGCTTACTATATAGTTAATGACTATATTAATGATAAAGATGTCTAGACCCGTTCTGATCTGCAAATGAGGTCTCACAACTAGTATTGCCTTTTCAAATGAGTGCCCTAGTAGGTATGTTAAATCTGATATTGTAATAATTTATTATTACTTAATTTATTTTTTATTATATTAAACTTTTTATCTTTGTATATGGTATATACTTGGTGGCCGAGTTGGTTAGACCTTGGACTTAAAAACACTAAGGTCCCTGGTTCGAATCCCGGTGTGTACCAATGAGTTTTTAATTAAAAAAATATGACAATTTGTTTGACAACACCACTATAATGCCTCGGAGAGCACGTTAAGCTGTCGGTCCCGGTTTCACTATACCAACTTGTGAAACTGTTTATAGATGGGTTATTGAGTTTATTCAAAACATCGCGACGAGCTAGCCACTTGTTCGGTGTAGACTCATACCATCGGCTACGACGAGTGGGATTTAAAACCCTCCGCTGGGTACCCTGGGGCCGTCTAGACGGTCTCGGGCGCCGTAAGGCACCCGTGAAGATATATATATATATATATATATATATATGGTATATCTTATGATTACTTATTTATATTTACATTATGCAGGTACTCTGTTATTATATATTATTATTTAGCAAAGTGTACTCTTTAGTATTAGCAGTTCTGTACATTGGTACAGTACCTAACCATTTGCTATACTGTTAAATAATCGGCCATAGGGTGTTTTGCGCACGCTTTTAGTAGGATGAGTGAATTTCTTTTTTGACTATTCATAAATATCTGTAAAGATTTTCATGAAATAAATAATATTTGATTTGATTTGACCTACGTACACATATGAGTTATCACGTGCCGTGTTATATGACGTGTGATTTGACGCGTGATTAGCCCGAACCTATAAAGAAAATATTTAAGAAGATTGTGTGTATTTACTTACGTGGGTTTCAGATACAATATATAAACAGTAACAAAAAGTTAAATATTTAACCAACTAATCACTTTACAGGTTTATAAATAAGGAGGGCTTACTTTAAAATTGTGGGGGTATAATCTTATAGGAGGCAACCTTGAAATCACGTTACCGTGACGTCATTTATGTAGGTTTCGTGCCTCATACACACCCACATATATTATAGATAAATATAATATAGTTATTATATTATATATGTTATTTTTAACTTTCCTACAACGTAAATTGTTATTTTAGTTTATTTTTATACATTTTATGTACCTTTTTTTAATTTTTATATTCAATTTCATATTCCAATTTAATCTGTTTATATTACATTTATTTTGCAAATTACTTTTACTATTTGTGTGAGTTACTTACTTTTTTTGTTTATAGGGTTACATACCTAGTTTAGAAGTCAATTTCCAGAATATAATGTTGTATTCAGCTTACATCGTATGCAAATAAATGATTTTATTTAAGTTCCATTAATAATTAATAAAATTTATCGATTTATAAAATAATTAATAAGATATATTCATAACGCGTGATTTGCCAGACTTCTGAATGTATTATATAAAGATAAGTTATTATGTAGATAATTATATGGGCTTAGGTGGGTTTTAGGCATACATATTAAACATACTTATTATATGTTTAATAAGGTTGAAACTTAAATAACCTAGCATCAATCATCTATAATTTCATTTGCAATGAAGACGATGAGGCCATGGTCCAATGACGCTCTGATCTTGTCCCGCGCACTTGGCGATAAGCTTCGTTCGGTGACGGGTGACCCGATGAGCAGAGAATACTTTATTTAAAGGGTCACCCTAGCTGTGCAACGGGGAAATGCAGCAAGCATCCTCAGAACCTTGCACCCACCTAACATTCGCCATCTCCTTTAACAATTAAATATTATTTTTTATTTCTTTTGTTTTATATATTTTACATTTATTTTATTTGTTTATTTTATTGTATTATTGATATTATTATTATTGTCATAGCCAGGTTCTTACTAAGCCTAACTATATTTTCTATCTTGTTTTACTGATGACTGGATGTCTTACTTTTATTTTGCCCCGTGTTCTAATGAGCCAAGTATTGTATTTTGAATTAGAAATGACGTGTTTAAGTGTCACCATGCAGTGACCTATGGAAATCAATTATTTTGAATTTAAAAATATTACTGCGAAAGTATTACTTTCTATTTATTCAATAAAATATTATAATAATAATAAAAAAGAACATAATAAATATAACAAGGTTAAAACCATCTAATCAATCAATACATAGGTTTATCAATAGAAAGGAATAAAGCTATAAACTTTAAAATAGGGAAAGAAAATAAAGAAAAACTTTATTTATACACCAAACAACAAATACTCAATTTTGTTTTTTTTTTTAAATCTTATAACTATAAACAGATTGCGTGGTGACAAATAGGTAATCGGCTCAGCACAAGCTACAACAGGTTGCGCTGTAGCGCTGATTTTCAGCCGATGCCTATTATGTACGAGGATGAACACAATAAAAAAAGTAAGTAAAAAAACACAGAAAAAATAAAACAAACAAATCTAAAAATACCCAAGAATAAAAAAACAAAAAAGGAATAAATATAAACAAAAATTAAAGCAAAAAAAAAAAATAATACCTAAATACACAACAATAATACATCTTAAAATTACCATAGAAAAACTACGTAAGAATTATCATTTAATTACACATTATTATAGTAATAATTAATCATTATGAACATGAACATCAATATTTCCCACCTATTATGATACCATTATCTACTATGATTATTATATAAATTACACACCATAAATTATATTCAACACTTATACTTTTATGTAGCGATTTACGCTGCCGTTACCATTGCAGCATAATGGTACAGATATAATTACAGTATACGTACTAATTAAGGGGTGCGACATCGGAAGTACGTCACTACGTCGTCACTTAGTCAGGTTTCGGGTCTTATGTTCCAACAATCAGAGACAGTATTCACGCATATTGTTCCGGATACTGCACCTGGGACATGCGCTGTTCCATTTCTCTTGTTTGGAAGTGGAACACATTGGAGTCCGCATGTCTTTTCTCTACAATTGTGTTGGCTGCCCATTGTCCTCGTTTCATTTATTCTTTGCTTTTACAACGCTTGAGTTGTGACAGCCGTCGCTCTTGTTCATTGTAGCTTATTTGCCAGCATAATTAAGGAAGACAATATGTTTTTTTTTATAGAATATGCTTTGGTTTGTAAAGTATACTATTTATTTATATAAGAATATAATAATATCTACGTTAATGTTCATAAAACATAAAACAATTCTTATTAGAAAAATAAAAAAGTAATAATTATTAATGAAATATATTTTTTGTTATTAGCGATGAAAGAAATCTTTAAAAATGGTAGCTCAATCTTCATTGGTTTTGATGAAGTATTCATTAAATTTAATAAAGGAGTAGGTACCTACAGAAATAGTATTGAAATATAAAAACGGGCTAACGATATGCAGTATTCTTAAAATTTTGTATTAATAATGGCGCCATCTGGTGCCGAATTTTTAAATTGTATTTTTGACAATATTCGTCATTAGAAATTAATTATTAAACAAAATAATTAATTTTAATAAAGTTTAAGGGAAGTACGTAAGTGAAGAGACTACCCAAAAAATGCCCTATAAATATGTGTGTTTATAATTGTGCATGTGCATATATGTGTGCATATTATAGTGGTTTTTTTCTTGAATATATGTTTTTGGTTTGTACAATTGCCTTCTCTATAAATATGTGTGTTTATAATTGTGCATGTGTGTATATATGTATAGGACTTATAGTTAATTTCAAATTATATATAATACATTTGAAAATGATGTGTACATCTGTCACAAACGGACATAACAAACTTTGTTACATATTCATAATAATCAAACGAATATTACAATATGTGCGCTGTGGATGTATCTTTTTGAATAAATAAAATAAAATTATTTCGTTAGATTTTACAAAACTAGAAAGTTAAAAAAAACAGTATCTACCACAAATTGCACTGAAGCGAACGCCAGCCATGCGTTATATTATAAAAATTGCCAGTGATTAGATTCATCAACGTTAGAGAATGGATGGGTGAATTTACTGGTGGTTTCCAGTGGCCACCCGTCATGGTCACTCGCTGTCATCAATCAACCCGCTTTGGTGAGAGTGACGCATCACTAACTTATGTTACGACGCGCTTCAATGACATTTTTGTCTATATACCAGGTTGTGTCACATTTTTTATGTAAAATATTTTACTAACGTTTTTGATATCATATGTATGACACAATTTAGATTTTAAATCGTGTTTTTATTTATTTAATACATACCAAATCTATTTTATTATATTCGTGGTGGCAGAGTTGGTTAGACCTTGGACTTAAAAACACTTAGGTCCCTGGTTCGCATCCCAGTGTGTCTCAAACAGGTTTTAATTAAAAAATATATATACATTTATTTGACAACACTACTATAGTGCCTCGGAGAGCACGCTGTCGGTCCCGGTTTATACCAACTTGGAAAACTGTTTATAGATAGGTTATTGAGTCAAAAACCCCTCCGCTGGGTACCCTGAGGCCGTCTAGGCGGTCTCGGGCGCCGTAAGTCACCCGTGATGATAATGTCAAATCTATTTTGTCGAATATGATAATTAGTACGTTGCTATTAACAGGCCTGAGCATACGCATGCGTACGTAAATACGTTTACGTATACATGCACGTTACTAGACGAAGGTGATAATAGGTGAACGTGTTCACGTCACGCAAGCAATTTGCAATTTATTTTATTACAGCAATGTTATTTTCGTCAAAATCTGGGTTGCCGTATTTAAAAATTGAAATTGACGTATATCTTACATTTCACATACAAAATTTAATGACTATATTACGACAGCCTCCGTAGACTAGTGGTTACGCCTTTGGCGTTCTATCCGGAGGTCGTGGGTTCGATTCCCACCCACGGGAAAAAAATATTAGTACGTTTTTTCTGTACAGTTTGTCATGGTCTGGGTGTTTATAAAATATAATATGTATTATATCGTTGCTTCTGGTACACATAGTACAAGCCTAGAGCTTAGTTTGTGACCATAGCAATATGTGTAATTTGTCCCACATATTATTATTATTATATTATTATTTATTTATGATGCATGTCATAAATAGCGTATATGTGACCGATATCTAGCCTTTACTTTTTTATTAGCTCATTGCCTATTTTTTAAGTTTAGTATAGGAATCAAAATAACAACAAAACCAGTAATTCAAAAATGAGTCGCCAAAAAACCCCTCACCTTAAAATAATTCAAGATATTTTAATAAAATATCTTGACAGAATATTTTAAAAATATAAACGATTATATATGAACAATGATTTTATTGTTTATTGACTCTTTAATAAAATAAGAGCATTTTTCTTCAATCCCATTAACAGTTAGCAGTAGTCAACAGTGTGATTCGTTTCATTCTAAGTTTCGATTGTTGTGTTTTTTGTTTTAAGCTTGAGGGTATGTTGAACTTAATGCCGTATTTTAAAAAAAAAATCTTCCCCAAATTGCCGTTAATTGCCGTATCAATAATAACACTGCCATACAGCCTAGTGAAACGAGCACGTATACGTACAAGTCCACGCGTATGCTAGCGGTGTGATGAGGCTTTAAATAGAGATAAAACACCCAGAATCTAGCGATTGCTTTAATTATTCACAAAAACGTCATCGTTTAGATAGTTCTTCATCTGGTTCTTCACAAGATAACGTTCCACTTTCTATTGTAAAGAAGGGATTTCAAATGACGGACGTTACTATTAAACCTTCAGTAAATAACACTCTTCAGGGTGTCAACGAAATATCCAATATATCCAATAAGTTTAAATTGGTAAAATATAAAGAGAATGATATTGATCAACAAGTTACATTTAACCGACATGCAACTATGATATGTGACCCTCATACAGAGGATGACAATGCAACTTTGTGTCCGTCTGATATATCTGAACCAACGGAATATCAATACTTAGACATATCAGATCCACATGATCCTGATTACAGTCCAGATTTAATTCAAGAGCCAGTTGTAGATGATATACACCCTGATGGGTTTATTTCACAGTCATGCGAGGTAAATCTGTGCCAGAAAGGAGTATTTAGTTCGTGTTTTCGCTGCTTTATATTATTATGCTTTGATCATTTTGAAGAGGACATTTCATCATGTACTGAACATGGAACAACTGGAATACAGGCGAACCAAAGTATCACTCAAGAACCATTTAATGTTCAGTACCCGCTTGAGGGCTCAGATCGAGAATTTATACTACCAAATCAGAAGAGAGTTGACTTAAAAAAACGAGCAAAGTTTCTACGTAACACTGGACAAGAATACATATCTCCGTCGACAAAGAAGTTGGTCCCTAAGAAAACAATCGGCCCACGTTGTAATGTCGATAATTGCCAAAAAATCATCGAGAATGTTTTCGCTTTACAGACTGTGATAGAGAACAAATACGTGAAGACTATTATAATATGGGGAATATTCAATCACAGAGAGAATATGTAGTGAGGCACATAAAAATAAAAACTCCTAGACAAAAAACTGTGCGTGGTCCTTCTAGGCGCAAGAAAACACAATTTTTTTATCTGACTCTTAAAGATAAGCAAATACAAGTATGTAGATTTTTTTTTAAAATACTTTGGCCATATCTGAAAAGACTATGAGAACTGCTTTAAAAACAATTACTCCCTCTGGTATACTTCAAAAGGAAAATAGAGGTGGCCGAAGACAAAAGCTAAAAGACAAAGATGCACTGCTACGTTAAGTAATAGAAAATCACATTAATCGCTTTCCCAAAGTCGAATCCCACTATTGTAGGGCTGACACTACAAGGCAATATTTACACCAAGACCTTTCGATTAAAAAGATGCACCGTCTACTACTTGCAGAGTTAAACAATAACTCTAATGGTACCCCCATACCTGGATTAACTGTTTACCAGTCAGTGTTTAAATCTAATAATCTGTCTTTTCACAGACCAAAAAAGGACCAGTGCAGTCTTTGCACTACATACAGAGAAGGTTCCAAGGAAGCAAAAGAAGAATTAGAAGACTATAATATTCACATTAAAGAGAAAGAAAAAGTTAGAAAACTGAAAGAAGAAAACAAAAGCAGTGCCTTGAGGGATAACAAAAAAGTCTGTGCTTCTTTCGATCTCCAACAGGTGATCTATTTGCCGAATTCCAAGGAAGATGCTATTGTATATAAAAGACGCCTGTCGGTATATAATTTTACAGTGTACAATATTTCCTCTAGAGATTGTTTTTGTTTTACGTGGCCGGAGATTGAAAGTAAACGTGGGTCTTCGGAAATTGCCACTGCTCTAACGATTTTTTTAAAAGAGTGCGAAGAATCCCAAGTTGAGACGGTGTATCTTTATGCAGATGGCTGCGCAGGCCAGAACAAAAATTCAGTAGTAGCCTGCGCTTTGTTGAAGTTTATTAACGACTGCTCCTATATCAATGAAATATCTCTCAGATTCTTTGCACCGAACCATGGCCAAAACGAAGGAGATTCGGCGCACAGTGCAATTGCTTATGCCCTGAAAAAGGCTGGAGATATATTCCTGCCCACGCAGCTTTACCCTATCATGAAAATGGCTCGACCTTCACAGCCATATGACGTTCGCCCTTGGGAATATAAAGATATTAAACAATTTTCCAAGAAATTAAAAGTACTTTCTTTACGTAAAGATAACTGTAACAAAAATGTTAACTGGACGGAAATGGCTGAAATAAATGTCCGCAAAGAATGCCCTACTACCATTTATTTTAAAACTAGCCACACTGAGCCATCTTATAGATCAATAGACTTAAAAAGAACTGAAGCTAAGTATGTAAAAGATGATATACCTCGCCTAAATTTAGGGCAGAACAAAATTTCTGAGGCAAAATATACAGATCTCATTAGTCTTTGCTCAGGAAATACTGCAATTATAAGACTTCAAGCGTACAAGGATTACTATCACAGACTACCTCATGAATAAACATTAACATTTTGTCGTTTAATTGTTACTTGATTTATAAACTTTCTCTATTAATTCATTTTTGTTTTATTTTATTATTAATTTCAGTTTTTTCTTATTGTGGATTGGGTTTTCATAAGAAATGGCGGGGCGTAACTATCACTATTTTTCTTTATTTTTAAATTAGGACACGACAAAGAGGCGTATCTGAAATCAAAGAATTTAAAAAAAAAAGGATCGGCAAAATTTTTAGTACTATAAAATATTATTAAACTACTATACTTAAGCCACAATTATCACCACATTTTATTTGTTTCGATGGCTTTGTTATCAAATGACAAATTAAAACGTTTAGTAATCGGGCAAAAAAAATTGTTTTTTGGCTCCTCTGAAAAGTGTTTGAAAATGAGATACGCCTGTATGTGCCGTGGGCGGCGAATTGTTATCAATATTATGATTCATTAAATAACTATTTTGGTACAGTATAAAATCAGTTTTATAAATAATTAATTTGCAAAAATAACAAATAATTGATACCTAATTAAACATAATACTTAATTAAAAAATCATATTTAAATAATTATATACAAAAGCTGCGCCTCAACGCCTCGTGCAGCCACCACAGCACATCGCAGTGCCACCAATATTAACGCCCTTCATGGAAAACATTTGCCCTTTAACTGAAATAGGTACTTTGTATGATCGAGGAGACTCGCACTTCTGCAGTTAGTAATATCTTGTTCGATGTTACCCCTTTTGTATCTAATTTGACATTATATCGGGATAATGTTATGGTGACGTGCAGTCAGCTTTGAGCGCGCATTGTGTCGGGACTAACAACTAGTTGAGCAGAGTTATGTTTGTAGCGCGCTGCACACGGCGCAGGCGGCGCAGGCGTCCCCGGCCGGCAGACAGTCCACGTGCACCGAGTGCCGGCAGTTGTAGACCACCAGGTCCGAGGCGTTGCCCAGGTCCTTGCTGATGATGCGACCCGAGCACACGCTGCACATTAGCTCATCCGTCACCAGGATACCTCTCTGCTGGCCAAAGATGAGTTTCTCGTGAAGCTCAAAGTAGTTCCATATGGTTTAATAAGAGTCTAAAGAGGATCACCAATTTTATTAAACCTTATGATAGAACTGCATTAACAAATACTGTCACCGTGACATTTTATTAATGCACCCTTCCGTTAAACTTTATTTAATTAATTTAACAATAGGTAAAATGACGTCATAAAATCACTTTTAATTTGATCACTCAGTACTAATGATGTGCTGAAAACATTTAGTGTCAATTATTCTATATTCCTATAATCTATATCTATTATTATCAATATTATAATTACTATATTATATTTTAAAATATTTATTTCTAAAACCAGTATGAATTGAAATAAAATACTGTATAAAGGATAAAAACGACTGATGAAGCCTACGGCGAAATATATTTTTTATTTTATTAATACCTATTTTTGCAAAAAAATGCTAATAATTATATACTTAAATATCACCGCGGGTGCCTTACGGCGCCCGAGACCGCCTAGTCGGACTCAGGGTACCATCGTCGTAGCCGGTGGTACGACTCTACACCGAACAAGTGGCCAGCTCAACGCGATGTTTGGATGAACTGTTTCACAAGTTGGTACAGTGAAATTGGGACCGCAAGCTTAACGTGCTCTTCAAAGCATTATAGTGGTGTTGTTAAACAAATGTACATATTTGTTTAGATTAAAATCTCATTGGTACACGCCGGGTATTGAACCAGGGACCTAAGTATTTTTAAGTCTAAGGTCTAACCAACTCATCCACCACGTATATTATACGTAAAACTATACTTATTTGAGGATAAAAGCAGTATAAAAATTATTAAAATTAAGTATGAAATTTAATAAACTTGAATTTAAAACTACACTTCAGTCGCACAGAAAACTATTTTATTTCAAAAACGATTTTGATACAAGTATTGAAAAAAAACTTTTGTTTTATAAAAATATTGTTACTATAATTTAAAACATTTACTTTTAATATTGCCAGATTATTACGTTATATTTTTGACCGACACCAATTTAGTATTTTGGAAGTAATTTACATTCATGTCTAAAAACTGGGATAATGCGAGTTTTAAAAACTTTTGGTCTGGAAATTTATAACATTTAATGAGAATGTTTTGATGGTTTAAGCGACCGATTTAGACACCAAATTAAAAACATATTTCTTTGGTTTAATAAATTGTCGAACTAATTATTTAGTATAATAATAATATGTAGGACATTTCAAAAATAGGTCACAAACTAATCTCTAGACTTGTACCACACACATCAACAAACGTCTAAGCAACATTTACTAATTTTAGAATGTTTATTTTCCTATTATAACGTTAGTATTTAAATAATATTTTTTCTGACTTATGGTGGTAAAAATAAGAAATATATTTTTTATTGTTCTTTTATTAATATAAATTAACAATATTATTTGTACTGTATCATGCGCAGTAAAAACTGAGATAACCTACATAATTTTTTATATTTAATAAATCTTTAACATATCTAATTATTTTACGTAGAAGTTTTTTTAACTTGATGTTAATGATATTGGAGCATAAGTTTGATAGAATTGAAGATTTCTATTTTCCTGAGAATACAAGAAGTTATTTTCTATATCCTAATCCTTTTAAAATAATAATTTAAAAAAAAAGCTTTCAGAAAGGAGATTATTAATACCAATGAATAATTTGATTATGCATAAACTTTAAATTATAAAAATAAAGAATGTCAATAATATAAAAGCATAAGTTTTTTTTTTTTATATCTTTAAAATATAATATTTTATATCGTTGCTTCTGGTACACATAGTAAAAGCATAGAGCTTAGTTTGTGACCAGAGCAATATGAGTAGATAATTTATCCAACAAATTATTATTATTATAATTATTATTATACATATAATTAATTTACGTAAAAGTTTTATAAAAGAAAAATACAAACAAAAACTTGAGAAATTGGAAAGCTTTAGCACCCAAAGTTGTGACTTGTGGAAAGATTTCTAAACCGGTATAAGAACAAAAGGGGTGGATGTAAGAACCAGTGGCAGCGCTTTCGTTCAAAGTCAATATTTGATTCTCGTCAGGCAAAATTGCGGACGGTCGCAGTTGACACCCGCCCCAGTCAAGTGAAATTCAAATAAAACCCCTTTTCCTTAGCCTGTAGTGGGCTAAAAGAGCTTTTATTTCTTTGTATTTATTTCTTGATATTATAATAGAAATGTAATTAAAAATAATCTTCAATAAAAAAACTATCATGAATCTCTTAATTAATAAGACCTACTTATTTGAAAAGCTAAATTTTCAAATATATAGGGTACATTACAGTAGTATGGCTAACCTTCATTAGTTTTATATTATATATCGGCGTAAGTAATTCAATAATTATTGTGCTGTGGGTAGTGCTATATTGTGCTGTTGCTGTAATATTTGCTATTTTATTGTTATGTATGTATATAATTAATTTTGTTTATTATATGTATGTATATGTAGTCAGCATTAGTATGTATGTATCTGTTACTGCACCTGTTTTACCTACTTACTGCTTTGTATCTGTTACTGCACCTGTTTTACCTACTTACTGCTTAATTTGTCCCAAAGGTTTAACTGTTAGAGAATGCCTAGCGGCATTAAGATCGCCTCTGTACTAAATTTGTGCAATAAAGTTTTTAATTAAATAAATAAGTACGCGTACGTAGGTACTTTTAATTTACTGATATGTATATTTTAAAATGTCATCCATAGATAAATATATAAAATATTATCCGGCTTCAGATACCATAAAGTTGATGTTAAAGAAATGACTAATAAAAACTATTTAAATTAAATAATATATTTGTATATTTTTATTTATTTCTCGGATACACTTCTTATAGGATTATATTGTATCATTTCGCCTTTTTATATGCATTATCAGGCAAATAAAGTTCACCATGACAATATACTTTATAAATATGAATAAAACAAAAATCACTGTGTTCTCATTTTATTACCTTTAAAACTTTAAATAAAAGCAAATTGATGATAAAAATAAAACGAAAGATTTAAACTAAATATAATCTAAAATTGTACAACGTTACCGACAAAATTCCTCACAGTAAAAGCGAGGATTTGTGTCTAGAATGCTGGCTACATTTCCTTTCTATATTATTAAAGTCAAATCCACAGACAAACCGATTACCTACATGACGTAGGTTCCTATTTTAAGAAAAATAAACTGAATTTATAGTGTACCTATTATTTTTCCAAGTACAAATTATTATACGGTAAATCCGTATAAAAATTTGTACTTTTTTATTTTAATATTTAACTATAATTTAGATTTAACTGTTTATAGAAGGGTTATTGAGTCTATTCAAAACATCGCGACGAGCTAGCCACTTGTTCGGTGTAGACTTATACCATCGGCTACGACGAGGTGGGATTAAAAACCCCTCCGCTGGGTACCTTCGGGCCGTGTAGGCGGTCTTTGACGCCTTAAGTCCACCCGTCATGATATGTATGTATGTAATTTTAATTGTTCTTTATAGATAAATATTAATATTGGTTATAAGTACAATAAAATTGTACCTTCACGGAGCTTTCATAACAACTCGTCATAGCCCATGGTATTCTGAGTCTACACCGAACAAGTGGGGTTGTGTTGGATAAACTTAATAAGACCAACGACAGCTTGACATGCTCTCATTATTATATATTTTTACTCATTTTTTTTTTCAACAACAATGTTGAAAAAAATATTTATATATTTGTTTTAACCAAAGACTAAAGACTGTAGTGTTTTTACGTTAAGTCTACGTTCTAACCAACTTGGTCACCATGTATATAAAACATTAACATATTTTTTTTAAACTATTGAGTCCCACTGCTGGGCAAAGGTCTCCCTTCCCTCCTTCCATCTCTTCCTGTTCCTGCTGTTCTGGGCCAATCCTTTGAAAAGGCGTCCAGCTCGTCTCTCCATCTCCCCCTGGGCCTCAGCGTTCTCTTTTACGGGCTTGCACCCACTTTGTGGTAATCCTTGCCCACAATTCGCCTGGCATTCGACACAAGTGGTCGGCCCAGTCCCTTTCTGAATGGCGTCGGTTATTCGCGTCCTAGAGCGCAGTATGCTGTTCCGTATCTTATCTATACGTTAACGCCTAGTATACTGCGCTCCATGGCTCGTTGGCAGGGCTGGCCCTACCATATGGCGTACGGAGCGGCCGCTACAGGCGCTAAGTTCCAGGAGGGCGCCTCAGTGGACAAGAAAAAAATCCTCGTTTACCAATGTGTGATTCTGACTTTGTTGAGAAGAGCGCGAACGGATCATTACCCCCCACCTCGGTTAATAGTTAGCGTTAAAATTAACAAGTGCAAAAGTGCGTAAGCAGTGATTTACTTAAAATTTGTTTTCCAGTTGATTTAAATAGTTTATTATTAATTATGTTATGTCCCATATACGCCTAAACCTAAAGACTTTGTTTTAAATAAGCACTGTTACATTAATAAGTAAACATAACATAACAAGTAGGTACCAAACCAGTTCCAAAGTGGATTATGCTTATTGATCTCATTAATGAACTTTATTTTGTTTTATTAGTTTTCAATTGACAAATTAGACATAGACCTATGATGTTGTGGAGATCTTCTCAGTTCCACGCTTTTACGAATAATAGGATGGCTTTATATTTCTAATAAACCTCTCTTATTGGATGATTCCTATCTATAGTTAGTAGCGATATAGTAAAAACTGTTTGCAAAAACTAGTGGTAGAGCTACTGGCGCCCCCCTCTCCAGTAGTCTACTGATATTAGGGGAAAAAGAGGGGGGGGCGCCAGGCGCCCTAATTGGACTTCGCTCCATTCTAAAACTTGCTTCGGGCCGGCACTGCTCGTTGGTAAACTCTCAATAAATAATATTATTATTTTATAATACTTTTTTTGTCTATCTAGAGAGATATGTAACAGAAGAGAAGCGAAGGCCCGCCCGCCCATACTAAAATGCTATCATCTGTTTTTTGTCAAATAATATTCTTGTATTTCGCCACACCGACTCGAAAGCTCCGCTCCGAGGAAAGAAATTTAAATAAACCGAAGGCGTTCACAAATACGGAAGTCGGGTTGAAAATTTTGATATTCTTTGATACATACTGGTTCTTTTAAATCCCGCCGCAGATGCGAGGCTGGATTTCTTTTTAATTTGTCAATGTAAAAATACTTTTGGATTTAGATAGTTATTACTCTGTTTCTTTTTACAAGATGTTTAATAATGAATCTATATTTGGAATCCCAAGATTAATTTATATTACTTAATAAATTATACACAGTATATAAGTAATTTAAATAAACCGAAGGCGTTCACAAATACGGAAGTCGGGTTTAAAATTTTGATATTCTTTGATACATACTGGTTCTTTTAAATCCCACCGCAGATGCGAGGCTAGATTTCTTTTTAATTTGTCAATGTAAAAATACTTTTGGATTTAGATAGTTATTACTCTGTTTCTTTTTACAAGATGTTTAATAATGAATCTATATTTGGAATCCCAAGATTAATTTATATTACTTAATAAATTATACACAGTATCAAGTAGAATTAATTTTTTTGGAAGGACGGCAGAAAGATAATTGTCATAAAACACTTTTCGATAATGAAACGAATGAAATAATTGTTTTTAATAAAAAGTTTTGACATGCCAACTAATTTTACCTCACTATCTTGCGCTCAACTGCTAATATTGTTCGGACATTTTAAGCTTTCGTAAAATAAAAAAAGAGGAATTAGGGGAAAGTTTGATAACTCAAATACATAGACGTATTACATATTAAGTTATTTACTAAATGTCGACAAATACATATTCTAAATGTGCCGATGATTGTCTAGGTAAGCTTAATAATATATTATAATTGATTGAATCAGGCGTTATTTTGCGGAATTCCATTATTTTATATAATAATATAGATGTTATATTTACTTTAGTGCAAATTCTTCCGCTAGTTAATGATATATGACTAAACTACTTGCAATGATTTTTTTTTTCTATGTATAATATAATCCCAAATATCTAAATATATATATTTTTGCTCTTAGTTAAAATAACGTTCCACATGTCGTTCGTTAGGTAAAACCATTTAAAATAATATTTTTCTTTAGAAACTGGTCATACGTACATCGAGTTTTATACGCCTCTCGATCATTTAAGGAATTCGCTGCCTGTGTTCCAACTAATACGAACAAAAGTACGGTGCGCATTTCTCATTTTATTGAATTCGCATTCATTTGAGCGCAAAGCCGGAGGCTAATAGCACTAATATTTGCTGACGCTACTCTGAACCGTCTGCAACACAAGCATATGAATCAACAGAAGTTATTAAATTATTTTACTTGTGCGGTAGAATAGGGTTATTATGATGAAAATATGACAGTGATGAGATCGGGGGTGCGATTTATAATATCAGCGGATGACTAAATATTACTGTAATGTCAAAAAGCCATCGATTTCCAAAGTTCGTATTTTTGAATCTCATCGGATGACTAAAATATCATACCTATGATATTAATACGAGTGCCTCCTACTACTCGTAAATAAAGTCACCGATGACAGATAATAATCATCACAGATAATATATGTTAAGTTGCGTTCCACCATTGAGTTTTTTTTATGTTTTAGCATAGATAAGTCAATTATTATGAGAAACAAGAATGACAAACAATGTTTTCTTCGTGTAACGAAACGCAAGTAGCTTTTGTAAATGAGAAATTATTTGTCACATATGACTTTCAAAAATAGGACTTTTGATAAATCGTGATTTCCTAATCATCGGTGATATTTTTCTCACTGGTGATATCAAACTCATGGGTGCCATTCAAAAATCGCACCCCAGATACGAATGTTTTTCACAAAAAAATTACAACCAAATGACATTTCTTATTATTATTCATAGAACTTACATACACATACATACATATCATCATGGGTGCCTTACGGTGCCCGAGACCGCCTAGACGGCCCCAGGGTACCCAGCAGAGGGGTTTTTAATCCCATCACATTGTAGCCGATGGTGTAAGTCTTTTTTTTTATTAAAAACTCATTGGTACACACCGGGATTCGAACCAGGGAACCAAGCGTTTTTAAGTCTAAGGTCTAACCAACTCGGCCACCACGTATATATAGAACTTCAGTCTCTTATTATAGAGTTGATATTTATATGCTTAAAACAAAGTGAAGGAAAGGTGTACAAAATGAGACTGAAGTAGGGAGAGAATAAAAATCTATGCCTCAGATACGTCACTACATGGTAAGGAAATGCTTTTGAGCTGATGGGATATCAATGATAAAAAGAGAAAAGCTGCGTCGGGATGTTCAATTTTGGAACGTGGTACCTTCAAATACTAGAATTTAAGCTCCTACTGGAGACGGTGATTTTCACGTCACAAACTACATCTACAGTGTATTATAAGTCTGATCGCTCTTTAAACGCCATGCAATAAATAAGACGTCATAGTATGACGAGTTTTTGACGTCATTTTCCCAGAAATGATTAACTTTGGTGGAATTAACCCATATTTTTTGTCTGCTCTAATTTCATTGTCTGTTTATTCCGGATATACTCAAAAACTACTGAACTGATTATTAACAAAAACACATTGGTGTTTTTTTTTAAAGCCTAATAAGCCAAAAACAATGTATAAGTATATGTAGATATATACATATCTACATCATAACATAAGATTCGTATGCGTATCTATAGAGAGGTTATTATTGATAGAATTGCAAGTATTAGGAACAATTTTCACAATGGAATCAAACAGTGTAATGAATCTGTCAAACGCATTCGGTTTGTCCAACATCGACGGATAGTTAGAAACAATTGACGATCTAATTTGAAATGTCCATCTAGCTAGAACCTCTGTTTAGATTCTAGTTGTCCAATTTAATGGTAAATTATTATTTTAAGCGTTAATATTGACTATGACAATTGTTTTTTTTTATATAATATTAAGTTAATAACTAATTTACCCTTTTATTAATCATTGAATGAAAAGACCTGCGGCCATATTATGTTTGTTATAACTTAACGTTAGATTGTCAAAAGTAGCGCTCTCTCCGCCAATCGCGAAGGTTAAAAACTACTCTGATTGGTCCTCCAATAGCGCATTGGAGCGCGCTAATAGCGGAAATCGTTATTTTGACAATATAACGATCACGTTATAAGAAAAAGTTCTGTGTCTTAATGGAAACGTTAGCTTGTCAAAATAACGAAATCCTTTATAAATGACCAATAATCAGCAACAACAATATCTAAAAAGAAAAGGATTTTATTCCCTTGTGTTACAGATGCTATTACTTTGACAGATTTAACATTCCGTGACGTGACATTCCGTGACGTCACATAAAGGATTTCTTTATTTTGACAATCTGACGTTGCCATTAAAAGAAACAAAATATGGCCGCTGGTCCAATTGCTCTTGTTGCTAAACTCTATCTACCGCGTGTACATCAAAAAATCTCTTGCTTATTGGTATTTATTATAAAAAACATTAAGGTGCCTACTTAATAAAACTTTTGCCATTTAAAAATTACTGTGCCATTACAAAGGTGTGCACAATACACATGCAGAAAAAATCATATAGGTATATAAAATAAATTGAAATTATCAATAAATGCAAATAAATGCATTATTTTACACCATTACATTAATTCAAGCTAGAAGGAAGTTACGTTTTGTTAACAAATGAGAAAATTTGTTGCACATATTTCGCGGCCTACGTACTACGTATGGCTACGGCTGGTTTACTTTGAGTTCAATACAAACTCTAATTCTTTGATTTAAGATTCAATTTACTTTGACATCGTTGTTGATAACGCAAAACTAATCCAGACAAACAAATCCAGAGGGCGCTGCTAGCGACTATTATTTTTGTATTAGCATGGAGGAATAATAGGGAGAAGCCCTAAGGCCTAAAATCTCCTTCCCAAACATGAGAACAGAAGATGGTTGCCCCCCATAAACCAAAATAAAAAATAAGAACAATAACTAATCAATTCTTAAGAAGTAAGAACAGAATATAACGACAGCAAACTTGTTTGACATTTCGTTCGAGGAGATGTTAGGCCACTTCAATTTATTATTATTACTTTCATGATCTATAAAAATACTATGAAAAATACATTTTTTAATAAAAATATGAATACAATGATAACAGTAAGTTAAAACGAAAAAAACATCTATACCAACAGACACAGTTTTAAGTTGTTAAACTAGCTCTAGGCTTATACTATGCGTACCTACCAGAAACAATAAAAATAATACCTATATTATATTTTATAATCCATGGCAAAACTGTACACAAAATGTACTTATATTATTTGACATGAGTGGGAATTCAACCCACAACCTCCGGAAAACATTATTTACATAAATTATTATCGCGTTTGAGTTGTGATAGTTTTATTTTTCAATAAGGATAAGCAAACGCCCCAAGCCCATACGGCCTAGTCGTAGATTTTTTACTTTTAGCATATTTACTTGTGACATTTTCAACCCCATAGTACTAAACCTTGCTGTCTACCCTACTAAGTTGACATACATCATCTAGTTCTACGATAGCGTAGCCAGCAGGCGCATTAGCACCGACTGACAGTTCATTCATCTTGTTTGCTGCGGGGTTAATTAAGTCTTTCCCGTACGTACTGAGGTCGGAATGTAATTTGGTGTTAAATCGTGATATTTTCATGTATTTAAGATGCGGTTTTAACGAAAAGTTTTTGGAAAAAAAAAAATTAATTGAAATTTTTTTTTTTAGTTTGTAGGTCTGAATTAGTATCAAAATAATTTCTTTCGTCACATATATCTTAGTTGATGTATCTGCTAAGAGCAATAACTCGGAAACTAGTCGAGGTAGGTAGTTGAAATGAAATTTGAAATAGTAGGGAATCTCGGTGCACAAACTACTATATTTAAAAATAATAAAAAAATCTTCCTAGGAATTCCTTCGGAAAATTTAATTATAGCAAAAATATACGAGTACTAACTAGTGTTTCTACAGTCGCTAGTAAGTAAGTTGATCGCTATGTATAGTTGCTAGCGGTATAGTAAACAAAGCAAAACTCATGTATGGCTACAGTAACTAACAATTACTCTAACCATTATTAGTACTTACAAAACAAGTAAGTATATGGATCTCCTTACTCTTAGGGATATAAAAAAACAGTAGTATATACAAACACCGGCAGAATTAGCGGAACACAAAAAAAGTAAGAATTAATATATCTTTTTCGTAGCACTGGCCGGTTACATTACTTTTTTATAATTTTTTACATATATTTTTTAAAAACGTCTAATTTGAAAATGCAACAGTCATTTAATTGTTTTAATTTTTCATTTCTATTGACTGCTTCGAAGTAGATTTTCCGTTTTAGTAAAGTTCATAAATTCCATTTGAAAAACATTATATTGCAGTTTTATGAGACTTCTGTGTTTTCTTGCTTATTAATAAGTTACGAACATCTAAGTATGCCTTATTTAACGCTATCAGAAATTATCAGGGCAGATGAAATGAGAAGACTTCGTCGATCGTTATTAACGATTCATCGTAGCATCAAACGGTACAGATTGAGGAATTCTCCAGTGAGGAGAAGAGGACAAGGCAGGAAAAGGTGTACTTCAAGGAGAGTGAACTCGAGACTTACGGCGGTGCAGGCCCGAAATGCATTGGAGGAGGTTCGAGGAGTAAGAGTGAGTGAGCGGACAGTTCGCAGAAGATTCGAGGAATTTGGTATAGGCTCATTTATACCCACCAAAGCACCGAAACTTGAGAGACACCACCGTACAAACCGACTATACTTTGCTCGTGAACATCATCATTGGGACTTTGACGAGTGGGGACAGGTTCTCTTTACTAATACATACATACATATCATCACGGGTGCCTTACGGCTCCCGAGACCACCTAGACGGCCCCAGGGTACCCAGCGGAGGGGTTTTAATCTCACCTCGTCGTAGCCGATGGTATGAGTCTACACCGAACAAGTGGCTAGCTCGTCGCGATGTTTTGAATAGACTCAATAACCCATCAATAAACAGTTTCACAAGTTGGTATATTGAAAACCGGGACCGACAGCTTAACGTGCTCTCCGAGGCACTTACTTTACCGATGAATGTAGAATTCCAGTTAAATCAGATTGATGGAAGGCAGCGAGTATGGAGACGCAAATGAGAGCGTTATTTACAGTCTAATTAAAAAAAAAACAGTGGCATATGGCGGCGGCTCAATTATGGTCTGGGGAGGGATATGTTTAGGAGCTCGCACGGAGTTAGTAGTAGTCGACGGCGGGAATCTGAATGCTGATCATACCGATCAGGGAGATTTTAGAGGAACATGTTGTGCCATTTGCCCCATTTATTGGTAACGACTTCATTTTAATGCTCGGGCTCACAGTGCCCGCTCAGTACAGGCATACCTAAACCATGTTGGTGTTACGGTGATGGAGTGGCCAGCACAGTCCCCGGATATGAATCCGATTGAACACGTTTGAGACTTGCTAAAGAGGAGTGTCAAATCAAGAATCCCATCTCCTAACAATCTGGGCGAGATGAAAAACAAATTAGTTTAAGAATGGCAGAGGTTGCCCCAAGAAATCATTGACAACATCATTCGCAGCATGCCCAGACGGATGGAAACCTTAATCAGGGCACGGGGGGGAAATACTCGTTGTTAAACATTTATTTAATTAATTTTAAACCGTCATAAAATCTAAAATTTTCAACTGTTTCTCTGTCACTACGAAATCTAAGAAAAATGCATTTTGTTTAGTTAATTTTTTTTTTGTCATTAAACTTTAAGTATGGTGTTGCAAATTAAAGTCAAAACATATTAATTTAATTGTTGTATCATGTTTAATTATTATTTGTTTAAAAATAAAGCTAACTAAATTATACTCTCCCTTTTTTTTGTATTCCGCTGATTCTGCCGGTGTGTGTACTACTGTTTTTTTTAGTAAATAACTAACTAAAATAAATTCTAAAACTAAAATTATGGAAATGTTTTGCGGATCCTAATTAAAATATCTTTAGGTATACAAACAAATAATATACATGCATAATTATTTCTTATTTTTTGGTTTTCATGCGAGGTAGAACTGCGCCTTAAATTGTGATATTTTCACAAACGAGTTGTTTAATAAAGTCTTTTGTTCGCGAACAATGTCAGACTAAAAGATCATGTTTTTGGACTAATTAATGTCTTTCTGACTACCTTGTGTCATAATCCAAGTCTGTTTGCAGTATTTTCGTTACTTGGTTTTCTGTATGCGAACTTTTATCTAATCATTCGTTTTCATTTTAACGAAATATCATTTAGATTATATCTACTTGCGGCATCAGTTATGACATACTATTTTTTTTTAATATCATAAAAGGCAAACACGTCTTATTACTATAGGTAAACGTCTTATTTTTATAGGTATACGTGTTATTAATATAGTAATACGTATTATTACTATAGGTACATGTCTTATTACTATAGGAAAACGTCTTATTACGATAGAATCACATATTATTACTAAAGGTACACTTCTTATTACTATACATTAATTTCATTTATATCATATCTAGCATTTGCAGCATCATTCATGATATTACATATAATACTTTTTCAATATCATAAAAGGCAAACACGTATTATTACTATAGATAAACGTCTTATTACTGTAAGCACACGTCTTATTACTATAGGTATGCATGTTATTACTACAGGAAAACGTCATTACTATAGGTAAACGTGTTATTAATATAGCTTAATATTGAGGTTTGAACTCGTAAACTAAACAGTGTAGTTTTTTTAAGTCTAGTCTAACCAACTCGGCTAGCACTTTCATAAAAACGACAAAAAAAACTGTTGTTATAACTTAGACATTCCAAGGCGAGCAATGCAGCTTACTTACTTATAAACTTTGTGTTTCCTTTCCTTTGCAATCTTGATCTATATTCCAACTTCGTGAAAAAGTATAAGATCAGATGCGAACAAAGTAGGGTTTACTTTCTTGTTAATATTTCTTGTATGTAGGTGTAACTTTTTATTATATTTGTGGTGGTAAAGTATTATCATTATTATCTTATTTATCTACACGTAATTTTGCCAATGTCAAAGCTCACTTGACATTGGCCCCAGACAAAAACAAATTTAAAAATTAGTATTAATATTAGTTAGGTTTAAAAACAGTATTATATCATTAGTGAAAGAAGGATAATAGGATAGAAAGGAATTGGGATAGGACTAGGGTAGAAAAGGAAAGGCGACATGACCGTATGGTAAAGTAATATTATGTTGTATAACGTGATGTTAATTTGACGATAATAATAATAATAAATACTATCTCGGGTACCTTTGTCGCTCCCGAGAACCGATTAGACGGCCTCAGGGTACCCAGCGGGGGATTGACCCGTTCTCGTTTCGCCGATGCTAATCGCAGGCAATAACTAACAAGTGGTGACCTTGTTGCGATGTTTATGATGGTATAACCTCGTTGTATAAAGTCATTCCAAGTCCGGCCTCTTTGTCATTTGCTTAACCTTTTTAACAGTTGAGCAGTGATTTAACCACTAGGCTGGGGCTGCTTTCTATTTGGCTATAAAGAAAAGGATATATATACCTTCTAAATTTTAATCGTAATGCAAATTCGTCTTCATTGCTTACCATTTCGTAACCGCATCATTTAGCTGCCATAGGGAGAGCAACTAATGCCGTTAAACAACTATGTACTGATCTACCCTATTTATAGGCTGGTAGTCTGCTCCCATAAGATAGATACAAAGCCACATCTCTGTGGACAAAAACCAAAACGTGTCTATTCAGATTCCAGTTTTGGCTAAATTCTTTCAGTAATGAAAACGACTATAAAAATAGCGCGTGCGATCTACGGCAATATGCTACTAGCTTTGAATTTTCACACTAAGGTAAATAACCAAATTAAATTACCCAATAGAGATTAACTTAATTGATTAAAAACTAATTAAAATATATATATATATCTTCACGGGTGCCTTACGGCGCCCGAGACCGCCTAGACGGCCCCAGGATACCCAGCGGAGGGGTTTTAATCCCACCTCGTCGTAGCCGATGGTATGAGTCTACACCGAACAAGTGGCTAGCTCATCGCGATGTTTTGAATAGACTCAATAACCCATCTATAAACAGTTTCACAAGTTGGTATAGTGAAACCGGGACCGACAGCTTAACGTGCTCTCCGAGGCACTATAGTGGTGTTGTTAATTAAAATAAATTGGCATAATATTATAAATAACCAATAAAAGCACCTGTTATAGGCATGACGTCCATTGTTAAATATTTACATTCATTACAATAATTGTGTGCATCGTTTATTTATATAAAGCGTCCCTGGTGGCCGGGAACCAAAACGGGCTATTTCGTTTTGAGTGACAACTTGTCACACCGCACTATTATTTACGAGGACTCAACTATTTTCTGGACCGTATGCTGTCGACATTTTGTACCATAAATGACAAATTTAGTTTTCCTTTTTTTTGAATTATTGAAATATTCGAAAATATTTATTTCAAGTAAACCTTTACAGGTATTTATAAATAGTCTAAAAGAAATGTCTTTTAACCCCCTTATTCTAATGGTCGGATTAATAGTCGTTGCTAAGCAATTGCTAATGCTTAGCCGATGCTCCGGACTGTCAAACTGCATATGAAAAAACTAAAATTTGATAGTTCCAAGCAATGGCTCAAGCTAAGCAACGACTATTAATCCGACTCTAAGACTTGTTCTCTGCTCCGCTTTTACTCAAGGAAAGTCTGTCTCTTTCCATCAAAAATCAATTCAAGAAAGTTGAAAAAAAAAACACACTTTTCGTATAGTTGATGACACAACTAGAGGGTTGGTGTGCTTTGAATTGTTCGTTTTTGTTCATATTTTTTTTTTGTAAATACTAAAGATTTTTTTTTCATCATTTCAGAATGAGTCCTTACTCGCCTAAATGACATTTTTTGAAATACACGAATTCTTCGCAAGTTTGAACATATTTAGACCATTGGAATTTAAACTCTATAATTAACCAGATAGAACTTATATTTCTATATTTATAGTTTACGCAACGTCTTGTCGTATTTAGCGGTTGCAAATACTCGGAATAAGGCCTCAGGCCCGGCCTTGTTGACATCTGCTTAATCTTATTATCAGTTGCGCAGTGACTTACTAGGCTGGGCCGCTTTTTTTATATATTTTTTTATATGGACAATTTACACATATTGCTCTGGTCACAAACTAAGCTCTAGGCTTGTACTATGTGTATCAGAAGCAATGATATAATACTTATTATATTTTATAAACACCCAGACCATGACAAACTGTACAGAAAAACGTACTAATATTTTATTGCCATGGGTGGGAATCGAACGCACGACCCCCGGATACAACGCCAATGGCGCAACCACTAGTCTACGGAGGCTGTCGAACCACGCTTTTTATTTAATTATGTATTCCCTTATTATAAAAATAGATAGTTAGATTTGCTGATATGGTAGACGTTTATATTCTATTACTTACGTAGTAACAAAAAACAATCTTCCTAGCCCACAACTTTTTTTAAGCAAACCGTTCAGTAAACTTAACATAGAGTTTTATAACTACTGACAAAGTAATCGGACATCATATCAGATTTAGTTAAGATTTTTTTTTTTAAAGGAAAGAATAGTTTATTAAATACATATTCTTTACTTAAAAATAACGATATGGAAACAGGCTTCATAGCAAGTATTTATAATGACAAGGAACTAATAAATCGACGCGGAGTTTACCTTAATAAATCCAGTTCGGCTCAGAGTCTGGTTCCGCTATAAATTGTAAAATAAATCGTTCGAACAACACGAACGGAATCTATTGTCGTTCAATGTTGTGCTTACCCCTCATAATTTGAAAGCCGATACAAGATTCTATTTAAGGGTGTTTATGCATTATATATTTTTTTATAAGATTTTTCTTTAAAGTTTAGTTTAATGTCTCCTAATTTTTATTTGAGTACATATTTAAGCCGTTTGGCGTGGACATCATGGGCGGCGATGCACATTATATATATATAAAGTTCTTCTCTCCCATGGCAGAGAGGCAGAGTATTAATATGGGACGCCACTTGTGTGGATACCCTCGCCCCCAGTTACGTTTTTGAGCTAGTAATGCTGCAGCACCGGAAGACATAGAGGTGACGTGCTCTATGTCTTCTGCTGCTGCAGTATTACTAGCTCAAAAAAAAAAACACAAATACGCTAGACACTGTTCCTCCTATGAATTTCTAGCGTTTGCGGTAGAAACTTTAGGGCCATGGTCTCCAGATGCAAAAACATTTGGAAAAAATCTAGAAAAATTCACTCGTATAAGAGCTATTAGAAGAAAGCTAATAGAGGGCGTCTGTGTATAAGTAGATAACAAGCAATGACAAAATTCGTGAGGGCTGACTGGAACCTGGTTGGCTCAGCGGTTGAGCGCCTTGCCGCGATAGCGAGGTTCGTGGGTTCGAGTCCCGCCACCAGGAATTTTTTCATTGCATTTTTATCTTTAAAAAAAATAATTTAATATGAAAAAATCTAGAAAAACTTTTAATTTATGCATCTGGAGACTAACGTGCTAGGTCCTATTTTTTCCAACGCATATCGCTGGTAATTCAGACGGGGAATAGTATGAGTATTTTGCAGCATCAGTAGACTTAAATGTTTTTTTTTTAAACTTATTTAGTTTTAAATTTATTAATAGGTTATGGTTTATATATTATAGGTTATTGTTTATATGTAGTAGAATAAATTTAAATATATATCAAAGCGTTTGATCGGCGTTGGATTGTTTCTCGGACAGCACATAAGCATCGCTTTACAACCAGGTAACTACCCAATAGGTTACTTACCCAACTGTACCTTTTTGTATTGTATAAGGAAGTCATTTATTTTATTATTTGGTATAGACTAATACTTTATTTTTTAGGTTTTAGTTTTATTATTATTACTTTATAAAATTCTTAATTAAATTAACACAGTTTTTTTTAATGCGTATTATTAACAATTATAAATATATATTTTTTTTTTTTGACCACAATTCACACATATTGCTCTGGTCACAAACTAAGCTCTAGACTTGTACTATGTGTACCAGAAGCAATGATATAATACATATTATATTTTATAAACACCCAGACCATGACAAACTGTACAGAAAAAGCGTACTAATATTTTGTTGCCATGGGTGGGAATCGAACCCACGACCTCCGGATACGACGTCAAAGACGCAACCACTAGTCTACGGAGGCTGTCATTATATTATATTATATAGGCTGTATATTATATGTATATGCTTTAAAAAATACTATCATACTAATCGAGCGACTTTCAATTTACGAAAATTAAAACTTAATTGTATTTTTTATCGATGCAAAATAATTTTCATGAATATGGTTAAGCCTGTAATGAAAACAACGAAGGGAAATTGGTTCAACATTAAAAGCACTGACCTGTACCGGAAAATCAATTCCCATAGCCTTCTCATAAAATAATACAAAAACTGTTTCAATTGATTCGTACAGATACATCCGGATTCATATTAGAGTTCTACCAAAATGAATGATTCTGGTAGAACTTACTGATTATTTTTATTTATTTATTAAATCTTTATTGCATACAAAATACAAAGGCGGACTTAATGTTGCTAGGCATTCTCTACCAGTCAAACCTTCGGGACAATAAAAGCAGTTAATAAGTAAGGTAGGTGGAATACAGTAACTGAGTATATAATCCAGTGAATATTATATAAAATACTTATAATCTAATATACACTACTTAAATATATCTTATATATACATATATAAACTACATATAAACAACACTACCAACTACAAAATGAGAAAGGAGAAGTTACAAAGTGGAAAGGAATAATTATAAATTCTTCTATTGATATGTCGGTTCCAGGTGGGCGATTCTCGCGCTTTCGACATTCATCTCGATTCGATATTTATTTTACATAATATGTCATTTTTCGTTCAAAAATATCGAACATTAAACGAAATAAATATTAATTTATAAATATATAAATATTGAACGAAAAATTACATATTTAGTCATTTTTCGTTTAAAAATCTCGAATCGAGATGAATGTCGAAAGCGCGAGAATTGCCCACCTGCAGGGAGATTACGCGCACAAAGCTAAGATAAACTTGCATTTATGACGTAATGCAAAACTGGTGACATTGAAAATTACAGTCAATATAACTACGTAATTTTGGGTAAAGTTTTGCTTAACGTTGTGCGGCGTACTAGACCTACGGTTTTACTATACCAAATTGTGATCCTGTATATGTACGTAGTCGGCACTGAAAATATCGGGAATGGAATATTTCCACTGTTCCTGTCATATTAATTTTTTTTTTTAATTGAAAACTCCTTGGTTTTAAATCGAATACCATTTATTTATTTAAAAAAAGATTCTTGGTCTTGTCACAAGGACTTGTCAAACTTGTTTAGTCGTTGAGAAAATGGAATTGACTCGAGAAAATTCAAGAGCGATGATTTATTATGACTTTCAAAGTGGTTTAACACAAAAACAGTGTGTTGATCGGATGCTTTCTGCATTTGGTGATGAAGCCCCATCCAAAACCACAATTTATCGCTGGTTTGCTGAATTTCAACGTGGACGTGTCAAGCTCAGTGATGATCCCCGTCAAGGTCATCCAAAAACTGCAGTCACCCAAGAAAACGTTGATGCTGTGCGTAAGCTGATTGTGAAAGATCGACATGTGACATACCGCGAAATTCAGGCAACCTTTAGACATTGGCATGAGTCAAATACAAATAATCTTGCATGAACAATTAGGTGTAAAAAAGTTGTTTTCCCGATGGATACCGCATTCGCTCTGTGAAGAGCAAGAAGCGGTTCGCGTTACTTGGTGCGTCAGAACTCTCGAAAGATTCCACGCAGGATTCTCAAATGCTGTATACAACATCGTATCAGGTGACGAATCCTGGATATACGCGTACGAACCCGAAACAAAAAATCAGTCACGTGTTCGAAAGCCAACAAAAATTATGCGTTCACGGAGTGTTGCAAAAAAAATGGTGGCCACGTTTGTCTCCAAAACCGGCCATGTTGCGACTTTTTTCTCTTGAGGGATAAAGAACGGTTAATGCAGAATGGTATGCTAGCATTTGTTTGCCACAGGTCGTTTCTGAACTCCGTAAAGAGAACTGCATTGGCGCATCATCCTCCATCACGACAATGCGAGTTCTCACACCGCGCACAGAACAAAAGAGTTTTTGGAGCAAGAAAACATAGAATTATTAGACCATCCGCCGTACAGCCCCGACCTAAGCCCTAACGATTTCTATACTTTCCCTAAAATAAAGAATAAATTGCGTGGTCAGAGATTTTCATCACCTGAAGAAGCTGTGGACGCCTACAAAACGGCCATTTTGGAGACCCCAACTTCCGAATGGAATGGTTGCTTCAATTTTTCATACGATTGGTTCCATCGTATGAAAAAATGTGTCAAATTTCGCGGAGAATACTTCGAAAAGCAATAAATACATTTTTAAATAGTAATGTTGTGTCACTTCCTTGATTCCCGAAATTTTCAGTGCCGCCACGTATTATATAGATATACCAGTATGACTTATTGAGTTTTTTTAATAAGAGTACAGAATGTGACCTTGTTTCTATTTACCTGATGTTAAGCAGTCCTACAAAGTCCATGAATGAGGTCGATCAATACATTTGTTTAACAATACTTATCGCTCCCACTATGCTGGCTAAACTATGCGGTTATTACCAGTGAAAAATATTTGGTACCTTATTATGTTAAGTGGGCAGGAAAAGGATTCGCGAACTCGAGCGTCAAAAAAAACACCTAAATGTTGTTTTCAGTGATATTAAAGTTTTTTTTTTGGAAAAAAAGAACATGGAGGTGTAGATTTTATTTACTCGATCCTAATTACATAATTTCTTTATAAAAAAACTGTTTAGATTTAAAATGAGAACTAAAGTAATATTCAAACTTTGGGTGTCTTTTTAAAAGTTAATATATTTTTTTAAATAAAAAATACTATCTAATTAGGATCGAGTAAGTAATATTTACACCTCTACGTTCTTTTTCATTAAAAATAAACTTTGATATCACCGAAAACAACATTTACACGTTTTTAAACGTTCGAGATCGCGAAACCTTTTACTGGCTTCTTAATACGAGTATAAGTGTTGTTAAGAATTATGGAAATTGGTTTTCCAAATATCTAATAAATAAATATGATTAAGCTTTTCTTTTCCGTTGCTTAATTTTTTTTTTTTTTTGACTGACAATACAGAGAGCCAATACAGGGGCATTATCTGTTTCCAACGGTGGCGTGGCTGCGAGATTCGCTTGCCGAAAAAGTTTAAATACTCGGTTATCGGAACTTTTCCTGAGGGGGTGCGCTCCGACTTGGTCACTGAGGAGGTAATGGAGTCAGCTCGGGCCTTCCACCATTTGGAAGTGAGGTGTCTCCTTGGAGACTACTGGAGTCGGTGAGGCCGACTCCGACCAAATGAGAGATTTTTCTTTTCCCCGTCATTGTGTCTAAAATACAAATCCCACTTCCAATTTGTGTGATACGAATTCCGTGATTATCCCACACTATGTTATGGTATAATATTTTAGGGAAACCGTAAGAAAATATTATTAAGTCACAAAAAAATCATCTGCGCTATTCCCAGAACAAAGCTGCAAGCTTCACTTTAAATTATTAAAATTTTTAACTTTACCCGCTCTGTTCATTTGGTGTGACATTGTTATTAATATATTTTTTTAGTTCTATTGTTGTGACATTCAATACAGTTTTCTTTTTTTAAATTATTATTTGTAATGTGTGTAGCAATGACAATGCCTCTATACAGCAGATATACTATTATTTATTTCGAAAAGTTTTAGCACTGGGTGACAATGTTTATATACAACAGCTATTTAGCTTAAATAAATTGTGATAACCTGTTCCTCGCCAAACAACACTTAGCTACTAAAGACTCCTTCATTAACTCTTTAAACAATGCAACCCTTGTACATTTTGACGTGTCCGAGTGTTACCGTGTAACCTAATGGATTGAGTGGATTGAAATAAAGAAATAATTTTAAATTTTTAAATTTGATTTTCTAATTGACAAATCCTATTATAATTAATACATTTTTCAAATGATAAATTAGCATATTATGTTTGATGAAGTGCTCATTTGTTTAGGGACTTATTTATTATTTTCATATTTTAAATGTAGCTATATACAATTGATTGATTTTTAGTATTATTGTAATTAATATTTGTATACCATAAGGTGAAACAAAGCAAACTAATTACATTATAACATCTGCATTTTGTACCTTTGTTCCTTATTACAAATAAATGAATTTGATTTGATTAATTATGACAAAAAGCAATGCTTCAAATTTTAACTATTATTATACCAAAGTAAGGAATTTGTGAATATCAGTATCTATGTTTATGTAGGCATAAAATTTTCATCAAAAAACATTTGTTCATTTATTATTTTGCCTGAACAATAGGAGGAATTATTCATTCATTGAAACTGAACACCGGCATTTAATCGTGAAATTGTGCAGCCATTTTATTTATTTGACTTATTTACTATTAATATACAATAATGGTATTACTTATTGGTAATAAAAAATAATATAAATAACAGCCATAATATTCGTACCATCACGGGTACCTTACGGGCGCGGGCCTTCTCGGGCCTTATTTTCAACTCGTCGTAGCTTATGGTATTCCGAGTATAAACCGAACAAGTGACCAGCTTGTCTATGAACAGTTGATATAGTGAAATTTGAGCGATAGCCTCTCTGAGGTACTTAATATTGTCACACATTTAATTTTATTTTAGTAGAAAAAAAACATAGGGTTTTTAATAACTATAAATGATAATTTCGTCGCGATAAATATTTACAAATAATTGTAATAAAATTTACAATAAATCTTTAGTTATTATAAATATGGAATTCTGATTGAATATGGCTCTCTGACGTTAAAATTACTGAACTGATTTTAATATGTAATAT
This sequence comes from Monopis laevigella, assembly GCA_947458855.1. NCBI lineage: Eukaryota > Metazoa > Arthropoda > Insecta > Lepidoptera > Tineidae > Monopis > Monopis laevigella. The sequence continues at coordinate 10,111,911 of OX381588.1, forward strand.
GTCGTGCTCAAAAAATAAAATAAAATCACGCACTAGGACTACTGTCGAGAATTATAATAGGTAGGTATGCATTTTTACATCCATAATTCTTTTAATATTTTCTTTTTTAAGAAAAAAAAAATGATGTAACTATAATTAATTTATATTTTTTACGAGAGCGTGGATTGAGTGACCCTACATTCACCTAAAACAAAGCAGTATGAATGTACAAGAATGAACATAACTAGCACTTATTTTATTGTTGCTAGTTTTATTTTATTTAAGACATTAAACGCTCTTCTCTCTCTTTGTTTACATTTACATTTAATCATGATTTTCACTCACACACGTCATTATATAAAATTAATTCCACTATTATAGATCAGAAAACAAAAGGTGGTGATGAATGATAATAGTGTTTGCGGGCTCAGGGCCAGATAATTTACATTGATCCGGCACTAGTGGTGCGCCATCAATACTGATGGGCCGGCAATTAGTTCCCGGTGGGGCTTCGGATTTATTTATTTCTTCCTCATGCTTACTGATTGCCGCTTATATGAACACAATGACTCTGACTTGATAAGGTTGTAATAGATAGTGTGGGGAGGTGGTTTTAGTAGTCTTAATTGATGTTTTTATTCCGATTATAAATTACTTATAAAATTTTTTAAAATATTTAGAATAGAAAGAGTTTTGTATCTTTTATCCTTTTTTAAAAAGTAATGTAAGATAATTTTGATTAAATATTTTTAAAAGCGGCTATTTTTATATGTTTATTTCGTACATAGGAGCATATAGTTTACAATGATCCGGCACTAGTGGTGCGCCATCAGTACTGATGGGCCAGCAATTAGTTTCCGGTGGGACTTCGGATTTAATTATTTCTTGGTCATGGTTGCTGATTGCAGCTTATTTATAAACATAATGACTACTGACTTGAAAAGGTTGTAATTGATATTATGTTTTAATTGTGAGCTCGCTTTGTTAAACTGACACAAATAGTCAAACAATAATGGGACACTTAAGAAAGTTGTAAAATCCTTACGAGCACCTCACCTCTGTTATTATTACACTAGAATAGGATGTAATAAAGTTTCTGACCGCAACGGTTGAGCTTGATGCTCCAAGATTCAATTACAAAAGTCGCTGACACCGCATTCCTAACAACTGCTGGACGAGTGTCACTCTAGAGCGCCCTCTAGTGGAATATACGACAAGAAGATTTTATGGGATTATTTAACTGATATTTTATATTATAATAGGAATCAAGGAATTGCATTAATTAGCATTTTTTTTTAATATCTGCATCATTTTAAGACACGACTGTCGTATCGTAACCTTATCACATCTATATTATTACTACTCTAAAGTAGGATCTAACAAACCTTCTGACCGCAACGGTTGAGCTCAGTGCTTCAAGATTCAATTACAGAAGTTGCTGATACCTCAATCCAAATACAGGACAAGTGTCGTTTTAGAACGCCCTCTAGTGGAATAAATGCCATGATAGAAATTGACAACACTTCAACATATAACAACTTTTTAACAAAAAAAAAAGATTGACTTCAAAATTACAAAAAAAAAAGTGTTATTTAGTCCTACTGAATTCTACTTTATGAAGTCGTCATCAAGTCATTAATATGTAATTTTGGTAGCTGTGCCATATTGTTAGTAGTAGTTATTTTAATAACTATTATTAATATTAAGTGGTGCCAACTTTAAAAGAATCTAGTTGGACTAATAACACTTGTAAATTAAAAAAAATATATATTTTTTAGTGATTTTGAAATCGCTTCTTTTTTTTAGCTAAAAAGTTTTTTATTTTACTTTGTTTAGTGTGATCATTGATTCCAGCTCTGTATTTTTTCTACAGATTTTAAATAAATTAAATTGAAATCTGATAAATATTTTTGAACAAAACAAGAATTCTTAAATCATTTTACATTTGACAGATATTTATGAAAAAAGCAATACTCTTAAATTTTAAGGTGTTCCAAAACCTTTATTCCGATCACCTTAATAAAATGTATATTAAACCAAAACTCGGTGATACACCCTTTAAAATAAAGTAACAATCATAAAAAAACGGTTTAGATTTAACGAATATATGAGCAATATTCTTACGGCTTAAATTTTGAGGAGTTTCACTGTCCAGCTCCGACTTCATCAGATCTTCACAAAATTTACTGGGAATTGGTGACTCTTCCATTAAAAAATTATATATATATTTTCCAAATCGATTTAGATTTGACGATGATATGAAGTAACATCCCAAAAAAAAAAAAATATTCGCGTCGAATTGAGAGCCTCCTCCTTTTTTGAAGTCGATAAAAAATTGGAGCCTAACTAAAACCCCACTTAGACTTCATTAACCACCTACCTAGGCTATATATATAATATAATTTTCCGCTCTAGCTAAGAAGTTATTTTGTTTTAAAATTATTGGTACTAACCAATAATTTTGAAACAAAATAACTTCTTAGCTAGAGCGGAAAATTTAGGGAATTGTAAGTAATTTAAGAAAAATCGAACTAAGTAAACGTGGGCACATTAATACCTTATACATTTTTGACTCTTTATAAATTCTTTTAAAGGTTTACTCGAAATAGATATTTTTAACTTTGACTTTGTCGGGCACATTTTCCCGTCATAATCTTTTCGCCTCTCATAAAACATCCCACTTTGATTTATTTTAGTATGTGAGCACCAGTTAATGTTTTTTTTTATATAGGTAAGTGTGCGCTCTCTATAAAGAATATGCCTAATGCTTTGTGTGAGTTTACTTTACCTCATTGCGATTCCTTGCCCGACGGCAACTCTATTGGATTTATTACACCTGATGGAAGCATTCAACTGATATTTATTTGATTTTTTTTTGCAACATTCACAGAACCGTACGCGCTTGTATGAATCGATGTATGGATGTGGAGGAAGCGTGCATTGTTCTCTGCTTACCACTAAATATGGCGTGATGATGTGTATGTATATGTATGTATTAAAATTCTATTGTTATTTACATTGTTTTATCAATAATTGGGTACCTGCTATTTTAATTATATTTCTTTAAAAAAATCATATACCTATTATATAACTGTTGACTGTTGGTATTATATCAATTATTTTACTGTAGGTATTTAATCGTGATCTTTTATTGTGTGCTATGTTGCTTTTACAAAACATTAAGAGAAAAGTTATTAGATTATTAGATAATGGATTAATATCCATTAAGACTCTGCACATTGTCATAGTGAAGGCATATTTTCGTTAAGAATGTCCAGAACACCTATTGCTTTTTTTTACGTTAAAGTAATTCCCGCCTACGTCAGACTTGTACGTCGTCCTGTGATGGATGACACAGACCATTAGCAGAAGCTTCTTCATATATTTTCCAAATACAAAATATTGTTACCCATAGACAATAATCTACAAATGTTATTACTTTATTTTATCATACCCATAAATTGCAACCACAAAATTTATCGGAACTTCCAACAAAGAATCTGATATTGTATTCCGCCCTGAGGCACTCAAAATATTACACTTATTTATGTCCTTTTATAAACATCGCTAACTTTTGAATAAAAATTACAAATTACTTTACAGCATCGTCTTCAAGTCTCTCGATGTAATTTTTAAACTTTTTCAACTCTCTTAAACTAATTTGAAATTTGGTCCGATCCGGAATCTTCCGCTCTCGCTCGCAAACTGGAACTCTTCTCGAAATTATAAAAGAGAATAAAAGGCTGGATTAAAAGAACTTTTCCACAAAAAAGGTCTAGAGATCAAAAACAATGAGCTCCACATAGAATGGGAAAAATTCTCATAAAAAATGAAACCAAAGAGTTGACAGTGGTGAGGATCGCAATTTATCATCCTTTGCTACTTTGCTCTTAGTATTGTAAAATTTTGCAGACCATCGATAACTTTTTATATAGACCAATAATGTTTGATGCTACTCTTACATGATTGCTGTCTTTTATTTTCAAGCTGACGGACGACGGTTCCATAAAGGATTATTATTAAACCCAAGTGCCAAATTGTATATGACCCGTGAATTAGGCAGGTACCTATATTCTTATTAAAAAAAAACACTTTTAATTGTTAATTGTAATATTAACACAATTTTTTAAGAAGAGTCAACATAGACCTTTTCACGGTTATAGCACTTTATCATACTGAGATATAGAACAGTTATTATTATTATTTATTATTAGTTAAAAACTAAAAAAGACGCACAGTTTTTGTCCCTCTTTCTAAACAAATAAATAAAATAAACCTTCAAGAAGAGTCTATGTATGAATAAACTTTCAAGTTTGTATCACCTTCAGAGTTTTCCTAAAAAATCATTTATCGCTTACATTTATATATATTATTTTAAATTTTGGATTCCTTTCTACAAAAAGAACCTACCGTCCAAATTTTATATTTCTAGCTCTAGTAGTTTCGATCAAACGAAAATGACTGACTTAATCAGTCAGGAGAAGCTCTTAAGGGCACTGCATTTGTAATCGCCATTTTGTATGGATAACTCCGCGTTATCCATACAAAATGATTTCGCACTTCCAGTAATGCTCGGTTATTGTTTATCGCAGAATTAAAATTATATTTTTGTAGGTCATTGTATTTATTAAACTTTCTGTGTTGGGTTAATATTTTTATTTTTTTTCGAAATCAAATAAATAGTTTTTTACTATTATAACACAAAAATATTTATTACCCACAACAGAAAGAGTTTGCGTAATGAAAAAGAAATGAAATAAAATTCTTTATTTGTTAACTTTGATACGAATGTTACTATAATTATTAATAGTGAAGCTCAAAGTTTGTCCATAGGCGTACAATTACTATCATAAAAAAAAAACCTGCGACTAACAGCCAAGTTGTAATATTGGAAGTACGTTTGTCTGACGTCAAGTCAACTACAGACCCTTAAATATAAATACAATTTTAAAAAGTAACACAAAAATGAGTTAAACAAAACATATTGCAATTTTGTTACAGCAATACGTGGTGGCCTAGTTGGTTAGACCTTGGACTTAAAAACACTTAGGTCCCTGGTTCGAATCCCGGTGTGTACCAATGAGTTTTTAATTTAAACATTTATGTACATTTGTTTGACAACACCACTATAGTGCCTCGGAGAGCACGTTAAGCTGTCGGTCCCGGTTTCACTATACCAACTTGTGAAACTGTTTACAGATGGGTTATTGAGTCTATTCAAAACATCGCGACGAGCTAGCCACTTATTCGGTGTAGACTCATACCATCGGCTACGACGAGGTGGGATTAAAAATCCCTCCGCTGGGTACCCTGGGGCCGTCTAGGTGGTCTCGGACGCCGTAAGGCACCCGTGATGATACATGATACATGATGTTACAGCAATGATTATATCACTTCTTAGGTTAATCTTACTCTTCTCTTCTTTATTTTTAACATTAATTTTTAAACAATTTTTGTATTAATGATGTGTATTTTAGTTTGTTTTTGTGTATTACTATAAGGAAAAATGTTTTTTTTGTAATTTGAGTGGGGCTGATGTCTCATGAACATGCCCTTTAATATAAAAAAAAAATACAATTCGTACAAAATTAAATGTGACGTATATATACGTGCAACAGAAATTCGTATCCAAAGTGTGGTTAGCCTAAGCTATACCGCTAACTTTGTTTTAACCGAGACGTCAAGAATATAATTATTATACAATCTCGGTTTATATACTTAAACTAATGTTATCATCATTTTAATTAAAATCTTTGATGTAAGTATTAAGGATATTTTATCATATACAACATATCATCACGGGTGCCTTTACGGCGCCCGAGACCGCGTTGACGCCCCCAGGGTACTCAGCGGAGGGGTTTTAATCCCGCCTCGTCGTAGCCGATGGTATGAGTCTACACCGAACAAGTGGCTAGCTCGTCGCGATGTTTTGAATAGACCCAATAACCCATCTATAAACAGTTTCACAAGTTGTTATAGTGAAACCGGGACCGACAGCTTAACGTGCTATCCGAGGCACTATAGTGGTGTTGTCAAACAAATGTACATATTTTTTTTAATTAAAAACTCATTGGTACACACCGGGATTCGAACCAGGGACCTAAGTGTTTTTAAGTCCAAGGTCTAACCAACTCGGCCACCACGTATATAAATAATAATAATACATATGTAATAAGAATATTTTATCATATTAGGTATATATACCTAATATGATAAATATTGTTTAATAAAGTATATTTATTGTAAACCTAGTGGTTATTGGTTTGTTACTGACTAATTAGACAATTATACGGATTCATTCACTAATCTTTTTTTTATGTTTGGTACAAAAAATGCATAAATTATGTGCATTTTGCATTTGCCTGCACATATTGTATCTGTTTTGTTAAGGAGAAAATTTAAATGGCTGAATATGCCCACACATATACTTATGCTTGCTGCCCGACCATATATTATGCTGACGACCTTTCGCTTTTTTTTTTTAACTAGTTAGGGGCCTGGTTGAGCATAAGGATGGCTGACACATATGTTACGTCCGTGATCGGGTGCTGCTGTGGGGGCCTGGATCTCCGCCGGGCACGCATGTTTGATTGTTATCATATAAGAAGCGGAGATCCCGAAAAATCTTCTGCTGATAGGCCGGCGCTGGCATCAAAGAAATGTTGTGTTCTGTAATTCTGTACTTTCAATATTGTAAGATAGTATCTGCTTTGGGGCGTTCTACGCGTGCACTTCAGTAGGTTGAGAGTATATACCACATGCTATAAGCATAGGTTTAAGTCAATAACCATGCAGGATCATGCTCCTCCGATGATACGGTACATGTGGAACATCAGAGTTTTTTACTTGCTGGTACCTTTTTCTCCAGGGTGTCTCTGAGGCGATCGACTTGTGATCAGCGTTTGCGCCCTAAAAGTACCTTTCATCTATCTACTTGTAGGTATATTTTGATTACCTATATTAAAGTATGTATATTTGGGGCGTAGCTATGGTCTGTTGGGTTGGTCGCCTTGGTGGCACTTTTGCAGGGCAGTCAACGATTGACAGGTCAATGGAACCAGCTAACCACCTAGTCTTAAACTGGTTGGTTATGTAGTGTGTGTTCGGTTGGGTTGTTTTTTTTTTCTTCTTCCCGCAAGGATAATAGTTTATTAGTTTACGATTTGTTTATTTTGTATTATATTCTCAACATTTGTCTGTGGGAGGAATGGCGACCTGGCCAAGTGCACACAGGACCTTATATATACTTTTTTTTTTTTTTGACTTTTCATAAATGCCTGTAAAGGTTTACATGAAATAAATATTTTTGACTTTGACTTTGACTTTGCCTACGACCTATAATTTTTCTTTTTTTTCTGTCAATTTGTTTTTATTTTCCAAAAAAAATTTTAATGTTGTTATTGTGACTTTGAAGGCAAAAAAGGTTTTTTCATTTATTTTAATTTAATTTATATTTAAATATATATATATATATATATATATATATTGCTTTTTACAACTTTTTATATATATATATTGCTTTTTACAACGATTTATATTTACGATAAACCATTTATAAAAGCTTCTGCATGAAATGAAATATTTATAATAAGTAATAAATATATAATAAATAAGCAATATTAAAGAAAGTACAATTAAAAATACATTTTCTCTTTTAGAAAAAAAAACTAATTTTAATCAACGCCCAATTTCAAGTTTTATACATTCAAACTCTGTTGACGAGAAAGAATTTAAATTGTTCAAGTTTTCTAGTTCATAAAACAGAATTTCCAATTGGTGCGATGTCGGCATTAAGCCACTGAACTATCTTAAACATTTAGAGAGCGCAAACATATTTTTTATTTTGTTTACTGTTCAATTGCTCTGATCACTAGGACTTCTACTTCACTCTAATATAGAGTTATTAGAAGAAAGATATAGGGTGTCTGTTTATAACAAGCAACAACAGATGACAAGCAACAATAGATAACAAGCAAATTCGTGAGGGGTAACTGGAACCTGGTTGGCTCGGTGGTTGAGCACCTTGCCGCGAAAGCGAGGTTCGTGGGTAGTAAATTTAGGATGGACTCTAGGCCAACCGACCGGTCTCGTTACCACCCCCCATATAGATGCAAAAACCATGTCAGTTATGTTTCTGTTTTAGTATGTGGGCTTACCGGTTTTCAGAAGATTACTACATCGATTTCTTGTCGAGGTGGTAGTCTCCTTTCATGGTGCGGTTACGAAATGGGTGGTTGAATTTATAATAAGGCAGCGACTATATTGAAATATACTCGTAATGCAATTCGTCTATGTCGCCGCCCAATTCGTAATCGAATCTTTAGCCGGCATAATGGGAGCGATCAATTTTGTTTAAGAAAAAATATTGATCGACCCCATTCATGAACTTTAAGTTTGCTCACCACCAGGTAGATACAAAGACACATGCCAAACAGGAAAACTAGGGGAGCTATGTATGCGCGGCATATTAACTCATATCTACTTGATAGAATTCAGTATAAGGATCTATCTAAGACTAAATACAACCAACAATTACGAACTACGTAACTGTTTTCTCATAGGAGCACAGCATGTGAAATTGTATCTATCTGGTGTTAAGCAAACCTACAAAGTCCATGAATTGGGTCGATCAATAAATTGTTGTTTAACAATATTGATCGCTCCCACTATGCTGGCTAATGGATGCGGTTACGAAATCGGCGGCAACAAAAACGAATTTGCATTACGAGTCTATTTTAATATTATGCTCGCTGCTTTATCATCAAACCAACCGTCCCTTTCGTAACCGCACTATGAAAGGAGACTATCACAAGAAAACCATGCAAGAGTCTCCTCAACCAACTTGCTTAAATAATGGTGGTAACGAGACCGATCGGTCAGCCTAGCAAAGTTATAGTGGCCTTCCTCCCACTAGAAAGTTGTTGTATTCATAACCCAATCATTGTCTTTCGTTTAAATAGCTCAATCTTATTATATAAAGGAAACACGTAAGCCAATAGAGCAACTATTCGGCATTGTAATAAACGTCTCTCACCCACTCTTTGTGGTGTCTATCTCACTCAAAGCTCTGTATTACTGAAGAAGAGTTTGTGCAGTGATCGCCGACGGCCGCACTCAACATTCGGAAACTTTGACGCTGTGTCAGTTAGTTGGTAATTGAATATTGAGCCACGTTGAGACGGAGCTACTTCCGGTCGTACTTACCACCAATCAAATGTTATTCTTCCGGTCGTATGTTCATATTACGGCCACCAGTCATTGACATTTCTTTTACAGCTTCTCCTCCTTATTTCGACTACACGCACCAAAATGTATCCACAAAACGTCGGATAAAATGTCTACCAGAACTAAAATATTTGTTTTCATCTGTAGCCCTATTACGCTGTACAACGTAATGCTAAACTTTAACCAAAATAAAGTAGTTGCCTGTTAATTTTTAATGTCCCCAGGTTTACATTACGTCCAAATTTCATAATATCGGTTAAAGTTTAGCTTAACTTGTGCGCGTAATCACACCGCTGCTGATGTACAATAAATAAGAGGAGCGCTTTGTCATTAAATGAAACGTAAATAAGTTTCTCAAGCGGACTCAACCAACTTGAAACATTCATGGACTTTGCCAGGTGTCATTATTAGGTGGATGTACAGTCATTAGTATAACAAGAAGACACTCCATTAAAAAAGCGGTGCGTTTATTTTATTTGTTGATAGGGCTCGCAATATCATTGCGGTAGATTTTTAAAACTGTTGTATGCATATCGACTGGTGGAATTAATTTTTCGTTACTCCAACAAGGTAACGATTAATTTTATCGACCAGTCAAAATGAGCAATAATAAGTCTGTCAGTTTGCGGGAGTTTTCATGTAAAACTGCTGAAGGTTTATGAAATTTTGTAGGCAAACTGTTTTAAAACTACACGAACTTCGATTTTCTCATCAGTAATTAGTTACCGACTACATGGCAATTATGTTAAAAAAAAGATCTACCTGCGACTAATGATAAGCGGCATAAAAATTACCAACTAATAAATAAATATTAAATACCATCAGGGGTGCCTAAACGGCCTCAGGGTACTCAACGAAGGGGTTTTATTTAATCCCACCTCGTCGTAGCCGATGGTTATGTGTCACCTACACCGAACAAGTGGTTAGGTCATAGCGATGTTTGGATAGACTCAATAATCAATCTATAAACAGTTTAACAAGTTGGTATAGTAAAACTGGGACTGACAGCTTAACGTGCCATCCAAGGCACTATAATGGTGTTTACATAAAAATATTCATTTTTTTTTAATCAAAAATTACTCGGTACACACCGGGGTTTGAACCGGGGACCTAAAACTGTAGTATAATCTGAGGTCTAACCAACTCGGCCACCACGTATACTGCTACGTATATATAACCAAGGTACTGTTCTATGATGCAGACAATACACAAGCTCATTTCAATGTATATTATATATTTTGGGCCTAACCACTCGACTACCACATTCAGTAAATAAGCCTTGCCTTATTCGTAGAACTGTTTTAAATGAAATTAATGTTTTTAATTATTAATTTAATGTAAATTTTGATGCTCGGTTGAGTTGCCACAATCGTACCACATGCCGTAACACGGCTGCACTCGTTGCCACGTTCGTATAAATCCGTATTTACATATAACTATACAAATAGCGCATATTTTTTTTTATTTTTTTTTCATTTATTATTCAACAATACTTATAACTAATTTACAACGTATGTTGGTGTGTACCAACGGAAACCTTTAATGTTTATATCTATGTACTACGTGAGTCGCAAACATTTTTTAAATTAGACCTATATGCTGTACATAATATTAAATATTTTTGTTGTTAGGTCTTGTATGCTTGATGAAGAACATTTTCAACTTTGATCTGTTTTTACTTTCATTTTTATAAATATTCTGCATTTTGCTAGGCAATTCATTTAGAAACTTTGGTGTCAAATAATTTAACAATCTCGTTCCATAGAAATTGTTCGCTTTGGGCAGTTTATATCTATTGTTTTTCACTATATGCCTTAGGTTATTTGGTCGTGAGTATTCTATATATCTCGCCAAGTCCAGTTACTCTCCGCGTATACCTGACCGATTGTCCTACTATCATAACTTTAGTAACTTTTAAATAACGCTACAGAGCAGATGGGAGTAGATTTAGGTAGAAGGGATTCAAGTCTCTATAATTTCGCTAGGCTAACCTACCGACAGTTGCATTATAACCGCGAGTAACGATGCAAAAACCGTCAAGTGAACTAGTCTTGTTTCGATTTTAGTCTATAGGTTTACGGCATTTTTAGAAGCCTCTCTGTATGAATTACCAGTCGATGTGGTGCTCTCCTTTCAGGGTGCGGTTATATACGAGGTTACGAAACAGGCTGTTGATTTAGCTATAAAGCTACGAGGATTCCTAGGTAATAGGTAAGGTAGAATAATGAAAATAGTCTGTATGGCGACACTTCGTAAACGCATTATTTATAAAAACTACTTAATTGAATTATATGTATTTTTTTTTTGTTGAACAGTAAAATAGGGTATATTTCAATATACCTACAAAGGACTACAGTGAGCTTAATATACAGGAATTAATATCTTTGTCTCTTTGGAATAGTTTCAAAACTCTGCAGATAGAATAGAAGTATTTATGAAGAAAGGATGATTACATAAAATGGCGTTAAAATATTTTCGAATTTATATATAACTTTTTGAGAAATATATTGTATTTAAAAGGAAAAACTGTTAACCCTATGCTTGTGTGTGTACTTTTTACACACTAGCTTAATTTATTTTAAATCCAGTGTCCGGTGTACTTACCGTGTAAATACATAAGTAAAATTATTTGATAAGATATTTTTAATTTAAAAAAAGTATGTAAATGTATAATCACGGCTGCCTTACAGCGCCTGAGACCACTCAGCGGAGGGGTTGTAAATCCTACTCATCGTAGCCTAGACCGTATGAGTCTACACCGAACAAGTGGCTAGCTCGTCGCGATATATGGACAGACCAATAATCCAAACAGTTTCTATAAACAGTTTCATAAGTTAATATAGTGAAACTGAGCCCGACAGCTTAATGCGCTCTTCGAGGCACTATAGTAGTGTTGTCAAACAAATATACCAACATACATTTTAAAATTAAAAACTCATAGATACACACCGGGGTATGAACCGGGAAACTAAAAACTTTTCTTTTTTAGTCTGAGGTTTAACCAAACGGACCACCACGTAAATAAAAAATCGTAATCGAAATATATATAACTCAAAGGTGACTGACTGACTGACATAGTAAGCTATCAACGCACAGCCCAAACCACTGGACGGATCGGGCTGAAATTTGGCATGCAGGTAGATGTTATGACGTAGGCGGATGCTAAGAAAGGATTTTGATAAATTCTATCCCCAAGGTGATAAAATAGGAGATGAAAGTTTATATGATAAAAAAATAACTAATCCACGCGGACGAAGTCACAGCTAGTACCTAACATAACGTAAATAAAGTATTTAATTCTGAACTCTAAAACTAAAATTAATAAATATGCTTTATTTTAAAGGTCGCATATTATTAATAAACCATATTTGTTAGACGAAAGTTAAATTGATAATTAAAAGGACAATAAATTTGGGACGGCAATAAAATAGAAATTAGAAACTCGGTCCGATCCCAATGCCTTTCACAAGGACTTAACTGATTGTTCATTAATAATTAGTTATTGTAACACAGTGCCTTAATTTTCAACTTATTTGTTTACTAACTGGGGCCCGCAACTTCGTATGCGTGTAATTTTAAAACAAAAAAATGTGATAGTGTATTTTTTTTGCCGAGGTTAATGTGCCTTGCATATGGCTACCGTGCCCATAACAATGCTATAATATAAAGTTGCCTGCGCTCTAAACTGATTTAAAGGTATAATTTTGGGTTTTAGTACCTAAGTACTTCATATAAGCATAAGCTAATATAAAAATATAACAATCATTGCAGTTGCTAAAAAGATGACATAAAATGTCAACTTTAAAGGAAGAAAATGTCTATATACATGGTGACCGAATTGGTTAGACCTTGGACTTAGAAACTCTTAGGTCCCTGGTTTGAATCGCGGTGTGTACCAATGAGTTTTTAATTAAAAAAATGTATGTACATTTGTTTGACAACACCGCTATAGTGCCTCGGAGAGCACGTTAAGCTGTCGGTCCCGGTTTCACTATACCAACTTGTGAAACTGTTTATAGATAGGTTATTGAGTCTATTCAAAGCATCGCGACGAGCTAGCCACTTGTTCGGTGTAGACTCATTCCATCGGCTACGACGAAGTGGGATTAAAACCCCTTCTCTGGGTACCCTGGGGCCGTCCAGGCGGTCTCGGGCGCCGTAAGGCATTAAGGCGTAAAATGTCTCTCAAAAAATGAATACAAAAATATTTGAATGTAGTGCATATAGCAACCTTGCGTAAAGCAAACGGTTAACGGGTTTTTTCTTCTGCAATTTAAAACTTTCTCTAAGACTCTTGAAACACAAACACCCATACTCGTACATCGCAATTTTATATACACCAATTTAACATTAGTGTTAATAGCTAATCATATAAAACGCATACAAATCGTTCAAATAGTTTTTATGGGATGTGCGTAAAAACAAACAGACAGACATGTATTCTAGAATTTAGAGTCCATCTCGCCAATTATAACTCTAACCAAATCAATTTGCAGATTTATAGCTAGGGTAATATGCGAAATAATGTTTAACATAGTCGTATATACGTATATACATATTACATACATAGAAGGTAAAATAATATGCAATACAAATCTAAAAACAAAAAAAAAAACTTGTTGCATTGTTTTGGATTTTTTATTTAAAAACTAGTATTGGTTCTCTAAAAATAAAGTATTTTTGTGTTAATAAGTTAATAATATATAAAATTTTGGTTGTTTCAGACGGACATATGTAATGTTTACTTCATACACCAAGTATGCCAGTTGGCTGGCAATACTGTTCAGTGTATTCGTAACAGGTAAGTCAGAGTCTTGGATAATATTATCTATACTAATATATAATAAGATTATAAAGAAAAGAGAGATAGAGACTATTGGCCTTATTCATAAAATCTTATTGAAGCCTTGAAGAACACTTTAGTTATGGAATGTTTTGTCTCTATTACACTTTTATCTTTGCTGCTAAATAAAAGAGACAAAACGAAGGAACGATGAAAGACTCAATAAGTTTTTATGAATAAGGCCAAATGTTTTTAGTTATGGATTGGATTCCATGGATTCTCCGTGCGGGTGCCGGGTCCATCGCGTGCTTGGAAGGCAGGGGCATGAACTGCAACGTTCCTGGACTTGAGACCGCGAAGAAGGGTTAAATGCCTTTTAACTCTCCCGTTCACTGTGTTCACTACCCTCTCTACTCAACCAGATACTATAAGACCCTGTTAGCGTCATCTTTGGAAACAGGTTCCATAAAAGTTCCGACGGCCGATCTAGGAAGACTAAGATCCTTTAATAAACGATGAAATATACTTTGCTGGAATTCCTCTTGCACCGACTTTCACTGCATAATTTGATTGTTCGTTTGTTCTGAATATAAATTTCTTTCACCAATTGAAAGCGAGTTATCAAAGTGTAATTTGGGCTGTATTTTATTTACGAACCGATAAAAAAAAAATACTTTGTGTAACATAGTAAATTATAATTTGATTTAGGTAGGTACATACAAAAATAATTATTACATTCGGCTTTATTTATTATATATTATTATTATTTTTATTCAGCGACAGATATTAATCAAGTATTACTGGAAGCGCGTAAGCTAATTTTGTATGGAAAATGCAGACTTCGCGATTACGACTGCAGTATCCTTAACCATTACCCATGTATAATAACATTTATTTTCAATAAACGTCTTGACGCGTAATAAAGTTTCAATAATTATCCAAGTTTGTCAAAGTTGGTGGAACACTTCTTAGTTCACCAAGTATTTGGTAATCGCCTCTCAGTTCTCTGCATTGACAACTTAAGGCCAAAGCTTAGAGATTCTAAATTGAATATTAATTTCAAAGAATGTCTAACAAAATCGATGTAATTTAAATTCCTTAAAATAATTAAAGGATCATACAATTTCGTGTGACTGCCACGCTCCGTGCCAGTCGGTGCCTGCTAAGTTTTCACATTAATTAAGGAGTTACGATAAATTTTCACTAGATTCTTTTGTGACTTTGTATTTAATTTGTCATAAATGTTAAACTATAAAAACTTTATTTACTATAAATAATTAGAAAAGTACACATTAAAAAGTTATAAAATAGAATTTCAGCATCAATGATATACGGCAGTAAAGCCACTAAAGTGGACTCGTAATGCAAATTCGTCTTAGCCGCCGCCCATTTCGTAACCGCTTCATTAAGCCGGCATAGTGGGAGCCATCGATATAGTTAGTAATAATATATTGATCGACCCCATTCATGGATT
Source organism: Monopis laevigella (assembly GCA_947458855.1). NCBI lineage: Eukaryota > Metazoa > Arthropoda > Insecta > Lepidoptera > Tineidae > Monopis > Monopis laevigella. Next base: position 10,127,372 of record OX381588.1, read on the forward strand.
GTATTACTTACCACCAGTTAGATACAAAGTCACATACCATACTCCATTAAAACTAACATTTAATAATTTAACATTTTCCATTTCTTTTTTTCATGGAAATTGATCTCATGGATGTTGAAGGTGAAAAAAGAAATGAGTAAACATGGACAAGATTTGCATCTTGTCCATGTTTACTCATTTCTCTTTTCACCTTCAACACTGTCATTCTCCTTTTCATATTTCTATCCTTGGGTTACCATTCTGTTTTACCAGTCTGTTTGTCTATTTCGATCGCTTTTCTCATTTCAATGTCTTTTCCATCTCCAGTTCAGAGGCTCTACCATGGGTTTGCGTATTGTAGAAACGTAACGTATTCATAGACGTATACGTGAGCAATAACCAATAGGGCCGCTTCATTTTTAGTAAGAGGATTAAATAAAGCAATCCTATTGGTTGTTGCTCACGTATACGTAAATTAATACGTTACTTTGCTACAATGCGCAAACCCATGGTAGAGCCTCAGTACCACGCTTATGACTCTCTCCCACTTCAGTTATTTTTTAAAATGTTTATAACATTATTATTAGTTATAAAAATAGTGCTTTCATAGTTAATATTGCAAAACCAGGGACTCGATGTCGAGTCGTAACTTTTTACATAATATATTTTTTTTACATAGACTTATTAGATACCTAAGAGAAAGACAATGTTCTTAGCAAACCATGGCTTCACCGTGCGGGTGCCGGGTCCATCGCGTGGTTGAAAGGCAGGGGAATGAACTGCAGCGTTCCCGGACTTGAGACCGCGAAGTAGGTTTAAAGGCCTTTTGAACTCTCACCTGCACTGTGTTCACAACCCTCTCTACACAACCAAATACTATATGATCCTGTTAGCGCCATCCTGGAAACACGCTCCATAAAAGTTCCGACGGCTGTTCTCGGAAGGTCAAGATCCTTCAATAGACGGTGCAAAGACATTGCTGGAATTCCTCTTGCGCCAACTTCCACTGCATAAAGTTGAGTTTTAAATCCGTTAACCATATACTTTAGTTAACAAATATAAATTTACCTAAACCTTAAAATCATATTAAAATTTCTGAACTTGATTACTATTTAAGATTAATGTTTATGTATTTTTAATTGGAGCACGGCATGTCACTGTATCTACTTTTGGTAAGCATACCTTCCAAGTCCATGAATTGAGTTGATCAATACATTGGTGTTTAATAGCATTGTTCACTGCCACTACGCCGGCTAAATAAAACGGGCGTCGATAATGGCCTATTTTTTTTATACGGTTGTTTTTTCCCAGGAGAGATGCCAATCCAGACTGAAGTAGAACCAGAGTTTTTGCAGCCTTTAGAAAATCACACCGTGACCCAAGGTCGAGAAGTGCACTTTACTTGCGTTGTAAATCATCTTTCAAATTACAGGGTAAGTTATAATTTGTTACTTTTTATTTAGTTTTTTAGGAAAACGTACGAAAGAATAATACAGCCTCAAATACGTTACAAGACTTGCTTAAAATCTTCACAAAAATCACTGTTTTCTTACTGTTTCCAACTTATTTTTCTATCGAGCAAAATAATAGAAATAACGTTTTAGCTCCCACATTTATACCAATAAAATGGTCCTCTATAACATGTTGTTTTACTATTCTTATATAAATGAATATACAACTAAATTCAAGGACTTAATAAGTTTTTATGGATAAGGCCAAATATATATATATAGGTATTTAAATTATATATTTAAAGACACTTATTTATGCCGCAAAAAGAGTACTATAATAAAATCATAATAATACTAGCTGAAACGTGCAACTTCACCTGCGTAACTTTAACCGTCTTGCGCATGCAACGGAAGCTCTCAAAAGAAACAAGTTTTCCCAGTTTTCCCAACATTTTTTACTGATGCTACGCTTCTATGCTCCGGTCGTAGCGTAATTTTATAGCCTTTAGCCTTCTTTAATAAATGGGCTATCCAATACTAAAATAATTTTCAAAATCGGTTCAGTAGATCCAGAACCCCCTACAACCTTACAAACTTTACCTCTTTATAATATTAGTATAGATATAAAAGAAGTTTAAATTATATATATCAAACACGCTTCTTGCTTGGGCGACATTATAAAAAAAAAAAATGTTTCAATAATAATAATAATAATAAAACTGACTTAAAATCTGCTATTTTAGTGTGACAGAATAACTTAATTGTTATTATATGTGAGATGACACTATTTATGGTAAACATATATGGTAAAATTAAAAGTAATTGTAATAAGTCACACTAAGGTTCTTAGCATTTAAAAAGTTTACTTATTTATTTATTGTTATTTAAAAACTTTATTGCATAAATTTAGTGCTTAGTGCCGCTAGGTTTTCTCTACCGGTCAAACAATTTACACATATTGCTCTGATCATAAACTAAGTTTTAGGCTTGTAATATGTGTACCAGAAGCAACGATATAATACATATTATATTTTATCAACACCCAGACCATGACAAACTGTACAGATAAAACAGTACATAAAAATAGAGTATAATATGTTTTTTAATATGTAGGACAATTTACTCATTTTTTATATATGAGGCAAAAATATTTTTCATACATATGTACATACCAAATATGTAAACTTATGTTAATAATATACATACATAATAATAAAATAGTTCTACTTCTACTTAATAATTCTAACTTTGATATCCATACTTTTTAGTAAAAAAAAATACAAATAATAGATATTAAAAAAATCTCATAATGTAAAATTCAAAATCTCATAATTTATAATTCGATATAAAATAATTCTTACTCCAAAGTTATGCAAAGTTATTTAAAAAAAAAAAATCATACGAGTTTATCTCAGCTTTATGTTTAAATAAGTGTAATAATCCCTCGGCAAAGTTTCTCAAACTTAACTTAAAAATACTTACAATCATACCAGTTGTATCCAACAATAGGTACTGTAATAAGTTTATAAGAGCACGTGAGCATTCCTCTCACGTTTCGTTTTAAGTGGTGTCGCGCTTTCTGCATTAACTGTTAATTCGTGTTCCGATATAGCGTTCTGTGTATGTGTCCGATGCTAAATGTATTGACACGAGAATCGAATACAGATGCTTTATTTTATTACCTACTAATATTAGATAGGTACGTGGTAGCTAAGCAATTCGTAATGGACAAATTGTCAGGTTCAAGCTACTTTTCCACCAAGATGTGTTAACAATGGATGTGTATAATATTCACCTAAATGGATCGTTTATTTTCATGGCTTAGCTTATCTTAGCACTGGTGTAATGTGTTTCAACGAAGCTATGTTTTCTATATGTAGTTATGCGTCCTAAGGTTGTGCGCTAAGGACTACCAGAGATGTACTATGCTACGTTCCTATGGAAGTGTTTGATATCCAGCAATAATTGTCATTGCTCCACATAAATTAGTCAAGTGCTCTTCTTAACGACGATGCATCGCTTAGCTCTTCTTCTTCTATTTGGTGAATGGCAAAAGAAATCTCAGTAGATGAAGGTATTATTGGCAGTGTGTAGTGCTTGGGTTGGATCGGCATCACTCAGCTCGAGTCACGTATCTGCTTCGTAGCGGCGCATATGAATAGAACATCTTACTCTAGCTACACCATTAGTGGAAATGGTCATATATATATCTATTTTAATAGAGCAGAGACATGTGATCTCACAAACACCTGATGGTAAGTGACAATATAACGTCCAAGAATGTTCTCAACCAATATTAGCAATGATGCTTTAATTGCTTGATTCTACTTTGTCTGCTTGTAAAACTTATTCACGCTTCGCTTAAAGGACTCTAGATTAAAGGAAGAAGGGAAAACGCACGCAGTCAAGGCAAGGCATTTAACTATTTTATCGTGTGATATCTATACGAAACACCGTACATTTTTATTGTGGTGGGCTTGTCATCTACTGTATGTGTATAGATTTTAGTATCAGGGCGTGTAGTATGAAAATGGGGAAGGAGGGATTTCAAATTCAAATAGTTATTCAGAGCACTGTCCGTGATATAGGCGGTAGAATACGATGCAACCTCTCTGCGCAGGTGCAGATCTCATAGTTTCGTAGCTTAGATTTTACCTCCTCACAGCATAGCTGAATAGAACATATCTGGTGAAAAAGCACCCTTCATTCCTGATGTGTACCCAAAAGATATAGTCCATTTGACATGGGTCAAAACCATATTATGATTTTTTGTTAAACAATCTTCCTTTTTTAAACTAAGTGTACAGTTAAAACTGTATGGATTCATCAAGAGGAACATTTTTTTCGCCAAATAAACCCTTTTTATTGGTTGATCCCTGTAGATCCCTGCAGTTTCAACTGTACAGTAATTGAAAGATTGTTTAACAAAATCTTATGTTCTTATAAAATAATTGTTAATGAAAGCATTCACTGAAATATCTTTGGTACAATTTTAATGAAATCAAAATAGAGGTGATCTAATTTTACGATATTACAATAAAATTATTTTATGTATAATATAAATATTTAGTACCGAGATACTTAAGTTATTTTAGGTACCGAGTTTATAAAAATAGATGTTGCCATACTAAAACCTTCTATCTGTTTATAAACATTTAGGCATAATTACTTACACATTTATAAAATATTGTTTTTGGTTTAAATCCCAGTGTGTACAAACAAGTCTTTAATCTAAAAATGTATGTACATTTGTTTAACAACTACTATAGTGCCGTTAGGCTGTTGGTCCCAGTTTCACTATACCAACTTTAAACTGTTTATAGATGAGTTATTGAGTCATTCCAAACATTTGCGATAAGCTAGCCTAGCTAGCTAGCTTCGGTGTAGATTCATACCATCGGCTACGACGAGGTGAGATTAAAAACCCCTCCGCTGGGTACAATGATATGTTTGTATGGAAATACTTAAATTAAGTCAGCATAACATTCCTACAACTATTTCGCTGGGTACCCTGAGGACTCGGGCGCTGAGAGGCACTTATGTTGGTGCACCCTACCTATATTACAATTTTACTCTCCTAAGGGTAGCTGCTAGATAATGCCTAAGGCTTTAAGCTCGCCTTTGTACAAACCTTTTAGTGCAATAAAGAATTTTAAATAAATGAATAAAATGGTGGTAGGTAATACATTTTACTTTAGGCAAATTTTACAATAGAAATGTGGCTTACGTGAATACCGAGTTATACCGGTTATTTTTATCACAATGGAAATCAAAAATACTCGTATTTTGCCGATATAAAAAAAACATATAGTATATTACAAGTTTTATTAATGGTTTAACGACTCTATACATACACCACAAGCGGCGAGCTTGCTGTTCGGTGTAGGTTAGGTCATACTGTATACGGCGAAGTAGGAATATAATCCCTTCCCTATATTACAGAATATCGCGCTATACATACCTAGGTTTATTTTTAAAGGACAAAATGCGAAGTCTACGAAATAGAGCGCCTGTATGAATGCGGTCTCTAGATCTTTTGGAAGCTAGGGAAGTCTGTAAAAAATCATGCTAAGCGGCGGACATTTTTAACTGACTATCTCTTAAAAGGGATACATGCGTAATGGTATGAATCTTATAGAATTTGTAAACCTAGAGCATTCTTTACGAATACGCTACGAATTATGCTACGGCGTAGTCATAATTTGTAGCTACTTTTATACTAAACAAAACTACTTTATACTACTATACTTAGATTAAAATATCTACCATAAATATACATAGTATAATATATATTTTTTTCTGTACAGTTTGTCATGGTCTGGGTATTTATAAAATATAATATGTATTGTACTTCGCTGCATAGTCTCTTCAATGATAAATAAGACATGTAGTAATCGAGTTTACGAGCCAACGATGCACGAGTTCAGAGCCTTAAACAAGCGCTTTAAAAAAAAAAAAAACCCTCCTTATGTCAATCCCCGCCTGTCAACTTCATATCGTTTTTCGTGCAGCCACCGTTCACATCGATTTTTTATCACAAGATATTAAATATCTTATTTAATTGAAATAGTGAAGAAAAAATGTAATTTAGTGATTTGTAAGAAGATTTATGTAAAACATGTGATAAAAACAGATGTTTTCCGACGGGCGACGCCATTACTGGCGTATTGGCCCGAACAAAAAATTCTAAAGTTTTCTTTGGCCTGAGGAGTTCTTTTATGGAAATCCAAGGGAAAACCAATCGTACGACAAGAAATTAAACATAAAGGTATTTTTTTTGTTGTTTTACATGAATCCTTTTAGTTACAAAAAATATATATTTTTACGTCACCTACAGGTGGGTCTGTTATTTAACGTCTCAGATTTAGATAATTACTTACTAAATCCTATTTTATTGGTTAACCTATAATATAATAAAACCACACCTAATCAGGTATTTATTTTATTATAAAAAATATTGTTTTTTTATGCCACCTACAAGGTGACTGACAAAATTAATAAATTACAATAATTTTTCTTTTATAATTCCCTTTATATATTCTTTTGAGGTTAATACAGGTACAATGTAGGTGTTACTTATCCTTTTATGTAATAATAACACCTATTCAGGTACCTACTTACTTTAAATAGGAAAATCTCGATTTTTATGTCACCTACTAAGGTTGCAGACAATTTTACTAATTAATTATATTTTTTTATGAATCCTCTATATTGTAATTCACCTATTTAGGTAATATAGGTTATAAGATTATTGTTTTAAAGTTAATACAGTAATAGGTATTTAACTATCCAATTTATGGGTTATTTAGCCTATAATATACCTAATAATACCTACTCCTATTCAGGTGTTAATAATTGAATTATTTTTATTACTAAAGGTTATTTAACCTTACAGAATTGTATTTACTTATCCATATTTATGCGTTTTTTAGCCTATCATATAATAATAATACTCCTATTCAGGTGTTATTATTTAAACTATTTTTATTACTAAAGGTTATTTAACCTTACAGAATGGTATTTACCTATCTAAATTATGGGTTATTTAGCCTATAATTAAATAATACCTATTCAGGTGTTATAATTTAAACATTTTTTTTATTATAAAAGGTTATTTAACCTTACAGAATTAGATATTTACTAATTCAATTTATGTGTTACTTGCCTATAATACTTTTATTTATGTATTATTATTTGAATGTTTTTTATTACTAAAGCTTATTAAATCTCACAGAATTATATAAAAAATCTCAATTATTTATACAAAGAAATATTTACACTACTCAAGACTTAGGTAATACTTACTAAAATGATTTCATTATGAAACTTAGAAATGAAATGAAAAGACGGTTATTGCCTTTAAAATTACAATAACAACATAAATAAAATTATATATTTACAATAAAAAGTAATATCATAGAAATAAAAGTACATATTTGCAATATTTATGATTCAGGTATTTATTTATCTTTTAATATTATTCCATTATGAAACGTTTATAAAATGGAAAAAGATAGAAATGGAAATGAAATGAAAAATCGGTTATTGCCTTCAAAATCACAATAACAACATCAATAAAAGTATATATTTACAATAAAAAAGTAATATCATAGAAATAAAAGTATATATTTGCAATATTTATGATTCAGGTATTTATTTACCTTTTAATAATATTCCATTATGAAACTTCTATAAAACGGGGAAGATGGTTTACCTCCGGATAATACCTAATGTAAAATGATTGATGCAATATACTCAAACCTGAGATCCAAGCGGTAGTTATAGATGTGGTGGTTAATCTAGACAAACCACTGATTAAATATTACTAAAAATAAGTGTAAACGTTTTATGAAAAACTGCATTAGACATGCCGGTAGCCATTATAACCAGGAATCTGTATTGTAAGGAAATGTAAGCTTGGCGATGGTTTTAAATCAATAAAAGAATCTTATGATCTTTGAAGAAAAGCCTTAGCGGCGGTTGAGAAATCTAAAGAATGACTGGTAATTGCAAACATTCAAAGCCTAATAATAGCATAAATAAAGATGTAAATTTTACTGCAATGGCCTGGAAGTGAACCAGATTAGTATCTTTTCATTCCAGACTACAGCAACCTTCAGTGTATATGCTCCAAATGCCGAGGAAAAGCCATCCTCATTGTTGGGGCAAATCCGCCCTCTTGCGAATCTTGAACCGTAACTAACACAGGTTAATATAATAGGTATGCTAACATATTGACAGCTTACGCTTAAAATTACTTAAGCAGCAGTGGTTACAGATCACATGTAATCCAAGAATTTTGATTAAATTATATGTTATGTTAATGCACGTATTTTTTCAAATTAAATATTATTTTTATATGTGGTGAACCTACTAAATGGCAATTTTTTTCTCTCAAATATACTTATTGTATTTCTTACGAGTAACTCGTCAAGGAGAGTAGATTTATTTATTTTATTTATCTAAAATAAATTATTGTACAAAATGTGCATACTAAATTAAAACTTTAGTCATTTTCTACTAGCTAGCTTTTGTTAGAGTAAAAATTACTAGATTCATTCTAAATATATAACAAGTTAATTAATTTATATTTTTGGAACAATTCAATTTAGAAGATGTTATTTTTTATAACTGATCATAAAAATAATGTCTCAGTATTGTTATAGAAGTTTATTGAGTTAAATAATATATGCTTCTTAGTTACCCATCCATGAAAGTTAAATCTTTACATTTAATTTGGGAATAAAGAAATTATAAAAGCTTCCACCCTTTAGAATAATGGTAGTCCCATAATTCTTTTACAATAATTATAAAAAATATAAATGAAATGTCTCTTGAGACACTATACTATATACATTTATTTTGAGATTATTAAACTTACAATTATTCTGATTTAGTCTATATTTTAGATCCAAAATAGTAAGATCGAGAATGTATTCTAGATTTACATAGTAACTCTCATATATTGAAACATCAACTTGTAAGATGGAAACAAAACACTTAAAATAATTAATGGTATGTGGGATCTAATTTCTATATTTGAATTCTATCACTGGGCAGGTGAAGCAATGCTGTAAGAGGCGTAAAAAACATTTGTTTAATAAACTACTTAGTTTATTTTTATTTATTTTTTTGCTTTCCTATTTTATTTTAATAACAAAAGTTTAAAATTAGATTTATCTCTAAACAGTCGGTAGGTATAAATGTGTTACCAAACTGAGACATCTAAATCTTAGTACTCAGTGAATCAAAACTTATCCCATCTTTGCTATTATTATATTTTTTTCCCAAATGATAGTCGCATATTATTGTATTCCCGCTATAACCCCTTCTTGGAGTGTGTTTACCTGTTTGTTACAGTTTAAGAGTGTGTTACTCCTGTAACGAACTGTTACAATGTAACGTGCCATCCAGACCAAATATAAAATCATGATGGCCAATATTGACAAAACAACAAGGCAATACAACACTTATTTAAAGTAGTAGTATAGTTGCACCAAATTAAATTTAGATTATTACGAACTATTCATAAAATATTTGGGACTGATATATTTTGTATGAAATGTATGAAGAAGGAGCAACTTACTCCACAGATTTCTTTTTATTACATATTTTACAGAGTCTAACGGGTCGGGTTGGACTAATCAGTAATTATAATTTAGTCATTGAGTGGTGTTGCATTTTTTAACTATAGGATCTTTCAAAGAAATTACAAGTCACAATGTACCAAGACTCATTATTTTATTCCGTAATAAAATATTTAAATTAGGTTCCAAGAAAATATTCGTATTAGAATCCCAAATCTCATTAAAATATCTAGAATAGGTGTACACAACCGAAGTGTAGTTTTGTAAGAAAAGTATACTTTACAATATAAACTTTAATTTCCTATTAAATAGTACAACTGAAATAAAATGAGTTAAAACTTAGGTGCATTTATATTAAAGTGCCATAATAATAAAATGTAAGACATTAATTACACACATATTGCCTAAAAATTGCTAGCATCGTGGATATTTAGCTGGTGGATTAAGTCTATTTAGTAGCTAGATAGATGTGACTAGTCTTACAGCAGTTAGCACATGGTTATACGTTTTTTCAGCTGAACGTCTGGGTGTTCAGTAATAGTGTAAGATATAGTTTGATGGAATAAATCATACAAGGTGTTTCCTCAATTTTATAAAGATAAGTCCTCATTAATATATATATTTATTTATATGAGTATATATTATAATACATTTTCAAGTATCCAATTTGATACTTATAAACATTTGATTTAATTTATATTATATTAGGTACTATTCATCTGTCTGTTATTTCACGACTCTCTAAACATCTACATGTCTTATTTATCATTGAAGAGACTATGCAGCGAAGTACAATTAGGAATTAAACGAACTTACCTTGTGAAGTTCCAATTCTAATTGTACGAGCTGCATAGTCTCGAAATGATAACATATAACCCGTCCCCCCCAAATGTTTACAACACTCTCCCAGTATGTTAATGTCGTGAAATAAAGTTTGCGTGTTCTCAGCTAGACTAGACTCCTCAGGCACTTAACCTTATGTTGCAGCTCTACACTATATGAAGTTGACAGGCGGGGATTGACATAAGGAGGGTTTTATTTTTTTTTAAAGCGCTTGTTTAAGGCTCTGAACTCGTGCATCGTTGGCTCGTAAACTCGATTACTACATGTCTTATTTATCATTTCGAGACTATGCAGCTCGTACAATTAGAATTGGAACTTCACAAGGTAAGTTCGTTTAATTCCTAATTATATCGTTGCTTCTGGTACACATAGTACAAGCCTAGAGCTTAGTTTGTGACCACAGTATTATGTGTAAATTTTCCTACATAATATTATTATTATAGAATTATTTTTTAGTGTGATAAAGTTTATATATTCCGTACTGGAATTAACTCAATAGCAGATATAGATAATGTACAACGGCCACCGCTCGTTAATCTAAAAGTCCTTGGTCCTATTATACGATAAATAAATATATATTTTAAAAAAAACTTATGTACTTAAGTATACATATAAGTATACTCATAAACACAGTATTCATAAAAATACATCAATTAACAATCACGAAGTTTTTTTTTTTTTTTTTTTATTGGAGCACGGCATGTGACTTTGTATATACATGTTGGTAAGCAGTTGGTACAAAGTCCATGAATAAAGGGTCAATCAATAATTGTTCTTAAACAATATTGATTGCTCCCACTACGCCGGCTAATGGTGCGATTACGAAATGGGCGACAAACCCATTTCGTAGCCGCACACTAAAAGCCGACTACCACCTCGACAAGAAATCGATGTAGTAATCTCCTGAAAACCGGTGAACCCAAAGACTAAAACAGAAATATGACTAGGTCACTTGACGGTCAATACTTGACGGTTTTTGCATGTGTATGGGTGGTGGTAACGGGACCGGTCGATCGGCCTAACGAAGTTATAAAAACCTTCCTCCCACCTAAAGCAAGTATGTAATAAATGTTAAATCTTTTATTTACCTATTAAATTTATTATTGTTATTGTGTACTACAAGCATTTTTTGTTTAATGGGTTGTTCCTTACTTATTTTGTTGGACTCTTAAGCCCTGGTTAAGCTAGAGAGTAGATGCAGTTCTCTAAAACTATTGATAATATTTTAAGCGATCTATTCCCGCTCCGCTATCTAATGTAACATATTAATCGCCTCCGTAGACTAGTGGTTGCGCCTTTGGTGTTGTATCCGGAGATCGTGGGTTCGATTCCCACCTATGGCAAAAAAAATATTAGTACGTTTTTTTTCTGTCCAGTTTCTCATGGTCTGGGTGTTTATAAAATATAATATGTATTATATCGTTGTTACTGGTACACATAGTACAAGCTTAGGCTTAGTTTGTGACCAGAGTAATATGTGAAGTGTCCTACATATTATTATTTATTATTATTGATATTATTATAGCCAATAACTTAGCCAGAGAATATATCTATAATTGAAAAAAGTAATACTGAATCCGGTTAACTTGTTCTCGAGTTATAATCAACAAATGGACAGAAATACAGAGAGACGTTACATTTTATATGTATAATATTAGAGATATGTATAATATTATATACGTGGTCGCCGAGTTGGTTAGACCTTGGACTTAAATACACTTAGGTCCCTGGTTCGAATCCCGGTGTGTACCAATGAGTTTTTAATAAAAAAAAATATGTACATTTGTTTGACAACACTACTATAGTGCCTCGGAGAGCACGTTAAGCTGTCGGTCCCGGTTTCACTATACCAACTTGTGAAACTGTTTATAGATGGGTTATTGAGTCTATTCAAAACATCGCGACGAGCTAGCCACTTGTTCGGTGTAGACTCATACCATCGGCTACGACGAGGTGGGATTAAAACCCCTCCGCTGGGTACCCTGGGGCCGTCTAGGCGGTCTCGGGCGCCGTAAGGCACCCGTGATGATACACAATTATATGTCTGTAGCCAATTGCTGTTAAATAAATAGTATCATGATGTGTTTATTGTTTTAATATATTTAGAATATTAAGAAAAGTAACGTAAAGAGTATCTACATATATATACTCGTAAAATATTATATCCTAATAATATACAGGGTGTTTTTTTAACTATGATAATATTTTTTTGATACCTCCAGTATCACTTTTGATGATGCTAAATGTATTGACACGAGAATCGAATACAGATGCTTTATTTTATTACCTACTAATATTAGATAGGTACGTGGTAGCTAAGCAATTCGTAATGGACAAATTGTCAGGTTCAAGCTACTTTTCCACCAAGATGTGCTAAGCAATGGATGTGTATAATATTCACCTATAAGGATCGTTTATTTTCATGGCTTGACTTAGCTTATCTTGACGTAGTGTCAAGATAAGCTAAGTCAAGTCTAGTTTGTTTAAACGAAGCTATGTTTTCTATATGTAGTTATGCGTCCTAAGGTTGTGCGCTAAGGACTAACAGAGATGTGCTATGCTACGTTCCTATGGAAGTGTTTGATATCCAACAATAATTGTCATTGCTCCACATAAATTAGTCAAGTGCTCTTCTTAACGACGATGCATCGCTTAGCTCTTCTTCTTCTATTTGGTGAATGGCAAAATAAATCTCAGTAGATGAAGGTATTATTGGCAGTGTGTAGTGCTTGGGTTGGATCGGCATCACTCAGCTCGAGTCACGTATCTGCTTCGTAGCGGCGCATATGAATAGAACATCTTACTCTAGCTACACCATTAGTGGAAATGGTCATATATATATCTATTTTAATAGAGCAGAGACATGTGATCTCACAAACACCTGATGGTAAGTGACAATATAACGTCCAAGAATGTTCTCAAACAATAGTAGCAATGATGCTTTAATTGCTTGATTCTACTTTGTTTGCTTGTAAAACTTATTCACGCTTCGCTTAAAGGACTCTAGATTAAAGGAAGAAGGGAAAACGCACGCAGGCAAGGCAAGGCATTTAACTATTTTATCGTGTGATATCTATACGAAACACCGTACATTTTTATTGTGGTGGGCTTGTCATCTACTGTATGTGTATAGATTTTAGTATCAGGGCGTGTAGTATGGAAATGGGGAAGGAGGGATTTCAAATTCAAATAGTTCTTCAGAGCACTGTCCGTGATATAGGCGGTAGAATACGATGCAACATCTCTACGCAGGTGCAGGTCTCATAGTTTCGTAGCTTAGATTTTACCTCCTCATAGCATAGCTGAATAGAACATATCTGGTGAAAAAGCACCCTTCATTCCTGATGTGTACCCAAAAGATATAGTCCATTTGACATGGGTCAAAACCATATTATGATTTTTTGTTAAACAATCTTCCTTTTTTAAAGTAAGTGTACAGTTAAAACTGTATGGATTCATCAATAGGAACATTTTTTTCGCCAAATTAACCCTTTTTATTGGTTGATCCCTGTAGATCCCTGCAGTTTCAACTGTACAGTAATTGAAAGATTGTTTAACAAAATCTTATGTTCTTATAAAATAATTGTTAATGAAAGCATTCACTGAAATATCTTTGGTACAATTTTAATGAAATCAAAATAGAGGTGATCTAATTTTACGATATTACAATAAAATTATTTTATGTATAATATAAATATTTAGTACCTAGATACTTAAGTTATTTTAGGTACCGAGTTTATAAAAATAGATGTTGCCATACTAAAACCTTCTATCTGTTTATAAACATTTAGGCATAATTACTTACACATTTATAAAATATTGTTTTTGGTTTAAATCCCGGTGTGTACAAACAAGTCTTTAATCTAAAAATGTATGTACATTTGTTTAACAACTACTATAGTGCCGTTAGGCTGTTGGTCCCAGTTTCACTATACCAACTTTAAACTGTTTATAGATGAGTTATTGAGTCTTTCCAAACATTTGCGATAAGCTAGCCTAGCTAGCTAGCTTCGGTGTAGATTCATACCATCGGCTACGACGAGGTGAGATTAAAAACCCCTCCGTTGGGTACAATGATATGTTTGTATGGAAATACTTAAATTAAGTCAGCATAACATTCATACAACTATTTCGCTGGGTACCCTGAGGACTCGGGCGCTGAGAGGCACTTATGTTGGTGCACCCTACCTATATTACAATTTTCACTCTCCTAAGGGTAGCTGCTAGATAATGCCTAAGGCATTAAGCTCGCCTTTGTACAAACCTTTTAGTGTAATAAATAATTTTAAATAAATGAATAAAATGGTGGTAGGTAATACATTTTACTTTAGGAAAATTTTACAATAGAAATGTCGCTTACGTGAATACCGAGTTATACCGGTTATTTTTATCACAATGGAAATCGAAAATACTCGTATTTTGCTAATATAATATTGACTACATTACATATCATCATGGGTGCCTTACGGCCCCAGGGTACCCAGCGGAGGGGTTTTAATCCCACCTCGTCGTAGCCGATGGTATGAGTCTACACCGAACAAGTGGCTAGGTCGTCGCGATGTTTTGAATAGACTCAATAACCCATCTATAAACAGTTTCACAAGTTGGTATTTTGAAACCGGGACCGACAGCTTAACGTACTCTCCGAGGCACTATAGTGGTGTTGTCAAACAATTATACATAATAATTTTAATTAAATACTCATTGGTACACACCGGTATTCGAACCAGGGACCTAAGTGTGTTTAAGTCCAAGGTCTAACCAACTCGTCCACCACGTATATTATAATATATATATATAATATTGACTACAACCACCATAAAAAAATTACAAGTTTTAATAATGTTTTAATGAGTCTATACAAACACCACAAGCGGCGAGCTTGCTGTTCGGTGTAGGTAAGGTTATACGGTATATGGTGAAGTAGGAATAAAACCCTTTCGCTGGCTACTCTGTGACTGTCTAAACACCCAGATTACATAATATCGCGCTATACAAACCTACGTTTATGTTTACAAGACCAAGTGCGAAGTCTACGAAATAGAGCGCCTGTATGAATCGGTCTCTAGATCTTTTGGAATCTAGTCTGTAAATAATCAAGCTAAGCGGCGGACATTTTTAACTGACCATCTCTTAAAAGGGATACATGCGTGATAGTATAAATCTTATAGAATTTATAAACCTAGAGCATTCTTTACGAATACGCTACGAATTATGCTACGGCGTAGTCATATTTTGTAGCTACTTTTATACTAAACAAAACTACTTTATACTACTATACTTAGATTAAAATATCTACCGTAAATATACATAGTATAATATATTTTTTTTTTCTGTACAGTTTGTCATGGTCTGGGTATTTATAAAATATAATATGTATTATATCGTTGCTTCTGGTACACATAGTACAAGCCTAGAGCTTAGTTTGTGACCTCTGGGTATTTATAAAATATAATATGTATTATATCGTTGCTTCTGGTACACATAGTACAAGCCTAGAGCTTAGTTTGTGACCACAGTATTATGTGTTATTTTTCCTACTTAATATTATTATTATAGAATTATTTTTTAGTGTAATAAAGTTTATTTATTCCGTACTGGAATTAACTCAATAGCAGATATAGATAATGTACAACGGCCACCGGTTAATCTAAAAGTCCTTGGTCCTATTATACGATAAATAAATATATATTTAAAAAAAAACTTATGTACTTAAGTATACATATAAGTATACTCATTAACACAGTATTCATAAAAATACATCAATTAACCATCACGAAGTTTTTTTTTATTATATTTTTTTTATTGGAGCACGGCATGGACTTTGTATATACATGTTGGTAAGCAGACCTACAAAGTCCATGAAAAAAGGGTCAATCAATAATTGTTCTTAAACAACATTGATTGCTCCCACTACGCCGGCTAATGATGCGATTACGAAATGGGCGACAAACCCATTTCGTAGCCGCACACTAAAAGCCGACTACCACCTCGACAAGAAATCGATGTAGTAATCTCCTGAAAACCGGTGAACCCAAAGACTAAAACAGAAATATGACTAGGTCACTTGACGGTCAATACTTGACGGTTTTTGCATCTGTATGGGTGGTGGTAACGAGACCGGTCGATCGGCCTAACGAAGTTATAAAGACCTTCCTCCCACCTAAAACAAGTATGTTATAAATGTTAAATCTTTTATTTACCTATTAAATTTATTATTGTTATTGTGTACTACAAGCATTTTTTGTTTAATGGGTTGTTCCTTACTTATTTTGTTGGACTCTTAAGCCCTGGTTAAGCTAATGAGATTAGATGCAGTTCTCTAAAACTATTGATAATATTTTAAGCGATCTATTCCCGCTCCGCTATCTAATGTAACATATTAATCGCCTCCGTAGACTAGTGGTTGCGCCTTTGGTGTTGTATCCGGAGATCGTGGGTTCGATTCCCATCTATGGCAAATAAAATATTAGTACGTTTTTTTTCTGTCCAGTTTCTCATGGTCTGGGTGTTTATAAAATATAATATGTATTATATCGTTGTTACTGGTATACATACGAGTAGTACAAGCTTAGGCTTAGTTTGTGACCAGAGTAATATGTGTAAAGTGTCCTACATATTATTATTTATTATTATTGATATTATTATAGCCAATAACTTAGCCAGAGAATATACATACATACATATCATCACGGGTGCCTTACGGCGCCCGAGACCGCCTAGACAGCCCCACCCAGCGGAGGGGTTTTAATCCCACCTCGTCGTAGCCGATGGTATGAGTCTACACCGAGCTCGTCGCGATGTTTTGAATAGACTCAATAACCCATCTATAAACTGTTTCACAAGTTGGTATAGTGAAACCGGGACCGACAGCTTAACGTGCTCTCCACGAGGCACTATAGTGGTGTTGTCAAAAAAATGAACAAAATTTTTTAAATTAAAAACTCATTGGTACACACCGGGATTCGAACCAGGGACCTAAGCGTTTTTAAGTCCAAGGTCTAATCAACTCGGTGGCCGTATATATATATAATAAAAAAAAAAAATACTGAAACCATGAAACTTTTTCTTTAATTATAACCAACAAATGGACAGAAATACAGAGAGACGTTACAATTTATATGTATAATATTAGAGATTACGCATAAAAATTAGTTATATAACTAATTGTATGTATACTGTTTTTTTTTTTTAAATATAATAAAAAAATTATATTGTATTCTATGATGAAAATAATGAAGCACGTATTTTTTCCTTTTAGTGTCTATACATAAAGCAATAAAGATAAATAACAAAAAAGATCTACAAATCACGTTAATTTTCATACTAAACTCACGATTTAAAATCTATCCCTTGTCTAATTGTGTTTTATTTGTTAGATACGAAGACTTATTATGTATTTGTAGGAGTAATTTTAAGCATATAAACGTTTGTTCATTAATTTTTCGGACTTTTTTGTGACGAAATAAATACTTATCTAGCTTTTTTATTTTAAAAATGGGTTCTAAAAGTGACACTGGAGCCATTAAAAAAATATTATCATAGTTAAAAAAACACCCAGTATATTATTAGGTTATAATATTTTACGAGTATATATATGTAGATATTCCTAACGTTACTTTGCTTAATATTCTAAATATAATAAAACAATAAACACATCATAATACTATTTATTTAATCGCAATTGGCTACAGACATATAAATAGAAGTTATTATTAATTTCAATTAGCAAAATTAATTCAGTTTCCTAAAACACGATTTGGATTGAGGGAAATTACACGTGAATCCATAATCCAAACAGTATTATGTTATTTCTATATTACTAAATAGTGTGAAACCTAATCTGTAGAGTTATGCGGTTTATCGTTTTAGGTATGAAAATATTATCTTTAACGGTATATATTTTCAATAAAAAATATATTAAATAAATATCAGATAGCGACCGCCTAGACGGCCTCAGGGTACCCAGCGGAGGGATTTTTATTCCCACCTCGTCAATCGAACAAGAGGCTAGCCACGACGATGACGTTTGGATAGATTAAATAACCCATCTATAAACAGTTTCACAAGTTGCTATAGTGAAACTGGGACAGACAGCTTAACGTGCTCTCCGAGGCACTATAGTGGTGTTGTTAAACAAAGGTACATTTTTTTCGATTAAAAACTCATTGGTATACACCGGGGTTTAAACCAGGGACCTAAGTATTTTTAAGTCTAAGGTCCAACTCGGCCACTACGTATATAGTACTGCTGGGTACTCTGAGGCTATTTACGCTCACGTAAAGCACCTGTAATGATACACTATACATTTGATCAATGACAAGTATATAGATGATCGATGATAATCGATCAATTTGACTGGTCGACTTGATCAAGGATATCGATCAACGTCAACTAATTGACAAAATATGTTTAGTGATTTAATTTGTATATTTATTCTTCTTCTTAAATTTTAGAGCTAGGCCCTTGTTGTTGGAGCAAAAGCCTATTTTCGGCCAACGTTTTCAAATCTTCTAAACATTTTTTTTTAATTTAATATATTTTTTAGGATAATTTTTTTATAGTTTACCATAACCTGTATAAAAGGGCTATCAAATTTATTCATATATATCATACTATTGAAACAAAAACCCTTAAACAATTTTAATCCACAACCAAGTTACGAATAAAAAGAGATTCAAAGGTTATAACAAAAACGCTAACCGGTGTTATATTGAAAAAGAAATGGCTACCAAAACCGGGCAAGCACCTACTTTTCTAATATTTCCAGGATCATTGACAGTTCTATTACGTCGGCACGAAATCGGGGTGCCTCGACCCTTGGTATTCAGATCACGTACGTTTGTGAATGCAGTCCATTCGTCCTGGACATTAGCTGCTAATCCTGCTTGGATATCCTAATAGGCTGTATTATTTTGCTTTCTGTGGATAGAATTTTGATACGTGTACATTAATATTATAGTAGATATATTACTGGGCAGTAGCGTAGTCTACCTTAGAGGGGTCCTGTATCAAAATTCTATTGGAGGAAAACGAAGTATAGACTTTTCGTAAAAAAAAAAACAAGTAACCGTAGGGTAATTACCGTAAAATTGTTGAATTTTGGTTTCATTACAATGATATAATAAATATAATATTTTATAAACACCCAGGCCTTGACAAACTGTACAGAAAAACGTACTAATATTTGTTTGCCATGGGTGGGAATCGATCCCACGACCTCCGGATTCAACGCCAAAGGCGTAACCACACGTAAAATTGTATATTTTTAATTTGCCAGAATATTACGGCCTAAGAGTTTAAGTGGGATTTTTCCTCTTTTACGTTCGGGTCCCCTGTGGCTCGGGGCCCCTATATCATAGATACGGCTGATACGGTGGTAGCTACGCCCTTGCTACTGGGTTATACGTATACTAAGTATTCTAGCCTAGTGGTTAAGTCACTGCGCAACTGATAAACAAGCTCGCTACTTGTTAGGTGTCAGCGAATACCACCTCCGAATACCATCAGCAAAATGAGGACGGTTCTCGGGAGCCAAAAAGGCACCTGTGGTGTATAATACTACAAATATATACTATTTGTTATTTATTTAAGTATTATATGATGTATGGTCAATATAATTTGGTAGTTTTTTTTTTTAATGGGACTCTAGAAATCAATCTTAGCATTGCCGCTATTCCTATAGCATATTTCACTCTCTCAGAGGTTAGAAAAAGGCTAAGACATTAAGCTCGTCTGTGTACAATTATGTGCAATAAAAGAATTATAAATAAATAAATATTGTGCAATAAAAATAATTTAAATAATTTGTTTGTTAAACATAGTAAATTTAATTGACAAAAATATGATTTTAATTAAACTAAACCTTAAGAAAAATAAATAAAACTAAACTAATCCAAAGAAATATAATAAATAAACAATATTATATAAATAAATACTAAAATAAATATTTACAAAGAAAATAAACTATTTATAAAAGGTAAAATATTGTTAAATATTTATTTAAATAATTTGTTAATGCTGAATGTAAAATGTATAAATAAATAAATATTGTGCAATAAAAAGAATTATAAATAAATAAATATTTCTCAATAATAATAAGAGAGAGTTTTTATTTATATATTCCGTAACCTTTAAATAATTATTTAAAATTAATATTTAAAAAACCTTAAGTAATATTTAATAGTATATTTTGGTACCTATACTCTTGAATTATTTATTTATTATTTGATATATGTGATTGAGTTAGACACTTTTTTTTGGTTATTGGTTCAAATACATGTGGTTGACAATACAACAATAGTATTTTAAAGAGCACGTTACGGTTTTAGATTGGTTATATTGGGTATATTGAGCGACTTGTTCAGTGTATACTCATACCACCGGCTACGACAAGGTGGAAATAAAATACTAGGTAACGCTAGTTACCCCGTAAGGTAGGTACCCTATGATGGTACTTAAAACAATAAAAAAAAATAACCGCAACGAGCACGGCCTTGTTACGTGTTTATACAAGAATACTATTCGGTGAAAACAAAACTCGTTTGCTGAGTACCCTGAGGACGTCTAGATGGCAGTGGTACTATATTAAATGTAGGATACGGGTAAAAGTTACTATTCTAATTGCATACATAACTTTGTCCTAAATATTTGTGTGAAAACAAAACTCATAACTTAGTTACATTTAATCATAATACAAAACTAGCTTTTAATATAATAAATCCCTTCACATAAGAAAACCACAAAGCGTTTTAATATCCTGCTTTTGTGACGAGAGCCTCTACAGCGAACGTGAGCGTGCTTAGAGCCAGAAATTATTCTAGCAAACAATGAAATTGTTACTAATTTATTTTCCTACCGCAACAAAGCGGGATGTCACATGAAAAATATGGCCGCGAGCCGAGTCGAGCCGAGCCGAGTCGGAACGTGCATTCCTCGAACTTCTTCCAATTCAACGTGTCGAGTTCTCTACGGTTTTACATTTACAAAAGATTTAAGGGGCTGCTGGTATTTCTGAAAAAAAACACAGTTTTTGTATAGTTTTATTTGTAACTTCATTCAAAATATTTTAAAAGTAAATAAAAAAACTTATAAATAATTAATGGATTTGTGAAAATATAATGCTATTGTAGGGTTTTTTTTTCGTACTAACATTCTTTAAATTAATATAAGTGTATTAAACTATTACTTGTTTTAATTAGGTATAACCTTCGATCAACAATGGTATAACCTTATTAAAAATATTTTCTTTTCTTCTTTCTCATAGGCTAATAAGGTCGATAGCCTACAATAGAGTTTTTGGAATAGACCTTACGAAACAAATAATTATTTAATACGTATTTTTCCACTGATTTAGTTGTAATAAATAATATAAAATATTTTGTGTGCAACGGAACTTTGATGCGCGTAATATACTATATATTCAATGAAGCTGATATTTTTAATTTAGAAATATTCTGAGACTAATAACTATGTATATCCAACTCAATCAAATAAATATATTTCTCTTCCTACATGGCCTTAAGTCGCATTAACTCGCTTCCCCGCACTGAGCAATACAAACAGTTTAAAACTTTGGTAAGTAGAGAGAAGGAGACCGATTTATGATGTTAATGCTGAATGTAAAATGTATGCAACTCTGCGAGAATTGTTTTCTTTTGTAGACACCTTAATTGGACTCGAAGCGCGAGTTTGTGCAAATGTATGAACACGTGACGCATTTGGTGAACCTTCTTTGTAGTATGTTTAAAGAGATGGCACTGTGCCATTGTAATATATTTAAGTCAAGTTAAATATAACTCTGCGCTAACATGACGTTATATTTGGAGTACGCTCTTTGTGCTGGAAAGCTTCGCTTCTCGCGAGCGTTTCAAAATAACGACGGGATATCGCAACTTGCACTGTTTGTATAAGCTTATTACTATCATGCGGCTTCGGGTAAACTATCTTTCTTGTTTACTTTTGAATATATATTATATAGCTATATTAGGTACCTAATATAGCTATATAAAAATACTACAGTTTTACCTACACACCAGGGTTTGAATCGGGGACCTAAAATCTCTAGCTTTTCTAAGTCTTAGGTCTAACCAACTCGGCTACCACGAACATATCACTATCAATAGATTTAATGTAGAAATATCACAAGCCAAAGCATCTAGTGTATTATTTTATTAAATAAATATTGAATGTGGTTTTATTAAGTTAGATAACAAAAGGAAGGAAGTTCAACGTAATTAATTTTGGCCTGACCTCCTTTAGCTGCAACGTTCCGCCATTTTTTTGTCTTTTGCGGTCTTGGCTGCAATTAGCTGTTGCCTGACACTTGGATAGGTGTTTTTTTTTTGTCATTTTAAGCTGATAGATAAAATTTTATCTTTATACATTCTTAATCTACCTTATAATCCTGGATGAATATATTATATTGTAGGTCTACCATGATTTTTTTTAAAAGAATCTTTTATATTCCGTAAAGTTGAAATCAAACTGTAGGCACTGTATTAAATTAACCAATAGAAAGGATTTATTTGTAGTGGCGAAAGAATTTAAGCTATCTTATTGGAAAATCTCTACAGTTTAAACTGTCACTATACTGTCACAAACTAAACTATAAGGCTTGTAATATGTGTAATGTGTGTATTTGTTGGTTTTTTGTTTATCTACTTTTGTTTTTATTTTATTTTTTATTGTGTGTTATGTGGCAAATAAATATTTTTTCTTTCATTGTTTCTTTCTTTTACTGGAAACAATGATATTAGTACATAAATTATATTTTAAGAACATCTACCTAGACCATAGAAAGCTGTAGAGAAAAACATACTAATAGTGATTTTCTTTAAGTGAGAATAGAACCCACATGCCTCCGGATGCGACAACGTAACTAGATCACGAAGGTTGATAGGCTAAGCAAAGTGAGTGCTATGAGCAAGGACAGTTGCGTAAATGAGTTAAGGGCTCTGTAGTCGACTTGACGCGATTTTTATTGTGTTTTCCGTTGAAGAAGAGATTAGAGAGTCATAAAATAATAATAACATTTTGAATATCAATGGTTCTTTTTTTGACTTTTGCCTCTCTAGATTGGTCAAATCGTATACTGTGTGACGCCCACTAACGTACAACTTGACTGCCAAAGTTTAATTATTATATATTAAGTTTGTATCTATATACCTACGTAAAAATCTTTCTGTTATGCGTAATAACAATTTATGTGTTATAATATTTAAAACAGTTTTTTTGATGTCCAAAAAATAAATAAAAAACAACAACACAGAAAGATTAATGAATTATAAATACCGAAAAAAAAATATATTCAAACAGTAACCGAGTAATACTAGAAGTTCGAAAGCTCATTTTGTATGCAAAATGAGCTTTCGAACTTCTAGTATATAACGCAGACTTCGCGATTACAAATACAGTATTCTTAACGATATACTCTTTATATTATTGTAGCGGGGCAACTGACATCGGTTCTTCATGGTGGTAAGCAGATCTAAAACTTCTATGAATGGAGTTGATCAATAGATGTTAGTTTAACAGCATTAATCGCTCCCACTTTGCCGGCTACGAAATAGGACAAATTTTCTTTACAAATCTAGACTTACCCCCGAATTCTACATAAGTTCTTTTCTCAACTCCCCTTTTCACTTAAGGTACGTTTCTCTTTTTTCACCAAATGTTAAATCGAGAAAGATCGAATGAGAAAAAAAGGATACGAGTTAGAATACGAGGGTTTATAATCTTAATATTGTCGCTGCTCTATCGTAACTGCTCCTCGAAACGACGAGACCACCTCCAGAAGAAAACGATACAATAGTCTCCTGAAAACCAAAGAGGTAAAATGTCTAGGTCACTTGATGGTTTTTGCACCTGGGCTAGATCTAAAGTATATTTATTTATTTAAGCACAACCAGTGGTCAATTTACATTCATACATAATTTATTAATGTAATTAATTAATGTGCATGTTGTAGCTCGTTCCTCAGTTGCTTACTAAGGTATTCCTGTAAAATACCTTAGTAAGCAAATGTGGATAACAAAATATAACTTAAAATAATAACTACCAAACCTATCCCAAAAATCTATTCTAATTGTTTAATATTTATTTTATTATTTTTATTGATCAAACTTTATTGCATAATATAGGTATATGTTTTAATCTAAATTGTTTAGGAACAATTATTGATTGACCCTTTCATTGACTTTGTATGTCTGCTCACCACTAGAATAATATATATATAAAGTGACATGTCGTACTCCAATAAAAAAAAATCTTATATATAACAACAAACTTAAAATAAGTGGACAAAATAAAAATAAAAAAAACAATTATAATATACTTAAAACCAAGGTACAGTCATCCGTACGGTACTTAAGTACCAATTCCCTTCGCAATACCCTCCCACCAATATAAAATAAAAAATCATCTTTCATTACGCGTTTTATATTACAAACCTTATAGTACTGAAAATTCAATGTATAATGAAGTGTATTGTTTATTGTTTCAGGTGGCATGGATTAAGTCGGACTCAAAGGCGATTCTGGCCATTCATACCAACATGGTCGCGCTAAACCCTCGACTGTCAGTCACATACAATAACCATAACACGTGGAAATTACATGTCAGCAACGTGCAAGCAAATGACTCTGGCACCTATATGTGCCAAGTTAATACAGACCCCATGAAAAGTCAGGTAAAGTTCATTTTTGTTTGGCTAACCATTGTGATATACATCTTTTTGAGAGGCATACGAGAGGTTTTAAAATTGTTAAGTTTCTATAAGTAATATGAATTCATAAAACGATACCTAATGACGAAAAATACCTTATGTTCATTTGCAAAAATAAATAGTCAGTTGAACTAGTGGGAAAAAAGTTTCACTAGTACAACGTTTGAATGAACTAACTAGAAAAACTAGTGTTAACATTTTTGCCTGTTATTCGTAATCGCAGCCTATAGCTAGCTTGATTTAACGGCCAGTACTATTGTTAAACAACACTATTTTATTAGTCGTTCACATTCAAGAACTTTGTAGGTTTACTTACAGCAGGCAGATACAGAGTCACATGGCGTGCTCCTTTAAAAAACAGTTATTATCGGTCATAAACTTTTGCTCATGAATGTAAAATACTAATTGCTTTGTAGACGATAAATGTTTTATGGAAGCGCTGGAGTTTTATGTTAAAATGATAGCTAGTTTCGAATGGAAATTATTGCAATGTCTAGTAATTTCAGTTTTACAGCAGCGTTTTTTTTATTGGTAAAATTGTACTGCAATTTTTAAATTTACGAGTTCAAAAGGTCGGTGGGTTCCAATGATTTTTTAATCAAAAAAATGATGTACTTACATTTGTTTGATGTTATCAAACAAATGTAAGTACATGGGCAAGGGTACAAGTACATGATTGAGCTTCTATAATGGTTCAATTATAACACAGTGGTAAAATATTTATCAATTTTATGTAGTGTTCTATGATGAAAATAATTAAACACGTATTTTTCCTTTTAGTGTCGTTCATATAAAATATTAAAATAAAATGGCTTAAAGTACAAAAAAAAGTACAAATCACTACAACTTTTATACTAAACGATTGAGACTAAGACCATATTATTATGTATTGTTTGTGGTAGTTTTAAGCAAATAGGCGCTCATAGGATAATTGATTTTTCGAGCATTTTTTAAAAGATATAATACCTGCTTTTATATTTAAAAAAAAAATGGATTCTATAAGTAAAAATTAAGTATTAAAAAAATCTACTATAAGAAAAACACCCGGTACTATAAGCACCATGCAGAGTTTGCTATTGGTTTGATGTTGGCATCGACGAGGTGGGATTAAAAGCCTTCCTCTGGGCACTCTGAGGCTGTCTAGAAGGTCTGCATAAGGCTTCCGTGATTGAACATAATACTCGTATGTACTGCAATTATTGTAATTTTAGGTATATTTGCTAAAAAAATATTCAAAAATTAGAGTTATATGAATGTTTTTTTTTTTTTTTTAATATGTAGGGAAATTTACACATATTGCTCTGGTCATAAACTAAGCTCTACTCTTTTTAATAGTAGGTATCTAATATACAGAAAATAAAAGAATACATTTTCATTTCAAAAATGCATTGCAAAAATTAGAATGCCAAGGAAATTAAAATGAAAAGTACTATATAAAAAAAAGTTATAGATAATTTAAAATACTTTCAAATCTTTTAATTTAAATAATAAAATATATATACTACCTACTTAGTATAATTACTCAATAAAGAATTTATTACGTCTTTTTTTTATGCAGGATTGCAGTTACTACTTTAAGTTTTTGAGGTATATAGATGTACATAAATAATTAAAACAGAATACGAGTATATTATAATAGAATTTCTTTATTTTTCCATCGATTTTCTAATAATCAAGCATTGTTTTTGCACAATGGAAATAGTCCCATTGCTCGTTAATATTTTTTATTTTACTTCTGCTAGAGAAGATCTAGTAATGAAATTCAATAATTTAACAGCTAATAATGTTATCCACAGATGGGTCACCTATCAGTAGTAATACCTCCAGATATAGTGGACGGCATCAGCGAAGGAAGCTCATCACGTGAAGGAGGCAGCATTAGGCTCATTTGTACGGCCACCGGAGTTCCAGCACCCACCGTCCATTGGAGAAGAGAACATAATAAACCAATTGTGTTCCGACATGATGGGGGGAGGGAGAGAAAAGGTAAGTGGAAGCGCATCAGCGAAGACAGCTGATCACGAGGGGGTAGCACCCGCCTGTTTTGTACAGCCACCGGAGTTCCAGCCGCCATCGTTCTTTGGAGAAGGGAACATAATAAACCAATTGTGACATGATGAAGGAAGGGAGAGAAAATGTAAGTGGACGGCATCAGTGAAGAAAGCTCCTCACTAGGAGGTAGCACCCGCCTGATTTATACGGCCACCGGAGTTCCAGCACCCACCGTTCTTTGGAGAAGCGAACATAATAAACCAATTGTGACATGATGAGGAAAGGGAGAGAAAAGGTAAGTGGACAGCATCAGTGAAGATAGCTCCTCACGAAGAGGTAGCTATCTTCACTGATGCTGTCCATATAATTCTGTATTATAATTATTGTAGCACTCGCCTGATTTATACGGCTACCGGAGTTCCAGTACCCACCGTTCATTGAAGGGAATATAATAAACCGATTGTGTTCCGACATGTTGGGGAAGGGAGAGAAAGGGTAAGTGGACGGCATCAGTGAAAGTAAGCTACTTTCGCTGATGCCGTCCACTTCACTTATCGGGAAGGAGGTAGCATTGTGGTATAGTTGGAGGCCCTGGCTGACCTTCGGAAAATATGTGTGAAATATCCTACAAATTATAATTATTGTAATACTCTGATAATATACCTTAATATTTTAACTCATGTATTATGTAACATATAATGACTTATTCAAAAATATGTACAGCTGAAACGCTGCTCGAACTCAGCACCACAGCTGAAACTTTAAACCTTTGAACCAGACCTCATTTAGTATTCAACTTACCAACTTTCAATAAAGACTAAACTCTGAATCGTGATGTTACTCCTGAAAATTTAGCAGCACAGAAATCCCTGAGGCAATAAATATGATTTAGTATTTCGCATATTCCTCTGAGTCCACAATTAAATTAGACAGTTTCATCACGCCTGCAGCGCCAAAGACGGGCAGTTAGAGAAACCGCAGAAACGGTGTTAGCTCAAGAATTACGTAGCAAATACTACAGATCTAAATTTGTAGATAGTCCAATTGTATTGTCTCAAGTATAAATAGTGCGAGTCTTATTTTTGCCCCTGCTTGATAGAGCATGTCACTAACTAAGAACCCTATTGTACCCGACTGATACAGACCAATCATGGGTTTTAGTATTGTTTTAGTTACAAGTCGTTGGTCCAATAAGAATCGTTTTCATATTTTAACTCACAAGATTTGTTCATTTTAATAGATGCCATTTCTTCTGGTTTATTGTCCACCACTAAAGTACAGGCGCGGAAGAGGAAGAAATTCCTACGCTGACTACTTATAGCTTTTCTGTTACTTGCAAATTTTATTTTACTATTATATATGGTAAATTTGAAAGGTTGCACTTTGGGCTGATATGAGGTTCTACTAATCAAATCGAACAACTTTTCCCATGCAACTGTATCGCAAATGAAAATAAAAAATTGGCTTTCCCATACAAATTGGTCATTTTAACATAGTAATGTTGGTATGGATTTTTTTTTTCATTTGCTTACATGGGAAAGTTGTTCGATTTGATGAGTACAACCCTTTAAATTCACTATGCATAAAAAGACTTGGTTGAAAAATATTTACGTGCGATTCGAATTGTATATTTATAAGCGAACGTCAAAAACGATTAATGGGTGGTGAGAGAACAGCTTTAATTTGTACACTCAGTACATTAAAAAAGTTTTTTTAATGCACTCATTGTTAGTACAATCACACCGTCTTTGTACGATCACACGCGTATTGTATCAATTTTACCCTTCTAGCCTGAAACTTCTAGACTTTATTTCAAAAATACCTTCAGGAGAGAATGTACTAACATCCTATTTTATTGTTAAAACTTTTGTTTTCAGCTACAAGATATTACTCGTAAAAAACTTAATTAAAAACCTGAGTCTTAAAGCCTCTTACCGCCTAATTTATTAAAATAAACACTTTAAAGTAAATTTTAGTAGAGCTGTAAATATAAAAGTTTTAATCTAAGGTAAACATTTAGTATGATTATTAAAATTAATCTATTTCCCGTCATTTACAAAAAGTTTAAATTACATTTTAACCCTTGAGGGTAATTTAAACTTCATATAGACTGTCAGAGTTTCATATAGACTGTCAAAGTTTCATATAGACTGTCAGAGCATTCATATAGACTGTCAGAGTTTTATCATAAATAAACACATTACATTCTTGTAAATATTGCCTTATAGAAAGATACTGTACTTCGATGTATTTACGTATTTTGAATAGTTAGCGGAGTGCATAAATTATTTTTATAGTATACTTAATGCTAAATTTGTAACGAAGGTTTGGCTAGTAGAGAATGTCTAGCGACAATCGACAGTCCGCCTTGGTGCAAATTTTTTTTATTTATTTTTTATAAATATAAATAAAATCAAATTTAAAAAATCATCAAATAACGCCAACCGTTTTATAAACCAACTTATGTAAGTATATTAAAAGTTTCAAAAAATTAAAAGTTTCCAAACGCAATTTTCGAATCCACTATTGAATAGCAATGACTTCAAACTTTGTTGCTAAGTTTATTTCACAATAGAAAAGAGGAATCGGCGGCGGAAGCAGCTTAACAAGTTGGAAAATATCAGCCAGCCATTACGACTTCCGGTACAGTACGGGTAAATACTAACCGATTATACTTTGCAGTATTTCCGACTATTTGTTATTGGTAAAAAGCTTTACTTCCATATTTTTGTTGTATTTCTACAAAGATTGTTTTTAAAGCAATACTCTTTAGAGAATTATTTATTACTAGCTGGTGCCCACCAGCTAGTAATAAATAATTCGTTAACTCTATGTGGTTTCTAAACATTATTTTTTGTTCTGAGGGTCTATAATTTATTTTATTTATTAAACTTTATTGCATAATACAAAAGCGGACTTAATGCCGTTGGGCATTATCTGACAGTCAAACCTTCGGGACATTAGAACATTAAGTTTAGGTAGTGTGCAATACAATTTTTATTTATTTTATTTATAAATAAATACATATATACCCATATGCTTTACATATACAAGTATTATACACATATAATATACTACATATCATACAATATACATATTAATATATAAACAGTATAATGACTAATTCGACAGTTGTTGGGATTTATTTACAAAGTGCTCATAAACCATTTTCTTAAAAATAAATCTATTTGGAGCATTTCTTATAACAAGAGGCAGTTTGTTTACCGGAGACAATAAAAAATGAGGATAAATATAAGAAGCGTGGTCCTAGGAATCTATGTCTAACTGTGGCATTTTTTTAATATTATAGTTTAAGTCTATGGGTTCAACGGGGACTATGAGTATACTGCATCGATTTCTTGAAAAGGTGGTAGTCTTCTTTCAGGATGCGGTAACGAAATCGGCGATGAACCAGCAAGGATATTAAAGTAGACTCGTAAAACTGCAAGCATCGTATTATAGTAAGATTTTATTTCTACTCTGTAATCGACTTTAGGGTCGACTCTGGGATCTAAGAGTACTACTTTTCTTTGGATAAACCAGCCACCTATTGCCTGGGTGAACAATTTCACGGACGCGAATTCTAAATATTTCAGGCTATAGAATTAAGCTCAAAGACCTTAAACCCAATTCTATTTCAATTCCGAGTCAAAATGCACATTTGGCATATTAAACCTATATTCGTATAAGAGGAATAAATGTCTTTCCATATTATTGCATCCATTTGTAAGTAAATTTCATATTTATTAATTCACCATTCAATACATTTCTGCACACTCGGTTTTGTCAATATATTCACAGTAACTATACACCTAGGTATATAAAACAATAATAACAAACTACATTTGTAACTATTCCATAAGTAATTGAATGAGTCTTGGTTGGACAGCCATAACTATTGGTAATGAAAGCAAAGAGATCCACATCATTTCACATTAAATAATACAAAATACGTAAATGAAAGCAGCTGTAAAGGTATGACACTTGTCACTGTAGGTAATAAATTACACAATAAACACAATATATTATTAATAGAACAAATAAACAATGTCAAGTAAGTATAAATAATACAATGTCAAAATTAATAAAATAAAGTACTGTATGTCATGCAATTAATTATAATTAATACAGTTGTTGAACAGATTTAATATTAAAATAATAGCAATAAATAATGTCAGTAAGAAATAAATAAATAAATGGCTGTAAAAGGGCCAAGTCATTTGATTACTAAAAATACTATAAAATAAAATATATAATTGAATAATATTAATAATTTTATTAATAATTAAGAATAATAATTATTTTATTTATCAGCTGTAAGAGGGCTTTGTCACTTATTACACTAAATAATATAATGTTATATTATAATAGACATACATAGTGAATTTTAACAATACACATTTAAACAACAAACATACATAAATCATCATACTTTAAAATTTCTTCCATAGAATAGTAACATTTTTCTACCAAAAGGTTTTTTATTTTACCTTTGAACTCCATGTATTCAAGGTTTTGCAACTCTTCGGGCAATTTATTATAAAGTTTTATACAGTTACATAAAAAGCTTTTGGAGAATTTGTTAAGTCTGTGCTTGGGTATTGGAATACATGGCTTTCGTCGGGAATTAGGTCTTTCTGGCCTTACCGGGTAATACTGTATATTTTCTTTAATATATAATAAACAAAGCAGTACGTAGTTACTACAGAGTGTCATTATTTTTAAATCTTTAAAAGCCTGTCTACAAGTTTCCCTTGGCTTAAGTCCTGCTATTGATCTTATCGCTCGTTTTTGCAAAATAAAAATCCTACTAGATTCAGCAGCAGTTCCCCACACCAGTAGACCATATGTCATAAGACTATGAAAATATGCAAAATACACTGACTTAGCTGCACTAGGGCCACAATATTCTCTTACTTTCTTTATTGCAAAGCAAGCTGATGCGAGTTTTTTCGCTAAGCTCTCGATGTGTTCCCTCCATAAAAGCTTATTATCTATGGTAACTCCCAAAAATTTTGTGGTTGTCTTAGTTTTTAGAGAATTATTATTGAATTTCTTTTTTACGCTTTCTGCAATTTCTTTGTGTGTTGCCAAAGAAAAATTTAGTATATTAGTTTTTTCTATATTTAATAACAAATTATTACATTGAAACCATTTATTAATAGAATCGAGCATTTCAATAACATAACTAACGATTTCCGACCTGTTGTCACATTTAATAACAATAGAAATGTCATCCGCAAACATGACTGTACTTAATCCCTCAGGAATGCATATGCTGAGATCGTTTATATAAATCAAAAAGAAAAGCGGTCCCAGGACTGATCCCTGAGGGACTCCCATTTTAATAGAGGTTGCAGAGGAATGTACATCATTTATGTCTACAACTTGAGTTCTGCCTTCCAAATAAGATTGACATAAATTTAAGTCTTTTCCCCGAACACCATAGTGGTGAAGCTTAGCCAAGAGGATGCCGTGATGAACACAGTCAAATGCCTTTGAAAGATCACAAAATACGCCCACTGTAGATTGTTTTCCATCCAAACCAGTAAGAATAATTTTTAACATTTCATTTATAGCGTGTTGAGTTGATTTTCCTTTTCGAAAACCAAACTGTTTTTCATTAAAGATATTATTATCAGTAAAATATGTATATAGCCTGTTGTATATGCAACGTTCAAATATTTTACTAAAGACTGGCAATAGTGATATAGGCCTGTAATTGCGAACATCACTTTCATCACCCTTTTTGTGGAGCGGGATGACTCTTCCCATTTTTAATAAGTTGGGAAACTCTCCCTCTTTTAACGATACATTTATAAGTTTGGTAATGGGGTATACAAGCTCATAAATACATACAGAGAGCTTCTCGGGTCGAATGTGAACATTCCACAGACTGTCAATAGAAACCATTGCTATTTTCAGGAAACCCTTGCTATTTTCAGAATAAGAATTTTTCATTTGACCCCTTCATTTGAACATTCCATTTGAAAATTGTTTTGATATATAAAATTGGGACATGAAAAATTTTATACGCTTCAAAGGAACTTTTGAAAATTTTATTTGTTTGAAATAAAAAAAAATGCCTTTGTGTTCGAGGTGGAAGGTTTGAGTTTTTAATTGTTTTGACACTATCGTAGTTTTTAGACTTTAAGCTTAATTTTATCGTCGCATTCGGTTTTTTATTCTAATACTACTATTGGTATTAATATAGGTAGTAGGTATTGGTAAATTAAAGGCGGGTGAGCTCGGAAATTGTATCGATAATTCCGTATTGTTTACGAAAATGACTCTTTTTAGACGAACAGAAAAAATATTTTCTTAATCTGGAGGATATCAGTGATATAACTGTTGTGTTAGAAACGTAAAATAATTTTTTTTTTAATGTTTTTCTTTGAAGTTCAATGCTTACAAAATATGGGAATTCCAATACTTAAGTTTAATCTGTAAATATTATTTTAGACCCACCTGGGACCATCTTCAATTTTCATCACTCTTGCCAACTCGCTTTCGCTTCGTATAGTAAAACTAGGACCACAAAAAGTCGGCCCTAGTTTCACTATACCAACTTGTGAAGCTATTTATAAGTACACACTGTGCCTTGGTGCCACTTGTTAAGTGTAGACTCAGAATACTATTATATAAATAAGCACCCTCAGCTAGTTAGGTCGTCTAGGCGGTTTTTTTTATTTCTGTATAAAATTTTACTCATTCCTTATTTTAACAGACGGTCAAAATGTACGATGTAAAGTTTAAAATTACAATAATCCAACAACAAAATCCATTAAGTTTCATTCATTATTATTTAAACAAGCTCAATAATAATATTTCTTTTCTTTTTACTTTAACATCGTCTTCTGTGATTTATAATATCAAATCAAGCATCCAATGAATCGTGTTTGAAAAAGAAATTATTTTATTTCGAGTTGATAAAATTTCCAATGAATAATCCGAGACAGACGCTAGGCGGGACTCGATGGAAACTTGTTTAACAAATAGCTTTCATTTACCTTTATTGCTTATAAAATAAACTTTACTTAATATTCAGTTGAATTAATATATGTTAAATTAACTTAATTGGCTTTATCTTAATAACTTAATAATGAAAAATGGTTATTGCATCGACACACCTTTTTTTTAAATAAATACCTATAATCTATCTATATATATAACTCAAAGGTGACTGACTGACATAGTGATCTATCAACGCACAGCCCAAACCACTGGACGGATCGGGCTGAAATTTGGCATGCAGGTAGATGTTATGACGTAGGCATCCGCTAAGAAAGGATTTTAATAAATTCTACCCCAAGGGGATAAAATAGGGGATAAAAGTTTGTATGATAAAAAAATAACTATTCCACGCGGACGAAGTCGCGAGCACAGCTATATAGTATTTAATATAATTTTAGCCAGTAGCTTTACGATAAGTTTTAGCTAACAATATTTACTATAGTCGCTAGTAACTATAGATATGTATCAAACAATAAGACAGGTTTATTTGAAGAATAAATCAGTCCGATTGGTTGATAGTTACTAGTGACTATAGTAAATACAGTTGGCAAAACTCACGTTAAAGCTACCAAGACAATATTATTAATAATGAAAAATAAATTACCCTAAGGTGTAAAATAGACCCTAAAAAAGCAAGAACAGCAACAAAAACACAAACTGATCTACATAATAAAAGGCGGACGCGGAAGGAAGAATTTTGTACGATAATATATGACAAATATGATAATAACAAAGTTTGCACTTGTATAGTATAGAACACTAATCTGAATGCAACAGCTGTAATTTAAAAATCTTTCTAAGTTTTCACTCAAAAAAATATCTTTAATTTTGTTTATATAATGGTTTCAATGCATAATGCATAATTTCGAAAAGTGTGGTGGTATTTATAATATTTAATATATATATATATATATATACATGGGGACTTTGAAAGGATGTACTTTAGGCTAATATGGGGTTCTACTGATCATTACGAACAACTTTTCCGCGAACAAATGTGCCGCAAATGAAAAAAAAATGCCTTCTCCATACAAACTAGTACTATTAAAATGACCAATTTGTATGGGGAAGCCAAATTTTTTTTTCATTTGCGACACATTGTTCCATGGGAGTTATTGTTCGATTTGATCAGCAGAACCTCATATTAGCCCAAAGTACATCCTTTCAAATTCACCCTGTATATATAAGTATATATATGTTATAGTGAAAGAGAAATAATATAATAGAAAGGAATTAGGAAAGGAGAAAATAACTAATGGCAACATGACAATGCAAATATACTGTAGGTACTTCTGTTAATCTTTAAAGTAAATTTAAAAAATCAACGTTAAAATGGGTACCGCCATTTTATCAAAGATTATATTATAATATATTGTATTATTTTTATTAGATGGGATCCTTTGACATAATAAAAACACCGAGATCACTGTGTTAATGCTACCCTTGTCACACAGAATTTGTACATTTTATGAAATAATATCATATAAACTTAACTACGAAAAATATTACACAAACACGTACCTAAGTCCTTAAAGAAAAAAAAAAGAACAGAAACCTTAAAAAATATTACATATATATTTTATCATAGAACTTAATTCCTCAAAGAAACCAGCCTTCAGGGATCAATTTTATATTTCCTAAATATGTTTACATAACGTATTTTATACATGAAGTGGGTACACATTTTTTCCTGTGCTGTTGAGCGATTTTTCCTCTAAACCCATAAGGGATTTCTGTGACTAAAATAAAACTGGGAATACCTGCTGGTGAGACGTTTATTTTGGTAAAGAAAATCAGTCACTGTCTGACTTGAATTCTTAGCAGATGTGTTTATGTTTAGTCCTTTTATTTTCTTTTGAATTAAAGCCAATTCAACTAAAATATGCTAAAACTCATTTCGTATCTAATTAAATATTGTATTTAATATAAAATGATTTACTTAGATATTTGAAATTTATTAGAATTTCTTGCGTGTTTATATATAAGAAATTTCGTCTGTTTGTATCTCTGTGGCCAGACCGATATCCCGAATAGGTTGAAGAACCAGTTCAGTTAAAAAGATGTGATTTTCAATAGTAGATCTTTTGCTTTTATTTAAAAATGATACTCAAATTCGATATACTTTCAAGAAAGTCTTGTACCTTTTGACCAAATAACAAAATATAAAATAAATAACACTTGATATATATATATATGTTGTAGGTATGTGAGATAGATAAATACGGACCTTGTTTTCTTGGTGCTAGAAGTACTATATTTGCAAAAAATATATACATTGGAATAGGTATGTTATATAAGTTTAAATTCAGTAATAATTTATGATAGAAGCTTTTAATATGTGTAGGTATTGAAACTTAAAAAAATATATATAATAAATATTCATTCCTAAATTCTACGGAACTTTAAGTACGGAAATAGCATTCGTTTTTGACCTATATTTTAATCAATAACAGAAAACTATGCTTTTAATACAAAGCTACTTTACAAATTTATGTTATCCCCACTAACTCATAAACAGTTAGAAAGTTTAGTATTTTTAAAAACAGAACTCCGTTCAGCTGCAAACTGCGCTGCAGCTTGTAGCCTGTAGCTCATCCTGTAAGTGGAGGGGGTAATGGGTCGGAAAATATTGAGCACAACGAGCAAGC
The DNA here is from genome assembly GCA_947458855.1 of Monopis laevigella. NCBI lineage: Eukaryota > Metazoa > Arthropoda > Insecta > Lepidoptera > Tineidae > Monopis > Monopis laevigella. The sequence continues at coordinate 10,164,111 of OX381588.1, forward strand.
TTGTTCTTTAAAGCTTTATCTAAAGGAAAACTTAAATATATCTACAGGTAGGCCACCCGCCACGGTTTACCTATACTAGATGTTGTTTGAAACTAATAAAACAATTAATTTGCTTTTGTTTTCTTTAATCACAATCTTTCCATTTTCTAACTTATTAATGATCCCCCGGCTTCGTAGAGATTACTACTTATTATATGTATCACAGTACTATTATATATATACGTGGTGGCCCAGTTGGTTAGACCTTGGATTTAAAAACACCTACGTCTCTGATTCGAATCCCGGTGTGTACCAATGAGTTTTTAATTAAAAAAAAAATGTACATTTGTTTGACAACACCACTATAGTGCTTCGGAGAGTATGTTAAGCTGTCGGTCCCGGTTTCACTATAATATCAACTTCTGAAACAGCGACCACGCATAACTAATAAATTATTATCATTCACTTGAAATAGTTGATTAAAAAGTTACCTAGTAAAAGAGACCTAGGGCTAAAAGAAGATCATTATCTGTTTCTATATAGTCATATTATAAAATATTATAAATCAAATATATATTTAAAAAAAAAAGTAAAACCGCGACCACGCATAATTAATAAATTATGCTCATTCACTTGAAATAGTTGATTAAAAATTTAATAGTTTGAGGTTTCGACAATATATAATTTAAATTGCTTACCGATTTCAAAATAATTTATTCGCAAATTGTATAAAGAAATATTCTGAAATTGAAATATTTTAAATCTTAACCTTATTTTAGAAAAAAAAATCATTAGTACCTGTTAAGTGAATGCAATATACTTGTAACAAAGAGCAAGTCTGAAGCTATGGACATTTTCGCCATTATGTTAAACCTTTCAAGCGAGGTTTCCATTTTCCCGAGGGTGTCGAAAGCCGCTATTCCGCTGAAGTCTTTTTTCCAATTCAATCTACTTTGCATTGTCCCGGCATCGTATGAGGCATTACACCTAGGACCTTTGTTTTACTATATTGGTAATGTCATCAAAATAGAAAAGAATAGAAAAATAAATGCTTTTAAAAAAATTGCAAAGAAAACTGAGAAAAATTGGTTTACGATCCATCACTGGCATTAAGAATTAAGCAAGTCATTGTCATAAGAAAATTAGAATAAGAATGTAATAAATCAATGTTTTCTGAAATTTGTTATTTGATATTATTTTCTGATTTAAGCCTATATTAAGGTGGAATGATCTTTATAATCGACCGACTTCGTTTCAACCGCCTATTTACAACAAAACATCGTCCAGATTCTGCTTAGGTTTTAGTCTGTGGGTATACCGGTTTTCATGAACTTAGTGCATTGATTTCTTGCCAAGGTGGTCTCCTTTCGAGATGCGATTACAAAACGGTCAGTTTTGACGATAAAGCCGCGATGATATTAATCGTAATGCAAATTCATCTTTGTTGCCGCTCAATTCGTAACTGCATATTGCAACAGTATATTGATCGACCCCATTTATATAGACTTTGTAAGTTTGCTTACCATCAGGTAGATACAAATTCTTATGCCGTGCTTCAAGAAAGAATAAAAAAAAGTATATATTTATGATCGATTAGCAATAGTAGCATAACAATTGCATCGCAAAATGATAAAAAAGGTAGATACTAAGAAAATTAATGTTATAGAATCTAACGAAGTGTATGATAAAAAAACAAGATCTACCCCCCAAAAAATTCTTCATCTCAAGAAGACCTGATACATAATGAAAGCTGAATTTTGAAAATAGTTGTCAAAACCGATAGATCTCCCATGGAATTAGGAAACGCTGGATTTATGATCCAGCTTTCCTAATTTCCTACTACTGCCTCTGTATCAATCTTAAGTTAGTTTATCGCACGATATTTGGACTATAATTTTCGTTACAGATAGCTTTTATATTGCTCGTATTTGAACAGGCCTTTAGAGATAACACTTAGTTTTATTTCTTTGCTACGAGATAGCCTGTTACAGAGATTGAACAGTTTTAAAATCGAGTTGAAATATGTTACAGATACAGCAGTAAACTTGAAATCCGCACTTACGCCTTTCTTGTTTCTCTGATAGATTTTATTTACGCAGAAGAAGCTAGCTTTAATATAGTATATACAGCCTAAGACAATAAGTCGCTTCTCAAAGAGAAATAAAAGCTTTGAGTTAGTCTCGCATTCCTTTTAGAAGAAATACTTTTTAAAGAATTCAATATTTTTAGTAATTACATTTAGATACTGCTGAATCTAAGTAGAGGTCGTCTAATACAAAATGACACGCCCCACTCATAATAATAATAATAATATTACGGAGGACATAACACATATATTGTTCTTGTCACAAACTAAGCTCTAAGCTTGTGCTATGTTTTTTGTTTTTTATTCGAGAACGTCATTTGACTTTATATCTACCTGGTGGTGAGCAGACCTACAAAATCCATGTATGGGGTCGATCAATAATTTTTATTTAACTACCTTGATGGCTCCCACTATGCCGTCTAAATGATGCGAATACAAAATATAAGTAGCTGGTCTGTTTTTACTAAGATGCGATTAATATTGTTTAGGTGACATTATCTATACTAATATTATAAAGCTGAAGAGTTTGTTTGTTTGTTTGTTTGAACGCGCTAATCTCAGGAACTACTGATTCGAATTGAAAAAATATTTTCGTGTTGGATAATCCATTTATCGAGAAAGGCTATAGGCTATATAACATCACGCTACGACTAATAGGAGCGGAGTAACAAAGAAAAATGTTGCAAAAACGGGGAAAAATTATTCCTTTTAAGAGCGTACGCTGCGTAAACGGTTTAATTTAAACGCGCAGACAAAGTTGCGCGGGTCAGCTAGTATTAAATAAATAAATTTGATGTATGTTATTTACATTTATTTTTATAAATTACTTATATTTATTCTAAATCTAATGTACAGGGTGAATTTGAAAGGATGTACTTTGGGCTAATATGAGGTTCTGCTGATCAAATCGATCAACTTTTCCCATGGAACCATGTGTCGCAAATCAAAAAAAAATTTGGCCTCCCCATACAAATTGGTCATTTCAACATTACTAGTTTGTATGGAGAAGGCAATTTTTTTTTTCATTTGCGGCACATAGTTCCATGGGAAAAGTTGTTCGTATTGATGAGTAGAACCTCATATTAGCCCAAAGTACATCCTTTCAAAGTCACCATGTATTATACATATCGTAATATAGTATACAGCGCCCTAAACCGCCTAGACGGCCCCAGGGTACCCAGCGAAGGGGTTTTCGTCGTAGCCGATGGCATGAGTCTACACCGAACAAGTGGCTAGCTCGTTGCGATGTTTTGAATAGAATCAATAACCCATCTATAAACAGTTTCACAAGTTGGTTGGTGAAATCGGGATCGACAGCTTAACGTGCTCTTCGAGGCACTATAGTGGTGTCAAACAAATGTACATATTTTTTTTATTAAAAACTCATTGGTACACGCCGGGATTCGAACCATGGACCTAAGTGTTTTTAAGTCCAAGGTCTAACCAACTCGGCCACCACGTATATAAAGAAAAATTTAGAAATTAAAGAGATATAAAGAAAATTGAATATATTATATTGATGTTAAATTGTAGCTATGCTATATGTATATTAATAAAATGAAGAATCTCCTAGAAATATTTTGCTGCTGCAGTTCAGAATATATAGTAAACAGTAAAAGCTCAGCTTGTTTATACATCATTAATATATAGTATTTGTTTGAACTGTTTGTTTCTATAACTATCCACATTTCCATAAAATTATGTTTCCATTTTTTAATATATTTGTGATAAAATAAAAAAAAAGCTTTTCAGGATATTACTGCATCGATTTCTTGTCGGAGTGGTAGTCTCCTTTCAGGATGCGGTTACGAAATGGGTTGAATTAACGATAAAGCAGCAAGTATATATATATATATTTTTTTTCGGACAAATTACACATATTGCTCTGGTCACAAACTAAGCTCTAGGCTTGTACTATGTGTACCAGAAGCAACGATATAATACATATTATATTTTATAAACACCCAGACCATGACAAACTGTACAGAAAAATCATACGAATATTTTTTGCCATGGGTGGGAATCGAACCCACGACCTCCGGATATAACGCCAAAGGCGCAACCACTAGTCTACGGAGGCTGTCGAATATTAAAATATACCTACTCGTAATGCAACTTGTCGCCACCCATTTCGTAATCGCATCATTTAGCCGGCATAGTGAGAACGATCAATTTTCTTTAAGAACAATTATTGATCGACCCCATTCATGGACTTTGTAGGTCTGCTCACCACCAGGTAGATACAAAGTCACATGCAGTGCTCCAATAAAATATATATATATATAAGTATAACCACAGACATCATTGTGTCATAGATTATCATATAAGTATTTGTACTATCACGGGTGCCTTACGCCTATACGGTGTCTACACCCAGAGGAGGGTATCGTGAGTTTACATCTAAGAAGTGGCCAGCTGGTCGCAGTGTTTGGTTATGCTCAATAAACCCATCTATAAACAGCTTCACAAGGTGTTATAGTGCAACTGGGACCGACATCTTAACATATTTTCCGACGCAATATGTCAATCAAATTTTTTTACTAAAAACGTAAGTCAAAGAATATTATAATTATATTATAAAACATCTAAAGGTAGATTAGTGCATTATATCTTTAAATAAGACCTGTGTGATTATGCATCATAAACTATATAAACTCAAAAAAACTTATAACAATGTTTAAATATTAAAACCTACCAATAGATTTTTTAAGTGAATAAAACGACGAAATTTTTCAACGTTTAAAACTTAAATTATATTATAAAATATCTAAAGGTAGATTAGTGCATTATATCTTTAAATAAGACCTGTGTGATTATGCATCATAAACTATATAAACTCAAAAAAACTTATAACAATGTTTAAATATTAAAACCTACCAATAGATTTTTTAAGTGAATAAAACGACGAAATTTTTCAACGTTTAAAATTTAAAGTGATTTAATTCAAAAGCAATCGCATAAACTTTGTGGCTAACCACCCGCAATAAAGTTTAAAAAGTTAACTTACAATTGACACATTCATAACTCAAAATTTATTCAAAAATGTAATTTAGTGTTTTTCGTAACTTAAATCGACTTCCTTAAACAAGTTTCTTAGACTCTTTTACTGCGGGCCGTCGGGGAGTGTCGACCAAAAAAAGGACAACTGCCCCAACGCTGGTTGGAATTTTTATTAAGTTTTTTGTTTGCCTTTTAAAAATGGAATGCAAAGTTTTATACTGGGGGCAATGTGGACACCCTAATAGCGATGTCTACAACTTTGGCCATTTTGTTTTTTTTAAAGGTTTTGTACTGAAATCGGAGTTCTTATAATAAGATCACTTTATTCATCTATGTGTTCATACAGTAAGGATTTTATTTATTTGATTTAACTAAATATTAAAAAACAGTAAAACTTAAAAAAAAAAAAAAAATTAAATACTAAAAATTAAATAAACTATACATACAACATTAAAACTAAATTGACCTAAAAAAACTTATTAATTAAGGAAACAAATTAAATGATATATATAATATTGACTGTCACTGATGACGCCGCTCCAAAGAGAGGCGAAATATTTGGCAATAAAATTTTATAGCTTCAATTTATATATTTTACTAAGTAAGAAACACATCTAACACACTTTATTTGTTTCAGTAAACAAATTAAATAAACTTAAACTACAGGAATTACAAACTTACAAAAATTACAGTTATAGTATTAGTTTACTAAAAACTAGATTTTAAAATAACATTTAAACTCATATTAAAAAAATTAAATACCTACATACTCTGCTAAAGTTTGCTAAAACAAAATGAATGAATGAACTGTGGCAAGCAAGTAAGGCAAAAGTATGTGGAAGCGTCAAGTCATGTTTTGGTTTTAGTCTGTGGGTTTACCGGTTTTCCGTAGACTACAGCATCGATTTCGGTGTAAACAGCGCCGGGATATTAATATAGACTTGTAATATAAACACCATGTCGCCACCCATTTCACAACCGATTCATTTAACCGGCATAGTGAGTGCGATCATTATTATTAAACAACATTATATTGATCGACACCATTCATGTACTTTATAGGTCTGCTTAACATCAGGTAGATACAAAGTCACAACCCGTGCTCTATTAAAAAAAAAGCGACTGATGCTATTAAACAAGAATGAACCCCTTTATTTAGCTTTATAGATCTGCTTATCAGTGGGTATAGATACAATGCCATATGCCGTGCTACAATAAATAAAAAAAATACATCTTAACCTAAAATCTTACGAAAATGCATAGGCCCTCAAGCACCGCAAATATAGATCCTTATCGGATATTTATATATTTGTGGCTTTTGCAGTGGAGACTTTGGGCCCGTGGTTATCGGATACTAAAAAACTAGTAACAGATATTAGAAAGCGTCTGGTTCACGTCTCGGGTGACCCTAAAGCGGCGGCTTTTTTCTCCCAGCAAATTAGCTTAATTCTACAAAAGGGTAAGCATTTTGGGTACTATACCCCGCACGGCACAATTCTAGATAATATTTTTAATTTGTAGGTCATTTACATAGGTTTTTAGGTAAGTATTTTAATTTAGTTGTTTATTATTTTTAAGTAATATTTTTGTTGTATTTTATTACCATTTAATTAAAAACATACGAAGAAATGTAAACGAAGCAATAATTTAATTAATTTAATTGCAAATATGATTGCAGGGGTGTTGCAACTACTTGAAAAGGAAGTTTACTCAGTTGTATATCCTCTGCAATAATATACGGCATTGACTCTAATATATAAGATCTTGGCCTGACTAGTTAACTGACTGAGACTGACTTATCATTTACCCAGCCGCTACTGTAGCTAGAAACATGATAAAAAAAAAAAAACGCTTTCTAAAACTAAAAGTACTTATTAAAGCCTATCTGGGACCAATACAAGCCTAAACAGCAATAGTGGCGTTAACTATTGTTAACCAAACATTCGGCTAATTTGGCACTGTAAAGTACATTCTAAATGGAAATTTCTGGTCCGAACCAAGAGAGCACGAATAATATGTAACAGTTAATGTAATTGTTATGTTCCTTACATTGTTGTTTTGTTTGAGCATAGCAAAGATGGTCGGAACAGAGATAGCGTAGTAGCTTTTGCTTATTTATGCTTACGTCTTTCAGTAAACTATTAAAATATATTTAGAAACTATATTACTTATACGTAGTACACGTTCATATACGTGGTAGTCAAGTTGGTTAGACCTTGGACTTAAAAACACTTAGGTCCCTGGTTCGAATCCCGCTGTGTACCATTATATACGTGGTGGCCGAGTTGGTTAGACCTTGGACTTAAAAACACTTGGGTCCCTGGTTCAAATCCCGGTGTGTACCAATGAGTTTTTAATTAAAAAAAATATGTACATTTGTTTGACAACACCACTATAGTGCCTCGGAGAGCACGTTAACCTGTCCGCGCCGGTTTCACTACATCACTTGTGAAACTGTTTATAGATGGGTTATTGAGTCTATTCAAAACATCGCTTCGAGCTAGCCACTTGTTCGGTGTCGACTCATACCATCGGCTACGACGAGGTGGGATTGGAATCCACTCCGCTGGGTACTCTGGGGCCGTCTAGGCGGTCTCGAGCGCCCTAAGGCACCCGAGATATGTATGTATGTCTTTCAGTAAACTATTAGAATATAATAATATTTAGAAACTAACTGAGGCGACAACAACATAGGCGTGTTTATTTTAAAACAAAAGAAACTATTTGCAAATGTTTTTTACAGAGATAATATCTACTTTTAATAAGGTATAGTAAACATGTTTACTCGCGTATGCCCCTTCATTATATATTTAAAACCCCTATTTACAGATATAATTTTGGGTTTTAGTAAGTACTTATTTATCTACGAAATTTTATATTTTATAGTTGCCAAAAACATGACATAAAAAATGTCAACTTCAAATATAAATAAATATCATCACGGGTGCCTTCCGGCGCCCGAGACTACCTAATCGGCCTAAGGGTACCCAGCGGAGGGGTTTTAACCCCACCTCGCCGATTGTATATGAGTCTACCTAGAGCGAACAAGTTTTTTTTTTATATAAGAGCTCAGTATGTGACCTTGCATCCACCTGATGTTAAGAAGTATGCAATGTCCAGGAATGTAGCAACAAGCGGATGTATACAGGTGCACCGCTGGTTGCCATCATTATGCCGGGTTTAGATGCCTATTCACGCTTCGTTTAAAAGACTCTAGGTTATAAGACGAAGGAAACACGCAAGCTGGTAGGGCATTCCACATTTTAATAGTACTATAGTGTTAGTAATAGTAGTGGCAGATGTATGAATCGCCAAAACGTTTGGTACGAGTTGGTACATCCGCCACGGTATACATATGCATTTTGCAACCAGTGCGTGTTGTCCTGTAACGGAAAGGGGAAGGGGGAATAATGTTGAAAAGCTCTTCAGAGCACTGTCCATGGTATAGGCGGTAAAATACGCTCAACGATGCCACATCCCTGCGAAGCTGCTACGGCTCCAAGGTTTTATTGAGCGTTTCGTCTCCAATAATTCTAGTCGCTCGCTTCTGCAGGGTATCGAGAGCAGATACTTGGTAGATCCGTTCCAAAGATGCGAACAGTATTCCACACACGGTCGAATTTGAGCCTTATATAGCATTATTCTTAACCTGGGTGTGTAAAACCGACGCACCTTATTTATGATGCCAAGTTTTTTTGAAGCTGTTTTTGCATTGCTCTCGATATAATTGCGGTGGTTAAGATCAGAACGAATGTCTAAACCAAGGACATTGAGGGATGGTAAAGGCGATAGCTGGGTGCTCTGAAGAGAAGGAAAATGAGTAAAAGGGGATTTTTTCGCCGTCATTACACAACAAGTGGCTAGGTCGTCGCGATTTTGGATAGACTCAATAACTCATCTATAAACAGTTTCACAAGTTTGTATAGTGAAACTTGGCCCGACAGATTAACATGCTCTCCGAGGCACTAGTGGTGTTGTCAAAAAAAAAGTACATATTTTTCATTTACTAAAAAAATATTGGTGCACACCAGGAGTTGAACCGGGGACCAAAAAACTGTAGTGTTTTTTTTAAGTCTGAGGTCTAAACAACTTATCTCGGTCACCACGTATACATGTTAACTTTATACAAAAAAATAAGTTCTCAAAAAGTAAATTAAAAATTATTTAATTCAGTTTTATGTCTTTAAGTTATATCTATCTTTGCTTCATAGAATATCTATTTTTATCCAGTGTATTTAAGAACTTTTCCTAAAAGACTCTTAAAACATAAATACCCTGTACGTATATTTGAACTCCCTGTATGTATGTATATCGAAATATAATACACTCTTTATAGAGCTAAATTGTAGCTATTGAACAAAAAAGATTGCATATAAATCGGTCCAGTAGTTTTTAAGTGATTGTCCGACAAGCAAACTAACAGGTAGACAAACACAAATTGTTTTGGTACAACACAGATACACAATATAGAAACCAGAAACACAATATATACGAGTACATAACAGATAACTAGATGATACTAGATAACTTATTAAAAAAAAACTGCAAATATGATGATAATGTTAAAAACTTTTAACTAAAAACGTAGAGTATAGATAAGAAATGCATTAAATAAGAAAAAACTTAGTCCGCTAACTCCCCATCAATATTTCAAAGCTTCCAAAGTTTTTGTACCGTGTGAAGATAGCAGTGAATGCATCATGGCTGTACATTTTTCAAGAAGGATGGTGATTGAAGACTTATTCTATCTATCGAAATACTTATTTAAACACTTTACTTGAAATTTTAATATTAAAGTTTAATTTTATCTTCGCGACAGTCTCTTATGGGCTATAGGATAAGCAGTGACATTTTTTTTAATATATTTATTTTGCCTCGTTCACAGTCAAATCTCTTCTCAAACCAATTTCAGGAACTTATTGTATATATTATTATGTATTTTTTATTTGAGCATAGCATGTAACTTTGTAACTATCTAGAAGCGGACGTACAAGTTTTACGAATGGGATCGTTGTATGATACATTGTTGTTGCACAGTATAGGCAACTTTCAAAGAATGAAGCGGTTACGATAATTTTCAAATTATAAAATTCTATCGAATACGAAAATATATGTTTAATTCTTTCCTGAAATATGAATAAATAAATCACAAAAAAATATTTTTTTAAATTATTATTAAATTGCAATTCATATTTAAATTATTTAATTTAAAGTTCACAGATTTCTATAGTAATACACATTGGCAGTTTTTAAGAGTTTTAGCATCTGTATGGGTGCTGGTAAGAAACGGGTTGGTTGTCTAGCGAAATTATCGAGTGCAACGTGAAGATTACTCGAGATCTTATTTGTCATTTTTTATCTTTCACTATTTTGAATTATTCAAACGAAGCATGCCTTCCTTGATTTTCATAGCTATATTTTCTTTCAGCTGATATGTCATTATGGATTCACTCTACTATTTTGAGACACCATATTTGTCGTAAGCTTTAGACTTTTATCTTTCTACTAAGGTGGACTTGGGGGCCTTTAAAGTCAGGAAAAGCTACCAATTCGTTATACTTTAATTGTATACTACCTAAGTATTTTTTTTTCAAAAATAGGACACATCACAAATATTTCCCAGTTCACAAACTAACCTCTAGGCTTCATGTGAACCTAAAACAACGATACAATACATTTATTTATTTAATTAAACTATTAATTATATATAACAAAACTTAATTAATCTAAATATTACAATTATTGACTATATTGAATATATGGCTCCAAGCTCTCAGTACGAACCGTCTGATATGATGAGCAAGTTAGCATTAAATAATAAAAGTCTGCGCGCACGCAAGTAGTTGCTTGGTACAAATAGAGATATTTGTTTTAATATTATATGTTAGTGACAATATTTTATCTTGTAGCTATCACAAATAGCCTCTATTTAGAAGAATTCTTATGTGCTACGCTTACCTTCGTACTACGAAGTTCGTATAATGTACTACGAAGTTCGTAGCTTTATTTTTTTATTAAGTATATTTTTCCCTAGAAACAGTCACAAGAAATGGATTGTGATACACATTCTATATAGTATAACGCTTCTTTTTAATCCTTTAGGCTCAGTAGCCTAAAGGATTAAAAAGAAATATTATACTAAAGATATAGATAATAAGACATTGTTATTGATATACTACTTTTTAATTTTACGCCTAAACGTATCAGGAATTATTTAAAACGACCGTACAAATTTTATTCATTACAATAATATTTATTTTAATAAAACATAAATAAACACGAGCACAATACTAAAAATAAAATAAACTAAACTCACTAAAATCCAATATCTTGTTGAACTTTTGAAACTTATTAGGATTTTCTCCACATCAAAAGTTCAACGGCCAAGTGCGTGCAGAGGATTACCGATTTTATAAGTTGGTATCCCTACGAATGTCTCCGCAATATCCATAACATTTTACTACCCATTTACCCCTCGTTGGAACACTCCGTATTTTTAATAAAAAATCGTAATATAGTTTTTCACGGGTGAAAAGGGGAGCTTCTAAGACGGAGTTATGTCCTTAATTTTTTTGGTTTGACTGTACTTTAATCTTATAGCTAACTATTATTGACTATACATGCTAATATATATACGAGTACATTTAAAAAAGAGTCTGTATTTTTGTCTGAGGAATGTTAATTTTATTTCAGATATAAGTCCACTTATATATAAGATGTTATTTCGTGATATCATAATCATAAGTATGACTTCTTCTTCTTCTTAAATTTAAGAGCTAGACTCTTGTCTGTGGAGCTCCTGCCTATACTAGGCCGAGCCTTTAAGAAATGACACTTATTTTCTCTTTTACTTGATCTATGTATCTTCTTCTCAACCTTTCTCTTTTTTCTTTTTCCATATAATATTTTTATAAGTAGGATATTTTACACATATTGTCCTGTCACAAACTGTAGGTTTGTACTTAGTGTACCAGAAACAATAATACTAAAGTGTATTATCTATACTAATATTATTATAAAAAAAAATTTGATTGTTTGTTTCGGATTAACTCAAAAACTACCCAATCGTCATATGTCATAGATAAGTAAAGTAATAGTTTTAAATAATTAACTCGATAAATATTATATATTTTTTAGATATAATTACGTTAATCTTTTGAAACACACCGACTTAAATCCGATCTTTTTTTTCGTATTTAAAAGATTTACGACCAATTAAACTACTTAAATTTATTTACTCTACAAAAAATAAAAAATAAAATAAACAAATATATAATAAAATATAACTACCTATAAAAATAATTAATTATTACCTATATAAAAAAAATGAAAATGAGACAATGGGCGTAGGGTACCAAGGACACTAGCAGCGTTACCCCGTCGGATAGCAATACTGATCCTCTGAACCAGGTACTCCTTGCTCAGAGGATCACCAGTTGCTATTTTATTTTTTTTATTATAAAAAAAAATAGTATTTATTTATTTAACACTTTATTTATTACAAAAGGGCGGAGTGTCTACCAGTCAACCACCAGGTAATTTAGGAACAATCAGGTAGTTGTCAAAAATGAGAGTTTACAACAAGTTATTATCAATAGAGAGATATCAAGCAGTTTATATATAAAATCCAACATACACATAATATATACATACATATATTACATACCTTCCCACAACAAATAGCAAAATGATTATGATAAAAATACACATAGACAAACAATTAACATAACTTATGGATATAATCATGAAAAACGCGGCGCGGACAGTATAGTAATAGTTGAGATTAATTAATAAGCGTTTATTATAATGAAGTACTATTAAATAATCTCGACAATAATATTTGTTTTATAATTTAAAGCTATAATAAAATATGTATTAAACTGTTTAATGATGCTTAATACTGCTTTACTAAAGTGGAGTTGAACTTTCTTAGTAACTCGCCAGGCAACAAAACATTTATTTAGCTAGACTTGACTTAGCACTTATAAATTAATATTAATTTATAGACGGCATAAGAAGCTTTATGATTTAAAAGATTAAAATAAGAAAAAAAATCTGGGGCAAGTGTAATATCTTAATGTTGTTCCATAATAAAAAAATGGCGTCATATTGGGCTTTGTTAAAAATTACGAACACAAATTATATAATTACATACGACTTTTCAATGTGTTATATGACAGCCTCCATAGACTAGTGGTTGCGTCTTTGGCGTTCTATCGGAGGTCGTGGGTTCGATTCCCATCCATGGCAAAAAAAAATAGTACCTTGTTTTCTGTACAGTTTGTCATGGCCTGGGTGTTTATAAAATATAATATGTATTATATCGTTGCTTCTGGTACACATGGTACAAGCCTAGAGCTTAGTTTGTGACCAGAGCAATTTGTGTAAATTGTCCTACATATTACTATTAATATTATATGTAGGACTATAAAAATCCTTGCACTGTTTTATTATTATATTATAATTGGCTAAAAATCGGATCGAAAGACAATTCCTCTTTATAATATTAAGGGCTCATTTTTCAATCAGCAGATAAAGTTATTCAGATAACTTGTATGGGGAATCAATAAATTTAACAGTTCGCCATACAAGTAAACTGTCGAATAACTTTATTTGACGATCGAAAAACTAACCCTAAGTATCTACAATTGTAAGACTTACAAACTTAAATCCATCTTCTCTTCCCTATATAAATAGTATATACAGGGTTAATAAGGACATATATAGATACTACTTCATAAACAGTAAAATTAAACTACAATTTATATAATTAAAACAACGAAAGTAAATTAAGAATAAAGTTTATCGTCCATAAACTTCACATTGCAACCGAATTCAATGAGAATAACAATAATTACTCTCTGATTGTATGTTGAGAGCAGATGTGAGAGACGCCATAAACCGCGTAATAGTAAAAATAAACCTAAACCTAACAATGAGGTTGTTGTTTACTATCTAGAGGCGCAATATAGAGATCATTTAGAATAAATATAAAACGACATCAAATAAACACGAGTAGTAGCAACATAAATATGAAGTTAATGAAAATTAATAAATATACAACATTTACCCCCAGTTTCTAGAATGAATGTTGATAATGCCAAGCAAGAAATAATGAAATAAAACAAAGAAAAATAAATAATAATACATAATCAATGTTTATTAAATTAATCCATGAAACAAATTGCTAATAAGTACGGCAACATGGTTATTGTAATGTAGATTATTTAATTTTTTCACTAATATGTGTTAGCTAATTTTGTTATTAGATTAAATTAATCAACGTTCAACGATCCAAAATCTCAAAGTGTCAATTGGCAGAAATAACAACCTTTTCAAACGCAAACTGGATAGACTGATGCAATTGTGAATAAATGTAAAATAGTCATGAATACTCTTGCACGTGTTAACTCCAATTCTAAACCGCTTGCCACAATGACTTGCTCAACAATTGATCGGGTACCCGCTTTAATTGTTTAAAACTCCTTTTAAGCACATTTATATATAATTGTTTATTTAAATGGCGCAAACATGTAGATTTATCTAATAAAAAACGTTCTCACTTTTACCGCTTTCTATAAAACAGTCTAGTTTGTTTTCGCTCGGTATTTGCTGGTTTTATTAAACAACAGTATATTATAGTGGGTTGTAAAATATATTTTATCTAATAAAACCGTCAAAGTACGATGACGGTTTTCTTTAATGTCAAACTTCCTTTAAGAATATTAAAAGTAAGGAAGTATTTGTCCTTAGTAGTTACTACTCTATATTAAATGTATCTCAATGTCCATATGCAATGAAACTTTCTCCATTACGCTCAGAACATTAAGCACAAGTCCCACACTTTCTTAGGTTTAATTATTTCTTATCCTTCTTTGACAGATTGATTTAGGAAGCGTAGGTACTATCGGACTTAAATTAATATCTAGAACACGTCATATATGACTATCGATGTCATCTTTTTACTATTCAATCCTATTATTATTCGATGTATATATTTAATATATATCACATATTTCAACCTATTGCCTATTTTGCCTTAAGTTTTTTTTTTTAATTTCAGCGGCCACATTCTGTTTCTTATAACGTGAGCGTTAGATTGTCAAAATAACGAATTCCGTTATTAGCGCTCTCTCCTCCAATCAGCGAAGGTTAAAAAACTACACTGATTGGAGGAGAGCGCGCTAATAGCGGAAATCGTTATTTTGACAATCTAATCACGTTATAAGAAACAGAATATGGCCGCTGGTCCCTGCGGCCACATTCTGATTCTTATAACGTGATCGTTAGATTGTCAAAATAACGATTTCCGCTATTAGCGGTCTCGTTTCGATCTCTCCTCCAATCAGAGTAGTTTTTTAACCTTCGCTGATTGGAGGAGAGTGCGCTAATAACGGAATTCGTTATTTTGACAGTCTAACGCTCACGTTATAAGAAACAGAATATGGCCGCTGAAATTAAACTGGAGTCAACTTGACGCCCATACAAACGTACTTGCAATATTACAACTTGGCTGTTAGTCGAAGTTAATTTTTTTTTATGTTCGTAATTGTACGTAAAAATATTTTGTTGTAATATTTTATTTTGTATTATGAAAAAAAAAAATAATAATAACCCAACACATAAAGATTAATCGACTCCAGGAACCTTAAGTTTTACTCTAGATTTGTACTATATATACCAGAAGAGCTGACATGGTCATTTAAAGCACTTTAAAAAAAATACCAGAAGAAAGTTCTTACCTACAAAATATACAGTTTTGCTATGAGGACTCAAACCCATGACTGTAGGAAGCAACTCTATCTAACTACGGAGGCGATGACATGCCCAGTTTGCATTGGTTTAGTGTTTAGCGAATGCGCTAAACTTGACAAATATAAACTGGGCATTAGTATAAGTCTATCCCGTATCAAAGTAATGAAAAAAGTATAACTTATCCAGCATAGTGGGAGCGATCAATGCTGTTTAACTGCAATGTATTGATCGATCCAATTATCAAATTTTGTAGGTCTGCTTACCATCGGGTAGATACAAAGTCACATCTCGTGCTCCAGTAAAAAAAAGTAAATAATTTAACCAGTAATATTTTGAAAATTGTAGAGGTATAAGAAGGAAAAACTCTAGATTTTTTTTTGTTTTCTTGGCTCTTATAATTTTCAATAAATATTATAAATTACTGACAAAAAAATGCTTTATAAGTACACTCATAAGACGTTATTTTGTAGTATTTTTAAATAAGTATCTACTATATATATAAGTATGCCTATGTCCAGCAGTGGACGCGCAACGAAAGGCTGGCATGATGATGATGATGATGATCTACTAAATATTGTTATCTTCTATTTTTAAGTAACTAATTAAAAGGGATATCAAAAATTAAGTATCTTTCTTATAATTTATATGATAGTCTTTGTCACTATCAAGTCGCTCATTTAAGTTTTATTACATCTTTAAACGCCTTAAGGAGAACAGTAAAATCATTTTATTTATTTATTTCATTTTATTTATCAAACTTTATTGCATAATACAAAGGCGGACTTAATGCCGTTGTGCATTATCTGACAGTCAAACCTTCGGGACATTAGAACATTAAGTTTAGATAGTATTTTATCTGACATAATTTAGGTATATTATTTTACGTAAGCCATAGTATAGTATAAAACAAAAGCTTTAACTACCTATTACAAAACATTGATAAAAAAATATATTTTTGTACAATTTGTTAAAAAAAAATAATAATAAATAATGTATCCGTCCCGACGACATACTCCGGAATTGTGACGATTAAGGTTAAAAATGGCGCCGAATGTTTCAGATATTAAAAAATACTACAAAAGAATGTCCTACGAGTACTCTAAATGAAGCATTATTTTTACTTCAGGAATCTATAATATTTATTATAAATTAAAATATTGGTTAAGGTAGTGGTAAGAAAAAAGTAATAACATTCAAGGTGTTTTCCTTCTTATACCAGTTTCAAAATATTAATGGTTGAATTATTCACTTTTTTTACTAAAGCACGGCATATGACTTTGTATCCTGACCTGATGTATATCCTAATAGCTTGAGAACTAGTCGTTTCATAGATATTTTTGACCTACATAAAAAAAATACTACGTGTGTCTTAACGTAGTATTTTTAAATATCTGAAACATTTGACGCCATTTTTAACTTTAATCGTCACAATTACTTTAACGGACAACTCAGCCTTAAATTTTTGCATCATGTAACCATTAGTCATGACTGTTTGGAATTGAATGAAGTTTGCATGAGCGTGTAACGGATGCCTTATGTAGTATTTTCTCATACACCTTCACATCTGTCATAACTTATTCCGAATGTTGACTGATAGAAAATGCGTAATGGTATTAATTCGGCCTTTTGTACAAAGGCGTTTTGTGAAATAAAGTATCTAAATAAAAAAAAAACCGTCATGTGGTGTAAGTTTTCATCGATTTTCAGGAGACTACTGCACCGATTTCTTGTCTAGTCTCTTTTCAGGGTGTGGTTACAAAACGGGCAGTTGATTTAATGATAAAGCAGCGAGTATGCACGGACTTTGTTAATCCAGCTTACCATCATCATTATATAGAAAGTCACATACCATATTCCAATAAAATAAAAATATATATATCGACAGATTATAAAGGGTCGTTACTTTTTATTTCATAGAATCCTAAAAACATATAACATATTTTGCAGCCAAAAACAGTTACAAAATAGAACATACAATTTTGAAAATTAAATTGGCTTCATCATTGCAATAACATTAGCAATTCAGCGCTACATTTGAATATAGGTATCATTCCAAAGCACCTACAATACACGTTGGTAAGAAGCGGAAAGCGCTTCAAAATTACTACAATAACGGTAATTGCGATTTACAGCGGCAAACATGAGCTTTGTCTTCATTGTATACTCCCTGCACAGTTACACGAAAATATGGTCGAGATATTAATGGCATGGTTTTCATAAATTCTGGTCTGCTTTTATCGAATTTCAACCGTTTTCGATTTGCATTTAGGGTAGGTAATTGCATATGAATATTTGTATGGTAAATTGATGTCTAGTTTAACTGGGTTGTTATGTTGTTACAATTATTAATTTAAAACTAAACTATTTATTTTATTAAATGTACTAATAATAAATGAAGAACTTTTTCATTGTCTTTTACCTATTTATACATCATAAATTATAATAAAATGCTAAAATATACAATGTATATATATAAATATTGTTAATGTAAATTTTATAATTTCTATAATTAGAACGGAAAAGAAAAATCATTTATTTTTAATATATATATAATATATGAGTCTATATTTTTGTCTAAAATGTTCTATTTATTTTTCCGTTAGATACCTATTTAAAATAATAATAATTACAATGAAGTTGATTATGATAAATTTATTAGATATTAGTTCATTACAGAGTATGAATTATTTAAATTTATTTTAAGATTGATTCGTATATTTTTTAAATTATTTATTACTAGCTGACCCGGTGAACTTTGTATCACCTATAAAGATGATGGCTTAATAGTCGTATGGTCCTTGCCTTTTCCACAATGGCGGAAGAATAGAAAAAAGTGACACATGACAGATCGAAATAAACAATCACAAAGTCTGTCCGTCATTTTACATACAAAATTACTTTATTTTATTTTTTTGGTTTTCTTTAGGATTTTCCCTATTATGTTTTCCCTGTATTAAAGCGAACAAAATAAAATCAAATGTAATGAAACGGCCAAGCCATTTTTGAGTTTTGGCGAGACTAACGAACGGCGTTTCATTTATATATATATATATTATTTGCCATTTGTTTATGCCTTATGGCAGGTATTATATTGTTTAATTAATACAAACTTCGTCAACCGTATTGGCTAATATGGCGATTTATAATCAATATTCCAGAATAACCATTAATTACTCCAAAGTTTGAAGTAGCTAACAATGTAAGACTTTTTTTACAATAGGATATTTGATTCCTTTTTGAAACTCGTTTTATATGATTCTCCATTACATAATAATCACACTACATTGATGTTTCCGGGATATCTACACTATTATTAAGTAAAAATCGAAGTTAAAATTTGAATTTCCACAATGGCGCTAAAAACGCTGTTTTGCAGTCTATGTCAAGTGTGACGTCATACGCAAGTAAACATACAAGCACAGATTAAATAATCTCCTATATATTATACTCTATTCTATTTCATCGAGTGGTTTCACGAGTTTGTTTGTTTGTTTAATTGCGCTAATCTCAGGAACTACTGGTTCGATTGAAAAAATATTTTAGTGTTGGATAGCTCATTTATCGAGGAAGGCTATAGGCTATAACATCAAGCTATGACCAATAGAGCGGAGCATCAATGAAACATGTTGCAAAATCGGGGAAAAAATATTCCTTTTGAGAGCTTCCGTTGCGTGCACTGAGTAAACGACTAAAGTTGCTATAGTATATAATCCAAGACCTATTTGAGATTTCTTTGAGCCAGGAAATACAAATATAGTAGTAGCTTCAATAATAACAGTGCTGTAAAATTTTGAATTAATTTATTTCATAACAGTTAAATGTAAAATTATAAAAAAAAAATTGCATTAAAGTAAACATCGATATAGGTTCAATATACAACCCCGGCATTCGAGAACTCTTTGAGCAATGGAATACAAATATAGTAGTTGTTTAAATAATTACAGTACTGTATTATTATTTTTTTACAAATATCTTTATACAAAAATAACGTTACAAAAATTTGCGCAGTTCCCACTATAGGTTACCCTTTGACATGGAAAACTGTATCTTTTAAGTTACAATAATATAAGAAATAACGGTTGTATTTATTAAAGTAAACATCGATAATATATAATATACAACCCCAGCACTATTCGAGATCTCTTTGAGCCGGGAGTACAAATAGAGTGGTGGTTGCAATAATAACAGTGCTGTAACGACCGCAACGAGCCGAGCGTTAAATTTAGATTAAAAACGGCTAGAATAACGCAACATGTGCCTTGTACTCGCCACGGATGTTGGTCAGCTTTAAATATATTATTGTTATGTACTATTGCGTTATGCGCATAAGCATAACGCAAAAGTTGCTATTAGCGAGAATTTATTTTGTTTTCGTTTCTATGATATAATTTTAAAATTAACTATAAAGCAGCAAGGATATTAAAATAGACTCGTAATGAAAATCCGTCTTTATCGCCGCCCATTTCGTCATCGCATCATTTGGCCGGCATAGTGGGAGCAATCAATTTGTTAAACAACAACGTATTGATCGGACTTTGTAGGTTTGCTTACCACCAGGTAGATACAAAGTCAAATGCCGTGCTAACGTGCTTATTTTTAAGTAATAGGGGCATAAATAAAATATATTATGTACATATGAAAAGTCTTTTTAAAATTCAACAAAGCACCAGCACGTTAGTATCAGTTTTGGCACCTATATCGTATTTATCAAATTTTGATTTTATTTTATGATAAGTATTTGTTTTTATTATCCAATATATTTATATATATTATCACTGAGTCCATATAGGTACATGCGATGATATCGCCACTTGTTCGGTGTAGTTTCGGAATACCAAACTCAACGAATACATTGCATCGTTAACTCGCTAATTAGTGTTGCTATTTAACAATAATTTTTCAGAATTGATTTTTAAAGTTCGATACTGTCTTTGTGTCTGCACATTATACATTCACTATTGCATGTATAATGTGCAGACACAAAGATAGTATCGAACTTTAAAAATCAATTCTGAAGAATTATGTATTAATTTTGTGTCTGCACATTATACATTCACTATTGCATGTATAATGTGCAGACACAAAGACAGTATCGAACTTTAAAAATCAATTCTGAAGAATTATGTATTAATTTTGTGTCTGCACATTATACATTCACCATTGCATGTATAATGTGCAGACACAAAGACAGTATCGAACTTTAAAATCAATTCTGAAGAATTATGTATTAATTTTGTGTCTGCACATTATTCATTCACTATTGCATGTATAATGTGCAGACACAAAGACTGTACTAACAGAATTACAAACTAAAGTAAATTATCTTGACTGGCTAAGTTTTAATCGTCACAATGTATTTAATTACAGAGTTCAGAATCTCCCCGTCCAGGGTTATTATTTAACTCCAGTTCTTCAGAATTGTTTTGAATGATAGATTCTTTATTCACGAAATAAGGTAGTTGTTTTACAGATTTTTAGGATCACCTCGTCCACCACCATTTATAAATAAAGTTGTACATTTGCATTACATTAAAAAAAAATACAATAATTTGTTAATAATATTAAAAATACACAAAAACACACGAGAGTACAATAAAAAGAGAATACCACAATAATATTTGGCTAGATGTATAAGATCATGTCCACTTGGTATTTAAAAAATCTGCCAAATTGTAAAAGCATTTCTCGTGCCAGGTGGGCAATTCTCGCGCTTCCGACATTCATCTCGATTCGAGATTTTTAAACGAAAAATGACTAAATATGTAATTTTTCGTTCAATATTTATATATTTATTAATTAATATTTATTATTTATTTCGTTTAATGTTCGGTATTTATTAACGAAAATGGCTTATTTAGTGATTTTTCATTTAAAAATCTCAAATCGAGATGAATGTCGAAAGCGCGAGAATTGCCCATCAGTTTAGAGGCATGTTTTAAGTTTTAAAGTTCTATACTGACTACCTCCTTATATAAGTATCAAATTGTTCCGAAAGTTAGACTTTTTTTTGGGGCTATTATATTACTATTAATATCTACCTAAACAGCATTGATCGCTCCCACTATTCCGGCTATTTAAAGCGCATTACGAATCTATCGACAAATGAACTGCCTATTTCGTAACCGCATCCGAAAGAAGACTAGCATTCCGACAAGTAATTGATGTAATAGTTTTCTGAAAACCGGTGAACCCTCAGACCGAAACTGAAACATCACTAGGTTACGGTTGACGGTTTCTGCACTTCTGTATTGTCGGTAATGATACCGGTCGATTGACCTATTAAAGTTATAAAGACCTTCCTCTCACCTAATGACAGGTAGAGCATGCCTGCATTAAGTCCGCATTTGTACATAATAATAAATACCATCACGAGTGCCTTTTTGGCTCCCGAGAAACGTTGAAACGGCCTCAGGATACCCAGCGGAGAGATTAAACCATCCTTATGATATAGCCTCGTTGTATAAAGCGGTCACCCATCCCATGACCGGTCTTGTTGTCATTGCTTAACTTTGTTATCAGTTGCGCAGTGAGTGAACCACTAGGCTGAGGCATTTGTACATACATTGTGCAATAAAGTTTTAAAATAAATAAACTGTTACAGTGAAATGTATAATATACTTGATACAAAGTCAGTACAGAAACACATAATCAACTCAAGTAAAATATCTTGACTGACTAAGTTTTGTTGTGATCTTTGATTGAGCTATAAAGTTAAGTGTAGCACTTTGGAAATTCACTGCTAAACTCACTTGAAGTGTTTTAATTAACGTCTTAAGTTTATACCGTTGTAGTTATACTCGGACTCTGAGGAATATTGATTAAATTTGCTACTTCATTTAAATAATTCTTAGAAAGTAAGAAACAGGATTACGTTTGGTCGTTAAATGAACTGTATAGTGGTTTTATCAATCAAAAGCTATTTATAAAAAAAAAAAATAGTTACCTTTATCTATATTTTAATAATATAAATATTACATCTTCTGTAGACTAGTGGTGGCGCATTTGGCGTTGTATTCGGAAGTCGTAGGTTGGATTCCCCCCTCTCATGGCAAAAAATAAATAAAAGTAGTAGGTATGTTTTTTCTGTACAGTTTGTCATGGTCTATGTGGTCTGTACTAACAGAAGCAACGATATTAATACATGTAATATGTATTATATCGTTGCTTCTGTTACACCAAGTATAAGCCTAGAGCTTAGTTTGTGACCAGAGATATGTGTCCTACATATAAAAAAAAATATTGAGGGTTTCATACAACATAAGAGTTTTATTTTTATTATCTTTTCTTTGGTGTTTTATTTCAAAAAATATATATAAACAATTTTTCCTTTTAACGACTTAATATTTTTTGATATTCTTATTTTCAATAACATATTGATTTAACTTATAGTTACTAACTTATATAATTATTATTTGTTAGTTGAACTCTAGTAGCAAATTTAAAATTAACCGAATATGAATGAAAAAATAAAATGAAAAAATAAGGACATATTTTTTAACGTTGTTGTTGTTGACGAGTTTTTATTTTCATTAGCTTTTCTTTGGTGTTTTTCAAAAATTACATTTAAGCAATTTTTCCTTTTAACGACTTAATATTTATATTTATTTATATTCTTATTTTCAATAACAAGTAAATATTTCATTGACAACTAATTCGAAAAACAAATAATTTTACCTTTCACAGATTTCATTCTGATATTGATACAGTTGTGATAGCGTAGACGTAAAGACTTTAAACGTTTCTTTATTCTCGTAACATTGATACGATTTGAAAACGTTTGACAGTGCAAATAGGTACCCAACCCGCAAGAGAATACCGACTTGGAATGTAATAATATACGTCAATCACAAGTAGCGTATAAGATTTAATATGGAGGCTGTGGCATGTGAATAAGATTAGACATTTTAACACAATTGACATACATATATAATATAATATATGTTTACATACATAGACCTATTATGTCTATGTGTGTAAACATACAATTGGCATAGTTGACTTACACGACCTGCGTATGTTTGCAGGGTTGAACTATATTGAATAGAATAGATTTGAAATTCGAAACAGTTATAGAACTAAGGTAAGATTTGAAATATTGAAATTCGAAACAAGGTTGTATTATAGTTCACAAATGCGCAGATATATCGATAAAAGAATGGCATAAAAGATATTTTGACAGCCTCCGTAGACTAGTGATTACGTCTTTGGCATTGAAACCGCAGGTCGTGGGTTCGATTCCCACCCATGGCAAATAAATATTGGTACGTTTTTCTGTACAGTTTGTCATGGTGTTTATAAAATATAATATGTATTATATCATTGTTTCTAGTACACATAGTACAAGCATAGAGCTTAGTTTGTGACCATAACAATTTGTGTAAATTGTCCTACATATTATTATTATTAATATGTATAGTGATAATAAATAAATAAATAAAACTTTATTAAGCATACTAAAATAACTTTGCATACCTACTTAAAACTATCTTAATTAAAATTAATACATATTTGTATAATGATATAATGATTAACCTAGGGTTTAATTCATAAACATGATGTAATTTATAATGACAATTCGCAATAGTTATGTTTGAATTATTATAAAATAAAATGGTTTTTTTTTTCATTCTGTATTTTATAAGATTGATTGCTAAATCAGTGTCTAAGAAATCTGTATGTAGTATACCTATATATTTAAGTAATATTTTTCACTCTCTCGAGGCTCGTCTATATATTATATTTTTTTATATGCAATAAATAATTTAAATTTAAAAAATACAGGTTTAATTTTTATAGAAATAAAGTAAACCTTTTTTTAATAGAGCAGGACTTGTGACCCTACATCCACCTGATGGTGAGTGGCAATATACCGTCCAAGAATGTTCTCAACCAATAGTAGCAATGATGCCTCAATTTGTTGTTTTCAATATGTCGGCTTACTTAAGAAGAGCGTCTGATTAATCATGTCTCATACATTTACGACTTTTTCGTCTTAACTTTACGGATCCATCGCGTGGTTGGAAGGAAGGGGAATCAATTGCAGCGTTCCAGGTCTTGAGATCGCGAAGTAAGGTTAAAGACCTTTTAACTCTCCCCCTCACTGTTTTCACTACCCTTTCTACTCAACCAAATACTGTAGCGCCATCTTGGAAACACATTTCATAAATATCAATCCCTGAAATCACAATAAAATAATTGCTATAAAATATCAAGACCAAAATAAAAAAAAAGGAAAACGTACAGTAATCGTTTGTTGAGGGTCGGTGGGAAAGTTTACATACATATGTATGGTAGCGTTACCGACTCACCATCATGCTCGGGGAGAGGTACTTTGCAGTTGAATCAGCATGAGCATAAAAGAGCCTTATCAGACGCTCTTCTTAAGACGGATACTTATAAGCAACAGTAACGAACCATTGCCGTAATGATTCGTTCTTACTATATAAAATTATTTTTAATACAGGATTTTTTATAATCTAACTCAAAATTATTTACAGATAAATATCTGAGGGGTGACTGGAACCTCAGAGGTAAGGCGCTCAGCCACTGACTGGGCTCAGTGGCTGAGCCTTACCGCGAAAGCGAGGTTCGTGGGTTCGAGTCCCGTCCACCAGAAATTATAACATTGCATTTAATCTTTAAAAAACATAATATAGGATTATTCTGATAAGGAATTTATAAAAATGCATCACTATAATTATATATATATATATATATTATCTTCTATACTTTCATTGAATTCCAATAAACATACCAAACAATTCAAAGCTTTGAGGTGGTGAGCTTTATAAAGCATTTACTTCTTCTCCGAAAGTGCTCCGGCATACCAATGCACATTACACTCTTCGAAAACTTTAAGTTATTTTATTCATTCAATACATTTTCACATTTACATACAATTACTACTCAATATATCTACCAATTAAACCATTCATGCTAATATTATGTATATTTTGTAAATTAAAAAATAGTGAAAATCTAAGCAATAAATAGCGGTAAATAAATAATAAATTATTTCTAGAAAATAAAAATGCATAGGTAAAATCTACTTTATATGTATATGTACTCGTAGTGGTTCCTCAGTTAATGAATTTGACCGTCATGGTCTTAGCCGCCAAAAGAGCGCCGGTCGTATTACGCGTCATAGTACTATAATATTCCATATATACAGGAGCCACCTGGAATCAATAATACCGTAGTACCAAGGCAAACCCCTTATTTGGGACGCCTACATATTGTGTTGCGATACCTACGCAACCTCACATCTTTCGGCCGGCTCATCAACTGCTGGTTCAGCCGCATGTACTGCAGAATCCCGGAAACGAGCTAAATAAAGTTGATGCAAAATTATAAGTTTTGTGCACTTGGTTTCTAAACTTCGGGAGTATTCGGTACCGAAACTCGAGCTTTTCTTCGGGAACTCGGTAAACGAATACTCTTGGAATGTGGAGATCCGTAGTGCCAAAGCTATATTCATAAAAAAAAAAATATTGCCATTTAACGTGGCAATGCAGTAAGTGTGTTAGGTACCCTCCCAAGTGGCGCTCCTTATAAAGATTTTAGTTATTTAGTTTAGTTTAATTTTTATTTATTTATATTTTTAGGTTTATATTATTATTTAGGTTTATTTTATTTTATTGTTGTTAAATTTAATTTCTTTTTTCTTGAATAAAGTTATTTATATCTTTATATATTGTGTAACTCTTTACGAATGTATTAATTAGCAAAAACGTCATTAATATATTTAAAATAAATTATACCTAATACAGGGTTTACTATTACAAGTATGAATGAATCCTAAATCAATGTCAATTCAAATTGTTTGTAATATCAAAGTTAAAATGTTTTTTTGTTTTCCATACAAAATGTATCAAATTTTGCATTTGATAATAATTTTTATATTCGGTATTTTAGTAAATAATTCATTTAGTAAAATAAGGCGCCTGCGGCTGTAAGCTGTTTATTATAACCGTAACGTTAGAATAAAAAACCGTAACGTAAAAAAACGGAATCCTTGGTGTATAATGGCCATTACAATTGCTAAAAACTTTCAAGTCAAAGCATATGTAAAATACAAGTAAATAAGGTCCATGACTTTTGTACTTGTCATTGTTTCTAATTATTTAATGTGTTTTTTTTATTGGAGCGCGACATGTGACTTTGTATCTACCTGGTGATGAGCAGACGTACAAAGTCCAGTAATGGGATCAATCAATAAATAATAATCGCTCCCACTATGCCGGATAAATGATGCGATTACGAAAAGGGGGGCGATAATGACGAACTGCATTATGAGTATATTTTAATATACTCGCTGCCTTGTCGTAAATCCAACTACCCATTTCGTGACCGCACCCTAAAAGGAAACTACCACCTCGACAAGAAATCGATGCAGTAGTTTCCTGAAAACCGATGAACCCACATACTAAAATCGAAACATGACTAGGTCACTTGACGGTTTTTGCATCAGTATAGGCGGTGGCAACGAGACCGGTCGGTCGGCTTAACAAAGGTATAGAGACCTTTCTCCCAACTAAATTTAATATCGTTTCCGTTATAAGAAACAGACTATAGCCGCTAATCAAATAAAATTTAATATCGTTTCCGTTATAAGAAACAGACTATAGCCGCTAGTCAAATAAAATTTAATATCGTTTCCGTTATAAGAAACAGACAATAGCCGCGAGTCAAATAAAATTTAATATCGTTTCCGTTATAAGAAACAGACTATAGCCGCTAGTCAAATAAAATTTAATATCGTTTCCGTTATAAGAAACAGACTATAGCCGCTAGTCAAATAAAATTTAATATCGTTTCCGTTATAAGAAACAGACTATAGCCGCTAGTCAAATAAAATTTAATATCGTTTCCGTTATAAGATACAGACTATAGCCGCTAGTCAAATAAAATTTTATATCGTTTCCGTTATAAGAAACAGACTATAGCCGCTAGTCAAATAAAATAACAAAAACAAACCATTTATAGAACTATAGAAATGAACGTAGAAAATTTCAGACTATCCAACCAGAACGCAACGGTGTAGAATAAAGGCGTATAATAACGGTCATCATTGCAGTCAAAGGAATACCGACTGCACAGTTATTATGGAAATTGTAGAAAAGACTACCATCTACCTGCTACATCTAGAACCTAGAATTCAGTGAAGCGAATCTACTGATGCGCTACCAAAGTATTCATTAACATAATTTATTCGCCCCTGTCAGTACTGCGCTGAAATTTGTGGAGGGCGGTTTTTCACCCGAAAAAAAATTGTGTAAAACGATCACGTATTTTTTAGCGTCAGTGAAGCCTTACGCTGTAGTTTAATAATGTCATAACCAGCCTACTCGCTATACTTACGTGATAAGATCTCTGATATATATAATCAGTGATATTGATATTTAGGTATAGAGCAGTAACTGCAATCTTTAATATAACATTTTTTATAGTCTTTCGAACGAGAAAGCCAACGTATAATAAATTGTAGTAAAATATTGTTTTTATATAAATAAATTGTCTTATATTTCTGCCTTAATTCATAAAAACAAAGCATCACGGGGCGCGTCCCTGAGATCATCACCTGAGGCTCCTGTACGCTAAGTTTCATATGCAGCGATGCTACTCCACTCCATGGTTATTTAAGCGAGGCGATGGGTTAGTTCTGCGGCAAGCGTCCAGGCAAGCCAGGTAAAATTAAATTAAAAGTATTACTTTATAAAGTGAGGTTAGGGAGACCGAGTCCAAGCGGGCAATGACTGCTGATGCCGGCGCGGGTTAAATTATGAACCCTAGGGCTGGAATATCGCCAGCAGACTCAGCGGAGACGGAAGACCGGCTCCAGCTCAGATTCCAGTCGTGTGGCCGTGTGATTTAGCACCAAAACGGTCACTTTCAGGACAATACCTTCACGCCAACTACGTCTTCAGCGTAAGCGGCCCGTAGAGTTGTCGAAAACTCTGCCTTTAAGGTTGATATTTGGATGAAAATGCCTAACAGCCTAGCACGTGTCATACCTGGTTTTCGACCGAGAAGTCCTGTCCTCCAAGCAGAACTATCGGTACACGAGTTGCACAACGACGACAAGGGCTGGCAGTCATGATGCGAGGGCTATTTCACCCAAAATTCGACCACGTTGCTGATGGAAGTTAATAAAAAATATAGAAGTCTATCGAGTTAAATTTATCACAATATTAAACCACAAAACTATACAACGATTCCTTACCGTATAATCGGCAAAAATTAGTTAAATGATTTTATATTTTAATTAAATAAAGTTTTAATAATGTTCCTCGAACAAAAAAGATAAAATATAATAATATGAAATATAAATAAATATAAAAATATAAAATAAATGTAATATGAAATTTGATTTAACCATAGATTAGCAAAGGAACAGACCATAAATCCATTGCTATTGACAATAATTTTTATTATTGCAATTCTGCGAGGCCTTAATACAGAAAATTCAGCTTCAAAAAACTTAATGAGGCGAGCTGTCATCGTGTGATAGCTGATTTAATTTTGCCTCGGCTCTGCTCAAGTGCAATAAAAATCGATTTAATCGAACAGATGTTTAATAAATTAAATTATTTTGCATAAACGATGCGTTAATAATAAAACAAATAAAAAGGTAATTTAAATGCAATCAATTTTAGGTAAGTGCTATAGTTTCAAACAACGTTACACTAGACGGCTTCCAGAGTACCAAGCGGAGGGGTTTAATCCCATCTCGTGGTAGCCGATGGTATAAGTCTACATACACCGAACACGTGGCCAGCTTGTCGCTATGTTTGGGTAGACTCAATAACCTATCTATAAATAGATTCACAAGTTAATGAATATAGTGAAACTGGTACCGACAGATTAACGTGCTAGGCACTATAGTGGTGTTGTCAAATAAATGTACATATTATTTTTTTATTAAAAAATAATTGATACACGCCGGGGTTTGAACCGAGGACCTAAAAAGTTCAGTGTTTTTATGTCTGAGGTCTTACCTACTCAGCCACCACGTTTAACTTGGCCACCACAATATCAGCATAAGATCTTATTAAAGGTAACCTAGACTTATTAATTGTTATGATTTTTTTTACAACAACTTTTTGTTTTTCAATTACAACAAAACTAATGAGTAACACATATTTTTACAACTAAACCCTCTAACTCTATATAAAATCTTGCCGTCTGATCGAAAATTCAAAAAAAAAAATGATGCTTAATAATTTTATAATTTTAACAAATGTATAAAAAATAAAAATAGTTGCGACTCTATATTAATATAATCTCTTTGTATAACGGTAATTTATATTTTTATAACCATTTGGGTTTATTTATGCGATTATATCAAATAAATACGACATTGTGATTAACATATTATATTTCGTGGAAATTAATAATTTTGTACAGAAAGTAATGACCATAATTATACCTATCTTCCATATTGTTAAATCTCATTTACTATGCGTTTATTTCTGATTTTTCATTGTCGTTTATGAAGATATAATCGACATGCCTTTCGTGATTTGGGGTGATTTTTAACGCTGCCTGTATTATTTAATTTTTGACGTTAAATGCAAATAAACTCGTACTTTTATTGTTATAATTATTCTTCAATTGTAGCAAGCATTACAATAGCTGTATTGTGTACTTAAATAAACATGAATATAAACCTACCTTCACGCTGCCCGTGACTGCCTAGAGGCCCTCGGTGTATTTACGTAATATGTTACACCAAACAAGTGGCAAGCTCATGGCGATAGTTGTGTGTTCTTATAAATAGTTTCACAAGTTGGCATAGTGAAACTGGGATTGACCGCTTAACAAGGATCTCAAAGCCTTATAGTAGTATTATACAAATGTACCTACATATAAGTGTTTGACTCATACCATCGGCTACGACGAGGTGGGATTAAAACCCCTCCGCTGGGTACCCTGGGGCCGTCTAGGCGGTCTCGGGCGCCGGAGGGCATCCGTGATGATATGTATGTATGTATATAAGTTTTACCCGTTACTTAAGAGTTTTTTAATAACAATAATAATATGTAGGTAATTTTTACGGATATTTCCCCATTCACAAACTAAGCTTTAGGCTTGTACTGTGTGTACCAGTATAAACAACCAGACCATGACAAATAGTACAGAAACATGTAGTAGATAGGTAATATTGTTCGTTGTAATTATATTTTCCACTAATGACCTACTCATGAGTGGAAACGAACCCACGATCTTTGGATACAACGCCAACGGCGCAACCACTGTAGCACAGAGGCGGTTGATATTTTACGGTATAATCAACTCAGTCACATCGTATAAAGATTGTCTAATCTCTATATAAAGATTAATCGCCGTCCGTTAGTCACGCTAATACTTAAAACGGCTTGACCGTTTTGAATACATTTAAAAAGAAAAATAATAACGAAACCTCTACTAAAAAATAATATAAAATTACTTTGTATTTAAATGACGGTACACGTTTCGAATATTTATTTTGATCTATCATAATATTTATAATACATATTACTATATAATTTGTGGTCATCATAATAATGGCATTTAATATGCATAATTTATATATATCCACCAACGTAGAAAGGCTTAATAGCCATCAAACCATAAAGCCATCAT
The DNA here is from genome assembly GCA_947458855.1 of Monopis laevigella. Lineage (NCBI taxonomy): Eukaryota > Metazoa > Arthropoda > Insecta > Lepidoptera > Tineidae > Monopis > Monopis laevigella. The sequence continues at coordinate 10,195,555 of OX381588.1, forward strand.
CTTTGTAGGTGATACGTAGTTCATCGGGTTAGGTAGTTAAGTATAAATATATAGTGAACTGTATGGCGTATTTACACTATTAATTAGTGAATAAGAAGTTTTAATTCGCAAGGGTATATTTTTTTTTTGTGTAAATCTTAAAGCTCTTATTCAATAAAAAAATAAAGACTAAAGAAAATAAAATCTTTTTCTTTTCTATGATGGAGCAATCTGCCAATCATTATTTAAAGCAATGAGATGGTGTAACTAGGCCCTAAAAGCGAGGTTTTATATCTTTATTTTGAGGGGAAAACCCTTTTATCGTCATTGAATATAGGAAGTGAAGCATAAAATAACAATGAAGTATTCTCATTTTTCTTTGGGCGGGCACGGCCTGAAGTGTTCGATGAAGTTTTTACTTTGTTTGTAAGATCTGGAATGAAGCGTCGATATACCTTGAAAGCCTTTATTACTACATATCATAAAATAAAGTTCCTGTCGCGTCTGTATGTACGCAATGATATCAAAAACTACTGAACACATTTTCATGCAGATTTCATCTATCAACAGAGTGATTCCTGAGGAAGGTATAGGTGTATAATTAGTTAAAGTATTGTAAATTGGTTGTTATATGACGATGATTATTGATGAATTAATTGTTATGTAAACCTTTACAGGCGTTTATGAAGATTAAAAAACTATAGGGCTCTTACTAATATTATAAAGCTGAAGAGTTTGTTTGGTTGAAGGTGCTAATCTCAGGAACTACTGGTTCGAATTGAAAAGTTCGCTTAGTGTTGGCTAGCCCATTTATCGAGGAAGTAGGCTTCGACCAATACGAGCGGAGCAACAATTAAAAATGTTGTAAATTTTTTTTGTTCCTTTTGAGAGCTTTCGTTGCGTAAAAAAAATATAAATAGTATGATTTTCTGTACAGTTTGTCATGGTTTGGGTGTTTATAAAATATAATATATATTATATCGCTGGTTTTGGTACACATAGTACAAGCCTAGAGCTTAGTTTATGACCAGGAACAATATGTGTAAATTATCGAATATTTACATAATATTATTATGTATTTAAATAAAGTCACACAAGTCGGCCGTAATAAAAATAAATGGCATTTAAAAGTAAGATTTAATAGTACCTACCTACCTACCTATTATTATAATGTAATCAAAAAATATCGAAATTTTCCTCGATTGTCCCTTTCTTAATTCTCTAAACGTTTAAGTAATTTCTTTCGGGCAAATTGTACGGGACTAAACCGTTTTGAGAGAGGACGAGTTTGTACAAACCGTTTCATTGTTCTGTCATTTCGTTTCATTTAATGTCGAAGCCAGGAAGCAAACTTGATTACTTTTTGTTTCAAATTGTAAAAAAAAAAGAATTTAAGTTAATTATTCCTGGTTTCTGAAAGACAATCAAATTAATCATTAATAACTTCATTAGACTAGTGGTAGCATAGTTTATCATGGTCGGAGTGTTCATAAAATATAATATTGTGTATACACAATATTTATTCTAGTACACATTGTACAACCCTATAGAGCTTAGTTTGTTACCAGGGCAATATATAATATACTATGTAGGACAATTTAAACATATTGCTTTGGTCACAAACTAAGCTCTAGGCTTGTACTATGTGTACCAGAAATAACGATATAATGTATATTATATTTTATAAATACCCAGACCATGGCAAACTGTACAGAAAAACGTACTATTTTTTTTTTCATGGGTGGGAATCGAACCAACGACCCGAAATACAACAACGCCAAAGGCGCAACCACTAGTCTATGGAGGCTGTCATATATGAATATGTGCGTAATTTTCATCATATTATTATTATTGTATATGTAAACATATATAATAATAATAACAGTAAATTGGTATTATATTTTTTTCTCTGAGGTATACTGTAGCTTAACGTCTGACCGACAGTAATCATCCCATGACACCCATAGTACAGGGAATCCTAGTTTGGGTGTTCAGGGCCAATTTGTGTTTATATCTTAGCCTCAACTCTTTAAATGATGTTATTTAATTTAATTAAAACCTTATTTTGCAATAAAGTATGTTTTATTTTATTTTTGTTTTATGATTTTTCTCGTACCTAGAGCCGTTGATTAACTTAAATCCATGATTTTAGTATTCTTTTTAATATGTATTGTTAAGTAAAATGAGACAAGATACAGTTGCTAAAACCGTCAATAAGTGACCTATTTAAACAGGCTTGTTTTTTTTTGTTTGCCTATTGCATCGATTTCTCTTGTAGTACATGTGGTCATTGTTTTTAAATTCAGGTAAGTTCCAGGTCGGTTCAGTAGTTTTTTCCAGGGAGTATCCCCTACAAAAACTTTTCTACCTCTTTATAATATTCGTGTAGATTATTTAAAAAGGGATTAACATTAACTATAATGAAAGAATTTAGCTTCACAATATAATTTTAATTGATAAGTCCTTTTTTTATTTTATTGACAGCCTCCGTAGTCTAGTGGTCGCGCCTTTGACGTTGTATCCGGAGGTTGTGGGTTCGATTCCCACCCATGGCAAAAAAATATTAGTAGGTTTTTCTGTACAGTTTGCCATGGTCTGGGTGTTTATAAAATATAATATGCATTATATCGTTATATTTGGTACACATAGTACAAGCCTAGAGCTTAGTTTGTGACCAGAGAAATATGTGTAAATTGTCCTACATAGTATATTATATATTGCCCTAGGGTTATACAATGTGTACTAGAATAAATATTGTGTATACACATTATTATATTTTATGAATACTCCGACCATGATAAACTATGCTACCACTAGTCTAAGGAAGTTATTAATGATTAATTTGATTGTCTTTCAGAAACCAGGAATAATTAACTTAAATTCTTTTTACAATTTGAAACAAAAAGTAATCAAGGTAATGGGTGTTTATAAAATATAATATGTATTATATCGTTGCTTCTGGTACATATAGTAAGTACAAGCCTAGAGCTTAGTTTGTGACCATAGCAATATGTGGAATTTTCTTGTCCTACATATTATTATTATTATAAATGCAGTAAATTAAATTAAAATAAAACAATTCTATAAGAATAAAATGTTGATTCTTTAGGCATATGATATTCTTCTGCAACAAAGGAAAATGCAAGAAACCCGTGAAATTAAAATGAATAATATTAATTCTGGTCACGTATATATTTTGTAACGAACGAGTCAAGAAGCTTTCTAGATTAAATGAAATATCAACAACAGACAATAAAATTACTCTTGTAAATGACGTCAGTAAAATATTTTGTAAAATTATTTAGGCAAAACAAAACTTACTATAATTGATTTAACAATCATAAATTGGGGCTTCTTATATATTTTAGTAAAATAATATTATGTTGAAGTCTAACACTTGAAATTGACGCGGTATGCTAAACTCTTTGTGTATACAAGTAATGTAAATAAAAAATGGGTGTTTTTTAAGTGGGTATGGTTATATTTAATATAATGTGAATTGTTTAATAACTACTTTAGCTTGTAACTAACATATATTTAAACTTTCAATTACAAACTTTTTAACACTTTTTACTTATATATATATTTTAATATTTTTTGTTAAATTAGGAATTATTAAAAATAGCCGAATGATCCTCATGAGACAGGCTTAGCCTGCTATATGTGGGGATCACTATACAATCAAATTAGCAATGTCTTACAACAGTATATATACGTCTACTATATTCCGATTCTTAAGTATTTTGTTTTGTTTAGCATAAGTAGGTGTGTATATTTCTGGAAATAAATTTATTATTATTATATAAATTTAATACGTTATTGTAATCAGCGGCCACATTCTGTTTCTTATAACGTGAGCGTTAGATTGTCAATATAACGATTTCCGCTATTAGCGCTCTGTCCTCCAATCAAAGTAGTTGTTTAAACTTCGCTGATTGGAGAAGAGAGCGATAAGAAGCCGGAATTCTTTATTTTGACAATCTAAAGTTCACGTTATAAGAAACAGAATATGGCCAGGGACAAATACAATAAAAAATATGGTTATATAATTATTAATATTAATAATTTCGTTTTTTAAATTAAAATGTCACCATTGACACGAAAAGCACAAAGAGAATTATTACGGCAACAATACAAAAAAAAGCTTATTGCGGTGTGTATGATGGTACCTATAGCCTCGTTGTAAAAAGCGGTCACTCATCGGTCCGGCCTTGTTGTCATCTGCTAAACCATGTTATCAGTTGCGCAGTGACTTGGTAAAGTAAGTATTTATTACATAGTTTTGTAACACATTCATCTATTAAATATTTAAATGATAATATTTTTTTTATAATTTACTTACTGACCCGCGCAACTTTGTCTGCGTAACTTTAACCGTTTTTGTTGCGTGCGCTGACGCAACGGAAACTCTCAAAAGGAATATTTTTTCACCGTTTTTGCAAGATTTTTCAATGATGCTTCGCTCCTATTATTAGTCGTAGCGTGATGCTATACTTTCTTGATAAATGGGCTATTCAACACCAAAAGAATTTGGATTAGAACCAATAGTTCCAGAGATTGACACGTTCAACTAAACAAACTGTTCAGCTGTATAATATCAGTAATAGATATTATAATATATTTCTATCTTCACCATTGGTGATGACTTTTACTGCTAGTAAAATAATTTATTATATACTTCTAAGTCTTCTAAATTAGAGTGCACTCTACAGTCAGCCAAAATTAATGCATCGCCTAATCTGTGGTTTTACAAACTCTTCAACTTTATAATATTAATATAGATTTCGATCTTCACTATTGGTTATTTTTATTGCTAGTAAACAATTTATTATATACTTTTAATTTGGCAATAAAATTTTATAGCTTCAATTTATATGTTTTACCTAGTAAGAAACACATCTAACACACTTAATTTGTTTCAGATAATTCTTATATACTTTTAAGTAATTTAAACTAGAGTGCATCCTACGGTCAGCCAAAATTAATGCATCGCCTAATCTATGGTTTTACATACTCTTCAACTTTATAATATCGATTTCGACTATAGATTTCGATCTTCACCATTGGTGATGACTTTTATTGCTAGTTAACAATTTATTATATACTTTTAAGTCATTTAAACTAAAGTGCACTCTACGGTCAGCCAAAATTAATGCATCGCCTAATCTGTGGTTTTACATACTCTTCAACTTTATAATATCGATTTCGACTATAGATTTCGATCTTCACCATTGGTGATGACTTTTATTGCTAGTAAACAATTTATTTTTAAGTCATTTAAACTAAAGTGCACTTTACGGTCAGCCAAAATTAATGCATCGCCTAATCTGTGGTTTTAAGCAATGACCTATTAGTAACATATTGGTAGTCATTAGTAGCATGGAATAGTTTACCATTCGTTAGTTATTTCACGGTTCGATCGCTAGTAGTAATTTATATCGCTGGGCTTCGGCGTCTCATTACACTTTACGTGCTATTAATTTGTTTTCTATCTCTCAATGGAAATGTGCTTTATGTTTGTCCGACTCAAGTGTAATGACGAGTGTAATGTTGATCTATGTTTGTAGTTATTTCAGGAGTTTGTAAATGTACGTGGTGGCCAAGTTGGTTACTGTACACTTAAAAACACTTTTTGTTTAATTATTTTTATTGATTGGGACACAACAGGTGTCCCATTGCTGGATAAAGGTCTCTCTTCGCTCTTATCTTCCTATCTTTAGATGTCCTAGACCAATCCTTTAAAAATACTTCCAGCTTGTCTCACCTTCCAAGGACACTTTAATTTAGATTTGTTTGATAACACCTCTATAGTGCCTCGAAGATTAATTTAAGCTGTCGAATCGAGTTATACTATAGGCGGTCGAATAAAGGTTATATATATACATAGTCTGGCCAAATACTGTTACAATAAAATAAAAAAACATTTGAATTTGTAATCTGTCATTTTATACGATTGTTCATTGTGTTTTCTCATTTTAGCGCCAATACATTGTACAATTAAATTTTAATTTTTGCGATATTAAAATGGAGTGGAGTGATAAAGAGATCCAAATCGCTGTGATTGCATTACACAAAGTAGGTAAGGAGCCAAATGAAATTTTTAAAACTCTCCATACACTTGGTATTAGTCAAATGTTTGTGTAGCGGGCTATTAATAGGTACAATGTGACAGAAAAAGATCCAGCCGTCCACGTAGTGCTCGTACGAAAAAGGTGGTCAGAGCAGTAAGGGAAATAATTCATAGGTAGGAATTCAATATATCTCGGGAGATAAAGATGACCTAGAACCATGTCGCGTATTTTAAAAGATGACTTAGGACTTGCAGCCTATAAGAGACGCACTGGTAATTTCTTAACTGATAATTTAAAAAGTGGTAAAATCGAAACAACTACTGAAGCGCTACTCAAATAGGAGGTCACAGAAAAAAATTTTTTACGGATGAGATTTTTTTTTGACAAGCAAAATATTTATGCTCAAAGGTCTAAGGAAGCTTCTCAATTAGTCGAGAGACTGCAACGTGGGCATTATGCGACTTCAGTGATGGTTTGGTGGGGTGTTAACTATGAAGGAGTAACTGAGCCATATTTTTGTGAAAAAGGTATCAAAACATTGGCACAAGTGTATCAAAATACCATTCTTCAGAAGGTAGTTAAGCCCCTTAACTATAACCAAGTATGGTCCTTTCATCAAGGATCGCCGGGTCATAAAGCTCGGTCCACGCAGTCTTGGTTGGAAGTTAACGTTTCGGACTTCATCAGAGCTGAAGACTAGCCGTCGTCTAGTCCCGATCCTAATCCGCTGAATTATTATTTATGGTTAATTTGTTGTTAAACAAATGTACATACATTTTTAGATTAAAAACTCTTTGGTACCCACCGGGGTTAGAACCTGGTACCTTAGTGTTTTTAAGTCTAAGGTCTAACTAACCAATGTACTTCTGGCAATTTTCGGCTATGCTGTTGTCTGTTAATCCGACCTCACTGAAAAATTATTTAATAAATATCAGCACATTTAAAACGTGTGCATACGTTACGTTTTTTGGCCTACGAAAGTATGATCACATTTCGGAGTATAGAAAACAGCTGAAATGGCTCAATATTAGCTCTCGCAGGTCAGATCTCTTTTCCCTGTTATATAATAATTTTTATTTTTAGGTATACGTGGTGGCCGAGTTGGTTAGACATTGGACTTAAAAACACTTAGGTCCCTGTATCAAATCCCGGTGTGTACCAATGAGTTTTTAATTAAAAAAATTATGTACATTTGTTTGAAAACACCACTATAGTGCCTCGGAGAGCACGTTAAGCTGTCGGTCCCGGTTTCACTATACCAACAACTTGTGAAACTGTTTATAGATGGGTTATTGAGTCTATTCAAAACATCGCGACGAGCTAGCCACTTGTTCGGTGTAGACTCATACCATCGGCTACGACGAGGTGGGATTAAAACCCCTCCGCTGGGTACCCTGGGGCCGTCAGGTCTCGGGCACCGTAAGGCGATGAAGATATGTATGTATGTATATTAAAAAAAAAAAAATCTCCTTCTTATATATATATCATGAGTGTCGCATATAAATTGAAAGCGGGATTTAACGCTTTCAATTTATATGCGACACTCATGATCTCGACCCCCGTTCTACTGATAATAACCTATTAAAGATTCTATCACATGCCTCTACTAAATATTCCGATTCATTTACGGTGTCAGCTGTTCGATTCATTTACGGTGTCAGCTGATCGCCAATGGAACTTGCTCCCCCTAACATCAGACAGTCACCTTCTCTCGTCATTTTTAAGAAATTACTCATTTCTCATTATCACAAAAAGATTATATATATTATTCAGGTTAGGTTTAAACATACATTTATGTATTTATTTTACTATATTATTTATGTTTTTATTTGAGCATAACAAATAAATAAATACCATCACGGGTGCCAATTTGGCTCCCGAGAACCGTTTAAACGGCCTCAGGGTCCCAGCGGAGGGATTAACCCATCCTCATTTCGCCGATGGTATTCGGAGGCATAACCTAACAAGTGGCGAGCTTGTTGCGGTGTTTATGATGAAATAGCCTCGTCACCCATCCCAGGCCGGTCTTGTTATCATCTGCTTAACCTTGCTATCAGTTGCGCAGTAACTTAACCACTAGGCTGCGGCCGCTTTTTTTTTTATTTGAGCATGTAGGTACTTATATCTATAAATGTATGTAGTTTATGTATTTTAATTTCATTTTGCATTACTCTGTGCACCCTATATTAAAATTTTTACTCTCATAAAGGTTAGCTGGTAGATGCCTAAGGCATTAAGCTCGCCTTTGTACAAATCTTTTAGTGCAATAAAGAATTTTAAATAAATAAATATATTGCACCACCACGGAACACCCTCCTGTTAATATTAATATAAAATATGATTACACATTATAATTTTACTAGCTAACACGAGAATCAGCATAACCCGAATATGAAATCACATCCCAAGAAGCTTTAGTTAAAATTGAGTTGTTGCATTTTGATTATGTAGAATACTGCAAATGTAATTCTGAATTCAAAGCGAATGTGTCGTCTGTTCGAGAACGGAGAACGTGCAGATATTATTATGTTGAGATTTACTGCTTTCTTTTACAGTTGTATTTTTTATTAAAACTATAAAAGTATAGTACATACCTACTTAATGTAATGCGCCGCCTAGCGGTATTTATAGGCATTGCGCCCTCCTTATATTTTTACCCGATCTATATTAAGATGATAAAAGTATGAAATTTATTTTCGTAGGTAGTACTTTTAAGACTAATTTATTCAGTTCGGGCTTACATTAAATATTAATCCGCATAGGATAATCAGATACAGACTTAATATTAGTTCAATTTATATACCAATACCTACCTTTCAACTTTTAAATACGAATAGGTACACACACACACAAATAGGAAGTACACACACATTAATAGGTACACGCACGCATGCACACGCATATATAGACATATACATATCTTAAACTTAATTTATATATTGTAATCTAAAAGAACTCTTAAGTATAATTAATTGAATCAAGCGTTATTTTACGGAATTTCATTTTAAATTATAGTTAATATTTTTTTTTTTTTATTTAACTATAATTTAAAAGAACTCTGTAATATCAACATTGGTTATTACTGTACCTACCAATCATTTATTTTTTTCTAGTTGGGAAAGAGAGAAATCATTATAATTGTGACCTCTACTTTTTATTAATCGTATGTAAATTTATAATTTGTTAGAGAAAATAAATATTTTCATTTTCATTTCATTTTCAAATACTTTATCGATTCAATTTCTAAATATTCTTACTCCCGCATTCTAAGTCTTGTTTTCCACTCCACTTTCACCCAAGTACAGTTTCTCTTATTCTATTTTTCTTGTTTTACATTCGGTGTATCTTTAGAAACGTTCCTTAAGTGAAAGTGGAGTGAAAACATTACTAAACAACTTTGATTACGGGCTTAACATACCATCACGGGTAGTTTAATAATAATATAGATTATTAAATATAAATAAGCAATAAAAGTTTTCCAAAATGCAAAATGCTATTGGTTACATAATATTTTATGTTTTTTTTTTATTTAAACTTGGCATTTACTTTGTAGGTATTATATAATAACTATGAGGGGTTATTTACTATATTTTTGTATAACAATATTTTATGTATTATCTAATTTTATATTGTTGCCTTTAGTATCAATTTCATTAACTCACTTTTTAATTATCTAATAATTATTTACAAATATAAATCATCCTTTCTTTACTAATGGCTATATAAAAAAATCCAAAGGCTTTTACCCGTTCATTTTTTAAGAGTACGTTGTTCGACAAATTCACTTAATGCCGCGTTAAATGAACCGTATTCTTATAATAAAAAGATTTTATATTCGAAAGCGATTTCGAAATGGACGATATTTCCGGAAAATGGAAAATGTAGCACTTTCCGCCGCGCCTTCTGAGCACCGCGACGTTACTTCAATATTTTTTGCCACTTATGTTTAGACTAAATATTTAAAACAATGTAGACCTAAATATATATACGAGTATTATACAGGATGAATTTTTCAAATGTGCCTTCAAGACACGCTACGACCAATAGGAGCGGAGTAACAATAACAAATGTTGCAAAAACGGGGAAAACATATTCCTTTTGAGAGCGTACGCTGCGTAAACGGTTTCCCCAGACGAGGTTGCGCGGGTCAACTAGAATTTTATAAAGTATAAACTAGAACAGAATAAAACCTACTAGGTAAATATTTTATTTTGATATAAGAACTTGTCCTGACTAACTGACTTACTCACCATCGCCAAGCCGAAACTACTGTAGCTAGGAATATGAAATTTAGACAGTAACTTTCTTCTAAACCAAGAACAGATTTTTCAAAATTTAAATCCCGAGGGGGTTACATTTATTTTTATATTATTTTTTTATAAGAAGTCAACATGTGACTTTGCATCTACCTGATGTTAAGCAGTATGCCATTGCTATCATTCCTGGACATTTCCAGGAATTATAGCAACAAGCGGATGCATACAGGTGCACCGCTGGTTGCCATCATTATGTCGGGTTAAGTTGCCTATTCACGCTTCGTTTAAAGGACTCTAGGTTATAAGAGGAAGGAAACACGCAAGAGGTAGAGCATTCCACAATTTAATAGTACGGCAGATGTATGAATCGCTAAAACGTTTAGTACGAGTTGGTACATCCGCCACGGTATACATATGCATTTTGCAACCAGGGCGTGTTGTCCTGTAACGGAAAGGGGAAGGGGGAATAATGTTGAAAAGCTCTTCAGAGCATTGTCCATGGCATGCTCAACGATGCCACACCCCTGCGAAGCTGCAACGGCTCCAAGGTTTTATTGAGCTACATGGGTTAAAGTGACCATAGCCTTAAAAACACTGTAGTTTAAGGGCTCACAACTTATTTAAAAAACGTACGGAGAGTACGTTATGTTGTCGGTCCTAGTTTCATTATACCAACTTGTGGAGCATTTATATAAATACGTTATTCAGAATATTCAAACATCACAATAAGCTGGCCACTTGTAAGGTGTAGACAGAATACCACTGGCTACAACGAGGTGGCTGAAACCCAACCGCTGGATAGCCTGAGGCCGTCTAGGCAGTCTCAGGCGCAGTAAGGCACCAGAAATAAACATATTTAGTTGATTAATCTTTTTTTAAATACTTCGGTATTAAATACTAACACCGATATCCATAAAAACTTATTAAGTCCTTGAAGAAAACTTTAGTTATAGTAAGTTTTGTCTCTTTTCTTAGTAACAAAAATAATAAATACCATCACGGGTGCCTTTTTGGCTCCCGAATCGTTTAAAAGCCCTCCGGGTACCCAGCGGAGGGATTAACCAGTCCTCATTTCGCCGATGGTATTAGGAGCAACGCCTAACAAGTGGCAAGCTTGTTGCGGTGTTTATGATGATGTAATCTTATTGTATAAAGGGGTCACCCATCTCAGGCCTGGCATTGTTGTCATCCGCTTAACCTTGTTATCAGTTTCGCAGTGGCTTAACCACTAGGTTGGGACCGATTTTATTTCAAAAATAAATATGAGTAAAGTGTTCTTCAAGGACAAAATAAGTTTTTATGAATAAGACCAACAATAATTATATAATCCGTCTTTCCTATAAATACTAAAATTGCAATGAAAAAAAATCCTGGTGGGCGAGACTCGAAACCACGATTCTTACTTTCGCGGCATGCAGTCAAAAACTGAGCCAACCAGCAGTCACCCCTCAAGAATTTTGACATTGACATTATAAGATTATCCTAATAAGGAATTTATAAAAACGAAAAAAATATTTATTACAATAATTTTAGACTGTATAAAATAAAATAATTATTATTTGTGTAATAAACAGGTGAACAAAGTATTAGCTTTCAAGTTACAAGACAAAAGAATATATAATTAAGTGACGCACAAAAACGGCACCAATTAAGGCGGACATGTTAAGGGTAGTAAAAAAACACCGAAAGTAGGTTCTCGTTGAACAAATTGAATAACCTCGAGCTATAACCGTTAATCGGGTAAAGTCGTTAATCTTCACCAACTCTTCTAATGTATTGACAATTTTATTTGTATTTTAATGATATATTTTTATATGCAGTAGTTGATTTTTTTTTTCATAGATCATCCAATAAGATACATAAATAAAACACAATATAATTTATGTATCTTATTGGATGATCTATGAAAAACAATATTATTTGTAAAAGCGGCCCCAGCCTAGTGGTTAAGTCACTGCGCAACTGATAACAAGGTTAAGCAGATGACTACAAGGCCGGCCTGGGATGGGTGACCGCTTTATACAACGAGGCTAGTTCATCATAAACACCGCAACAAGCTCGCCACTTGTTAGGTGTTGCCTCCGAATACCATCGGCGAATTGAGGATGGGTTAATCCCGCCGCTGGGACCCTGAGGCCGTTTAAACGGTTCTCGGGAGCCAAAAAGGCACCCGTGATGGTATTTATTTATTATTTATTTGTAAAATTTTCCAAGTTCTGTCTTTACTTTATATTGATTTATTAGATAGATAATTTATGTTTATTAGATAGATTTCCTATTTTTAACAAATACAAGTTGGTTTAGTTAAACCGGGTTCGACACCGTAACGTATTCATACGTGAGGCAAAAATATAATAAAATCAAGATTTTTCTTGAGATATCAAATAGTGTTGTCGAGTGATATTACCGATAGTAGTGATGTACAAAATATCGATATATCAACATTATATATATACATTAATTATTATGATTACATTTAAGGAGGTGACGAGGGATCAGAAAATGTGCCCATTGTTCTTTATTTTTAAATGTATGTTTTATTATTAAGTATATCTATATGTGCTACGAGTTTTTTTTATATTATAAAATTAATATAATTTTATATACAAGTATTTTCATAAACATATTATTCGTCACATGTTTTATAACTGCATTTTTAAATACATACATACATATATATCATCATGGGTGCCTTATGGCGCCCGAGACCGCCAAGACGGCCCCAGCGGAGGGGTTTTAAATCCCACCTCGTCGTAGCCGATAGCCATTTTTTTATAATATCAAATAATATTGTTACTTATAACTTCGTAGACTTTATAATAATAATAATAATATCTAGGACAAATACATTTATTGTGCTCTGGTCACAAACTAAGTTTTAGGCTTGTACTATGTGTACCAGAAGCAACGATATAATACATATTATATTTTATAAACACCCAGACCATGGCAAACTATACAGAAAAACCTATACTATAATTTTTTTGCCATCATCGAACCCACGACATCCACGGATACAACGCCAAAGGCGCAACCACTAGTCTACGGAGGCTGAAATAAATAAATAACTTCTCAAGCATATACATAATGCATAATATTCTGAAAAATAAAGACAATATTATTTCTAAAGACCATCAAGAAAATAAATACGTCTTATCAAAAAGAAACCCCAAATATCATTTCTTTTGTAATAAAACAGAATCCCGAAAGATAAATAACTTATTGTCTGTTATTATTCAGAAAGAAATATTTTTAACAATTTGTGCTAGGCGTGTGACATTGATGGACTCGTAATTCATTTATTAAGGCGCTAATAGTCGTCAATAACCTTGGCCATAGACATAAATTGTCTTATTTTATTATTATCTATATTACATTTTTTTTAAATATATTTAGAAAAATGCTACGATGCATACTACTAATTAAACTAAAAGTTGAAAATATACTTTAAAAAACGTACTTAATAGCCTTTTAGTTTACATTTAACGTTGTTAAAATATATTTTTATAGGAAATTAACTCTAAAATACAAAATGTTATTTATTAATAGTGATTTTTAGGAACTTCTTACTAACTCAACCTTTATTATAGAAAGTAAAGGAAAAACATATTTATAATACTAATTTGGCTTTATGACTCTCTGAATACTCTGTGTTGCGGTTGTTTTTTATTAATTTTATATCCTTATGATTTTTAAAGTATTTTATATGTATGTTAACCGCTAACGACCCTTTAGTTGTATCATAATTATGAAAACAAAGATAAATATGCATATATCTTGTTATAGTTCGTTCATATGTTATTCCCATCAAAATCATTAAATTTAATAATATACCAAAACTTACAACACAGTTCCTCCGCTACAAAAAGTTGTTAGATCTCATGTAAAACCAAGCTAAGTTATTTAAATTAGTATCTATGGAAGAAATTGTCCAACCACTTTGTTGTAAATTGTTACATAATCAGTAATATATTAACATTTATAATGACCGTATCGTTATTTTTTTTAGACATCTTTATTTCTATAATAATTATTATAATAACCAATTGGTATGTAGGTACCAATTAGTTTTTAATCTAAAAAATTATGTACATTTGTTTAACAACACCACTATAGGAGCCGCGAAGATCACGCTAAGCTGTCGATCCCAGTTTAACTATACCAACTTGTGAAGCTGTATATAGATGGGTTATTAAGTCTATCCAAACATCGCGACGAAAAAAAATCCTCCGCTGGGTACCCTGAGGCCGTCTAGGCGGTTTTGGGCACCGTAATGCACCCGCGGTGGTATATATGGAATATATATGTATGTAATTATAATTACTCGACAATTGCACGTATTATTATTTTTAATCGAAGGTAATAATTAAAATAAAACCCTCATTGATCATTGATTAGTTAGGTGAAAGTGATAAAAAGTTGTTGTTATCCCCTTAATTCGGTTACCGAGTTTGGGCATTTCATGTTTTATTTTGTTGAACATTTTGTCCAATAGTATAATGTACCTACTTGTACAATAAATAAATCAGTTCGGTCAATGTAGCTGTCTAGTTAACGTATTCTGTGATTTATTTGTGTTTGTTTTGAATTAATGTGTACTGTTTTTAGGGTTCCATATTCAAATAATAATAAAATCCTTAACAATAGTATTAAATAATCATACTTAACCATCTTTAAAATTTTAAGAACTAAACATTATTTGATTCTGAAATTATTTTACATTACTACTTCGGAGACAGTTCATCTTTGGAGCACAATATGTAACTTTGTATCTACACGGTGGTAAGCTGCACTACAAAATCCATAAATGGAGTCAATCAATATACTATTGTAAGACAACTTGATCGCTCCCACTATACCGGCTAAATGATGCGGTTGTGAAATAAGGGACGACATTACGAGTATATAAAATATATATCATCGCTGCTTTATCGTCAAATTAACTGCTCGTTTCGTAATCGCACTTTGAAAGGAGACTGCCACCTCAACAAGAAATCGATCTACCCACTCTCTGGGTACTCTGCAAAGTACTCTAGGGTTGCGACTCAGCAAGTCGCATTGTATGGTGCGTATGCAAGGACAAATGCCATACATTTCAATATGTTTGACTTACTAGCATTTCACGACGCTCAACGCTACGCATAACGTCATGCGTTTGCTGAGCTGCTCTCTAACAATACGATTACATAAAAACCGAATCCTCGCCCGATTTCGTGTCGGACGACAGTCTCGGCCGTTCGTTTGTATACTGCTACCGTTATCTGACGTTGCCGGTGTGTACAGAAACGTGTCTTGAAAAAAAAAATCTTATCCCCATTAATTCGTTCTATATATTTTAAACGCAGATGAAACTTTATTAACAAAGCAAAATACAAACTATCGGGAAAAGTAACCGGCAAACTGTCAAGAAATTTTAACAAGTTCGGACTTATGATTCGCTGTATTATCAACTATTGTCGGGCGTAATCGGACAATATCGGTGTAGGCGCTCTCATTTTTTTACATACGCCTGCGCAAACCTCGGCCGATGACGGATTTGGTGAATACATTCGCGTTTATGTACAGGTATGTGTAGCTGACCCGCGCTACTTCGTTTGCGTAACTTTAACCGTTTACGCAGAGCACGTAACGGAAGCTCTTAAAAGGTATAATTTTTCTCCGTTTTGCAACATTTTTCCCAATAGTTCCTGAAATTAGCGCGTTCAACCAAACAAACAAACTCTTCAGTTTTATAATATTACTATAGATTTTTTTTTGCATTTTCCAATGTACAATATAATCACAGAATTTTTAAAATGCAATATAATTAATACAGAACCCAAATTGAGCGAATACCAATCGAACTTGGATGGGTTTTTTAAGCTAATGATACGTTCGGTAAAGCTTTATTTCGGAACTCTAATTTGGCAGTTGTTTATTTCAAACAAATTATAGCTTGTGAAACATGTCTGTTTGAAATTTAAACACTATGTTACAGCCCGTGTACTGTTACATTTATCGCTGAAGTGTAATTCTGAAAAATTAAGCTTAATACTTTTATTGACGAAAATTATATTTACGTATTGACTTAATAATGAAACTAATTACATAAATGGAAAATAAAATATATATCAATGGGTGCTTAAGTGGCAGTGGGCAAGCCACAAAGCTCGCCGAACGGACGGCCGCCGTTGGGGCATTAAGGTTCTCGAGTGGCGACCGCGTGCTGGAGGACGCAGCAGAGGCAGGTCCCCCACAAGGTGGGTCTAACCTAAAAAGGGTCGCGGGAAGCCGATGGCTACAGGTCGTTGTGGCGATCCTTGGGGAGGCCTATGTCCAGCATTGGACGCGTGAAAGGCTGGTATGATGATGATGATATCAATGGGATTTCAATATTCAGGGTATTTAAATAAAATTAAGTAGGTATATGAAAAATATACTTTAAGACTTTACGTGTGTGTACATAAAAGTTTCTGTGAAACTTTTAAGGTCATTGAGTCGGTTAAAACTCGTCACAAACTAGCCACTTGTTCGTTGTAATACCTTCAACTATGGTTGAATTAAAACCGTTCTGCTGGGTACCCAGAGACTGTAGAGATGGCCTCGAAAGGTACATACACCAGTGTATACATCTTTAATATACAGAATGGAAACTTTTAACAGGGCAGTAGAGGAAAGTAATTAATAGTTGCATCTGAACGAAAGGTCCATAATATTTGAAAATTTGATCCCCATATCAAATTTTCACTAAAAAATGAGTCCCAAAACCATGTTCGCGTAGCTAAGGAACTTCCTCTTACTGCTTAATCTATAATTATTAATAATAAATATGTATAATTAAACTGAAATTTTGAAAAAGTAGTTGTCTTATATTTTCTTTTTTTTTTATACATACTTAACATTACGCCAAAGACACAACCATTAAGCCGGGCCATAATAGAGTTAGACGATAATACACCTAATAAAATATACCTGCTAACGTTTTCGAATAGCAAACGAAAATATCATATCTAGAACTTGCAGCTGCTAACCTAATCCAATTCGTCCCAAGGGGAAAATAATAAAATATGCACTTGAAATAAAATATTGGACATTTCTATTGCAATATGTTATATTAAATAGTTTCTACTAGCTTGTCGATAGCGCTGCCATATAAACGAACTTTTTATATATATTTTTTTTTTTAACAAAATAAAAAACAATGAATTTTATTATATACCAAGTATTTTGGTTAGGTTATTGCACTGAAGATTTACCTTTAATAATTTATTTTAAATTTTATTTAACAATATTTTCCTAATGGACTATGTAGGTCTGCTTACCACCAGATACATATAAAGTCACATGCCTGCGTTACCCCTTTATTTTTAAGCTAATTTTCTATAAAAAAAGGATTTAGCTCTACAGTCTCCAGATTTTTTAAAAAGGAGTTTGCCAGTGCACTTGGTAAACTTTTATCTTAAGCAGATATATATTATTTAAAGTACTGTCAAAGTAATATATTTCTGTTTAACACATTACTGTTGTTGTTGCTTAACTGTTTACTAATTAATAAAGTTTGTTATTTTTATTCTGTCAGAAATTGTATAGCAGCACGTCGACTGGGGAAATCTTAAAATATATTTTTTTCCAGTGGTGGAGAGTCACCGGGGGGAGATGCTAGAACTATCCCACGTGCAGAGAACGGACATGGGATTCTATTACTGCATTGCTACTAACGGCATACCGCCCACTGTTAGCCGGAGATATGACGTACAAGTCCACTGTAAGTATTTACCGTTTTTTTTTATTATAAGTACTTATTTGATGTATAAATAACGAATTTGCATTTGATGTATAAATAGCGGGCATTTGCTGAAAATTAGCGCTATAATAACTCTATGATAGCCTACGTTAGCCGACGATATGACGTACAAGTCCACTGTAAGTATTTACCAGTACGTATTTTTTATAATGATATAAGTACTTATTTAATGTATAAATAACGAATTTGCATTTGATTTATAAATAGCGGGCATTAGCTAAAAATCAGCGCTATAATAACTCTATGTTAGCCGACGTTAGCCGACGATATTATGACGTTCAAGTCCACTGTAAGTATTTACTAGTCCGTTTTTTTTATAATGATATAAGTACTTATTTAATTTATAAATCATGACCCAAGGGGGTACAGACACCCTTCTGCTAGTTAAATAAAAAATAACAAATTATCTACCTACTGTAAAACTTTTCTACTAAAGATTTGGTTTTCATATTATTATATTAACTTATAGATATTCGCTTTATATCTAAAAGTTATTGCCAACTAATGTAGTGTATTATTCGGGCTTTTGCTCAATATTTCTCTCTTATTATATCTAAGTGACCGGAAAAACTTTCCACGCCCAATAAATAAATAGGTCTGGATGAGGGTGTTATATTTTTTTGACACCTATGTTTGTTTAGTCGAATTCCATTTAGCTAAAAAAAATATTAAGAGATTCTTATACTTGTAGGCGCTAAGTTAATAGTTTTGGGTAAAACTAATATACATACATACATCATCACGGGTGCCTTACGGCGCCCGAGACCGCCTAGACGGCCCCAGGGTACCCAACGGAAGGGTTTTAATCCCACCTCGTCGTAGCCGATGGTATGAGTCTACACCGAACAAGTGGCTAGCTCGTCGCGATGTTTTGAATAGACTCAATAACCCATCTATATAAACAGTTTCACAAGTTGGTTTAGTGAAACCGGGACCGACAGCTTAACGTGCTCTCCGAGGCACTATAGTGGTGTTGTCAAACAAATGTACATAATTTTTTAATTTAAAAACTCATTGGTACACACACCGGGATTCGAACCAGGGACCTAAGTGTTTTTAAGTCCAAGGTCTAACCAACTCGGCCACCACGTATATAATAAATATATTACACCACCACGTATATAAAACAAATATGAATTTGTAAAAAAAATTGTCTCTATAAATATTTGTTTTAAAAAAAAAAAAAAAAAACTTTTTCTTTTATTTATTGGGTAAAATAACTAACCGTTTTACGGAATAAATGTGGTATAACTATAAAAGTAAGCACCGACCCTATGACCATCACTTGCATTTTGAGTTAAACGGTTAATACGAAAAAAGGTTAGCTTATAGATAATGCCTAAGGCATTAAGCTCGCCTATGTACAATAGTACTAAGCTTCTGGGCAAAATTATTTTTTCATTCATTTATTTAATACCTCGCTTTCTTCGAAAATATTTTATAGCATTTTCAGCTACCACGTATTTCTACCACCACGATTTATTTGGATATAAAAAATATTAGATAATAATATATAACTTTTTTGTCATAGTTACGCCACAAGTAAAGGTAACCAATCAGCTTGTTGGTGCTCCTCTTGGCAGCGACGTGGAACTTCAATGTTTCATAGAAGCCTCTCCTAGAGCTATGAACTCCTGGTACAGAGAAGACTGTAAGCATCTTTTTTTTCTTATAGCTATTCGCAACTGCCAAGTATAGTATATACTTATTTTTAATAATAAAATAAAGTTCTTCGTTTAATCTATAATCCTTTATCCTAAAACACATGGCCAAGGCTATCAATCGATATAATACTCAATTTATGGAGATAAAATTTTAAAACGTCAAATTTATACCTACATTTGTTAGAAAGTTAGTTTTGTTAGAAAGATTTTGAATTGCTAGCAATCTTTATGTTCTTCGCTAAGGGAGCTGTAGTCTATTTTATTTTATTTATACAATGAATCACCACAATTTGCTTTAATTTTTTTTATTTAATAGAGTATTATTTGACTTACCTAATATATTTAATTTAAGAATATTTGTTTACCAACAGCCTTACTAAATGACAAACTGCTCGAGAATCCAAAGTTCAAAGTAAGAGAAGCCGCGGTGAATGACTTCTCATTGTGGATGAACCTGACCATAATATCTCTGTCGCCAAGTGACTTTGGGATATACGTGTGCGCATCGGTTAACGCGCTGGGGAAAATGGAAAATCAAGTCAACCTACATAGTAAGTATCAAAAGTAGTTAAATACATTTTAATTATAATTATATTTCTTCAAGTGGCATCAAGATATATGTATGCATATATTAGAGGAAGATCGAGAATCAAATAAACCAACCACACAGATGCAAAAACCGTGTTGTAGTGACCTAGTCATGTTTGGTTTTAGTCTGTGGGTTCACCGATTTTCCGGAGACTACTGCAGTTTCTTGTCAAGGAGCTAGTTTGCTACGGTTATGAAACGGGCATTTAATTTGACGAGAAATCAGCGAGGATATTAAAATATACTCGTAATGCAAATACGTCCATGTCGCCGCCCATTTCGTAACCGCATCCTTTAGCCGCCATAGTGAGAGCGATCAATATTGTTAAACAACAATGTATTGATCAACCCCATTCATGGACTGTGTAAATCTATTTAAAATTAGGTAGATAAAAGGTCACATACCGTGATAGACTCATTGTGAACTTCTAACACTAAGTGACATCAGGATATACGTATGCCTCTATTAGAGATAGAAAAAGATGGAAATTCAAATCAACCTACATAGTAAGTAGAGAAAACAATAAAGGACTTCTCATTCTGGCAAACCACACAATAATATATACCGCCAAGTGAATTCGCGATATACATGTGCGCCTCGATTAACGCGCTGAGGAAGATGGGGAATCAGGGGTTCTACCGAGCGGACACGTGAAATACCGATCTAGACGGAGGATCTAGACAACCACGTACGTAAATAGCAAGTAGATGACTTCACCGTGGTATATATATCGCCAAGTGACTTCGGGAATTGCCTGTGCGCATTAGTTACTGCGCTAGAGAATATGGAAAATTAAGCAACCATGAAAGTAAATAGCATGTGGATGAACCTTACCAAAATATCTCTATAGCCAACTGACTTTGCGAGATACGTGTGCGCCTCCGTTAACGCGCTGGGCAAATCGGAGGTTCAGGACAACCATGTAAGTAAATAGCAAGTAGATGACCTCACCGTGATATCCCTATCGGCAAGTGACTTCGGGAATTGCCTGTGCGCCTCAATTATTGCGCTAGAGAATATGGAGAATCAAGCAACCATGTAAGTAAATAGAATGTGGACGAACCTTACCAAAATATCTGTACCGCCAAGTGACTTCGCGATATACGTGTGCGCCTCGGTTAACGCGCTGAGGAAGACGGAGGATCAAGACAACCATATAAGTAAATAGCAAGTAGATGATCTCACCGTGATATCCCATCGCCAAGTGACTTCCGTAATTGCCTGTGCGCTATTGCGCTAGAGAATATGGAGAATCAAGCAACCATGTAAGTAAATAGCATGTGGATGAACCTTACCAAAATATCTCTATAGCCAAGTGACTTCGCGATATACGTGTGCGCCTCGATTAACGCGCTGGGAAAGATGGAGGAACAGGACAACCATGTAAGTAAATAGCAAGTAGATGATACCGTGATATCCCTATTGGCAAGTGACTTCGGGAATTACCTGTGTTAATTCCCATCAGTTATTGCGCTAGAGAAAATGGAGAATCAAGCAACGATGTAAGTATATAGCACGTGGATGAACCTCAAGAAAATATCTCTACCGCCTCGGTTAACGCGCTGGGGAAGATGGAGAATCAAGTCAACCTGCATAGTAAGTAGCCAGAGTAGTGCCAACAGAGACTATAATAATAGTTTTCGATAGAGAGTACTATATTATATTTTAAGATTCATTCAATAAAATTTCATTTTATTTCTTTGGGTTTGAAAATAATGACAAAATAATATTTTCTAATTTTTTATTGGTGTGGCATGTGACTTTATATCTAATGGTAAGCACGCCTACAAAGTCTGTTATTTAACAGCATGGATCGCTCTCACTATACCGGCTGAATGATGCGGTTAAGAAATTGGCGGCGTCAAAGAAGAATTTGTATTACGTACTTTAATATCCTCGTTACTTTATCGTTAAATCAACCGCTTATTTTTTAGCCGAACTCTGAAAGAAGACTATCACCTCAAGAATAAATTTATGCAGTAGTCTCCTGAAAACCGATAAATTAATAAAAAACGTTTTATGTTGCCTCTTATATCTTGACCATAGACTGCCTGCATATGACATATGCGAAGATACATTCCCAAAAATAACAAACATTATAAATTATAGGTAGGTATTCTAAGGCTGAGTTTAACCAAAATGAACTTTCTATAATTGTAACGATTAAAGTTAAAAATATCGAATGTGCTAATTTTATTTTGCAGTTCGATTGACAGCTGGTAAAAGTTAAAATGTGACGCATATAGAAAGTTTATTTGGTGCAACTCAGCCTAAGTCAGGTGGTGGTGTGATTAAATATAACTTTAAATTCACTGGAGTGAAGCTGTATGTATCAAGCAAAGCTTAACTTTATTAAACGGTGTTTTAAGACTGGATTAATAGAGAACAACCCTTGAGGGTAGTTTCTACAAAATAAATTAAAATTATACTCTGATCAGAATTATCTAACAGCGGGACATATAGTAGATTTTAAACCTATATGTCGTGTTAGCTAATTTTGATCCTAGATTAATTTGATAAACCTTATGGAAACTGGGGATTAGTGGTCTTTTCATGCACACTTAATATTTATGATTAAAGATAATGATTTTTATAATAATGCGTAACATAGTATCATTCATTGGTTTTGAGTACCTATTTATTAATATTAAATATACAGCATATGTATATAAATTTCTAACACGTCGTACTAATAAATTAATTAAAGCCAATAAAAAAATAGGACGAAAATATGGTATTAGTTATGCCTAAATCAACAAAAATAAAAATCGACAGTTCTTGAAAAACTATAAATTTATCTTTTTCCCCTACAAGTTATGTTTAATACCTCTATCTGACTATTGAAAAATTGTTTCTAAAAAAAAAAATTTTTTTGTTATTTTATCCCTTACGGGGTAAGCAGAGACAACCGAGCGCCTCTTGTTCCTATCTCTACATATTTTTCTTTCGCTTCTTCCACAGTCATAACTCTCTTCATACATGCACGCTGATTTCCAAGTGCACGGTCTTTTACAACCTTTCCAATTTGATTTTTTTCAACCTTTTCTTTCAAAATATAATTAAATAAATAAAACTTTATACGTTAGTATTTATATGTATATCTAGGTAGCCAGTCTCGGTACCTACGCGGTCTCTAAAAAAGTTTTCTAAGCTTAGGCGGTAGTAGAGTGGTTCCAAGCTTTATTTAGATACTTGACACGAGATTGCTTTCTTGTGATACTGTCTACTTGCTGCGAATTTATTTTCCAACTGTAGTAGTGTTTCGATTTCGGATTTATGAATACATAATAAGTTATTTTTAGATTTATAGAATTATTATAGTTCGTCGTAGGTAGTTACCTACGACGTAGTCTCTTAGAGCTCTAAGAGACTATTCTTGCTAGATTGCTATAATCTACCGCTGCTGTAACGTTTTTTGTTTTTCGTTTTAGTTATACCCGTATAAAAATTACAGATGAAGCTGATCTGATTATGCGTCCTAGCGGTATTAAGTCCGCTTTTATTGATAATATTTAAATAATTTTAATAACAAAAATAAGTTACCAATAATTATTTATTATAATTATTGGTAACTTATTTTTGTTATTATTTTTTATTAACGATAAAAAATATTACTGTCAATAATACTTAATAAGTATACCTACATTATTTTGTCTAAAGTTGTAATTTAAATGGAAATTTGTATTAAGGGTTTGCTTTAATATAATTAAAAATAAACTCAGTGTCCTTGCGCAAAATATTTAACAATGGGAATCACATAAAACAAATTTTCTTGTTTTAAAAAAATATACATATAAACATTTTTGTTTTAAAAAATAATAACATTTTTAATTTGCTATTTATTTAGACAGCGTCGTCGATCGCCCGTCCAGGTTTTTTTATTAATTTATGCATAATGTTACACTACTTAGTATAAGCGGAAGAGCAACAAAGAGTCCTTAGTACAAACAGATCGCAGCGTCATGGTCAGCATGGCAGCGCACGCGCAAGTTGCCATCTCTGTAAGCCCGCCCAGCATCGTCGAATGCCCGCCCAGATTATTTATTAATTAATGTGTAATGTTACACAGGGCTACGTCTTAGTATGAATGGATACGCAGAAGAGCCCATGGTCTCCGGGGCAGCTTGGCAACGCGCGCGCGGCTCACCGTCGCCGCATGCGCGCCCAGCGTCATCGAACGCCCGCCCAGACTTCCTTACACAAAATCTTCCTCCACAAACACTCGCTTTACTTGTAGCTATATTACCTTTTGTATATAGTATTTGAATATATATACTACATATAGTAAACGCTTGTAGGTTTGTGATAATATATTTTATTTTTTAATAAGTTATTTATATAATTATAATATGAAAAATATCAGAAAGGTCGCTTCCGTAAAACATGGTTGCTCATTTTGTATATTATTTGTTAATTTATAAATAAATGATGAATATGAAAGCCCATGTGATTTACTGACTGGTAAAGAAATCGTCTGCTTGAATTGGGCATGAAATATCATTCTTAGTGTTGCCCCAAGTAGCCTGGATATATTTATCGAATTTCCCCAGGTTTTATATGGACAGCTCTCTAGCTGTGATCACTGCAGATTGCAAAACAAATGACTTAAATACTTTACCTACTATTTTTTTTCGTTTCAAAAGATTTATTCAGTAGTTTGATCTGAAAAATAAAGAAGTAATATTACTATTATAATAGATAATAGTAATATTACGGTCTTCGTGGTTGGCGTCATTGACGTTGTATACAGAGGTCGTGGGTTCGATTCCCACATATAACAAAAAAAAAGTTTTTTTGAACAGTTTCCCATGGTCTGATTATCTAAAATATAATAATAATATAAATATATATGGAAACATTGTTTCTAGTATACATAGTACAATACCATAGCTTAATTTGTCACCAAGGAATTACGTGTGAAATGTTCTCATGGAATTATGTGTGACATATTATCTTCTAAATAAATAAACAATAATAGAATATGCTTGTGAGCATCAGTTTAAAACGGCTGCACTATTTCTTACTTTGTTATGTTTATAATTGTCAGGACAAGGTTTTTATAAATTACTATATTAAAAAAATCAGCATTGCTATTCAACGGGGTAACGCCGCTAGTGTCCTTAGTACCCTACGACCATTATCTCATTTTCAAAATTTTAAATATTGTTATTAATTATTTTTATAGGTAGGTATATTTTATTTTATTTTTCATTTATATGTTTTTTTAAGATTTTTTTTTTTTTATTTACACAAAGAAACTTACAAAACATAGACAAATAATAAACAATTAAAACTATCTAAAATTATCTAAATTAAATAAAAAATCTCCTTAAATGGGATACCACTTGGCAGAGTACCTATAACACTGGCAGCATTGCCATTGTTAAATGGCAATGCTGACTTTTTATTCGAAATGTGGCATTTGGGGTCATGGAGAAATTCTTTAGCCTCGGGACCGAGTGTTGAATATTTTTTTTCTGGTTTTTAAAAAATCATATGGAAATATATAAATAAAAGACCGAGGGATCTTCCAAAATATTGACAGAATTTACAGATTGATGATTGTTCAGCTTCTTAGACTGTTTTAGCTGTTATATGTTATCGGTTAAACAATTTGTCAGGAAAAATCACAGATTTTGAATATAGTGAAAATCTGCTGAATCTATAGTAAAAATACATAAAACAATCAAATGTTTTGTGAAAAAAGCACTAAAATTTACGTGGTCGTAAAAGGAAGATTTGGTCTTATTTTATTCATTAGTTTCTATACCCGAGCGAAGCCGGGACGGGCCGCTAGTTACTTATATTTTAATTTTCGACTTAAGTTATAAATAATGGTTATAAAATTTAATAGTAGATATATAAAATATTACATAAATTAAATAAAATTACTTATTGTGTGTTCATTAAATACATGACGTGCCTATTTTAAATTTATCTACCTAGTGACTTTACTAACTGGATTCTTTAAAAAATAAACTTTTTTTTTTCTTAAAAAAAAATTAAAATACAAATTGTTTTATTTATAAATATGCATTTGTAAAAGCTTTGATTGAGATTTAAGTAGGTTTAATTGTATAAAATATGCCTCACAATTGAGAATATACATTTTAACATTATTTTCACACGATTCATATTGACAAATCATAATATAATTATACTAAACATCACAGTTTTACCAAGTATTTACTAAACATCCACAGTTCTACTAAGTATTTACTAAACATCCACTTTCCCACCAAGTATTTACTAAACACCCACCCACAGTCCTACCAAGTGTTTACTAAACATCCACAGTCCTACCAAGTAATTGCTGAATATCCACAGACTTACCAAGAGTTCACTTAAAATCCATAGTTTTACCAAGAATTCACTAAACATTCTCACTTTGACCAAGTATTCACTAAATACTACAGTTTTACCAATAATTCACTAAACAATCTCAGTTTTACCAATAATTCACTAAACAATCTCAATTTTACCAAAAATCCACAGTTTTGACAAGTATTCAATAAACACACACAATTTCACCAAGTATTTACTACACCCACAGTTTTGGCAAGTATTCACTAAACAACACCCACAGTTTTAACAGGTATTCACTAAACATCCACAGTTTTACCAAGTATTCACTAAACACCTACAGTTTTATATTATTATATTTGTGGTTTATTTTAATGTTAATATTTTTTCTATTATTATATATTATTAATAAGGTAAGTAAGTAATAAGTAATCAAAGTTTTAATTTATAATAAATTATTTAATTGTATAAACAAGTTACCTTATAGAATGATTCTGTATAGTAAAATAATTAAAAGTTTATTAAATATTTATTAATATTATTTTTTATGTAAAAATATAATTGTGATAAATACCTAAACGTAGAATTAACAAAAATGTACTTATTAATTTACTACCTATTGTTCTACACTTGTAAATTAAAAAAATAATTATGTACAGTTACGTTGATTGACAATAAATGTAAAATTACAATCGTAAAATAAATGTCTATGAAGAAACTTAAAACTTTGTTGTTATTATTTCATGTCCTATATAGGTATTAGATATATAACACACCCCAGACACTTGGACACTTTATTCAAAATGTATGAAGTGAGTGTAAAGTACCTAAACTCGGATATGAGCCCAGCTGCGGCTAGTCACCGCCCATACAGATGCCAAAACCGTCAAGTGACCTAGTCACGTTTGGGTTTTAGTCTATGGGTTCACCAATTCTTAGGAGACTACAGAAACGATTTATTATCGAGGTGGTAGTGTCCATTCAGATTGCGGTTACCAAATGGGCAGTTGGATTGACAAAGCAGCAAGGATATTAAAATAGGTATATTTTAATATCCTTGCTGCTTTATGTAAAATCGTATTAGGTCACCACCCATTTCATAATCGCATCATTTAGCCGGCATAGTGGGAGTGTTAAAAAACCATGCATTGACCGACACCACTCATGGACTTTGTAGA
This sequence comes from Monopis laevigella, assembly GCA_947458855.1. Classification (NCBI taxonomy): domain Eukaryota; kingdom Metazoa; phylum Arthropoda; class Insecta; order Lepidoptera; family Tineidae; genus Monopis; species Monopis laevigella. The sequence continues at coordinate 10,223,378 of OX381588.1, forward strand.
TCTGCCTACCATTAGCTAGATAGAAACATGCCATGCTCCAATAAATAAAAAACACATTTGTGTGTTCATCGTAAGAAATCCTCTGCAGTGACATTGGCTCTATGGCAGACAAGCATGAAGCTAAAAAAACGCGCCCCGCGCTATTGGAGTAAGCATGATACATAAATTGTTTCATAATAGTGCGATACCGGTGTCGCCAATTTTTGAGGCGAACTAATGAAGAACGGGGAAAAAGGTGTGGCTTCAAATGGCAGCTCAACGCGTCTCACACTTAAAAACCTGCTTGAGAAAAAAGAGATACAAGTTAGCTATTGTCAAACATGAATGTGTGCCCGTGTCTATGAAGTGTAAGGTTTTTTTTATTATAAAAGGCATGAAGGTAAAAACCGTGCCCATCCGCGCGCCGCTACGGGGCGCGATTTTTTAGCTTCATGATAAAAGGCTAAATGTTAAATTGCATACTTAATAGTTTCGATAGTGTTGCCACTGACAACAAATATTATAACTTATCGATATAAACCAAATACTTTGGGATTTATAGAGATCATCAAAGATTAATAATTATTTATCGATATACAATTGTAATACACACACATATCATCACGGGCCCCAAGGTAACCCTCGTCGTAGCCGATGGTATGAGTCTACACCGAAAAAGTGGCTAACTCGTCGCCATGTTTTGAATAGACTCAATAACTTTGAAAGGATATATACATACTTGAAAAACGTGACCCTAGGTACTTTTTTTAAGAGTAGTTTCTACACAGCTTTAATGCACAATTAACCATTTTTCCTATAATAAAAGCCGAGCTCTTTTCCACTTTCTCCGCCGAACGCACAAATCAGACTGAGGATGTAAAAAATGTGAAAGTTTGTGTGAGTGACAAATTTGTCACTCGCGCGGCACCCTGCAAATTGAATGATGCTTAACTCCAGTTCGGCGCGCGGACGGGCACGGTTTTTACCTTCATGCAGACAAGGATCATTTTACGATGAACTGTCTATAAGTACAATGTGTTTATAATCTGGAGCTACCACAGAATACGCACGCGGTGCGTTGTGCTTGACGCAGGATATAGAGGTGCGAAACAGATGTTACACTCCTCCAAAGATGTCACAAAACTGTCTCTTGAAGTGTCAAGCGGGGTATGAGGTTGAATGATAGATGATGATGGGGGGTGAGAGGGGGGGGGGTCTATGAGTGTCCATTATATTCAGTTGGGTATTATTATGTGTTCTCTACCTATATTAAAAAAATAATCATTTCAAATTATTAAATACGTGGTGGCTGGGTGTCACCAAAATATTAGAATTAAAACTATATATATATAGCGTTGTATCCGGGGGTCGTGGGTTCGATTCCCACCCATGGCAAAAAAATATTAGTACGTTTTTCTGTACAGTTTGTCATGGTCTGGGTATTTATATAATATAATATGTATTATATCGTTGCTTCTGGTACACATAGTACAAGTCTAGAGCTTAGTTTGTGACCAGAGCAATATGTGTAATTTGTAAAAAAAAAAAAAAAAAAATCAGCAGAACCTCATATTAGCCCAAAGTACCTTTCAAATCCACCCTGTATTATATATTTATTTAATAGGTAAGTAGACATATAATTACTAAGGTAAAATAAATATGTTGACTATACCTTGTTACCCATCGTAACACTGTCATAAAAGAAGGTTGCTCGGTGCTTCATAATGAATTTAAAACGTGGATTTATTAGTATACTTTTGGGTTTTAGTATACCTTTGACTGCAGTAGCTGACAACGTACGACATCAACTTTAAAAATCTCGATAGAAACTATTTTAATGCAGTGCTATGTCCTATAACCAACTTTTCTCAAGAGACTCTTAAAACATAAAAAAAACAGTCTGTAAGTATATTCTGAGATCGCCTATTTTTATCAAAACCAAATCAATGTAATTTTTTTTGTATCTTCCATTCTATGTGCTACGATTAGTTTTTTTGTATCTTCCATTCTATGTGCTACGATTAGTTTTTTTTGTATCTTCCATTCTATGTGCTACGATTAGTTTTTTTGTATCTTCCATTCTATGTGCTACGATTAGTTTTTTTGTATCTTCCATTCTATGTGCTACGATTAGTTTTTTTGTATCTTCCATTCTATGTGCTACGATTAGTTTTTTTTGTATCTTCCATTCTATGTGCTACGATTAGTTTTTTTGTATCTTCCATTCTATGTGCTACGATTAGTTTTTTGTATCTTCCATTCTATGTGCTACGATTAGTTTTTTTGTATCTTCCATTCTATCTGCTACGATTTTTTTTTTTATATACACCACTGCATGATACCTTGTGGTAAGCAAACCTAGGTACTTGATGGGGACAATCAATACATTGTTATTTATTTATCACTCCCACAATACCGGCTAAGTGATACGGTTAAGCTGCGCCTCGCTGCTTTATCGTCAAATTAACTGCTAGTTTCGTTACCGCGCCCAGATAGGAGACTACCATCTCGACAAGAAATCCATGCAATAGTCTCCTATAACCGGTAAACCCTTCAAAACCGAAAACTATTGCTCCTCCCTATGTTTATTATTATTTAATAATTTTAGTTGCATACATCAAGCCACTCTGTCCAAGTATATGGAATAGGTATATAATATATTATGTGCCATATAACAATATACATAATAATAATATACAAGTTTGACAACAAATAACATAACTATAGTTCCGACAAGCAATGAACGTCTGTGTTAATGGAAGGTCTGTGGTGATATATTATTATTATATATTGTCCTTCCGATATTATGTAGTTACTACGCTCTAATAAACGACTATTACGGAATGTCTTTTTTAGTATAAGTGGTGACCGGGTTGGTTAGACTTAGACTAAAAAATACTACATTTTTCTGGTTCAAACCCCGTTGTGTAACAATTTTATTTAAAATTCTTTATTGCACTAAAATATTTGTACAAAGGCGAGCTTAATGCCTTAGGCATTATCTGCCAGCTAACCTTTAGGAGAGTGAAAATTGTAATATAGGGAGCACAGATTAGTGTAAAGAGAAATTAAAATACATAAACTACATACATACAGTAATAGATACCTACATACATACTCAAATATACAACTACATAAAATAAATATACCAATTAGTTTTTAATTTAAAAATACATTTGTTTGACAACACCACTGTAGTGCCTCGGCGAGCACCACTATAGTGACAAGTATCGGTCCCAGTTCCACTATACCAACTTCTGAAACTGTTAATAGATGGGCTATTGAGTCTCTTCAAACACTACCATGAGCTGACCACTTTTTTGTCGTAGACTCGATATACTGAGGTATACCGAGTATCGGTTACGATAAGGTGGGAATATAACTCCACCGTTGGGTACCATAAGGCCGTCTAGGCGGTCTCGGGCGCTGTAAGGCTTCCATGATAATACACAGTGACATATTTATGTATGGCCATTAAAAAAAGTTAATTATAATAATATGTAAGACAATTTACGCATATTGCTCTGGTAACAAACTAAGATCTAGGAACATGATACTATTCGTACCAGAAGCAACGATATACATAAAATATTATATTTTATAAACACCCAGACCATGATAAACTGTACATAAAAAACACACAAATTTTTAAGTTAAAAGCAAACTTTTACATTTACAATATAAGTGGAATGTAATAAAATAAGTACTATGGCTGTCGATACAAAAAGGCGTATTTAAGTTCAGTTTTTTTTTGTACCAACAGAGGCTGATGGTACAAAAAAAAACTATTTTACATTAAAGTTTCCACAGTAAATTACAATATAGGTTCCAAATATAGACGAGGATCCAACCTGTGACCATCACTTTGTATTTTAGTTAGATATATCAAACCACTCGGCCACCACGTACCCTAATAAATGTAAATTCATTATTTTTTATTGAAGAAAATATTCAGCATCGATCGCTGCAGGACCCGTGATGAATAGAGTGCGGGGGTGGCGCTAATGCATTTTTCGTGTTGCACTTGAATTAATGCGCTACCCGGATTCATTCATGGACCATTCTAAAAAGTATCCCGAGGCTTAATAACTGTGAAAACATATATCACTTTAGTGAGTGGCACAGAAAATACGTGAAAGGCGAGCAAAAGTTTGAGTGTTATTTTTGTTTTAGGCTTCTTGCTTGGTGATGTTTTTGAGGCTGGAAATTTTATTTTATTTTAATAGCTTTCTGAAATTTAAGTCCAAAAATACTATGTAATTAAATAGTATTTGTAGTTAATTAACTATCTAGATCTAAAACTTTACAATTATAAAAAAAAATACTCAGGTAGCATTTTGACGTCCCTATGACGTCAACTTAATGTCATTCTCGACGTAATTGACGTCATAGGGACGTCAAAATGCTACCTGGGCATAGACGGCCTACGACCCTGAGGAGGGGGTTTGATCTCATCTCGTCGTAGCCCATGGTATGAGTCTACCCTCACCAAACAAGTAGCTACTTTGTCGCGGTATTTGGATAGACCCAATAACCCATCTATAAACAGGTTCACAAGTTGGTATTAGTATTGGGACCGACAGATTAACGGTGTTTAAAAATCACAATAGTGTTGTGGTATTAAAAAATATAAAATACTATTCTAGTTATTTTATATATAACTAGAATAGTATTTAAAATATTAGTGATTAACGGGCTTAGCATAACCACATCGATATAATTTCACAGTCGATAAAATGAAGTTTATGAATGAACATTCATTCATAAAATCGATATGTATTTGTCGATTTATCGAGGTTACCGATGCTGTTATGCTAGGGTCCTATGTCTAGGGGGCTTAGCATGGCCATGTCGATATAGTTAACATTCTATAAAATAAAATTTATGAATGGAAATTCATTTATGAAATCGATATATATCGATTTTGCGATTTATCAAGGCTATCGATCCGTTGTGCTAAGTAAGGTTTGTATTTTGCCTAAGTCTAGTTATTTATGTTTCGCATTTTTTTACTTTTAGATAGATTACATAAAAAAAGGCTAGCGTAGGTATTATTACTATCTACTATACTATTGTTTAGTGTAGCTTTATCATATAATTAGACTATGTGTGAATAAAACCGCACTGCTGGGTAATATCGTGTCAGATGTATACTATATGCAACACCTGCCTATGAATATACATACATTATATCTAATAATTAAAAAAGATTGGAATGTTAATTCTGGTACACATAGTACAAGCCTAGAGCTTAGTTTGTGACCAGAGCAATATGTGTAAATTGTCCTACATATTATTATTATTTATTTATTTATTTATTAATCTAATAATAAAATTAGAGGAAAAAAATCTTAAAAAGTTGTGATAAAGTTTATTGTAGAGCAACAAAAAAAAAACAAAAATAAGTAAACTTTGTATCCATATTTCTCTAAATTTTCAAATATAACCTCATCGACGCAAAGCGCAAAGCTATGCATATATCTGAAAAAATAGGACGTAGAGATATACCTACAGCACTCAAACTAAAGAATGTTTCATCAACATAATTTATTCGGGAAACCGACTAGTGTGGCCCATACATTTGTGGGCGGTTTTTTTTTACTCCTGAATTGATTTCAGTCTAGGGCGGTCGATTTTTCAGTACCTATCAATTGTGCAGTGCGCTCACCTACTTTAGGACAGTAGATAATGTATATTATAATACAACTAATTTAGTTAGTTTTGGTAGGAGGAAGGTCTCTACAGATTCGTTAGGGCGACCGATCGGGCTCGTTACCACCGCCCATACAGATGCAAAAACCGTCAAGTGACCTAGTCATGTTTCGGTTTTAGTCTGTGGGTTCACCGGTTTTTAGGAGATTACTGCATCGATTTCTTGTCGAGGTGGAAGTCTCTTTTCAGGGTGCGGTTACGAAATGGATTGATTTGAGGATAAGGCAGCGAGTATATTAAAATATACTCGTAATGCAATAAAATTTGTCGCCACCCATTTCGTAATCGCATCATTTAGCCGCCATAGTGGAAACAAATAATTTTGTTTAAGAACAATTGATTGATCGACCGCATTCATGGACTTTATAGGTCTACACACCACCAGGTAGATACAAAATCACATCCCGTGCTCCAATAAAAACAAAAAAACTATGTCTGAATTATTATTATTACTACATCTGTTAAGAAAGTACCTTATGTAATATTTAAATGAGGTATATAAATTTTACAATAAGTAATAACCATATTTAGAGTTAGTTTTTTAAAACAAAATACTATTACATCATTTAAAAAACATCGCCTACGGTGTGTAAAAATACCAGCAATACAATTAATCTATTTACTATTTCATTCAAATTCCAATAAAGACAGGATACCTATATGTATTTAACAATGTGTCATTCAAAGCCCAAAAGAGCTAAACTAAAAAAATCGCACCTATTTGGTACAGTAAATCCGCCACAAAAATAAAACTAGACAAAGTGATTTGTGGCATTTCATAACTAGGAGCCAAATGCTGTCATGCGACAATAATTCTTTGAAAAAGGTTTTGACAGTTTGCCGCCAGCGATGGCTTGCAACAAGAATGGATGTCATTTCTGCTGTCAAAAATAGACGAATGTTGCAAACAAAATGCATACCTACATACGCACCGGTCATGTAGAATTGGAATGTGAAAAAGGCAACTTTTCAATTGAAAAAGTTGGAAACGTAGAAATATTTGTTTTGTACATCACAGTTTTGGTGTTCAAAATTTCTATTAAAATGTTTTCGACAGAAATTGAGTTTGTCATTGTCTAAATATTAAAAAATATATAATTGCTCGCATCTTAATGATAGCCTCCGTAGACTAGTGGTTGCGCCTTTGGCGTTGTATCCGGAGGTCGTGGGTTCGATTCCCACCCATGGCAAAAATATATTAGTAGGTTTTTCTGTACAGTTTGTCATGGTCCGGGTGTTTATAAAATATAATATGTATTATATCGTTTCTTCTGGTACAGTACAAGCCTAGAGCTTAGTTTGTGAACAGAGCAATATGTCCTACATATTAATAATAATAATAACAAATTATTTAGGAAGAAAAAGAAAAGTTTTTTATTTTTTTATTACTCAAATTCCGTGATTATGAGGTGGTGGCAGGAAAAGTATGATAATCAGGGGCCTATTTCATAAACGTGACAATTGTAATTTACCATGACAATTCATAATACATTGCTCAGTTTAGTTGGAATTAGAACTAACCAAACCAGCAATGTATTATAAATTGTCATGGTAAATTACAATTGTCACGTTTATGAAATAGGTAACCCCAAAACGAAGGTAAAAACCGTGGCCGTCCGCGCGCCGCTACGGCGCGTTTTTTTAGCTTCATGCTCTCTAGTCTGAGAAGAGAACTAATTTAACAATAAATTATAAAACATACATTTAGGTAAAATATATTATATATTATTAATCTCTCATCTAATACATATAAAATTCAACGTCTTTATGTCTGTCTATCTGTACGTTAGTGTGCTTATAACTCGAGAACCACTTTTCCCATTTTTATTATTATTTTATATTAATTATGGATATCTTCTCTGGTCAGTTACGTTAGCCAACGTTAGGTGTCTTATATGCTTTACGTGATTATTGTACGAGCAAAGCAAGTTGGAGCTCGCTTAAAACATTACAGCCATCGGAATTCCGCTTCTCAATATCGCGGAGAAAAATTGTAAATATATGTTTTATCTGAAACCAATAAAGTGTGTTAGATGTGTTTCTTATTAGGTAAAATATATAAATTGAAGCTTTAAAATTTTATTGCCAAATATTTCGCCTCTCTTTGGAGCGTCATACATTTTGAAAAAGTAATTTTATTTCTTTTAGCAATGGTAAAGATAATGCACTATACAGTTTTGTATTTATATTTTTAGAAAAATACCATCATCAGTACACCTAGCCCATCATGGCAAACATCATCAGCATGTTATGTCCATTGTTGGTTCGATATTAATAAATTTACAAAACAAGTTAGACAAAACCTAATGCATTACATTCAAACAAGGGCTATAGTATGCACCAAGCTGCCATATAAAAGGGCTTTATATGGCGAAATATTTGGCAACAAAATTTTATATCTTCAATTTATACATTTTACCTAAATGTATGTTTTATAATTTATTGTTAAATTAGTTCTCTTCTCAGACTAGAGATTAACCAATTACCTACATAAAGCTATTTAAATAGTAATTTAACCATGACATTTGCACACCTATAAAAAAGATAAGTTCTGATTATCATTCTTTTACCGCCACCACCTCATAATCACGGAATTGGAGTAATAAATATATTTTAAGTTAAATATCTTTTTATAACTAGATTATACAATCTTCTTCCTTACAATAATTGCTTTTATACACTTCTAAACAAATTAATTAAAACATTTTGACATGAAACATGGTGACTTTGTAAGGTTGTATTTTTTTTTAATGGAGCACGTCATGTGATTTTTAATGGAGCACGTCATGTGATTTTTAATGGAGCACGTCATGTGATTATGAATCTAGCTGATGTTAAGCAGACATACAAAGTCCATGAAAGAGGTCGATCAATATAGTGTTGTTTAACAATATTGACCGCTCCCATTTTGATGGCTAAATGATGCGGTTACGCAATGGGCGGCGATATGGACGTATTTGCATTATCAGTCATTATGATATCCTCGCTGTCTCGTCAAATGAATCGCTCGCTGCTTTATCGTCAAATTAATCGCTCGTTTCTTAACCGCACCCACAGACAAAAACCGAAACATGACTAGGTCACTTGGCGGTTTTTGACTTTGGGCTATTATGAGGATTTACTGATCAAATCGAACAACTTTTTCCAAGGAACCATGTGGCGTAAAAGAAATAAATAAACTAAAAAAAATGACTAAATTGTATGGGAAAGTTTTTTTTTTCATTTGCTACACATGGTTCAATGTAAAAAGTTAATACGATAAATTAGCCCAAAGTACAACCTTTCAAACACCATGTGTATCACCCTTGACTGCGTCCACAGCAGCTGCTAGCCCAAAACCAATGAAAAATAAACACATAGAAAAAAGCATTTAATGGTAGGTACATATATACCGTAGTAAAAAGTCCAAGCTACCCGAACGAGAAAACCGAATGAGCACGTCAGGGCAGCCGGTCATCAATCTACCGCCGTAGCCGCCCCGTCACTGGATACCGGACCAAAATGTCTATATTAACTTTATCGATACACTGAAAATATATTTACTATACCTATATTTAGTATATACATGGTGATATAAGATCTCAACGATATATCGTTTACTGAATAAAAATAAATAACATACAAATCTAGAAATTTAAATTTGGACGGTAGCTTTCTTTTATGTTCTAGGAACTGTAACCGCTCTTTTCGCTGCTGTTACAATGTTACAATACCTACCTAACTTTTGGAAAATAACTGAAAAACATTTTTTATTTTGGATTTCTTTTATTAGGTTTATCATCCAAAATAAATTATCATATTATATTATTTTACAGAAATTATTATGTGATTTGTAACCTATATCGAGCGATGCCAAACTATTTCTCTGACTGAACTGACTTTCTTTTCATGTCCGTGAACCTTCAAACTATTTAAAAATGAAAAGTATTTAAGAAGATTATGGTTAGCTTTCTCTAGCCTGTACCATAGGTTGTTGCATTCGAAATAGGGGGTTACAGAACCTACTAAGAATGAATATGTAAATTATAGTATATAGGTATCCCAAATGAATTTAATTCACGATTTAGGAAAAAAAGTAAAAATTACTACTGGAGATCCTCTGAGCAAGCTTATTTAGAGGATCAGCATTGGGATCCAGCGTGGTAATGCAGCTAGTGTCCTTGGTATACTGCGCCCATCGTCTAATATTCAAAATTCTTGTTATTAATTTGTAGGTATTATATATATATATATATATATATATATATATATATATTTATTTAGGTATTTATTAGATAATAATTATCTATATGGTGGCCGAATTGGTTAGACCTTGGACTTATTAAAATTATGTACATTTGTTTGACAACACCACTATAGTGCCTCGGAGAGCACGTTAAGCTGTCGGTCCCGGTTTTACTATACCAACTTGTGAAACTGTTATTATATGGGTTATTGAGTCTATTCAAAACATCGCGACGAGTTAGCCAATTGTTCGGTGTAGACTCATACCATCGGCTACGACGAGGTGGGATTAAAACTCCTCCGCTGGGTACCCTAAGCCCGTCTAGGCGGTCTCGGGCCTAGTCTCGGGATATTATTATTAAATAATAAATTTAGTTTTTTTTTTTTTCGAAAATAAATACTTTAAATATACCAAGGGAATAAATAAAACGTTGGCAAACATTTATATGACATGCAAAGCCGGGTCAAGAAAAGCTAGAAATAAATATGCTAGATGTTTTTAAGTCGTCTTGATGATTTTATGTTGTTTTTTTGTCGTGAAAATTACACATTTTTTTTACATTCGAGTCCCCATACACAAATAATTATGAATATACAGATAACTCACCATTTCTATATACGATGGTAGATACTATTAAAGTACCTAACGTTTTTGACATTTAAAATGTCAGATGAAACTAGTCCGTAGTTTATATAACGACAAAATTTAATCCTAACCACTATGGAAGAAAAAGCAACAGTAGGACCCAAGAAATTAGTTCGTAGTTTACGTAGACTTCAGGCTAAGATTAGGGTGTACTTTGGGCTAATATTGAGGTTCTACTGATAAAATCGTACAACTTTGCCCATGGAACCTTGTATCGCAAATGAAAAAAAAATTGGCTTCTCTATACAAATAAGATATATTATCATTACTAGTTCATATGGAGAAGCTTCATCGGTTCCATTGAAAATAAGGTTCCATTTGAAAAGTTTTTGATTTTATTAGTAGAGTCCCCATATTAGCTCAAAATACAACCTTACCAAAATTACCATGTATATATAACGACAAAAATGTCATCGTAACCACAATGAAAAAAAACAAATCAAATCAAACTCATTTATTTGTCAAAACAAAGGTATAAGTTGTAGGTGTAAGGTATAATTCAATTAGTCCGCTTTGTTTCACCTCGCGGTATACAAAACATTATCTACATTTAAAATATGGAAATTACAAACAAGTCAGTATACAAATGAACCCATGATCAAACACATGTTATTTTATCATTTAAAACTTCAATAATTGTATAATAGGTTTTGTCAATTAGTAAATCTCTAAGTTTATTTTTAAAATTATTAATGTCAAGTTGTTGTATTTCTTCTGGAATTTTATGTAAAAGGGCTGTTTTGCAAGTCTTACCATAGAGTAAAAAAGCCTAGGTACTTAGCTAAAGAGTAAAAGAAACTTTATTGAATCCTTGATAGTCCAACATATACTCGTAAAAGGCAGCTAAAAATTTATTGCAAGCGACACAAAATTGTTTATACCAAAAGGCACGAGTAAAGTAAAATATTTCCCTTAAAAACTCAATAAAGGTCCAAGTCTTTGCAAACAAAACTGCCTTGTCATTAGAGGGAGAAAGAAAACACTGAGTCCAATTATGTCTGAAGTTTTTTGGAAAAACGTCGGCCCACCATAGGACCTAATGACTACGTCGAGTAACTCATCAATCTACTACCTTTTTCAGTCCAAAAGCGATGAATTCATAGGAGACGTTGATAAAAAGTGACAAGTTGAAATATAACCGTGGGGAGTTTATTTGATTAGATAGAAGCAAAAAATCAATTAATGTTATTTCTTTAAAAGATTTTACACGTAATTAATTAAAGCGCTTTAATTATTTGTTCTATTAAATTGAGCTGTCTTTATGTTAATTAGCTACGAATTTAATTTAATTTATGAAAAGTAATCAAGTTAAACTATTTAATTTATTTTAATTAGTACATAATCATATTATGTAATGTACTATCGAGGATGCTTTACGGCGACCGAGGCCGCCAAGCCTGCCTCAGAGTACTGGTGGGTTCACATTTCAAACCGATGGTATTCTGAGTTACACCTAATAAGTGGACAGCTCATCGCAGTGTTTAAATAGACTCAATAACCTATTTATAAAATATTTCACAAGTTGGTTTAGTAAAATAAAAACCGACAACTTAACCTACTCTACGATGCTCTTCCATAGGTGGTTGTGATGTAATGGTAAACCCACAGACCAAAACCGAAACATAACTAGGTCACTAGACGGTTTTTGCATCTGCATGTATATTGGTACATACATACATATAATCACGAGTGCCTTACGGCCCCCGAGACCGCCTAGATGGCCCCGCGGAGGGGTTTTAATCCCACCTCGTCGTAGCCGATGGTATGAGTCTACACCAAACAAGTGGCTAGCTCGTCGCGATGTTTTGAATAGACTCAATAACCCATCTAACGTTAACGTTATCTTAACGTTAATCCCTATTTTGTCGAAAATCTTTGAAAAAGCATTGCATTCTCGTTTGATGATTTTTTTCTCGAAATTTAACGTAATAATACATGATCAATATGCCTTCCTAAAAACAAAAGTCAACTACATTAGCAGCTTTTAACCTAATAAACACCATACTGCGAGAGAAAAACTCCAAACACCATACTACTGCTCTATTTTTTGATATGACGAAGGCCTTCGATCTTGTTTCACATGATCTTTTGTTACATAAATTGAAAAATACGGTATTAGGGGACCTGCTTTACTATGGAGTGAGAGTTATCTCGGCAGAAGAATACAATGTGTAGAAATAACAAGGCTTGAAGCAACTACAAAATGTATAACAAAATATAGGTCTTCTTCCGAGTATAATGGTTCTGGAATACCACAAGGCAGTGTACTGGGATCATTGCTATTTTTGTTGTATATCAATGATCTCCCTCATATAACTAATCACAAGTGTGTTCTTTTTGCTGATGACATTTCAGTAATTGTAAGTACAGAAATAGACCTAGACAGAGATAGACATATAAATGATATAAATGAGACATTGAAAAAGATTATTGATTGATTTAGTAAAAATAAATTACAAGTTAATCGTGCTAAAACAAACTATATCTACTTTAATAGATATGATAACTTAAATATTAATATAAATGATTATACCTTAAAAGAAGCAGAATCTGTAGCATTTTTAGGAATTGTTATAGATAAGACACTTAAATGGAAAGGACATATAGATAAAATATACAAAAAAAATAACAGGTTTTCGTTTCCTTTGCGTAAATTAAAAAATGCATCCAACTTAAATACTGCGTTGACTGCATATTATGGATACGTGGATTCCATAATAAGTTATGGTCTGGTTATTTGGGGCAATAGCTCAGAAATAAATAAAGTCTTTCTCTCTCAAAAAAAGTGTGTAAGAGCCATGTGCGGAGTAGGTCCCTATGCACCATGCAAGCCACTATTCAAAAACTTAAATATACTTCCACTTACTTGTCTATATATATTTGAAGTAGCAAAATTTGTAAAACTTAACAAATACCTATTTAAAAGAGCGAAAGACATATATCCGAGAAACATTTGAAATTCAGATAATTTGGTCCTTGACGTTTTACCAAAATCAAGCCTTTTCATGAACAATTCATATTCTATGTGTATCACAATCTTTAATAAATTGCCAGGTCACATCAAGTGCATTTAAACGTGCATTATATAAATGGTTATCAGATAAGACATATTACACTTTAAGGGAATATTTAGATAATAATTTATTGTAGTATTAGATTTTAATGTACCTATAATAAATTAATTCATAATATATATAATATATTCCTGCAAATAAATAATTTTGTTTGTTTGTTTGTTTGTATAAACAGTTTCTCAATTTGGTATAGTGAAACCGGGACCGACAGCTTAACGTGCTCTCCGAGGCACAATAGTGGTGTTGTCAAACAAATGTACATATTTTTTTGAATTAAAAACTCATTGTTACACACCGGGATTCGAACCAGGGACCTAAGTGTTTTTAAGTCTAAGGTCTAACCAACTCGGCCACCACGTATATATATACCATGTATATTGTTATCTTGTAAAATAAAAATTTAAGGGCGAATTTCACGTGTTGTGCACGTTAGTTTTTTATTTACGATGGTAGTCCCAAATTTGTTAGGTCTGAAAAATAATGACAATGGTAAAAAGTAAAGAATATAAAAAAAATATGGTTGTTTACAGTATGTCTATGAATTAAAAAAAAAATTGTCATATGCATATGGCATATGCTATATCATATAATACTTTTATTTGGTAGAGTTCGGTCCAAAACAATATTTAATTGGTGTTAAATAATAATTAGGGCTGGTTCTTCGTTTATAAAGTGAAATATTGGTAGAAAGATTTTAAATAAGAGTAATCAAGTCGAACATTGCCGTAGTCGACCATATGAGGTGAAATAGTTATAAAAATCCCATAATATTATTGAATGTCATGACTATGTTATATTTTAAGTCAGACAATCAGAAGGAAGTAAAATCTATATTTTGGATTTGCAGAGACCCCACATTTAGTGTGATAAAAGCTTATAATTTTGAAACGGCTAAACCGATTTTTTATGAAACATATCTAAGAACTTATCTAAGAAGACACTGACTCCTAAAATACAGTTTTAACACATTAAGTTGCCGGTCCAAGTTTCACTATACCAACTTGTGAAACTGTTTATAGATGGGTTAGTGAGTCTATCTAAACATCGCGACGAGCTAAACACTAATTCGGTGTAGACTCATACCATCGGCTAAGACGAGGTGGGATTAAAAACCCCTTCGCTGGGTACTCTGAGGCCGTATTTTTTATTTTTATATCTAATATTTATTATGTCTCCAACAGAACTTTCTTTGAAATAACAAAAGCAATTCGCATTTACCAGCCCGTTATATTTTATTATCGAGAGAGAATTTTTAATGGACAATATTTCTGCAGTGTGCACGGTCGGCTCCGCTCTTAGCGCACAGTTCAAGGAAACTTACAACTTGAGATGGAAAATTATTTTTCATTAACGCTCGGGTGCGTTTCAACGTACTGCCAGCTGAATTAAAATCAATTACTTCCGTTATAACAAAAACAAACTCGAACAAAATATTCCCTGTGCAGAAAATGTGTTGCGAAAACTTTCGCGAAAATAGGTTATTCGTGCTCGGGCTAAGTCGGATAAATTCTTCTTTTCACTTTAATTACTAAACTAAGCTTTAAATTTTAACACAAAATGACAGCGTGCAAGTTTTTTTCATTTAATCTTTAAATTGTTTAATTGTAAATCTTATTTATATACTACCTAAATATAACATCACGGCGCAAAAAACCGCCTAGTCGGCTCTATGATATCCAGCGGAAGGGCTTAACTAATTATTTTATAATAACTTTATAAGCAGAAAACCATCAAGTCAGTATTTATTTAGAAATTGAACTTGAAGAAATTAAAAAAAAAAACATCAACAGCTGTTTTATTGTTCGGAGATTTTTATTACTAATTTAACTGGTTTAAAGTGTAAATTAGTGATTTAAACTTATATTAATATATATTGCAGTGAATTAACATTATAACCCGACATATGCTGAGTGTTTTCTTTTAATATTAATGACTATATTTTTGGTTAAATATAATAATTTGTAGTTACATTTTTTAGAGAGCAAATAAATATATTCTAAAGAGACGATGTAATTTACTACATGGTGCTTATAACAATGACGCATTGCTTAAGTGTCCACTACACTAAATACATATACTAAAATATCCACGGACGATTGAATGGATAATATAGAAAACAGATTTTTTTTTTCTGGATAAACTAGTATAACGACACTACTACTGAACCGATTAAGAAGCATGAAAGAAAACATTTATTTATCGCCTAATAACAATACAGTACAAAAACACTACATCTATACTATCTATACTAATATAATAAAGAGATAAAGATTTTGAGGTTGTAGGGGGTAGTCTCTGTATCTACTGAAGCGATTATCTAGAAAGGCTATAGGCTATATAACACGCTACGGTCAATAGGGGCGGAGCATCAATGAAAAATGTTGGGAAAACGGAGAAAATTTGTTGCTTTAGAGAGTTTCCGCTGCGTACGCAAGTTGCGTCAGCTAGTACAGTATACAATTTAAAAAAAAGTTTAAAGGCGCAATAAAACAATATAGTGGGCAAGATAAACACAGCTTGCTGCGTGGCGACAAAGAGGTAATCAGCTATAATAATCAAAATATACCTAGACCTTAGAAATGTTTTTTTCTAAGACCTGGACAACATGTACTCCAATAGTTGCAGTGCATGCTGTTTGAGAAATTGTTAAAAATCAAATGTAAAATAATCTTAAAATGTACCTAATTTACCATATGCGACTCAGATGCGCTCACATAAACCGCTCAGGTTTTTGAGCGCAACTTAAAGAACAAATCTGTCAATACTTTTGATGTGAATAAATAAATAAAAAAAAAAAAGCTCTGCGTAGGCCTGTATGCTTCAGTGCTGTTTTTCGGCGACGCCCATTTTGTGAAGGAGTTTTGTGTGTGGCTTTCTATCACCGCTTTATTATAATATTTCTTAAAAAACAATCCA
Organism: Monopis laevigella; assembly: GCA_947458855.1. NCBI lineage: Eukaryota > Metazoa > Arthropoda > Insecta > Lepidoptera > Tineidae > Monopis > Monopis laevigella. The sequence goes on from OX381588.1 coordinate 10,239,929, forward strand.
TATTATAATATATATACACATATAAAAGGTGTTTGTGCTGGTAGGTAAAAAGACTTTCCTACCACCTAAAGACTGTACTGTTTATAAAAATATTACAATATTATTTTTGTTTTTCTGTACAGTTTGTCATGGTCATAAACACCCAGTTTATAAAATATAATATGTATTATATCATTGTTTCTGGTACACATAGTCCAAACCTAGAGCTTAGTTTGTGACCAGAGCAATATGTGAAAATTGTCCTACATATTATTATTAGTGACTGATTATTAAAACTCATGCTAGAGCTACTAAATTAAACGATAAAGTTCCTGAAAATCTTTATCTAATAAAGAAATCTAACAAAAAATACACAGTAACAACACTAACAATAAATACACAAAAGTGACCAAAACCACAAACAAAATACATGAAACTAAAATGCTGACTAGGGTCGCATTCAGCGTGATTTCAGCGACGGACGCGAGAGGGCGCCAGGTGTCACCAAAACGATTATCAAATACACAAACCGCACAAACGGCCTCCTGTTATCGCTTTCCGCCGATCGCTATTCGAAATTTATTGCTCGTTTACTTTGCACTGTGATATGGTTTTGCCGAAATCCCGGCTTTATTTTTGTCGATCTCTTTGTGAAAGTTTGTGTCCTTTATCCGTGATTTCTAACGTAAACTTAGTTCTATATAATACTTTAGTATAATTTAGATCCTGAATACTGATATTTATCTTATGTAAAGATCTAGCAATTACTCGACTATTAATGGTGATCAGTAAATTTAATCTTTATTGAACCTACATAATAATAAATCAATATTGCCTTATATAGTTACTTCTTATTTTGTCATTCAGCTTTATACCCAGTATGCTACGTTCCATTGCTCTCTCACACTTAAAATATGTGAGAGAGCAATGGAACGTAGTATTTATCTTATTGGTTTTGGGGTTGACATCAGTCAAAACACTTCGACCCTTTGGGATCTTTTGTGTGTTCCCCATTCCTATTGACCACAAACCTCAGTACCGTCCCAAAATATGTTGTTGACGTATTTAAGGACATCACTAAAGTCGGTTAGCCTGTAGCTTTCTGGATCCGGATAAGCCTATCCTAGGTATTTGATCCTTTGGATGGCCCTAGCGTCACAGTCGCACAGTAGGTGTCGCATGGATTCGGGCTCCTTACCACAGAATCTGCATGTGGGATCATCTCTTACTCCTATAGTATAAAGGTGTTTGTTAGTTGTATAGTGTCCTGAGAAGACTCTCACCAGTAACCTTATTTGTTAAATTGGGGATAAAGCTGAGGATGAGGTTAAGAAATTTGGAGGTGCTTTATGGACAAAAACTACTAAGGAGAGGGCGAAATGGAGGTTGTTGGAAGAGGCCTATGTCGCAAGACACACTGATGACAAAACGGCCTAGTGCTATGAAGACATTAAATTAATTATAAGATGAAAATACTGTAATGGTATCAAAATAAAGAGCTTTATTATTATTATTTAGTCACTTAGGAAACTCCGTAGGTGTAGGGAGGTTGTGCAAAGATTTAACTAGAGATTTGCGAAGCTGGCGCTAAAGAGGCATTTTTTTTTAAATATTCGTGCACACCAAAACCATTACCTATGGAATTCAAGTTTTCTTATCTCACCAAGAAAGAGTCCGTCAGATTTTGCCGAGTTAAGCTTTTTTTTTCCTTAAAATAACACATTCAGAATCCCATCGGCGACTATGAAGTCGAAGAAAACCTCTCCACCTTAGGGTGCCGTCTAGACGATGGTGATAAATAAAATTTTCAAAAACAAGTTATTATAACCCGAATCAAATTTATTATTAACAATAAATATATCTTAACAATAAATTTGATTCGTGTTATATTAACATTTGATACAAAGTATCCTTAATTTTTTTTTTTTTTTTTTTAAATAAACCCGCAAAATTTCTTTGCTGGTTTCTCGTCGAACTTAGTCGTAAATACACACTTAATAGGTACATTTACGAATATACGACACTTATAGCCAGAATGCATATTATGGGCCTTAGCACAACAGCATCGATAAGCTCGATAAATCGAAAAAATCGATACATATCGATTATATGAATGATTGTTCATTCATAAACTTCATTTTATCGACTGCATCTTAAAGTAAATCCTTTCAAAATACAAAAATCCCATTTTAATGGCTCTGCTGTCAAAGCAGAATCAGCCGCGGGGGCTGCTGCTAAGGTTAAGCGAATAAATAAACTTAATAGTACCCTTTAATATTATATTTTGTAAATACTTCAGAGGTGCCTGACGTGCAGAAGAAAAAAAAATAGGGTGTGAGCTGGGCACTATTCTGAAGGAAACATCTGGTGATGTCCGGGCTCATTATCATTTCATTCAAAGAATATCTTTTATCATTCAAAAAGGCAATGTTAAATTTGCGAGTATATTAGGTACGTTTAGTCACAGTAATAGCTAGGATATATAGGACCATTCATAATAAAAAAAATATTTAAAAAATTTGGTGATTCGTATATCTGTCGCACTATTAAAATGTGGAATGCTCTACCTGCTCGCGTGTTTCCTTCTTCCTATAGTCCTTTAAACGAAGCGTGTATAGGCATCTTAAGCCGCCATAATAGGTGCAATCAACGGTTACGTAGATCGTAATTGTTGGTTGCATTTGTTCTTGGACCTTCATACTGCTTTCCATCAGGTAGATGTGAGGTCACATGCCGAGCTCTCATAAAAAAATTAAAAATATTATTATTTTATATTTTAGGTACCTTTTTTTGTGGAGTTAATAAATGTTTTGGTAATAAAATATAATTTTCTAAGTCGGTATTACAACATTTGTTTTTATGTTTGTTATTTTAGAACTATACAACCGAATTGAGAATCTACTTCTTTTTTGAATTTGGTTAAAAATAAAGAACTTTCCTACAAACACCCCTATTTAACTCCCTGAATACAGCGTTACCTAAAGAGGAGCTAAAAAAAACTTTTTTTTTCCTAGCTATGGCTTTAATGGAAAAGCCATTTGTTTTGCTAATGACAAGTTTAAAAGATACACGTTTAAAAAAACTTGATTTTAGATCCACTTTAGTTCAGGCTGTGGGTTGTCAGTCAACCAGTATTTAAATATTTAGATCTTTATTTAGACCGACCGGTTTTACCATCACCAATAAAGATGAAAAAACCGTCAAGTGGCATAGTCAAATTTCAGTTGTAATTTGTGGGTTTACCGGTTTTCAAGAGACTATTGCATCGATTTCTTGATGAGGATTTCGAGCCACCTTTTAGGGTATAAAACGAGCAGTTAGTTTGGCCATAAAACAGCGTGAGGATAGAGGGCTCTGCAGTCGTGTTGACTCCCATACAAACGTACTTCCAATATTACAGCTTGGCTGACCTTAGTCGTAGCTCAAATATTATTTTTGTGTTGGTATTATGTTTGTACGTATTTTTTTTACTGTTGTAATAAATATTTTTGTGTTATAAATAATATTTAAACAAAAAAAAATGTTGGACAATTGTTTTTTAGGGAGAAAGATTTTACTCAGATTTTTTTATTTTTTCTCAGAAAGATTAATAAATAAATACAATGACCAACCAAAATATGATATAATTCTGCGACAAACAGTAATGGAGAAATACTGAAAGCGTGAAAGCTGTATAGAGCACGCAGACTTCGCGATCACGAATGTCCTTAAAGTAGACTGGTAATGCAAATTCGTCTTTGTCGTCGCCCATTTAGCCGGCATAGTGGGAGCCACCAGTGTTAAACAACAATGTATTTATCGACCCAATTCAATGATTGTGTAAATCTTACCATTAAAGCCTTGCTCCAGTAAAATTAACTATCTAAAATATATATCTCAAATAACTTTCCCAAAAGTAGTGAATAAAAGTTTTAAATTATGTGATAAAATTTACAGCTTTTAAGTTAGTTGCAACTACAAACTATAAAAATGGTTCCACTATCACTTTAGTGCATAATACGAGTCCGTTGCACATAACAATTTCATCGGGACATCTTCTGATAATTTTTCCTTCACACTAGAGTAAGTTTAACTGCGCAGTAAATCGAGTTAATGTGCGCTTCGTCGCTCGTAACCGACGGTTAACTATTTTAATCTTCATAAGCGAATTTACCTTATCTTTTCTTATCTAGAATATTAATTTTAATATTTAAAAGGCTATGTTTAATCAGTTATATGACTTTTTTTTTTTTTACAGAGTAACTAATGAAAAGGCTGTACTGTATAGTTAAAATACGTATGCCTTATTATGGGTACTTTAAAACCGTATCTGAAATAATATATCATATCCAATGCAAACTTCCAAAAAGTGCCTTTATAAATGCCTATAAAGGTTTACATGAAATAAACATTTTTGACTTTTTTTTTATTATGCCGGCCAATTGATGCGGTTACGAAAGACAAATTAGCATTAGGAGCGCCTACTTTATTGACCTCCCTGTTCTATCGTCAAATGAACTGTCCGTTCCGTAATCCCACAGTAAAAGGAGACTACCACTTTTATAGTAAATCGATGCAATAGTTTCCTGAGAACCAGAGAACCCACTGATTAAAACCGAAACGTGACAGGGTCACTTGAGGGTTTTTACATATGTATGGGCAGTGGTAACGAGATCGGTCGGTCGGCTTGGCGGAGTTTTATAGATTCCACCTAAAAGTATTATAACGTTATCATTACTTAACAACATTACATTCATGGACTTTGTAGGTCTGCTTACCACCAGGTAGATACAAAGTCACATGCCGTGCTCCAATTAAAAACAACCTTTTACATTTATATATACAAGGTATTGTATTTGAAATCTAATAACATTTTTAGACCCCAACTGTACAACATAGATAGTTCAATCATATCCATTTATTAGCTATATATTTGTAGCGGCTTTGGAAGGTTGTACTTTGAGCTTAATATAAGGCTCTAAAAAAATGTCTTCTCCGTACAAACTAGTAATGTTAAAATAGTAAAGTTATATGGAGAAGACATTTATTTTTCATTTGCAACACATGGTTCCATGAAAAAAGTTGTTGGATTTGATCAGTAGTGCCTCATATTAGCCTTAAGTACAACCTGTCAAGGTCACCATATATATTCAATGTTCTATTAAAAAAATTGTACGTTAGTAATTGACAACCGATGTCGGGTCCATCAATCAAACCCGTCAGATTCCAATTCGCAATAAATTATCCGTAGATAACTTTTTTATAAATAACCAAAAAAAGAGAATAAAGTTGAGGAAATTGAAATTTATATTACGGAAACGAACAGAAATTTATTAAAAACAAACATTTTTTTTCTGCAAAACTTCAAACAAGAGTAATACACAAGATTTATTAGGCACTTAAACCATTATGTACGGGAACCATCGACTCATGAATAAACGGGGTACTTTACCAACGGGTTCCTGTATATTAAATCACATTCAATTTAAGATACATTTTTTTACCCATAGTCTATGATAAAATATTTTTTTTATATCATATCTGTAGCCAGAGGCGTAGCTCCCCTAGGCGGGGCAGTGCCCCGGGGCCCTAAAGTCAGTGGCCCCCCTCGAATCCTTACCAGAAAATCTCGATCGAACTGAACTTTTGAAAATTTCTCCTATTTTAAAAATAAATATGACAGGTTGCAACCCGACTTTAATCATGGCAACTGAGTTGAGAGAAATTCGAAAGTTATGCCTAGGGAATTCCCCTAAATACTTTCTGTGGATTGGCAGTGTTATCAATTTGATAAAACCTAACCAGTTTAGATAGACGTGGGCCCCATTTTTTGATTTGTCCCAGGGCCCTTGGTTAACTAGCTACGCCACTGTCTGTAGCTCGTTTTTCTTCAGCAATATGATTGCTTTATAGGATCTAAGTTTAAAAGAAATACAGTAAATAATATGTATAAAAGTGGACTAGCTTTTCTTGAGCTAAAGTTGGGTACTGCAACACTCACCATCACAACATCGGGAATACCTAATGTGGTGAATATTATAACTTGGATGTTAGTCGAAATTTTTTTTTTTTTATCTTGGTAACTATACGCAAAAACATTTCTACATATTTTTGCATGGGGTATTTTTTGCTAAATCCAAAAAATATACACGGAATAAAAAACTTAGTATAATTAAAAGTTTTTATTTTGCTAAATGTTATTTGTATTATTATTTTTATAAACACAGCAGAAATCATTTTGCGTACAATTACCAAGATAAAAATAATAAATAAACTTCGACCAGAGAAGAAATAATAGTTTCTTCGACTAACAGCCAAGTTGTTATATTGGAAGTACGTTTGTATAGGCGTTAAGACAACTACTATTCACCACAGTAGGCATCAAAAAAACACCCCACACAAAAGATTAATAAGTACAATGACCGACAAAAATATTATTTTAATATTCTGCGACAAACAGTAATCGAGTATTACTGGAAATGCGAAAAATTATTCTGAACGCAGACTTCGCGATTACTAATACAGTGTCCTTAACTTTAGTGTCGGTAACAAATCTAGATTCGAAACTTCAATTTTTAATGTATTTTACAATTTAATACTTAATAAATTTAAATAGAAATCGGAAACAAATAATATTAACTACTCGCTTTAAAATTTCAATAACTAAACTAAACTCCTGTAAAACTAAACCTTTTGTTTTTTAAATAAATCTTCTGATGTAACTGAAATTTAATTTAAATACCGTACAAACTTGTAGCCACGTGTACTATGGTACCACGTGTACCGGCTAAATAATGCGGTAACGAAACGGGGCAAAAGACTAATTCGTCTACTTTAATATCCTTGCTGTCTTATTATCAAATCAACCGCCCGTTTCGTAACCGCATAGGTACTAAAAGAAGACTACAAGAAATCGATGCTTTAGTCTCCTAAAAACCTACGTTTTTGCATCTTTTTCACGGTGGTTATGAAATCAAAAAAATACAGGGTATAGATAAACATAGGTCCGTAATTATGTATAGATTTTTGATAGGAAAATATTCAAATTCATATAAAAAACTAATGAAAAATATTGACGTAAAGTACTTGAACAAATATTAAGTCTATAAACAGTTCTTAAAACTAGTAAAAGTACTGCAGAACCAAACTATCTATTCACCTTTCAAATAATTTCAATATCCAATAAAAAATCTCTAAAAGCTGCAATTCCATTTAAATATCGTAAAACGAATAGCAAAATGGTCACAAAATGTAAACGCAACGTAACGGGTTCATTCACATGTCTTACTCCCAAAGGCAAAGGAGAAACGCTACCGGATCCACATGTTATTAAATTCTTTCTGAAGACTGGTTATAGATATCGTCTTTTTCAATTGCACATGAATGGAAGCATAGGAATGGTTGACAATGAGTTTAGGGGGCTCAGATATGTGCCTATTGAGAGCTTATATTTAATTTTACTACCCTTTTATTAAAATTTAAAATTTTAAGAGCGTAGCAAATGTATTCGTGTAGTCAAACTTCAAATAAGATCTAAACGTTATTTTCATAAAAAACATAATCTGTAAACTTTTGAAATGATTTTTAAAATATAAAATCTTACTTTAGTTGTATTTTTAAAAGTTAATAGAATTTTTATAAATATTATAATTATTTGCAACTGCGTTTTTTTAATGATTTAATACCACTAAACATTTTAGACGTTTTTAGACGTCAGCTCGCGAATCCATTTTCTGGCTTCTTAAGGTAATATATTTAATATTAGTCACCTAAATATATATAAATGTAGTTTGTTCTAATTAAAACATTTAGCTAAATTTGGTATTTAGGTATGTGATCACCTCCTTAGTTTGGGGGTTCGGGTTATTGTATTCGGAGTTCGTGGGTTCGAGTCCCACTTAAGGCAAAATATTTGTATGTACAGTTTTCTTTGCTCTTGACGTTGTCAATTGTGATAAAATGTATTTGTAGTTATTTATACGTTGTGACCAGAAAACCCTGGCAAAGGCGCATTTGTCAGGGATTTTTGGGCGATATTGTGTAAAATTTTCTATAAATTATTACTTCTATTTAGCAATTTACTTAATTGTTGGTAATCTAAAAATGTATGTCCATTTGTTTAACATCACCACTATAGAGCACTTTAAGCTGTCGGTCCCAGTTACACGATACCAACTTGTGAAACCTTTTATAGATGGATTATTGAGATTATCCAAACATCGCGACGAGGTAGCCACTTGTTCGGTGTAGACTACGGTGTACGTAATAATAATTATACCATCGGCTACGACGAGGTGAGATTAAAAACCCCTCCCCTGGGTACAGTGGGGCAGTCTAGGCGCCGTAAGGCACCCGTGATGATATATATATATATATAAATATATTATTTTGTAAGCTCAACTAAAGCTCGTGATATTAGAATATATTCAATAAATCTTACGCAATTTATACAAAACTACTTTACCGTATCTAGAATTATTAGAACTATAAAATACAAAATATTTCTACATTTTGAGTGATCGCTTACAGTATCAGTTTTCAAAGAAACAGGCGACTGTTTGAGACTGTAGCGGCGTACAACGCTCCAGTGATCAAAACCGAAAAATGTCGAACACAGATTGGTTTCGTAGACTGGAAAAATAAAAATATACCTACCTGGGAGATTGAGGTGTATTTTTCTCTCAAATAAATAGTTGCTTTGGTTTGGTTAAATAATTATTTTGATTATTTTTTATTTATTTAATACAATACATAAATGGACATAAATACTGTTTGGAGTCCATAAAAGAATCCATATTATTGGCAGTGAAGATTTTTCCCATGGAAAGAGTGCGTCCTTCTATTGATAACTGGCATCAACGTTTAAAGGACTCTATTGCAGCCAATGGAGACTACTACGAATAAGCTTTTTAAATTGTTTTATATTTATGTATTAAACTAACACATCTGTAGAAGTAATAAATGTTATTTGCAATAGAATTTTTTTTTTCATTGTTACAATATTTATAGCAAGACTAGGTAAATAATGTATGATATTTTAAAAAGGAGATTAGTGAAACCGGTACTGAAACCTTCATTTCTTTCAAAATATAAACTTGTAAAAAATTGGAAATACAATATTATTAACAAAATACGGTTTATTAAAAAAACTAACTGCCGCGACTTCCTTTGCCTTGATCTTTGAATTTTTTAATATGAATCTCATAATATAAGAATTATGATTGAAAAGGACCGACTGATTATAATTGGAAAGATTTAAAAAAAATACCATCACGGTTTGGCTCCCGACAAACGTTTAAACGACCTCAACGGAGGGATTAACCCGTCCTTGTTTCGCCGATGGTATTCGGAGGCAACACCTAACAAGTGGCGAGCTTGTTGCGGTGGCTAGGGCCCCTTTTTTTGTGAAAGATTAGATTTGTTATTAGACACAATTACTACACTGATTTATTATTAGTATAAATTATGTTGTTAATGTTAAATCGGCAACCAACACTATTTTGTTTTATTTTATTACGGAAGCAATAAATCAAATAAATATAAAACCTCTACAATAATATAGCAGTACACGTATATCACGTAACAGTATATAATAACTTCATAAAAGCTTCAACAAGGCTGGCAATAAGAAAAGCGAAGTTCGTCGAAACGTAAATCATGTTTGAAGTTTAATTATGCCTAAAAATTACGGGCACAAGCGAGTCATGAAAAACGACCAGAAGTCCTGAAACATAAAATCTTTACTTCGATATGAAAAGAGCATTTTGGGGTTATTTCATTTTCGTTATTGTGTATTTTTTGATCTCGGAAAGAAAAGTGACTACAATATATAAAATAGAAAAAAAAAATCATTCAATTTGTATGCCATAAGGATTTATTTTATAATAAAAATCATTTGCCGTACGTCTCGCAAAAACTTTTAAAATAGTTCGACCGAATTGAATTATTTCAACACTTAAATGTTATTATTATTATTATTATTATTACAATGTTAACCACATTCCGGTAGGAATAATGAAGCCATTATTCCTACCGGAATGAACCGAAATTAAGTCAGATAATTCAAAGAATCATACAAAAAAAAAGATATACACAACATAAAGCAAGATTTGTTAGGTTAACAACAACATAATTTTAAATAATGGCTAGAATTAAGCAAAGCAAGATTCGTTTCACCAAGAATTTGACAACATTGACTATAATCTAATTGATAGATAAAGCTGTAGAGGCTGTAAAAATGTTATAATAAACCAAACATTACTAAATGTTATAAAATAAATAAAAATACGTAATAAATTGCAGCTGTAAAGAAGCTTTGTCAGTAAACAAAACTGACTTTTAGTATAATAACATACTCAAATATAATAATAGTGAAAAAAAAAACATTAACTTCGACAGCAAACAACTACCATGAAATGAAATAAAATGACAATTAAATCATTTCGGCCACAAATTATTGCAATTATTTTTTCTAGCTATAAATTTATATTAATAGAAAAATAATAAATCCTAAATTGTTATTGCCTCTTCATTGTTTCATTGTTGTTGCCAATAGTTTGTATTAATAATATTAAAAAAGTATTGTTTTTTAAGTACAAATATTAAGTATATTTATTTAGGTTCACAAAATACTGCATGAAACTTATATATAAAAAAATCTGTTTGCTAAATTCATAAACATTAAATGCGCAAACTGCCAAACTCGTGAAGTTAAAATAATCAATAAGTTTTCTAAAATTTACAATTTCCTTCGCAATTTTCTTAATATGTTCTACAACGTATTCGAAAACATAAAAAAAAGTAAATAAAATCGGTCAACTCCTTGTCAAGTTACGGCATGACCAAGGGAATTAAGCATTCATCTATATCTATAGTTATAATAATAATATAATAATGATAATATAATAATAATAATATAATAATAATAAATATATACGTGGTGGCCGAGTTGGTGAGACCTTGGACTTAAAAGCACTTAGGTCCCTGGCTCGAATCCCGGTGTGTACCAATGAGATTTTAATTTAAAAAAATATGTACATTTGTTTGACAACACCACTATAGTGCCTCGGAGAGCACGTTAAGCTGTCGGTCCCGGTTTCACTATACCAACTTGTGAAACTGTTTATAGATGGGTATTATATATTGTGTCTATTGAAAACATCGCGACGAGCTAGCCACTTGTTCGGTGTAGACTCATACCATCGGCTACGACGAGGTGGGATTAAAAACCCCTTCGCTGGGTACCCTAGGGCCGTCTAGGCGGTAGTGATGATATGTATTTATGTATGATATAATAATAATAATATTAAAAAGAGGTAAAAGTGTGTGAGTTTATGAGGTTGTTGGATGTAATATCTGGATCTACTGAACTGATTTATTTTAGTGTTAGATAGTCCATTTATTGAGGAACGCTATAGGCTATATAACATCATGCTACGACCAATAGGAGCGGAGCGTCAATGAAAAATGTTGGGAAAACGGGGAAAATTTGTTCGTTTAGAGAGCTTCCGTTGCTGCGCTTTGTAAACGGTTAAAGTTACGCAGACAAAGTTGCGCGTGTCAGCTAGTTTTTATATAAATATAGGTAACCACTTATCTCTTCAATATAAGAAAGATAATCGCTACCTCTATTCCGGCTTATTAATGCACTTACGAAATGGGCGGTGGTCCTCAAATCAACTGTTTTGTAACCGCGCCCTGAAAGAGATTACCACCTTTATAAATCGATGTTGTAGACCCCTGAACCTGAATAGGTCACTTGACGGTTTTTTCATCTGAGTGAGCTGTGGTAATGAAACCTGTCGGGGGAAATATGATATAAGAAAGAGTTTATCTTAAAAAACTAACAATAAGTAAGAAACATTACCTTAATTTAAGTAAATGTCTATATATATTATAAAAGCTATTAGAGGTAATACTATTGTAGTTTTGATGGTACTTTGTGTATTGACCATCAGTACAGTACACGAGTCCGTACTGAAATGAAAGGTTTTTTGCTTCCGTAAGAGCCTCACTGATGTGGGTCCGCCAAACACAGAAACCTTTGAAAAAATGTAAGCTGATTTAGTGGGCCAGCCCTCGTGCCCGCTCGACCATCAAATAAAGGCGACCAGACAAATGCTCACAAATTGACTCGACGTTTTTCACAGTATTCCATATTTTACCTAAAGTTCTGAACAGTTTTAAGGATATTTTAATATGTTCGCTACCTACATGTTTAGTAATAAATGGCTAACAAAATGCTATTCAAAACTCATTTTGTTTATTTTGTTTTACCTAAATTAAACACGTTTGTATGCTTATAAAATACACGCTATTTTTTCATTATTTTTTATTGAAGCTTGGTTTAGCGGCTTTGTCTACCTGATACGAAGCCCATAAATTGAGTCCATCAAAATATTGTTGTTTAACATCAGTGATCGCTACCACTATACCGGCTTATACGCAGTTGCGAAATAAGCGGTCCTTAAATCAACTATCTGTTTTATAACGGCGCCCTGAAAGAGACTACCACCTCGATGTATCGATGTAGTAGACCCCTGAAAACTTGAATAGGCCACTTGACGGCTTTTTCATCTGAGTCAGCGGTAGTAACGAAACCGGTCGGGAAAAATACACAAGTTATAGAGAACTTCGTCCCACGTAAAATATTTCACACAAATTTAAAATACAATGATAATACTATTTATGTAAAGAAAACTAACGTGTATTCTCACTATAAAAGAGGAAGCTTTATTCGCTCCCAATCTCTACAGAAAATTCTGAAATAGACACACTTACCTAACCTACTATTGACACAATCGAATCCCTGGGCATCTTGGAAACATTCAAATGTAAAACAGTCTCAGCGAGAAGTCCTCCGACGGGAAATAGAAAATGGAAATCTAATAAGAAAAGGTCTTCATAAAAAGCCGCTTCATTACTGAGCTTGAAGGCATTAAGCCGCTACAACGACCAAATAAAGCTAAGATTACAAGTTAACCTCATGTTAGTCCGAAACCCCAATGATAAAGCATCTTAGGAAAATCGAGGGTCTAGTAATCCCTCTTTAGCAAAAACGCTTTGCTCCAAAAAGTGATGGGTGGTTCGGGGGCTTCATTATCCCGCCATGTTGTCTAAGCCGAGGGACTACGGATTACTTAATCCATAATAAAAAGTTTAAAAATGTTTAAAACATCTTCCTGCATTTTAAAATTTCATTGAAGTAACACTGGCTTATTTTGTCAGGTCAAGTAAAAAGGCACATACGAAAGTAAACTTTAATAAAAAAGTAGCGATCGATATAGGTACTGAGTTAGATTCTGTAAAATACATTTTGTATTATACATACATACATGTAATGTGCCTCCGTGGTCTAATGGTTAGCTGTTACCGTTATATTTAAAGGTCGTGGCTTCCATTCCTACTCAAAGTAAAAAGTAAATAAAATTAGTATGTTTTCCTGTATAGGAATTTAATTGACCTGGGTGTTTGTAACATATGTTTATGCTACATACACCCAGGTTATGTTTTGTATGTAGATTCGATAAATCCTTTTACTTTTTGGTAATAATATTTCTTTTCGTCTAAATTTCGGTAATTACCTACAAATAAAATAAATAAATACAAGTGCCTTTTTGGCTCTCGAGAACCGGGGTACCCAGCGGAGGGATTAACCCATCCTCATTTTGCCGATGGTATTTCGCTACTTGTCAGGTGTTGCTACCAAATACCGAATTACCTACAATTCAATAATAACTAAAAAACAAACTATTTAAAATAAAAAAGTTTTGGAATAATCAATAATATAGTTTTTATCGATACCTTCCACGATTTTTACTTGCCATTATTATTTTTGTCTTCTAACTTTTCAGGTATAAAAGCAAAAATGACCATTATTATTTTTTTACTTTTTGCCCTTTCGTTCGTAAGCTCTTTAACTATTTTAATTTAAAAAAAAATTGAATTAGTTGTTTTCGAAAAAATCATTCGAAGAGACGCCTAGAAACACCGGGTAAAGGTTACTGGGCAGTTTTTTTTAATATAACTTTTCGGATCCCTAAAAGTGCCTACTACTTAAATCTTAATAAAACATTATACCGATAATGGATCCCAGACCGCACTACCGGTACCTTCTATCCTCCCTCCGGACTTGATTCTTAACAGGAAATGCCTTGATAATAACATCTTGCTTCATCTTAAGGCGTATAATAAACGTATTCTCAAGGGTATTCGTGACGTAAATTTGGACCCAGTTGAAAGCTTAAAATAAGATTAAAAGTGACAAAATGATACGGAGGGTTCCTTTATAAGAGTTGGAATGTACGTGACAAATCTTCGGTCTTCGAGTCTGGATTGAAAACTGCGATAGACCGACTTCGGGCGACGTGACCCGAATCTTAGAAGAGTTTCCTTTCGAAAACTCGCTGGAAGAGTACCCGACTATGTCAAACTATTATATTTTTAATGGGATTTGCTGATATAGCAATTGAAGAATATTTTTAGAAAATGTCCTTTAAAGAGCGTGCGTAAACTGCGGTTCAAGTTACGCAGATGAAGTCAGCTAGTCTTTATTAAAAATTTTAGGGCAAATTTTTCAATTTGCAATTATAACAACTCGAATTAATAATTTGTTATATTAAACCGATGGTCTAAATGAAAATCCGGAAATTGTAGGTTATATTCCCATGTAAGTATTATTTTTTATACAATATGCAGAATTTCAGTTTTAAGGACCCATTGCACTAAGGGGTATTTGCACCCAAAAGATTATTATTATTTTATTAGAGCACGGCATTTGACTTTGTATCTATCTACCTGGTGGTGAGCAGACCTGCAAAGTCCATGAATGGGGTCATTCAATAATTGTTCTTAAACAACATTAATTGCTCCCACTATACCGCTTAATGATGCTATTACGAAATGGGCGGCGACAAAGACATGTATTACGAGTATATTTTAATATATTCGTTGCCCTATCGTCAATACAACCACCCATTTCGTAACCGCACCCTGAATGGAGACTACCACCTCGACAAGAAATCGATGAAGTAATCCTGAAAACCATATGAAGGTGAACCCACACACTAAAACCGAAACATGACTAAGGTCACTTGACTGTTTTTCGTCTGTATGAGCGGTGGTAACGAGACCGGTCGGTCGGCCTAACAAAGCCTTAGAGACCGTCCTCCCACCTAAATAGGCATAAAGTTAGTTTTACACCAGTATAACTTATTGAGGTCTTGAAGAATTCTTTGGTTATAAAATATAATATGTATTATATCGTTGCTTCTGGTAAACATAGTACAAGCCTAGAGCTTAGTTTGTTACCAGAGCAATATATGTAGTTTGTCCTACATATTTTTACTATTATATTATTATTATAGTTATAGTTATAGTAGGTTTTCTATCTTTTTTTTTTAACATAAATGAATATGCGTAAAAGAGAAAACACATATTGTGACTAAAGTGTTCCTCAAGGGCTTAATATTTTTTTTATGAAGCCTACTAAAATGGTTCTCCACCGTATCAATGCCTGAACTATGATTTGTCCTTACCAGCAACTATTGAAAAATAATTTTCAGCTACTGTTTACCGCCGATTTTCGCCGTTTCCTGTGTTATATATGTATATTTATTTGAAAAAAAAAAAAAAAAAAAACTAAATCTCAATTAGTTTCAGGCCAAACTACAATAAAGCCGAAAACACAAACTCCAAATTAGTTAAATTTACTTATGGAAGGACTAACAATCTTCGAAAAGCTTGATTGTATGGGGAAAAATGCGCTTTCCCATTACAAATAGATGTATAATGAAATTATTTTTGAGTACAATTTTAATAAATATTTTTCTTAAATATATTTTTTTAATTAACATCACTTAAAGTCATTCTCGCAAATACCCTTTTCTTTAAATGCAATATTCTTTAATTACAATGGTATAATTTGCTGTACAGTTTTTTATAGTCTGGGTGTTTATAAAATATAATATATATGTATTATATAGAGCTTATTTTATGACCATAGCATATTGTGAAAATTGTCCTATATTAAACAAGATTTCTATAAATGAAAATGTTTGAAAAGACATAAGGGAGAGGCGAAAGTTAAAAAATCTCCATATAAAAAAGTGAGTGAGTGAGACAGAAATCATCAAAAATATTGAAAGATTTAACAGATTGAATTTCGGTTTCTTACATTGTTTTAGCTGTTACGTGTTAGCGAATAATCGATTCAATAATTAATCCGAAAAATAACTAAAGAAGATTTGGTCTCGTTTTATTAATTTGTACGCCCGTGCGAGGCCGGGACGGGCAGCTAGTAAACAAAATATAACTAGTAACAGTATTAGCTGCTAATGCAGATCTGTTTTTTTTTAATACAAATTGTATATCATGTAAAAGCGTATAAACTTATGTATATACGATATGTATGCTTGTATACGGATATATGCATGTATTATTTTTTATGTAAATATTGTATTATATATATGTATATATGTTTATGTATAGTATGTATTATTTATTATGTATATGTTGTATAATATATATGTTATGGTATTACTATGTCCTAAATTATATACTTAAGTTTATTAAAATTTAAATTAAGCACCCGATTTCGAACACAATCTTAAAGGTTAGCTGGTAGATAATGCCTAAGGCATTAAGTTCGCCTTTGTACATAACTTTTGTTTACTGTGCAATAAAGTGTTAAAATAAATAAATAAACTTTTTATATCTCACCGAATGATGTGTTAGAAAGAAAATGTAGTTCCAGAACTTTTATATGATCGCCCGGTTCGTACATAATGATATGATAATTCGATTGCCCATTGTGTATTATTGGGACCGTTTCCACCCTACCCCGGTGGGAATATAAATTTTCGCAGGTAAATACAATATCCATAATAACACTGTATCATATTTTTATTTTTATTTCCATTAATAATTTGATTTTTATATTTAGCTCTTAGGTGGGAAGAATATCTCTATGGCTTCGTTAGGCCCACGCGCCCATACAGATACGAAAACTGTCGAGTGACCTAGTCATGTTTCGATTTTAGTAAGTGGGTTCACCGGTTTTTAAGATTATTTCATATATTTCTTATCGAGTGTTACGTTGCAACTGCTCCATATTATATTTTATGTATATATTTATAAATCATCTCATGTATTTTTTTAATAAAGACAAACAATACTCCAACAACTTAAGGAAATCAAAGTAGTAAAAATATGGTTAATTTAGTTATAATAGTCCAGAATTTTGAGCTAGAAATTTCCCTAATTTAAACGTTCCAATTTTTTAATTTAATGTCATTTAAGATTTTCAAATCAGATTCTAAACATTAAAATATATATATAAATACCATGAAGCTAAAAAAACGCGCCCCGCGCCAATGGAGTAAGCATGATACATAAATTGTTTCATAATAGTGCGATACCGGTGTCGCCAATTTCCGAGGCGAACAAATGAAGAACGGGAAAAAAGGTGTGGCTTCAAATGGCAGCGCAACGCGTCTGACACTTAAAAAACTGCTTGAGAAAGAAAGAGATATTAGTTAACTATTGTCAAACATGAATGTGTGCGCGTGTCTATGAAGTATATTGCTTTTTTATTATAAAAAGCTAAATATTAAATTGCATACTTAATAGTTTCGATAGTGTTGCCACCGACAACAAATATTATTACTTATCGATATAAAGCAAATATTTATAGAGATCATCAAAGATTTATAATTAATTATCGACATACAATAGGGAATATGCATGTAACTCTAATTATTATTATTTTAATATATAATGTTCCTTTTATGTCATTGGTCATATTTACAGTAATCTATTTTATTTTGATTAGCTAATTTTATCATAAATGCGATTTTAAAAATCTTTTTTTTTTGTAGAAACGGAAAAAAATTCTAAACGCTCCGACATTAGCAAACACTTCATGTGACGTCATTCACGCATAAACAAATATCAACGTGTGTTTTATAGTCTACAGTTTCTTGTTTTCTCGGGTATTTCTTGTCCTTTATTACGATAATTTGTTAGAAACAAACTTTTTGACTAACTTTTGAGGTGCAATAACATCAAACTAATATGCTTTTTGAGCACGAATGACGGCACAAAATGGCGGCTAGTGATGTACCGTTTTTTACTGCGGTAGTGGCAGATAAAGTTTAAACCATTTTATTTTGGTGTTATTATCCTTTAAAAAAAAATGTTTTTATGGTCTAATGTAGTTACTCTATCAAGTAATGAAATAATAAAAAAACATGCATATTCCCTATTGGAATACACACACATATCATGAGGGTTGTTGCCTTACGGCGCCCGAGACCGCCTAGACGGCCCCAAGGTAACCAGCGGAGGGGTTTTAATAATAGTCGTAACCGATGGTATGAGTCTACACCGAACAAGTGGCTAGCTCGTCGCGATGTTTTTAATAGTATCAATAACTTTGAAAGGATATACTTTGGGCTAATATGATCAATTAAGGCTTTGCTGAATGTTATTTCATAATTAAACCATGTACTTGGATTTACTTACAAATTATTCATTTCTCCTTTTATTAGTTTATGTAAAAAATTACCTTGCTATATGCAACTATATATATATAGTTGTGGGTGTGGTTCGGGGATGTATACACTACTTACTTTATAATGTTGCCTTTGTTATTTAAATTCAACACAAACAGCTTATAGTATACACACATTTGTTGTAATAGATACACACATCAGAAAAACATAATTTATATACCTACACAATACTACTTCACATATGTATACTTATTTTAGTTCGCATGCGCATGCACTTTTGTTATTAGGTATTAATAAAAAATAAAAATAAAATAAAAAAAAGAGTGGGGTCTACTGACACAGGTGTTCTATATACTTAAAAGTAGATCCCAAAGCAACTTTGTATCTAGTTATAAGCATTTGTTACCTAATAAATAAATATTTCATTTTTCATTTCATTTGCTACATATGGTTCCATAGGAAAAGTTGTTAGATTTTATCAGCAGAGCCTCATACTAGCCAAAAGCACATCCTTTCAAATTCACCCTGATAGACACTTTCGCATTTATAATACTAGTGGATTTAAAATATATAGGTAAGTATATATAACAATAATTTATAATACCTACTTTATTAAATTAAATTATTTATTAAATTAAAATACATGCACAACTAACTACATGTTACCTACTATACGCAATCTCAACATTCTTGACCGACCTCCAAGAGGAAGATATAAAAGTTGATGCAAACTACAAAAGGCGAAAAACAATTAAATCACTTGATTCCTCAAAATGTACTGAACATCGTGTATGTTCAGTACATTTTGAGGAATCAAGTTACGATTTAATTGTTCTTTGCCTTTTGTGGTATGCTTGTTGGTAACCAATTTTCTTCTCTTTTAATTTCCTCTACCCGTTTACGTTTTAATGCCGGGTCTTTTGGGAAACTGTATGTATAGAAAATATAATTAGTATTATATAAAAAAAAAACAATAATTGCATAATATCTCATAACCATGAAACTATTTAGAAATATCGAGTTTATCAACTATAAAATCACATCACTAAAAAGTAACTGACAAACCTCGTTGGACGGTTCTGTTGTCGCCATACCTTTTGATTAAATTAAAATGATTATAAAGTATCGAAATTATCATTAAAAATAAAAACACATCACTAGTTCTTCAACTTCTAACATAGTTTGACAGTTACCGTCAGATTTTGATATTTTAATTATGGGTTTTATTATTATTTTTTATCAAGGTTTAATATAAGAAAAACATGTTAAATACATACTTGAAAAACGTGATACCAGGTACTTTTTTTTAAGAGTAGTTTCTACACAGCTTTAATACACAATAAACTATTTTTCCGACAATATAAGCGGAGCTCTTTCTCCGCCGAACGCACAAATCAGACTGAGGATGTAAAAAATGTGAAAGTGTGCGTGAGTGACAAATTTGTCACTCGCGCGGCACCCTGCAAATTGAATGATGCTTACTCCAGTAGCGGCGCGCGGACGGGCACGGTTTTTACCTTCATGATAAATACAAAACCATGTATTTTGTTATATTGTAAATTAAAACATATTCGTTAAGTATTTTCGTTTTTTTAGACACCTCTAACCGCTAGGTAGCTCCAAATGTTCCCACACAAAACTAAAAAATATAAATTTATACTAATTATGAATTTCAAACCTAGAACTCTAAAATCCCCTATCTAAAATCATCGACGTGCGATTTTTCGTTAGTCACTAGGAAGCTGAAGAAGAAGTCTAGCTACGATGACAGTGATCGACTGTTTCTCATCCTTGAACCTGCTACGTCGAGAACCAGGCCCGATCCTGTCACACTTCATCCAAGGAGACGACTCCAACGTTATACGTTATCAGGGGCGCCGGCTTTTAGAAACCTCATGGGTGCTCATGACTCGAAAAAGTGGTGAAATGTGAGAAGAGAAATATACACTGATCGACCGACAAAATGTTCTACTTACATACTGCGTGCGTACTTAATTACTAATTATGTTTGATAAAAATATAAAATGAAACTACGATACCAAAGAAGGTACCACAAACACATATATCTGTTTCAATAACGAACATTTGTGTTGGTGCAGGAATCGAACCCGCGACCCGTTTAGCGCAGTGGACGCAAGCGCCAACCACTGCGCTACTGGGTCGTCGGTAATGAATAAACGCCCATCCCTAAAAGGCGATTACTGATCTGTTTCTTGATGTCTATTCTCGGCACCCACTGTTTATTCCTCATGGGTGCTCGAGCCCCCGAGCACCCACGGAGTCGGCGCCCCTGTACGTTATATACGTTAAGATAATACTTTTCTAAAATTTAGCTTCTACAAAGACGATAAATTCCAAGACAATTTAACGATTAACAAAAAAATACTTATCGACATTTTTCTAAAGCTCAATCATAATTCATCAACCAGGCACGTCGGCGATCTACCGCGCCGAGACGACCACTTGCCCTTCAAGCGAACAATTTTGCATTACTCTTAACAATGGCTAAAAACCTGACGGAAAAAATAAGAAGGTCACAGTACCCTTCTCCACATAAAGGTTCTTTCACAGTAAGCTACTCAAGGTGACACTTTACCCGGATTAAAGTTATCGTGGACTGCCAAACTGAATACAAATGCAGGACTTTTTCGATAAAACACTTGAACGTTCTATGAGCGAATATGTCCATCTGGAATAAGAACTATGCTTCGTATCACAAAGTATAGTATGGCTTTCTTAATGTTATACTTTTTACTAACTATACCTACCTACTCTTTTCAATTGTTAAATTTACTTTTGACAGCTCGAGTAGGTACAAATTGTTTAGTGATAATCTAATGCGTTACTAATTGCATTACTTAAAAGTCTTCTAACAATCGATTTTATTTTATACTAGCTGACCCGCGCAACTTTGTCTGCGTAACTTTAACCGTTTACACAGTGCACGCAAAGGAAACTCTCAAAAAGGAACAAATTTTCCCCGTTTTCCCAACATGTTTTATTGATACTCCGCTCCTATTGGTCGTAGCGTAATGTTATATAGCCTACCTTCCTAGATAAATGGGCTATTCAACACTAAAAGAATGTTCATAATAAGTTCAATATATCCAAAGATTACCCCCAAAATCTCACAAACTCACAAACTTTACCTCTTTACTATATTATAATAGATATAGATTATGGCGTCAATATTTTAAAGTTTGATTATTTCATGCAACAGCAAGGTTTGTTCATTTATTTTTTTTTGAAAATATACTATCAAAACAAAAAGAAACTTGATAGGCGCGCAAATTTTTTGGTTTCCGGTGAAAAGCTAGTAGTACATGTAGTAGTGAAATCACAGAACTCGACCCGTCTATATATTCTCATTCATTTCGTGTTACTATACCACTCTGTTATAACAATACGTTCTAGTTTAATTGAATAGCCTGTGTGGATTATCCGCGATTCCATGTCACAATTTGACAGTGCGGTTAGCTACGTTCTGTTCGTCTTTTTTACTAAAAAAGTCGTTACAATTCGTTAGTTCGGGGACCCATGGTTATAGGAGTTTTAGATATATTTTTTAACTGGGGCAATTTAGGCAGACGTCCAGAATTTTTCTAGTGTTCTATTTTTCATACTCTCTAACCTGAAATTGGTAACTTTGTTTGCTGAATAAAAAGTTTTTATATATTTTTTTATTTATTTAAGATTTAAAATTAAAAAGTTGTTTAAGTTGATAAGATAAACAACACAAATATAGCCGACAGTTTCGTTGTTATTTACCATACAGATAAAAAACACTCAAGTGAACTAGTGATGTTTTGCATTTAGTCTGTGGGTTTATTGTTTTTCAGGAGCCTACTGCATCAATTCCTTGTTGCCGCACATTTAGTTGGCATAGTGGGAGGGAGATCAAAGTCACATGCCAATTCTCCAATAAATTATAACATACCAACCTCTATAAAAATGTTTAGATAAAATTGCCCTAATAATCTACAACTAAAATTGATTTTTTTCTCTGAATAACCCAAGTCTTGCACGAAAACAAGCTAAAAGTTAATTATTAAAAGAGGAAGTCATAAAATCCTTTCTTTGTAACAAAATGAATCGCACAAAAACGAATGCGGGTGTCTTGAGTCGCGAGCTCCCCTAGGAATTACATTATTAAGACCACTGAGATTGTATGTACCCGAAAGTACAATCACTTTAAAAACAACCTTGCATTTTTTACTGTTTTAAGAAAATCAGTTTTACTTATTTTTCGCTAGAAATATCCGCAGTAGATTTTTTTTAATGATTAACAATTTTTGTAGTTACCATGACGGCCTCAGGGTATCCAGCGGTGGGGTTTAATTTACACCTCGTCGTAGTTGATGGTCGCATCTACATCGAAAAAGTGATGTACTTATCGCATTGTTTAGATAGAATCAATTCAAATAACTGTATTTAAACTATTAAATTAAAAACTCATTGGTACACACCGGGGTTTGAATCGGGGACCTAAGAAGTTTTTTTTTAATCTTAGGTCTAATTAACTCAGCTATTACGCACTGGTAGTTCTAAAAATATATGTATATCGTCTAATATTTTTAATTAATAACGTTTTATTCCTTCAGCTTTCAGATATCACTCTATTTTATATTAATCTCAGTGTTTAAGACCGTCGCGCCCGCTTTTTTAGACATTCTTCGAGCATAAAGTGATGTTGAAAGGTGAATAGGCAAAACCTACATTTTAATGTTCAACTTAAGTACTCAATTACCGGGTTAAGATATGTGTAGGTGTATAATTTTATATATAGATAAAAAAAAGTCTACAATTTTTTAAAATTATTTTATCATAATTTAATATTTAAATTTATTTATTATTCAAGCCAATCAATAATCCAACATAACATCGTCATAGTAAGATCGTTCGTCCTGAAGATGCCTCGTTGAGAGGTGAAACACGTGTCGACAAAAGTGTTTGTTTGTTGGTAATATTTCTTTGTGTAGTTACATGTAACACATAATTAGTACACTAACATTATAAGCGGAATAATTGCAAAGTAATATTGTAATTATACTATCATTTAAATAATGAACTTCCGCAAAATAACGCCTGATTGAATTAAATATAAAATTTAAATTATATATTTTTATTTGCAGTAGTATCTGCTTTATTATAATAATATGTCATCCAATAAGATACATAAATAAAACACAATATAATAATAACTTGCTATATTTCGCCTTATTAGGGCGTCTTCACGCAACAATATTCACAAAATAAAGTAAGTGACAATGTGACATATTATATTTCTAATTTAAAAAAATAAACCAACGCTAAAATAAAATTTCATGCTTCCTTGCTGTAACTATAGCAAAAATGCATGATTTTTTTATTTTTTTTAAATGTTATTATGATTATTTAAGTTATTATTATTATATTATGTTTTATTTATGTATCTCATTGAATGACCTATGAAAAAATATAAATTATTCATTTTCATTTAAAAAATACATTAGTTACTACTTACACGAGTAATTACATTTTTTAATATTTAATGGTTACAGTTAGGATCAGAGAACGAAGGAAATCAAAAAACATTTTTTAATATATTAATCTGCCTAATTCATGGGCTTTGTAGGTCTGCTTATCATCAGGTAGATACAAAACCACAAAATAAAAAATATTATGAAAAAAGATGCCAAATTTATTATACCAAAAAACATTCAAACCCCAGTAATTCGTCTAATATCAGGCGATGATAATAAACATTTATTGTTCGCAAATAACTCAAGTGAGAAAAGTTATAAAGAGAAAAGAATAGACGCGACGGAAGGGAGCGGCGACAAAGGCTATCCTTCTTCAGGGCAGCAGCCGTGACGGCGCTTACATTAGGGATATCGCCGACCGCCAAACTGAGCACAAAGACTTGCCCCGGGCAACCGTGATTCATGTGGCTTCGGTTTATTATCATTGCCACAGATATCAGAGGCTAGAATGGCAATATACAAGCAAGGCGCTTAGTTTGACTACGACTTACCAATATTCTGAATTCGGCCAAGTACTTTGCTAGATATTAGTAAAACAGTACGGTCACAAAGGTCTCCAAATCTTTCTTCAGAGCAGCAGTCATGACGGTGCTTGCAATAGAGATTTTGCTAACCACCACATTGGGGACAAAGACTTACCCTTAGCAGTCGATATTTATATGACTTCAATTTATTATCATAGACACAGAAATGGGACCTAGAAAGAACGGTAGTGTTATATGTTATCACTATGCTGACTTAAGAATACTTATTAGGCCTGTTTGGAAGGTCTTTCGTGTAGGAATCAGGATATACACAAGCTGGTAATCAAATAGAGTAAATAATTGTTCCTGGTACAGTATAAGCTTAGTTTGTGACAAATAGTCCTAGTGTGGGTTTTCAAACTATTACTTTGCGTTTCAGTTAACTAAAATTTGTATGGGAAATTGTACAGCGCCACAAGCGGTTATTTTAAGAAATAAAAATGTGAGCGTGAGAATGGTGAAAATGTTAACGGACTAGTAAACTAGTAGTATCTAAGATAACAAAAAAATAAACGTTAAAAAAGTCACACGAGGATTACAGAGAAACATATGTGAAATGCCATACATGTACAAACACTAGAAACACATGTACTTAAACCATTTATGGAATGTATATTTTCTAAGTACTATTTATTAACAAACTTGTGATAGACGCTTGCAAAAAGTAGGAAAGCAATATTTCGGGTTTAAACGCCCAGCGGCCACATTCTGTTTCTTATAACGTGATCGTTAGATTGTCAAAATAACGATTTCTGCTATTAGCGCGCTCTCCTCCATCAGAGTAATTGTTTAACCTTCGCTGATTGGAGGAAAGCGCGCTAATAATGAAATTGTCATTTTGACAATCTAACGATCACGTTATAAGAAACGAAGCCGTAAACGTATTTTTATACGTATACGTGAGCAACAACCAATAGGGCCGCTTTATTTTTGGTAACAGGATTGAATAAAGCTATCCTATTGGTTGTTGCTCACGTATACAAATGCGTCACGTTGCTACAATGCGCAAACCCATGTTAGAGCCCCAGAATTGGCCGCTGCACTATCTATTGATAAAGTTCTGTGATCATCATACAGCGATTCTGTATTGAATAGAGGACGTGACCGGTCGCTCTACTGTCAGCTTGATTGACTCAACACAACTGGGATGGAATATTGAATGATTTTTGACGACTGGTCTCTATTGGTCGTGTAGTAGAAAGTGTGAACTGTTTATTAATGAACACCAATGATGTGGTTTCTTATGAGAGAATTTTTTTGTTCTGTATGCATGTAATCTGGGTTGTCGGTCGTTTGGGCCCGGAAAATTTGGACCCTATCTGTACTAAAATTATAAAGCTGAAGAGTTTGTTTGTTTGTTTGGTTGAACGCGCTAATCTTAAGAATAGAATGGTTCGAATTGAAAATTTATTTTAGTGTTAGTTAGCCCATTTATTAAAGAAGGCTATAGGCTACATAACATTACGCTACGACCAATAGGAGTGCAGCAACAAGGCAAAATGTTGAAAAAATATTCCATTTGAGACCTTCCGTTGCGTGTGCTGCGTAAATGGTTAAAGTTGCGCAGACGAAGTTACGCGGGTCAGCTAGTAATTATTGTGACAAGCATTTAACACACACCTATTGTTTTGGGCACAACCTAAGCTCTAGAAAAAATCTACGAGTATGTGTACTAGAAACAACGATAATATAAAATAAAAATTACCACTCAGACCGTAGCAAACTTTATTTTTATTTTTATTGGAGCACGGCATGTAAATTTGTATCTACCTGGTGGTAAGCAGACCTACAAAGTCCATGAATGGGGTCAATCAATAATTGTTCTTAAACAACATAGACCGCTCCCACTATGCCGGCGGAATGATGCGATTACGAAATGGGCGACGACAAAGAAGAATTGCATTACAAGTATATTTTAATATACTCGCTGCCTTATCGTCAATTCAAACACCCATTTCGTAACCGCACCCTGAAAGGAGACTTCCACCTCGACAAGAAATCTTTGTAAGATTTTTCAACATTACTTCTCACTGTACACTCGATGGGTATACCTAGTGCAATATTTATTTTATAAAATCACAAAAAGTTGGAGAACATAACAATTAAAATTAAATATTAAATAAGTGCTGAAGTAAATAAAGTAGTAATAAACAATACAATATATGCACAAACATACACATATATATGAAATGATAACAAACAAACTATTGATAGCACCTAATAAATTTATTACGGCGCCCGAGAACGCCTAGACGGCCCCAGGGTACCCAGCGGAGGGGTTTTAATCCCACCTCGTCGTAGCCGATGGTATGAGTCTACACCGAACAAGTGGCTAGCTCATCGCGATGTTTTGAATAGAGTCAATTACCCATCTATAAACAGTTTCACAAGTTGGTATAGTGAAACCGGGACCGACAGCTTAACGTGCTCTCCGAGGCACTACAGTGGTGTTGTCAAACAAATGTACATAATTTTTGAAATTAAAAACTCATTGGTACACATCGCGATTCGAACCAAGGACCTAAGTGTTTTAAAGTCCAAGGTCTAACCAACTCAGCCACCACGTAGGTATATATTACACCCACGTTTATTTTACCACAAAACAGCATCTAAAGCTTAACTTGCAGACATATCTTCGATACACAATAGTAAATACTACCAAGGATTCACCGGCCACATTCTTTCTTTGTGTATCGTTAGTAATCTTTTTTCTTTATATGTGGTAATTTATCAATATATCTAAATCAAGGATAAATATTACACTTGGTATACTTATCGAGTATGCAGTGAGAAGTAATGTTGACAAATCTTGAAAAGATATTTTATACTATTTCTAATATCTAAATTTAGTATACGTGGTGGCCGAGTTGGTTAGACCTCAGACTTAAAAGCACTATAAGTATTAGGTCCCTGGTTCAAATCCCGGTGTTTACCAATGAGCTCTTTATTTTAATAACTATGTATTCATTTATTTGCCAACACCAGTATAGAGCACGTTAAGCTGTCGGTCCCAGTTTTGTAAGCCACTTATTCGGTGTAGGCTCATACCATCAGCTACGACGAGATGGGAATAAAACGCTCTACCATGAGGCTGTCTAGGCGGTCATTTTTATTTTATATTCTACTAGAGCTCGGTATAATAATATAATATTACCCTGGTCCCAAATTAAGCTCTAGGCTTGTGATATGTGTACCAGAAACAACGATATACTTTATAAACACCCAGACCGTTTAATGTGACTATATTACTACCTATACACATAATGGTATGTAGACCTACAAAGTCCATGAATGGTTGTTCAATACATTGTTTTTAACAACATTACATATGCATCATATTCGCCATAAACATCATATTCACATGCAGAATTCAAAAAGTAACCCTTATGAGTATCCGGCGCCGTAAGGCACCCGTGGTACAAAAAAAAAACAAAATACTCTTATTTGTTTATTTCATTAGCAAGTTTTTTTGTTCTAAAATAAACTACATATAAAAACCGGCCCCAGCCTAGTGGTTAAGCCACTACCCAATTGAGAACTAACAACGGGGGGCAAAAAGGCACAAATACCTATAAAAGTCTTAAAATTATGAACGTAATGTCAAATATCAAATCCTCATAGTATAGCGGATAATATACATATAATATCTCAAGATCTAAGTATACTCGATACAGTTAAATGTAATCTTAAACTCCTTATCTATCGCAACCCTACAAACTTTATAAACAAAACAAAATAATAATACAAAATGTTTATCTAAATATCAGACAACAAACAGAGGTCTAAACGACGTGGTCATAATAACGTACCGTTACAGGACACAACATAACAAGAGAGAGACAAATCCGAGGTCGTGGCCAGTCTTATCTGGAGACCGGCTCGATCTCTCCCAAGAGAAAACATTATCTAATGCTGGGATATTGAACCTTATATACTGGATAGAAAGAACGTGGATACGTTTTTATCGTATGATAAAATCTTTAACAAATTTAATATTTTTTATTTTAAATTTTACTGGAGCTCGGTAATAATATAATATTTCCCTAGCCCCAAATTAAGCTCTAGGCTTGTGCTATGTGTACCAGAAACAACGATATACTTTATAAACACCCAGACCGTTAAATGTGACATTATTACTACCTATATACATAATGGTATGTAGACCTACAATGTTCATGAATACATAGTACAATACATTGTTTTTAACCACATTAGCCATAAACATCATATTCACATGCAGAATTCAAAAAGTAACCCTTATGAGTATCCTTAGATGTCTGCCTGTCGGCATGAATATCCCGAGCACCATAAGTTATTGAGCCTAAATAATTATAAATATAGGCTCAAATCTCAATTATTTCTATGGGATAGAAGTTTTTGACCGATACCTATGCAAAAGAAAAAAAACTTGATACGTTTAAGTAAAAAAGCAATTAACTCAAAAATATGAAAAAAAGTAAACCGAGCTAATATGGAAACAAATATACTGATAATACCTTCCTTTTTTTTATATTTTATTTATTTAATTATCACCAAAAAATGTCAGATTTATCAGCACGATCTCCAATGTTTGTAAATTACCCAAAAAATATTAACGATAAGTTTAATTTGCTTGAAAGAAGACAAAAATCGTAACCTTTCCCGGACAAATTTTCGGATTTGTAAGTTATTTAACGATTTTTTTTACCTTTCTAAAAGAGTGAAAACCTTAAACATTAAAGTCCTTGTTCTTTCTAAACATAATAACATTTATAAGCTCAAAGCGCCAGGGTAATACCAGGCTCCGATCAGATTTTGTTCTTTGGCGTTTCACGACGCGCTGTATTCGTAACACATTATTATGTTACGCTTTGTATGAGACGTGGGAGACTAAAGCCGTTTTTGAATTATTAAAGGAATTTCGGTACCTAAAATTTTAAGTTGGTAATATATATTATTTTTTAATTTTTAAACCATATTAGCCATAAAGATCATATTCACATGAAGATCAAAAAAAAAGTAACCCTTATGAGTATACTCATAAGGGTTACTACTCAGATGTCTGCCTGTCGGCATGAATATCCCGAGGACCATGAGTTATTGAGCCTAAATAATTATAAATATAGGCTCAAATGTCAATTATTTCTATGGGATAGAAGTTATTGACCGATACCTATGCAAAAGAATAAAAAACTTGATACGTTTAAGTAAAAAAGCAATTAACTCAAAAATAATAATAAAAATATGAAAAAAAGTAAACCGAGCTAATATGGAAACAAATATACTGATAATACCTTCCTTTTTTTTATATTTTATTTATTTAATTATCACCAAAAAATGTCAGATTTATCACCACGATCTCCAATGTTTGTAAATTACCCAAAAAATATTAACGATAAGTTTAATTTGCTTGAAAGAAGACAAAAATCGTAACCTTTCCCGGACAAATTTTCGGATTTGTAAGTTATTTAACGATTTTTTTTACCTTTCTAAAAGAGTGAAAACCTTAAACATTAAAGTTCTTGTTCTTTCTAAACATAATAACATTTGTAAGCTCAAAGCGCCAGGGTAATACCAGGCTCCGATCAGATTTTGTTCTTTGGCGTTTCACGACGCGCTGTATTCGTAACACATTATTATGTTACGCTTTGTATGAGACGTGGGAGACTAAAGCCGTTTTTGAATTATCAAAGGAATTTCGGTTGTACCTAAAATTTTAAGTTGGTAATACATATTATTTTTAATTTTGTTAAGAGTGATTTTAGAAGCACCTTTAAGTATATTGTAGGTTGCATCATTTAGCCGGCATAGTGGGAGCAATCAATGTTGTTTAAGAACAAATTATTGATTGACCCCATTCATGGACTTTGTATTTCTGCTCACCACCAGGTAGATACAGTCACATGCCGTGCTCCAATAAAAAAAATAAAAAGGTGTGCTTATGTGTATATTATGTTCAATCTCCTTTATTTTTAATTACCGTGTATAAAAATACGTTTTTTTTTAAATATATATATAAGTTTTATAATAATAATTAATACCAAATAAAATTGTATAAATCCGCGTGGAGCGGTGACTGCATATAACCGCTGGATCGCAATGCTAATTCTTTGAGCTAGAATTGAGCCAGCTCCTTTACAAATTTCATAGCGCTTTGATCTCTCTACTGCAAACGGCCAAATATGTGTATCTTGTATCTTTTATTATAGATCAATATTTGCGCCTCTTGCAAGCTTTTGCATTCTTCGCAGTGCTCCTCGCCTTATTTATTGTTCCACTTAGGTTAGACGAGGCTAGCGTGTCGACACATGTGCATCCCACACAAAGGCCCGGCCATTTATTCAATCACAATTTTTATTATTGAAAGTATTTTACAGCCACTATTATATCGACAACAGGACTGCCGTGTAATAATAACAAAAATAGATATCATAACAAACCACGATAATATTATTTTTAAAACCAGAACATCTAACTTCCGTGGAGCTGTCATTAACTGAGCTTTAGGCTTCAGGTAACAATGGAGGAAAAGTATTTTCAATTTACATAATGAGCATTGTTTTTCTTCTCATTTATGAATGCATTACCTATATTTTTGTGAATTATATTTAGAACGTAGAGTTGAATGATTCTCTTAGCAACTCTCTCTAAGGCCATCTAGTTAAGCGCTATCGTCTGTCAATTATATCAGTGTATTTATGCTGTTAGTATATATTATTGTGAAGGGAAGTCCAATTTTCCTATTTTTTTTTTGTTTTTTTTTTTAATTCGACTGATGTAGTGTTTAGAAATATTTTTTCTTCTATACTAGATTATCGATCGAGCTCGTTTAACCAACTTGTCGCGGTATCTGGATAGACACCATAAAGACTCAATAACCCGTCTATAAACAGTTTCAAAAGTTGGTAGAGTGAAACAGGGACCGGAAAAGGCACTATTCATATATTTAACATCCTTTAAAAAAATATACAGATAGGCGAACTTAATGCCTTAAGCATTTTCTACCAGCTAACCTTTATAACCACTATAGTGGTTTTCCCAAATAAATGTATTGCACATTTTTTTATTATTATTTAAACATGGAGTAGGTAAAGTACAAGTTTAGTTTTTTATATAATAAAAACTTACTTATTTAAATAAAATATATAAAAAAAATGAGCATGTACCTAAAACATTTAAAGCATTTCCCCTCTAAATCTCTAGCGATTTTCCTTGGAAAAAGTACGATCGATCTTGCACGATCTTGAACGTTGTCTCCAGAAGCATCTACGAGTATTTATATTTTTCCGATTTGTATTTTGCATCTGTAATATATAATTAATAATCAATATCAACTTATTGTTTTACACCTAAAATCTGTAATGTTTTTAAGTCCTATAGGCCCGTCGCATATTGAACCCAGGCCACGCGTATAGACTTGTGCGTGTGCATAGTTTTGGCGCACCGCATATTAGTCCCAATTTACACACCATCCAGTGTCGCGTCGGAAGCTTGGTATAAAAGACACAATTCTCCTAGATCCAGAAAGACTAGAATGATAGAAACGTTCCGATGTCATCCACCCGTGGTTTGGTCGTGGATTAGGTTTAATTTGCGGTCACAGATAAAAAGAAGTTCTTGATCCCACTTATTCAAGAATATATAGTTGTATATATAGTGAAAACAATATTTTCTTAAATTAAGTAAGATTTACTTTACATAATTAAATTAAGACTTACTTTAGTTAAAAAATAATACTTATTCATTTTTTTTTCGATTCAAGAGTATAATATTGTTATCACTATTGAAGCAGTATATTCTTGATCCGAAAAAATATTTTAATCCGTGTTGACATAAAGCGTAGGTTACATAAAGGTACGTATGCTGTGCATGGGCTGGGTTCAATATTGGTCACGCCTAATAGTGGCCATAACGAGTGGTGAACAAAAGGTCTAATCGACTCAGCCACCACTTATACACGGAGACTTTAAATTGTAGTATTTTAGGCTAATATGAGGTTCTGCTGATCAAAACGTTTCCAACAAACCATCGCAAATAAAAAAAAGCCTTTTCCATACAAACTAGTAATGTTAAAATGACTGATTTGTATGGGAAAGCCAATTTTTTTTTCTATGGGAAAAGTTATTCGATTTCATTTGAAAGTACAACCTTTAAAATTCACCCTGTATAAATACTATTCTGTGTTAATTAAAAAACACTCTGTACTTTAGCTTGCGGTGCACTGTACCTATGCCTAAGTGGAATATAACTATTAGACAGACGGCATTGTAAATGACGCAAAACAGCAGCAGATCAAATACCGATCACGTTGAACGTCGACCGCCATATTGCCACGGACGTTGCCATCAATAACCGATTTACAACTTTTTACTCGCAACGTTAACATTTTAATAAACCGCTTTTAAATTGTTTCCAATAATTCTACAGTCATACCTTTTATAATATATTTTCAGCGTATACATTGATAATCACTTCGAGTTAGGCTGGCCTGGGTGTTTACAAAATAGAATAATTATGTATTATATAACTCATAGTCGTTAGAGCTTGAAAACACTACAGATTTTTAAGTCCTCGATTCAAAATCCAGTACCAATGAGCTTTTGATTAAAATAAATGTGACAACACATTTTGTTTAAAAACACCACTATTCATACTAGGATTTGACCCCCATACAAATGTATTATATATATTATGTATTATATATATTTTTATGTTGACAACGTAAAAATATTTCTGTCGTGGGTAATAAATATTTATGTATATTATATTCGAAAGGATTTTTTTCTGATTTCGAAAGAAAACCCCAACAACATTGAAAGATTAATAAATACCATGACCGACAAAATATTATTTTAATTTCGCAACAAACAGTAGTCGAGTATTATTTGAAGTGCGAAAGCTCATTTTGTAAGGAGAGCACATTCATCGCGAATACGAATGCAGTGTCCTTAAGCTGTTGATCCCAGTTTCACTATAACAACTTGTGAAACTGTTTATAGATGGGCTATTGAGTCTATCCAAACACCGCGAAAATCTGGTCACTTGTTCGGCGTAGTCAGCTACGACGAGGTGGAATTAAACCCCCTCCGCTGGGTACCCTGATGCCATCTAAGCGGACTCTGAGCCGTAGGGCAACCGTGATGATATGTAATATTTATATAGAATAGAATAGAACAGAAAAGAATAGAATATGGATTCATTGAATAAAAACTTATGGTAACTTACAATAATACACGTATAATAAAACAAATTTGATTACAATGCTAATAAAACTACATTTTATTGAAATGGCTACCCTCGGCTTGTGCGTGGTGACTAAATAAATAGTGCCTCGCACTGATTTTCTGGATGGTCCATGATTTATTAACCTAGATTTTATACACAATAGAATTGCTAAATTGCTTATTTAATACCTACTTAACAATAAACTTGTCACCATTTCCTTTGCTTGTATTTACCATTTTCTTAAATTAATTATAAAACTAATTGGATTTTTATATTTCTTATGATAGAGGTATTTATTTCTGGAAGAGGTCAAGATAAATGAACTTGTGTATTTACTAGTTCTATGGGTATGTCCTTTCATTATTTAAAGCCATTACAGTTAAAGCGTAAATATTTTAGTCTATCTGCAAATATGAAAGTGTCTTGTTTCTTATAACTTTAAAATTAAGGTTCAGAATATTAAGTTCTAATTGGTGTTTCATTTTCTGTAGGTACTGGTAATGAGTGTCTACTTCAAATTATCGTCTTTTTGATAAAACACTTAGTTCAATATATTTAACAAAACTCTTTTTTTCTGCACAATGACACATCACAGTACCTAAAAGTTTCTCCTGTTTTATTCGCAAAATTTATTACGTTCTTCATTTATACGATAAACACAGACCACCGCAGGGGACACTGTCCAAACTTTACATCTGATATCAGACCGTTCAACGAAATTCCACAACTTTTTGGACAAAATTCATTGTTACGAAATATTAAAACAGGCATTACCTCGTAAATCGAATATAATAACAAGTAGGTATCTATTGAAAATTTGGTTCCATTTAAAAGGTATATAATACTATGTATTTCTGGGAAGGTATCACTTTTTGTCTACAAAATTTAATTAAATTATTCCTCGAAAATTTTATTCGGAATTTTGTGTAACACCTTACCCAGGTACCACATCGTTGGGATATTTGATACTACAATTTTATCGTCACACGTGTATTAATTTAAAAGGGTTTTAAAAGGCGCAATTAAATTTTACAAAATCGACGTAATGAGAAGAGTTGACTATGTACCTGAAAATGAGTATGATATGAAGATACATATATAGAAAAGTTGAACTATTTTTAATTGCTAGGTTTTAATTATTTGCTAGGTTTTATTTTAGATATATTTATATTCATTTTCATTTATTAGGTTTTATTACTTAGGTATTACCTATAGGTTTATTATTTATTTATTTATATTTTTGTTATTATTATATTCTAAAAGTTGTAATTTAATTATAATTTAGCTATATCTACCAGTTTCGTTATAGTTTAATTATTTTATTATACGTATTTAATCTATTATGAAAAAGGTACAATATTAATAAAGTCTTACATCTGGACAGATATATACAGTTGGACAAACAAAAGTTTTCCCCTTTTTCTTTCAGTGTGGGAAAAAAACATCCAGAAATAAACAAAGAAATATATAACAACCGTAGTAGGTAGAACCGTTTTTCTTTCCAGGTAACATAGGCAGGTATGTAATCTACACATTGCAATAAATTTTCATATTGTAAGAGAGCGCAATATTATGAAAGAAGCTAAGTATGTTATACATCATCTCTCGGGGTGAATTGCGGCGGTTATATCTGATAGCCAACTTACTCTACCGTTATAGCGTCTCTTTCTTCATGGAAATTTTAATATACATATAAAGTATTTAAGTATACGAATCCAAATTTTCATTAATCGTTTCGATACACACGCTAATAAAAATGTGATCGAAGAGCGCCAGCCGCACTATGACCCTCTTGGAAAAAAACTTTTATAAACTATTTACACGTTTATTTACACTTTATTATTGTACAGAAACACAATAAAATTACGTTATAATAATATATACAGGATGACTTTGAAAGGGTGTACTTTGGGCTAATATGTGGTTCTGCTTATCAAATCAAACAACTTTTCCTATAGAACCATGTATCGCAAATGAAAAAAAAATTGCCTTCACCAAGCTAGTAATGTTAAAATGACCAATTTGTATGAGGAAGCCAATTTTTTTTTTATTAACATCACATGGTTCTTTGGGAAAAGTTGTTCAATTTGATCAGCAGAACCTCATATTAGCCCAAAGTACATCCTTTCAAATTCACCCTGTATATTACAAATGAACCATTAGCTTTTCATACCAAACTCAAGACCCTGGACCCTATTCCCTCACCCTTTTAAAAGCAACTGCCTAACGTTTTTTTCAATTTCAATTGTTGTTGGAGACACTGACACCAGTTTGAATTTTACATTTTTTAATTATTAAAGTATACCACTATATTAGGATGGCATAGGTCGTCGACAGCAGTTAAGTGATGTTAGTCATGTTTTAGTTTCAGTCTGTGGTTTCAGCGGTTTTCAGGAGACTACTTCATCGATTTAAGGTGGTAGTCTCCTTGCAGGTATGAAACGAGCAGTTGATTTAACGATAAAGCAGCAACGATATTAAAAGTGATTAATGTTGTTAAACAACTTTTTACCATCAGGTAGATACAAAGTCACTTAATAATAATAATAATATGTAAGACAATTTACTCATATTGCTCTAGTCACAACTAAGCTCTAGATTTGTACTATGCGTACCAGAAACAATCATATAATACATATTATATTTTATAAACACCCAGACCATGACAAACTGTACAGAAAAACGTACTAATATTTTTTTGGCATGGGTGGGAATCGAACCCACGATCTACGGATACAGGGACAGAGGCGCAACCACTAGTCTACGGAGGCTCAAAATATGCTGTGCTCCAATAAATAAATACAGTAGTCATTTAATATTATTTTTATATTCACACCAGTTTTTATACAGGGAAGGCAGAGATAACCGAGCTCCACTTCAATTCAAAAATGTATGTATTAAGTATTGCACCCGAATTTTCGATCATTAATAATATCTTATCCAAACTTCAAGTAAATAGCACCACTAATTTTCGAGATACTCGTGTGGATGAAAAACACCTAAGTTAAACTTAGGTCTTTGTAACGGTTTCTATTTTGAAAAATAATAATTTAGAACATTAAAAAATACTAGATATTTATCTTTATTATATGAAAGACATTACACATATTGCCCTGGTCACAAACTAAGTTCTAGGCTTGTACTATGAGTACCAGAAACAATTTTAATACATTTTATGTTATTTAAGGTTTATACATACATATTATATTTTATAAACACCCAGACCATGACATTAAAACGTAATAATATTTTAACGATATAAGTAAAACAATAAAATATTAAATTAATTCTAACAATACTAAATTTATGTGTAATTTCATATAATCTTGGGTTATTTATTTATTTTCGACTTGCTGTAACTTTTCCCCTATTGTAAAGATATTGTGATAAGCTGCTGCGTTAATTAATTTTCGACGTCTTAAGCCAATAAAGTTTAATGAACCAAATAAATAGGGCAGGCATGATTTATGGATTTTAACAAAATAATATTGTAAGCTAAAATATCTTGCCACATAAATTATTATATGAAAAATCAGTTCGAACCTATTTTCTATTATAATTTATATGTATTAATAATCGCGGGTTGGTCCCTAACTAGGTATAGACACCATTAAGTGCATGCCGTAAAGGGACCTGGGGCTCTAGAGAAAAAGCAGGCGAGGCGACATGTCGCGTCGCCTCAGTCAAAAACGTATGTATTTTGACAGTAGGCGTGAGGTATGCTGTCACCTGCCAAAGTCTATACAATTTTGATTGAACGACACGTCGCCTCGCCTGATTTTTCTCTAAGGCCCCTAGTCTTGTTTCGGTTATAGTCTGTGGCTTCACCGGTTTCCAGGGGCCTAGATTTCTTCTCAAGGTTACCACCTTGATAAAGCCGAATATTAAAGTAGAGTAAGTTTTTTAGTTATTATTGATCGATCCCATTCATGGACATTGTAGGTCTGCTTAACATTAGGTAGAAAAAAAAATCACATGCCGTGCTCCATTAAAAACAAAAAAAAATAGCTATCACACAAATCGTAATAAGACTTGTTAGCTAATTTTGATCATAGATTTATTTGATTGACGTTATCGAAGCTGGAGTTCAGCTACTTATATTTTTACATATCAAAAGGGGTGCCTTAGCGCCCGAGACCGCCTAGACGGTCCCAGGGTACACAGTGGAGGGATTTTTAATCCCACCTCGTCGTAGCCGATGGTATAAGTCTACACCGAACAAGTGGCTAGCTCGTCGCGATGTTTTGAATAGACTTAATAACCCATCTATAAACAGTTTCACAAGTTGATATAGTGAAACCGGGCAAGCTTAACGTGCTTTCCGAGGCACTATAGTGGTGTTGTCAAACAAATGTACATTTTTTTTTTAATTAAAAATTCATTGGTGCACACCGGGGTTCGAACCAGGGACCGAAGTGTTTTTAAGTCCAAGGTCTAACCAACGCGGAGTCTAAGGTCTAACCAACTCGGTGTCCAAGGTTTAACCAATTAAAAAAAAAATAACATAATTACAAAAAAAAGTTGAAAGAACAATAATGAATAAAGTAGATTTAGCAAAAAAGTTTGAAACAAGAAATAATAAATAGAGAAAAGTTTCAAAGTATGCAAATATAATAGTAGCCACTTTCTTGGTTCTTGAATATTTTCAGTTATTTTAAGATCATTTAATGTTAAATACTTCTGAAAGTAATTTGAAAATTATGTTTAGCTTAACTTTAATAAGTATATTATAAAGTTTACATAAAATAAAATAAAACGAAAAATATTGATTAGGAATTTTAATACGAGTAAATATCTACAAAAATTCATACATACATATCATCACGGGTGCCTTACGGCGCCCGAGACCGTCTAGCCGGCCCCAGCGGAGGGGTTTTAATCCCACCTCAACGTAGCCGATGGTATGAGTCTACACCGAACAAGTGGCTAGCTCGTCGCTGTATTTTGAATAGACTCAATAACCCATCTTTAAACAGTTTCACAAGTTGGTATAGTAAAACCGGAACCGACAACTTAACGTGCTCTCCGAGGACTATAGTGGTGTTGTCATCGCCATCATTCATCATGTGATGATAAAGCTAGCAAGTAGGCAGTTCATTGGGACTATTCTAGTGACTATTAACAGCACTGAATGACATATTATTTCCAGTTATTTTGATTTGAAACCCAAACTACTAAACCGATTTTTATTAAAGGTCATTGGGCACAATCAGACCCAATTTGTGAAGGTTTGCCTACAGAAACAAAATTACTTTTAAATTACTAAGGTATATCCCACTTTCCATTTTAAGTTTTTTTTTTTTAAAACCATGGGAATAAAATATTACAAATGATTTAAAAGTTGAAGATATTTATTGCAAAGAATAAAATAGAATTTAAATGCAGGCATCAAGATCAAATAGATGCGCCTGCGGGATTTTTAGATAATACAATTGTACCTGTATTGTATTGATGGAATAGAATAAATCTTATAAATAAATAAATAAATCTTTTTTTTACAAACCATCATAAACAATTATCGAAATTCTCTACTCTATTTTATTTCTGTAGATTCTGGATATATTTTTTATACTAAGTGAGATAGTACGATTGCACCTGTAGATATTAATCAAGTTAAAATAAACCTCAGTATTTTTTTTTTCTAAGATACAGAATGTCATTTTCTGTCTGATTCCCATTATTTATGGTAATGCGACCCATATATTCGTAAACCAGAGATAGATATCGAAACATCCCACATCAATTAATTTCTGTAGGTCGTGGGTAATTTTTTCATACTTAAGTGCCCAATGACCTTTATATGAGACATATCTGAGTGAGAGTATATTATTTGAAATAGAAAAATAACTTTTTAAATCAGTTTATAAATGACGGAGTTCTGAGGTAATAAACATTAAAAAAAAAACAACCGAATAGATAATATTCTTTTTGCTTTTGAAACAACTAAAAATTACATTATTAACTATAAGTAAGTGCCTTTTGTTTGATGTAGCACGTTTGACTGCCAACTGTGACCTTTAATTAAGTCGGCAGATCGTAAATTTTGTTCCGTCTTGAGCGCGGTATGAAAACTATTAAGGTCTGTTTAATATATAATTTTAGCCTCCGCGGTGATATGGGGCTCACAATTTGATTATAAGTGAACATACTTCGTGTAATTTATGCTATTTCATTATTATATTAAGTGTAAGTTAATAATAATTTTGGATTTCATAAGGAATATGTACTTAGTTTCATAATTCCTTAATGTAATGGTTCTTGGTATACGGGGTTGTGTTTTTTATTCTTAACCATTTTTTTAGGTTTTCAGTATCACTTACTACATAACTCTTTGTTATCTCAAGAATAATATTTTCTATACTGCTTAAAGGCAATCTGAAAGTATAGGATATACTTTGAAAAAATATTATTTCAACTAAAATAATATTTTTCCAAATCGATTTATATATAACAGAGTTCTCAGGTAACAAACATAAAAAAAATACAAAAGAATTGATAACTTCTCCTTATTAAGCCCAAGTTAATAAACAATAAAGTTATTAAAAAAAAACGTTAAAATATAATGAAGAAGTAAGATTAAATCAATATATATATTTTTTTTTATATGTAGGACAACTTACACATATTGCTTCGGTCACAAACTAAGCTCTGGGCTTGTGTACCAGAAGCAACGATATAATACATATTATATTTTATAAACAACCAGACCATGACAAACTGTACAGAAAAAACGTACTAATATTTTTTTGCCATGGGTGGGAATCGAACCCACGACCTCCGGATGCATATACAATAAATATGAAATATGTAGGTATAATTTAATACATATAAATATGAAATATGTAGGTATAATATTATACGTAGGTACTTAACCAAATAATATATACTAATGACACATAAATTATTAATTACATTTTCTCATTACACTATCTGTACAGAAAAAACGTACTAATATTTTTTTTGCCATGGGTGGGAATCGAACCCACGACCTCCGGATGCATATACAATAAATATGAAATATGTAGGTATAATTTAATACATATAAATATGAAATATGTAGGTATAATATTATACGTAGGTACTTAACCAAATAATATATACTAATGACACATAAATTATTAATTACATTTTCTCATTACACTATCTGTACAGAAAAAACGTACTAATATTTTTTTTGCCATGGGTGGGAATCGAACCCACGACCTCCGGATGCATATACAATAAATATGAAATATGTAGGTATAATTTAATACATATAAATATGAAATATGTAGGTATAATATTATACGTAGGTACTTAACCAAATAATATATACGAATGACACATAAATTATTACATTTTCTCATTACACAATCTGTACAGAAAAAACGTACTAATATTTTTTTGCCATGGGTGGGAATCGAACCCACGACCTCCGGATGCATATACAATAAATATGAAATATGTAGCAGTGTGTTCGTTTACTCCTGTTTTTCGCTTAAAGCGCTTAGGCTTTAAGCCAATCTAATCAGCCGTCAAAGTACTCAAAGCGAAGCAAAGCAATCGCAGCCTTTTGCAGGAGTACTCGAACGGTTTTACGTGCATAAATAAAAATCGTAAAAAAAAACATAAGAGAATACAAAATAGAGTTCAAAAACTGTTAAGTGAAAGGAAGAGAACATAAAAATAAACAAAAAAAAGGATTTAATACACAATTGTGACCACAGACAATTTACTTTGATTGCACTACTCGTATTTTCCAAGCGTTCGCAGCGAATTCGATGACGTAATTTGCTTTTTTTCTGTGACGTCATCAAAAATCAAAAGCAAAGCGAAGTACTAAAAAAACACCTGTCAAGTAAATTAAGCTAGCTTTGTAAGCCTTTTAAGCAGTACTCAAACGTACCGTAGGTATAATTTAATACATATAAATATGAAATATGTAGGTATAATATTATACGTAGGTACTTAACCAAATAATATATACTAATGACACATAAATTATTACATTTTCTCATTACACAATCTGTACAGAAAAAAGTACTAATATTTTTTTGCCATGGGTGGGAATCGAACCCACGACCTCCGGATGCATATACAATAAATATGAAATATGTAGGTATAATTTAATACATATAAATATGAAATATGTAGGTATAATATTATACGTAGGTACTTAAAAAAATAATATATACTAATGACACATAAATTATTACATTTTCTCATTACACAATCTGTACAGAAAAAACGTACTAATATTTTTTTGCCATAAGTGGGAATCGAACCCACGACCTCCAGATGCATATACAATAAATATGAAATATGTAGGTATAATTTAATACATATAAATATGAAATATGTAGGTATAATATATACGTAGGTACTTAACCAAATAATATATACTAATGACACATAAATTATTACATTTTCTCATTACACAATTATCAAAAACAGTTTTCACAAACTAATTTAAAAATTTGAAATATTAAATTTTAAACGCTTTTAGTGGACTGTAAATTTGTTACGAGAAAGCTTTAAACCATCCTTTTAATTAATAATAATAAATAGTTTGTATAAATAGATATATATTTTTTAATAACCGTTGTAAACCGGACTCATTACCATACAGGTGCAAAAACCGTCAAGCGACCTAGTCATATTTCTGCTTTAGTCTCACCTGTTTAGGATCACCGGTTTTCCGGTGTTCCGGCATCGATTTCTAATCGAGGGTTTTTTTTCCTTTCATGGTACGGTTACGAAACGGACAGCGAGGATATTAATATTATACTCGTGTTTGCACTACGAGTCGATAAAATAGACTCCTTGTAGCCGCCGTTTCATAACCGAATCATTTAGCCGGCATAGTGGGAGCGATCAATATTGTTAAAAAACAATGTTTTGATCTATCCTATTCATGAACATTGTAGATCTGATTAACATCAGGTAGATACAAATCCATAACCGTGCTCCATAAAAAAAAATGGTAGGTATTGTACACTATAGTGGCCGCGTTACCTCTAATTGTTATTAGCATTTAAATCATGTGCTTTATTACCTCTTCTTGCACAAAAAAATAGGTCTATAATATGTTTTAAAAATAGTTTATTTATCATATTATTATATATAGTCAAAGTGTATCAGCAGCCTTACCCTATGGCAACCACTGTAGTCATCGAATTTTGTCTTAAATATTCTAATATCTAAGTTTTTTTTATTCTAATATATGTATAAGGGTACATATTATTTAAATCTGCTTCGTCTAGATCTGGAATGATTCTTATTTTTTTTGTAAGAAATGTTGTCCTAACCCCCTTAAGAGTAGCGTCTGATGAGGCTCTTCTGCAAAGTATTTTCTGTCCCCGCGCGTGAGTCGGTAACGCTACCATACAATGAGAAAATTAACGACGGCGTTTTCCATTTTTAAAGTTTCTGTCTATTTTAATATGAGGGATTTTTTACCAATTATTTTTTCTTTCATATATAAACTTATAAAAAAAAGTAAAACGTAGAAGCCTAGATTTCGGTCATATTTATGACGCCTCCAAAAATACCTAATAAAAATCCATGGGGGGAGTAATAGTAACGACTTTTTGTATGGAAAATTTATCTTCATTCGCCCTTTTAAAAAAAAAATGAAAACCAACCATTTTATATATTATGACGTCTTAAAATGAGCTTAAAATTTAGCAAACAGTCAAAGCACAGTTAAATTATCTTGTTAAGGTACCTACTGTAAAATTAATGCAACCTAAATTAATTAATTAATTAACTAATTTAAAGTGTAGTTAAATCCTTTAGTTTAGATTTAACTAATCCCATTAACTTGGTGTCAAAATGATTGCAAGTTAACTTGTGACGGGTAGTGAAGCCCATTATTGGTGCCAGAGTACAATTTACTGGTTAGATTTACTACTGGGATACCAATTAAGTCCTTTTGTAAAACAAATTTTCCAATTAAACGTATAATGGGTTAAAGCAAACTTCTGATTGCAGTTTAAAATTACTAATTATTTACTTAGCCGGTTTTACTAATTAGGTTAACCGTGGTACAGATTATTCGGGGTTTTAATTCAATAAACTTTTACACCCTTTTAAATGTGCAAGCTTTTAAATATTTAAAGCATTATGTTAACTGAGTAATATACTGTATATAATAAAATATATTCTGTATTAAATTGCAGTTTACTGTAGATATGTGACTGGAGGTGCATTAATTTCTATATCAACGTAAATTTAACATTAATTCTTGCAATGAAAGAATTATATTTTTATCTACTTGTCTTAGAACTTATTATAGATATGTATCAATCTTGATAATTAAATGTAATGAAATAAATTATGTATTTTTGAAATTTAATTTTGGAATAACGTTATACTCGTATATAGGAATACAAATGTTATTTCCATTTATTTATACATTGGGTATTTATTCATTAATTTAGTTTTCATCAATGAAAAAAAAATCTTCCACTGTGGTAAAAAATACTCAGTATATCCACGATTTAATATTATAATTTTACAATCATTTACTCTTATTTAACAATTAAAAAAACACTTGATACTAATGATGATACTTAAGATGTAAGATCCGAAAAATATGCTTTATTTGCATTATTTGATCGCAGTTTTATAGCATTTGAATCACATTCCATCAGGCGATCATTCATAAATAACATGGGACTGGATTGAGAGACTGACACCACACAGCTTACAATAAAAGTTAGAAAACACATACCTATATTAAAATTCATTTGCATGATAAATACAAATATTTAGTAACTTTCATTTTACTTTCTTTAGTAGTTGAATCTAATAAATATGTTTCGTTTTTTTAACCAAGGTAAATCCCGTGATTTTTATTTTCAGGAAAAGAAACCATCCATGTATCTCTGATTTCGTCCATGCACTCAAGCTTTACATCCATATAGAATGGGTTTAATATGTTATTGCTTAGCTTTAAGATTCTGAGTG
Organism: Monopis laevigella; assembly: GCA_947458855.1. Classification (NCBI taxonomy): domain Eukaryota; kingdom Metazoa; phylum Arthropoda; class Insecta; order Lepidoptera; family Tineidae; genus Monopis; species Monopis laevigella. Next base: position 10,284,599 of record OX381588.1, read on the forward strand.
CTATAGTTCGAAGACAGAAATGCTGGTGTGACAGAAGTGCAATGCTGGATAATTTCCTTATGCTAATTCCTCCACGAGCTACTAGTAAAGTGACCTGTTGCCAAGTTACCATCAAATTTTGATTTTTAAATTGTTGTGTTTCTAAAAGTAACTTTATTTTAACATCTATATCGTCAAGTAGTGAGGAAATTTAAATAAAATCTAAATATATGTAATAGATAATGAGCTTTTATTTATACTTATGTGAGTTTGTGACGTTGTAGGAGGTAATCTCTGAATAAACTAAACAGTTTTAAAATTCTTTTAGTGTTGGATAGCCCATTTATTGAGGAAAGCTATAGGCTATATAACATTACGCTATGACCTATAGGAGCGGAGCTTTAATGAAAAATGTTTGGAAAACGGAGAATATTTCAGTAGATATGATCCTGGCAATACCTTTTGCCAAGTTTGACCCACAAATTATGTGAAGATCCAAAGTTATGCCCAAAAACCGTGAGTATCTTCATTATGAGTAACGTGACTGATCTGGAATCCGCTGAAAACCTTTTCGATATATTAGAATTATGAAATACTTCTAGCAGACGCGCAGCTAGTTAAGGTCCGGGAACTATATCCAGGCTACTTGGTGCAACATTAAATAGCCCGTCTAGGTCATAAGCCCATCTAGGCGGTCTAATAAGCCCGTCTAGGCGGTCTCAGACGACCGTCTAGGCGCTCTCATAAGCCCGTCTACGCGGTCTGACACTCCCGTCTAGGCGTTCTCACGCGCTTGTCTAGGCGGTCCCAGACGCCCGTCTAGGCGGTCTCACACGCCCGTCTAGACGGTCTCATAAGCCCGACTAGGGGGTCTCATAAACCCGTCTAGGCGGTGTCACACACCCGTCTAGGCGGTATGACGCGCCCATCTAGGCGGTCTCAGACGGTCTCGTAAGCCTGTCTAGGCGGTATCACACACCCGTCTAGGCGGTGTCACGCGCCCTAGTAGGCGGTTTCAGACGCCCGTCTAGGCGGTTTCAGACGCCCGTCTAGGCAGTCTCATAAGGCCGTCTAGGCGGTCTTACAAGCCCGTCTAGGCGGTTTCATAAGCCAGTCTAGGCGGTCTAATAAGCCCGTCTAGGCGGTTCCAGACGCCCGTCTAGGCGGTCTTATAAGCCCGTCCAAGCGGTCTCACACTCCCGTCTAGGCGGTGTCACGCACCCGCTAGGCGGTTTCAGACGCCCGTCTAGGCGGTCGTATAAGCCCGTCTAGGCGGTCTCATAAGCCAGTCTAGGCGGTCTCATAAGCCCGTATAGGCGGTCCCATAAGCCCGTCTAGGCGGTTTCAAAAGCCTGTCTAGGCGGTCTCACACACCCGTCTAGGCGGTGTCACTCACCCGTCTAGGCGGTATCACGCGCCTGTCTAGGCGGTCTCATAAGATGTTGTCAAGTTTTGAGGGTAAGCAGGCGCACAAAGTCAACGGATTGGTCGCTCCCACTATGACTACTAAAAGATAATGTTACGAAATACTACTACAACAAGTACTACTTTAATATCCTGATATAAAGCTTTAAGAAAAGAGAAAGCTTTATATATTTCATTAGCCCGTCTAGGCGGTATCATAAGCCCGTCTAGGCGGTCTCATAAGCCCGTCTAGGTGGTCTCATAAACCCGTCTAGGCGGTTTTAAAAGCCCGTCTAGGCGGTATCACGCGCATGTCTAGGCGGTATCACGCGCCCGTCTAGGCGGTCTCATAAACTTGTCAAAGCGCTCTCATAAGCCCGTCTAGATGGTCTCATAAGCCCGTCTAGGCGGTCTCATAAGCCCATCTAAGCGGTCTCACACTCCCGTCAAGGTGGTATCACGCGCCCGTCTAGGAGGTCTCATAAGATGTTGTCAAGTTTTGAGGGTAAGCAGGCGCACAAAGTCAACGGATTGGTCGCTCCCACTATGACTGCTAGAAGATAATGTTACGAAATGCTACTACAACATGTACTACTTTAATATCCTGATATAAAGCTTTAAGAAAAGAGAAAGCTTTATATATTTCATAAGCCCGTCTAGGCGGTATCATAAGCCCGTCTAGGAGGTCTCATAAGCCCGTCTAGGCAGTCTCATAAGCCCGTCTAGGCAGTCTCATAAGCCAGTCTAGGCGGTCTCATAAGCCCGTCTAGGTGGTCTCATAAACCCATCTAGGCGGTTTTAAAAGCCCGTCTAGGCGGTATCACGCGCCCGTCTAGACGGTATCAGACGCCCGTCTAGGCGGTCTTATAAGCCCATCTAGGCGGTCTCATAAGCCCATCTAAGCGGTCTCATAAGCCAGTCTAGGCGGTCTCATAAGCCCGTCTAGGCGGTTTCATTAGCCCGTCTAGGCGGTCTCACACGCCCGTCTAGGCGGTCTCACAAGCCCGTCTAGGCGGTCTCACACACCCGTCTAGGCGGTCTCACACACCCGTCTAGGCGGTCTCACACGCTCGTCTAGGGGGTCTCACACGCTCGTCCAGGGGGTCTCAGACGCCCATCTAGGCGGTCTCATAAGCCCGTCTAGGCAGTCTCAGACGCCCGTCTAGGCCGTCTCATAAGCCTGTCTAGGCGGTCTCATAAGCCCGTCTAGGCGGTCTCATAAGCCAGTCTGGGCGGACTCATATACCTATCTAGGCGGTCTCATAAACCCGTCTAGGCGGTCTCATAACCCCATCTAAGCGGTCTCACACTCCCGTCAAGGTGGTCTCATAAGCCCATATAAGCGGTCTCACAGTCCCGTCAAGGTGGTATCACGTGCCCGTCTAGGCGGTCTCATAAGCTTGTCAAAGCGGTCTCATAAGCCCGTCTAGACGGTCTCATAAGCCCGTCTAGGCGTTCTCATAAGCTCGTCTACGCGGTCTCAAACACCCGTCTAGGCGGTGTCACACACCCGTCTAGGCGGTATCACACGCCTGTCTATGAGGTCTCAGACGCCCGTCTAGGCGGCCTCATAAGCCCGTCTAGGCGGTCTCATAAGCCCGTCTAGGCAGTCTCAGACGCCCGTCTAGGCGGCCTCATAAGCCCGTCTAGGCGGTCTCATAAGCCCGTCTAGGCAGTCTCATAAGCCCGTCTAGGCGGTCTCATAAGCCCGTCTAGGCCGTCTCATAAGCCCGTCTAATGCGAAAGCTCATTTTGTATGGAGTACGCACGCGTTGTTCGCGATTACGAATACAGTGTACTTAAGATACTCTCCGAGGCACAATAGTGATGTTGTCAAACAAAAGTTTTTTTTTTATTAAAATCTCGTTGGACAGTAATAGAGTCTATACTAAATCTTTTTTTTGGGACCTAAAAAACTCAATTTTTTTAAAGAAATTTTAAAGCAGCGCTATCTAAACAGTACGTAGCACAATAATCTCGACAGACTGACATCTTCAGTTCTTTGCGGGATTTCCCCGGAATATTGATCAGCTGGAATCTCTCACGCCACAATGCCAGATGCGCTCTGTAAATTACTTTCTGATAAATTTACTGTACTCGTTATCTTATACATAGATATTACGTATATACAACGTGACCAAACGTCCCGTTTTGGACGGGATTGTCCCTCTTTTCGCCACTAAAAATACGTTAATCATTATTTTCACCATAGAACACAATACAAAAAACTAGCACTTCTTATGATAAATATTCAAAATTTTATTTTTTTACAATCATTTACCCGTATTAACACCGCGACGAGCTAGCCACTTATTCGGTACAGACTCATACCATCGGCTACGACAAGGTGTGATTAAAACCCCCTCCCGGTGTTCCAGTGGAATGTTACAGAAGGCCAAAGTCAAAAAAATAAAATAAATACCATCACCGGTGCCAATTTGGCTCCCGAGAACCGTTTAAACGGCCTCAGGGTCCCAGCGGAGGGATTAACCCATCCTCATTTCGCCGATGGTATTCGGAGGCAACACCTAACAAGTGGCGAGCTTGTTGCGATGTTTATGATGAAATAGCCTCGTTGTATAAAGCGGTCACCCATCCCAGGCCGGTCTTGTTGTCATCTGCTTAACCTTGTTATCAGTTGCGCAGTGTTAAGTCACTACACTAGGCTGGGGCCGCTTTTGTATAGCGTCAACACTTTATAAAACTAAAAATTTATAATAGTATCATTTTTTTAAATGTATAACAAATTTTAATTGAGTCTAAGATAGCGTTGAACTATTGAATAAATTGTAGAAACCTGATACCTAAAGTGAATATATAAAAAAATCTTTCAAGTATTTAATTCTTATTTAAAATCAGTACCATATAAAATTAAAACAAATATGCTCATGAAAAAATATAATAAAAAAAATACCTTTTCCTAGTTTAATATAATTAATAATTTGATTGTATTTACGTATTGTTTCATTATTGTGACTATTGCCATTTATATTTTTTACAATGTCCCGTTTTGAGTCAAACTAAAAATAGTCACGTTACATTAGTATTGTGTTTTAGTCGAGCCATTACGTTGGTTATACATTATAATAATGTTACTATAATGTGCAATGCATACATTCATAAACGGTAATAAATTTAACTTTTTTTTTATGGGTAGTATTTAATCTTACAACTGTAAATCTACGTCTTTCTATCAAAGTATTCGAAATTGCTAACAAAAATACTGAATTGCACACTAAATTTGGGCATCAAATAAATCAAATATACTATACTGTTTGATCTTTAAAGTTAAACTATTTTACTGAATGACTATCTGTTAACTTATAGTAAATCTAATTATTCTTTTAGTGCAACGAAACATTAATCAGTTTTTTTTGGAATCCATCACCTATTAAATTTTAAAGAACATGAGTTATAGTAAATAAAACACCAGTTAATCAGTCATGTTTATTAAATTAAAGTTCTGAAAAAATCAAATGAGAGAGAAAGAAGAGGGGAGGGAGGGGAACCTACCCCTAAAATAAAAAAGTTAGGGGGGGGGGGTATTTTAGGAGTTATTGTCATTTGAAAATTCACATTTTACCCAACTTTTATATGTGTAGGAAGCCTAGCTGGCACTCGCCGGCCGCTACCGCGGCACGCTTTGCTCGGCTCGTGCGTATGGGCATGTACTAACACTAACCTAACCTATCCTTTACCTAGTCTGGGCATTTTTTTTTTAAATAAAGAGTCTTTTGAGTAATTATTCTCGTATGTGTAGAAAGCCTTTCTGGCACTCGCCGGCCGCTACCGCGGCACGCTTCGCTCGGCTCGTGCGTATGGTCATGTACTAACACTAACCTAACCTATCCTTTACCTAGTTTGACCATTTTTTTTTAAATAAAGAGTCTTTTGAGTAATTATTCTCGTATGTGTAGAAAGCCTTTCTGGCACTCGCCGGCCGCTACCGCGGCACGTTTCGCTCGGCTCGTGCGTATGGTCATGTACTAACACTAACCTAACATATCCTTTACCTAGTTTGGCCATTTTTTTTTTAATAAAGAGTCTTTTGAGTAATTATTCTCGTATGTGTAGAAAGCCTTTCTGGCACTCGCCGGCCGCTACCGCGGCACGCTTCGCTCGGCTCGTGCGTATTGTCATGTACTAACACTAACCTAACCTATCCTTTACCTAGTCTGGGCATTTTTTTTTTAAATAAAGAGTCTTTTGAGTAATTATTCTCGTATGTGTAGAAAGCCTTTCTGGCACTCGCCGGCCGCTACCGCGGCACGCTTCGCTCGGCTCGTGCGTATGGTCATGTACTAACACTAACCTAACCTATCCTTTACCTAGTCTGGCCATTTTTTTTTTAAATAAAGAGTCTTTTGAGTAATTATTCTCGTATGTGTAGAAAGCCTTTCTGGCACATAATTTTAGATAATGATTTTAGAAATTCGGTTGTAATATTGGATAATTTAGTGTGCAAATCAGTATTTTTGTTATACGGTGAGCAATTTTGTTTTAGAATGCTTAAATCTGTGATTTTAGCAAGATTTTCGTAGTAAAATTAGATAAAAAAAGTCGCTAACTTTGATTTATTTTAAACAATTTCTAATACAACACTTTTAGTTATACAATTATTTAAATTGATATACAATCATATATTTGATATGCAGGTAGATTATTAGTGGAGAAATGTTGTTTGCTTCAATTTTAAAAAAGAGGGGCAATTAAAAATTCCCCTTTTTTTATTGGAGCACGGCATGTGACTGTTAAATAAAAAATAAAAAAATGGCTGGATTATTATATTGGTCGCTCCCACTATGGCTGCTAAAAGATAATGTTACGAAATATTACTACAATAAGTACTACTTTAATATCCTGTAATAAAATAAAGCTTTAAGAAAAATATCACGACTTTCACATTATAGGTAGAGAGCTGCCCAAAATGGTTTGCTGACTGGTAAAGAACCCGTCTGCTGGGCATGAAATATCATTCTTAGTGTTGCCCCAAGTAGGATATAGTATTACCTTGGTCAGTTTTACGAGTGGCCTGTAAACCGCCTGCTGTTTAGATATTTCAGTAGATATGATCCTGGACATACCTTCTGCCAAGTTTGACCCACAAATTATGTGAAGATCCAAAGTTATGCCCAAAAACCGTGAGTATCTTCATTTTGATTAACGTGATTGATCTGGAAACCGCTGAAAACCTTTTCGACATATTAGAATTATGAAATACTTCTAGCAGACGCCCAGCTAGTTAAGGTCCGGGAACTATATCCAGGCTACTTGGGGCATCACTAAAAATGATATTTAATGTCCATCAGATTCAGGACTCTTTACCAGACAGGATTCTTTACCAGTCAGTAAATCATATTGGCAGTTCTCTAACTATTAGTTTTTGCCTCTACGATGATGACGTATAGTTTAATTATAGCCTCACACAAATTATAAAATTAAGTTTCGACGTACGATAGCTACTTCGTTCACGAACATAATCAATTTATAGAGCTTCCTGTCAACACAAAAGCAAATTTATCGATTGGTTTCTAATTTAAAATAAATTGCCTCTATTGCCGCTATGCCTCTATAATGAATGTCAGAATGTCAATCAAGCTTTACTAAACAATAAACTGACTGTTGAAAATCTTGACCCCTGATTATGACGTGATTTTGATATGTCATAATAAAATAAAATAGAAAAGGAATAGTACCAGAACACAGAACATAAAATTTAAAAAAAATTAAGAGTCTTTTACTTATTATACCTCAAAATTATGGAACCGATTACCACAGGACATAAGAAAGTATAATAATATTATAGCATTTAAAGTTAAATTAAGAAAATGGTTAATGGAAGCACAAAAACGGGAGCTGAATTGTAATTGTTATTTATTATTACTACTTTAGATTTAAGCTCGGTGCACCCTTAAAACTAGCACAAGTTAGTAATGTGCCTTCCATAAGAAAATATAAAGTCACATGACGATCTGCGAAATTTTATTAATTAAAAAAATGAAACTACAGATGAAACAAATAAACAAGATCGGAATTATCCGCAGGCGAATTTCGATCATTTCGGGTTTTTTTTATTATTTGGCGGATCAGCAACAAAGTACCAATAAAATGAATATACATAAGTACCGTTAATTATATATTTATATATTTTTAGGGGAGTTCTTGTTTTATTTTTATTATTAGGTTTATACTTTTTAGCTGAGGGTGTTTCCTTTTTGTCAATAGAATAATAATTATGTTTACTTAAGATGTCTATGTTTAATATCCATGTTACCTTTAATATCATGTAATTGTAATTTATAATTGCGACCTTTATATTATTTTATTGTATGAATAAACATATTTCAATTTCATCTTCATACATTGCGTAACAAGATTCTTGATTGATAGAGTTATATTATATAGGGGTCTGATTATTTAGCGCTCTTACTTATACACTTCAGATTTTAGCTTTCCCAATAATAATAAAAAACATATCAAAACTCAAAATAATTTATTTCATGTAAATCTTTACAGATATTTATGAATAGTCAAAAAAAGTTTAACAATGAGGCCTTAGAGTGCGTTTGGTTAGACAGCTATTCATTAACAAAAGAACGCGATGGAATGGAAATCTTAATATGAAAAATACTACCGAAGCGAACACACACTACATAACCAACTAGTGTAAGACTATGTGGTTAGCTGATTCCATTAGACTGTCATGTCAAAAGGAAATGTCAGTTCAACGTTAAATATCTCGAGGACTACCAGTCTTATTTACTTGGAATTATATAGATCTTATTGACCAATATATCTAAAAGGATAATAAATATTTATAGGCTCAGATGAAAAAAGGTGTAAGTCATAGTCATAATACACAAAAACATCTACAATAAAATAAAAAGATAAAAAATTTAATAGAAAAGGCGTACTTTTTAATCAATATGTTATAATAATTATATATTTTATTAATATCTATTGAATTAGACTCGTAATGCAAATCCGTCACCGCCCATTTTGTAACCTATGATACGGTTACGAAATGGGCGGTGACAGCTGGCATGCATAGTGGGAGCGGTCGACCCAATTCATAGATTTTGTAAGTCTGCTAACCATTACGTACAAATTTAAGAAAACATAAAGTCACATGACGTGCTCCACTAGAAAATACTTAAAAATTTCTCGCATCTGCGAAATTTTATTAATTAAAAAAATGAAACTACAGATGAAACAAATAAACAAGATCGGAATTATCCGCAGGCGAATTTCGATCATTTCGGGTTTTTTTTATTATTTGGCGGATCAGCAACAAAGTACCAATAAAATGAATATACATAAGTAACGTTAATTATATATTTATATATTTTTAGGAGAGTTCTTGTTTTATTTTTATTATTAGGTTTATATTCTTTTTAGGTTTTATTTATTATTAATAGGTTATTTCTAATAGATATTTACCGTTATTTGTTAAATAAATTTCTTATAATAGGATAGTTAGAGTATGTATAGTTTATTTTATTTTACAATGAGACAACTTACGACTAACAATTATACAAATATTTTAGGGAAATAACAACTAAAAAACATCAATAAGTCATCGCAAATAGTTTAATAAAATAAAATAAAAAAAAATACATAAAAAAAAACATTTTAGGAAACATAAAATTCTACTGATTTTTTTTTTTTTTTTTTCATATTATCATGGAATTTTCAGGCGCTTCAGGCATTTTGTCCTAGCGTGAAACTAGTCACTATATTAGAATTTAACTGTTTTTTAAAATCTCCCGCAGGTTTAATCTTTATTCGGCCAGTTGTTGCTAACACTATTTTGGGTTGGATAGCGTATGTCTACTTTGATCAAATTGTTGATCGAAGTAGACATACGCGGATACAGAACATAGCGTTTCGAAAATTAATGTAATATTTTAATTAAATAGTTCATTAATTTTAGTCATTTAATTTATATTTAAATTAATAGTTTAAATATTATATTTATGTATTATATACGTGGTGGCCGAGTTGGTTAGACCTTGGACTTAAAAAATACTTAGGTCCCTGGTTCGAATCCCGGTGTGTACCAATGAGTTTTTAATTTAAAAATGTATGTACATTTGTTAACAACACCACTATAGTGCCTCGGAGACCACGTTAAGCTGTCGGCCCCGGTTTCACTATACCAACTTGTGAAACAGTTAATAGATGGGTTATTGAGTCTATTCAAAACATTGCGACGAGCTAGCCACTTGTTCGTTGTAGACTTATACCATCGGCTACGACGAGGTGGGATTGAAACCCCTCCGCTAGGTACCCTGTGGCCGTCTAGGCGGTCTCGGGCGCCGTAAGGCACTCGTGATGATATGTATGTATGTATGTATTATTATTTCAAAAATCCTAAATTACTTTACTTAAGATTTTTAATGAGTGACAAAAATGTAGTTATTCCCAGTATTAAATATACTTACCCATAGTTTAACTTGAACATGCAATTTTTGTATTGCATTATTTATTAAAAGAGACGACTGTATAGGAAATAAATAGACTATGCAGAATCTGTGTCCTCAGCTAGACTTTTTTTTATGATTTTACCCAGATTCAATAATTTATTGTCGTACTTCCTGGCATGACATGGTTTGTACGGAATTCAGGCTGGTATCAAAATTTTGTTCGTTGGCCGTATATAATAACATGGACGTACGTCCATAAAAATAGTTCGGAAAAAAACAGGAAAATTGAAAATCCATTAAGTCACCGCCAGAAAGCGTGCTTTCTACAAACTTCTGAAACAATTTCGCTCGAAACCATCTTCTGTAAATGAATAGTGATATAATATTTGAAGGAACGTATGTCTAGCTAGTGGTACCGCCGCCGTTGACGTTGTAGACGGAGGTCGTGGGTAAGATTCATACTTTTTGTACTATTTCATTTGGGTGCTTATAAAATATAATATATATTAGTTTCTTTGTTTCCCTTACATATCTTTAAAATTTTGTGAGTGCAAAATGACTATATATTATTGTTTAAATTTATTCAGCCAGCGCTAGAACAAAATATTTACTGTATTAGAACTTATATTCTCGAACATAATATAAGCTGAATCTATAATCACTTAAAAAATAATTTTTATAGGAATCAAACCTACGCCTATATATACATATATTTATATATCGATAATAATATGCATTTTGTTTTCTTCTATAAATTGTTTAATGCCTATGTTTCTATAGGTTGTGCTATTGGCTTTTCTTTTCTTCTGGTACCTATATATGTCACAGGCATATAGCATAATATACTTTGTGACTAGACCAAAGTCTTACATATTATTAATATGTATTATATATTATATAATTTGAGCCAGATCTCAAATTAATTTCTGTGCACAGCATTTATGTGGGGATAATAAAACAGAATTTTGAATAAATGTTTATTTTTAAATATCATAAAATGATATTAACATCTTAAATGTAACATTGATAAATAGTTTCCGGTATTATTGATATAATTTTTATATTTACAATGATTGTCATTTTTATTGTCATCATTTTATTAAGTATTATTATTGTAATAACCACAAAATTTAGTAAAAATAATTGCCTAATAAGCTTTTCAAAATATTTATATTTATTATTATACTAATTAGTAAATACTAAAACTAATTTATTATTTATTTTATTAATGGTCATTGCTAAAATAAATATGACTACAGGTGGGTAATTATGTATTATTATGTCCAGAGGTAAATATTTTATGATATTGTACAATATATATATATTATTATATATTATTATAATTAATAATAAGTAGGTTATAATTTTGTTGTACATATTTTATCAACGTAATTTTTTTTATTTATTTTATTTAAAAACTAATACACAAAGCTTAAAAAATAAGCAATAAGAAGGTAAAAGGTACCTACAATAAATAAATTATTACATGAATAACAATAAATAGCATGGTATGCGTCATATTTTTTTTTATGTAAGCATATGAAATGGGTAGGCAGCAAGAGATTGCTTTACTGGCGCACGTTGTAGCTTTTAATAAAGTTAATGCCTCGTTAGACAATAAATATCATATAATTTCTTGAATATTATGAATAATATTAAAAATATAATTTAAATAAAAATATTAAGTAAATGAAGCTTTAAAGCATCAAATTTATTTTAATTTATGACCATGTCATTTATGGTGCCGCTTAATAGAAATTAGGCAATAATTTTAATCGCTTTAATTTTTATATTTTAAACTTTATTTTTAGGCAAAATTTTATTGAGATTAATCAGTAGTGAGTTTAAGGTACTTAGCAATCAATAAGCTATGTAGGTCTTTTTTTAATGACAATGATTCAAATGATAAGTTATTTTTTATTGGAATCTAGCCTGGATATAATATAGCTCTAAAGCATACTTTGTGACCCACATAGTTACTAAAAATGATCCGAATTATTCGAATTAAACACTATTCGGAAGACATACATTTATTTTACATTAATATCCAAATATCTAACCCGTTAAAACTACACTACAACATAAATTAAAATTATTAAAAAACCTTTTAGGTATAAAGTTATAAATATATTATAACTGGGGTATAACTTACTTTAATTATTATAATTAAAATGTATAATAAATTATTATTAAAAATGGTTTATTTATTTTAATTTAAAACAGTAAGTAATTAAATTAATTACCACTAAAAAACTACTTAAATAATAAAAATTAACTCTACACACAAAATACATAATAAAATTAAATATAAAATGTTGTCAATTTTATTTCTAAGATATATTTAACAATATTTATATGAGTTAAATATATTTAAAACTAGCTACATATTGGTCTCTAGTTATTTTAAAAGTCTATTCGTTATAATGAATAACTCAAAGACTTTCGTCTATATAATAATTATTTTAATATTGTCAATTTTATCAAAATAGCACTAGCATTTTAGGTTCTCATAATATATAACTCATAATATATGTAAAGAAATGCGTACTTTATTGTACGCATTTCTTTACATATCTTAATTCATTAAGACACTATAAATATTTTATACAGGTTAAATGCTAACCCCTTGCCAAAATTTTATTTAATTAATTATTATTATTATTAATAATAATTATTCCTGAATACCTGTTGGTTGACGTATGTAATAAATAGGTTCAAAAAAAATTTTTTTTATTAGTTAATACTTTGGCAAGGGGTAAAAATTTAACTCTGTAAACAGAGTAAACCTATTTTATATTATATAATAATATTAAAAACACATTTATTGTCGTAGTTATTTTAATATTGTCACGTTACATTATTATTTATTATATTATATTTACAACATTTTTAGAATACATTTTGATATGATATAAATGATATAATGCAAACATTTTTTATTATTTAAAAGTTTTTAAATGTTTATGTGGAATATTAACAATTGTAAACAACATTATTTATATCAATATTAACAAAATGTATTCGACATTAAATTTCAACATTGCCTTAAAAGAGGCAAAATGTTTATTTCGTTAAAATGTCGCAATTTACTTATATAAATGTATATAAAAATCTATATAACAGCCCCTTTTTGTATATATAATATCACTACGTTAACTCTCATTATTATTCGATATTAAAAATAAATGATAATAAAAATATTAGTGAAAAAACTAAATTACATTTAAATGCGTTAGCAATAAAGTTAAAAATCCGATAACAACAACGACTGGTGGTATATTGACTTGGCTGCGTAATGCATTGCTCTGTATATTCCGCGGCGGACCAGAAGGCCGAACTTTCTGCCTCTCCGTTCTTTGGGCGTATTCGTTGTAATGTGTATTATTTGGAATACTTCCATATGGATTGTTTCCGTAGAAATTGTATGCGTTATTGAGTTCTGCCTGTCGCACGTCTGGATCCAACGCGTTGTGTAAAGATCCGTGCTTCTTGGGTTGTTTTTTAGTAGCGCGCGTCGTAGCAGTCCGCGTAGTAGTCGGTCGCGGCGTAGTCGTCGTTGTCGTAGTCGTCGTAGTAGTTGTAGTCGTCTTTTGCGGAGTTTCTGTGGAAATTAATTTATTTTTTTATTATGTAGGAATAATGATTTTATTTTATTATATGTAATAATATTTCAGCGCTAGACAGGCTCAGGGTACCCTCAGGTGTCCCTTGAGTCGAAACCGAACAAGTAGCCGGCTCGACGCGATGTTTGGAAAGACTCAATAACCTATATATAAACAGTTTCATTAGTTTGAATTGTAAAACTAGACCGACGGCTTAACGTGCACTATAGTGGTGTTGTGATACAAATGTACATTTTTTATTTAAAGACACCAGCAGGGTGATTACGCGCACCAAAGTTAGCTCGCACGCCGATCGCTATGACGCGTTTTCTAAGATTTTTTAAAGCTAGGCATGAACTACGTCATTATGACGTCAAAACGATTGGCGTGCGCGCGAACTTAGGATGCGTAATCACCCCCCAGGGATTAAATCAGTGACCTAAAAAATGTTTGTGTGTTTTCTAAGTCTAACTCGGTCACCGCGTATAAAATTGTTAATAAATTAATATTCTTTCTTACTAGTTTAAAATCGCGCCATGGATCTCGTAAGGTACAAATTGCTCGAATCTATTGACCTAATTTAAAGTGATGGTTAAATATATATCTTTATAAGAGTCCAAACCGACTTACTGGATTACCTACTCATCATCACCCAGCCGTAACTACTGAAGGAATATAAAATATGAACGGTAACTTCCTTTTATATTGTAGGAGCCCATTAAGGAATTTTTAAAAATTCGATTCCCAAGAACGTAAAAAGAAAAATATTTTTTAGTAAATTTAATACATCAATATTGAAACTTCTCTCTTTAAATTAAGTCTTGTCGGCAGACCCTTTGAAAATAAATGAATAGTTTTTACCTATTATAGTTTTTTTTTTAAATATAGGGGAAGAGAAAAGGTAATTTCATTTTGTAACGTTACAGGAACCATGAATTGTTATATGTTGTATTCTATAACTAAAAGGTGGAGGGAATCAAAAAATATGTTGTTATTTTTATTCAACGGATATAATGTTTTTTTAGACAAGTGCTTTACAATTGTTTTATTTATTTATCGAATATATGGAAGCAAATATTTAAACTAGGTACTAAAATCATTTTTTGTACAAATAATATAAGGGTAAAGCCGTGTTAATAGAAGATAGGTAAAACAAAAAATCATAAATTAAAATGAAGTATTTACCTTTCAAAATAACGCTTCCTTCGTCTTTTCCGTATCCATTGACAGCGGAACAGGTATATTCTCCAAAGTCTTCTTTCCTTACTCTAGTTATTGTCAAATTCATCCTGAGTAAATACTCGTTGCGAATCTCCTCCGAAATGATGATATACTTGGAATCGTTTAACACCTTCCATCCTAAAGACAGAAATAAATACATGTTAGGAGTATTAAGTGAATACAGCGTGTTTCTATAAATAAAAAATAAATACCATCACGGGTGCCCAGCGGAGGGATTAACCATTTAATACAATTATAAAATAATCCATTACATGAGATAACCTGCTAGGAACCAAAATACTCAATAGTATAAGTACATATTAAACTGATATATGAGTCAAAAATCTGCGCAGGACTTTAAAATTAAAACGTAATCGTTCTTTTGAAAATAATACAGTTTATTTGCAGCTTAAATTTCGGTAACACAATTATGTTGACGAAAAATTAACTTAAACTATTTGTACTTCAATGTATGGACGTGAATTAAAAAAAGGGTAATTAGTTTGACAACACAATTATAGTGCGTGTTAAGCTTATGGTCCCAGTCCCACTATACTATCTTAGGGAAATTTAGCGCTCTTTTGAGCTATATTTAAATATGGCGGAGCGGATTTTTATTTTTGGTTTATCTTAAGTTTTCCCACTTCGAGTGAAACATAATTTTCATTAATTTCACTACTATAAGAACCACACAGTTATATTTTTGGTCCCCGTTTTGTGGACTGAGGGTTATATTTGTTATTACGATATAGACGTGTTGACCCAAATGTTAGGACCATCGTCTTAATAATTTTAAATTATTAAAAAAACGATTTTATTTTTAACACGCGATTACAACAACGATTGGGTGTTAGGTATAATGAGTTGATCCAAAACATAAAGCATTTTATAACATACAAAACTAATGTTAAAGGTAGAATTAACTCAGAAACACCCTGTATAGCAACCCTTAAATGTGAGACGAGTTTATCCCAAAAATCATGATGTCATTTACAGTTTTATGTATGTGTTAACGACTTAACCCATTATTTTACGACTCGAATTGGGACAGACGTTAAAATAAATTTGTTTTTTAATATGGAATGGGACACCGTAATAGAATAAGTAGTTTTCTTGTATTCGTCTTTCAGTTTATTGGTGTAATCTTTTCTACGTTATTTTCTATTCAAAAGAGAACTAGTAGACGTCGTCAATCCTCAATCGTAATAAAACCAATCCTTTTATAACGCGCACTTAGATGAATTGCATTTCGATGCAGACTAATGTTTTTTAGTACTTAGTATACAAATATACTAGACTATATCTATACTAATAATATAAATGTATAAGTGTTTATTGTCATGCTCAATTATTATTTTTATTGGCTATGGATAGCCCATTTATCGAGGAAGGAGGCTATATCACGCTACATCCAATCGGAGCGGAGCATCAATTAAAAATGTTGGGAAAACGGGGAAATTTTGTTCCTTTTGAGAGCTTTCGTTGCGTGCGCTGTGTAAACGGTTAAAGTTGAGCTAGTGTATAATAATAAATTTCATTTAAATTTTAGTTACCTTTTATAATTTGTGTTAGGTATATACTTATATATAATAATTATATTTTTATTATTATTGTAAATTTGAAAGGATGTACGAGTACTTTGGGCTAATATGAGGTTCTGCTGATCAAATCGAACAACTTTTCCCATGGAACCTTACGTCGCAAATTAAAACAATTTTTGGCTTAACATTACTAAAATATTCGCGAAATCGCCAACACTTTTTTATCACATTTGAACAATAAACTTTCACGGTCTCAAAAATACAAAAAATAATAACACAGAATAAACTTTCCTCTACGGACTCTCACCAAAGACCCCCTTTTACATACATCTAACTGTAACAATAACGTTTAAATTGACATTTACTCCATACGGGTTGCAATATCAAATCCTGTAACTGTAATTTTAATCAATCAAATTTATTTTTTTAGTAATGGTTAACGTTAAAGTAAGCGTCAAATAGGACAGCTTTGTTTTTGATGCAACCCAAATTTAGTTTTAATCACGAATACATTTACATGTTAAAGTAAATGTATTCGTTAAATAAGATGATGCAACCGGCCCTAAATAAAACATTTGAATTGTCGTTGCAGTTTGGGAAGTAAAAGTTTCGAAATACAACCAACTTTCATGCATTCAACCGAGCGAGATTAATGTAAGTTGTTCCACCTGAGAATACAACTTTTAGACATTGTCTTTCACAAAACTCTGGGTTACGTTGATAGCTCTGTTTTGTAAAATAAAATGTGAGATGTACTAGAAAAAGCGGCCCCAGCCTAGTGGTTAAGTCACTACGCAACTGATAACAAGTTAAGAAGATGTCAACAAGGCCGGACCTGGCATGGGTGACCGCTTTATATAACGAGGCTATTTCATCATAACCACATTACTAAAACCAAACCTTGCTAACCAAATCGATTTTTGCATCCAATTCTTTTAAAACCGATCGGTCGGTCTTTATCTTAAGAAGGGAACGCCTAAAAAAAACTGAGGCTTCTACTGCTGCCAAAATAATTTTGTATTTAATTAAAGACAATATGCAATGAAAAAAATCCTGCTGGGCAGGACTCGAACCCACGATCCTCGCTTTCACAGCAAGGTACTCAACCACTGAACTAACCAGGTTCCAATAAACTCTCACCAAATGTTTCATTGCTTGTTATCTACTTATGCACAGAAGCCCTCTATGAGCTTAGAAGTTAAGCTCATAGAGATTACTCTACATTAGAATTAAGTTAGAAGTTAGTTTTTTATTCATTGCATTTTATCTTTCAAAATTTAAATATAAGATGAGGAATTTATAAAAAAATGTATAAATATAAAATAATTTTGATAACTCCTAAGGGCAATGTTATAATAATCAAGTAAAAAAAAAAAGTCTACATTAATAAAAGGAGCGGCACTTCTTCATCATTCACAAGGCTCTCTGTGGAGTTGTACACCTATAATAACAAGACATAACATGATTCTTACCGGAACTGGATTTGTTCTTCTGCCACGTATTGAGAGACTTCGGCGAAGCTTCTACATCGCAGAGTAGAGTCACTTGCATTTCCATGGATCGAAGAACCACTGGACTCACTACGCGAACCAATGGTTTAACTATTGGACAAATAGATACGCTATAGTCAGTCATTATCTTTATTCTATGTTACACAGTAAAATTAAAATAAATATCATCACGGGTGCCTTACGGCGCCCGATACCGCCTAGGAGGCCTCAGGGTACTCATCGGAGGCATTTTTAATCCCACCTCGTCGTAGCCGATGGTATGAGTCTACACCGAACAAGTGGTTTAGCTCGTAGCGATGTTTGGATAGTCTCAATAACACATCTATAAACAGTTTCACAAGTTAGTATAGTGAAACTGTGGCCGACAGCTTAAGGTTTCTGGAGTCGCAATCGCGAACTCCGCGTTCTCAATACTAAATTAGCTTTCGCAATTCCAATAATACTGGATTAATGTTTGTCGCAGAATTAAAATAATATTTCTGTCGGTCATTGTATTTATTATTCTTTCTGTGTTGGGTTATTATTTTTTTCGAAGTCAGTTTTTTTTTTTTTTATATTATAATACAAAAAAAAATTACTCACAACATAAAGATTTTTACGCACAATTAAGAACATAAAAAAAATAATTGAACTTCGACCAACATCCAAGTTCTAATATTGGAAGTAGCTTGTAGTTTCAAGTTATTAATAGTACTAATATACAAAGACAAGTGCATGACATTTTTTAGTGTTAGTTGTTGCTGCGGCCACATTCTGTTTCTTATAACGTGAGTGTTAGATTGTCAAAATAACGATTTCCACTATTAGCGATCTCTCCTCCAATCAGAGTAGTATTTTAACCTTCGCTGATTGGAGGAGAGTGCGCTAATAACGGAATTCGTTATTTTGACAATCTAATGCTCACGTTATAAGAAACAGAATATGGCCGCAGGACGTGCAACTCGCAGAATGATAGCAACCAACAATCATGAGTGTGAGGCTTTAGATGCTGATTTATGCTTCTTTTGAAGGACTCTATATTATAGGATTCAGGAAAGATATAGGCTGGTAAAGAATGATAGCAACCAACAATCATGAGTGTGAGGCTTTAGATGCTGATTTATGCTTCTTTTGAAGGACTCTATATTATAGGATTCAGGAAAGATATAGGCTGGTAAAGAATGATAGCAACCAACAATCATGAGTGTGAGGCTTTAGATGCTGATTTATGCTTCTTTTGAAGGACTCTATATTATAGGATTCAGGAAAGATATAGGCTGGTAAAGAATGATAGCAACCAACAATCATGAGTGTGAGGCTTTAGATGCTGATTTATGCTTCTTTTGAAGGACTCTATATTATAGGATTCAGGAAAGATATAGGCTGGTAAAGAATGATAGCAACCAACAATCATGAGTGTGAGGCTTTAGATGCTGATTTATGCTTCTTTTGAAGGACTCTATATTATAGGATTCAGGAAAGATATAGGCTGGTAAAGAATGATAGCAACCAACAATCATGAGTGTGAGGCTTTAGATGCTGATTTATGCTTCTTTTGAAGGACTCTATATTATAGGATTCAGGAAAGATATAGGCTGGTAAAGAATGATAGCAACCAACAATCATGAGTGTGAGGCTTTAGATGCTGATTTATGCTTCTTTTGAAGGACTCTATATTATAGGATTCAGGGAAGATATAGGTTGGTAAAGAATGATAGCAACCAACAATCATGAGTGTGAGGCTTTAGATGCTGATTTATGCTTCTTTTGAAGGACTCTATATTATAGGATTCAGGAAAGATATAGGCTGGTAAAGAATGATAGCAACCAACAATCATGAGTGTGAGGCTTTAGATGCTGATTTATGCTTCTTTTGAAGGACTCTATATTATAGGATTCAGGAAAGATATAGGCTGGTAAAGAATGATAGCAACCAACAATCGTGAGTGTGAGGCTTTAGATGCTGATTTATGCTTCTTTTGAAGGACTCTATATTATAGGATTCAGGAAAGATATAGGCTGGTAAAGAATGATAGCAACCAACAATCATGAGTGTGAGGCTTTAGATGCTGATTTATGCTTCTTTTGAAGGACTCTATATTATAGGATTCAGGAAAGATATAGGCTGGTAAAGAATGATAGCAACCAACAATCATGAGTGTGAGGCTTTAGATGCTGATTTATGCTTCTTTTGAAGGACTCTATATTATAGGATTCAGGAAAGATATAGGCTGGTAAAGCCACCCTCGTCTACATACAACGGGGACTAGTACTTAATACACTTGTATTAAACTAAGAAGACCTCTATGTTCTAGTGATTAGCGTTGTTGTGTTGATCGTGGGTTCGATTCCCAGACATGACAAATAATATGAATACATTTTTCTGTTAGGAAAGTTTAGGTGTTTCTAAAATATAATATATTCCTAGTACACATAGCACAAGTCTAGAGCTTAGTTTGTGACTAAGGCAATATGTGTAAAAAGTTACATATGTATTAAGTTATATAAGTATTCTGTTATTAATTAGCATTACTACCGTAGAACCCGTTTCCGCAAAAAAACTTTTATCTGGGTTTTAATTTTAAGACACTTACACATAAAGAAAATTTTCAAAAGCATTTCTGATATTATATTGGGTACCTATTTAGTAATAACATTGACTAATTAATAAATAAATAAATCATTGCAAATTTATCTTTATATATATATATTTATATAAGGGTCAGATTAATAAATTAGTAGGTACAAGATACAGATTTTGTTTAGTACGACAAGGTTAAAAGAACCGCTTTTTAAGCAATTAATTTCTCAGATATAAGAAGGTAGACGAATCATTTCCAATTTTCATATAAATTTTTGATTAAGCACTACAAAAATCAATTTAAAATAAATCTACATAAAGTAATAACGTATTAAAACCAACTTTTAATATCCTTTTTGAAAGCGCATTTATATTTTTAAACTTTATTGTGAAATGGATTTTATACGGCATTAACAGATGAAGTTTTTATTTTACTTTTGATTAATGAAAAAGTATTTATCACGATATAAAAAAATAACATTAATCCAAAACTAGGTTATTTGACTTAAATTCATATACACTAAAACCGAACCATGAATAGTCATGTTTGTCTATGGATTCACTGGTTTTAGAAGACTACTGCATTGCTTTTCTGTCGAGGAAGTCTCCATCAGGGTTACGTAGCGGGTATTGATGTGAATCCAGGGAGCATTTTGACGTCCCTATGACGTCTAATTAGTGTCATTCTCGACGTAATTGACGTCATAGGGACGTCAAAACTTACTTTACCTGGGAAGGTAAAGTAAATGAAAATACAAATCACGTCATTATTATTGTTACAGACTTATTGAAATGTTCTTCTTGTTTATTACAAATGATTAGCAATCGTACACTAGTGAAGAATCTCGAACATTTTGGAAGAACATTCTAGTAGTTTTAAGTTAGCTATAGACGATTCGAGAAAGTTTTAAAGTTGTCTAAATATTTGTGGAATAATCTATAAAACTCCAATAGGTATTGTTTACCAAATATACTCTTTATTTGATTGTTGATTTCTAATTTTTGTTTACTTATTTACGTTATGTTAAATATAACCTTTTAGAAACAAATATTCGAGATGTTTATTTATGATTTCGAGTCAGTTTTGAATTAGTCTTGAATCTAGTGCTAAAGTGAAAAAGTGACTTAAAGTGAAACAGTGCATATATATTCCCTCATTTTCGCACTGTATCACTTCAAGTCACTTTAGTACTAGATTTAAGACTTATTCAAGACTGCCTCAACGACTGACTAACAACCCGGCTATTATCTTGAAATTTTAGACTGCTTACTAGTTTTGCCAGACGTCCCGTATTTCGGGTGTAATTTTAATTGTCCCGCCGGCACTGACTTTGTCCCGTATTGCAACCGTGCTTGATTTGTTATTGCCAAATCTATCGTGCTACGGCTGACAAGTAGGTACCTACTCAACGTTCGTACGAAAAAAATTTTACCTTTGCCTAATTTTTTTATTATTTAACATACTTAAGAAAATAATTTAATACCATTATAATAATAATTTGAAACGATCATTATCAACAGTTACAAAATATGTTTTTTTTTTTGCCCGTTCATCAGAAATCTCATATATATATTCAAAATGTCTTGGATAAAAATCGGAAATCCCGTATTTTTTTGCCTATTTAAACATTTGTATAGTCTGAAAAAATCTGGCTACACTAGCTACTGCTTACGTTTTGATTTTGGTGTTGTCGCAATTTATTACATTGCGTTATTTAAAAAAAAAATGCAAATATTTACTGAAGTCAATTGATGTGTAACTAATATGACTTTGAACAAACAACTTGTTATTCTGAAATATTTAGATTTTCTCTTCGGAAAATAGTTTTTTTTTTCTTTATTAGGTAATTTTATTATTTTTACATAATATTTAATTTTCTTGATGTGAAAATAAACTATTTAATATATTAGTTATTATCTAAGTATATAATGTTGTTTTACCTCATTTATTTATTTATTTAGTTATAGGTACTTCACCGTTTTCGCCAATATTAACTACAAATCCTACCCCTAAAAAACCCAATCACGAAACCAGTTGCAATTCCGTTTTAATTTGCATTTCCAATACCTACCCCCGAATCCATTGTCGGAACCATACAAAATGAATCAGGCTTAAAAAGCGAAGTAGACACGCATATCGTGATCGAACTATGATATATATATCAGGTATTTTAATAATGCGGTCAAGTAAACTAGGTACAATTATTGTTGTGTTTTAAAGAGATATCAAAATAATCTCCATATTAAAGATAAATAAAAGAGACAACGATAAATTATTGATATGAATATGAATGAACGATAGATTGTTGCCTGAAGACGCCCTAATAAGGCGAAATATAGCAAAAGTATTACTATTATATTGTGTTTTATTTATGTAGCTTATTCAATGACCTATGAATAATAATAAAGCAGCTACTGCAAATAAAAATATATAATTTTAATATAACGATAAATTATGTATTGTACTATGTGTACAACAACAACGATGCTAATACTCGTCGAGTACACAGATGTGTACATTTATTGATGAAAATGAGTTAAGTACATAAACAACTTGTTTTGAATATGAAATTTACTGATACCACATCTATGCAAAATGCCATCAATATTATATTTAATAAACACCCAGACAAAGACAAACCGTATAGAAAAACGTACTAATATGTTTGCCATTGGTGGGAATTGAACCCACGACTTTCGTACAACGCCAAAGGTGCAACCAGTAGACCACGTATCAATTCGATATCAACTGTATCCAAAACAAACAATGTCATATTTAGTATGGCAAATATGTCAAATTTTTACTTTGATTCGCATGACACTTCGCCGCAAATCTGTCGCCTATTTTCTCTATCTATCTACTATTATAAATTAGGTCTGTGGCATGTGCCGTGTAAATTTTACTCACAGAGTACGGCGACATCGTAACGCCGGCTTTTGGTAGGCGGGATTCCATTCGCTGCGATGCATAGGTAGGTGCCCATATCCGCCCGCTGTAGACCCCGCAGGCTTAATGTTGATGCCACGTAGTTTTCCATTTCTGTTTTTTAACAAATTTAATGGTTATTTTTTTAACTTTTTTTTTCAATGACAATGCATGTAAATAATACCGGGCGTAACAATACCCGTAACAATATATGTACAGCGATTTACAGGATGACTCCTCATAAAAAAAAACATGGAATTTTATATATTTTTTTTAATAGAGGATTACACCTGATGGTAAGTGGCAATGTCGCTTGCTTCAATTGGTTGATTGCACTATGTCTGCTTGTGAAACTTATTCACGCCTCGCTTAAAGGATTCAATATTAAAGAAAGAAGGGAAAACGCACGCAGGGAAAATCCGCTTTTTTATCGTGCGACATAATAAGAATCCCCATACCTTTTTGTGCTGGTGGCCTTGTCATCCACTGTATGTGTATGCATTTTAGTGTCAGTAAAAATGAATAGAACCTGCTCTGAAAGATTAGGTCCATTTACTATTGAACAAGAAGTTGTGTTAAATTGGAAAACAGAAGTGCTTAAAACGTAAAGCCTTCCTTATTTTAACCTCTTCCTTTAATTACAGGGTGCGGTTACGAAGTGGGTAATTGAATTGACAATAAGGCAACGAGTATATTAAAATATACTCGTAATGCAATTATATAAAAATATACTCGACAATTCGTCATTGTCGCCCCCATTTCGTAATCGCATCATTTAGCCGGCATAGTGGGAGCGATCAATATTGTTTACGAACTATTATTGATTGACCCCAATCATGACCAGGTAGAGACAAAGTCAAATCTTGTGTTCCAATAAAAATATAAAAAAACGTTTCGCTAAATCAGAGATAGTATTTACCTGGTTAGTCAAGCTAGATTAGCAATTCTTATACAACTGGGAATATTTTTGTATCGCTCGTCCCCACGCGCAACAAATTAGATTTCGTTTCCTATTTGTCGCTGGCAGAAACAAAGCCGGTGATAACTGCCGCCACATACTGTTTCTTATAACGTGAGTGTTAGATTGTCAAAATAACGATTTCCGCTATTAGCGCGCTCTCCTCCAATGAGAGTAGTTTTTTAACCTTCGCTGATTGGAGGAGAGAGAGCTAATAACGGAATTCGTTATTTTGACAATCTAATGCTCACGTTATAAGAAACAGTATGTGTAGTAAGTAAAACTAATTTTATATCGGTGGTGGTCGAGTTGGTTAGACCTTAGACTTAAAAACACTTAGGTCCCTAGTCCCTAGTTTTTAATCTAAAAAAAATATGTACATTTGTTTGACAACACCACTATAGTGAGCACGTTAAGCTGTCGGTCCTAGATTCACTATACTAACTTGTAAAACTGTATATAAATGGGTTATTGAGTCTATGCAAACAACGCGACGAGCTAGCCACTTCGATGTACACTCATACCATTCCATGGGAAAAGTTGTTCGATTTGATCAGCAGAACCTCATATTAGTACATCCTTTCAAATTCACCCTGTATATATAATAATTTTATAAACGTGACAATAGGGAATATGCATGTAACGCCAATTATTATTATTTTAATATATAATGTTCCTTTTATGTCTTTGAACATATTTACAGTAATCTATTTTATGTTGATTAGCAAATTTTTTTATAAATACGATTTTGAAATCCTTTTTTTTTTTGTAGAAACGGAACGCTTTCCTAAACGCTCCGACATTAGCAAACACTGAATGTGACATCATTCGTGCACAAACAAATGTCAACGTGTGTTCTGTAGTCTACAGTTTCTTGTTTTCTCGGGTATTTATTGTCCTTTATTACGATAATTTGTGATAAACAATCCTTTTGACTAACTTTTGAGGTGCAATAAGATTAAACTAATATGCTTTTTGAGCACGAACGACGTTACAGAATGGCGGCTAGTGATGTACCGTTTTTTACTGCGGTAGTGGCAGATAAAGTTTAAACCCTCCTATTTTTGTGTTATTACCCCATATATTTTTTTTAATATTTGTTTTAGGGTCTAATGTATAAAAATAAAAACATGCATATTCCCTATTGTAATTTACAATGTTTTTTTATCAGATAATGTACAATGCAATGATTTATCATTAGAAGTCACTATTTAATTTTATACATTTTCATAATACTTAGCACGACAAAACATAATATAGCTACAGTGCGTAAGTTTTACGCAAAAATATTATCCCATACGTTCTCTCAGGCTGTCAAATTAATTTCAATTGATATAATTTATAACTTTATTATAGCATACGCTTCCGATCCTAAATCTCGGTTAAAGGCATAAAACCGCGCTGGCTGCTATATCCTGCTTGCGACGGTAGCGCCTCGAGCGGCGCAGTTACGAAGTTATGTTTTATTAACCGGTTAATAAAATTAAGCTGCGACGTATCGTTGGCAAGTTGTAACAAACGTCAACTCCAATTCTGACCCCAACAATTTATTATGTAGCCTCGTAAAACAATCATTTTTGCAGATGATATTTTAGGAGTTTGTTTCAAACGAAAATAGTGAAAGTTATAATATTAAAGGTCATTGGGCACAATCCGACCCAATTTATGAAGGTTTGCCTACAGAAACAAAATTACTTTTAAATTAATAAGGTATATCTCTCGCTTATAAATAATTAAATAAATCTTTTGTTTTACAAACCATCATGAACAATTATCGAAATTCTCTACACTATTTTATTTCTGTAGATTCTGGATATATTTTTTGTACTAAGTGAGATAGTACGATTGCACCTGTAGATATTAATCAAGTTGAAATAAACCTCAGTATTTTTTTTTTCTAAGATACAGAATTTCATTTGCTGTCTGATTTCCATTATTTATGGTAATGCGACCCATATATTCGTAAATCAGAGATATATGTCGAAACATCCCACATCAATTAATTTCTGTAGGTCGTGGGTAAATTTTTCATACTTAAGTACCCAATGACCTTTAAGTTCAAAATAAACATGAATATTTTCTTACCTTTGTATGATGGATCTTTCTTAGTACAATATAATTTTATTATGAAAACTAATAAATATAAACCTACCTCATTTTTTTTATTGGACCACGGCATGTTACTTTGTATCTGCCTGGTGGTGAGCAGACATACAAGGTCCATGAATCGAATTCAGGAGTCGATCAATAACCATTTTTTAAGAACATTGATCGTTCTAATGCCGGCTAAATTATTCGATTACGATTTTAATATCCTCGCTGACTTATCATCAATTTAAATGCCCGTGTCGTATAATCGCACCCTGAAAGGACACTACCACCTCGACAAGGTATCGACGCCATAGTTTCCTGAAAACTGGTAAATGCACAGACTGAAACCGAAACATGATTATGTCACTTGACGGTTTTTGCATCTGTATGGGCGATGACGAGACCGATACAAGACTGGTTACGTATAACTTCGTTAGACCGACAGCGGCCTATCCATGCCATGCTATTAGAATTTAATATAAACAAACTAACCACAGTTTCTTAAATATTATTAATAATAATATATGTTTTTAAATCAAATTATCCCAGGGGCCTATTTCATAAACGTGACAATTGTAATTTACCATGACAATTTATAATACATTGCTTGATTTTGTTGGTTCTAAATAAATAATTCCAACTAAACCAAGCAATGTATTATAAATTGTCATGGTAAATTACAATTGTCACGTTTATGAAATAGGTCCGTTAAAACAAACTTTACAAGAACCAAATAACACCAAATAATATCGTCATTTCTTGATTTGACTTTACTTTCGTAATTTTAAAATTTTACTATATAATATACTTAGTAAAAAAAGAAACCATTTTTTTTTACACATAGTGCAAATTCTATTTAAAAGTCAAATGGAGTATAATATATAAATAATGATCATTAAATTAGTATAGTTTAGAACAAATTTTAATCATCAACATAGAAACAATAAGAAATACATAATTTTGTTTAAAGACCAAGCCGTTAATTTTACAGAGGGACACAAAATCCGTTACGCCCGCTTAATAAAATTGGTGCCTTGAATAGGCTTAATCGTAATGAGTAAAATTTATACACTTCGTTAAGCTAATTTAATAATCCTTTGCGATGTTTTATTATAAGCTGCTTAATTAACAAGAAGGCTTTTTGGGCTCGCGGCGGGCTTGGTTGTTTAAGAAGAAGGTTTACGCGCTAAAATCTAAATTAGTTTTATTTTGTATACAGTTTTGAAAACCAAAAGAATTTGTAAATAAATATCCTTTATACATGTATCCTTTAGTGCCTACTAGTACATAAGTAGTACATAGTTTCCAAAAAAATGTTAAAGGTTTTTGTTTGTTTTAAAAAAAAAATTGATATCAAAAGTGTACTCGTATTAAAATATTAGGTTATAATTTAATAAATAGAAACAACTTTAAGAATTTTATTTTTATTTTAAAGATATATAGCCTTATTCATATAAAACTTATTGAGGCCTTGAGGAACACTTTAGTTATGGAATGTTTTGTCTCTTTTAGACATATTCATTTTTGTTGCTAAATAAAAGAGACAAAACCTTCTATAACTAAAGTGTTCTTGAAGGACTCAATAAGTTTTTATGGTTTAGGATATATGTAGTTGAAAACTTATATGTACTGACATATAAGTTTTTTACTATATCCTTAATCTTTACTTATATTGAAAACTTCTATGTCAATATATATTCTCGTATACATTTAATAAGATAAGATAAGATTTTCAAAAATAAAAATAGTACTCTTTTTCTGTACAGTTTGTTATGATCTGGGTGTTTATAAAATATAATATAAATTATATCGTTGCTTCTGGTACACATATAAATCTGGTATAGTACAAGCCTAGAGCTTGGTTTATGACTAGAGCAAAATGCGTAAATTGTCCTACATATTATTATTATTGAAAACATATATGTCAGTTCATATAAGTTTTCAACTACTGAATATTTGAAATATAAATAAAATTCGTGAAGTTTATTTTATTTTTGAAATTATAACTTAAACTAAGAAGTTCTCACGACAAGGGACGGCATCCTTAAGTAACTAATTAACTAAATTTTAGAATGTTTCTATAACAAAATTAATCTGTAAATCTTAATGAATCCAATTCTCTAAACGAGTTTAAGAGAAATTCCTTTAAATAATAGATTTATGACTTTTGTAAATAATTAATACTGAAAATTGGGATCATTAAAAAGGTGACAGGTTTATTATTTTGGTATAAATAAACAAACTGTCTTAACCATAAAAAATAAGAAACATAAATAAATATAGCGTATTCAATAAGTGCATATGAGCTGGTGTGGTACGGTGCTGACCGCCTCCGTAGATTAGTGGTTGCGTCTTTGGCGTTATATCCGGTATCCAGAGATCGTGGGTTCGATTCACCACCCATGGCAAAAAATATTAGTACGTTTTCTGTACAGTTTATCATGGTCTGGGTGTTAATAAAATAATATATGTATTATATCGCTGTTTCTGGTACACATAGTATAATCCTAGAGCTTAATATGTGACCAGAGCAATATGTGTAAGCTGTCCTACATATTATTATTATTATATATATAAAACTAGTTTGTCCTACTTCGATGATAGATTTCATTACAATACTAAAAAATAGAATTTTTTTAATTTTAATTCTTTTGTTATTGTTATGCTCATTAAATTGAAAACCCTTGTTACCAAACATCAACTCTCGAAATATCCTGCATCCGCCGACGGATTCTGCCGTACGAATAAACATTAGGTTTATTTATTATATATTGTTTTTTTTTAAAGTTAAAATGCAATAAAAAAAACTTGTTGGGCGGGACTCGAACCCACAATTCTCGCTTTCGCGGCCACTGAGCTCACCAGGTTCCAGACACCCCTCACGAAATTTATCATTAATGTTATCTACTAACACACAAACGCCCTTATGTGCTTTGCTTCTAATTACGTATTAGAGTGAATACGTCCTAGATTCAAATACTATATGGCAGATAAGTATGTTTTTTTGTTTTTACTTTTTACAGTATTTTATATTTTAACATATTTATAAATTCCTTATCAGGATAATCTTCTATTTATTTTTTTCTTAAAGATAAAATGCAAAAAATCCTGGTGGGCGGGACTCGAACCCACGAAGCCAACCCGGTTTCAGTCACCCTTCACAAAATTTGTCATTGTTTGTTATATACTTATAGACGCCCTCCATGTGCTTTGCTTCTAATTACTCATTAGGGTGAAGTTAGTTTTTTTTTTTTTTATTATACCTAGATACATTTATTATTAACTTAATTATTAAATTTAACAACATTATTCTCAAAAAAGAAATTAAATTTTACACTTTTCATTTATACATGGTGACTTTGAAAGGATGTACTTTGAGAATGTGAGGTTCTACTGATCAATATGAACAACTTTTCCCATAAAACCATGTACCGCAAATGAAAAAAAAGATTTCCTTCTCCATACAAACTAGTACGACCAATAAAATGACCAATTTGTATGGAGAAGCCAACATTTTATTTCATTTGCGACACATGGTTCCATGGGAAAAGTTGTTCGATTTGATCAGCAGAACATCATATTAGCCCAAAGTATATATTTTCAAATTTACCCTGTATATAAAAAAAAATATAATGCTTATATTAAAATTGTTTAATAAAAATCAAGTTAATATTTTATACCACAAGGCTATTTCATCATAAATACCGCAACAAGCTCGCCACTTGTTAGGTGTTGCCTCCGAATACCATCGGCGAAATGAGGACAGGTTAATTCCTCTGCTGGGTACCCTAAGGCCGTTTAAACGGTTCTCGGGAGCCAAATAGGCACAAGTGATGGTATTTATTTAAGTTAATATTTTCTATAAAGTTTTTGTTAAGGTAAACAGTTGTTGGTATAGTTTGCAGTTAACATACGTTTTGTTTAAGTTAATGGCTAAATGATGCGGTTACGAAATGAGCGGCGACAAAGACAATTTATACTACAAGTCTATTTTTAATTTAACCTGCTGCTTTGCTTTATCGTCATAATAACTGCTCGTTTCATAACCGCATTCTGAAAGGATATTTTCTGAATTCTATAATATGTAGTCTTCCGAAAGAAGCGTGAATCGACATCTAAAATCGGTATAGCAAAAGCAACAATTTAGGTGGAAGGAAGGTCTCTATAGCTTCGTTAGGCCGACCGACCGGTCTCGTTTACCACCGCCAAATAGATGCAAAAACCGTCGAGTGACCTAGTCATGTTTCGGGTTTATTCTGTAGGTTCTCCGGTTTTAAGGAAATTACTGCATCGATTTCTTGTCGGGGCGGTAGTCTCCTTTCAGGGTGCGGTTTCGAAATGGGTTGAATTGACGATAAGGCAGCGATATTAGAATATACTCGTAATTCAATTTGTCGCCGGCATAGTGGGTGTGATCAATTTTGTTTAGGAACAAAGTCATATGCCGTGCTGCAATAAATAATAATACAAAATCCGGTAGATGTAGAGTCACATGTCGTGCTATAATAAAAATATAGAAAAACCCAACATCCAGTTAGTGCACAAAGTGCGGAAAGCATAACAAATATTGGTATTACAATCATTTTATATTTACTCTAATAAAAAAAAACTATATTTTTGTTTATGGTTGCTAAATTTAAACGATGGATATGTAAACATTGGCATAGAATAAAAAGCTTAACATCCAATTAGTGCCGTAGAATTCTGTATAACCGTTTTAGGTGTTACAATAAACCCTATGTTTACATTAGCCAAACTCTTTTGTTTACAGTTAATAGCTAAAATAAAACAGACAAATTTACAAAACACAAGTCTGAAAAGGTTTCACATGGAGCAGAAACTAGGAATTTGTGCCTAATAGCGTATAATTTAAGAGACAAATTGGCGAGCTGAATAAAAGCGATTAAAAGGACAACGGTGTATGTTTATAAAGCATTTAGTTCTATAATTGCTTTAGCTCGCGTCTCACCTCAGCGACAAAGGTCGGGAAAGTCTTATTATAGTAGCGAAAATATCTCTTAACCTGAATTTCAGTAGCTTTCCTTTAATTTCCTGACCCCAGTGAGGATTACGTAATTATTTTGTTGATGTAAAATTTGAGTTTATTGTATTATTTTTTGTGAGGAAATGAATTCGCGTCAAACGGCGACAATCACGTTTTTATTTTGGAAGTTTAATAGACAATTTGCGACAAATATTTGTGAAGAAGAAAAATAATATTAAATAGGTATAATTAATATATTTTTAGGTCTTTATAACTTTGCCCAGTTTCGTTCCACATTACAGATACAAAATCGGCAAGTGACCTAGTTGTTTTGGTTTTTCCGGTTTTAAGGAGCATACTGCACTAAGTAAACTCGTATTGCAAATACGTATCTGTCGGCGACTATTTTATTAACAGCATTATTTAATCATTATTTATTTTGTTAACAGCATTATTTAAGCAGCATGATGGGAGCCATACTGTTAAACTACAATGTATTGATCGACCCCATTCATGGACTTTGTGGGTCTTCTACTATCAAGTATATACAAAGCCACATTTTATATATTGTTTTTTTTTTGTTGGAGCACGGCATGTGACTTTATATCTACCTGGTGGTAAGCAGACCTACAAAGTCCATGAATGTATTTGATCAATTTTTGTTGTTAAAGAATATTTATCGCCCTCACTATGTAACAGACACAGTGGTCGGCCTAACGAAGTTAGAGTTTTTTGCAGAGCTTTTTGCAGTATTCATGATGGTATAGCCTCGTTGGATTGTAATCGAATGGTATGTCGAAGTGGATTATAATAAAGTAGTCTCCGGTAAACCTGTGAACCCACAGACTAAAACCGAAACATTACTAGGATATGACAGTGTATTGATTCCCATCCATGGATTTTGTAGACTGCTTACCATAAGTCAGATACAAAGTCACATGCCGTGCACTAATAATACATATATAATATATATTATTATTTATTAATTTATAAATTCCATATACAGGGTGAATTTGAAATATCGCAAATTAAACACATTTTTGGCTTCCCCAATCAAATTGGTCATTTTAACATTACTAGTTCGTATGGAGAAAGCAATTTCTCTTTTTATTTGCGACACACACATAGTAAAAGTTTCATGGTAAAAGTTGTTGGATTATATCAGTACAACCTCATATTAACCCAGAGTTCAAGCTTTTAAAGTCCCCATGTATATGTTTAATTGTTAAAATAAATAAACCTAAAGCTAAAAGCAATCAATATTCCTTACCCCCAGTAAAGTTATATTCGCGGGTTTGAATTACCCACACAATAACGATGGGCTATATCTTAATAAATCCTATAAAACTCCAATGTTTTAGCCGCCCGAAGCACCTGAGCCCAGCAGACGGGGAGGGGCTTTGAATGCAAAATAAGTTTTGTATCTTTTTTACCACTTAGCTGGATTCAGCCGATGCGAATAAAATTCAAAAGAAAATTGACGTTTTCTGTCTTTCCTTTTATATGCTTTTAAATGTAAGAATATGCAGTATTTTTTTGTATTAGAATTCAAATGTTCCCAGTAACTATTTATATGTACTGGCTGTTTGATAGTGGGTTAGCCAAACTTAAGGGCCGAATAGGTAAATACAAATTAATTGGGGCTCAAATTTTTTAAAACCTTTTTTTTTTATTTTAGCCTTTAAACCCCTACATTTTTTTTTAATGTTTCTATTTAATACATTTATAGTTTTTTTAATAGCTAATAAATATTTAATCTAATAAATGCAATTATAGACTAAAATAATGACTAAAACATTTAGTAAAGAGCTGCAAGTTCAATATTATTTATAATATGATATCTGATACATATAGTAAATATATTTCTTATATATATGTCATATCTGAAACAGTTGATTTAGAGTGGTCAGTAGAGAACGGGCTAAGTATTAATAAATCATTAACAAATATCTGCCCAATCCATTGGCTTCAGTTATATAATATAGTTCTCTGACATGCATCCTATTAACGAATTGTACTTGTATATATTATTATGCTAGCTGATCTGCGCAACTTCGTCTGCGTAACTTTAAGCGCGTTTAGGAAGCGTACGCTCTCAAAAGAAATATTTTTCCTCGTTTTTGCAATATTTTTCATTGTTACTTATTACGCCTATAGCCTTCCTCAATATATGGGCTATCCAATACTAATATAATTTTTCAATTCGAACCAGTAGTTCCACTAGTAATCTCAATTAGCGCGTTTAACTAAACAAACAAACTCTTCAGCTTTATAATATAGTATTAGATTATTATGTTTTATAAAATACGGAGGAATAAATTCATAATACTCCAGCCAGTAGGTATTATTAAATTGGTGATACAAAAGAAAAGTTGAGAACTAAAATTTTATTCTTTAGAGGATTCATATGATAACTTATAAAGTAAATAACGGAATATTTCAAAAGTTAATTTTATTTATATGATCGAATAAAATTTCAGTTTTAAATATAATCATATGTTTTTAATGTATATAATCAAAATGACAAAAAGGCCGGACCTGGGATGGGTGACCGCTTTATACAACGAGGCTATACCATCAAAATACTGCAACAAGCTCGTACTTGTTAGGTGTTGCCTCCGTATACTATCGGCGAAATGAGGACGGGTTAATCTCCCCACTGGGTAACCTGAGGCCGTTCTTGGGAGGCACTCGATGTGAAATAGATGGTATGGTATAATCAATATTTTAAGATTTTTATTTGTTATTGTAGGTCGATATGTAACTTTATATATACCTAATGGTAAGCAGACCTACAAAATCCGTGAATTGGGTCAAAAAAATATTGTTTGACAGCATTGATCGCAGCTATAAATAAATGCGGTTACGAAATGGTTGGCGACAAAGACGAATTTGCATTACGAGTCTAGTCTAATATCCTTGCTGTTTTATCTGGATCAATTTGTAACTGTATCCTGAAAGGAGACCACCACCTGGATAGTATACATGGTGACCTTAAAAGGTTGTCTTTATTGTCTAATATGCGCCTTTGGTGATCAAATCAACAATCTCTCCCGTGGATCTATGTGTCGCGAACGAATAAAGTGGTTTATCCATACAAGCTGTGAAAATAACCAATTTGTATGGAAAAACCAATTTTTTTTACCACCTGGATAATATGCATGGTGACCTTGTAAGAATGTACTTTGGGCTAATATGAGCATTTTCTGGTCAAATCAAAAATCTTCTTCCGTGGAACTATGTGTCGCAAATGTAAAAAAAAAGTAGCTTCAAACTGCTAAAATAATGAATTTGTATGGAACAACCATTTTTTTTTTCATTTGCGACACATGATTTTATGGTAAAATGTCATATGGTATTGCCCAAAGAAAAACATTTCAAGGTTTAATTTATATATATCTATATATGTAAAATCTTAACCAGTTTACGAGACTGGACAAAGAGACTGATTTGATCATTAAATATGATTAGAAAGCCTTAATTAAACAAGACAATAAATCCTTAAAAATACCTTTGTATTTCTTCCCCATTTCATCTCTGAAGACAATGGGTCTTCCCGCAGTTCTTCTCCAAGATATTACAGGCAGCGGTTCTCCTTTGGCTGTACACCTCATCTCTATGGAGCCACCTTCTGGGGCGCTGGCTTCTGATCCGTCATCGTCTGCTATGTCAGGTGGGACCACTACGGACAGGTGTCCCATCTGATTGAAGAAAACGTACATTTTAGTTTTATTATTATTATAAGTGTTTTGTCGTCTTCTTCTTAACAGCATTTTTTTATTAAATAAATAATAGAAAAAATATAAATCAACAAAGATGGGTGAGTCCCTGATTCCCACACTAGATTTTGCTGTCACGTGAGAATCAGTTCCTATCATTGATGGAATATAACCAGGATATATAAAAAGAAAAAAGAGTAAATAATTGCGGGTTTATTATAGTAGTCATAATAAAATTGTTGGCACCACAATACGGTGATAAGGAACGCAAATAAGTTTTTAGGTGGGATTGAAGGTCCATAGAGGTGCAAATATCGTCAAGTGATCTAGGCATATCCCGGTTTTACTTACCACGATACTCTCCTATTGCGGGGCCACTGTATAATCAATACCTATGTATAGTACGCGACAGGTCGACATGGAAATCGGGGTATGAGCTGAAGCGCGGAGGAAGCATACCATAATTCACTTTACTTATAATAAACCCTATTTAATTAATTATACCTGGTACGTGATGCTGGTATATCACGGCCCCTATTACCATGTCGAGCTGCCACGTATTACCACGTACTACATCTTGTTTATTTAAATAAAAGAATTGAATACTTTGCAGTCACGTTCTAGTATTTTTATATAACTTAAATCTTCTGAAACAATACCAATAGCATAAAGTCGGACTAGTCAGGGTTCCCCAGGCAATCTTTAGATAATGTGATCTCGGCGCGTTACCGTGGGCCAGTGGAACAAAATGAATCGCTACCATTAACCGGGTTGTACAGAGCGAACAAAAGGAAATACAGTCATTACAGAACCTACCGTCCCGGAAACACCTAACTTACCGTTAAACTGCCTTATACGAAAATAGAACGGATAACTGTTTGCTGCTTATAATGTAGTATAGATATTAGTTGAAATCACAGATCTCGATCAGTAGATTGGCATAACTAGAAATCGCTGTGACTTATTCGCTAGCCTGCAACCGTGTGGCACACTATACAATTCAACCTATGTTATTCTAGTTTTCCTATCATCTTCTCTGTATATAACGTGCTCTAGTTTTGCTAACTAAACGACAATTGGTTAATTAATCAACATTTAATTATTTATTAGTTGTGCTGTTGTGCTGTTGTTTTTTCTATAAACAACTTTGAGCTTAACTTTAGCTGTGCTGTTAGACCAATTCAATTAGTCACGTTTATTCACATTTTTGAAGTGTCATTAAATAAAAACCTCTTGTAGGTATTAAAATTTGTTTGATCCTCTCTCTAACAGAAAAAGCTCAGCACAACATACCTTAATATTAATTCCCACTCTTATACCAAAAGGCCGTTCCAGTCATAACTCGTCTCATACAAGCACGCTTATTTCGAAGACTTTAATTGCATCTTCTTTTACAACCTTTCCAATTTGATCATGATACGTGTGTATTGGTCTCCTTCGGCCACGTTTATCCTTCACCTCGCTTTTATATATTTAGTTCAACAGTCTCTCATCACACTATTCATATTTTCCTATATGCTCAACGTGGTGGCCGAGTTGGTTAGACCTTGGACTTAAAAACACTTAGGTACCTGGTTCGAATCCCGGTGTGTACCAATGAGTTTTTAATTAATAAAAAATTATGTACATTTGTTTGACAACACCACTATAGTGCCTCGGAGAGCACGTTAAGCTGTCGGTCCTGGTTTCGCTATGCCAACTTGTGAAACTGTTTATAGATGGGTTATTGAGTCGATTCAAAAATATCGCGACGAGCTAGCCACTTGTTCGGTGTAGACTCATACCATCGGCTACGACGAGGTGGGATTAAAACCCCTCCGCTGGGTACCCTGGGGCCGTCTAGGCGGTCTCGGGAGCCGTAAGGCACCCGTGATGATATGTATGTATGTATGTATGTATGTATGCCCAAACCAGCGGAGCATACCTTTTCTCATTTTCATGCTTATACTTTCTTTCAGTCTCACTCGTTCTCGAATTACGTCATTGCGGATTCGGTCTGTTATTTTAACACAGCAGATTCGTCGCAATGTGCGCATTTCTACTGCATTTAATTTGCTTCCATCTTTATCCTGACGTACCCATGTCTAACTTCCATACTATAGCACTGATAAAATAATACACATATATATATTATGGGGCCGAGCACGCACGTCATTCGGTTCGATACATATCGATCGATAAGACATATATCTACAAAGCTAACACGCGCGACCACGATATATACCGAATAGACTAATTTGACGCATTGGAAGATATATGTCGACTTTTATCGAAAACGGTAGCACGCAGCTTATTAACATCAAAACTAAACTGTCAGATTGTAGACAAAAGTCGATATATATATACAATTTTTATCACGTTTCTTTTAGGTGCTGATAAGTGTCGAAATTACTTTTGCTTTGATATTTTTATTGATTTAATAGCGAAAAACAGAACCAAAATCGTTTTATTCTCGTTAGAAAATCTGTTATACTTAAGTGAATATAAATGTGCGTGTTATAGAAAAGTGCTGGTACAACTGGAACCTCAAAAAACAATGATTTTGAAAAAAAAACCTGGATGCCCAAACCAAGAAATAGATTATGAAAATAAGATTACCTATCAAAAAATAAGTATTTATGGTTCTAGAGTTATGCTATTTAGAAAAAATAATTTAATTAATATTAAAATTCTTGTTTTATTTTATTATCGTGTATTTTTTTATTTAATTTTATGTATTTATTATTATGAAGTGGCAGTAGGTTAGTTTTAATATTTTCGAACAAATCCTAGAGGGGACGATCACTACCAGAGTGAAACCCTCTGAACTTCGGTAACCCCCAAAGTTCAGAGGTTTTCTAGTTCAGATAGGACTTGAATGCGGAATGTATTGGTTGTGTAATGTAATTTAATTATTCAGCAGGCGACTAATAATCATAATTAATCATAAAGGCTGATAATTATAATAAATCATTTACACGTCGCCGTATTGCTTAAAGTTCAAAACATCCATAAAATAAAATATTTGATTTATATCATTGAAGTATATTATTATAGGGAAGTACCTTAAGGATTAATCGCCTTACCAGTCATAAGAACAAAATATAGCCGCCCGCAATACAAACCAAAATAAAAAGTGACACAAATGCGATCATAACCAATCAATGCTCAGGAAAATATGTCTGACAATTCGTTTGAATAGCGTTAATAAATATGTATTTTTAAATTAAAATATATATTTCTGTAACGATTATTAATAATAATATAAAATAAATGCATCGTATAAGGTAATAATTATTTATTTATTACATAAATGTTTTTGAAATTGTCAACGAAAACACACTTGTTTTAACTAGTAGACAAAGCTCGAGAAACTTATCGATGTCGTTTTGCGTGCTCACCAATTCGATATATTTTTCGACAGCAGACGGTATAAGTCGAGTCGGTATATATCTTATCGTTGTCCGCGTGCTAAGCCCCAAAATGTGTATTATTTTATCGATATCTTAAAGTACAATCACACTTATCATGCCCAGTCAGCCCTTCTAGCCTGATATGATTTCTGTGTTCTAATCTATGTAAATGTTTTGTTTCGACGGATACAATGTTAAATTTAAGTCGACATTGAAACAGTAGTTTACTGTTTTGATGTAAAATTACCAAACAAGGCAAAGTGATTTAATTATTAATCTAGTAAAATATTAAAGTAAAAAAAAAAAATAGGTTATTTTTCTGTTTTTGTTGGAATATCTAAATGAAATGAATGGACAAGATATTTAAATATAAAAATTGGTTCATCTGTTTTGGTGCTACGATTTCATAGACAATAGACACCAAATAATATATTTAAGAGAAAACTTCTACGTTTGATTAGTTTAATAGAATAAGGATAATTATTTAGTTTAGGTTTCTATTTAGGTTAAAAATTGTATTGTTTTTTACCTAATATTATTATTGTACTAATATAGCATTAATGTTTATACGCCCTCGGGCAGAGCATAGAGAGATAAAAATAAATAAAATGTACACAACTTATATTATACAGGGTGAATTAGAAAGGATGTACTTTGGGCTAATATGAGGTTCTGCTGATCAATTTGAACAACTTTTCCCATGGAACCATGTGTCGCAAATGAAAAAAAATGTTGCTTCCCCATACAAATTGGTCATTTCAACATTACTAGTTTGTATGGAGAAAGCATTTTTTTTTTTCATTTGCGGCACATGATTCCATGGGAAAAGTTGTTTGTATTGATCAGTCGAACCTCATATTAGTCCAAAGTACATCCTTTCATAGTCACCTATGTCTCTTAAACAAATAAAAGTTTTTGATTTAAATAAATAAACAAAAAAATAACTCATTTCATAATAAACGGGTAAAAATTATATAACTATTACCATTTGGTTAGAAACAAGCGACAAGGTCTAACGTTACTAATAACTTGTCGTGTTTACATTATAATAACTTATATACGGCAATACGGTTTAATCTAAAACTGACCCAGATCCAAGGCTCATAAAGTCACAATTTGCTTACATGGACATTAATGGTTATCCAATAATTAGTACACATACACACAACATACATACTTATAAACATAAACATACGAATCGCATACATACCGCTTCTGACCCTAGCACAGTGGGGCTAATACCGAGCCGACCATAGACTTAAATTGGTAGATAGACGAAGTGTATTGATCCAAATAGAAATTCCGCGTGCTAGCACCACAGTGTGTCATTACTACTGATCGGAAATACGGGTGCAATTATACCTAAACTTAATTTTTATATGAACAAAAAAATGCCTTTCTGATTTTTTTTAATATTCTCATATAAAGAATCCCATGAATCTGATATTTTTTATATGAAAATGTAAAAAAAATATATTTAGAAAGGCATTTTTTTCGCGGGAAAAAGTTAAGTTTAGGTTTATCTCTAGTCATTACCACAACTACATATTGTTTTATACTCGGGAAGTACTATTATTAAGTAATAGTCTAGCGACTTAAATTTGTATCTCTTGTTCCATTAACGGTACTGTGCAATGTGCTAAAGATATTCAGGGCTACTTAGTAAATAGTCCTAACGACTGCATCAGTAGTCTAGTGGTTGTGCGTTGGTGTGGTTTCAGATATCTAATCGAATCGTAAGAATAATCGTGTTTAAATATAAATTAAAACACCAAATTTCGACCACATAGATCTTTTGCTTTTGCACCTAGATCTTTTGCTTTTGCATAATCTTTCACTCTCTCAAAGGTTAGTTGGTAGAAAATGCCTAAGGCATTAAATTCGCATATGTACAATTTTATTTTTGTAATTTTGTGTAATAAAGTATTTTAAATAAAGTAAATAAATAAATAGATAGAGAGACCGAGGGGTCCCTTAAAAGGATTTAGTTTTTCTTTAAAAACTTACGGTATGTCAAAAAACTTTATCCCAATTTAAAAGGTTAAATAATGTCTTTGTAAAATAAAACCATTTTATAAAATATTTTGATAGTTCGCAGACCCAAATAAAGATTTACTATCATTCAAAACACCAACTTTTGACTTTAAGCATTTTTGGGATAGACAGGCGAGGTGAATGATCCTATAAGGCTACCGTTTTTTTAATGGCCTATGGAACCCCAAAAAAATGCTTGATATCAAACCCTGATTTATCTATCGTATTATAAGCACGCGTTCTATCTCCTCGGTTATTTCTATCCTTATTTATTGCTCTGAGTTTCGCTACAGACCCGAGCACAGTGGAGCTAATACCGGGCCGACTTTGACAAAATTCCTCGGACGCCAGGCCTGACACGCTCGGTCACGACAATTTGTCAGGCACAGGTAAAACAGTGACATATTGAGAGAAAAAACTTTCTTTCTGAATACATTTTTCGTTTACAAAAAAACATTCTTTAAGTTCAAGCATTTGGGGTTATAAATATTTTTATTTTTGTTTGGTTTTGTTTAGATTATTTTTGAGATAAGCGTTGTTATATTCTTTTACATTGTTTTTTTTTATAAGTTTTTATTAGTTTTGTAATCCATTCTTAATTTACATTTTTGCAAAGTTGGCTACAAATTGAATGAATCAGGAGTTTGAAGTATTATATAACTACAGTGTTAATTAACCCCTATCATTGGGTATATAAATAAAAGGTCGAAATACTTTGTCAGACTTTTTTTTAGTACCTACTACCTTAAAAAA
Organism: Monopis laevigella; assembly: GCA_947458855.1. Taxonomy (NCBI): domain Eukaryota; kingdom Metazoa; phylum Arthropoda; class Insecta; order Lepidoptera; family Tineidae; genus Monopis; species Monopis laevigella. The sequence goes on from OX381588.1 coordinate 10,325,700, forward strand.
TATTGTTGCGGTATTTTCGAAGTAAGATTGAAAAGGAATCAATAAACCTACACCTTGATCCCCATACTTGGTTAGATCATTCTTATACGTAAAATACGTCATAAAAAATATTACAGCCTCAAAAAAAACATAGAGACTACCATCACGGGTACATTACGGAGTCAGAGACCACCTAGACGGCTTCAGAGGTTTTACCATAAGTTTTTCTTACTTATTAACGTGACGTTTATTTCTTGAGGAACCACTTAAAAAGGATCGCTTGATGTTTGAAAACAGGATATAGCGATACTAATTGGTAGTATCTCACGTATACGTTACGTTCATACGAAGCAAAAACTTATGGTAGGGCCTGAGACTACCCAGGTGATTTTTTTATTTTTATTGGAGCAACTAAATAGACTTAGACTCCTCTGTTTTGGGTTCGAGTCCCACCCACTATATTTTTTTTCATTGCATTTTTATCTTTAAGAAAACACATATAAATAAATAATACAACTAAATAAATTATTATTATTTAGGTACATACTATTATTTAGGTAGATACACTCTTAAGTGCAAAAGTTATTTATAAGCTAAATAAATCCTAGTCTTTCTCATAACAAATTCTTGAAAATATCTTCCGCCACGCTCCGGGAAATTTGTCAGCCGCACGTGAAAAGAAGACTTTACGTGTATAGGAAACTTTAGAAAATAGGACTGAGGTTTTGAGATAGGTAATGCATACAAAAATATTTGATATTTTTATTGAAATTCCGAAACTAAAGGGTATTTTATAAAATCACTTTGTCTATCTGTCTAAACTGCTATCTTAAGAAGCCGGGGCAGCCTAGTGGTTAAGTTTCTATGCAACTGATAATAAGGTTAAGCAGATAATAACAAGGCTGGACCTGAAATGGGTGACCGCTTTATACAGCCAGGCTATACCATCATAGATGCCGCAACAAGCTTCCATCTTGGTAGGTGTTGCCTCCGAATACCATCTTCGAAATGAGGACGGATTAATCGCTTGCTGCGCTGGGTAGCCTGAGACCGTTTAAACTGTTCTCGGAAGCCAAAAAAGGCACCCGTAATGGTATCTTTTTTTTTTTTTTTTTATAGGAGCTCGGCATGTGACCCCCATCCACCTGATCGAAAGCAGTATGCAGGTCCAAGAATGAATACAACCAGCTCTTAGAATTGTGTTGTAAGAGCTGGTTTCATCCATTATGCCGGCTTAAGATGCCTATTCACGCTTCGTTTAAAGGACTCAAGGTTATAGGATGAAGGAAACACGCAAGCAGGTAGAGCATTCCACATTTTAATAGTGCGACAGATGTACGAATCACCAAATCTTTTAGTGCGGGTTGGTATATCTGCCACAGAATGCGCATGCATTCTGTTACCTGCTCGTGAGGTTCTGTAACGGAAAGGGGAACACTGCACATGGTAAAGGCGGTAAAATACGCTCAACGACGCTACATCTCTGCGAAGCTGCAGTGGCTCTAAGGTGTTAGTGAGCTCTTCGTCATCAATAATACGAGATGCACGCTTCTGCAGACCATCGAGGGCATGCAGCAAATATTTGACCGATCCACCCCAAAGGTGCGAACAATATTCCATACAAGGCCGGATCTGGGCTTTATAGATTAGATACCTAAGCCCTGGAGTGAAATATCGTCGCACCTTGTTAAGAACGCCGAGCTTTTTACTTGCGGTCTCGGCAATGTTCTCGATGTAATTGCAGTGATTTAAGTCGGAGCGTATTTCCAATCCCAGAATATTTAGTATTGGTGATAATGGTAATTGAGATTTTTTTATAAAACAACTCTTAAAAATAATAAAATGATCGATGATATTGTAATATCTAAATTACCATTTTTATTAATAGTGGTATAATATAAATCAATAGCATCGTTAAACCATGGCATCGAATTATAACTAGATAGTATGATTTTCAAGAGTTCTAAAAAAAATAGTCAGCCATATATTGTCTGTCGTCTGCGAAAGCTCTAACCAATCTAATAAATAACAGCTACAATAACTTACAGATCTACTCTTTTAAAATTATTATAAAAATAATTACAATTAAAAAGGTCAATATATTCAAAATGGTTAACAATTTTTTTGACTCTATGCGTATATATGTGTAATAAATAAAGTACCTATACAATATTTATTTATGTATATCTAGTTATTATTGTTTTGTGTATATTTATGTATATATATAATGTATTTATATATTTACCTATTAATTAAATTATATTGTATTATTATTGTTTGCATTAGCATTCTGCCTGTTATTGGTCAATCTCCGAAAGGTTAGCTGGTAGATAATGCCTAAGGCATTAAGCTCGCCGATGAACAATAACAATAAAAAAAAATATTGACAGTCAAATTACACATAAATATATATTTTTTAATACCTAATGAACTAAAATATGTATACAATAAAGATTGTTTCATTCATTCATTCATTGTATGATTCCTACTAACAGAATTCATGTTAAAAAATATTTTTATATTGGTATTCATGCAAATATTACCCAAAAATAAACTCAATAAAATATATTTATTAACTTTCCATATTTAATCATTTTACGCAAGTCACGTTTCATTTCATGCGAATGGCGTAAACTTTTCCTATAGTGAACTATACCTAGCTCCCATACGTATATACGAAGCAATATTGTTTAATCATAAAATGAAACGTTAAGTTAATGTGAGTAAGACTCATTATCACATCGCATTGTGTAATTAGGGTTTAAGATTGATTAAACACCGCCTGGTGTACAAAATACCTCATAAGGGTCCGAAGTATGTATCTCTGGGTTTTAGTCTGTGGGTTCATAAGTTTTCAGGAGACTATTGCATCGATTTATTGTCAGGGTCAGTCTTCTTTCAGGTGCGGTTACGAAGCGGGAGTTTGACTTTGACGATAAAACAGATATTAAAATATACTCGTAATGCAAATCAACTTTGTCGCCGCCCATGTCGTAACTGCATCATTTAGTTGGCATACATTCGACCCTATTTATTTATATTGTAGGTGTGATTACCATCAGGTAAATAAAAAGTCATATGCCATGCTCCTGTTTAAAAAAGACTAGCTGGTGGCTGCAACTTCGTGTGCGTGTTATAAACAAAAACGCATGTTGTCACTAACTAAATTTTAAAAGCTAATATTTTTTTTAATCTTTAGGTCGATGTTGATCAAACGATAAAGTACGTTACTCACAATAAAGTTTCAAAAATTTCAGTAAATCGATTTTGAATCTAATGAGTCTCTTTTAACAAACGCACTAAAGTAACAAATAAATAAAATTGCCGTTTGAAGTTACTTTCCACCATTTTATTTCTTATAGGCGATATTATGAACTGGTGCAACAATACAGGATGAGTTTTTTCGTTCAAAATCAAAAGGTTCGATTTCCGGCTGAGAGAATATTAAAAAAAATCTGATGATGCAGTTTTAGTTTTTATCAAAATCGGCACCGAGACTCCGTTGGCATTTTTCGCTATTCTATGTAGTTTAGGATTTGGCCTTGAAGGCACCCATGAAAAATACACCCTGAATATCTACGCCTTTATTATATAAAATGTTTAAAAACATATATGTTTAGATAAAAAGCTTAAGCTGGCAAACCCTTTTTATGTAAACATATATGCTTTTAAACATTTTTAATAATAGTGATAAAATATAGATCAATTGTCTCCTTCTAACTATAAAACATAAAAATATAATTAGTATGATTTTCAAGAGTTCGTACCAAAAATAGTCTGCCATTTATTGTCTGTCGTCTGCGAGAGCTCTAAACTGATATTAGATTAGTCTATTATTTTTATGTAACTGCGTCTAGGGCTTTAATCCCAACTTGTCGTAGCCGATAGTATGAATCTATTTACACCGAACAAGTGGCTAGCTCATCGCGATCTTTGGGTAGATTCAATATAACCCATCAATAAACAGTTTCGCAAGTTGGTATAGTAAAACTGGACCGACAGCTTAAGGGCTCTTTTTTTTATATGAAGGACAATTTATACACATTGCTCTGGTCACAAACTAAGCTCTAGGCTTGTACTATAAGTACCAGAAATAACGATATAATACATATTATATTTTATAAACACCCAGACTATGACAAATTTGAAAAAAAAAATACTAATCTTTTTTTGCCATGGGTGGGAATCGAACCAACGTCCTCCGGATATAACGCCAAAGGCTCAACTACTAGTCTACGGAGGCGGGATTGGAAGTGTGAAAGCTCATTTTGTATGGAAAACGCAGACTTTGCGTTGTCAAACAAATAATATTTGTTTGACAACGCAAAGTCTGCGTTTATTTGTCAAATATTTAATCAGTAGAAAAGTAATATTAAAAAATATATACAGGAAAAAAAATATCGTCATTTGTTCAGTCTAGAGTTGAAAACCATCGGCTACGAGACGAGGGGAAATAAAATTATCTGCTGAGGTAACTTTGACAATACGGTTATAGTGTACAGAATCTGTTTAGACGGTCTAAGGCGCAGTAAGGCAACCGTGATGAAATGAAATGTAAGGTTGTACCACAGAAGATATAATAGTAAAAGATCGTACGTAAAAGAATCGAATATAATTACATTATATTCGATTCTTGGCTAACATATTATTACAGTACGTGGATAGAAAGAAATTCCTGGATCAAACCATTCAAGAATAAATTGTTTCATATACGAGTACTTATGGCGGAAACAATATATTCTTAAATCAAAAATTAATCTTGAATTAAGTCAATATTTTTTTAACTAAAGAAAATGTTGTTAGACATATTTTATTTAATACAAATATATTTTTATCTGTGCAGTTATACATTTTTATATTAACTTTCTCCGTAGTCTAGTGGTTGCGCCATTGGCGTTGTAACCGGCGGTTGTGGGTTCGGTTTGTATCCCACTGATGGAAAATATAAAAAGTGGAATCCCTTGCGTTATCCCTTCTTCCTTTATCTTGAGTCCTTCAGGCGCGGCGTAAATAACTTTCTCAAGCAGACATAGTGGAATCAACCAATTGCAGCAACATTGTTATTCTTAGTTGAGAACATTCTTGGGCTTTACATTGCCACTTACCATCAGTTGGATGTAAAGTCACATGTCTTTCCCCATTAAATATATCTATATATACTAGTTGACCCTCACAACTTCGTCAGCGTAACTTTACCTGTTTACGCAGCGCACGCAACGAAAGCTCTAAAAAGGAATAAATTGTATCTGTTTTTACAACATTTTTCATTGATGGTTCGCTCCTATTGGTCGTATGATATATATGCTCGATAAATGCGCTTTCCAACACTTTTTTTTTATTCGAACCAGTAGTTCCTGAGAATTAGCGCGTTCAACAAAACAAACAAACAAACTCTTTAGCTTTATTACATAGTATTATTATAGATTAATACGCTTTTCAGTAGCTTAGCATGGTCTGAGAGTTTGAGTATTTATAAAATATATTATGTATAAGTATTGTTGTTTCTGGTACACATAACACAAGCCTAAAGCTTAGTGATGCAATATGGGTTAAATATAAACAAAAAAATACTTTATAAATTAAGGTTCCTGGAGTAACAATAGCGAACTCCGCGTTCTCTATACAAAATTATCTTTCGAACTCCAATAATACTCGATTAATGTTTGTCGCAGAATTAAAATAATATTTTCGGTCATTGTATTTATTAATCTTTCTGTGTTGGGTTATTATTTTTTTTTTTTTCGAAATCAGAAAAAAAAATACAGAAATATTTTTACGTACAATAAAAAAAATATTAAACTTCGACTAACAGCCAAGTTGTAATATTGGAAGTACGTTTGTATAAGCGTCAAGTCGACGTTGACTACAGGGACCTTAACTCAATTAATGCAGAAAAACCATTTGTATGTGTCCCCATATACCTGAAAAAAACACAAGTACGTTTGCGGAGTGGCTTTTTCCCTCACCTCTTAGTATTAAGTTCAACAGGTAAGTGAGCCATTTGTTTCCTCGTAAAACATTCTCTTGAGCTAGGTACTGGCATGAGTTGGCACTTCAAACTCGAGCTCTTTGAAAGAAACAATTATTCATGTTAGAGGCTCGTTTTTGTGGCTCTAAAAACTGTTTTTGCTTCAGCCGTAATAATTTTTATATTGCTTTTTATTTAATTGTGTAACTTTTTTTTTAATTGGAGCACGACATGTGACCTGTTAGTCAGCGACCTACAAAGTCCATGAATGTGGTCAATTAATAATTGCTCTTAAACAACATTGATCGCTCCCACTATGCCGGCTAAATGATGCCATTACGAAATGGGTGCTATACTTAATACTCTTCTTCAGAACTTAATACGCGGCGATTTAATTATAACGTCATGTCCGAGTTGGGTAGACCTTAAAATTAAATACAGTTCAGTTTTAGACCTCCGGTTCGAACCCCGGTGTGTACAAATGAGTTTTTTTATTTAAAAATGTAATGTAAAATATTTGTTTGACAACACCACTTAGTAGGGCCTTGGAAACCACGATAATCTGTCAGTCCCCGTTTCACTATACTATACTGTTTATATTATAAACAGTTTTACTATTTCGTATAGTGAAACTTGGATCATGTGACTATCCAAACACAGGGATGAGCTAGCAACATATTTATACAAAAAATAAATGCGTAAAAAATAATAAAACTTATTTTAACTAAATTTTATTAAATTTTATTTTTAATTTCAAGGAATAAGGAAGGCTATAAGTCTAAATAGCCTTCCTTATTCCTTGAATAACTCTTTAGTTAAAATAGGTTTTGTTTCTTTTACGCGTATTCATTTTTGTTGCTAAAAAAAGAGACCAAACCTTTTACAACTAATTGTTCTTTAAGTTCTTATGAATACGGGTGTTAGAATATTATCGGCTACGACTAGGTGCTGGGTACCCTTAGCCCAAGATCTTGGGAAGTTAAGTGCACAGGAAATGGTTCGCGAACTGGAACGTCAAAAAATATCTAAATATTGTTTTCAAGAAAAAAAACATGCTATTGAAGATTTTACTTACTCGACCCTAATTAAATAATTTATTTATAAAAAATATGTTAAATTTTGAAATGACAACCAAAGTAATATTTTTATTAAGAGCTATCTGAAACAAATAAAGTGTGTAAAATGTGTTTTTTATTAGGTAAAATATATAATATTGAAGCTATAAAATTTTATTGCTAAATATTTCGCTTCTCTTTGAAGCGGCGTCATCGGTGACAGTTTACAAATTGTATATCTTCAATTTATATTTTTTATTAAAGGTGTATTCACACTCTAGATAAGCTTATGTCTAGATACTGTTTTGGAAAGTAAAGACATTTTATATAGTTAATACTGCTCGAGTAACGTGGTAGTTCAAGTTAAAAATAACACACTTAAGACCACTTATTATATTATTAAATGCTTTCTCGTCTCTCGTCTAACAAGAGCTTGTATAACGTTTGCCTGGAAATGCGTTTACGGTTACGCAGGGTCAGTCAGAATTTAATTATTCGTAGCGCAGTAGCTAGGAAATAGGAAGTAATTTTATATTAAAACATAGCTCTATAACCTATGTAGTTACAATATTTGCGAATATAAAATTTAATTCTATAATTGCTGCATAGCATTATGCTACAAATAATGATGCAGACCCTGCGTTACCAGGCAAACGATGTCTAATTGTCTATGTTAGTTTGTCTATACGCAATATTTGCTAATATAGCTTTTTTTTAAAACCTGATCGTATTCGACATCGGCTACGAATAGTTGGGATTAAAAAATCCCTCCGCTGGGTACTCTGAGGCCGTCTAGGCAGTCTCAGGCGCCGTAAGGCTCCCTTTATGATATATATAAACCTGATTGTAAGCAGACCTACAATGGGGTTGATTATTATTATTTTACAGAATTTGTTGCTTTTACTACGCCGGCTAAATAATGTAGTTCCGAAATGGGTGGGCGGCCATAAAGAAAAAAAATTATTACGAGTCTAACTGAGTTGCCTGTTTCGTAACTCCTGAAAGGAAACTACCACCTCGACAGGAAATCGATGCAGAAGTCTCTTAAAAAAAGTGAACCCACAAACTAAACCCTAATTATCGGTATCTGGTGATTATATACGTGGTGGCTGAATTGATTAGACCTAAGGCTTAAAAACACTATAGTTTTTAGTTATTAGGGGTTCAAACACCGGAATATACCATTGAGTTTTTTAATATAAAAATTTACATTTGTTTGACAACACCTCTATATTGCCTCGGAGAGAACGTTTAGCTTTTGGTCTTGATTTCATCATACCAACTTGTGCAAAATATACCCATCTATAAACAGTGAATCTATCAAAACACCACAATGAGCTGACCACCAAACAAATGGCGACCAGCCTATAACAGGATATATCTATTATAAGTAATAAATATCTCGTAGCAAAAAAAAACATTTAATTTGCAAATATGTTAACTACACAAAAAAACATATAAGCAACGTAGAGCATTCATAACGTTTGCCTGGCAATGACTCGTTACTGCTACGCGGGGTCTGTCCAATTACTCGCAGTATGAAACCATTCGAAGCACAGGTCACTTGACATTTTTAAGTTACAAAGAAATTCTTGAGGGTAGCCCGAAGAATGTAAGTCTGCCCACCACCAGGTTGATACAAAGTCACATGCCGTCCTCCAACAAAAAAAGAAAAAAACAAAAGAAGAAGAAGCTATGGCAATTATTTATAGCATAGCGCTGGTATCAAGAATAAACATCTAATACCTCTTCGCAAATATTATAACTACACAAAAAAAAACATATAAGCAACATAGAGCATTCACAACGTTTGCCTGGCAATGACTCGTTACGGCTACGCGGGGTCCGTCCAATTACTCGTAGAATGGTACCTAACCCGAACCTGTAGATGTGTTATATTTTTTATAGTTTATAGTATATTTGTTTATTATATTGTATTTACATTTTATTATTGTGCAATAATTTAACAATTTTGTAGAATAAGCATTTGTTAAGGTCACTAAGTATGAGATTGAGAAGTGTAGAATCTCAACGAATCCCTCAGTAAAATGACACTGGCATCACTATACCATATGTTTGCATACGATCATGTAGCCATTACTAATTCTATCCTAGTCCTAATAGCTGTTCGCAAATATTGTAACTACACAAAAAAACATATAAGCAACGTAGAGCATTCACAACATTTGCCTGGCAATGACTCGTTACGGCTACGCGGGGTCCGTCCAATTACTCGTAGCATGGTATCTAACCCGAACCTGTAGATGTGTTATATTTTTTATAGTTTATAGGATATTTGTTTATTATATTTTATTTATATTTTATTATTGAGCAATAATTTAACAATTTTGTAGAATAAGCATTTGTTAAGGTCACTAAGTATGAGATTGAGAAGAGTAGAATCTCAACGAATCGCTCAGTAAAATGACACTGGCATCACTATACCATATGTTTGCATACGATCATGTAGCCATTACTAATTCTATCCTAGTCCTAATAGCTGTTCGCAAATATTGTAACTACACAAAAAAAACATATAAGCAACGTAGAGCATTCACAACGTTTGCCTGGCAATGACTCGTTACGGCTACGCGGGGTTCGTCCAATTACTCGTAGCATGGAACCATTCGAAGCGCCTAACAGTCGGCATGATGAACGAGCGGCACCTCTTTATTACTTTTTTCTACTCGTTTGCTCGCCCTGTGTTCCTGTCCTATCTTAGCGTGAAATTCGTTACACCAATTATGTGTATGACTAAGTTTATGACCATTTTTGTAGGGTGAAGCTAAGTAAAGAGATGGCGTTCAAGGGGTTTACTTTGTAAGTATTTGCATTGATCTATACATGTGTTTTGTTAAACAGTTGTAAATAAAACGTTTCGAATTTACCTTGACAAATTATAGTATACCCAATACAGTAAATAAGAAAATACGAGACAAGGTAGAAAATAAATGAAAAAAAATCCTCTCAAAAAATATATTAGGGTAATTATTTATGTTACGAAATAAACAAATATTGGCTATTTTCTCATTATTATATTAAATATAATTCTGTAATCTTAATACATTTCTTGATATGGTGACTTTGGAAGATTGTATTTTGAGTTAATATTAGGTCGGCTCTACTGATCAAATCGAAAAACTTTTCCTATAGGACCAGGTTTTGCAAAAAAAAATGGTTGGCTTCTCCATACAATTTGGTAATTTAACATTACTAATTTGTATAGTAAGCTATTTTTCATTTACTACACGTAGTTTCACGGAGAAAGTTTTTTGATTTGACCAGTAGAACCATATATTAGCCTAAAGTAAAACATTCCAAAGTCAGTATGTATGTCTAAATTATTAAGTTAAGTTTACAAACTAAAATGTACCTGGAGCATGTGAATCCACGACCCTTGCTTTCGCGGCAAGACACTTAACCGCTGAGCCATCCAAGTTTTTTTTTTAGCTTTTCTATGCTAATATTTTTAGTAAAATATTAAATTTAACAATATAAAATAAAAATGTGGAATATTTTTATAAATCACGTTACCAATAAATCAAATAATAAAATATATAGATAAGTACTACCTACAAAAGTCATTCGATATTTCTTTATAAAGTGCTCGATTTTTATTAAATAATAAGGTAAGTAGACACAAAATATATCAAATCTAAAAGATTTTATCAAGATTTTTTGAGATGTGGCTCGAAATAAATTTGCGTATAAAGAGATATTCAAAATAATGTTTCTCTCTATTCACGAGTTTTTTTTTTATATTACATAAAAGTAATTCACTAGTCTTATTGTGGATTCATCTATTCATACAAAATAAAGTAATATCAAAAGCAATAAATAATTTTCATAGTTATTTTTTTATTATTATTTATATTGTGTCCTATGATGAAAATAATGAAACACGTAGTTTTAACTTTTAGTGTCACCCATACAAAAACATTAAGATAAAATGACTAAGTACAAAAATGGTCTACAAATCACTTTTATACTAAACTCTACTCTTCTAAACATAAGCATATAATGCTTGATACGAAATAATATATATTTGTTGGAGGAATTCTAAGCATATAGGCGTTATGTTAATTAATTTTTGGGCATATTTTTCGAAGAAAAAAATACCTATCTTTTTAAAAAAATAGGGTTATATAAGTGATAGGGAGAGTGGGGTAATTGAGAACGGGAGGAAATTGAGAACACCTTACTATATCATAGTTCCCCTCCTCCTACCTCTTCCCTCCATACGCCATCCGCATGCTTCAAGCAAAACTTATTGCTACCAATAAAGTATTACTGATATATACGATATATACTGATATATACACGGTGAAAGTATTGCTGATATAACTTGGCTTAAAACATTTTATCGATTTTAATATAATTTCAATAACTTACAGTGAATTATATATTATAACTTACAAAGGTATGTAACGTTTACAACTACGTTTTAACGAAATACTACAAATTATACAAATATTTTACCTTTTTTAAAGTCTTGCAAATTTTAAATTTATTTATTAACCCTTTTCTTAACTGAGTCCTTATATTTTTATTTTAATAATTTGGGTAATTGGGAACTATTAAATTACTTGTTTTCTTTTATCTCCTAAATTTTATAGTTATTAATACTTCTCCTTGTTTTGATAAAGTAAATAAACTTGTCAATTATTCAATTTCTTTGGAGAGAAGCATTTTTATTACTATTTACTGTTCTGTAAAGAACGAAAGTCCACATAAATATGACTGGGTTATGTTTATAATAATAATATGCTGTTATAATGACCGCAGGAGAAATGCACCAGTGGAGAGTCCAGCGGGTACAAGGTACAAGTTCAACTTAGGACAAAAATTAAAATTATTCTATTTTACCACATACGTATATTCGTAATTACCCAATAGGGTACCGGGTAAATAGGAACGCTAAGGGTTTTGTAAATACAAAAAAGAATATATAAACCATTATTTTTTAGGTTAAATTATATAATAATTATAAAGTTACAAAGCCAAAGTTTATATTGTATTTAATATTTATTCAATAGATGTTGTTTTTAATAACTTTTACCAAATCTACGTTAAGTGGTCCCAATTACCCCACTTTCCCCTACTTAAGGCATATAGGTATATTTTTTAACATTATAAAAACAACACTGGGTATATGGTCTGGGAATTTCAAAAATATATTTCGTCTTATATACTTTTGTCTTTTTTTCTGGTACATTTATTATTACATTTATACGTGGTGGCCGAGTTGGTTAGACCTTGGACTTAAAAAACACTTAGGTCCCTGGTTCGAATCCCGGTGTGTACCAATAAGTTTTTAATAAAAAAAAATATGTACATTTGTTTGACAACACCACTATAGTGCCTCGGAGAGCACGTTAAGCTGTCGGTCCCGGTTTCACTATACCAACTTGTGAAACTGTTGTTAGACGGGTCATTGAGTCTATTTAAAACATCACAACGAGCTAGCCACTTGTTCAGTGTAGACTCATACCATCGGCTACGACGAGGTGGGATTAAAACCCCTCCACAAGGTACCCTGGGGCCGTCTAGGCGGTCTCGGGCGCCGTAAGGCACCCGTTAAGATATATATATATATATATATATATATATATATATATATATATTATTAGGTTAATGAAATTGCCAGTTTTAGTGTGATAATCAAAATATTTTATTCTACTTAAAATTCCAATATAGCCAGCACTATGCCGGCGCCGGAATGACTGTTTAACAAGCTATGTATTGATCGAAATCATTCATACACTTTGTATGTCTGTTTATCACAAGCTGGATACAAAGTCACATTAAAAAAAAACGATTTATTCTTTAGTATTTAAATTATATCTTATTTAATCTTCTACCTGAAAGTCAAAGTAAACTTACAAGTCAAAGTTTAAAGTATAATCTTATATTATAGGCATAAGTTTTAAAGTATTATATGTGAGATTTAATGCCTTAGATATTATCTACCAGAACGCTTGGGAGATTGTCAGGTGATAATATTAGTTTAGACCTAAATAAAAAAAAATGTAATAAATAAATACGAATATAATTTATTACTATATTCTTGTTATTATAGGCTAGTACCTTGGTGGTTGCGCCTTGGCGTTGTATCTTTGGGTCATGGGTTCGATTCTCACTCATCAAAACAAAATAAATGTGTTTTCCTGTACAGTTTGCCATCATTTGGGGTTATCATTTAATACCCAACTCGTAATATATATATGGTTGTTTCTCGTGCACATAGTACAAGCCTAGAGCTTATATAGTTTGTAACCAAAACAGTATGAATAAAAAAATTACCTACATATTATTATTATTATTATATATGTATGTAGTAGATAGATAATATATAATAATGACACTTAAATTATATCTCCTTTTTAAAGTCAAAGTAAACTTATAAGTCAAAGTAAACTTACAAGTCAAAGTTAAAAGTATAATCTTATATTATAGGCATCCAAAACTCACATTTTCATATAATAATAGTATTATTTGATGTTCACTTGTTAGTTTGCCGCCTTCAAGGTAGATTCCTTGTAGGTAGCAATGAAAGGAATTTCAGTCGAGTATTTACTACCTCAAAACGTTTAGTTGCGACCGTCACAAGGGCAACTATGTGTCGAAGAATGTTTATAGAAGCTAGAATGAGGCCGCTTAGACAACAAAATGGTTTTGTCTAAAGCATTCTAACGTCTTAACTAAATATCTACTTAAACTGTTTCTTGTCAGAAATTGTTATAGTCATTATTTGTAACTCTGTGTAAGCTTTTAGATTTAGCTTTATAAATATTTAGGCATTATAATTATTAATATGTTTATTTTAAGAATAATAATTTATTAATTATTATAGAGAAGTTTAAAATTATTACAGTAAGCCTTAGGCATTATCTACCAGAATCCTAGGGAGATCGACTAGTACCATATTAGTTATGAAATAAATAAAAAATAAATAAATATTATCACGGGTGCCTACGCTTTTTGCGTAGAACATAGTGTTGTCAAAGAAATGTATTTTTTTTTTATTAAAAAAATCATTAGTACCGGGTTTGAACCAGGGACCTAATGTATTGTTTTTAATTGTGAAATCTAACAATTCGGCCACCACGTATCAAAGAGGTAAATTTAATATCATAGATCTGTTAGACATCTATATTTAATTTTAAATTTTTGTGTAGGTCTTTAGTACCTATAATATGTTCATGATGAACTCTTTCGTACAACAATTTTCGCCCATTGCTGACCTTTGAGCATACCACGAGCCTCCCCTTTGTACCGGTTAAATTACAGACGTTTTGTTATGAAATTCCTCAAATGTCCTAAATATTTCTCTAAAACCCTCCCGAGAAACGTTTATGCGGTAGAAATACGAATTATCTAAAATTCAAACGAACAACATTCTTTCGCTTTGTGAATTTCATAAATATTCCTGAAGGATAAACTCGAACATCGATATCCGCTTTTAACAACAACATAAATGTACATAGGTGCGTTTGTAATAATATTTTTTAACAATTTTCCTGTGTACGAAAAACGTGGAAAGAATTATGAAAATTGTGATTGGAGAAATACTCTAAGTTAAATTTAAATACGTGTAATATTGAACGTTCTACTTTGATATGGCAACAGAAATATATTTTCTCGTTAAAAAGCTTTCAGCTTTAAAACATTTTATCATAAAGAGATTTAATTTCATAATTGTGCAAAAGCACTGAACAGATATTTAATCCCAGACATAAAAATAATCCTCTCTCGTAAAGCTACTCAGTAATGGGACATAAGGGTTTAGGATTATCAGACAAAGATTTCTATATAATTAAGATAAAATGCCAAGAGTTTTTGTGTATGGGTAGCGTTCGGTCTACTGGGCTGATACCGCAGTAATCCTAGGGCCATACATTACAGGGCTAAAAGCTTTGTGTTCTTCGCCTAAATTACCCATATCGAAAATACGCCTTAACATAAAACCGACCAAAGCTACTACCTATATACTCGTATATATGCCCAAAGGGTCAAAAACGACCCATTGTCAGGTATTTACTATGGATTTAGGAAAAACGTGGCATATTTTGTAAATAAAAATAACATATTTTAATGTCGCCTTTCGATAGTTAGAAATATCTCCTTTTGCGTCTAATATTCATTTATTTATTCTAAATAAAGCACGTTTATAGCGCCCTGTACGAGTGGCGGTAACGAGATGGTCGTTCGGCCTGGTGAAGAGGCCTTCCTCCCAACCATGTTTGATGGGTTTGAGGTATTCTCATAATAAGTTAATGTAAGTGAGAATTTTAAAATGACAAGTTTTATCAATCGCGCACACAAAAATGTAAGTAACTATTAGTTAATTTTTTTTAAATTATTTTATCGTTAACTTGGGCATTAGTGATACCAGATTTTATATATTTTTATTTGTTTAGTTCTCGAGAAATACATACATATAATCACGGGTGCCTTACGGCGCCCAAAACCGCCTAAATGTAGGCTTTTTAATCCCACCTCGTCGTAGCCGATGGTATGAGTCCACACCGAACAAGTGCTGGCTCGTCGCGATGTTTGGATAGACTCAATAACCAACTATAAACAGTTTCCCAAGTTGGTATAGTAAAACTTGGACCGACAACTGAATGTGCTCTCCGAGGCACTAAAGTGGTATTGTTAAACAAATGTACATACATTATTAAATTAAAAACTCATTGGTACACACCGAAGTTTGAACCTAAGTGTTTTTATGTCTAAAGTCTAACCAGCTCGGCATACTTACTACTAGACGAAATTATGCTTTAGAAAATAACGAAGTATGGGATACCGATGTGTCATCGACCCTCCAGGAGATAGCACTCTATCAGACAGTGATTCGTGGTATGGAACAATCCCAATCGGCTGTAATCAATTACTTGCTCCTGCGGAAGTTGTACTCAACCATGATTACACACATGGTGACACAGGCTTTGTGCCCAATTCAAGCTCTAGTCTCACACATTTTGTATCAATGGATGTTGTGAATTACGAGTATTAATAAGCTATTGGAAGAAATTAATGAATTATTATAATTATGATAAATATGAGTATTTAGTTGTAGGTACTTCTTTAAATCAGTCTACTGAATCGTCTGCATAGACTACTACCAGTAAACGTAAGTGCTAAACAAATGGCAACATAAAAGGTTCAAACAGATTTGCCAGTAGTTCTAATGGTTGACCTACCACCATCGGTAAAATTATCCTCTCTAAAATTTGTGATCCTCGCAGAGGACTACTTTGAACTATTTTTTAATGAGAATTTTATTATATTAGTTCAGAATCATAACAAAAATTGTACCCTCTCGGCAGATAAAATGTACTGTTTCATAGGAACTACACCGATGTTGGTGATGCCTACTATGTCGGTTTAAGCAGTTCTTTATTCACGCTTGAAAAGCCCGGGATTATAAATTAAAGGAAAGACACTCGGTGGCACCTTTGCATGGCAGATAACGATGGACAGGTCAATGGAACCAGCTAACCACCTAGTCTTACACTGGTTGGTTATGTGGTGTGTGTTCGGTTTGGTTTCTAATTATTTTATGTATGCAAGAGCCTAACCAAGCGCACACTTAGACCTTATACTAAATATAGTTGTTTTTTTTTTTGACTATGTAATACCTGTAAAGGTTTACAAGAAATAAATATTTTTGACTTTGACTTGCTGGCAACGCATTCCATTTTTTTATTGTGCGACAAACGTTAATTTTTTTTAGTTATTGGAGGTATGTTACCGACGGTATGTGGATGTATGCTTTGTCCAGCGTGTGACGTACGGGATCGGAAAGGTGAGAGTGGGATAAGGTTGTGCAGTTTTTATTTATCGTACTATCAAATTAGATTAGATATGATTTATGTAAAAAAAATAACTATGAAAATATGCAAAATATGCAAAATATTTAAACAACAAAAGTTACAACGTTTTCCACACAAAATTAATAAAGTTATTATTGGTTTGCACAAACTTTTTTTTTTGTGTTTCTGAATACTGGGCTCCCACTATAAAAACGAGTCATCTGAAAAATCACTATCTAAAAAAGATTGCTACTATTACAGTTTGTAACTTGTTCTTTCACATTATATTTAATTATAATACATATCAATAAAAATCAATCATTCCTGATGGAAAACATCGATAAGGTCGAATTTAGACACTTACTCTGTAGAGCCTATTTATTCTAGACTTAAAAATACTGTAACTGCCTTGAAAAACAGAAGCAGGGTGAGAATTCTTACCCTCCTATTAACTGACCAGAGGCTCTACCATGGGTTTGCACATTGTAGCAACGTAACGAATTCAAATACGTATACGTGAGTAACAGCCAATAGGATTATTCAATCCTGTTACCTAAAATAAAGCGGCCCTATTGGTTGTTGCTCACGTATACGTATTCGAATACGTTACGTTAATACAATGAACAAACCCATGGTAGAGCCTCAGGGCCTTATAGGAGCTGCTTATAAAATTATATTCTAAATGTGACCTATTATCCTTACAAATATATATTTTTTTTTGCTTTTTAATACCAGTTAATATATGTACACTATACCAACTTGTGAGTCTATTCAAAACATCGTGACGAGCTAGCCACTTTTTTCCTTCACAGTTCGGTGTAGAGTCATACCATTGGCTATGACGAGGTGGGATTAAAACCCCTCCGCTGGGTACCCTGGGGCCGTCCAGGCGGTCTCGGGCGCCGTAAGGCACCCGTGAAGATATATATATTATATATGTATTTATTTTCAAATCCGTTTATTACTACGAGTATCATTGTCTGTGATTATGTCAATGTCATATAGATATAACATTGAAGGGTAATTTGTTTTCAGTATACCCTTAACTTAAATTAAGTTCTTTCCAGACTACAAAGCATTAAAGTTAAATATTCTCTCAGCTTAATAGGTTTTTGAACTGATGAAGGTATCGATCAGCAATAATAAAATCCCTTGCCGTACTTAATTACAGACAACATCTGTGCTTAACGAAACGGATTCAATAAAAGTGAATAAGTACTTAAGTTATAAGCGGATAAATACGATTAGTATTCGCGCAATTAGGGATCCTATTATTGTATATACATAAAAATATAAAATAAATACCATCACGGGTGCCTATTTGGCTCCCGAGAACCGTTTAAACGGCCTCAGGGTCCCAGCGGAGGGATTAACCCATCCTCATTTCGCCGATGGTATTCGGAGGCAACACCTAACAAGTGGCGAGCTTGTTGCGGTATTTATGATGAAATAGCCTCGTTGTATAAAGCGGTCATCCATCCCAGACCGGCCTTGTTGTCATCTGCTTAACCTTGTTATCAGTTGCGCAGTGACTTAACCACTAGGCTGGGGCCGCTTTTTTTGTTCATATAGGTAATTGATATTACGGTTGCCTTAGGGTACTTTCGTTTATAATAATTGCATGATACCCACCAATTTATAAGTACACAACTAATATCTATTATGGAAATTTATTTTTGCAGTAACTAAACCTGTTATTCACAGTTTTTTTTTTATTATTCTAAACTTTTTAAAGATTACAAACAGACATACCTACATACTATAATATCTCATAATTGGCATAATAAAAATTGAACTATTATAAACTATTTACGCATAAATTTTTTGAGATATCGGTGTAGACAAATACATTCAAAATTACATATTTTCCGTATTTCCTTTTTTAGAACAAATAAATATCATCACATATTCGCCGTAGCCCGAGACCGCCTAGACAGCGTCTGGGTACCCAGCGAAAAAAAAAATACACTTCGTCGTAGTATTGTACTCGTATGACTCTACACCGAAAAAGTGGCTAGCTCCACAAGTTGGTATAGTAAAACTGGGGCTGACACCTTAATGTTCTCTCCGAGGCATTATAGTGTTGACAAACATTAATATAATATTTTTTTATTAAAAAAAATGAACTAAAAACTGTAGTGTTTTTAAGTCTAAGGTCTAACCAGCTCGGCTATCACGTATACTTATATATACCTAATACGAAACTCAAAAAAATACATTTATTTTCATGAAAAGTTATGTCGATACGCGTGTAAAAGACAAAAAAGGGTTGCGTAAAAAAGCAACCTCGTCCATCACCCCCTGTGTCAACACGCTAACCCATCAGTGCCGCAAAAACAATTAGTAGGTCAATATTTATTTGATTGCCAAAAACGAGCAGATGTGAAAGAGGCAAACACTGAAAATTGATTCTGCAAATGGTTGCCTTTTGGGGACGTTTTCTAATAAAACTGATGACTGCTGCGTCAGTATTTACAGGATTTTCACGGACGTCACTTTACTGCACACTCTTGAGTTTTTTAACTGGTTTCATTGCAATGTTCTAAACGTGTTTTTTATTTTCTTTTATATTTTTAACATTACATACATACATATACATATCATCACGGGTGCCTTACGGCGCCCGAGACCGCCTAGACGGCCCCAGGGTACTCAGCGAAGGGGTTTAAATCCCACCTCGTCGTAGCCGATGGTATGAGTCTATACGGAACAAGTGGCTAGCTCGTCGCGATTTTTTAAATAGACTCAATAACGCATCTATAAACAGTTTCACAAGTTGGTATAGTGAAACTGGGACCGACAGCTTAACGTGCTCTCCGAGGCACTATAGTGCTTAGTTAAAAATTTTGACGTCTTGTCAAACAAATGTACATACATTTTTTAATTAAAAACTCATTGGTACACACCGGGATTCGAACCAGGGACCTAAGTGTTTTTAAATCCAAGGTCTAACCAACTCGGCCACCACGTATATAATTATATTTTTAACATTATAGTTAAGTACATTAAAATTATTTAAGAAAGTTACATACACATAAAATTAATTTTAAAATTTCCTTTAGAATACACGCCTCCTCCAAATTGTCTCCTACTGTCAGCATCAGAGAGACGACTCATCTGGCAGGTTTGGGCGCCATAAAGCAGCCGTGATAGTACATACATATAACCAGAAACCTTAAATAAAAATAAATCGATCAAAAATAAAGTAAGATCGGTTAAGTAGTTTTTGAATTCATCCGAAACAAACAAATAATTAAAAATATTACACGATTTAATACATGACCGCTTTCGTAGACTAGTAGTTGCGCCTTTGGCGTTGTAGAAACTATGACAAAAAATAGTAGTACGTTTTTGTGTACAGTTTGTCATGTGGGTATATAAAATATAATACGTATTATATCGTTGTTTCTGGTACACATAGTACAAGCCCAGAGCTTAGTTTGTAACTAGTGCAGTGTGTAAATTGTCCTACATATTATTACAAAAATCTTTTCTCGTTATAAAATTAGTGTTCACACTTCGCTTAAAAAAAAAAAAAAAAAAAAAAAAAAATTTAGCAGTCTGTGCAAAACGCCCTACTTCACTTAAAAATACAACAAGGTAAACACAAAGGGAAACAGCAGGTAAATGGGAGAAAAATATTTTACCCAATCTACTTTAAAAGTAACCTTTCAAGTCGGCACGTATGTAATCTCAAAAACCTTTTGTGCTGCAGTCATGTAGGTCTTGTTCAAATTTACCCAAACACTCGAGGTGTTACGCCCGCCCAATGCAAATAGTAAGGGTTTTTTTATATCCCGACCCGTTGTAATATCGAACCTATGTAAACAGAAACCCCGGCGCGGCGAAGTGAGCAATCTGCCTGAAGATTCTTTACGAATTCTCGATGAAGAAAGATAAATATTTCTTTAGAACACTTTAATAGATAGGTGGTTTTGAATGAAAAACTAAATACAGAGGGTAATACGCTGCTGGCGACTGTTCTGTTTGTCTATCATTAATATTTTTTTTACTAAATTAATTTTATTTATGTTTAAAATAAATCGGCTAGTTGATTTGATTCGCAATTATTTTAAAGTTTGTCATACATACATACATATCATCACGGGTGCCTTTATGGCGCCCGAGACCGCCTAGACGGCCCCAGGGTACCCAGCGGAGGGGTTTTAATCCCACCTCTTCGAAGCCGATGGTATGAGTCTACACCGAACAAGTGACTATCTCGTCGCGATGTTTTGAATAGACTCAATAACCCATCTATAAACAGTTTCACAAGTTGGTATAGTGAAACCGGGACCGACAGCTTAACGTGCTCTCCGGGACACTATAGTGGTATTGTCAAACAAATGTACATATTTTTTTTAATTAAAAGCTCATTAGTACACGCAAGGATTCGAACCAGGGACCTAAGTGTTTAAAGTTTGTGCAATAATAAATTTGAATATTTATCTATCATAGATCTACACGTTTATTTATTATTAGAATTAGATACGTAAATAAATGTTTTAATATTTTCTCTTTATAATATTAGTACTTATAGAAAGTTCTAAAAAAAAAAAAACTGTCAAATTTTACCTTGCCCGAGTCAAACAAAACTAAATACCTAACACCGAAAACTGTCACTAAGTTTAACACTTAAGACGTCTTTATTCCTCCCTGCCTTTCCGTTGCATTCCGCGCACGACTTGACAAAATTCCAGTGGGGTCTTTTGGTCCCCCACTTCG
Source organism: Monopis laevigella (assembly GCA_947458855.1). Lineage (NCBI taxonomy): Eukaryota > Metazoa > Arthropoda > Insecta > Lepidoptera > Tineidae > Monopis > Monopis laevigella. The sequence goes on from OX381588.1 coordinate 10,347,245, forward strand.
TAAACCAGCGGAGAGCGCCAGGTGAGCCAGTTGTGGCCCCGGCGGAATAATAATGTATCAAAGTTACGCCCGGAATGAAACCCGAAAGCTGTAACACAACAATTTTCTCGGCTATGTTTACAGTATAATTCATGAAGACAATTCATTTAGTTTCGTCGCTTTACCGTAGAGGAATTTGTTTACAATTGTGATTTGTTTTAAAGTAATTTTCCTTTCTGTTGTTAGAAAGAAGAGATTCGATTTCGATTCTTTAATACAACTTTTTTGCTTGTTTGAGTAAACGTTTTAATGCTTGACCTAAATAATGTTTTATTGAATTTTATTGAATAAAATTTCCTATAACCGATAAGAATAATTAAATGGAAAATAAACAGTTTATAGTTAAAATTAAAAGTGTATTGATATTAATGACTTATATTTCTATTAACTTTACTGTTTTCTATATGAACTCATTTTAACTATCATATTAATAAATATGACAAAGCCTGTTTTAATAATCATTTTAATATTTTCGATATTGTAGTTTACTTTGACAATTAAGTCTTAATTACTTGTATGTATGAGATTGTATGATATGTATGTATGTATGTATATGTGTATGAATGTATGTATATGTGTATGAATGTATGTATATGTGTATGAATGTATGTATGTATGTATGTATATGTGTATGAATGTATGTATGCATGCGTGGTTTGTATATATATTAATACAAAAATACATATTTTCTTGAGTTTAGATAATTAATGTATGGGTGAATGTGTGTATGTACACATATGTCGGTATATTGTGTATGCATGTATGTATCTCGTAAGGTTGGTGACACCTTGGTGTGACTAACAGAACAGATCATGAAGCATGTTAAAGATATATGTTCCAACTTACCTGACTCATCATAGGATCCGTGTTGATCTGACACATATAGGTGCCAGAGTCTTTGGGCTCGACGTTGCTGATGTAAAGCTTCCAGGTATTGTGGCCGTTGTGGGTGACGGAAAGGCGTGAGTTTAACGTCACCATGTGAGTGTGGATGGCCAGGATAGTTTTGGTGTCTGACTTTATCCACGCGACCTGTAGAAAATATTTTTTGAGAGTTAGTCAATTTTAAGGTTGCTGTGCCTAGATGAGCGTTCAATTTTATTTGACTATGAGGGTATGAATGGCCAGGATTGTTTAGGTGTATGACTTAATCCACACGACCTGTAGATTAATATTTTTACGATTCAGTCAGGTTTAAGGTTGCTGTGCCTAGACGAGCGTTTAAGTTTATTACAAGTCCACTGCTGGACAGGCCTTCCTTAAAACGGGATATTTATGTTTTATTTTCCAATTTTGATGTCTCTTCAGTCATTGGGCTATCTAGCAGCAGAGTATCCCGCGCTTTAAAGGATACACTGCTGCCGAGTCTCTGTTCCAAGATAGTATCATTCGGAAATCCAGCCCACTATCACTTTTGTTTGCTAATTCCTAGAGCTATATTAAGTTCTCTTTCTTATTTCTAAGGAAATCAATTCAACACTAATATTCTATAATTTGTATCTATATTGTTTTACTAATTTCACATAAGTTTTATTAATTTCACATTCGATAACATTTTCATTGGATTTTTTATCAGATTACTAATCCATAACGACTATGACTTACTAGAAGTTAATCAGCGATTCCTACAACCAGTAACCTTAGAGCAAATAGATCCATACAGATAGAAAATACGATAGTTTATGGTAACTACCGACATATGTACTGGTTTCTATGTTTACAACCCATCAAAAAAATTATAGATCGAATATTGAGACTCGCCTTAATCAAAAATATCAACTATAAGTAAGCTATGAAATGTTTCAAATGAAATTCAATATAGTAGCAATTAAGCCTTAGAGAAAGAAAATTCCACTCACGCTAAAGGATGAGGTTATCATCAACTCTAGTATAGGCAAGAATTTCATATGCCTACACGTACTAAGCTAATATTTAGTTAGGCTAAAATAATTTCTAGCGGTATTTTGACCAACATCAAAGGATAAGTCACTGTAGCTTTAATGTATTTATTTACATACGCTTTAAGTGGTTTAGTGTTCTGGACGGTGATACCAGAACTATATATTATAACATGACTTTACATAAGGTTTAAATTGCATTGCCTTTAATATCTTACGTACTGTCTAGACTTATAATTAATAATAATGATAAAGTAAATAATTTTATTATAAAAAAAAAAGATTTTCCATAACTTAAAAAAGCAGTTGAACATTTTCCATGAAAATAAAACTGCTTCAAAATATGTTAATTTTTGAAGATAGGACGATAGGGTATAAGGTATATATATGGATAGGAGGTGATAATTTATAATCTCAGATGTAGTATTGATGTAAGTATTAAAATATTATAGCAAAATGATAAACTGATATGTTTTACTTACTAATGCGTACGAAGCCGTGGGCAAAAGATATAATTTTAGTTATAGAACGTATTACATATTACAAAAATAATATTTTTTTATATTAAACGACTATAAACGATTCCAATTCTTAATAGTTTTTATTAATTATCATAAAATAAAACTATGTAAGTATATGTATGTACAATGAACATGGTGTTTGGTAGAGGGTTAGCCAAACTTAAGTGCCGAGTAGGTACACCTATTTAGAAAATACAATTCAGTATTATGACCATTGGGACCCAAATTTTGTTTTATAATTTTTTTGTCCTTCTTTTTTTTTTTTAAAGATCTTGGTGTACGAATTCGTTAGACCTTAGACTTAAAAACACTTGGGACCCTGGTTCAAACCCGTTGTGTACCAATTATTACCTCGGAGAGCACGTTAAGCTGTCGGTCCCAGTTTTACTATACCAACTTGTGAAACTGTTTATAGATGGGTTATTGAGACTATCCAAACATCGCGACGAGTTAGCCACTTGTTCGGTGTAGACTCATCATACCATCGGCTACGACGAGGTGGGATTAAAAACCCCTCCGCTGGGTACTCTGAAGCCGTCTAGGCGGTCTCGGGCGCCGTAATGCACCCGTGATGATTTATTTATTTCGGTTTTTCCGAATTTTAGACTTTAAACCTCTACATTATGTTTTTACAAGTTTGTAGTTAAAACAATAAATGTATATAATACTGAATTTGAATTTTCTAAATAGGTGTACCTACTCGGCCTTTAAGTTTGGTTAACGCTCTACCAAATACCCAGTCTTATATATTGTTTTTTATTTTTTATAATAATAATAATAAATAATATTATTATACAATATGTAGGACAATTTACTCATATTGCTCTGGTCACAAACTAAGCTCTTGGCCTGTACTATGTATACCAGAAGCAACTATATAATACATATTATATTTTATAAACACCCAGACCATGACAAACTGTACAGAAAAAGCGTACTAATATTTTGTTGCCATGGGTGAGAATCGAACCCACGACCTCCGGATACAACGCCAAAGACGCAAGTCCACTAGTCTACGGAGGCTGTCAGTATATATTTAAGTTTTATAGTAATAGCCTAACCTTGTAGTTTCCTAAGTGATTCACAGTGCAGGTGAAGTGTATGTCTCGCCCCTGGGCGATGGTAAGGTTCTCCAGAGGCGACAGGAACTCAGGGTCTTGCTCGCCGTACCCTGAACCCTGGAGTTGACCTGGAACAAAATATATTAAATAGAACAATTTTTTTTTAATTTATGTTTATATACGTGATAGCCAATATCCTATAGTACTAAGGAGTGTTTTAGGTGGGAGGAAACTTTGTTACGCCGACCGACCGGTCTCATTACCACCGCCCATACAGATGCAAAAACCGTCAAGTGACATAGTCATGTTTCGGTTTTAGTTTGTGGGTTCACCGGTTTTCAGGAGACTACTGCATCGATTTATTGTCGAGTTGGTAGTCTCCTTTCTGGGTGTCGTTACGAAATAGGTAGTTGGATTGACGATACTCCCTGTATATTAAAATATACTCATAATGCATTTCGTCATTGTCGCCCCCCATTTCGTAATCGCATAATTTAGCCGGCATAGTGGGAGCGATCCATATTGTTTAAGAACAATTATTGATTGACCCCATTCATGGACTTTGTAGGTCTGCTCACCACCAGGTAGATACAAAGTCACATGTCATGCTCCAATAAAAAAAAATCTAAAAAAGATGTAGGTACATTTGTTTGGCAATACCACTATAGTGCCTCTAAAAGCACAGACGGCTGTCGGACTGTGTTTCAATATACCAACTTGTGAAACTGTTTATAGATTGGTTATTGAGTCTTTCAAAAATCCCAGCGCTGGGTACCCAGAAGCCGTCTAGACAGGCTCAGGGCGCCGTAATGCACAAATATAATATATATATATATACGAGCCTTGTCGCTATTGGAGAACGGGTAGTAAATTTGTATGTACCTAGTATTAAACAGACCTACAATAATAAAAAATGAGAATATAAAACTCTTTGTTAGCGAATTAAAACTCTTTGTTAGCGAATTAAAACACATTATTGTATATACTTTATAATAATATTTAGAACAATTTACACATACCAATTGCTCTGGTGACAAACTAAGCTCTAGGCTTCCATTATATGTATCAGAAACAACATGAAATAAGTATATATAATACTATACATATTATATTTTATAAATACCAGACCATGAAAAACGTACTATCATTTTTTGCCATGGGTGGGAATCGAAACCACGACTTCCGAATACAAGCCAAAAGCCCAACAACTAGTATACAAAAACATTCATATATTTGTAAACAAATGTAAGATAGGTAATTAATACGTAAATAAAACCAACAATAATTGTAAAATAATAAAATAAATGAATATTCAATTGAAAATAAAAGAGCCGCTGAACAATAAAAAGTCATTGGAAAGCAAATAAATTTATACCCTTTCACGGTGCGGGTATAAAAATGTAAAAACCCCATAAACGTGTGCCAAAATCTGCAGACGACAACCCGCCGTTATTGTTTACCACAAAGTATTAATTCCATTTAGACCCGTTCAACCGACCAATGGAAGTTGTTTGTAGAAAATTATCGAAAAAATGCTGTTGACAAAATTTTATTTGGTGATTCAATTTATTTTATAATTTGTAGCTACTTCATTTTAATTTAATTTATTATGTGTATGTACATATTGTTTATTCACTACTTTAGTATACAATTTTATCATTAAACTGCTGCGTAACTTTAACCGTTTACGCTCTCAAAGGGAATATATTACCCCCGTTTTTGCAACATGTTATATTGTTACTGCGCTCCTATTGGTCGTAGCGTGATGTTATGTAGCCTATAGCCTTCCTCGATAAATGGGCTATCCAACACTTTTTTTTTTTTTAATTCAAACCAGTAGTTTGTGAGATTAGCGCGTTCAACCAAACAAACAAACTCTTCAGCTTAATAATATTAGTATATATAAACTCTCTTTTATCTATAATTTTAAAGAGAGAAAGAATATGAATATTTATTACGATAAATTGATATTGTTATATTGAAATTATTAATATAATTTTGTAATTAAAAAAATGTTGGAGCACCCTCCTGCAGGACTCAGTGATATTCGTGGGTCTGAGTGCCACCGTCCAGGAAAATTATCAATTTAATTTTATCTTAATTATATAGGAATATCTTGATAAGGAATTTGCAAAAAATATCATAAACATACAAATAATTAGAAAATAAATAATACACTCCTCTACTGCCCAGCTTTAAAAACAAGGATTTTTAACTTAACTTTAATACAAAATTCGAGATATGCATAAAAAGGATAAATACAACGTCTGAAAAACAAACGCGTCTGTACGAATCGGTGCATAGATATAGAAGAAGCTAGGAAAGTATGTAGAGTACGTGTGAAGTGGGATACATTAATTGCTGCCTACCCCTTAACAGAGATACAGGCGTGATAATGTGTATACTCTATACAAATATTATAAACAGAGAAGATTTGTATTTTTTTATGTTTGTATGTATGTTTGTAATGAATAAACTCGAATTCTACTGGACCGATTTAAAAAAAAATGCTATAATATCACTGAGTAACATAGGCTATATATATATATATTTTTAATAGGTATCCGTATAATAATTATATATATATATATATATATATCATCACGGGTGCCTTACGGCGCCCGAGACCGCCTAGACGGCCCCAGGGTACCCAGCGGAGGGGTTTTAATACCACCTCGTCGCAGCCGATGGTATGAGTCTACACCGAACAAGTGGCTAGCTCGTCGCGATGTTTTGAATAGACTCAATAACCCATCTATAAACAGTTTCACAAGTTGGCATAGTGAAACCGTGACCGACAGCTTAACGTGCTCTCATATAGTGGTGTTGTCAAACAAATGTACATATTTTTTTTAATTAAAAACACATACCGGGATTCGAACCAGGGACCTAAGTGTTTTTAAGTCCAAGGTCTAACCAACTCGGCCACCACGTATATACTGATTTTAATATATAATAATTATTACAACTTTATTAATACTTATCCAAATAGATCACTTCGTATTCAAGGTTGTTTCAACACCTAGAATTACATTTTTAATTATTCAAATCTGACATTCCATACAAATCTGACATTCCATACAAATCTGACATTCCATACAAATCTGACATTCCATACAAAAGATATCTTGAATTAAAAAAAAAATACAAGTGCTAAAACTTGTTCGCGAGGTATTCCGATTTACAAGTTCTATAATCGTAAATTGGACCAGTAGTTTTCGAGATATATGATGTGTACAGACAGATTTACAGAAACCGAAGTCTCACCATAAGTGTTCCTTTAAAAGTACATATGCCAAACTGAATGTTTTAGTTAGTAATACCCGCCACACCCCGAAATAAAATCATTATAAAGAGTTTTCGAGTTAAATAACTTATTTAAGTCAATTCCGTCTAATTCTTACCCAGCGGAGGGGTTTTTAATCCCACCTCGGTAGCCGAGTCTACACCGAAGTTTGGATAGACTTAATAACCCATCTAAAGTGTTTTTAAGTCTAAGGTCTAACCAACTCGGTCACCGACTTGTTTATTTTGTTACTTAAAGAAAGAAAAAGGCATAGGATACGGGAGACGCGAAGGACCAGTTTAAAGCGAGAACAGATAGTAAATGTATAAAAAAACTTTAAAATAATCAAAAAATGTAAGCTAAGCTTACACGCGTTAAAAAGGCCGTCTAACATTTCATAACGCGTGATTACAACGATTAATAAATTTTACACGGAAATTTATGGACTGACTTCACTTTTAACCCTGCTCAAACAATTTAGGTACGAGAAAATAGCTTGAATTTTTGTCAAACAATCGCTAATTATAATTTCATATTTTCAAAGCTCTAGGCCGTTAGTTTTACAATTAACATTCCTCAGTGGATTCCTAAAGATTTTTCGATTAATCAAATTTCATGAATATTTCATTTTGCCGCGGTGCACTGTGTCGAAAAGATAAAGCGCTCGGAAAATTAAAATTGTTTGACGCCAGCGGAGGGGGTAATGGGTTTTCGGATCAACGATTGATACGATACGATCCCTGTAAATTAAATATACTGAACTGAATCAGCAGTACAGCCATTATTTACTTTAAATTAAATGGTGTTAAAAACCACTATTGGCAGTTTTGCGTTTTATAAAGTAGTGAAACAATAATATATTGTATTGTACTTACTTTTTCTCGACCTTTTTATTTAATACTAAACTTTATCTAGACTCTTTTTTGTTTTAACAGTCTTCAGATCAGTCACAAAAATTGTATCAACCTTATTTTAACAGTTTATCTTACGACCATCAAGTGACAAGTTCCGCTTTTAGTCTGTGGTTTTAGGAGCCTACTACATCGATTGTTTATTAAGGTGGTAGTCTTCTTTCAGAATGCGGTTACGAAACGGGATTAAAGTAGACTCATAATTCACATTTGTCTTTGACGTTGACCATTTCGTAACCGCGTATAGGTATTGATCGACCCATTCATAGAAATCGTCTGCTTACCATAAGGAAGATATCACAACGTCACATGCGGTGCTTCAATAAAAAAACTTAGTGGTGCAGATATAAACTGTATTCTATTATAAAGATATTACATTATTTAACTTCTAAAATATTTATAAATAGGCTTAGTAAAAGAAAAACCATTCTAAGTAGATAGGATAGGTAAGTAGATACTTATGAAAAAGTCAACGTTTAATTCTAAAAACATTTTTTTTTCAATATATAAATTATAATACTTATTTTCCATGCTAAAAATACTAGTTATAAAAAGAGTCCGGGCAAATAAAATTAAGTATCCCATTAAATACTACAATAACAACTAAAGTACATTTTATAAAAAGAATACAGTCTATCAATACGTTGGCTACATTTCAAAGAGTTCTCTCTGAACGTAGATCACGATTCTGCAGTTGGCTGAAACATTTGCCGTAAGTCGACCGTGTCAAATGAAAATTAATAACATGGCGCTGTCGCAGGCTCTACTGCTAACCTCGTTTGTCTTGATATTGGTGATGGTCTTGCTCCAATGGACTGAGATACAGTTTAGTGACTTGGTTTTTGATCGTTTTCTATAAAAGGTTTTTAAATATAGAATGTTTTTCAAAAGTTGATGGTAGATCACTCTTGAATTTAAAATATTAACATGGCGCTATCGCAGGCTCTACTGCTAACCTCGTTTGTCTTGATATTGGTGATGGTCTTGCTACAATGGATGTTAATGGATTGTTAATAACCAATTAAAGATCCCGTCGCACACTTTTACCAAATATTCCTATTCTTTTACTGTGTCAGCTGCTCGTCAATGGAATTTGCTTTCTCTTTATCTGAATAAGTACTGTTAACCCCGTTTATCTTAATATTGGTGATGTTCTTGTTACAATGGATGTTAATGGATTGTTAATAACCAATTAAAGATCCCGTCGCACACTTCCACCAAATATTCCGATTCTTTTACTGTGTCAGCTGTTCGTCAATGGAATTTGCTTTCTCCTTATCTGAATAAGTAAGTACCTAATTTTCCTTTAGCATTTTCTGTTTTGATATTTACTATTATTATATTGTATGATTAAGTAGTATGTTATGAATTGTGTGTATATATGTATATTTAAGTATTTACATGTAATATTTAAGTAGTTTTTTATACTATTCGCTATATGTATTTTATATAGTTATTTTATTTGCTTTTGCACCCTATGCATAATCTTCCACACTGTCAAAGGTTAGCTGGTAGAAAATGCCTAAGGCAAACAAATAGTTCAGTTCGCATATGTACAATTTTATATTGTAATTTTGTGCAATAAAGTATTTTAAATAAATAAATAAATGGAATGAGATACAGTTAGTGACTTGATTTTGAATTGTTTTCTATTAAAGGTTATTTAAATTTGAATATTTTTCGAAAGTTGATTGTTCTCTAATTTAAAATATTTACAAGGCGCCGCGCTGTGGCTAACTTTGTTTGTCCTGATATTGGTCTTGCTCCAATGGTCTGAGATACAGTCTATTTACTTGGTTTTTGATTGTCTATATATAGTATGAAAAAGCTTCCACGTCTGTACGCTTATATCTTCTAAATTACGCAACGGATTTTGATGCGGGTTTCACCATTATTTAGGTATTGTCTTCCGGTATATGTATAATACATAGTCTTTATAGTAGTAGTGGTCTTGCCCCATTGGACTAAGATACAGTTTATTAAATATTTATTTGCGATTAGCTTATAATCTAATATGAATTATTAATAGAGGTTAATACACTATTCACCAACCTAAGAAGGTAAGAAATTCCTGTGTAGGTACTCTTGTTCCACTCACCTATATCTGTTTTGTTATAAACAGTTATTTTGTTGTATACAATATTTGTTTTGTTAATATTTTTTTAGTTAATAAATAAACAAGATTTTTCTATATCTCTAATTTTTTATATACGTGGTGGCCTAGTTGGTTAGACCTTGGACTTAAAAACGCTTAGGTCCCTGGTTCGAATCCCGGTGTGTACCAATGAGTTTTTAATTTAAAAATTTATGTACATTTGTTTGACAACACCACTATAGTGCCTCGGAGAGCACGTTAAGCTGTCGGTCCCGGTTTCACTATACCAACTTGTGAAACTGTTTATAGATGGGTTATTGAGTCTATTCAAAACATCGCAACGAGCTAGCCACTTGTTCGGTGTAGACTCATACCATCGGCTACAACGAGGTGGGATTAAAACCCCTCCGCTGGGTACCCTGGGGCCGTCTAGGCGGTCTCGGGCGCCATAAGGCACCCGTGATGATACAAAAAAAAAATCTATTTTTTTTTATTTATTTATTCTAATTTATTAGTCGTTATTTTTTTTCGTTTTTCTTTAACAACCAATCCCGTTTATCTTTTTATAAAAAGACACTGAAATATTTTCCTTTCAGTGTAACCTTTTATAAAAATAAATAGGTTCGAATACCGAGTTTCGATATTTAAATTCCAGGAATAAATCCAGTCCTATTCAGGGTTTTGAACCGATAAATTAATTAGTAATTTTTAAAAAGCCCTATATTTTCCCGAAATTTACAAAATAAATACCTACTCGTATATAGGAGAACATCCCAAGTAACACAATCGCGTCTAAAAACGGACTATTAGATATCTAATAGAATTTAATTTTATTGTCTACCTTAAGAGTAAAATATCTCCTAAGTAATGTTCAAGAACGCTTATAGACACAGTTTAGTAAAAGTGGGCACAACCTTATCCCTTCTCATAAGAATGAGTTAAGAAAACATGATAAGATAGAGTTAAGAGTTGTAAATTTTTTAATCGCCTGTAGAGATATTTCTAGTGTCTCACTAAACTTTATATAGACCACAAGTTATACTAGTAGATAGTTTATAGATAAAGTTGAGACCTTTAGAGAAGTCTTTACTCGTCAAGTTTTAAAACCAAATTAACTCAAGACTAACAACATTAAGTTACATTTGATTTGTAATAGACAACGAAATGTAATGGCGCAGAAATTACAAGAGTGATTTAAACTTATTATTGCATCATGGCGTAACTTATTATTTTTTACATTACTTTTGTTTTAGCTAGTTAATAATGGGTAAACAAGCAAATCTATGTGCGAATGAAATTCTATCGTCGAATATTATGTAAAAATCCTCTAAAATAAGAGCGCCCGCTGTAAATGTAAGATTTAATATTTTTTTTACCGAATATGAATATTATTTGGTATAAACAAATTTTTGAACTTGTATTGTAATGTTTATAATACTCATTTTATTTAAAATATATTAATTTAAAACATATTAAATGTTTAGTTAGACATAATTTAATGATAAAAACATATAAATAAGTATTAAAATATGTAACGAAAATTATTTTAAGCAAAAATAGGCAATAAATATGGCGACAAGATAAAATTTACTAGAAAAACGATTTCTATAGAAATAACACTCTAGACTCTTTTCTGTAGTATGGTTCTAGATAATGGCAAGAATAATTTCACTTGCTACATACTAAACTATCTAGTGAAAGAATAAATAGATTTATGACTGGTTTAATATTACCTAATAACTGTCATCTCTGTATTCCTTTTTATCTTCTCACAGTATTTCTAGACGTTTACCAGGTAATTTGATGTGTTGTGAACGGAATACTTTTATGCAGTAAGAAGCAATTTAATTAATCAATTCATGAGGGTAACCAAAATATATTTCTGTTTTATTTATAGACAATGTGAAAAATAGTAGTTATATACGTCGGCGGCGGTGCTAAAGTGGCAACTTGTCTCTCCGCCGACGATGAACTAGAAGCGAGTAGAGCTAGAAACTAGAAAGGAGTTGGCGAGCAGTGAGAAGCGAGTGTGTGTATAGTTTTGTCGCTGAGCTATAAAAGAGTGTGCGAGTGCGACAGGTGATTACTCTGTAGAGAAATGGTCTCTCGTCTCTACTGACCGCCAAGCGAGCATAGCTGAGCGAGTATTTTTTTGATACCTCTTGTCGCTCAGCGACAAACTAGTGGAGCAAGTCCTCGCCGGCATCAGTGTGAACAGTTAGCCATCAACTATCTAAATATATATAACTCAAAGGTGACTGACTGACTGACATAGTGATCTATCAACGCACAGCCCAAACCACTGGACGGATCGGGCTGAAATTTGGCATGCAGGTAGATGTTATGACGTAGGCATCCGCTAAGAAATTTTTGATAAATTCTACCCCCAAGGGGATAAAATAGGGGATGAAAGTTTGTATGATAAAAAAATAACTATTCCACGCGGACGAAGTCGCGAGCACAGCTAGTTAATATATACATCCCTTTTGTTTAAAAGGACTGTATATCTATTTTACGTTTCTTGAGAGAGAAAATAGCTGATAGTTGGTCGTTTCCTCGCCGGCGTTGGGACAACTGTCTAATATACAAAAGTGGACGGACCCTCCGTTGCTGCGTATTCGTATTAAATTTGTAATGTGCATATTCACATATTTGGGTACATAGCCCATAATTTGACCAAGTAATATCTATTACTATAATAACGCATGTTTTGACTTGTTCGGTTTTCGGCAAGAGTATCTGCTATGATTTTTATTTATAATAATATATCGGGAAAAGCAAAAGGATTTTTTTTTCACTGTTTCCATTGCATAAAATCATCCAATTCATATATTTAATACAATTACACTTAATTAATCCATTTTTAAGAAAAAAAATACTAAAACAACGTTTTCACTATCATTTTTTTAGATAAACTGAAAAATATCTATAAAAGAATTTTACCTAGACTTAAGTCTCTTTATAAAAAAAGATTAGAGTACCAATAGCTAAAATATAATGTTTGTACAAAGTTATATCTTAAAATATATCATCTTACCTATAAAATTACTTCAAGTTAGGCTTTATTATACCTTTAGGCTTTATTAACTATTTGTAGAGCATTTTATCTTAAAACATTCAATATATCTATAAACGTACTTTAAATAAGTGTGCTGTAGAACAAATGCTCTAAAAATAATCCAACTTGAGAAAAAGGACTCTATAAGAATACATTTTCTTTATTGAACCCATCTTTAGACAGCCTCTATCTATAGATTAACCATGAATAGACTGTTAATAGACATATTTGCTTTAAACCTCCAAGCCTGTGTTACTTGGGATGTTGATATGTTGGCCTCACTACCACTCTACCAACTGTTGAAACAGTTTCTATTAAGTTACTAAGCATATATAAAAATCGCGCGATAACATCTACAACCGTCACTGTAAGTATTGGGCTATTTACAAAACTGCAGGCAGGCAAAGAGGCGGTCAACAAACCAGGCCCGCGTCTAGCTAGAAACCTGCTCAATCTCAACAGAGGTAACCTGCGGATGGTGGTGGGTAATCTTTCTTGACACTTTCTATTAAATAAACACCCTTCTAGTTATCACCAACGGTCACGATTCATTGCACCGGGGTGGCTTCACAACGGGCGGAAACCCTCGGAACACCGGGGTCGCTCCTCGAGGCATGTAGGGGTCCAGGACTTCTTGCTGCCTTCTGGAAGGAGCTGGGCTAGCTAAAGTAGCCGGCCCTTTACATCACGCAAAAAGGACTAACCTCCTGGCCAATTGCGGAAAAGTGGTCCCGCCATAAATGAAGATAAACATCGTAGAGTTTGCCATTTGTTCGACATGGACACGGTGTGAATGAAACCCTTCCACTGGGTACCCCGCCTAGGCGCCATTAGGTAGCCGTGTTGGTACATCCAAATATAAAACATATTATTATTAAGTTACTGGTTCTATAAATTTATTTTGTAAGTTTGTCTATTTTGATTTTAAGTATACCTACAGTTTTAAGAATTTCGTAGAATTCTTACTTATGAAGGAACTTTCTCAATTTAAAGAATAAATTTAAATCTGTAGTTAAGTAGAGATTCTGAATTATTATTTTCCGAATGATGTTTGTGTTTATTTCATTATTTAAATACATGGTGACTCTAAAAGGATGTACTTTGGGCTAATATAAGGTTCTGCTGATCAAATCGAAGCACTTTTCCCATACCCATGTGTCGCAGTTGAAAAAAAAAATTGCCTTCTCCATAGAAACTAGTAATGTTAAAATGACCAATTTGTATAGGGAAGCCAAAATATATTTAAACAATTTAAATATATCAATAATACACTAAACCAATTAAATAATAAGAAATTAATAGCCTCGTTAACACTTAGTTACCTAAAACAATAAATTATTGCAAATGTATTTCAAATCATCCGGTATGATTGATTTTAAATACATTTGCAATATTTTTTAGGTCAATATAATGAATATTTACCGAATTTGTTATGGAAATCAATTATTCTTGTGATTTTTATTTTATTATAGTACCTAAGAGAGCACGTAATCTGTTCGGTCCCAATTTCGCCCAAATTATAGGTCTGTTTGTATGTAGGTGGCTCGTCGCGATGTTTTGAATAGACTCAGTAACCCATCTATAAACAGTTTTACAAGTTTGTATAGTGAAACCGGGACCGATATATTAACGTGCACTCCGAGGCACTATAGTGGTGTTGTCAAACAAACGTACATATTTTTTTAACTCATTCGTACACACCGGGATTCGAACCAGGGACCAAAGTGTTTTTAAGTCCAAGGTTTAACCAACTCGGCCACCACGTATATATAAATAACAATAATAATATGTAGGACAATTTTACCCATATTGCTCTGGTCACAAACTAAGCTCTAGGCTTGTACTATATATAATACCAGAAATAATGATATAATAATACATATTATATTTTATAAACACCCAGACCATGACAAACTGTACAGAAATACGTACTAATATTTATTTGCCATGGGTGGGAATCGAAACCACGACCACCAAATATATATATATATATAAATTATATACTCATTTATATATATATATATATATTCACATATCTTCACGGGTGCCTTACGGCGCCCGAGACCACTTAGACGGCCCCAGGGTACCCAGCATAGGGGTTTTAATCCCACCTCGTCGTAGCCGATGGTATGAGTCTACACCGAACAAGTGGCTAGCTCGTCGCGATGTTTTGAATAGACTCAATAACCCATCTATAAACAGTTTCACAAGTTGGTATAGTGAAACCAGGACCGACAGCTTAACGTGCTCTCCGAGGCACTATAGTGGTGTTGTCAAACAAATGTACATATTTTTTTAAATTAAAAACTCATTGGTACGCACCGGGATATATATATATATAAATGAGTATATAATTCTAATATAATATCAGGCTTACGATGATATCATTGGAATGACAATATGATCCAACATTCAAATGTTGTTTCATTCCCTATCGAATTCGAGGATACCACATTCCATATTCAAACTGAGTATTTGAGGCTCATCAGTATTTATAATTACATTCTGATGAATGCATTAAATTCAACATTCAGAAACGTTGCATATTCGCTATTAATTTAATAATCAATAAATTGAAATTCAATTTACCCACGCCTCATAGTATTAATATTAAGGTGAATAAACCAATTGTTGGCGAAATTTTTGACACATTAATGTTTAGTTCTCTAATGACCTTTCACATTAAATATTATACTGAGCGTTTTTATTTTTGCAGTCCCAATTTTTTTTTTTAGTTTAATGCCTAATAAAGTGACACTTAAAGAATCCATTTTTGAAATAATAATGGAAGATATTATATATATAAATAAAAACCCCAATAATTGCAAATTATTGTAATGGCAAAAGACTATAAGTATCCTTAGGCAGTTTTTAAAAAGTTTTTAAATGTTATGAGTTGCGTAAAAGTGATTATGAGAGTCTTTTTAATTATAATAACAAAATAAGTATAATAATAATCTAATTGCTTATATTATTTGCTTGACATTTATGGGAAACACGTTGAACATTATTGCATTATAACTTTTACTTCTAACGTGACCGTTGTCAAAATAACGATTTATTAATTACGCTCGCAATAAACTCGTATGAAACAGAATGTGGCCGCAGGTACAATAAACTTATTGATATGTTTAAAAGCAAATATTGGATTCTAAGATAAACTATTATAAAAATACGTGTTGATTTTATAAATATTGCATTAAATAGTAAATTAATCCCGGTGTGTACCAATAAGTTTTTAATTTAAAAATGTATGTACATTTGTTTGACAACACCAGTAGTGCCTCGGAGAGCACGTTAAGCTGTCGGTCCCTGGTTTCACTATACCAACTTGTGAAACTGTTTATAGATGGGTTATTGAGTCTATTCAAAACATCGCGATGAGCTAGCCACTTGTTCGGTGTAGACTCATACCATCGGCTACGACGAGGTGTGGGATTAAAAACCTCTCCGCTGGGTACCCTGGGGCCGTCTAGGCAGTCTCGGGCGCCGTAAGGCACCCGTGATGGTATGTATGTAATAAATTAAAACTACTTCTATTTGAAGAAAATAAAAGTGAATTTTTAATGTTTTAAATTATCTACGTTTCATCGTATCTACATAACTGTTGTATTCCAATTAAATCTAGTATTCAATTCTGAGGTGTGAGATTCAGAGGCTCTACCATGGGTTTGCGCATTTTAGCAACGTAACGTATTTGTATACGTGTACGTGAGCAACAACCAATAGGGCCGCTTTATTTTTGGCAACAGGATTGAATAAAGCGATCCTATTGGTAGTTGCTCACGTATACGTATACAAATACGTTACGTTGTTACAATGAGCAAACCCATTGTAGAGCCTCAGGTCATTTTCACCAAATATCAAAATCAGTTTAGTGGATTAGTGACAAATATTTTGACGGTCTGATAATATAATTGATTGAATCAGGCGTTATTTTGCGGAATTCCATTATTTTATATAATAATATAGATGTAATATTTACTTTATTGCAAATTCTTCCGCTAGTTAAATAATAAATCATCATCCATATTAATATTTTAAAATGTAAAATAGTTCGTCTATCGTCGTCCGTGTACTAAACCTATTTTGATAAACTGTGGCAGATTTAAATTATATTTAGGAAATCAGCATACAGTCAGGATTTTCAGGAGACTACTGCATCGATTTCTTGTCTGTAGTCTCCATTCACGGTGCGGTTACGAAAGGGGCAGTTAATTCAGAGGGATATTAAAACAAATACGGCGCGGTTCGAAACAGCATTATTTAGCCGACATAGTTGAAGCGAAGAATGATGTGAAATAGCAACGCATTAATTGACCCTATTTATGGACTTTGTAGGGCTACTTACCGTATAAAGTCGCCGTGGTTCAATTTTTCAAAAAAATGGCTTCATATGACGTAAGTGACTCGTCCAGCCATTTATAAATATTTGTGCGGACTTCAAAGTAGTATTTTTGTTTCTGCTATCTTAACTTATTTCCTACTGTTAGTAACAATATAAGTTAATATCCGTCGATATCTCATCCTCAGTCTGTCTTCCATAAACAACCGGAAATTGCATTTTGACCCGAAACCTCAATCATGCTGAGACCGAAAATCTTCCTGACATTCACAAATGAATTTCACTATCTCTACCAAGAAATGTTTTGTAAAATTTTAATTATGCTATTTATTCTTGTTTAAGAAAAAATATATACTTGATTTTTTTACAGATAACATTTATTTTAACTGCTTCCGTAGACTAGTAGTTGCGCCTTTGGCGTTGTACCCGGAAGTCGTGGATTCGATTCCTTCCCATTACAAAAAAATATTAATACGTTTTTCTGTAGTTGATGGGTGTTTATAAAATATAATATGAAAAAGAAGTACAGAAGAGTATACTAGGTAGGTACGTTTAGCAACAGCTGGGTCATAGAGGAAATATTTTTTTTATTTCAGGTTTTTATTTTAGTTAATACTTATTTATATTTATTACCATTATTTTATGATATTAATTTTATTATTTTGTAATATTAATATGTAATTTTATTTACACAATAATTAATTTAATACATATAAACAAAACCAAACTGAAAATAATAATAAAGAAGTCCTGTAGTGAAAGTTGTTCTTATTCTTTAGTAGAACACACCTGTGAAGCGTGTAATATACCTACTCGTATATAGGTACAATTACTTACACCCTGTATTTGAATACATCAATTAGTATGTTGCGAGGTGTATAATATGTTTATTAAGATTATATTTCTTTGCAAACGGAAGGAAGAATTTCTGCCATGACATTTCACTTCTTTTCTCTGTCACTCTACTATTTAACAATTAATTCGGTCACACGGAAATGCTGTGCGAGTGAGTCGGCGTATATATTTACGAGAATGACAGAGATAAGTAATGGGGCAGTGAATTTTTTTTTTTCTTTATCATATCTACTTACTCTAGCTTCAACTTTTGTTAATTTTTCTATATACTATGTTAGTTTACTTCTATATTTTTTAATAATTACCTCTATTTCCATTACGGTGGGCCATCCGTATCACTTAGGAGTATAAAAAATAGTTTATGACCTATTCTTAAACCTACCGAATATACACAAAAAAATCATAAATATAGATGAAGCCGTTTCGGAAGAGTTTGGTTACAAACACTGTGTCACGAGAATTTTATATATTAGATTTTATCTATAAATTAAATCTATTAAATCTCCAATTGCTTTCACTAAATCTTACGGTAAAACAACAAACACTAATTAAACATCTCAGCACTATCTAGTAAGTGCATAGACTTAAAACTATAGAGCACGCAAAATGCTGACTATACTGGGTGTTTTTTTTAACAAAGGTAATATTTTTTTGATGCTTCTAGTATCACTTTTAGAACCCATTTTTTAAATAAAAAAGATAGGTAAGTAATTTTTTCTTCAAAAAAATGTCCGAAAAAAATAATATTATATGATCAATCCTATCTGCTAAAAATTACTCCTACAAATACATAATAACTCTTCGTAACTAAAAAGTAAAACAAAATTAGACAAGTGATAGGCTTTAATACGTGAGTTTAGTATAAAAGTTAACGTGATTTGTAGGTCTTTTTTTACTTTAAATTATTCACCTTTATGTTTTTTGTATAGGCGACACTAAAAGAAAAAAAAGGAAATCATTATTTTCGTTATATAACACAATATACAATTTTTATCACCATGACAAAAAACATCCAGTATACTTTTCAATTTATTGTTAGAAGTTGATTAAGGGGTTATGAATACTGAATCAATATTTGCTTGTTGTAAATTCGAAAAAGCACAAGCACGTTAGTGAAATCCTTGATGAAAGACTTGATTGACCTGGATCATGCATTTTTGACGGATTCTTGCACTCTCAATATGAAAAATACTACCGCAACGTACACACACTACATAACCAACTAGTGTAAGACTAGGTGGTTAGCTGATTCCATTGACCTGTCAATCATTATCTGCCATATTATACTATTGAATTTGAAAATACGTCATTTGTAATCTCAAGGTAACCCTCCAGACTATACACCTAGACGTGGTTTAATTAACAACATTTTGAACTTACTGAATTACCTTGCGGTCTCCATATTATTATAATTCGCTAGCTTACGAGTGTACATAAAAGAGTACGAACGCTTTCAATTAAAAGCGGAATCCAACAGCGTGTAGGTAAACGTGGTCTAGGTCTGCAGTTTGTGGACTATACGAGGTTTCAGGTACGTGAGAGGATCTAGGGAATTGCTTCTAGCGTTCTAGATAGCGGTTAAAGTGCAACAATGTATTCAAGGAACGAGTCTTTTCTTACATCTGGAGAGCTAGATGGCTTTGTTTTGTTCGCGTTTGTTAGGAGTTAAAAGATAAGAACAATTGCTTTGGTGCTCTATTTTTTATAAAACTAGCTTCTGGCAGATACTTTGTCTAACTGGAATTTGATGCATAGTAAAAGTACATTGCTTTGGTTAAATTTGTTATATATATGTGACGATCATTCCAAGGATTTTAATTTTTTTTTAGCTGAATATTAAATATGTTGCACCATAGGGTGTGAAATTAAATATTGGTTTAGCAGTTTTGGAGTTATTCAATAACAAACACCCAAACTTTTACATTTATAATATTAGTATAGGTACAAATTCATCAAATAAAATTAGATTAATTGGATTCGGATTCATCAGATTAATCGTCAGATGAAATGCAGCGGATAACTTGTTGGAGAATGAATATATTTGATATTTATTCATACAATTAAAAAAATATCCCTTAAGGACTCTGTAGTCGACTTGACTCCCATACTATTAATATTACAACTTGGCTGTTAGTCTTAAGTTAATATATTATTTTTATGTTGGTAATTGTTTGCAAATTTGTTTTTGGGGTAATAAATATTATTGTTTTATAATATTAAAAAAGTTTATCTAATAATAATATCTGATTTCGAAAAAAAACAATTTCAGAAAAAAAACTTTTCGTTAATCAATTTTATACTAAACTAGCCGCATTGACATTTACGGAATAAACAAACATTCCTTTTATTTTTATAACATTAATACCTATAGATGAAAAAAAACTATTAAACCTAACAATTATTTTAAAAGCTATCATTAGACAAAACTTTATTACACAATACGATTAACAAAAGTCACCCATCAACAATCCATTCAAATTCCATTAAAAACCTTAACATTATTATAGAATTTCGGTATCTTATAAAAGATTATTAAACGCAACATTATGGTCTATTTTATTATCGTCGCAGCATGTAAATTACATCAAATTTTCCCCAAGGTTTAACTGGTCGAGAATGCCAGTGGCATTAAGGGCATCTGCAGACGTGTTGACACCCATACAAACGTAATTCCAATATTTACAACTTGCAGTTGGTCAAAGTTCAATTATGTTTTTTATGTTCATAATTGTACGCATTTTTTTTTCTGTTGTGTGTTTTTTTTCTACTATAATATTAAAAAGATATTTTTTTCTAATTTCGAAAAAAATATAAATAATAACCCAATGCAAAAAGATTAATACCGATACAATGGCCGACAAAAAAAATTCTGCGACAAACAGTAATCGAGTATTATTGAAAGTGCGAAAGCTAATTTTGTATGGAGAACGAGGAGATTGCGAACCCAATAGAGTTTATTCCAAATGCACGTAAGTAGGAGACGCAGATATTGTCCTGTGTTTAGGCACAGGCTCTTAACAGAAATTACTAAATCAAAAATAAATGAAAAGACGACAAAATAAAAACTATAAATTAATATCATCTTTTTATATACGTGGTGGCCAACTTGGTTAACCCTTAGACTTAAAAACACTTAGGTCCCTGGTTCGAATCCCTGTGTGTGCCAATTAAAAAATGTATGTACATTGGCTTGACAACACCACTATAGTGCCTCGGAGAGCACGTTAAGCGACAGCTTCCCGGTTTCACTATACCAACTTGTGAAACTGTTTATAAATGGGTTATTGAGTCTATTCAAAACATCGCGACGAGCTAGCCACTTGTTCGGTGTAGACTCATATCATCGGCTACGACGAGGTGGGATTAAAACCCCTCCGCTGGGTACCCTGGGGCCGTCTAGGCGGTCTCGAGCGCCGCAAGGCACCCGTGAAGATATATATATATATATATTAATTTACATTAGAAGAAATGGTTAGTTTCATGTACCGAAAAATCATACTTCAATTAAGTTTTCCTCTTTAATTTATCTATACTAATGTAATAAAGCTATAGAGATTCTTTGGTTGGTTGAACGCGCTAATCTCAGGAACTACTGGTTCGTATTGAAAATTTCTTATAGTGTTGGATAGCCCTTTATAGACTATTTAACTTTACGCTACGCCCAATATGAAATCGCCCATCGATGAAAAATGTTGAAAAACTGGGAAAATGTATTCGTTTTAAGAGCTTCCACGGAAACGGTTAAAATTACCCAGACCAAGTGGCGCGGGTCAGCAATATAGCTAAAGCAATATAGTTAAATAATACATTCAAAAATCTAATATAATATGTACATACGTAAAAAAACTAATTGAAACATCCCAAAGATCGAACCTGCTACGCCACTTGGCGTAGCAGGTTCGACTTTAGTCAAAAAGTCTACCAAATTAGCCACCAAGAAAGGTAATAAATAAAATAGACATTATACTCGTACCATTTTATTAAGAAATAGTGACTGAATAGTTAATATGATAGGGTACATAAAGTAGAAAGGAGCTAGGGCTATTATTAATCCTTTCACAAAGTAACCCATTAGTAGCGTCCGAGCGTCGCAGTGTTTTCCAAATGCTCAAAAGCGTAGTACCCGGTAAGCCAGCCTAGTATAATTTTCTTGGATACGACGAAAATGGGAAATTCATTTTCGTTTGGAGCTTAATGAAAGCAACCATTTTCCGCTTTTGTTAATATTGATCTGGGGTTTACATAAACTTTATAGTTTTAGTACAGTGGACAGTAAATTGGATTCATAGACTTTGTAGGTGTGCTTCCCATCAGGTGGATACAAAGTCACATGCATTTTTATTGTGTAATTATGTGTTTTGTGAATCGTAGTGATTTGTACTAGGCTTGTACTATGTGTACTAAAAACAACAATTCTAATACATATTATATTTTACACCCAGATCATAACAAACTGTAACAAAACTTTTTTTGTCATCCCACGGCCTCCGGATACAACGCCAAAGGCGCAACCACTAGTCTACGAAGGCAGTTTATTTATATACAACAACTATTCTAAGAGCATAAAAAAAACGGCCCCAACCTTAGCCAGTGATTAAGTCACTGCGGAACTGATAACAAGGTTAAGGAGTTGACAAGAAGGCCGGACCTGGACCGCTTTATACAATCAGGCTATACCATCATAAACACCGCAACAAGCTCGCCAGTTGTTCGGTGTTGCCTCCGTATACCATCGGCGAAATGAAGACGGATTAATCCCTCCGTTGGGTACCCTGAGGCCGTTTAAACGGTTCTCGGGAGCTATAAAGGCACACGAGATGGTATTTATTTTATTTATTATGCTAAGAGCCGATACTACTATCCTTCCTTATTTTAAAGTGTCCTTAAAATCATTCACTTGTCAGTAATTAGCAATACATATGATGTCTTAAGAATTCATCAATTCATCATCAATTTTGTATTAATTTGTATATAGACAATTCTATTTCCAAGGCTACAAACTTCCTACTTTTAGAAGTCGCCTTAATTTAAAAAGATCTTTTGTCGACAAAGAATACATTTTTAAAGCTTAAACTTACCGGCCACAATTGTCAAGAGGGCGAACGTAGACAAGATAGGTATTCCTCTAACTTCGAACAGTCTTTCTAGTCCCGAATCTGCCATTCTGGTTGCAGTCCAATCTTAACTATATATCTTCAAGTAATGGTCTCCAATAAAAAAATATCAGTTTCCTTTGTCATTGTTTAAAATTAATATATTTTATAAATTATTGTCTTTTGTTACACGTATCTGAAACAAACAAAAAGTATTTATTTTTATTTATTTATACACTTTATTAGATATACATATTATTCACAGTAAACAAAAGTTATGTACAAAGGCGAACTTAACGCCTTAGGCATTATCTACCAGCTAACCTTTAACATTGTGTACGAAGTTATTATTGTGTATAAAATTAGGTACAATAATAATAATAATAATATGTAGGACAAATTACACATATTGCTCTGGTCACAAACTAAGATCTAGGCTTGTACTATGTGTACCAGAAGCAACGATTTTTTTTTTTTTTTTTTTTATTGGAGCACGACATGTGACTTTGTATCTACCTGGTGGTGAGCAGGCCTACAAAGTCCATGAATGGGGTCAATCAATAATTGTTCTTAAACAATATTGATCGCTCCCACTATGCTGGCTAAATGATGCGATTACGAAATGGGGGGCGACAATGACGAATTTCATTACGAGTATATACTCGCTGCCTTATCGTCAATTCAACCACCCATTTCGTAACCGCACCCTAAAAGGAGACTACCACCTCGACAAGAAATCGATGCAGTAGTCTCCAGAAAACCGGTGAACCCACAGACTAAAACCGAAACATGATTAGGTCACTTGACGGTTTTTGCATCTGTATGGGTGGTGGTAACGAGACCGGTCGGTCGGCCTAACGAAGTTATAGAGACCTTCCTCCCACCTAAAATATAATACATATTATATTTTATAAACACCCAGACCATGGCAAACTGTACAGAAAAAACGTACTAATATTGGGGTTTCGATTCCCACCCACGTACTAAACGTACGTGGGTGGGAATCGAACCCACGACCTCCGGATACAGCGCCAAAGGCGCAACCACTAGTCTACGGAGGCTGTACAATAATCTTAAATTAGAAATGTATCCTTAGTACAGCCGTCCTAAAATATAAATATTACTAACCTGTGCGAACCATCGGGAAAAGGAAAGAGACGTATATATGTAATTTGTGTATATTCCATCTCTTTATTTTTCCCGAAAGATCACACGGGTAATGATATTTAAATTTTGGAACAGTCCCCTACCGAGTAACCAAATTAAATAATTAGGAATTAGGTTCAGATGTAACTATATTTCTTAGCCAATGTATAGTTATACATAATATATTAAGAATGCAAGTGTAGCTACGCCTACAAAAGTAAAGAAACAAGTGAATTTTTGTTCTATGGCCCTAGCGCGAGTTTTTGTTCTATGGCCCTAGCGCGATTTTTTTTAAACGCTCTTTTTACAGTAAGTCATGACCATCTTTATCTGAGACTTTTAGCAATGTCGAGGATCAAATGGTTTTGTGGACGATCTATAAACTCTGCTTTTCACTTCGATTGTGAGGAAATAAAACAGTAGTATAACATAACATTCATTTAATTAAATTCAAAGTAAAATTAGTACAGTTTTGAATACTGAAGGAAATTGTTTTTATCTCTTAAAAGACACATAAGGCAAATAAAGTAATATTATAAAATAACAAATTCTATCTATGAACTTCTTATTGTGTTTGGCTGTATGGCTCATTTTCTTTGCCTTAATATAGATGCATTTATGAGTAGATACGTTAATGCACTTGTAAACAAAATTCGATATTGTGCAGCCTATATCCTGCACAAATAGGAACTTTTAGAGGATGAGAAGCGATAAATATATTTTCTTTTAATAGAAACGTGGTGGCCGAGTTGGTTAGACCTTGGACTTAAAAACACTACGGTCCCTGGTTCAAAAAACGGTGTGTACCAATGAGTTTTTAATAATAAAAAATATGTACATTTGTTTGACAACACCACTATGGTGCCTCGGAGAGCACGTTAAGCTGTCGGTCCCGGTTTCACTATACCAACTTGTGAAACTGTTTATAGATGGGTTATTGAGTCTATTCAAAACATCGCGACGAGCTAGCCACTTGTTCGGTGTAGACTTATACCATCGGCTACGACGAGGTGGGATTAAAAACCTCTCCGCTGGGTACCCTGGGGCCGTCTAGGCGGTCTCGGGCGCCGTAAGGCACTTGTGATGTATATATATTTTAATAGAAATAGTATGACGGGCGAAGCCGTGTCAAAAAACAACTAATATATTATATTATCTGTTACCCGGAACTTCGTGTATGTGTTATTTTAAAACAAAAAAATACTATTTACTATGGCAACCATGCCTTGCTGCCCATCGTATCATTGCCATAATAAAAAAATCTCTGCGCTCCATAATAAATTAAAAATACCTATAATTTTGGATTTTATGTACTTGCCTACCAATCATTGCAGTTGCGAAAAACAACAAATAAAGTTCCAATTAAAAAAAATCTCAAACAAACATATAAAAATTAAACTAATGCAGTATTATGTCGTTTTAACATACCTTTGCTTTATAGAACACTGTTTTATATTTGGTGTATTTTAAAACTTTCCCTAAGAGACAAATAATATATCCCGGCTTCCTGTATAACGAAATATATAATACCCTATTTTACCCCCAGACCTAATAGCTATTCAACATAAAACCCGCCTGCAAAGCAATGCGCGTACAAATAAACAAACAGCCAGACATTAAATAACGAAAACTAAGTCGGTGTACAGATTTTTTTCATATATACAATTTTATATAAGTACGTATAGAAACCTTGTTATCCGAAAAAATTCCGAAAAAATACATTTCAAAATAAATAGTAATAGCAGGAATTGCCAGTGGAAAAATTGCGAAATGCAACGAACCGGAAACCAATAACTGAAATAATGGAATAAAATCCGCAATACTACGCAATAACAAAATTTATTTTCAAAACCTCTGAGGTTTAATTATAGACTCCAATTTTAACAGATTAAACTCTTTTTCAGCGCTTATGTTCTAGAATATAACTATAATGATATAGATTCATAGCCAAATGGATTTTTAAAACAGACAGCAAGTGTTACTATTTATTCCTTAACGAGATGTTTTATTTCATTCATCTTTGGCGTATATAGTTTTTACGCTAGAAATATACCTATATGGTCTTTGGTTTTAAGACTTTAAGTAAATTTTATTAAAAACAACACAAACTGTTGTTGTCGTTCGACTATTATATTATACTAGCTGACCCGCGCAACTTAGTCTGCGTAACTTTAACCGTTTACGCGGCGCACGCAATGGAAGCTGTTAAAAAACAACACAAACTGTTGTTGTCGTTCGACTATTATATTATACTAGCTGACCCGCGCAACTTCGTCTGCGTAACTTTAACCGTTTACGCGGCGCACGCAATGGAAGCTGTTAAAAAACAACACAAACTGTTGTTGTCGTTTGACTATTATATTATACTAGCTGACCCGCGCAACTTCGTCTTCGTAACTTTAACCGTTTACGCGGCGCACGCAATGGAAGCTGTTTAAAGGAGTATATTTTTCCCGGTTTTTAAATTTTTTTCATTATTCGTCGTAGCGTGATGTTATATAGCATTCCGCAATAATGGGCTATCCAACACTAACATAAATTTATTTTTTTCAATTCGAACCAATAAATAGTTTCAGTAATTAGCGCGTTCAATCATATAAACAAACACGCAAACTCTTCAGCTTTATTATTTATCTTCACGCCAGGTTCCTTTTTTTTACAGGAGCTCGGCATGTGACATCTACCTGATCGAAAGCAGTATGGAGGTCCAAGAATGAATACAACCAGCTCTTAGAACTGTGTTGTAAGAGCTGGTTTCATCCATTATGCCGGCTTAAGATGCCTATTCACGCTTCGTTTAAAAGACTCAAGGTTATAGGATGGAGGAAACACGCAAGCAACGCCTTACGGGGTTAGGTTATATAGTATAGACAGTATCGATAGCTAATAAAAACCAGTGATGTTGGTTGGTATAGGAGGATGGCTACTCAGCCAAATACACACTTAGACTTTTTTTTAAATCCTATAAAGATTTACGTGAAACTAATATTTTAAATTTGATTTGCGATAATAAAATTAAGTATTTATTTAATTTTAGATTTTTTTTATTATTATATATATCATCAAAGGGTGCCTTACGGCGCCCGAGACCGCCTAGACGGCCCCAGGGTACCCAGCGGAGGGGTATTAATCCCACCTCGTCATAGCCGATAATATGAGTCTACACCGAACAAGTGGCTAGCTCGTCGCGATGTTTTGAATAGACTCAATAACTCATCTATAAACAGTTTCACAAGTTGGTATAGTGAAACCGGGACCGACAGCTTAACGTGCTCTCCGAGGCACTATAGTGGTGTTGTCAAACAAATGTACATAAATTTTTGAATTAAAAACTCATTGGTACACACCGGGATTCGAACCAGGGACCTAAGTGCTTTTAAGTCCAAGGCCTAACCAACTAGGCCACCACGTATATAATGTAAAAAAATATTATTATGATTTATTAAAAAAATAAATGTGTTGTACCGAATCCGAAGTAGTGAGCTAGTAGCTCTGATTACCTACTTGGAAGATAAGTAATCATATTTATTTTAGAGATATATAAGACAGCAAAGTATAACAACCTATTATTATCATAATTTGAATATAGAGCAGATAATATTATTATTTACCAAACTATCCATACCCACGTTTATTCAATCCACCCTTTTTCCTACTACCTTGATATTGAGGACCGCTCACGTAACTTGAATAAAAATGGTAAAAAAACATTTTTCAGTGAGCTATAAAAGGTTTAAAACGATGCAAACGGTCGTTTTCACCATTCCAATATTCGTGAAAAAATGTGTATATACCATGAAAGTGTGAATAATATGTAATATGGAAGTGCCCTAAGGCCTCACATATAAATCAAAATAAAAAGTCAGAACCAAAGTTATTATAGCCAATATAATAACTTACAATGATCAAGAAGTAAGAACTTAGGACAAAATATTATAAACAATCTTAAAGATTAGCTTGTATTTAGATAATGCCTAAGGCATTATCTAAATACAAGTTCGTCCTTGTACATAACTTTTGTTTACTGTACAATGAAATGTTTAAATAAATAAAATTAAAAGAACGAAGATGTCTGACGTTTCATTTGAAAACTAAAACTTGCTATCTCTTTTCCATGTATAGATTTGAATTAGTGTTAACGAGAGAGATGAATATGTGATAACAGAGTTTCCGTTTGAGCTTAATCTGTCCTGATATAAAGCAACGATGAGGTCGAAGAGATAGCTTACTCTGTGAAAAGAAGACTACCATCTCGACAAGAAATCCATGCGGTAGTACCCCGAAACTTCTATGTCATTATTATTCATACTTTCAGGTATACAAAAGTATAAACTATATTTTATCAACTAACGCTTGTTAGTACCGTATATAATATTTGTATATTGCAGCAGGTGCACTAGTGTCGTGCTCCGAAATCCACAGTTTTTTATTACGCCAGTATCCGGGACGAGCGCGCCGCGGTCTGCACAAATTCTGATAAAACAGAAATGATTGCTCCTGTGTTATGAATTCATGATATCGCAGTGAACGTTGTTAAATTGTGTTAATTTGTTATAATAGAAAAAAAGAAGCCGATGTTTTTTACACTGTTACTAACGCGATAGTAAAACTATGAAAATTTTACTGCTTTTTTTTAATATGAAAGCAAAACGGCGCTAAATGTGACAGAATAGTTAGTCCAAGCACTAAATCTTATTTATTTTGGCACAAATTTTTAAAAGTAGATCTAAAGACTAGTTTATATTGTTTATTTAACAAAACGTTTTAAAAATCCCTCCTAATATAAGCTAGTAATGTAAATTATATATATGAATAGACCTAATAAATATATAAAACACTATTAAAAAATATTAGGTAATTTAACATAATACGTATACGTTAAATTACCTATATACGTATACTCATTTATTGTTTTGTTGAATTTCTTACAAGGAATAAATTTTACTCCAGGTTAACGTTGCCGTAGGGTAAAATAAAATAACCAATTTAGGGTTAAGTACGGTCGTCCACACATCCTACCTATAAACCAAGAAACACTCAGACTTTAAAAGGAACTCCTAAACCTCTTGAAAGCGCAAGAAAACGACGGATATGGCCTACCTGTCCCACTGTACCTTTGTAAATCTAATTTGGCAACTCCTAGTTTTCACAAAATTCAGCTTTCAGCAATTTTGTATTTTCCGTTTTTGGACTTTCCAAAAGAACATAACAGGAATTTTTAGAATTATCACTTTGATCTTTGTAAGTCTTGATTAAAAAAACTCGTTGTCCTTATTATTAGAATTCACAAATAAAAAGTTTTTTTTTTTATATTTTTCTCAAATAAGTAACAAATCTATACTATTATTATAAATCTGAAGAGTTTGTTTGTTTGTTTGGTTGAACGCGCTAATCTTAGGAACTACTCGTTCGAATTGATAAATTATTTTAGTGTTGTATAGCCCATTTATCGAGAAAGCCTATAGGCTACATAACATCACGTTACGCCCAATAGGAGCGGAGTAATAATGAACAATGTTGTAAAAACTTGGAAAAAATATTCCTTTTGAGAGCGTACCGTAAGCGGTTAAAGTTACGCAGATGAAGTTGCACGAATCAACTAGTTACTAATAAAAGCCATAAGAAGTGATTTTGTTCCATTTACAAAAGAAAATGACAAGTGTTTTAAGTCCCAAAGTTATTTGTTAAGTAAACAAACCAACAATAAAACTTACTTCCCAAACACATCTAAATTCTTTTCCAGCTATGGAACGTGTACAAGAATATAATAGCCAGCCATAAGGACTCTTCGATTCCATTGAAACATGCGCTCTCGAAGCACCGTCTTTCTCCACGATCGCTCAGTGACAATAAACAATACAAACAGCCTGGTCTGCGTTTGACACAAGCCCGTTGAGCGTGGATTTGAACGGCCCAGAATTCGGCAGCATTTAGGGGCGTAATAGCCTTCCGCCATGAACTGTTTTACTTGCGACAAATAGAGATTTACTGTTTTGTCAGCTAGGGATGTCCGATGTGATTTTTCGTTTTTAGTCTTTATTTTGTACTAATTGTTAACCCGACTCTACTCGGCATGTGGCGCTATGAGGTTTTTAATTAAATTTGGAAAATAATATGTTTTGATTCTTATTCGATTTGATAAAATAAATATAAATATCATCACAGGCAACGAGACCGCCTAGACGGCCTCAGGGTACCCAGCGGTGGCGTTTTTAATCCTACCTCGTCGTAGCCGTTGGTAGGAGTCAATATCGAACAAATGGCCAGCTCGTCTCGATGTTTGGATAGACTCAATAACCTATCTATAAACAGATTCACAAGTTGATATAGTCAAATTGGGACCGACAGCTTAATGTGTTCTCGAGGCTCTATAGTGATGTTATTAAACAAATTTACATACATTTCCAGATTCAAAACTCATTGGTGCACACCGGGGTTTAAACCAGGGACCTAAACCATGAATTGTTGCGACAAATAGTGCTTTATACTGTCAAACTGATAATATCAGTTTTTTTAGGAATGAAAATATTATATATGTCATTTTTATTTATTTATTATTTTACATATCTGAACCGTGTAACTATGGTATTAAATAATCTAGAGTTTGACCATTTGCCTTTGTACCAGCCAGTTGAGCGTGGATAGAACTGAATAGCTGTCCGATGTGAAAAATATTTATTTTACAGGTAAATAATAGAAAATATTTATAGGGGTTTATTTTGTTTTATTAAAAGGTTGTACTTTGGCTTAATTTGAGGCTCTACTGATTAAATCGAACAACTTTTCCCATGAAACCATGTGTCACCTTTCAAAGATACCGTGTATATACACTTTATCATTGTTATTATATATATTGCCATAATTAATACACATGATAGATAATCAAATCAATTTAGTAACTACATTTAATTAGATTAGTTTATCTCTTAGCTTCTGTTACGTTAGGTTAATTAGTTTAAACGTCGATTATAGGTATATGGGTTGCATGCCTACAGCAAAAATATTTGTTATATAAAAACAAATAAATAAAAATACTAATATTGGAACAGTTACTAGTATTTTATATAAATACTGGCTCTCCGACCCGGCTTTGCACGGGTTAACTAATGAATAAAATGTTCTGTCTCACTCTGTCTCTTTCTTAACCCAGTAAATATATCTGTCAAATAAAGATATAATTTTAGTAAAAGCTGATCGATTGACAATTAATCAGTTATCGGCCACTGAAAGTTGAAGATTATTACAGTACTAATATCGCTATTAAAAAATGGGAGTTGACGGTAGAAGGGTGAAAATTAAGGGTTAAGTATATGTATTTTTTATGCCAATTCATAATAAAAAAAATTAAAAAAACTTAGGCTGAGCACTTAGGAGTATAAAAAAATAGTTTACGAACTATTCTTATCCCTACCGAATATACACAAAAAAAAACATAAAAATCGGTAAAGCCGTTTCGGGAGGTTTGGTTACAAACACTGTGACACGAGAATTTTGTATATTAGATAATGTACCTATGTAAACAACAAAATAATATCCCTGTAACGTCAAAATAGATAACATAATTTGTAAACTAACTAAAATAGCTATACATCTAAAAGCCAAACTTCTAACAAACTAGCAACATTCCTGATATAACAAATTCTGCTTCCAGCTCTTGTACCTACCCGGTACTGTGTGCAGCCAAAATTCCTCGTCTACCACATTCCATTGCTAAATAATTTTACATAAGACCACAAAGACGTTTCAGTTATCTTCAGTCGCCACGCCTGATACAAGTTGCCTTGGTACCGGAGTCGCTTTTGTTATAAATGCTTTGTTTCTGCTTTAAGCCAAATTTCTATTAATATTAAGCACTTAACATTTATTTTGTCTCTTACATGATGATGGGTACCTTTGATATTTCTCTGGTCTCCTAAGTCTTTGTTTATGTATTTAATATATATGTATATACAAAACTTTATGATATATTTACATATTTATTTATAATCACGGATACCTTATGGTGCCCGACACCGGTTAGAAATTGCCAGACTCATAGGAGATGTTTCTTTCTACCTTGTCATGATCAATGGTATTCTAAATCTATACAAAATAAGTAGCGAGCTCGTCGAGGTGTTTCAGCAAAACAATAAATTATAGTAAGGAATAAATGAAATAAAGACTCCTCTACCACACATGGTGACTTTTAATGGTTGTACTTTGGACTAATATAAGACTCAAAAAAATGCCTTCTCTATACAAACTAGTAATGTTAAAAAGACCAATTAGTATGGGCAATCCAATTTTTTTTTTCATTTGCGACACATGGTTTTATAGAAAAAGTTGTTCGATTTGATCGATTGAACCTCATATTAGCACAAAGTAAAAAAAATCCAATTTACCCTGTATATAAAAGAGCTGCCTGTTGTCCTGACTAATTCGTCAGCTAGATCATAGATACAATTAAGCTGTCGGTCCTAGTTATACCATACCAAACTGGTATTACAAAATACTCGCGGTTTATTTGGGTACAAACGGCAAAGTAGTGCGAAATCACCGTACAAAATTATTTCTGCTCTAGGTCCACAAAGACGTTTCAGTTATCTTCTGTCGCCATGCTTGATACCAAGTTCCCTTCATACCGAAATTGCTTTTGTCATAAATGTTTTGTTTCTGCTTGGAGCTAAATTTATATTAATTTTAAGTACATTGCATTCGTTTCTTATGTGATTAAGGTGCTTTTGACAGTGTTCTGGTTTCTTGTATTTGTTAAGGCAGTATTGTATGTATGTATGTGTGTATGTATGTATGTATGTAACCACCAACAAGGGTTTATTCCCATATCATCTTTTGCTAACGGTATTCTGAGTCGACACATAATAACATGCTCGTATTTTTATATATTTATGTCTGTTTAATTAAAGCAGTAATAAATTTAATGTCGTAAGTTTATTTTCGTAATAGTTTAGTGGTTTTTGATAAACAGACCTTCAATGTCCATAAATAAGGAATAATTAGTACTAAGAATACACGTTAATTTAACAATATTATTGCTTGTTTCCACTATGCTAGTTAAAATAAAGTCTATATGCCCAACAATAATAATGTTTGTCTATCTATACCATTTTAAATGTGAAAGTGCGACAAAACGTTTGCACTGATTTGAATTAAATTTTGCGCACATTTATCTCAATTATAGCTTCCCTTGATTTACCTGTACGTAAAAGCTTAATTTAACAGCGAAACTTTCAGGTAACACCTAGTTAATAATATAAAAAGAAAAAAGAAAAAAAGAAAATTCAACCTAGTATAAAACAAAGTTGCTATTTCTGTATATATAAGTTCTTTTAAACTAAACATTAAATCTAAAAAAATATAAATCACCAGATTTTGATATGGACTTCCAACATATTGAATCATAATATGTTCATAGTACTGTTACGAATGCTACGATTTACCTAAAACATATTTCAATAGTACTTTAGCGCAAGCGCTTGAAAATCCATTAAAAGCTTACTTTATTTAGCTTAAAATATTACAGCGATTTAGATTTAACCAAATTGTCTTCCACAATTAATAGCGACCCAACCCAACCTCTGCACTCAGAGATTCTTAACTCACAATTAAAAAGTTAAATTGTCCGGTTAATTACTGCCATTGTGGTGGACGACGTCTACTAATTATTCACAATTTCTGGCTGAAAATTTAGTGAAAAATTTGCGAGTACCGGTTTTAAATCACAATATATAATTAGCTTATCTATCAGAGTCACGCGGTGCGGCGTCGGCTGGGAATGAAAGGGGCGACGTCTTAGGTTAATCCAGTGCTAATCTCTCCTTGCCTTAATAAACGAAGTGAAGTACTTGGATTAAGTAATTAAGAATACACATAATCGTGGTTTACTTTAACTTTTGACCTTATAATTAATTATTAATTGTTTTTTTTAAATTTATTAAGGCATTGGTATCAAAGACCATCAACCTAATTATTTGTTGATATTGTTAATTGTTTTTTTTAAACCTAAATTTTCTGTCATATTAAAAAAAAAACAAATAAATACTTATTTATATAAAAAAAATATTATATAATTATAAAACAAATACGTGGCTAAACCTTTGACTTAAAAAGACTTATTTTATGGATTCAAACCCCGTTGTATTTAATTGTGTGTTTTTTTTTTATTTGTTTGACAACACCACTACCTATATATATATTTTAGCATTTAGGTACAATATAGTTACAAACAAGATAGTAAAAATAACATAGGTATCGAAATGGGTGGTTGGGTTGACAATAAGGCAGCGAGTTTATTAAAATAAACTTCTAATGCAATTCGTCTTTGTCTCCGCCCATTTCGTAATCGCATAATTTTTTAGGCATAGTGGGAGCGATCAACGTTCTTAAAGAACAATTATTGATTGACCCCATTCATGGACTTTGTAAGTCTGCTCGCCACTGGGTAGATACAATGTTACATGCCGTGCTCCAATAAAAAAAAATAAAAAAAAATGGTGGACCCCGAAACAACAAAGCACGTTAAGGTGGTTTGTAGGCATACCATCGGTTACGATACCATACGTCTAGAATAGCGGTGCTGAATATTTTTTTTGTGAGGACCACAAGACGTGTTAGTTATAGTGTACCCGTAGGTTACACTGCAACCAACAACTTAAATTTTACGTTTTTAAAAACGTGTTAATTAAATTTAATGGTTTATTTATTTTAGTAATAAAAAAATATCACAACAATTAATATGGCTGTATTATTATAATACAAGCTGACCAGAGCGCAACTTCGTCGGCATAACTTTAATCGTTTACGCAGCGCACGCTCTCAAAAGGAACACATTTTCCTTGTTTTCCCAACATTTTTCATTGATGATCCGCTCCTATTGGTCGTAGCGTCATATTATATAGCCTTTCTTGATAAATGGGCTATCCAAGACTAAAATTATTGTCAAAATCGGTTCAGTAGATCCAGAGATTACCCCCTACAACCCCACAAACTTTACCTCTTTATAATATTATTATATAATATAATATACAGTATAGATTAGTAGGATATTTACAAAATTCAGAAAATTTTTACTTTTCAAAACTTGAATTTTAATGAAATTTCTGAAATTGTGAATACTTCTTTAATACTTTGTCAGGTCTAGGGCTTGCTGCTTCACGATAACCTTCTTACATAATCCAAATAGGATGCCGTAAGTTTTGTTTCTGGACACAATCCTATTTTATTCAATCCTATTTTATTCACGAAAATGAAGGTTCGCAAACGTATGTATATCTAAACTTTGTCAATAGAATTTTGACAGTTCTTTGAAAAGTTTTCTGTATAGTGACCGGCAAGCATGCCGACATGTACAAGAATGTAAAGATGTTTGTATTGCTTTCAAAAATACAGCAATCCTATTTGATAGAATAGTATCTATAGTCAGAAAAGGTCAGTAACCTCAACTTGAGTTGCTAACTGTAGACGTTATCCGTAGACCGAATAGGTCGGACCAAATTAAATGTCTAGTTCTAGGATTGGTGTAGCTGTCTTTACCAAGAGTTTTGCTAACTATCGCTGCTATTCCACAAATAGGATTGCCATATTCTGGAAATCTAGTCGGCCTCGTGATACCCAGCGTAGGGGTTTTAAATACCACCACGTCGTAGCCGATGGTACGAGTCTACACCGTACAAGTGGCTCGCTAGTCGCCCATCTATAAACAGTTTCACAAGTTGGTATAGTGAAACTGGGAAACCTTAACGTGCTCCCCGAGGCACTATAGTGGTGTTGTTAAACAAATGTACATACATATTTTTTTAGATAAAAAACTTATTGTGTACACACACCGTGGTTTGAACAAGGGACCTAAGTGTTTTTAATTCTAAGGTCTAACCAACTCGGCCACCTACACATTGGCATTGTCTATTACAAATAAATCTGTCCAATTGGTGGATTCTAACTATAAGCTTGACATAAAATAAAAATGACGGTAAATATTTTAGACTTCATTAATTATGCCTGAAACGTTACCATCACAGGTGACTTGTTTACAGATATTTAAGTCCGTGATCAACTTATGCTGTAGCTTTGTTACCTACCTATTCATTTTGTAAATTTAGTCGCTATGCGTGGGCTAAGCCTATCTGTGGTCACAGAATCATCCCACCTGATTATATAGACTTTTATAGTTAGTTGTCAAGGTAAACGAATTTCATACAAAACTCTGTGAAGTGTCAAAGTAATTAAAATAAGGACAAAGGCTATAAATTGTGAGCAAAAACTCATCGCGTCGTTTCTCTAACTAGTATTGTGAAGTCCTGCAAAGTTAAAAAGAACTTTTCGGTTAATCACATTCATTGTGGCAAAAAACTTTGCTCGTTACCAGCAATTCCCTTAAATTCAAATTTAATTACAAGACCCCTTTAAAAAGTTTTAAAAAATAATTATTTATCTGTCAGAGACACGCACTAGAGTATTTAAGGTCAAGAGTTACTTCTTCTGTGATCTTAAAAGGATTTTTGTACGTATTTTTTCTGAACATTTGTGGAAAATTTAGGTCATACCTTTACCGCATATGTATTTTTTTAAAGCTACGCATTTTTTTTTTGTTTTATGAAACTAAGGGTAACTTACATTTAAGTTTAATTCAAATGACTTTGTAATCTACATCTTATTTAAGCTTTATATATAATAATAATAATAAGTAGAACAATTTACACATATTGCTCTGATCACAAACTATAGGCTTATTATACCCAGATAATTATTATTCGTACCCAGAAAAAATATATTAATAGATTTATACCTATGTTTTATACACACCCAGACCAGAAAAACGTACTAATATTATTTTGCCATAAGTGGGAATTGAACCCATGACTTCCGGATGCAACGCCAAAGACGTAACCACTAGACAACGGAGGCGGATTGTATTTTATTGTATCGCATGATGACAATTACAAAGTATTACCTCACTTTTAAGAAACTTATAATTATCAGTCATTATTCGATACCTTTGTAAACATAGCAGATGTAGTATGTACAACCCATAACCTAAATTCGTGATGTAGTAATCGGATTTTAATAGCAAAGCAGTCGTCCCTTATTAAGGATCGGGTATTATCGATTACAGATTGGTTCTGTATAACCACACCATTGAACTAGGGTTACCAACCATATTATAAAATATTATATTGTACTATATTTCGGGTCTGGGTACTATTGAAGAAATATATAGCACGCAATATATATAATATACATTTCTTACTTAAGCACACAAGACCTAACAACAATAATATTTAATGTAAGGTAATAAAATAAAATGTTTAGGACTCACGTGCCAACATATTATAAACCTTAAAGGTTTCCGTTGGTGTGTAACCCACCTTATTAATAAAAAATAAAAAAAAAATGTTGAATAATAAATTTAAAAAAAATCTAATACTATGTGTATAGTACACATAGTATTAGATTTTTTTTAAATTGACTTCAATTCACTATTGAAGAAATATAATATACTATATTTTCAACACCGAAATTTAACATACAAATCCATACAATTTTTAAAAATCATTAACGCGCATTTACATTTTGACTGATGCAATTAGCGTGTTATGTGAAGTGAATCCAAACAATGTCTTACTCGTTCTAAACTTGTTAATGTCAAATAAATCTTTGTATTTTTTTAGCTTTTTCCATAAAATACTATATTTTTTTATATATTTAGAAAAATACTATATATCGCCGAATAAATATTGGCAACCCTACATTGAACACTCAATTGCCAAATATTACGTTAAACAAACCCTAAACTTTATTCCTTTAGTAGTAAATCTCATTATTGAGTAAAATAATACATGTGTAGTATAATTGGCGTTGTTAAATTGTACCCTCTTTCATTATCTGTCCGCGACGTATTCTTAGATATAAGTATCTTGTTTAATACATATGTTATTGTTTGATAATGGCTTTCTTATGTTAGCGTTTACCTTGCTTGTAGTTTATTTGTTTTACATTTTCTTTATTGATTGATTGATTAATGGTATCAGTAGTATAGAATCATCACGGGTGCTTTAGACCGCCTAAACGGCCTTAGGATACTCAGCGGAGGGGTTTTAATCCCACCTCGTCGTAACCGGTGGTATAAGTCTCTACCGGACAAGTGGTTGGCTCATCGCGGGGTTTGCATAGACTTAATAACCCATAGCCGATGGTATGTATCTACGCCGAACAAGTGGCTGGCCAGACGCCTATTAACAGTTTCAAAAATTGATATAGTGAAACTGGGACCGACAGCTTGTGAGCTGACAAAAAAAACATTTTTTTTTCTTTTAGGGTTTGTTAAAAAAATATATGAAAAGACAATAGAAATATTTTTTCCCATTCTCCACCATTTTTTCTAAATTTTAACTTTCTATGTCAACCGGCCACAATGCTTTATCATCAAATTTACCCGTGTCGTAATCGCACTCTGAAGTGTGACTATCACTTCGACAAGAAATCAATGCAATAGTCTGCTGAAAACTGGTGAACCCACAGAATAAAACCAAAACATGACCATATCATTATTAGTTAGGATATACCGTAAAGAATAATTCTGTATAAATATTTTACAAAGAAATAATAACTTGATTTCCGTATTATTTTCTCTTAAGGGAAAAAAGAAAAGTCAGCAAGTATAATATTGTCACTAAATTTGCTCAATTCACGAAACGACGTCAAAGTACCTTCTGATTTCCTTAGAGACCACCGCTACCACGTTTGCCCATTTTTACCCAAACGTTATTTCTTTGTTTTGTGTCGACATATTTCTAAATTCCTATTTGACCCTAATTAATACTTATGTATAGTGGCAGAGTTGGTTAGACTTTTTTTGGGTTTTTAAATTCCCGGTTCGAACCCAGGTACCAATGAGTTTTTCTTTAGGTCGAAGGAAGGTCTCTATAACTTCGTTAAGCCGACCGATTGGTCTCGTTACCACCACCCATAGAGATGCAAAATCCGTCAAGTGACGTAGTTATGTTTCGGTTTTAGTCTGTGGATTCACCGGTTTTCAGGAGACTACTGCATCGATTTCTTGTCGAGGTGGTAGTCTCCTTTCACGGTGCGTTTACCTAAATGGGTAGTTGAATTGACGATAAGGCGAGTATATTAAAATATACTTGTAATGCAATTTTTCATTGTCACTTCCCATTTCGTAATCGCATCATTTAGCCGGCATACTGGGAGCTATCCATATTGTTTAAGAACAATTAATGATTGAACCCATTCATGGACTTTGTAGCTCTGATTACCATCAGGTATATACAAAGTCATGTCGTGCTCCAATAAAAAAATAAAAAATAAAGTTTCTAACTTACTAAATTAAGTACATTTATTTGACATCACAGCTCTAGCTACTAACACGTTAAGCTGTCCATGCTAGTTTTATTGTACCAAATTATGAAACTATTCATAGACGAGTTATTGGGATATATGTCTAAACAAACACAGCGGCAAGCTAGCCACCACTTATTTGGTGTAGACTCAGAATACCATCGGCTTCGACGAGGTGGAAATAAATCCCCATCTATGGGTACCATGAGGTCGACTAGACGGTTTTCGGCGCCGTAAAGTACCCGGTGAAATTTAATACTTATGATTTTATTATGTGAATGTACGCATATGTATAATACGCATATGATTTTTCATCCAGCTTTTAATATGTATTATCTACTCGGCATGTAAACGGTTTTAGGATACTTACATGTAAAGTTTTATTTCCACTACTATTAGGTATTCTAGCCTTTATCTCCGATTAAGATTAACCTGTCAATTTTAATTGGAGTATTTTTTTTGTTGATAGAGGTATAATATTTGGGTAGGATAATTTACGTAGTACTTACTATGGGCCTCATGAAAAAGCTCACAGTCACACAAAGGGCGATGGAGCGCGCTATGCTCGGCGTTTCCTTGCGGGATCGTATTCGAAACGATGAGATCCGCAAAAGGACCAAAGTAACCGAAATAGCCTCCAGAATAGCCAAACTTAAGTGGCAGTGGGCAGGCCACATAGCTCGCAGAACGGACGGCCGTTGGGGTATTAAGGTTCTCGAGTGGCGACCGCGTGCTGGAGGACGCAGCAGAGGCAGGCCCCCCACAAGATGGACCGACGACCTGAAAAAGGTCGCGGGAAGCCGATGGATACAGGCAGCACAGAACCGGTCGTTGTGGCGATTCTTGGGGGAGGCCTATGTCCAGCAGTGGACGCGCAAAGAAAGGCTGGCATGATGATGATGATGATGAATTTACGTAGTGGCCGAGTTGGTTGGACCTTACACAGGTCCCTGGTTCAAACCCCGGTGTGAACCAATGAGTTTTTAATCTAAAAAAATATGTACATTTGTTTAACAACACCGCTATAGTGCCTCGGAGAGCACATTAAGCTGTCGGTCCCGGTTGCACTATACCAACTTGTGAAACTGTAAATAGAAGGGTAATTGAGCTTATCCAAACATCGCGACGAGCTAGCCACTTATTCGGTGTAGACTCATACCATCGACTATGACGAGGTGGGATTTAAAACCCCTCCGCTAGATACCCTGAGGCCGTCTAAGCAATCTCGGGCGCCGTAAGCCTCCCGTGATGATATAAATAAATATATATATATATATATATAACATTAAGATTTGATTTGAAGGTAAAGCAGTGAGGATATTAAAATAGACTCAAAATTGTAAATGCAAATTCGTCTTTGTCGCCGCCTATTTCGTAACCGCATCATTTAGCCAGCATACGATCCGCATATACGTACGCAGATACATACCCGCATCGGAGAAATCAATTTTGTTTATACGTTTATGTGCACAGTCACATGATGGTCTCCAATAAAAAATATAAAAAAAAAACAATATTTATTAAAAATTATTAGGTTAATACTAAAGCATTCATTATTAACTTAACATAAATGCTCCATTCATGGACTCAATATACCTTTTCACATAAAAAGTCCTCTTCCTTTATAGAACAACGTGCTATCAACACAAAATCTTCAAAGAAAAATGGACGCCTTGCCATGATCTATATTAATAACGGTCTACTTTCTTCATTTTCTTCGTTTTGCCTTATTTTTCAAGTATATTATGATGTAATAAATTTGATTTTTTTGTAATATTTTTACCGAATTTAATAGCCTAAAAGACAGCGTCAAAAATAAATTAGCTGAAATAATATATTCTAGTCCGCTACAAAGAAATGTTTGTCACATAAATATTATTTATAAATAGTACCTAATATTGTAACTGCGTACCTGCTATTACGTTTCTAAGTTTTAGTTAAGTAGTAACTAACAAAATCAAAATTTGATTAAATTAAATCTAAATATAAAATAATCTTTTGTTTTTATATTATCGGTTTTAAATCCTTTGGTTGATCCAGCAAGGAAAATCCCAATATTTCTTAAAAGCCGATTAAAGACTATAAAAAAGTTGTTTTTCTTTCTCATTAAAGATAACTTGCGCGATCATAAAATCACTTTTGTTGCGTAAAACGATACTACAAAATAACTAGTAAACAAGATATTAAATAGGTACTTTTAGCTAAAATGATAATAATATATAAGGCAATTTACACATATTGCTCTGGTC
Organism: Monopis laevigella; assembly: GCA_947458855.1. NCBI lineage: Eukaryota > Metazoa > Arthropoda > Insecta > Lepidoptera > Tineidae > Monopis > Monopis laevigella. The sequence continues at coordinate 10,389,153 of OX381588.1, forward strand.
ACAAACTAAGCTCAAGGCTTGTACTATGTGTACCAGAAACCACGATATAATACATATTATATTTTATAAACACCCAGTCCATGACAAACTGTACAGAAAAACATACTAGATTTTTTTAACTAATAAAGTTAACTGGGTTTATATTCATTTTTTTTTAAATATATTTTAACACAAAAAAATGTGAAATGCTTTTAATAAAAACTGAAGTTAGAAAACATTATTTAATATAAATACCTACCTATATATAAATACCTATGTAGAATAGTTTTATATTTTTTATAATCACCCAGATCATGACAAACTGTACAGAAAACCGTACTATTTTTTTTGCCATAGGTGGGAATCGAACCCACGAACTCCGGATACAACGCCTGAGGCGCAGCCACTAATCTACGGAGGTTGTCCGTTACACATTTAATACTGCTTAATATCGTTTATAATAAGTAATTCCATGTAGATGTCAAAATTGTATATATATATATATATATGTATCATCACGGGTGCCTTACGGCGCCCGAGACCGCCTAGACGGCCCCGGGGTACCCAACGGAGGGGTTTTAATCCCACCTCGTTGTATCCGATGGTATGAGTCTACACCGAACAAGTGGCTATATAGCTTGCGATGTTTTGAATAGACTCAATAACCCATCTATAAACAGTTTCACAAGTTGGTATAGTGAAACCGGGACCGACAGCCTAACGTGCTCTCCGAGGCACTATAGTGGTGTTGTCTAACAAATGTACATTTTTTTTTTAATTAAAAACTCATTGGTACACACCGGGATTCGAACCAGGGACCTAAGTGTTTAAGTCCAAGGTCTAACCAACTAGGCCACCTCGTATATAATTGTATATATATATATTTATATATACAGTAAGTAAATAGACTTCCTGCATTATAATATTATAAGTGTTCGTAAATTTAAATATATTTTGAACTTGGAAGACTCTACTTTCTTCGACCCTCGAAGTATAATAATGGTGTCTTCCAAAGATTCGCACGACCCAAGTTTGTTTAAAACTTTTTTGCCTTTAAACTTTTTTATTCGCCACAATATCATATAATTTATTTTGTATTTATATTTGGTTATATTATAAATACAAATATTAACTTAGTTAAAAACTGTTAGTGATCAAAATATGTAATTCATCGTTATCTATAGGTAACAAATAAAGAATAACAAGGAAAGAATTATTTTTTTGTTAATAATAGATAAACTCAAGAAATACTTTCTACAACTTTTTTCACCTATAGAATCAGTAACAGCGAGTAACATGGGCTGTACTTTATCTCTTTTTATAACAAATAACATTTTAACAGAAAATGTATTTTCCGTATAGTGTATAAGACCCCTAAGGCATCAGCTTCGACAGCGGCTGTGAGGATATTGGTAAATCTTCATATAGTATAATAATTATAAAGAGAAAGGTTTTTTTTTTGTATTTAATGGATAAACTCAAAAACCACATAACCGATTTTTTTTTATCTTTCACCTTGAGAAAGCTACATTATCAGCGAATAACATGGGCTTCGTCTCTTTATATAACAAATAACATTTTAACAGAAAATGTATTTTCCGTGTAGTATATAAGACTCCTAAGGCATCAGCTTCGACAGCGGCTGTGAGGATATTGGTAAATCTTCATATATTATAATAATTATAAAGAGAAAAGTTTTTTTTTGTATTTAATGGATAAACTCAAAAACCACATAATTGTTTTTTTTTATCTTTCACCTTGAGAAAGCTACATTATTAGTAGTAACATGGGCTGTACTTTATCTCTTTCTCAAACAAATAACATTTTAACAAAAAATGTCTTTTCCGTGTAGTGTATAAGACCCCTAAGGCATCAGCTTCGACAGCGGCTGAGAGGATATTGATAAATCTTCATATATTATAATAATTATAAAGAGAAAAGTTTTTTTTTGTATTTAATGGATAAACTCAAAAACCACATAATTGTTTTTTTTTATCTTTCACCTTGAGAAAGCTACATTATTAGCGAGTAACATGGGCTGTACTTTATCTCTTTCTCAAACAAATAACATTTTAACAAAAAATGTCTTTTCCGTGTAGTGTATAAGACCCCTAAGGCATCAGCTTCGACAGCGGCTGAGAGGATATTGGTAAATCTTCATATAGTATAATAATTATAAAGAGAAAAGATTTTTTTTTTTGTATTTAATGGATAAAATCAAAAACCACATAACCGTTTTATTTTTATCTTTCACCTTGAGAAAGCTACATTATCAGCGAGTAACATGGGCTGTACTTTATTTCTTTTTATAACAAATAACATTTTAACAAAAAATGTATTTTCCGTGTAGTGTATAAGACCCCTAAGGCATCAGCTTCGACAGCGGCTGAGAGGATATTGGTAAATCTTCATATAGTATAATAATTATAAAGAGAAAAGTTTTTTTTTGTATTTAATGGATAAAATCAAAAACCACATAACCGTTTTTATTTATCTTTCACCTTGAGAAAGCTACATTATCAGCGAGTAACATGGGCTGTACTTTATTTCTTTTTATAACAAATAACATTTTAACAAAAAAAATATTTTCCGTGTAGTGTATAAGACCCCTAAGGCATCAGCTTCGACAGCGGCTGTGAGGATATTGGTAAATCTTCATATAGTATAATAGTTATAAAGAGAAAAGTTTTTTTGGTATTTAATTGATGATAATAAACTCAAAAACCACAATCGATTTTTTTATGTGTCACATGTTACATTATCAGTGAGTAACATGGGCTGTACTTTATCTCTTTCTCAAACAAATAACATTTTAACAAAAAATGTCTTTTCCGTGTAGTGTATAAGACCCCTAAGGCATCAGCTTCGACAGCGGCTGTGAGGATATTGGTAAATCTTCATGTTATTATTATTCCGAAAGGAATTCCTCGTCGCGCTAATACCCGTCTCGTAGTACATATATTGAACTTTTTATTGAAAAATACCAACCCGCTTTCTTAAGGAAAGAATTTGATAAGTACACTTGAATACTCGGTTATTTGACATCAATTAAATTGACATTTTTGTGTAATTACGAGCACACTCTTTTTTGTACTATATAAAAATATTTTTTTCTAGTTTGTAAGTTTTTATAGTGCTTATGGGCCTTATTAATGAAACACAAAAAAATAATTTAAATACAATTGTGTTTTCACTTGATTTCCAAGGTTTTCATCACAAGTAAAGTTTATTATTTTTGTGGTAAGCAAAAAAATCCTTGGTTTCACAATAACACAGTTTTTATTTCTTCTTTACTTTCAAATAACATCTCTAAAATTTCATCAGTTTCTTAATGCAGACAAACCATATTTTTTTAGTGAAAATGTTTAACCTAAATAGGAAACTGCATATGTAGAACAAACATATGCAGTTTGCGCTGCGCTGCAGTGGCAAACAAAATAATGGTGGGTTGCTGCCTGCATCTAACACATTAGCTAGGAAAGTTAAGTAGTAAGTTAACTTTCTAAAAATACAGAAACAATGAGAAAGTTCATTTCACACATTTTGACCAGAGCAATATATGTGAAATGTTCTAAAAATCTATTGATTTCTCTCAATCAGGCTCTATTACTGAACCAGTAACAACGATGCTGATAAATATTATATTTTACAAACACCCAAACTATAGCATACTCTACAGAAGAATACTAATATTATTGGCCACGAGTGGAAATCGAACCCACGACCTCGAGACACAAAGGCAATGGTGTAACCACTCGGCCCAATGAATTATATCGCAAATAAGTTTACTGACTGGCAATAATATTCTTTAAATAATAAAATGATCATTATTCTATTTTATATTATCAGTTATTTTTATTTAGTTTTATCTATCAGTTTATTTTTCATACATGATCAAAGTACAAAAATAAGTCCACTGTAAACATTTCTTTTGGAGTGGTTTCGGGAACTATTTGAAGTTAAGATTTTCTACTTCATAGAACTGGAAGACTTTAGTCCTACATATGTAGTAATATTGACGTCTTATTTTTTGGAAGTTATTGCGTTTTATATACCCGTTGGAAGGTTTAACAATGTAGTTATAGTAGTGACATACAATATTACGAAATGAAATGAAATTATATATTTGCATAATTCTCAATTAAATGTTTGTTAGGGGTTAGTCTTCAATTTGCCTAAAAAAAAGCGCAAATATTAACACACCGGTATGTATGTACCTGTAAACCTTACCTACGGCAATTGAAAAAAAATATATATATATATATGGTCTGTCCGTCTAGCTAGACATTTAGAATATTAAGGACCTCACACTAAAATATATATATTTTTATGAAGAACTATAACAATAATAGGTAAGTATTCTATATATTTAAAAACTTTATTGCGAAGGCGAAGTTATTTAATATTTGTATATTATATACATACATATGAAATTTGGGGACAATTAAGTAGCGAGTTGGTAAATAGGTGCAAATTTGTTTTGTTAAATTGACGTGACATATTAGAAAGAAATGAGACATTATTGTTTTAAAGCCTATTGACCGCCTCCGTAGACTAGTGGTTGCGCCTTTGGCGTTGTATCCAGAGTTCGTGGGTTCGATTCATCGTCCCACCCATGGCAAAAAAATATTAATACGTTTTTCTGTACAGTTTGTCATAGTACGGGTGTTTACATTATATTTTATGTATTAAATCATTGTTTCTGGTACACATAGAACAAGGCATTAAGTTCGCCTTTGTACATAACTTTTGTATATTGTGCAATAAAGTGTTAAAATAAAATACATAAACAAGCCAAGAAGCTTAGTTTGTGACCAGAGCAATATGTGTTATTGTGCCTACATATTATTATTTAGTCACATCACGCCTGTTTTATTTTGAATCAATTATTTTTTCAGTTATGATTTAATTTTGACCACCTCCGTAGACTGGTGTTTACGCCTTTGGCGTTGTATCGAGAGATCGTGGGTTTGATTCCCACCTATAACAAAAAAAAAATAGTTTGTCATAGTCTGGGTATATATAAAAAACATATACATATTATGTTGCTGTTTCTGGTACACATAGTAACAACCCAGAGGTTAGTTTGTGACCACAATATGTTTAAATTATCCTACATCTTATTATTATACGCTATGTATGTATAGATATAATATATTTATAATAAATTTGCTTTCAAAAGGCTAACCAGTGGTTAAATACAACTGACCCTCTAATTAATTCATAACTAATAGCTTTACAAATACCATTACATTTACATTTTGTTGGCACATTGACAAACTATTTGTTAAACTATTAGTAGTACAAGTGTACACCAACTTATAAGTTTAGGTTCGACGAAGTTTAGAAATTGGGTCATTTGAATACAACGGGTCCGGTGGGATATAACTTTTCATTTGACTGGCATTACTTAATAGGCATTCAATTTACATTTACGTTAAATTATAATAATTTGTCTAGGTATCAGGAACCTAGATCCAATGGTTAATTTCACCGCCTCTGTAGATTTGCGCATTTGGCGTTATATCCAGAAGTCGTAGGTTCGATTTCCACCCACGGAAAAATAAATTAGTACGTTTTTCTGCACAGTTTGCCATGGTCTGGGTGTTTATAAAAGATAATATGTATTATATCGTTGTTTCTGGTGCACATAGTAAATGCCTAGAACTTAGCTTGTGGTCAGGGGACTTACCGGGGAGCCGCATCGACAAACCGATAACGCGTCGATGGATAAAAATGTATAGGAAATATTGTCTACTCGAACTCGATTGCCGAGAAACGTCAAATCACATACATTTTATCTTCACTTTCGGTCGATCGAAGTGCCGATCGGTATTTCGTGTGGCTTCCCGGTAGGGCCCCAGAACTATTGTAAATTGTATTGTGAATGTATAAATTGTCCTACATATTATTAATGGCTTAAAGTCAAGAATAGCGGTCTTCTTCTACCACAACGTATTCCTTTAGCTACCGCGTATTATTTAGGCTACCACATATTTTTTAGGCTACCACGTATTACTTAGGCTACCACGTATTACTTGGGCTACCACGTATTACTTAGGCTAGCCCATATTACTTAGGCTACCGCGTATAACTTAGGCTACCATGTATTACTTAGGCTACCACATATTATTTAGGCTACCACGTATTACTTGGGCTACCACGTATTACTTAGGCTACCATATACTACTTAGGCTACCACGTATTACTTAGGCTACGACGTATTACTTGTGCTACCACGTATTACTTAGTCTACCACGAATTACATAGGCTACTACGTATTACTTAAGCTACCATATATTATTTGGGCTACCACTTATTACTTAAGCTACCGTGTATTACTTAGGCTACCACGTATTACTCGGCTACCACATATTACTCGGCTACCACATATTACTCGGCTACCACATATTACTCGGCTACCACATATTACTTAGACTATCACGTAATTAAAGGCTACGACGTTTTACTTGATTATCACTTATTGATAGCTCCAATGTATAAATCGGCTACAATGTATTACTCGTGTACTATGTGTTACTCGGCTACCATATATTACTTAGATAACCACATATTATTAGCCACCGCTATAAGCTATGCCCAGATATTCATAATCTACTGAGTATTACAATCGTCAATCTCTCCAATACATTTATAATAACAGTTAGGTTAAATACTCAGCTAACAAATCTCGCAAAGTAGTAAACGTTGAGAAGCCATTATCTGTATTACTTTGAAATATACCTCCAAGGCGACAAGACTAAAAGATAAAACTGCAACCTAAATCCTACTTTATTATAGCTTAGCCCTTTCGCAATCAACGTTCCCAGTTTTACGAACACCAAAACGCAATTCATCACAATGATTGCTAAATAATGCTTTATACAGAGGTTTTAAAGTTTGTATTTGAATGGAGATCTGTTTTGTGTTAGATAGATTTGTATGTATGTAGATTGTATTAGCGTAAACGGAAATTGTGGTTCGTTTTATCAAACTGCTTCCGGCGATACGTACGTGTGCATCTGTGCGCTCCGACCGCGATCCTTATTACGACCTTTTATTGCGCAAATAATGCCTTAGAAACGTATAGTTAACTTAATTAAATTGTAGGCCTTGGTAGTTATTATGGTAGGTATAGCAAATGACAATGGCTTTGTAAAAGATAACGAATCCATTTGATATAGATAATGCGCAACATAGAGAGAAAATAAAGTTGATATACGTGGAGGCCGTTGGTTAGACCTTGGACTTAAAAACACTTAGATCCCTGGTTCGAATCCCGGTTCGGAACCAATGAGTTTTTAATTAAAAAATGTATGTACATTTGTTTGACAACACCACTATAGAGCCTCGGAAAGCACGTTAAGCTGTTGGTCCCGGTTTCACTATACCAACTTGTGAAACTGTTTATAGATGGGTTATTGAGTCTATTAAAAACATCGCGACGAGCTAGCCACTTGTTCGGTGTAGACTCATACCATCGGCTACGACGAGGTGGGATTAAAAACCCCTCCGCTGGGTACCCTGGGGCCGTCTAGGCGCCGTAAGGCACCCGTGATGATATGTAAAGAGAAGATATGAGTGTACTAGAATTCAATTAGATTTAGTAACATGTTGGTGTTTAGAAATGTTAGGTTATATTCCCGGCGTCGTGTACCAATGAGTTTTGTTTTACAAAACCACTATATGTACTTAGAAAGTTAGGTTAAGCAGTCATTTCTGATTCCACTAATTCCTGTAGATAGAACACTCTTACAGAATAAATAATTGCTTTTGTTAAAATTCTAACTCTAACAGCATATTATTTTTTCTGTTAATTATGGTGGCCACTAATGAGGTCGATCAATACATTGTTGTTTATTAGCATTGATAGCTTCTAGTGCTCCCACTATGCCGACTAAATGATGCGGGTACAAAATGGGCGACTAAGTACTGTAATATTCCCGCTGAATGATTTATCGTCAAATCTACTGGCCGTTTTGTAACCATACCCTCAAAAAAGTCAAAAAGTCATTGCAGTAGTCTCCTGTTCACTGGAAAACCTGCAGACTAAAACCGAAAAATGACTAGGTCACTTGACGATTTTTATATTTGTACTACTGATTCGGGTATTATATAAACCTATTAGTTAAAATATATATATATAATATATAACCTCGGTTAAGAAATAAAAACTTGTTTAAGAAAAAAAGCTAACAAAAGAGGAAAAAGTATGTGCTAAAACTGGTGCAAAATCCATTGAAGTTTACACATTCTTTAAAGATACGTTTTCCATTTTAATAGACAATTGCGACATGAGTCAGGAGTTTTTGTTATTCATCTTTGCTGGCAACATTGTCATTTGTATTGTAACCAGAGACAATGCGGGCGAACAAAATCTGATACGAATCATGTTTATGTTTTGTTTAGCGATCAATCATCTATTTTATCAGTACCGCATATGGAGTTGGTTAGATCGCACAAATAAAATCATTATAGTATAGGTCATGCGTTTAAATCCCTGTAGTTTATTAAGTAAGAAATAAAGTAAGACATTTGTTTAAAACACCACTATAGTAGTAAAGCTGTCGGTCCCAGTATCACTGTATCACTATACAAATTTGTGAAACTGTTTATTAGTCTATATAAACACCATCAGCTACAATGAGATTAAAATAAAACACCTCTTCTGAATATTCTGAGCCCATCTAGACGGTCTCAGGCGCAGTAAAGGTGCCGTGATGGCACGTACGTGTTTATATAAACGGCAACAGAATCTGGATTGAAAAGAAAGACAGTGATCTTATGCCCGTGGATTCTCGTTGAAATGCAAAGGATGAACTGCAGTAATCCCGGACTTGTGACCGCGAAGTAGGGTGTAAAGCATTTTACGTTACCAACTCTTTCCTTTACTGTATTCAATACCTTATCTACCCAACGAAATACATACTATATAATCCTATCAGCGCCATCTTGAAAATGCATTCCATAAACAATCCGACGGCCGATCTGTTACCTGCAATGTCTTTGCAGATATTGTAATAATACTAATAATTCTAGCGTTATTGACGCCTATTCATGGACTGCATATTTTTTTTCCATCTCAGAGTTATAGAGTCACTTGTCGTACTATTATAAAATAAAAATTCAATACTTTGTGTTAAGGCTATGCCTACTCAGGAACATGTAACATGTATTAATTGAAAAGATTATTAAAAAGATATTAAATGTTTCCGAAATCAATTAAGAAGAGGCGAGGAGTATTCTAAAAGACTTACTGCACTCTGCACTTGCTATCTACCCCGCAAGGCATCTGTGACCGTGATGGTAAATATAAACGTTTAACTATTGCATAATGTACATACACAATCACACATACATAATTACTCATTAAATCCTAAGTCTCTTCTAACAAGGGACAATTTTATTTTATTTTTTCAATTTATAACTAATTTTTTTAAGAATAAAAAAGGATTTGTATTTGTTAGATATTGTTGCTAGATAGAACTCAACCACTGTCGTAGGGTATCGCGTAAAAACTGTAAGCAAAGTGCTAAAAATCGATCAGAATGCTGTAATATTTTGAACAGACAAGATCATTCAGCGGCAGACTGAAATTGGTTGTTGTATAAACAAAAAAGCCTTAAAAAATATGTAGCTGCTTATTTATGTTTAACTATAACTACATGCTAAGTAATTTATATAAATTATTTAAAAAAAAAAACATAAATTTATTAACTGCACTTTAGAGACACAATCAATTTGCTTAAAATATTTGTGCATCTTGCCTATATATAATTCAATTTAATTCACCATTCTAAAAATCAACGTCCAATAATTCCCGAAAACATTCATAAATTCAGCTAATAGCAGCTACAATAAGGTTTTATTAATGTTAGACAGGATAATATTGTCTGAAATAAAACAAAACTTTTTCCTTGCCATAAAACAATCCCGAAAACTTTTCGAATAAGTTTCACTTAAAGCTATTAGTCGAGCACTTAATTCCAAATCACTTTTCTTTTCCAAAAACAATAACAAAAATAAACCAATAATAAATAAATGTCATAAAAAGTGTTAAATAATAAAAGTTTTAATCAAAACAAATAAAAAGACTTACCTTGATTCTATCGGCAAAACATCACTGCACTTTTTTTTCTTAAATTACATTTCTCAAAAACTTTTTTTTTAATTCATCTCGAGCGATATATAAAGTGCATTGTAAAATTCGCGATGGTACCGGCAAATCATTAGCAGAGCGACCCCCGCGTATCCCAGCCGTTCGCCGCCGCGCCGCTCTGCCGATTTTCCACCGCGCTCGCGTCACAGGATCCCACTGCGCATGCCCAACTTCTATCCAATGGCCATAACTGGCAGAAAAGAAACCCGCGGCCCTGTTGCTTCTGACGATGACGTGAAAATGTAAACGCTATGAATACGTTTTATCGCTCGCGAATCTGCCGAGATGATCTACGCTGTGTAGATTGGGAGAAGTTTTGCGGCGATGTCCCATTGTTGGGGCGAGTCGGATTGCCAAGCGAAACTTCGGGTTGACGACGTTGCGCTCGAATGCTTCGGGAAGCACATTTGTCCTCCTCATTTTAAATAAAAGAGATATAATTGCAGTCCTATTAATGATTGTAAGTATAATAAATTGTTAGCCTTTCTGTTTCAAAAACTTCCTTTTCGAATCCCGAGTTTTATATATATGTAGTTATGCACATTGTACCATAAATATAATTGTACCATAGGTAATTGTATTCAGTCGTAGATCCTGAACACCTTCTACTTAATAAACAATAGACTTAATAGACAAGTATGTCCACCATGGTTATTAAAAGTCAATTCTCCAAAGTTACTGTTTTAATGTCGTTTTTAATAATAAAGCATTTTGACACCTCATTATTTTAGACTTTATTTAATTTTTGACTTATTTAAATGTACTATGTAAATAACTATAATGTATGATGAATGTGCCAAAGGGACAAGCATTAGCTTGTGCCCACGGTAACCATCTAAATGCACCTAACAAGTGGCGAGCTTGTTGCGTTAAAATAACGTTTAATAATTAGGTCACAGGTTTTTGTTATATACTTTAGAGATATATTTAATAAAAAATAATTGTCGAATATGTATGTAAGAGCATCATTTCAGATCGGCACATTTAGCTAATTATTTTTTGTTGTCTTTTTCAGGACAAGGGTGAAAGAAAATATTTCAAAATGCTATGCAAAAGTTAAGAAATTTAGTTAAAAAATCTCCATATAAAAAAGTGAGTGAGAAAACAATAGGGGAGATCTTCAAAAATATTGACAGACTTGACAGATTAATGTCTGTTCAGTTTCTTAAAATGTATGCAGAAAAATCATAACTTTTAAGCGCTAAATATATGGGAAAAATACTTATTTTGATGTTTTAATTATTTAGTAAAAATTACGTGGCAGTAAAGGGAAGAATAGGTATAATTTTATTGATTAGTACTCCCGTGCGAAACCGGCACGGGGAGCTAGTTTCTTATAATAGAAACCCGTCTTATTATATGTAGATATAGGATGTCTCATTATAAACTTGAATTTTAAAAATAAAAAAAAATAAAAATTAAAAAAAAATCTACATGTGTTTAGAGGTAATGATGACATTTACAAAAAATCGGTTAAATGGCCACGGTGGCTCTGTTGGCAGGTATGCACTCTTTTGACAACTTTTTTGAAAATGTGAAGATGCCGCCGTGACTGTCGACGGCAATCGTTACCGGGCCATGTTGACAGACTTTTTTTGGCAAGAATTAGACGGATTTAACTTAAATAAGTTATTTAACTCGAAAAACCCTTTATAATTATTTTATTTAGGAGTGTGGTGGGTAGATATTTATGGCGAGACTAATCGAGGCGTAGACCCAAACCGAATCTCCCTCACTCCTACCCTTAGTTGGATTACAACATTCGTTAATTTAAAACCTTTATTTTTGAATTCCTAATATGTATAGTAATCTTAAACAATAATGATCGCTCCTACTATACGCCTAAATTTTATTTTTTTATTTGTAGGACATTTTTACACATATTGCTCTAGTCACAAACTAATCCCTAGGCTTGTACTAAGTATACCAGAAACAATGATATAATACATAATGTATATTGTAAACACCCGGACAATGACAAACTGTACAGAAAAACGTACTAATACTTTTTTGCCATGGGTGGGAATCGGACCCACGGCTGAGCTGGCGAAATCACAAAGATAGAAGAAGAAAGAAAATCTATATCAGGCGCCTTTAGAACAACACCTATGGCAGCAATGGAGGTTATGCTAAATCTGAAACCGTAGAGCTTTGAGGTTTAGTATAACCTCCATTGCTGCCGTTAGATCGTCGCCTAGAACTGACCGCCTCCATAGACTAGGTTATGCCTTTGGTATTGTATCCGGAGATCGTGGGTTCGATTCCTACCCATGGCAAAAATTACCTAATACGTTTTTCTGTAGTTTGTCGTGGTCTGGGTGTTTATAAAATAGAATATGTATTATATCGTTCTTTCTGGTAAAAATACCATCCGACAAGGACAGCAAACGAGAAGAGCATCGCTCTTTCTTCTTCTCACCTCATTGGCTAGATTTCCTGATATCTATACGAGTAAAATTCTAATAATCTTTTAACTTCATTCGTCTAAGTTATTAGAAAAATGCTAATAGAGAGCGTCTGTGTATAAGTAGATAACAAGTAATGACAAAATTCGTGAGGGGTGACTGGAACCTGGTTGGCTCAGTGGTTGAGTGCCTTGCCGAGAAAGCAAGATTCGTGGGCAAGATTTTTACTTTAAAAATTAATAATAATATAAAATTTTCCTAATAAGGAAATAATAAAAATGCATAGATATAAATAAGTCATCATGAGAAAATAACATAGGTATCTATAGGGAGTGCATTTTTTTAAACTATTCAATTCATACGAACCCGTGGGTAAATAGCTATATTAAAAATATTGATATTTTTCTGAAAAAAAAAACATGGAATCAACCTGTAGTGACGACTATAGGACCTCTATCTTCCAATCTTATTAAATTTTTATATTTTTTTAAGTATTACTACTTCTAAAAATCCCGTCACACGTCTCTTCCAAATATTCAGATTCGTTTACGGTGTCAGCTGCTCGCCAGTGGAATTTGCTTCCTCTGACTATAAGATCAGCCCCTTCCATCGGGGTGTTTAAACGCTTGCTCACTGCTCATTAACTGAACGCTTAAACCAGATCCTCGTGACAATTTTTGTTTGGTATGGTATGTATCATTGTTAAAATTATATGTATATCTTTCTATCGAAAGTTCCGCACCCTAAGCATATTTCACTCTCTCAAAGGTTAGCTAGTAGAAAATGCCTAAGGCATTAAGCTCGCCTATGTACAATTTTGTGCAATAAAGAATTAAAAATAAATAAATAAATTACCACAGAAGAAATAAGTATTACATAATTAAATATGAATTCAATAGTATTTAAAGATCATATTAATTTAATATAAGGTTTTTATTAGGACATCTCTTAATAGTTTTTTGATTTTGCCCTTTTTTACGTTAAAAGGCGATTAGGAGCGAGCGCAATATCTACTTTTACTTACACGCGCAAAATATATATATTCTAATTTAGGCCATTAAGCCTTTCGCTATTCGTATTTTATTATTATTAGTGCTTTAATTTAATTTGATAAGTGCATTTTATTTAGATACCTAAAACTCCCGCAAAAATATTCAAACTAGTAGAGTTAAAACCTCGATCACTTCCCAAACTTGAATATCGAACACCGATATTAAATTACGAGTGAAGGGAAAACTAATAAATGAATTCCAGTGAAAATCTGTCGATAGCTGGAGGAATAAAATGGCGCAGCGACGGTTTTTGCGAAGACAGCTGCCGACTTTATGTAGATCATGGTAGAATGCTTGGTTCCTTCATAATACTGACGAAAACATTGTACTTACAATGTTAGGTATGTTTTTATGAAAACGTCAATTTTTTTTTTTCATTTATTATTCAATATTCGACAATACTTATAACTAATTTGCAACATATGTTACACACCAACGGAAATCTTTAAGGTTTATATGCGGTGCGTGAGTCCCAAATTTTAATTATATACCTTACATTAAATATGTTTGTTCGTTAAAATACTGACGAAAACATTGTACTTACAACGTTAGGTATGTTTATATGAAAACGTCAACTGTTTTTTGTTTTTTTTTTTATTATTATTCAACAATACTTATAACCAATTTACAACGTAAGTTACACACCAATGGAAATTTGTGTGTAATTTAAGGTTTATACGTGGTTCGTGAGCAACAAACATTTTAATTATATATCTGTACTTTACATAACATATATTTGTTATTATGTCTTGTTATATTTGTATGGCTAAATCGGGTTACTTTACGAACTGATTTATTATCAAACTACATACTAAGAAGACTGTAGATAGATAACTGTTAACTCACAGCCTGTTAACAACCGTTTAGTAGTCTGGCTTCACAAAAATAATCAGGCAATTAAAATCATACCCTTAATACCATATAAGCACTTGATTATGGGAACATGGTATGTGCTTATTTATCTGGTGTTCATGTTTATATTCTTAATGCTTTATCATTAATTAATCATCTGCTCTTAACTACATCCTAAAAGAAAACTCCTACTTCATATCATATCGAGACCGCCTAGACGGCCCCAGGGTACCCAGCGGAGGGGTTTTAATCCCACCTCGTTGTAGCCGATGGTAAGGCTAGCTCGCCGTAATGTTTTGAATAGACTAAATAACCCATCTATAAACAGTTTCACAAGTTGGTATAGTGAAACCGGGACCGGCAGCTTAACGTGCTCTCCGAGGCACTATAGTGGTGTTGTCAAACAAATGTACATATTTTTTTTAATTAAAAACTCATTGGTACATACCGGGATTCAAACCAGGGTCCTAAGTGTTTTTAAGTCTAAGGTCTATCCAACTCGGCCACCACGTATATAACTCCTACTTCAACCAAAAATAATCAATTCCCTTACTTTATAATTCGCTACGATGAACAGCTACGTGTTAACTACGAAGTTAACGTAGTATTTCGTAGCGATATTCATAATAGACTCCCACCTCAAGAATAAATAAACCATTACCTTTTTTTATAATTCGCTATAATAGACCTATAGCTGATTATGAATTTAACATAGTGTTATATAGAAATATTCTTAATAGACTCCCATCTCAAGAATTTATAATTCGCTACGATAAATTCGTAGCTAACTACGAATTAATATAGTATTTCTTAGCAATATTCATAGACATCAAGAAGAAATAATCAAAATCATAAAAAAATACTACAATTTTAACGTATAATAGTAAATTTGTTTTATTAAATTCTGTAATAAATTACCTAAATAAAATAATAAAATAATATGGTTATCCTATTCGAAAGGTACTGTTTTTTTAGTGACTTCAAAAAAAGGTTTATAAAAATAAATATATAACAAAAAACACACTACGAGTAAGCAATACTTACAATATAATTTGCTTAAGTATACATTTAAGAAATTAATAAAATAAAACGTACAATATTAAAATTTTATTTGCTTGCCTTAATCCTAGAATTTAAGCGGATGAGCAAATTGGGCCTAATCCAGGCCCAACCTACGTCAAATGGGACAAGTTAAAAGTCAATCGCGCAAACACTCTGATGGGACAGTTATGGTAAGCTTAATCGTCTGCCCTTTTGGAATAGGACATTTTAATCTCAAAATCCATCAGTCTTGAAAAACGATTTCGGTTTTAATTGTGGATAACGACTGAATTTTAATTCTGCAATTAAGGCTTCTTTACATTTTTAACTGCTGAAATTTTATAATTGTGTTCAATATAATGGTCTGGGCGTCAATAAATTATTTAATCTACCGCTTTTTGAAGTTTAGTATTAAGTTTTTTTTTAAATATATTGGAGCATGGCATGTACCTGATGGTAAGCAGATCTAAAAAGTTTATGAATGGTTGGTTTGATTAATATATTATTAATTAACAGCATTGCAGTGGTAATATAAATATGATTCTCGCTTATTTATTGTCAAATAAACTACCCAATTCGTAACCGCACCCTGAAAGGAGAATTTCACACCGACAATAAATCAATGCAGAAAGTTCCTGAAGACCGGTAAACCCGTAGATTTTTCAATCTAAGACGGATTTTGCATATATAACGAAACAGGTCGATTGGTCTAGCAAGGTTATAGACAACGCCATCCCACCTAAATGCCGTTACGTAATCGTTACGATTTCAATTAACGGTCTATTTTTTTAACAATATTAACTAGTAGTTTAGGTGGGAGAGAGGTCTCTATAACTTAGCTAGTTATAGAGAACTTTCTCCTACCTAAACACCGGTCTCGTTACCGCCCATGTTTCGGTTATAGTCTGTCGGTTTACCGGTTTTCAGGAGACTACACCACCGATTTATTGTCGATGTAGTAGTCTCCTTTATGATACTTTAATGAAATGTTTTCTTTGTCGCTGCCAATTTCGTAACCGCATCATTTAGGCAGCATAATGGTAGCAATCCGTGTTGTTAAACAACAATGATTGACAACAAAATTGATCGACCCATTTTATGGGTGTTTATATTCACCATCAGGTAGATACAAAGTCACAAAACTTAACTCTCCAATAAAATAAATTGCAATGAAAAACAGTTATTTTTTCTAGTTACTATCCGTCAAGTAAAGATAGATCGATTACTGAAACTTAGTATTATCTTATTAGGCAAATTATATGAAATATTTATAGAATATATTTATCTGGGTCAGAAAATATATTTAAAATAAACTCTACTATAATGTAATAAGGTGCATAACTATTTAGCTTTAATGTTCGCTACAGTAAATGATATACAGTCTTGTAAAAGCACTAGTAGTGTCGTATTTCATAAGCATTACAATAATATTTCATATATTGGTAGGGGATCCGTGCAAGAGGTATTAAGTCACGTACTGTACGAAGTGTGAGGGTACGAAAGATAGTATATTTTATGAAAATTATATGAACAATTTTCGTACATAGAATAACAATATTACAAAACTAAAACTTAGGTTTGTAATATGAATACAATATGCCCATACAGATGCAAAAACCGTCAAGTGACCTAGTTATCTTTCGGTTTTAGTCTGTGAGTTCACCGATTTTCAAGAGACTACTGATACTACTGAGATTTCTTGTCGGTGGTAGTCTCCTTTCAGGGTGCGGTTACGAAATACGTAGTTAGATTGACGATAAGGCAGCGAGTATATTAAAATATACTCGTAATGCTATTCGTCATTGTCGTCCCCCATTTCGTAATCGCATTATTTAGCCGGCATAGTGGGAGCGATCAATATTGTTTAAGAGCAATGTGTGTAAATTGTCCTAAAAATAAAAATAAAAAAAAATATTGATTGACTCCATTCATTGACTTTTTAGGACTGCTTACCACCAAGTAGATATAAAGGCACATGTCGTGCTCCAATATAAAAAATAAAAAAGTATTAAGCAGAGTATGTAATAATAATAATAATAATAATAATAATAATAATAATATGTAGGACAATTTACACATATTCCTCTGGTAACAAACTAAGCTCTAGGGTTGTACTATGTGTACCAGAAACAACGATATAATACATGTTATATTTTTATCAACACTCAGACCATGACAAACTGTTCAGAAAAACGTACTAATATTTTTCTGTCATGAGTGGGAATCGAATCCACGACTTCCGGATACAACGTCAGAGGCGCAGTCTAGTCTATGGAGGCTTATATAAATATAATAAACATAAAAATCGGTCCACCCATTTTGTAATTACGATGCTACAGACAGAGAGGTGTTGTGACCTTTTTTGCCATGGATTGCCACATTTTGACCTCAGCGGACGTCTATTCAACAAAGGCTTCGACGGATGGTGTACTGAAAGTCAAATGTGATTTCCATAATTTAAAAAAATAATAAAGTAGTCTATAAAAAATAAAGTCCACCCTACATCGAAAAGTAAACATGTGGAAAAAAACCGCACAATAGAAGTAACAAAACCGCATGAGAGGATTTTAGTTTGAGGGACTAACTTAGTAGATAGTTAGTCCCTAACCACCTAGTCTTACATAAATTAGTTATTTCTTAAATAGGGAGCCTAATTTAAATAATTAAAAAAACATATATGTCTAGGTTATGTTTGTGAAATTTTAAAATACTTCGTTTACAAGATTTTTTTACATTCTATTATTTTAAGTTTAGCATTAGCAGACTATACTTAATAAACAAATAACTTGTCTAAGACTAGGTGGTTAGCTGATTTAGTAGGTCACTATAGTCGATCTCTTTATATTTAAATAGAATAAACAATTGATCAGCAGTCCTAGGTTAAATTTCATCAATAACACGAGCACTATTATTTAATTTTATTTTGTTAGTTTAATAAATTTGCATTTGTAGCTATTCCTTTGTAGCTATTCCTTTGTATTTCTTCCTTTTGCTGTAGAAACCTTAGGATCGTGGTCTCCGGAGGCCAAGAAGTTTGCCAAGTCAATTGGCAAACTACTTTATCAAAAATCTGGTGACCGACGAGCTAAGGCTTTTATTCTACAGAAGATTAGCTTAGATTCGTCACTTGTTAGGTGTTGCCTCCGAATACCATCGGCGAAATGAGGACGGGTTAATCCCTCCACTGGGTACCCTGAGGCCGTTTAAACGGTTCTCGGGAGTCAAATAGGCACCCGTGATGGTATTTATTTTATTAGCTTAGAGATACAAAGGGGTAACGTAGGGAGAATTTACTATATTTATATTTAATATAAGGTTATGAATGTAAAATAAAATCATTTTTTTAAATAAATTCTGTGCAAATTTTTATCCTGTAACAATAACTGTAAAATCGTAACAATGACAACGTTTCAAAATAAATCAGGTATTAGTATTCAATGTTTTTCCATTTGCAACAGTCAAATCGATAGCAGGAGAGGATATTTCCTGTATTGAGTAGAGGTAATCCGGGTTGTGATGGATATGTCAGGAATTCCGCTGGCGTTGGCAAATGTCTGAGACACCCGAAAAGCAATGCATTCACGTACGTCTCTACAGAACGTCTTGAGTAATTCAAAGGAAACTTTAGCTTGTATTTAAGATATTAATATCAGAATACCATAGTTTAATTTCCAATTATTTTATATTTTTGATTATTAAAAAAATATATAAAAAGAGGAAAGAATTATTTTGATACGACACAACCTAGTATTCTGTGGTATTTTTTTGTTTTATTTTAGCTCTTTTTCATATGTTTCAACTTAAATCCTTTTGGATATATGTTTTAATTATAAGGACATTTTCTATACATATTGCCCTGGTCACAAACTAACCTAATCTAGTATTATTGTATACTACAAACAGCGATACTAATGCATATTTACATTTTATAAATACCCAGACTATGGCAAACTGTACAGCGTACTAATATTTTTTTGCCATGAGTGGGAATCGAACCTACCTGGTAGAATACCAAAGGCACACCCAATAGACCTTGGAGGCGGTATGGGGGTCAATAAGTACCTACTGTAATTACCAAATTTCAAGAAAATCGGACTAACAATTTTCGAGATATTTGGGTATTACAGATAGACGGACAGTCACGAAGGTTTTTTGAATTTTAATTTGCCGCGTGTAGTTTACTAATCTCGGCGAATAACTTTTAGATAAGTAGTGGAGGGTCGTGGTGCGAAATTATTTCTCCTTCGTGACCGTACGTTACTTTAATTGCAATTAATTTCAGTAAACTTTCTGATATAAGCCTATATGATGCGCGACACAAACCGACAAAACAACCAAAGTTGAAAAAAAAAACTTTTTATTACTTATTGTCTCTTTTTCGCAAAAGAAAAATGTACACGAAATAGACGCAGAAAGTCTAGGATTTATGTCAAAATTACAAAGGCACTCTACAGTTAAATTTATTTGATTTTACATCTAATTACTATTTCCAATAAGCTTAAAGTTTCACTCAATAGGTCGTTCGCCGACCTGTGAATATTAACCTTGCAAACGCCTCGACCTAATCAGCTTAGGTGGGCCGGCATTGTTTCTTGACCCGGCCCATACCTACCTTCAATTTAAACCCTTCACGCATTTTACTCTTACCCTCTTAATGTCATTAATTTTGGTTGTTTCCATTTAATCAAGTAAATGTTTGTACCTGTAGTGTTTATTTTGTACACAGAGTAATTACGCGCACCAAATTCGACTGCAAGTTACTATTATTAAAAAATCGAAATTATTAAATTGGCGGCATCATGAATTTGATTAATAATAATAATATGTAGGACAATTTACACATATTGCTCTGGTCAAAAATTAAGCTCTAGGCTTGTACTATGTGTCTGGTACACATAATAGATACACACCTAGAGCTTAATGTTTGACCAGAATAAACTATGAGATTTTACATATTATATTTTATTCTAATTATAATATATATAATTAAAATTAGAATATACATACATCTATAGTAATTATAAACATTATAATTATAATGATTTTAATTAAATACCCTAGCTGCTAATTTTTTTTTTTTTTTTATAAAATATTTATTAAACAAAATTGTACATAGACATTTTCTACCAGCTAACCTATGTATATGTTTAGGGTGCAAAACTGTTTTTAAAAAAAAAATAGATACTCGTATAATATCATCAATGATAAATAACAATATTTAAATACGGTATAACAAATCGTTCCTACTTTAAAAAAATAGTTCCAGGCGGCTATTTCGTACGAAAATCCCGCCGTGTTTTTAGTTTTAGAAGGATCATCTTCTAAAAAAGACCTAACCTAGTCGTTAAGTCAGTTCGCAACTGATAACAAATTTAAGCAGATGACAACGCCGAGCTTGGCATGGGTGACCGCTCTATACAATGAAGCTATACCATCATAAACACCGCAACAAGCTCGCCACTTGTTAGGAGTTGCTTCTGAATCTGTGGCCGTTTAAAAACGGTTCTCGAGAGCCAAAAAGGCACCCGTATTTTTTGCAAAAGCTTAATACTATTGTACATAGGCGCGGTTAATGCCTTAGGCATTATCTACCAGCTAACTGGCTATTTATTATCTTCTAACTTCTATAGATATTTATATCTAAATATTTATTTTATTATTATTATACCTATTATATTAATAACATAGTTATAACAAATTGACATAATTGTATTGACAAAACCAGCATATCCTAAAAACTATACGCAGCTATATTTACCGAAATATACAATGTGAAAGGGATAAATAGGAATTATGGAATGTCCTATAAAAGAATGTACTTAAAAAAGATTCTACCACTGAAGTTTTTTCAGGAGAAGGCCGCCGTAACCGTAAATTCAGCCTAAACCGACTCGCAGCCTCACTCGTAAGCTTTATAGCCTATTCTTATATTTAGCGGAATATAGCTTTGGAAACTCTGTCTAAAGCAAACTTATAGCACTTTTAGCGATGCGAAGATTTTATATTATTTTTATGCAGTCTAATTCGAATTCGAAGCGAATTCAGTTGAATTATTAAATAGTTATTATTTACCATACAGAATAAATATAGTTAAATAATTTTCATTTTGAGTAATATAAACATTATCTACACGAGAGTTTTTATTAATTTGATTTAAAATTCTTTATAATACATAATTGTACATAGGTAAGCTTTTCAACTAATCTTTGAAAAACTGAAATATGCTTAGAGTGCATAACAGTTTAGAGTTTTTTATTTTTTTTATTATACGAATACTATTTAAATACGGTATGTTATAATATAATACACGCAATACATAAACTTAATACAAAACAAAACAACGCCACCAGTGCAATGTCTTAGTTAACCGTGAATTTAATATTTTTGGAATAGTTAAATATGAGTTAAAAAGCGGCCCTAGCCTAGTGGTTAAGTCACTGCGCAACTGATAACAAGGTTAAGCAGATGACAACAAAGCCGGCCTGGGATGGGTTTATGCAACGAGGCTCTTTCATCATAAACACCGCAACAAGCTCGCCACTTGTTAGGTGTTGCCTCCGAATACCACCGGTGAAATGAGGATGGGTTAATCCCTCCGCTGGGACCCTGAGGCAGTTTAAATGGTTCTCGGGAGCCAAATAGGCACCCGAGATGATATATATTTTTTTTTTAATATGAGTAACAAAAAACGAGCGAGAAACTGTATAGAGACTGCCATCAATGGTCATAGTATAGTTTTCATATATATGTATTTTTGTTAAATTTATAGCTTTTTTTAAATGTTTTTTTCCAATGTTCTGATATCTAGTTCCACTAAATCTATTTTCAACATACAAAAATAGATATTTAATAACAAGCAAATACTGTAAGCACAGATACAAAATAATAACACATGATATTTTATATCATACATAGGTAATATTCAAATGTATTGAATATACTTTCTATAATATCTATATTGGTTGCCAATGGTTCACAATGCGCTATTGTATTATCTAAACGTTCTATTCTCTATAGTTCACACTTTGACTTCTGAAATGGAGTATTCTGCAAATATTAGTTGGCTGAAACCTCATCTAGGTTTGGAATTGACTGTACCTCTGGATTTCTATATTTATTTACCCCTGCTCTGATAATGTTTAGGATATGTAGTAGTCTTTCAGATTCCTGCATAGTAATTCTGAAGAAATAGTGTATAGTCATGTTGGTCATATAGGTTAGAAGAGCTGTATGTTTAGTTAGATATATACAAAAGACACATAAAGTAGTTTGATAACTTTATCTGTTGTTATTATATGGGAATAACTAACTATTATCATTATCATAGATTATAGGAATCCCTCTTTCGTAATGAAAGTTAGCTTTATATATTTATAACAATAACAGTTGCGTAGATTATAGGAATCCGCCAGTAGATGTAACAGTAATTACTCTTGATTGTTTGTGAGACAGATTTCACTATAAGCCATAAATAAATCAATAACGTATAAGTTTTAGACAATTAACGGTATTAATTAAGAAAATTTCGGCTCAAACGATTTCGAACCAAAAAATACTCTTAAACATTTAAATTTAAGCTCCATTTAAATTAAACACCTCATATACTCTGTAATTTAAAGGTAATAAATTTACGATCTAATCGTAATAAATTAACACGACTTGTCAGTAGCAATTAAAATATCAGCAGACTGAAGTTAATAGCGGATGAAGCTCCGACAACATTCCGTAAGGGTCCAATAAAATATGTAGATTCGACTGCGGTCGTATTTTTCTCAGTGTAATCTGCATTATTCAGGCTTTGTCACGAACTTCGACAGTTTAACAGCGTTTATCTCTCGCCTTGCAAATTGAGCAACGACTTTAAGACAAACGGGTAGTCACTTTCATTAGCATAATGGACTTCGGTCTAAGGATCGCTGGCGGCAGAGGATTCAGTCTGATATTTTTTTCAGAATAGATTTTTTCGGCTTCATTCAGAAATCCGTCCGCCCTTCTTTGTGTATTTGCAATCCGATCCCTCGTTTACCTATTTTCCCCGAATGTAACTTTTCTATACACATTTACGCATATTGTCGATTTCTTTTCTTATATCCTAACGTAATACGTTACAACTGTTCGGTTCTTTTTTATATAATAATCTATTGTGTCTATTATTCGATAATATAAATTCTAATATATAGTGACCGGCACTATAGCCACTCGTATACGTACAATGTTGTTATAAAAGGTATTTGGCCGTGATCTTATGGTAATGCCGTTGGATCTGGGTTTGATTCCCACTCAAAGAAAAACAATATTAGTATATTATCTTGTTGTAGTTTGTAACTAAGACAATATGTGTGTTATTTCCTATATATTATTATTAACTAATTTAATAAAGCTAAAAAGTTTTGTTGAAACGCGTAAACATATTGCTATAATCCATAGAAGCCAAACGAAAAGAAAATACGCTAAGCAATAACTTAAACGGTGAGTAAAACCTCGGAGCTTTGTATTAATAATATTATGTAGAAAAGCCTTTCTGGTGAATCTCACTCTGGATGTGGTGTTTTTGGAATGTAGAAATGTAGGTCACTAGTTAGATAGTTTATATCTACCTGATGGTAACTGATCGCTCCCCACCGTGCCAACTAAATGAGGTTACGAAATGGGTGGTGTCAAAGACGATTTTTTATTACCTATATCGTAAGACGTTTGTATTTTTTTTTACAATTACCAACTAACAATTTAATCTTTTTTTTTTAATCTACTGTTCTATAAAAATCAATTATTTTAATACGTCTAATTTTACTTCCTATATACCCTTTTTAGTTATACGAGTATATTTAAGTTGTTAGGTTTATTTTAGTTTTAATTTTTCTTACTTTTATACTTTTTTTCTGAATAAATGATTTTGAACAATTTTTTTTTATTTTTTTTAAACCATATACGAGAATCACAAACCTTATTATATTCCGTAACGAGTTAGTACACATCATAATATCATGTTTCATTTGTACCGCCAATATCGCAAGCTAAGTCGGCCAATATCGGAAACTGACTCGGTCAATATTACACGAACTGGCCGACCAAGTCAGAGGGAAGGAGTGGACTGCTGTGTCCAGCAGACCAGCACTAATCGCTGATAGAGTGGAACGCGCTGCCAACGTCAAACTATCGATTCACTTGGTCTATTGAGAAGATTGAGTTTGGAGATTTGATTTAGTTATACCTAGTTATAGTTTGACAGATTATGTGAAATTAGTTATTGACTCTGTTTTTTGTGTAAATATTTTTTTTGCATAATAATAATTGAAATTGAAATAAATTAATTCAAACAATAGCTAGTAAATTTATCCATGAAATTGGAAAAAAACTAAAGATTGGTACTGGTGATCCTCTGAGCAAGGAATTCCTTGTTCAGAGGATCAGCATTACCATCCAGCGTGGTAACGCCGCTAGCGTCCTCGGCACATTACGCCCATCGTCTCAAAATCAAAATTATTATTAAATAGTTAAGTATTTTGTATTTTTTTAAATTTAAATTTTAACTTTGTAATAAAATTTCTTATCTATTAACAATAGCTTTATATGTAGCTCAAAATTAAAAGTAAACTAACTAAAAATATAATTTAATGAAATAAAAACAACGAAAGCACTCAAACGGAATAAATTTTCGCCGTTTTGTAACATTTTTCATTGATGCTCCGCTCCTGTGGTCGTAGCGTGATGTTATATGCCTATAGGTCATAGCGTGATGTTATATTTCATACATTCGGAAGCCATGCCGAATGTATGAAATTATTTTTTTTTAAATAGTTCGTTTGTAAAATACGATTGTTTATAAAATATATCTAATATGTATTATATCGTTGTTTCTAGGTACACATAGTACAAGCCTAGAGCTTAGTTTGAAAGAGGGCAATATTTGTAAATTGTCCCACATATTATTATTGACAGCCTCCGTAGACTAGTGGTTGCGTCTTTGGCGTTGTATCCGGAGGTCGTGGGTTCGATTCCCACCCATGGCAAAAAATATTAGTACGTTTTTTCTGTACAGTTTGTCATGGTCTGGGTGTTTATAAAATATAATATGTATTATATCGTTGCTTCTGGTACACATAGTACAAGCCTAGAGCTTAGTTTGTGACCAGAGCAATATGTGTAATTTGTCCTACATATTATTATATTATTATATTATTATATATGTTATTCAGTAATTATTTATTTGTATCCGATTTCAATGATTGCTTTCAAATGACGGTAGCCACGGTAAACACTTTAATATCCTACTACTTTGTAGCTTCTATCTCGAATAGTTATCCGACCAAATGCCAGGGAATTTGTGAAACTATTCGCTCTCGATAACATGAAAATTGACTCAATGTTTATGAGATAAATATCTTTATTTATTTATTTAAAATTCTTTATTGCACAAAATTGTACATAGGCGAGCTTAATGCCTTAGGCATTTTCAACTAGCTAACCTTTGAGAGAGTAAAATATGCATAGGGTGCAGAACTGTTTCAAAAAAAGAAATAGATTTTTTGTTATCTATGATATGCATAACAAACACTTAAATTACTTAAATATGGTTTAATTATTCAAGCAATAAAATACTTCATATGTAGCTCAAAATTAAAAGTAAACTAACTAAAAACATAATTTAATGAAATAAAAAACAAAGAAAGCACTCAAACGGAATAAATTTTCGCCTTTTGTAACATTTTTCATTTATTTTCGGTCGTAGCGTGATGTTTTATGCCTATAGATCGTAGCGTGATGTCATATTTCATACATTCGGAGGCCATGGGAATGTATGAAAAACCTTTTTTTTTAAACAAACTATTTTTTTTTTTGATATTTCGTTTGTAAAATACGATATTGGCAGTACAAATGAAACATGTATATATTAAATACTGTATATAATATAATATCTTTCATAATAACAAGCTGAAATGTATATTTGAAATTTAGTTTATATTCCCACGCCTATTCAGTTGGAAATACCGTCAAGTGACCGCCTATATTTAGTATTAGTCTGTAGTTTTACGATTTAGCAGAAGACTACTGTATCTATTCTTTGTCAAGATGGTAAACTTTTTTTAAGTTAAGATTTAGGTCGCTAATTTAATTTAAATTACATCTCTATCTTATCCGTATATATTATTGGTGCCTCGGATAGCACGTTAAGTTGTCGGTCCTAGTTTTACTATACCAACTTGTGAAACTGTTTATAGATGGGTTATTAAGTCTATCCAAATATCGCAACGAGCTTGCCACTTGTTCGGTGTAGACCATGTATGTATGTAGGAACCCTGAGGCCGTCTAGGCGGTCTCGGGCGCCGTAAGGGACCCGTGATGATATATATATATATTATCACTGGATCCTTATAAGCGCACGTTTCGGAAGCGCATCATTTAGCCAGCACAGTCCCAGTGAGCTGTTAAGCAACATTGATTTTATATGACTGATTACCATCAGGTAGAAAAAGAATCACTCAATCAATTAGCGCGCTCCTAAAAAATCTTACATAATATCGGCACTGTTTCCTTTCATCAAACGTCAATTAATTAAAAAAAAAACAAAAAAGGAATAATTAAATGAAATTGCATTTTTCAAACAATTTCAAGTTCTTAATAAAGAAAAATCCTTCTGCAAAGTGGCTTAAGAACATTGAATCTGGAATCCGTAACAAAAAATGTGACAAGTCATCAAATCTCCATATTTTATTAGTCTCTCGCTCCCTTACCGACTCGCGACCCTCGGTAGCTGTCGGTCGACACTTCTAGTGATGTGCCTTTGTAACAAAAAATATTGTCGAATTTTTAAAATCGAGAAACTAAACTAAGATTGAGTTAAGAATAAGTATATTACTTATCATGTATAAAAAATATATACGAATCTAGTTAGGGCTTACGTAAAAGTACGCCCAGATTTAATATGTCTCGTTACCACCGCTCATACAGATGCAAAAACCGTCATGTGACCTAGTCATGTTTCAATTTTAGGAGACTACTGCAACGATTTCATGTTGAGGTAGTCTCCTTTCAGGGTGCGGCTATGAAACAGGTAGTTAAATTGACGATAAGGCAGCGAGGATTTTAAAATAGACTTGTAATACAAATTCGTCTATGTCGCCACCCGATTCGTAATGACATCATTAAGCCGGCATAGTGAAAGCGATCAATGTTGTTAAACAATAATTAGGTATTAATCGACCCCATTCAGGGACTTTGTAGGTCTGTTTTCCACCAGGTAGATGTGATAAAGTCATATGCCGTCCTCCAATAAAAAAATTAAAAAAATGTTACCTAGGTAACATATAATACATAACATGTTACCTAGGTAACATATAATACATAACTTTATGGAAAAGTATATTATTATAGGTGCCCGAGACCGCCTAGACGGCCTTAGGGTAGACGGTGGAGTTTGATTCCTAAAACCCGATGGGGTTATAAGTTAACACCGAATAAGTGGCCAGCTCCTCGAGATAAATAAATTATAAATTATACTATTATAGAATACATACATAAATCTACTCGTTCATAAAAAAATGTTAAGCGTTTTAGTTAAAATAATATTTAATCTCTTTTCTGTTAAAGAAAATTTTCATTGGTAAGAATGAGACCAAATTTTAATTTTTACTAAAGCGCTCTATAAAGTTTTTATGAAAGGGTAACTCTATTAATAGTAAGAATATTTACACATTGTTTGGTCTCAAAGCCTGCTATAAACCTGATATATACATATATTGATGCCTGAACTTAAAGAGGTAGCATATTATATATTTAATAAATAAATATATAAGTATCATCACGGGTGACCGCCTAGACGGCCTCAGGGTACCCAGCGGAGGGGTTGTTAATCCAACCTCGTCGTAGCCGACGGTATGAGTCTGCACTGAACAAGTGGCGTGCTCGTCGCGATGTTTGGATAGACTCAATAACCCATCTATAAACAGTTTAACAAATTGGTATAGGTGAAACTGGGACCGTCAGCTTGACGTGCGCTCCGAGACACTATAGTGGTATAGGTATATTTAATAGTAAGAGAAAAAGGAAACTATAGATAAAACTCTCGCATACAATTTATGTTAACGTTTCACTTCACTGCAGTTTTATATTTCCGCATCACGAGAATAAAATCGACAATATATTCCGCTGTGACACTCGGACGGCATTGTCCAATATTGCACGACTATTAAGTAGGTATCAGTGACAACGGGCCTTCGAGGGGGCACGGCATAGAAAATGAGACGACTAGAGGGGTAGATATAGGTGCACGATGCGCATGATCGTAGATAGATGCTACGACATATAAATCAGAGATTCAACTTCAAGAATTTTTTAAATAATTTCATGGAAATACCTTTTAAACACTATCAGCGGTATTCATAACAACTTATTGAGTCCTTAAAGAATACTTTAGTTATGGAAGGTTTTGTCTCTTTTTATTAACAACAAAAATGATTATGCGTAAAAGGGAGAAAATCTTCAATAACTAAAGTGTTCTTCAAGGCCTCAATAAGTTTTGATGAATAAGGCCATATAGATTATATATACCTTAATAGAGAGCCTGGTGGAGCAAAAGGAGAGGTATGTGCATAGATTCTGTGACAGCTATATCGTGATATTGAGGTAACCCAATCGTGCGGCTGTTATAACACGGCTGGATAAGTCGACAACTAACCCATATGTTATTATACCAACTGCCAACATTCCTCTCTCAATACGTACAAGGCTCTTTTTTAAGTTATACGCCATGGAAAAAATATAATAATTACAATAAATTTAGATGAATAAAGAAAGTAGAGAAAAAACTGCCTATACGCCTCTCCCAATGCGCCACAAGGCTCTCTGTTAAGTTGTAAGTCTTCGAACAAAAGTCGTTTCAACAAAATCAAATTAATAAAGAAAATTATTTTCGTCTCATTTTTATTACTTTTTAATTTTCGTTTTAAAATATCTAGGCACACAACTTGATGGAGAGGCTTGTGGCGCACGAAGGAGAGGTATGTGGATGGATGCAGTGGCAGCTATGGTATATAGATATATATATTGTGATAATTAGGTAAGTCGAACATATGGAGCATGTTTATAACAACACATTAACAAGTCTACAACTATTTACTTTATCTACCCAACACCTCCCTCTGTGCGTCACATAGCTCTCTCTTAAGTTTTACGTCATGGGACAAATGTCGTTACAACAAATTCAGATGAATAAAAAATCGATTAATTTTTATTAGTACAAAATAGTTAACGGCCTTCAAGTTAATGACTTATCTGCGGAAACAAAAGAAGGTCACATCAATCGTACATGATTTTTACTTGAGACAATATACTTCGCATATCTATTTTATGAGATCTGTGGCGGAGGGGGTGAACAGGGGCCAATACGAGAACC
The DNA here is from genome assembly GCA_947458855.1 of Monopis laevigella. Lineage (NCBI taxonomy): Eukaryota > Metazoa > Arthropoda > Insecta > Lepidoptera > Tineidae > Monopis > Monopis laevigella. The sequence continues at coordinate 10,419,033 of OX381588.1, forward strand.
AATGACACTTCATAAAGAACACTTTTACACTTTGCCTTTTATTTATGGTGCCCTTTTTGGTCTGGCTTATCTTTCAGCTACGTAATAAATTTTACAGTTATTATTATAGAATATACTTCTTAAAGTAAAGAAAATTTGTACCTACTTATACTAATATATTAAAAATATGTAATTAATTAATGTTTAATAATATGAAACTTTTTTCTAAATAATAGTTTAATAATTAGTAACTTTTTAAAATTCAAATATAGAATTCTAAATAGACTAAAATGGATAGCATATACTTACTACATAATCAACTAGAAAGGAAAGGAAAGAATTCTATATATAAAGAGATAAAGAGTTGCTATAAATTATTTAAATTCAGAACTCTCCCATTCGTTCCTTTTTTAGTAGGGCGGGCGGGCGCGAGGTCGCCGCTAGAGGTCGCGCGAGGCTTGCGGTGCGTTCTACAACATTCTGCACTCCACCAGTCTGAATTACTCACTAACGTTTTATACAACCCTGAAATACCACAAACGCTCTCAAGTCCAAAATGCCATGTCCTCTTTGTAATAAAAAAGTTGAAGCAAAACCACTGCAAAGCTGAAAACGTGATGTTTTAATTTAAATAAATTAAATTTCTTTATGTTACTCGTCTTACTACTTTCTTTATGTCTGAAGATTTACTATTATTTAAGTGCAGAATAGTTGAGATTTTTTAAATTGTCAAGGGTTTTAAAAACTTATTTCAGTAAATTCATAATAATATATTATGAAGTTACAAATATAATACTTTTTTTAAATCCGACTAAACATTAAATTTTTGGATTATTATTGAATTTCATAATTTTATTGTTTCATATTATTATACTGGGTATTTTTTACAATGATATTTTTTTATGATTTAACTATTACTTATAGAACCCATTTTTTTAATAAAAAGGGTAGGTATGTTTATCTCCAAAAAAAAACGAAATGTAAATTATAATATGAACGCCTATATGCATAATGCCTTGATATTAAGCAAATAAATTGCCTTCAGGTGGCGAAGTCTCTATCGTGAATTTAACATAAAATATATAAACTTCGACTAACAGCCAAGTCGTAATACGTTTGTATGGGCGTCATGACGACTACAGAGTATGTAAATGTAGGTTCTTGTTTAATAACTATAGCTCATAATTGACATAATGCTCAAATTTGATTAATTTTCCACTTTCTTTTATTTACATAAATAAATATAATTACGTGGTAGTCGAGTTGGTGAAACCTTAGACTTAAAAACACTTAGGTCCCTGGTTCAAATCCCGATGTGTACCAATGAGATTTTAATCTAAAAATGTATATAGTTGTTTAACAGCATGATAAAAGAGCGGCCTAAGCCTAGTGGTTAAGTGACTCCGCAACTGATAATAACAAGGTTAAGCAGATGATAACAAGGCCAACTTGGGATGGGTGGCCGCTTTATACAACGAGGCTATTTCATCATAAACACCGCAACAAGCTCGCCACTTGTTAGGTGTTGCCTCCGAATACCATCGGCGAAATGAGGACGGGTTAATCCATCCGCTGGGTACCCTGAGGCCGTTTAAACGTTTCTCGGGAGCCAAATAGGCACCCGTGATGGTTATATTTTTTTTATTTAACAGCAACACTATTTTGCCTCAGGGAGCACGTTAAGCTGTCGGTCAAGGAAAGGTTGTTCAATTTGATCAGCAGAACCGCATATTAACTTTTCAAATTCACCCTGTATTAAATATAAAAAAGAATACAAGATAAATGGGTAAGTTACTTAAACTTAATAACACTTCAAACAGTCTCCTGGCCACAATAATATAAGGTGTTGCCAACTATTAAGAAGAATAATCCTATAAAAGCCACCTGCGGTCGCATAAAAAAGTTCGGTTATTGCGAAAAATAACTCCGAACTAACACACCATTACTTTCTTTAGTAGTTTTTGTGTATTTGTAAGGGATCCTCAGATATTGAATTAGATTGAATGTGTTATTGATCATATTTATATGTTTTTAACGGATAATTGTTTTTCTTCTTCTTTTGATTTATGGCTAGGTTATTAGTTTTCAAGGCATGTTATTTTTCTTCGTAGTTTAGTGGTACGCCATTGGCTGTGTATGGTTACGTCGTGTGTTTGATTCTCAATCTGGGTAGCGCTTTTTAACATTATTCTATAGTTTTAGAAATTTACCTACTCACCTATTTTAAAAAACTTAAACATTTGTGGGCGCACGCCCACAAATGTTTGCTGATGTATTTTGATCGTTTTACATTTGTTAGAATTTAATTAGTCGTTATCCCTTATCCCTGCCGGGGTCTCCTAACTTTACCAATTACCAATTAATATACCAACAAAGTCAATGGTAACCATTTAGTCTAAAACTATTTAAACATAAATGCTTTTTTTATAAATGGGTGAAATATGACGATTTTTTGTATCCACCTGGTGGTGAGCAGACGTGGAAAGGCTAAGAATGTATGAATGAGGTCAATCAATAATTGTTCTTAAACAAATTGATTACTCCCACTATGCCGAATAAATGATGCGATTACGAAATGGGCGGCGACAAAGACGAAATGCATTCCGAGTCGATTTTAATAGTCTCGCTGCTTTATCGTCAAATCAATCGCCAGTTTCGTAAACGTACCATGAAATAAGAATACCACCTCGACAATAAATCGATTCAGTAGTCTCCGGAAAACCGGTAAACACACAGACTAAAACCGACATTTGGCGGTTTTTGCATTGCGGTGGTAACGAGTCCGGTCGATCGGCCTTCATCATCATACCAGCCTTTCACGCGTCCACTGCTGGAATAGGCCTCCCCCAAAGACCCTATAGAGGCCTTAAACTCTCACTTAAAATATAAAGATATTTAAGCTTGCATTTAAATAGTTATAACTTTCTCAATCAGCGAATCAAAACAATCAAATTTCTACTGAATCTTCCAAATATCACCTAAACTAAGTAACAAAGACAAAGTTGGAATTTGAGTTTAGAGTTCTGCATTTCGCGACACCCCGCCCTAAATTCTATAAAGTAAAATGAACCCTGGAGCGACTTCAACTTGCACGTATCACAAGTTGTACGGGAATCGAGGAATGTTTGACAAGAACAAGGTAAACAAACTTTGGCAAAAGTTGTGGTGCGCATTGTAACTATATAGAAGCATTGTTTTACCATTGTATTGTTATTTGCGGTCGGATATCATATTGATAAATATTGCGTACTATCAAGAATGCTTTTTAGGTGGGAGGAAGATTTCCCATACAGATTTCAAAACCATCATCCGGTTTTAGTCTGTGGGTTCACAAGTTTTCAGGAGATTACTGCATCGTTAGTGTCCTTTTAGGTGCGATTACGAAATGGGTGGTTGAATTGACGTAAGGCAGCGAGTATATTAAAATATATTCGTAATGTAATTCGTCTTTGTCGCCGCCTATTTCGTAATCGCATCATTTAGCCGGCATAGTGGCAGCTCAATACTGTTTTAGAATAATTGACCGCCGACCGTAGACGTAGTGGTTGCGCCTTTGGCGCTATATCCGGAGGTCTTGGATTCAATTCCCACCTATGGCAAAAGAAAATAGTTAGTTTTTTTGTACAGCTTGCCATCCTCTGGGTATTTATAAAATATATGTATTTGTATCGTTGTTTCTGATAGAGCCTAGTTCGTAACAATGTAGTACATAATATTATTACTGTTCCCCCTTTACCGTATTCAAATTTAGTAAAAAAAAGATTTATATACGCATATAATTCCTTGAAATACAGACCCAAACTATTATACCTACTCAATCCCTTCTCTACATAGTATAAAATTAAGTCGCTTTTTCTCTACCTGGGAATTTGCGGAAGTTATTACTGAAATATTTATAAATTTCTGTTGAAGTAGCAGTATCAAAGAATTATACGTAGATATCTTTCGTCAAAGAAAGATAGATCTACTATTAAAAACCGCTATTACAAACTACCCAACATAAATAATGAAATAATATTTACTATATTTTTAAAAACCCCATCTCGAATTTAAAATGGGCATCTCCAATTTTATATCACTGCCTTGCAAGTAGTGTCAGTAGCATTAGGGCGTGTATTTTTTTTTATTATATCTTGCTTAATGAATTGAGTTCAAAGAAAGATGTAAAATGTCTGCCTATTTACTCTTTTAGGGATATAGATTGTAGGTGTCAGAATACACAGAATCTGGGAGCGAATTCGGGCGGTGGTAACGAGACCGTACCATGTAGTAGATATTTTTTTTTTTTTTATCACATAAGCAAAGGTATATCGCTCGCTAACAAGAGAAAGCAACAATATACCAAGAATGTACCATGGTCGGTAAAATGTATTTTGTACAGCCTCCGTAGACTAGTGGTTGCGCCTTTGGCGTTATATCCGGAGGTCGTGGGTTCGATTCCCACCCATGGCAAAAAATATTAGTACGTTTTTTCTGCACAGTTTGTCATGGTCTGAGTGTTTACAAAATATAATATGTATTATATCGTTGCTTCTGGTACACATAGTACAAGCCTAGAGCTTAGTTTGTGACCAGAGCAATATGTGTAATTTGTCCTACATATTATTATTATTAAAATGAACAAATATAAATTATTATGTATTCTATATAATATGTATTAGTATATATTTTTTGCCGATAAGCTAAGCACTATAAGTCAATAATGTAAGCTAAATAAGAAAGGCCTATAAATAATTAAGAACAAATAAACCAGAAAAACAGAAACAAAAGCTTTTATTTATCTACTAGAAGTTCCAACACAAACGAAAGCTCAGCTGAAATTACTTCGTCCACTTTCCAATTCAGATTTTCAAGCCTTTACACCAAATGTTCATGAGTAGAAATCACAGGTCCTGACGTCACAAATCCGCACTCAGTCGCCGACATTCATCTGACAGGTATTCTGAGAGCGTCCCATTAAGTCTCTTCCAGTGCCAAGCTCGCACTCCAAAAGATTACTCAGCCAGGGCGAGACAGCCCTAAGTCGTAAATTTGCCTCAAATATACTTTACCATAGTATGCCTCTAATGGCCGCCCAAGGTTTTTTAAAGCTAAAATGAACTCTTTCGGGTCTATATATGGATTTAAGTTATTTTAACTTTTAGATGTACATATTAAGTTTTTGTTTTTAGTTTCAGATGATTTTGGTATATGTTCCGGCAAATTACATAGAGACGATTTTAATAACTAATTAATGTATTATATATTAATTGCAAATATGCGCGAACTTACCCCCACTAACCGTCCATGTGGCAGTGTTTAAGTTGTTAGCCGCTCTCTATATCCATGACAATGTTATATTGTATTTTATCAAAATATTTACTTTACATTTTTTTCCTTTTAGCACACCCCGGACACTCACTGAGACGACCACGCCACTTATTCTGTGTAGACACGAAATACAATCGGCGTCGACAATATTGAAATAAAACTCTTTGTAGTACCATAAGTCACGATTGATGATATTTACATAGGAGATATAAATGTACCTATATCACAATATTACTACACATATATTTGAAGGAAGAAGCAAGTATTTGTCAATGACCTTATACAAATACAAATAATTAATACTTATCGACTCCTTCTGGCAGCGATCTGGAAGAAGTGCTTTTGTTATAATATATATATATATATATATAAAATTAATATGTGTTCATATTTATACATATCTTATTAATTATAATTTATTTTGATTATTATTTTTTTTTTTGTTTAATATGTGGGACAAATTACACATATTGCTCTGGTCGCAAACTAAGCTCTAGGCTTGTACTATGTGTACCAGAAGCAACGATATAATACATATTATATTTTTATAAACACCCAGACCATGACAAACTGTACAGAAAAAACGTACTAATATTTTTTGCCATGGGTGGGAATCGAACCCACGACCTCCGGATACAACGCCAAAGGCGCAACCACTAGTCTACGGAGGCTGTAAATTTATTTATGATAAATTAGTAGCAGATGTCAGAGTATTTTTCTACTTTACAAACCAAAATCATATACCTAAACAAACAAATCTACACCTTAAAAACTAATTAACAAACCAAAATATGTAACCCAAATAAACTGGTCACCTAATAATTGTATTTAATAAGATTGTAACCAATAAAATCATAACAGCTAAACGAGGCAAATAATGTCACAAAATTAAACACATTTCACACAAACATTTTGACACAAACAAATGTTTACACACAACAAAATATGGCGCGCAAAATCACAAACACAGCAACAAAATGGGGTGCATTATTCAAAATCAGCTGCAGTCACTCGCTAAACAAATGGGACAAAGTATAATGAAAACAGTTGAAAAGCAAAACTCGGTGTGACTTGGCTGGCACGCTGTGTCACATTAGTTTGAAAAGAGACTTGAAATCGAGTTGACTTGAAATTAATAGGAGAGTGAGATAAATGTTGACGTTTACTTTATAGCATTGTGTTCTAAACAAATATTTTATAGTCAATTTAATTAAGTATATTTTCTGTGGGGTTTTTCACAATGATATAAATTTTGTTGGATCTTATAATTAATATAAGACTTGAAAATAATAGAAAAATGAGATATGATTGAGTTTTAAATAATTATTACAGAATATTTATGTGGGTTTTTCTACAAAGTTATAAATTACATTAGTTTTTACACAAGCCTTAAAAACAAGTTGACGTGGAATTAATAGAAGAATGAGATGAGTTACTACGAGATATATTGATTGCTTACACTATGCCAGGTAAATGATGCGATTACGAAATGTGCGGCAACAAAGTCGAATGTGCATTACGATTCTGTTGTAATACCCTCGCTGCTTTATTGTCAAAACAACTGCCCGTTTCATACCCCGTTTCATTCTACTTTAAGGGTTAAAGGAGACTTCCACCTTGACAAGAAATCTATGCAGTAGGCTCCTGTACCGGTGAACCCACAGATATTAACCGAAACATATCTGTTCACTTGACGGTTTCTAAATCTGTATGGGCAGTGGTAACAAAACCAATCGATCAGCCTAGCGAAGTTATTTTAGACATACCTATGAATATTGTTAAATTCACTATACCTACCGTATATACGAGTATACCATCACGGGTGCCTTTTTGGCTCCCGAGAACCGTTTAAACGGCCTCAGAGTACCCAGCGGAGGGATTAATCCATCCTCATTTCGCCGATAACTTTACTATTCAGAAATATTTAAAATTTAGAGCATTTAAATGTATTTTGCTACCTATAATTGAAATTGAAAACACAAAATGTCCAAGACGTGTTAACAAGAACTACACACTTGAGAGATTTCTCTAATTAATTCCTAGAATTGATGAGTTCCTTCAATGTCTCCTTTCCTGAGCGAGCAACCGAAAACGTAATACAGTTAGTTCGGAAAAGCTCATCGAAACAGAACAATGCGCCAGTTCCGATCCAAATTACTCCGCAAACTTCTATTTACAACTACCTACTACCTATGCTACAGTTGCTTAATTAATGAGAAAACTATATCATGTATGCGAAAAGGAAAACCATGAAAATAATAATAATTATAGATTTTACAATAAGTGCACAAAACGAACCATTTTTATCCGAGACTATTAGCAGCCCGAGATAAAGGCGATGTCTGATAGAAATGACGAGTTATAAAATCTGCTTTTCACTTCGATTGCGAGGAAATAAAACAGTAGTATAACAAACAGTATATACATATAGTAGTGTAACATTTTTTTTATTAAAATTCAAAGTAAAATTAGTACAGTTTTGAATACCGAAGGAAATTGTTTTGTAATAATAATTTTCTTAAATTAAATAACCTACCCTACTTGAATTTAAATTTTAATATCTTTTATGTCTTAAAAAACACATAAGGCAAATAAATTTAAGTAAATATTATAAAATAACTAATTCTATCTATGAACTTTTTGTTATGTTTGGCTGTATGGCTCATTTTCTTTGCCTTATATAGACACATTTATGAGTAGATACGTAGCGGGGGGGGTTTAAAGAAATTAAAATGAAAGATAAAATTAGTTAATACAAGTTTATTTAAAATATATATTTACAAGTAAAGTTGATTTTGAGTACAGTAACTATATAAGAGACCTACCTAGTAAATGTTGGCCCTGCCTACAATAGGCATATCTGTTATAAACTAAAACTCTGACCGTATAGTATGGGAAGATTGGAGGAACTGACGAGGGACAGGCTCGAGGACCAGCAGTCTGACGCCTGAGACGAGAACTCAGATGGCCTCGACTCTCAAGGCTCTAGGCCTGAGATGAGGTCCGTGAAGCAAAGGCTTGCGGCGCGATGACGGCAGCAAGGGGAAGGCGGCGGCACGACTGTAGAGGCAGCCGCACACGAAGAGGTGAATTCCCGTCTCTCAGGCCAATGCCTGAGACTAGAAGTCAGATGGCCTCGTCACTCAAGGCTCGAAGCCCGAGGCGAGGTCCTGCAGCACGAGGAGGTTCTCTAACCCTCAGAGCAGACGCCCGAGGCGAGGTCCTGCAGCACGAGGAGGTTCTCTAACCCTCAGAGCAGACGCCCGAGCGAAGTGGAGTCTAGGCAAATCCCGGAGGCCGCAACTCCAGGACCCGGAGTCTTCAAGGAAGTGTGACAGGATCGCGCCTGGTTCTCGACGTAGTAGGTTCAAGGTTTCAAGGATGAGAACCAGTCGATCACTGTCACTGTAGCTAGACTTCTTCTTTCTTAAGCTTCCTCGAGACTCCCGAAAAATCGCCGTTCCGAGATATTTATAGACGATTTTAGAGTTTTACGATTAAAATTCATATTTAGTTTTAATTTATAGAGTGCCAGTATTTTTTGGGTTAGTATGGGAACTTTTGAAGCTACCTAGTGGTCAGAGGAGATATAGAAAAAGTCATGTAAGTGGATTTGGATGGGTTCAAAGTAAGCATATTATGGTTTAGCCAATTTAAAGTAATATTGAAACCTTCCTGAGCCATTCGAAAAACATCAGGCCATGATTTTGCTTGAAAGCATAATGCAGTATCATCGGCAAAAGAAACAATCCTGGTCTGTCTCAGCGAAAGTCGACAGAGGTCATTGATATAGACCAGGAAAAGCGTAGGTCCCAATATACTGCCCTGTGGAATTCCACAAGTAACTGGTAGATCAGCACTGGTATATTCATTAATTTTGACGAACTGTTTGCGGTCAGTTAGGAAATCCCTCATTAATTTTAGTTGATTGCCTCTAACCCCCCTAGTTTGTTAATTAGGAGGGGGATGGAGACTGTGTCAAACGCCTTGGCTAAATCCAGAAAAATAGTCAAGCATTTATTACCTGAATCTAGACTCTTAACAATGAAATTTGTGAGATCATGTACAGCGTCAGAAGTCGATCTATTGTTTCTAAATCCATATTGTTGGTCTGAGATTAAATTAAATTTTTCTAAGTAGTTTATTAGTCTGGTATTGATAATTTTCTCTAATATTTTGGATAATGAGGTGAGTATAGCGATTGGGCGGTAATTATTGACACAACCCCCATCCCCACCCTTATGGATAGGGCGTATAAGGGATCTTTTAAAAGCATTCGGAAATGTACCAGTAGAGAGACTTATATTACATATATGTGTAAAAGGCGGGACAAGTATGTGTTTGTATAGTTTTAATATGTTAGTGGAGATTCCGTCCCAGCCTACTGCACAGTCTCTCTTAAGGGATATGATTATTTCCTCTACTTCTTTTTCATCGGTGTCTTCGATGACAAAAGAGTCGCTTATGGTAAGATCAGATAAATATGTTGAAAAAGATTGTGGGATACTCCTTATTTTTTGAGCGAGATTTTTACCAACTTCTGAGAAAAAACTATTAACATCATTAACTGATTCTATTGAAGTATCTTTAGATGTTAGTAAATGAGAGGCTTGATCTTTAGTTTTATTTAGGAATGTAATAGTTTTAATGGCATTCCACAGTTTTTTTGTTATTGGAACCAGCATTTCTTATCTTTTCCTGGTCATGTTCTTTTTTTATTTTTTTTTATTAATTCGTTACAGAAATTTCTGTACCTATTATATATTATTTTGGAGTTGATATCTGCAGGGGATTCTTTAACCTTTCTATGTAGTCTATCTCTGTGTTTGACGCAGCGTAGCAGCCCTGGAGTCATCCAAGGCTTTAATAATCTCTTTCGCCTAGTAACAGGTATAATGGAGGTATTTATGTTAATTACTTCTAGCAACACATAAACGAATAAGTGAGCTGTTGTATTAGCATCATTCGAGTTAGGTATATTTGTGAAATCTATTGAAGCTAATGAATCAGAAAGGCCTTGAGAATTAATAATAGTTTCAGTTTTTTTTATAATTAGGTTTACTTTTGTGACAATTAAGAGATAATAATACAGCTTCATGGTCGGTTACAGATGAAGTTAATACCAGGGTTTTCGAGTGAAATTTATTCTTTAGCATAACATGGTCTAAACAGCTGTTAAGCCTGGTAGATATTTGGTGTGCTGGCAGGAGGCCGTGGAAAGCAAGAAGATCCAAATAATAAGAGGTTTTTGCGTTATTTTTATTTATATCTATGTTTAAATCGCCTATCAATATTACATTCTTAAACTTCGACAAACTAGTCAGCACATTATCAAGAGATTCACAAAATTTGTCAATATTAGTGTGGGAAGGAGATCTATATATTGAGATTACCGCAGTGTTTTTATTAAGTTTTAGGATCAAGCAATTGGCATTTGTAAAAGGTGGTTCTTCTATTATTAGATTTATTTCGTTTTTGGTGTAGACAATTATACCGTCATTTTGGTTGTAAGAACGTGTTGTAGAATGAGCGTTATAGCCGGGTATTTTCGGTAGAATTGTGTGTTGACTAATTTCAACATTCAGTAAGAACAACAAGATCACATTCAAGATTAGTACGTTTGAGTAATGTAAGCATACTTAAGAAATTGCGGTTTATACTTCTTATGTTTTGGGTTATGATGTAGACTAGTTTTATGATTAGGTATATAAGATAGGCAATTTTCAGGGGAGCAGAGGTGGGATTTGGATACCGATATGTTATCAATATCCTGTATTATAGTTTTAAGAGAGCTTTCTTTTATATTTTGTAATCATAAAAAACACATTTTTAGAAAGACCGAAAGATAATGCTCTAAAAATGTTAATGTAAACTGTCGTTGCAATGATAACTATATTACAGTAAGTTGTTATTTTTTTAATAAATTGTATAATTTTAGTAAATTTAATGGATTTTAATAATTTAATGTATGTTAGAAGCGTGTGTAAGTATATAATAATATAAAATTTGTAATTATAATGTATGTATGTAGATATGGATAAACAAGCATGTGTAGTATACGACATAAAGAAATCAAATAGTTTGAGAATCCTACGGTTCTTATATGGGGCGTGTAACACGTATTCATGGATTTTTGAGACTATAGCTATTTTAATAAAGTTATTTGTTTTAATAGTATACTGTGAAAATGAGTTTGATTTATGTGTAGAAAATATACATATATTTTCTCTTGTCCATATTAGGTAATATGGGTGAATGCTTATCGGTAATTTTAAATTTATTTTTTAAGTATAAACAAGTTATTAAACATTTTTTTATATAAAGACAGGAAATTAAGTTAATTTTACAATTTATCAACTTATTTAGATAATATATTAATTTTAAAGTAGACAATAATGCAAAACGATTATTAAATAAGTGTTTATTTAATAGTCATTTGGATACTTTTTGTAAGTCAGATTCGTTCTCAATACGAATCGGTGGTGCACCTTCAGCTTTACGTAGGTAAATTTTTCCGTGAGTAGTCCAACAATACCTGTAACCATTCTCTTTGGCGTAGGTACGAGACATCGAAAATAACTTATTTGTCTTAGCCGTTAGATTTTCAGTAATATAGATTGGCATTTTATTCTCACTTAGTGACAAAGTAAAAGTATTAAGTTTGTTGTCCTTATTCTCCCTATAATATTTTATTTAATTATGCAGTAGTTTATCCCGTGTGATAATACTATTTAACATGACCACAACTGGCTTATTTGTGTCAGATTTGGTGTTCACACGGAAGACGTCACGTATATCTGATTGGTTAATAGGAGTATTCAATAATTTGTGGAATGAAGTTTTATTTAAAAAAAAAGGAAAAGGTATTTAAAAAAAATTTTTTTTTGTTTATTTAGGTCCGCCGACGACGCTTCTAACGTACTGAAAATACTCGCTGCACCTTGGCTCACCAAAAATTTTAAAAATCTTCACAATTTTTTTTAAAATGTAATAGAGGCTATTTTTGCATTCGCAAAATGTATATATTTTTTGGTATAAATATTTAAAAAAGTCCATACTCATATAGGCATTTATTTGTATTTAAATTTTAAACTGTTGCCGAGTTTATATGCCTTTTTTTACCAGCTAGCCTTTGGGAATTTATAGGCTTTGTTTAAAATAATTTTATCATAAAACATATTATAGCTAAATTATATTGATACTAAAGTTGTTGTAATATACTTTACATAAAACTAAATTCTTCCATTATTTTTTTTCTTTCATTAAATACTTCTAAATACAAAAACATGCAAAAGAATTTCATACATTTACTCTCACACCCTAAACACTGCTACACACAAATTCTCCCACATTTAAACACACACGTTCTCACAACGTGTATTCACACACACACACACACTCACAACTATGGCAATAATTGTTTTTCTTGTCTTTTATTTTACTAATTTGAAAGATGTTAGTACTTAGTAGAGAATAGTTATGTTTATTTGTAATGAACTCATATAATAGGTAACAAATTGTTTTCCCTAATAATCAGTATAAATTGTTAATAAGGGTGTGATTCTGGACTGGAGACCTGAGACACAGACTTTGTGGCTAATTCAGGCTCCAGTCTCACAAATTTTGTATCAATTGATGTTGTGAATTATCAATAAGCTTTGGTGAGAAATAAATCAATTATTATCTTAGCTTTTTTAGCATCTGACAAATAAAACTTTTTTTATTAGAAGTTAAAAACCGGCCCCAGCCTAGTGGTTAAGTCACTGCGCAATTGATAACAAGGTTAAGCAGATGACAACAAGACCGGCCTGGGATGGGTGACCGCTTTATACAACGAGGCTATTTCATCATAAACACCGCAACAAGCTCGCCACTTGTTAGGTGTTGCCTCCGAATACCATCGGCGAAATGAGGATGGGTTAATCCCTCCGTTGGGACCCTGAGGCCGTTTAAACGGTTCTCGGGAGCCAAATTGGCACCCGTGATGATTTTTTTTTTTTTTAAATCTGGTCCAAAAATACGTATATTTCTTTGTTTTATTAAAAGTTAGATTAGGTATACCCATATCAATATGGGTAGGTATTATAAACAACATTTTCATTTTATTATTTTAAATTAGTAGATGTAATTTTCGATCGTTCATTGAACGAATATTTTTTTAAATATTATTAGTAACAATGTTGCTGTAAACGAAGAACAAAAAGTTATTCACGTACAGTTGGATACAAATTTTAATTAAGCCTAGCTATTCGATTTGTTTTGGCCGAATATTTTAATTAACTTTGTAATTTCCGTTTTATGCAATTGATTTTATAAACCGTTATTTAAAGACTTGAAATAAATTATACGGAAAATAACTAGTTCCTTATACGAGAGATATACGTTTGCAGTTCGAGATAAAATAAATAGGGCATGCAGCTAGCTCTGAGTTTTCTCAAATAAAAAAACTAAAAAGCTAACGGAACATTTTCAGACCCATTTACATACGTAATATTGTTAGTTTATCTTGAATTATTTACTAGTCAGTGGTACCGTGATAAAATGTATTAAAATTTGTTATTTTATCACAAAGGTATTAAAGATAAAATTGACACTTGTTATATTATATAACTCGCTGTGCTATTAATGTGCGTGTATATAGCTATATAATATTCAGATGTGAACAAGATCTCTATAACTTTGCTTAGACCTTCGTTATCACCGCCCATACTGATGCAAATACCATCAAGTGATCTGGCTGTGTTTCGGTTTTAGTCTGTGGGTTTAAAGGAGACTATAACAAATTTATATAATAATATGTAGGACAATTTCCACATATTTCTCTGATCATAAACTAATATCTTGGCTTGTAGGTACTATGTATACCAAGCAACGATATAACACATATTATATTTTATAAACACCCAGACCATGACATACTGTATAGAAAAAATCGTACTTTTTTTTTGCCATGGGTAGGAATCGAACCCACGACTTCCGGATACAACGCCGAAGGCGCAACCACTAATCTACGGAGGCTGTCCAAGTACGAGTCATACGAGTCATATACGAGTACGAGTATTTCATAAGCGCATCATTTAGCTGGCATAATGGGAGCCTTCAATGTGTTAAACGATAAAGTATTGATTGAGCCTATTCGTGGATTTTGTAGGTGTCTATATTGCCTACAATGTTGTTTAATAGCAATGATCGCTCCAATTATACCTGCTAATCGATACGGCTGCCAAATGGGTGGTGACAGATAAATTTGGATAATAAGTTATTATGAGAAAATACTCGCTTTCTCATCGTCAAATCTAATGCCCATTTCGTAACCGCCGCGCCCAGAAAGGACCTCAGACAATAATTCAATGCAATAGGATTCAGAAAACCAAAATTACTATAATATTAACAAAGTTAGTAAAAATATAACAATACAAAATTAGAACACAAAGAGCAACTTAAATTCTAAACGCCGCAAACTGCAATACTAAGCAAGCGTTAACAGTATATTATTATGTCAGCGTCACGGAGAGACGAGGCGTTGCGTATTCCCCAGACACCTGCATCCAATCTTCAACAGAATATTAAGTCAATGCATACAACTTACTTAAATACATTAACAAATATTTGGGCATTATATTTCCAAGTAACTATGTAGTAGTAACTGACTAGTCGCTACATCTACTGTTAGTAAAACACATTTGGAACTATAGGTAAAATACTTGCTAACAAAGTACTATTTAAAAATAGAACAAAACCAAAATTAGAACACAGAGAGCAACTTTAAAACAAAATGCCGCAAACTGCAATATTAAGCAAACGTTAACAGTATATGGTGTCAGCATCACAGAGAGACGAAGCGTCGCGTATTCCCCAGACACCTGCATCCAATCTCTAACAGAATATAAAGCCACTGACGCCGGCTTCAGGAAATTGAAACAAACATTGCAATCTCCGAGCCAAATACTAGTATGCATTAAAAAAGATTCGGTTTGTTCCATTCATAGACCGTGGGATTTGCTTGACGCAAGGCGAAATAAAAGCATTGTGGTGACGCCCCATTGAGATTATTTTTCTTGGTTTTCTTTTTATTTGAAATGTTATATAATAGAAGTATAATTTCTTGTGGATTCACTTATCCTTATTGTATAATAATAAAAATACAAAACATTGTTTAATATATTATAAATTTGATTTCAGTTATGATAATATAACTGAAATGATAATCATGGATTAACATATTAAAAAAGGGCAGAGTTGAAAACCTTAGTCTTAAAAATACAAAAAATTTTGTGCCCGTGTGTGTGTGTTAAACACCAGTTGTACAGTATAATGCCTCGGAGAACACGTTAAGCTGTTGGTCCCAGTTTACTTAGGCTAATTACTGTACTTAACTGTTTTTTTTTGTCGATATAGAATCTTTAGATTTTATGAGCAAAACCTTGCTAGCCAAGTATATTGTCCCCTGTTAAGGGGTAAGCAGAGATCAATGTATGCCACTTCGCACGGTGTCTACATTAAGTTCCCTAGCTTCCTTCACATCCATGCACCGATTGATACAGACCGTATTTTCCTTTTTTAAGGACATCTTGAATTTTATCGTGGTCGACACGTAATAACAATAAAGCCAAGTAAGGTATACCACATATATTTATATCACAACATATTTTTTACATATATTAAAATTTAAAATAGACTTTAAGTCAGTTGTTAAAATATATATAATCATAATTTCGCGCAGATTCCCCATGCAAACAGCCGGCGAAGTTTTCGCGATATATCGGCGACACACGCGGCGTCCCGCACAATGCAAGGCCTTGCAAAGCGACGTTCCAGATAACGGCACGTCATAAAACATGCAAACGCCTAAAGTTCTCCTTTAATTTTCCTTGTACAACTTTCACACGAGCTTGTGTTATTGAATTTCATGGTTATTTAGCTTTTGTGTGGAATTTTGATGCTTAAGATTCTTTTTTTGTGAGTTAAATAACTTAGCTACGTTTTAGTTTTATTTTCTTTACTTTTAGTACGTCTGTAGGTACAATCTTATTTATACTGCCCGCCATTGCATATACGCTTATGCAAATTATGTGTATTTTTCAATAATCTCCTAATGGAACCTCTCCTAGGCTGGCTCTCAGTCGTGTTTTTGCTTTCCTTTTTTTTGTATTGGAGCACGGAATATGACTGGTTTGATCAAAACATTGTTGTTAATAGAATTCATCGCTCCCACTATGCCAGCTAAATATGCAAACAAAATGGGCAGGATGTTATATTTTATATAAACAAAATATAACACTCGCTGCTTTATCTATATGTTTGCCTTGTCTATATATTAATATTATTCTATGTTTTAGACAGAGATATCCTATTCGGATGGTTATTGCCCTGGAGCAATAAACACAATATTGTTTTTAACAAATTTATTCATCGTTATCAAATAAATGTCAACTTTTTTATTCGATAGAAGAACATCCATCATCTATTCCATCTGACGTATTTCAGAGCAAAATTCAATAAGCCATTGATGCAGAAACAAACAATAGCAAACAAAGGCTCAACACAAAAATCGTCAAAAAAACGCCATTCATGCAATTCAGGAAAACAACGAATTAAAAAAAAATAGACAAAAAGAGGAAGTGTCCTAAATCTTTTACCAGATGATAAACTTTGGCTTTAATATAATTGTACACAAAATATATTCTAAATCTAATGATCTTTTGAGTATGGTAAAGTGATCCTTTTCAAACTCAGGTAACATAAACTTTGGCTTTAATTGTGGCTTATAATTGTACACAAAATATATTCTAAATCTAATAATCCTTTGAGTATGGTAGAGTGATCCTCCTCTAATTCATTAACGTAATATACACTACTCTGAATATGTTAAAGTGATCCTTCTCCAATACATGTAACATAATAGACTCTCCTTTGGGTATGGCAATATAATCCTTCACCAACTCATGTAAGATAATAGACACTCCTTTGCGTATGGTAATATGTTCGTTTACCAACTCATGTAACATAAATGAAACTCCTTGGGTATGGTTATATGCTCCTTCACCAACTAAGGTAACATAATAGACACAGCTTTAAGTATGGTGTAGTGGCCCTTCTTCAACTCATATACTACACTGGGTAAAACAAACAAGTTATTTTAAATTTTGGTTTTATAGAAATATAAATCGATAAAACTTACAGATTTAACTGAATTCACATTCCTTATCTTTTTTTGAAGTTAAATTTTAATTTCTGTCCTTCCTTCTTTTTTTATTTGACTTCGGGAAAACACAACAGTTTTCACGAAAGAACAGCTTGGCCCCAGAATAAAAACTGGCTCGGTGCTGTCGCTATTTACATTTGAGGTATTTGCATTTTTCGCATTGCAAACTATGCGCATGTAATGCTGCTAACGAAATAATGCTGTAACGTTATTATACATCTTTATATATCCTGTTTAAAGATTTTATAGCGTGTTTTTATATATTAGAATTATTTGTAGTATCGTTGTTTCTGATACGCATAGTACAAGCCTTATCTAAGTAAGAAATTAGTTTGTGATCATGCAGTAAGTGTAAAATATCCTACATATTATTATTTTAAATTATAATATGTAGGATATTTTAAATTTACACATATTGCTCTGGTCACAAACTAAGCTCCAGGCTTGTACTATGTGTACCAGAAACAACGATATAATAGATATTATATTTTATAAACACCTAGATCATGACAAACTGTACAGTATTATTTTGCCCTGGGTGAGAATCGAACCCACGACCTCCGGATACAACGTGAAAGGCGCAACCACTAGTCTACGGAGGCGGTCAAATATTTTTATTATTTATTATAAACGTGATGACTAAGTTGGTAAGAATGAACTTAGACCTAAAAACACTAGCTTTAAGGTACCAGATAAAAATACTGATGTCTAACTATATACTCATCGGTATGAGTATATAGTTAATAAAAGTATGTTCTTACATTTATTTGATAATATCACTTTAGTGCCTCCAGCTATCGGTCCCGGTTTCACTTTACCAACTTGTGAAACTGTTTCTAGGTGGGTTATTGAGTGTATCCAAGAACTACGATGAGCTGGCCATTTGTTCGGTGTAGACTCAGAATACCGTCGGCTAAGACGAGGTGTACAATAAAACCTCAACGCTGGGTATACTAATGTGTGATGATACATACTCGTATAAATAATACATTAAAAATATTCAAATTTGAACATCCTGTAGTTATACTACAAAATATATACAGGGTTAAAATATACCTATATACAGGGTTTTTTATGTTTTAAGAGTCTCTTAAGAAGAGTTTTTAAATGCACCAAAAGTATTTTTTGGATATAAAGTTGGTTATTTTTATAATGACTTAAAACTGAATTAAAATATTTTCGATTTTTAAGCTTGTAAGTAATTAATCTAAATATATATAACTCAAAGGTGACTGACTGACATAGTGATCTATCAACGGACAGGCCAAACCACTGGACGGATCGGGCTGAAATTTGGCATGCAGGTAGATGTTATGACGTAGGCATCCGCTAAGAAAGGATTTTGTTAAATTCTACCCCCAAGGGTCGCGAGCACAGCTAGTTATATATAAGTGTAAAATGGATCATTCAGGGGCAAACAGTGACCGCAAGTCGATCCTCCCGGAGATACCCTGGAAAAAAAGATACATAATATAAATACCATCACGACTGCCTATGCCTATGCTCCCGAGAACCGTTTTAATGGCCTCAAGGGAGATGAGAGGAGGGATTAACCCGTCCTCATTTCGCCGATGTTATTCGGATGCAACACCTAACTAAGTGGCGAGTTTGTTGCGATGTTTATGATGAAATAGCCTCGTTATATAAAGCGGTCACCTATCCCAGGCCGGCCTTGTTGTCATCTGCTTAACCTTGTTATCAGTTCCGTAGTGAATTAACCACTGACTGCAGCCGCTTTTTTTTTAAAGGTACATAATAATATATTATAAAACAAATATAATATATATTAATATATTATAAACGGATAAGTTTGATTCTGAGTTATATTCAATACAAAAATGGCATAACGACTGATGAAACCTATCGCGAAATACATTGTACTTATTATCTTTTATATAAAGGTTTAATATTTAATACAAAAGCATATAGAGGGAGAACCTAGGTGTTTATTTTAACTTCACGGCATTAGATAAAAATAACTAGTTAATAACTACTTTGCTTCATAATTCAGCAGTTATTGAACTGT
This sequence comes from Monopis laevigella, assembly GCA_947458855.1. Classification (NCBI taxonomy): domain Eukaryota; kingdom Metazoa; phylum Arthropoda; class Insecta; order Lepidoptera; family Tineidae; genus Monopis; species Monopis laevigella. Next base: position 10,438,553 of record OX381588.1, read on the forward strand.
TCTGCACGCACAAGAGATTTAACTACAAATGGTTAAATACGAAAGAGCGGATTGGTGTTCCGGCGAAGTTTCACCGCGGGCAACCGCGCGAATATGTATTGCTCGTTTCTACTGAGCTTTCTTCTTACAATCTGAAAGCGCATTGATAGGGTCTTTGGTTGAAAAGTATGACATATGATGTCTTTTTTTTTAATGGAGCATGACCTGTGACTTTACATCTACCTGATTGTAAGTGGCAATGTAAAGTCCAAGAATGTTCTTAACCAATAATAGCAATTTTCCTACAATTGTTTAAGTTCACAATGTCTGCTTGAGGACCTTATTCACGCCTTGCATAAAGAACTCCTATATGATTACCCCATTACTACAACTAGGCTGAGTAAATATACTGAGTATATATGGCTGAGTATAATACGTTTACTAATAGAAAGCACGGATTTAACTTTTTCGTTTTTCTATTGGTCAAAATTGAAATGATGTATGTATTACTGTTTCGTTAAAAGTACTTTCTTTCGTAGACTCGTAGTCTAGTGGTTACCTTCGTAGACCAGTGGTTACGCCTTTGACGTTGTATCCGAAGGTCGTGGGTTCGATTCCCACTCATGGTAAAAAAAAGTAAGTTTTTTCTGTACAGTTTGTCATGGTCTGGGTGTTTATAAAATATGATATGTATTATATCGTTGCTTCTGGAACACATAGTACAAGCCTAGAGCTTAGTTAGTGACCAGAGCAATATGTGTAAATAGTCCTACATATTATTTTAAAAGTAAGTACTAACTGCTCTAAGTGTTGGTGCTACGGACCCTGGGGCCTTATTCTACAAAATCAATTATGTATCAAAGTCGTAAAGAAGTTAACATTTGACACATTTTGTATGGGAAATATGTCAAATTTTAACAGTTGATATCCAATTCATTTAGTTGAATAAGCTCCTGAACTGATGATTGAACTGGATATTTATATACCTAAATATAATGTAGTCAAAGCCAGCGGTCTCTAAATTCCCATATATTGGTGGTTAAACGTTTTCCGCCTCCTCGAGTAGTGCTCCCAACGCACCAAGAATGTTTGCTAACGGAGATTGCAATATTATGTACCAATCTCTAGCCTTTTCTCAAATATATGCAACCTCTCAGTACACGAAGGCAATCATGTGATTCGAAAATCTTTCAATATGTTACTATTCGTATTTTATTTTCCTTTCTCAGAGTTGTTATAGAAAGCTCTCGAGTTATTCTATTCACGTAGTCAAGTGTTATAAAATATATTGTTGTATTTTTCTTGTGTTACGTAAGAGCTATGGTTAAAGTTTATACCTATATATAAATAAATAGACCTAGAAGCTAGCCACTTGTTCGGTGTAGACTCATACCATCGGCTACGACGAGGTGGGATTAAAACCCCTCCGCTGGGTGCCCTGGGGCCATCTAGGCGGTCTCGGGCGCCGTAAGGCACCCGTGATGATATGTATGTAGACCTAGATAATATACATGGATAACTTTTGAAGGTTGTACTTTGGACTAATATAAGGGTCTACTGATCAATTCTATTGAAATTCCCTTAGGGTTGCAATTTTAAATTGAGCAGGACATGTGACCCTACATCCACTTGATGGTAAGTGGCAATGTAACGTCCAAGAATATTCTCAACCAATAGTAGCAATGGTGATTGTTTCCATTGGTTGATTCCACTTGTCTGCTTGAGAAATTTATTTACGCCTCGCTTAAAGGACTCAGGATTAAAAAGGAAGAAAGAGAAATGCACGCAGGCACGAAGCTAATAAAGTAAGACTCGTAATGCAAATTCATCATTGTCGCCGCCCATTTCATAACTTCATAATTTAGCCGGCATAGTTAGAGTTGTTAATGTTATTAAACAACAATGTAATGATCGACCCCATTTTGTAGGGCTGCTCGTCACGCTAGGTACACAGTTATTAAATAAAATAGAAAATAATTTGTTTATCAAAATAAAAATAAATATTCTAAAAGTTAATTACAGCATAATAAATTTTAGTGTGAATATTCTGTTTAGTTGCTGAGTATTCGAAAAAGCTCTGTATGAACATAAAAACAATTAGACAACATACATTTTCAAAGCAATTTCTAACCAAGTGAAATACGAAAATATATTTACGAAAGCCTTTAAAATAAATAAAAAATAAAAACAAAACTGGAGAGGATGAAAATATTTGGTTCCTTTTTTTCGTTTTCAGGCGTGGAAAGTAGACGGGCGAGGGCCCTCGAAGCAATTTTTAAAAGCTGGAGTGGCACCGGGGAGATCGCTGATATGTTTGCATTCGGATCAACTTTGCTCAGTTAAAAGCGGGGACTTTGCCGGCTGGTGTGAAAAGAACAAAAGTCGACGCCACTCATGAGAGCTGGATACTCAATACCTATGCAGTCTAAATAAAGCCTCTTTCTGCACGCAACATTGAAGATGAACACTGTCATTGCTTTTATATTTAATGTTAATTTTATGGATAAATATTCATTTTTATTTTATATTAATATTCTCAAGATTTGCAGATCAAATTTTTTCTTTAATTACATATTATTGACATTTCTCCGTGGACTAGTGGTTGCGCCTTTTGTGTTGTATCCGGAGATCGTGGGTTCGATTCCCACCCATGGCAAAAAAATATTAAGTAGTACGTTTTTTCTGTACAGTTTGTCATGGTTTGGGTGTTTATAAAATATAATATATATTACATCATTGCTTCTGGTACACATAGTACAAGCCTAGAGCTTAGTTTGTGACCAGAGCAATATGTGTAATTCGTCCTACATATTATTATATTGGGTACTTATTTATTTTTATAATATTATTATTCTTGTATATCCTAATGGGGAATTAGGTTAAATAAAATAAACCTATGTTCCAGGAACCCTATTACTGAAATACAACAACTCAGCCCACATGTCATATCAAGCAGTAATTTAAGCTCTATGCCTTGTATTTACGAGTATACACACATAGGAGGAAGCTGGGAGTCGGTAGATGACATGAGAAACGGTACCGCGCAACGCTCTCTGACGGCTCCGAGGAGATTTAGTGCTTGCACTACGTCGCGATAACTACCTCTGTTTACACTACATTTAACTTGCGCCGAGTGCCACGAACTTGCCCGATGGAGCATAGTCGCTTGAGTCGAGCGAGGTATGTGAACAAAGACCACTGTCTCCAAGAGTTTGTAAATAAATCGTGTATGAATCTAGACGAGGCGGTTGCGTGAGAGTGAACCTCGTTTGAGTTTGTGATAAATAAGTTTGGAATTAGTTATATTCATACTACATTACATTGTTAGAGATATGGAAAATTTGTGGGTTTGTAGAAATATTAGTATTTTAGGTAAGCTAGTTTTTATATAAAATCTTTTATTTTTATATGTAGGCCATTTCACCCTAATAGTCTTAACCTGAGCTCTTAATTTGCACTTTGTATATGTCGTACAATACAAATATTTATATTTGCCATGAGTGGTAATCGAACCTCCGATACCAAATGATGTAACCGTCAGATCACAGAGGCGGTCCTTTTTTGTATAAGTTATTTTACCAACAAAAAATACAGAATTTCCCAAATATTTATCTGCTAAACTATAGAAATAATTTGTCAGCAGATTGCTCTCGTTAAATTTTGGTACTTAATTATAACACATATTTTTTATTTATTTCAATAAACATTATCTAACAACTATAACGGAACAGAAGAACGGAAGTGCAGATTTATAAACTATTTACTTTGGTACAAGCAATCTAATTATGTTGGGTTCAATATGAACCATCACATATTTTTCAACTTTTAATTTGTATGGTGGCCGAGTTGGTTAGACTTAAATAAAAACACTTAGATTCCTGGTTTACCCCGGTACCAATAAGTTTTTAATCTAAAAAAATATGTACATTAGTTTGACAACACCACTATAGTACCTCGGAGAGCACGTTAAGCTGTCGATCCCAACATAGCTCGTCGCGATGTTTTGAATAGACTAAATAACCCATCTATAAACAGTTTCACAAGTTGGTATAGTGAAACCGGGACCGACAGCTTAACGTGCTCTCCGAGGCACTATAGTGGTGTTGTCAAACAAATGTACATTTTTTTTTAATTAAAAACTCATTGGTACACACCGGGATTCGAACCAGGGACCTAAGTGTTTTTAAGTCCAAGGTCTAACCAACTCGGCCACCACGTATAATATGTCATAATAAAAAATCTAATGTGGATATTTTTAATTTGGTTTAGGTATGTTGGAAACGTGCATCCGCCTAAATCGTTAATTAGTTTTAAATTACATTTCCTCCTACAGCAAATTTTGTTATATATTATGTAGATATTATAGTTAAGTACTTACCTTAAAATTATATTTTTTTATAACCGTTTTTTTCTGTAACAGATATTAAACTTATGAAGGGTTAACGTGGCCGTGGAAGACCAAGACACACATATTATAATAAAATTTAAAAGTTCTTCTTGATTATGACAAAATAAATAGTAGAAAAAAAAATAGCTTTGTGACGCACAGAGACAAGGGTTGTGGGTAAATGCTATGACACATAGCCGTCGACGTGCCAATGCATTAATATACAAACGAAATATCGTCGGGATTATTCGAACTAAATTACTATAATCCACAATAGTGTTCACACCGATTTTCAGGAGACTACTGCATCGATTTCTTATCGAGGTGGTAGTCTCCTTTCAGGTTGCACTTACGAAATGGGTAGTGGAATTGCGATAAGGCAGCGAGTATATTAAAATATACTCGTAATGCAGTTTGTCTTTGTCGACGCCCATATCGTAATCGCATCTTTTCGCCGGCATAGTGGGAGCAATCAATGTTGTTCAAGAACAGTTAATGAGGACTTTGTAGGTCTACTCACGACCAGGAAGATACAAAATCACATGCCGTGCTCCAATAAAATAAAAAAAATTAACATCATACGTCACGGTCAAAAAGCTCTCTGAGTTGCTCCTCGATCAACAATGTTCGAAGGAGTTGCTACTCAAAGTTGTACACCTATAATAGTTAATATTAATTAACGTTTTTGCTCGTAATAACGAATTAAAGTAACTACGTTTAACTTATTAACTTAATAGTTCTCAACAATAGTTATTAACGCAACAAAGTCTGGAGAAAACAGCACAAAACGTTTTAAAGTAGAAAATTTGTACAGCTCAGTCGTTGTCGAACAGCGGCCCCGGCAAAAGTTATCAGTAAGCTGCACTTGAACAAATATAACTAAACACTAGGTATAGTGACACCATTCTTATTCTGCCAGGACCCAAAACCAATACTCCAATTCTAAGGTTAAGTAAGCCCGTTTGTATAAACCGTTCTAAATGTCAAACAGATTTATTTTATAAGTAATAAATTTACCTAGTCGTTACCTGATATTTTTTAACCAGGTTTTAATTAAATAATTAAAAATTGGCTTTTTTAAAATTAAGACATTTATTTATTTCATATAGCTAAATATTTACGGATACTCAAAAAAAATTTTTAAAACTGAGTTTGGTTAAGCTGCTATCACCAAAAGAACATCGATTAAATTTTCAACAGTTGATTTTATAGAAATGAAACACTCAGTCATTAGATACGAGTATATGAAAAAATGCTACCCAACCGAACACACGCTATATAACTGACTTGTGTACTAGGTCTAATTAAATTGAGATGTCATTCATTGGCAACCAACCTCTGGTCTCATTGTTTGCTGAGGCGTTCGTAATTGTATGCTTACCTATAATGCATATTACCTTATACTCGTAATATAAAAAGACAAGTCTAGTCATGAACGAGACAAAAGAATTACGGAAAGATATAAGAGGACTCAGTCAGAGATGATTAGCTGTTTCGTCTACTCGGCTAAACTGTATAAATAAGTTATTCACGTTATAAAACGAATCCTAGTAATAATAAGGCACTTTTTTATAATAGAATATCACGGCCATTTTCTTTTGGTTTCCTTCCATTTTCTTTTAACGGCACTAAATATCGGGTAGGTGTATATTTCACAACACAGGCTCTGAAAATGGTGTGCTCACACCCCTCAACAACTCATCTTTATATTCCCGAGTATTTTACTGATTTTGAGCTCTGTTTAAGATTTATGGCAAAGCAGGAGTCAAATTGCATTTACTCGTAGTTTATGCTATTTCTACTTCGAGACAAAGTGCCTACCTTTAAGCATAGTTTAAGCTGTTATACAAGGTACCTACTTATTTCATTTTATTATATTTTTAGGTGAGAGGAAAGTCTCCATAATTTCGTTAGGCCGACCGACCGGTCTTGTTACCACCGCCCATACAAAAGCAAAAGCCGTCAAGTGGCCTAGTCATGTTTCGGTTCTAGTCTGTGGGTTCACCGGTTTTCAGGAGATCACTGCATCTATTTCTTGGCGAGGTGGCGGTCTCCTTTCAGGGTGGGGTTATAAAATGGGTGGTTGAATTGACGATAAGGCAGCGAGTATATTAGAATATACTCGTAATGCAATTCGTCTTTATCGCCGCCCATTTCGTAATCGCATCATTTAGCCGGCATAGTGGGAGCGAATATTGTTAAGGAACAATTATTGATCGACCCCATTTATGATCTTTGTAGTTCTGCTCACCACCAGGTAGATACAAAGTCACATGCCGTGCTCCAATAAAAAAAACTCACAAACGACGCGAACCCGTCTGGCTGTTAATATCTCTGAAACCAGAAATTTGCCCCCTTTTCTCCGAAGTTTGCGGAACGATTTTTTCGTAGTTTTACTACTTGAGTAATTACCATAATACTAACAATAATAATATGTAGGACTAAGCTTTAGGCTCGCACTATGTCTACCAAAAATAACGATATACTGCATAATGTTATATTTTATAAACACCCAGACCATGACAAACTGTACAGAAAAACGTATTAATCTTTTTTTTTTCCCATAGATGATACATGCCAAAGCTCAACCACTGGTTATTTTATGACATGTTACTAATTATCAATTGTGTTTGCTTATTAAATTGAAATAATTAATTACTCAAATATGGAAAGAAAAGTAATATGATTACTAAAAAGTTAAATGGTATTTCTGGAAATGAAATAGAAACCATATTTATTTATCCTCTAATATTAGTATCACTCAAGTTATGTTATTATAATTGAGTTCCTTTTTTTTTTATTTAACCCCTAAAAAAACAAATTGCAAGTAAAATAAAAGCTATTATAAATAAAAAGCTCCCAGGCTTATTGTCATAAATTGGTATCATTAAATCTCAATTTCACCTCCAAGTTTACAAAGCTTTGACCAAGCTTTGACAAACAAAAGCCGTGAATGCAATATAAGGCCGCAATTTCGACCCGCTCACTGGTCCCGAACAAATTTACCAGTCGAAATGAAGTCGGACGGACTTTAAACCGTGTCGACACCACATTTATTACTTCTCCCCAAAGTTACAACATTAAGCCAGTTATGACCTTTTTCCAATTTACTTTGTAAATAAATATAGACGTGATCTCTGAGGCGTGTTGTATTTGGTTTTTAAAAATACCATTTTCTGTTTCTTTTAAATACATACAAACATATCATCAATGGTGCCTTACGGCGCCCGAGACCGCCTAGACGGCCCCAGGAGTGGTTTAATCCCACCTCGTCGCCGATGGTATGAGTCTACACCGAACAAGTGGCTAGCTCGTCGCGATGTTTTTGAATTGACTTAATAACCCATCTATAAACAGTTTTACAAGTTGGTATAGTGAAACCGGGACCGACAGCTTAAGGAGGCACTGTAGTGGTGTTGTCAAACAAATGTACTTTTTTTTTTTATTTAAAACTCATTGGTACACACCAGGATTCGAACCAGGGACCTATGTGTTTTTAAGTCCAAGGTCTAACCAACTCGGCCAATCTTTTAAATGTAATGTTATATCATCAAATTAATGAAATCCTTTAAGTACAATGGTCACGACCCGGAATGCTAATGACTTTCAAGCCAAATGAACCTATAATACAAGGGAATAGAGTGCATTACTTTTTTAGTGTTCATGTTGCCAATTGTTTAATTTCATATTTATAGGATTTCGTTATTTTAATAACGTTTTCGTTATAAGACAAATATGGCAACAAATGTCTTTTATACTACACCTGCTCGGAAAGTAGGTTCTTACTTGCGTAAGAATAGGTCAGAAAGTACGTCTTTGTAGTCGTACAAATATGCGGGAGGAAAAAGTGTATGAAAATCCATTGTTAACGTGCTTAAGCGGGAGGAAAAAGTATATGAAAATTCATTGTTAACGTGCTAGTTTTTTTTTAATTTTTTTTCTTCAATTCTTCCAAATTAGGAAAGGCAAGGGTTCAAAGCCATACAGCCTAGTTTTTTTTTACAAGTTCGAAATTTTAATCAAATAAAATAAAAGTATTGGTTTATTGGCTGTTTACTTTCTTTGCATTTTTGATTTATTAAGTTTTAACAACTGTAATAATTTTAATATAAACTTTAATTAATAGATGTAGTATAAAGCACTATGTATCACTCGGCGAGAAAGTGCGATTCCTAACTCGAGCGAATTAAGGCCCTCCGCTCGCGTCGGGCCTCAAACTTCGCCCTCGTTAGTAATCGGTGACTTTCTCCCCTCGGTGAACAATGTACTATTTTTATATAAAGGACCTTACACGCATATTGCCCACGGCCAAATTCTGTTTCTAATAACGGTAACGTTAGCTTATCAAAATAACGAAATCTTATAAAATTAACATATAAACAGGAACAATATAACTAAAAAAGTAATATAAATAATAATAATAGCATCACGGGTGCCTTTTTGGCTCCCGAGAACCGTTTTAAACGGCTCCAGGGTACCCAACGGAGGGATTAACCCGTCCTCATTTCGTTAATGATATTTTGAGGCAACACCTAACAAGTGGCGTCGTTGCGATCACCATTCCCAGGTCCGGCCTTGTCATCTGCTTAACCTTGTTATCAGTTGCGCAGTGACTTAACCACTAGGGTGAGAGGCCGCTTTTTTAACTTAAAAAAGTTATGCACTCTATTCCCTTGTATTACATGTGATTTTAGCTTAAAAGTTTTTATCAATCCTGTCGCGGCCATTGTACTTAAAAGATTTTGTTATTATGACAATCCAACGTTACCTTCAAAAGAAATAGAATGTGGGTTTAAGAATCTGATAATATTAACCGTTTCGTGGAAAATCATATTAATAATAACTAGAATATTTCACTCATATTGCTATAAAAGCGGCCCCAACCTAGTGGTTAAGTCACTGCGCAACTGCAGATGAAAACAAAGCCGGCCTGGGATGGGTGACCGCTTTATACAACGAGGCTATTTCATCATAAACACCGCAACAAGCTCGCCACTTGTTAGGTGTTGCCTCCGAATACCATCGGCGAAATGAGGATGGGTTATATCCCTCCGCTGGGACCCTGAGGCCGTTTAAACGGTTCTCGGGAGCCAAATAGGCACCCGTGATGGTATTTATTTTATTTATTTATATTGCTATAGTCACAAACTAACAGAAACAAGAAACAAATACAATTATAATATTTTATAAACACCCAGATCATGGAAAAACTGTACAGAAAAACGTATATACTATTTTGTTTTTTGTCATAGGTTAGAATGTAACCCACGACCTCCGTATAAATCCGGACAGCTAAAATCATTACTTTTCTCTCTAAATATAATATGTGCAATCTACAAGAATAATTTACTGACTCACCGTAGATTCATGTAAAGCTTTCATACCAACTGAGTACTTTATTTGTTGTATTCCATATAAGACAGGGCTTTATGGTGGATTTGAAATTTATATGGACCACTTTTCATACTTCCATACTAATATTAGATCTAAGCCTACGTTTCCCTCCAGCAAATAGACAGGCAGACTTACTTTGGCGTTTATAATATTAATTTAAAGTCATATGCCGACGCTTCGAATTCATATCAAATGAAAATTTATACAATTATATTATTAAATGCTCTTTTTATTATATTTATTTGTTAGCGTAGCTTGTATACTCTTTGATCATTTTTAATTTTAGTAATTTGTCTATTTACTTATTTTAAAAAATATGTGAATTTGTTTTTGCTATAAACTTAGGTACTTTCTATCAACTAACTTTTAAGAGAGCAAGAAAGATAATTTAATGAAAACATATATAATATATTCTCTATACCAACTTGTGAAACTGTTTATAGATGGGTTATTGAGTCTATTCAAAACATCGCGACGAGCTAGCCACTTGTTCGGTGTAGACTCATACCATCGGCTACGACGAGGTGGGATTAAAACCCCTCTGCTGGGTACCCTGGGGCCGTCTAGGCGGTCTCGGGCGCCGTAAGGCACCCGTGATGATACATATATATAATATAATATTATTATTATTGAGGCCGAACTGTCTTTTTTTTTGTTTCGCTTATAATATGTATATGTGCATAATATTTGAAACTTTGTGCATATTGGACTTATAATAAATAAATAAACTTACAAAACAGTTTTTAATTAAAAAATATACGTGGTGGCCACGTTGCTTAGAGCACGGAATATCTAAATAATCCGTGGGTTATACCGTAGACTTAAAACACTTAGTTAACGCATACATAAACTTTTGCATCGACTAAACTGTTTAGTCGAGTTTTATACTTTTTGTGAATTCCACACAACTAAATCATTTAGTCGACGGAGGTGCACAAACAATTGATGCAATCGACCGTAAATTTTTAACTCCTAAACAAATTGATAAATCTTCTTTCGGCAACACACAAGTCAAAGTTCTATAAACATGTCAAAAAACAAGAAAGTTTTAATTTGTGCTTTCCCTTATAAGCGTTCTAAGAAAGATAAGAAAAGAAGATACACTGTGTATCCTATATTAAGTGACAAATTATCTTGTGGAATATTTCACATGTTTCATTCTAAATTAAAAATAACACTAAAAACTTTGAATGGAATCATATCTATGTTTAGTCTATGGTATGCGCACATCCAATACGTTGCAATACAAGTTTGATCGATAGTAGTTGAAAAGCATCTGCTTTCGATTAAAAAGTTACAGCTTTTTGTTTTTTTTTGTCGAGCAAAACTCCAGTTGACAGTATGTCCACGTTCCATGATTTCAATATATTCTTATAAACTTATAAAACACAACAACTTAGATTGTATGTAAACAGTAAAAAATGTATATATGCGGTAGCCCTTAGATCACGGCTGCGAAACTCCGGTGTGTACTAATGAGTTGTTTACTTTTATTAAATTTAACAACACAACATATGTAGTGCCTCAGAGAGCACATTAAGTTCGTGTCAGGCTCAGATTCACCATACCAACTTGTAAAACTGTTTATGAATCTATGCAAAATACACGAGCGAAACTCCGTGTACTAGTGAGTTTTTTACTTTTATTAAATTTAACAACACACCATATGTTGTGCCTCAGAGAGCACATTAAGCTCGTGTCAGTCTCACCATACCAACTTGTAATGTTCATGAATCTATACAAACGCCACGACAAGCTAAGTCGCAAGTTCGGTGTAGATTAAGAATACAATCAGTAGTGACTAGGTGAGAATAATACCCTTCCGCTGGGTACCTTTAGGTGGAAGGAAGGTCTCTATAACTTCGTTAGACCAACCGAGCGGTCTCGTTACCACCGCCCATACAGATGCAACAACCGTCAAGTGACTAAAACATGTTTCGGTTTTAGTCTGTGTTCACCGGTTTTCAGAAGACTACGGCGTCGATTTTTTATCGAGGTGATAATTTTGGTTAAAAAGGTTTTTTTCCAAAATCTGTGAATGCAGTTCAGCATATCTAAAAAAATATATAGGTCTCCTAGGAACGTTTTCTCGTAACTTGACGGTTAAGGTACCTACCCTTACTGTCCCGTCTCAAAAATCCACCCTGTATAGGCGATGGTTTAAGGCAATAGTAAAGTCACGTTTAAAAACTATTTTTAATTATTTAATATAGTTTTTAAATAATTAAAAATAGTTTAAAAAAAATATAATTTCGTTACCCGTCAATTTACGTCAAGAAAATTAATTTAAACTTGGAACAATGGCCGACTATTTGTAAGTAACTCCAATTAGTTGAAATCGGTATCTGACTGACGACAGCTCTCTGGAGTATACAATTTACCGGTTCCGGAAGAGAAACTCCGGTTAAATGACCGGATAATTAATATACTCGTACCGTCGAACAGGCAAACCGGAAGCACCCGGTTATGATACAGGCTCCTCTCATTGAAAACGGCATTAAATGCAAACAATAAAGCTAAATTTAGTCAGCATTTAGTGCCTGATTGAAATTTGGTCACCGTTATTGAAATCGTTTTAATAACTGCAGTTGACATCAGTTAAACTCGTATTTTACGCAGGTATTTTACGCATTTATGAATTGGAAATACACGAGACGAGATAGGTATTTATGGAACTTCAAATACTTTGATGTAGGTACGCGGTTAACATTGCATATTATATTATTTGAAAATGATTTTGTTTTAGATAATACTAGCTTTTGCCCACGGCTTCGTACGCGGTCAAATCACAAATCAAAGTCAGCTTTAATCCAAATTACTTAAGTATTAAGCCATGGCGTAATCACGGAGTCTCATTTGGGATTCAACTTATGTCGCTTCCCACATTCAAGGATCTTCTACAAATGCTGGATCAGCCACAGTATCTAAGTAAGACCAAATACCAAAAATATTCAGACTTAAACAAAATGATATTTTCTTACCATTTGCTGTAGAAACTTCAGGTGTTTATACTTCAGAAGCAAAAAAAAAATGTTGTGGTTTAGGTAATCTCCTTAAGAGTAGCGTCTGATTAAACATTTCCCATACATTCACGACCTTTAGGTCCTAACTGTTACCTCCCCCTAAACATTCATAGACTTTTGGAGAAGTTATAAATATGACCTATATCTAGTCTCGTAAGTTTTCCTTTTTTTAAAGTTTAGTGAAGGAAAAAAATATTAACTCCTCAAATTACAAATTCGAAAAAAATTGCCAAAAAAATTCCCCACATTAAAATAATTCCTATAAAATATCAAGACAGAAAATTAAAAAAAAGGAAAACTTACAGTCATGGTTTATTTTCTTTTATATATTTTTTTTTTTTTTTCAAATTCATTAAAGTTTAAGGGTAAAAAACAGTTTTGGCCCGAAGTCGTTTTGCTGCCTAAATTGTAAGTATAATCTCATACTTCCTCTTTCTCTTATTGAGGGTCGGGGGGAAGGTTTACATAAATGTATGGTAGCGTTACCGCCTCACCATCATGCGGTGGCAGAGTTAAATCAGCATGCGCATTGAAGATCCTCATCAGACACTCCTCTTAAAGAAACATTTGGTGATGTCCGAGCTCAGTATCATTTTATTCAACGTATATCATTTATCATCCAGAGAAAAAAGGTTGCGTGTATATTTGGGACCTTGGGCCAACGGAAAGGCTGGGACATAGAAGATTAAATTTAAATTTAAGAAGATTAATTTTATTTAAGTTTTAGGTATTTTAAATAAAAAAAATATTGCAATAATATTTTCCAAATTATTTATATAGCCAAAAATGTGATATAAAATGTCAACTTTTAAACAACAAAAAAAATATCATAAATTCTAACATATTTTAATGTCGTTTTATGTCATTTTAATATCCTCAACTTTGCTTCATATAAGACTTTTCCTTTTTCCTAAGTTTTCCTAAGACACTTTTAAAACACAAACAACCTGTATATTTGGACCCCTATAGCTATGTTAAAAACTAATATACCCTATGCCCTTCCCACGGTCTCACACTACCTCCATACCAAATTTCATTTAAATTGCTTCAGCGGCTTAGGCGTGAAAACGTAACAAACAAAAAACAAATAGAATTACTTTAATTAGTATGGATTACATAATAGGGTATTTGACTCCTTTTTGAAACCCGTTGTATCCATGTAATGGATATGCCATTACATAATAATCACACTACATTGATATTTCCGGGATGACTACTCTATTATTAATAAAAGTTAAAGTTTGAATTTTCACAATGGCGCTAAAAACGCTATTTTGCAGTCTATATCAAATGTGATGTCACAGCAAGTAAACAAGAAACCACAGATTAAATAACCTCCTATATATTATACTCTATTCTATTTCATCCACATGATTTATAATCTGTGTGTTGTTTTGTTTACTTGCGTATGACGTCACCAGTCATCAACCAATCAAAGATGTTTTTGTTATAAATAAAATTGTTAAAAATCCTCAATTTTATTTCGTGTAATCTACAATAAGATATACATAATTTAGTTTAAAATAAAGTGAAATATGTTTATTTACGCCATTTTCTAATAGGATGACCACAATTTATAGTATATTTTTAATGTAGTCAAATAGCCTATTATCTAAGCTTTGGTGCCTGAATGTATGTGTACCAAGCTTTTTTTACAATTCAAAAACAATATTGATAAATTTAATTAAAACATAGAGATAATAATGAAATTGTTTTTAAAAGAAGCAAAGTTTCGTAAAAGAAAAGATTTATGTTATGTATAAAAAACCTTCAGCAGTTTTACATTTATTTTTGAAAAGACTTGCAAATTAAGAAAGCTCTCGTAATGCTTAATGCGATGCATTTGCATTTCCAACCCTTGAGATAGCTGTTTAAGAAATTGTACAAAGGAGTTCATTTTAGAAAATAGGTATCTATTTGCACTTTCCTATACTATTTACTATACTAGTAGTTTAATTTAAATGAAGTGCTTGTCATTTTAAAGATTTTATGTTTTTTTTTTTGGAGCACGAAATGTTACTTTTTATCTACGTAAATGGACCTACAAAGTCCAAGAATCACATTGATCACTTCAACTATGAATGGCTAAATGATGCGATTACGAAATGGGAGAAAAATGGCATTTCGAGTCATATTCTCGCTGCTTTATCGTGAAATCAATTGCCGGTTTCGTAAGTATGCTAGGTATTCTACAAAAAAAAAGTATTGCACAGTTTATGTTAGTTAATTGTACCCCTTCTGTATATAACCCATACCTATGTACTTTGCCAAGTGGATTTTTTTAATTCAGTGTATTTAATTTTTCTTGGCCCACGGCATGTAACTTTGTATCTACCTGGTGCTGTGCAGACCTTCAAAGTCCATGAATGAGATCGATCAATAATTGTTCTTAAGCACTTATAAGCTAAATGATGCGATTACGAAATGGACGACGAAAAAGTTGAATTGCATTTCGGGTAGGTATATTTTAACGTACTTCCTGCCTAATCGTCAAACCAACCACCCATTTCGTAACCGCACCCTAAAAGGAGACTACCACCTCGAGAAGATGTCGATGCAGTAATCTCCTGAAACTGGTGAACCCACAGACTAAAACCGTAACATGACTAGGTCATTTGACGGTTTTTGAATCTATATGGGCGGTATCTATAGGTAACGAGACCGGTCGGTCGGTCTAACGAAGTTATACACCTTCCTATCACCTAACAAAGTTATTTCGCTATATAATTTTATTTTACCTATATTTTTAAGTTGCTTTAATAAAATGTTTAACCATACTGGTTGTTATTTTAAAATGCAATATACCTATCTTAAAGTTTATATTCGTGTTGCATTATAGTTTTTCTTAATAAATAAAGAAAATTATTTCATAAAATAATAACATTCATTTTATTTATTTTAAAACTGTATAAAATTAATTTCTAATTTGTGTAAAAAAAAAGTCAATTTTTTTATTTAATTTATTATAGGAAAACGAATTTTCCCACCATTTTTATTATCACTCAACTGTCACAATAGTCTTTGCCCGATTAAAATCGCCAAAAATACCTAATAACACAAGTAACACGTCAAAGTAAGGACAATAAAAACTCGGTTAATTCCGAAACGCTGTCGAATGAACGGAACGCACTCTTTTTAGAAGGCGCATAGAGTAAACAGAAATCTAGATATTCGATTATGAGAACCCAAATATATATAAAAAAATATAGTAATAAATAATAGAAGATATTTAGAAGTATCTGGCATTTTAAAAACATAATAGCATAAAGTTGCCTCGATAGAAAAAAAAAGCAAAGTTACCTCCATTTTTTATCTATATTTCCTATTTCTTCAATTTGAAGCAGATTATAAAGCCAAACTATGTAGGTATATGTATAATCTAGTACATGGCCTAGCCTTTTGGTTAAATTCAAAATATTTTTAAAGTTATAGCAAAAAAACTGTATTATTTCCAAGAATTCCGCGCGAGATATTTTATTTATCATTCGCACGCATTGTATCACCATCTTTTATTTCAGTTGTTATTTGCCCTTATACGTCCTTCGTCTTAGAGCTTTTTTGTACACAATAATTTCAGTGTATGTGTGAAGTGTTTACCACAATCATAATTAAATTAGCCCCCAGCATTGTCATCTAAACATATCTAGTATTGGAATTGTTTGAGTTCGTGTAGTGTTATTACAAGAGTTATCAAGGCGTCTCCACAGTAGGCTCTGGAGAGGTTCTTCCCCTTCATAATTGACGTGAAGGAAATTACATGTCGCTCGAAGACAGTTGTTGATGACGTCACAGCCCCTCACCGCTATGACGGTTGATTATAAACGATTTATTTTGCAAATGACGTACCCCTTGCGGTGTGGAGTACCTAAATCAAAACATGCGTTGGTATAGTTAGGGTCCGTAGATTTCTATGATGAAATTAAATTTGATCATTCAATAGTAGAGAAAATAAGTCGTGTGTTGCAAAAGAAAACTATAACTATGTTTTTTATATATATTTTTTTTGTACAATTCGGATTTTTAATTTAAATATTTTTTTTAAAGATAAAAATGCAATGGAAAAAATTCTGGTGGCGGGCCTCGAACCTCGCTATCGTGGCAAGGCGTTCAACCGCTGAGCCAACCAGGTTCCAGTCAGCCCTCGCGAATTTTGTCATTGCTTGTTATCTAACACAGACGTCCTCTATTAGCTTTCTTCTAATAACCCTTATACGAGTGAAGTTAGAAGTCCTAGTTTCTAATACTAGATGGCAGAGGAGTCTGTTTTTTGTTTTTACTTTTTTCAGTATTTTATATTTATTGATTCGAGTCCCGCCACCAGGAATTTTTTCATTGCATTTTTATCTTTAAAAATTTCATATAAGATTATCCTATAAAGGAATTTATAAAATAATGTATAATTTAAATAAAAGAATTCAATTAAATAAAAAAATCTTTATTCTTATTATAAACAAGTGATTTGACAGCCTCCGTAGACTAGTGGTTGCGCCTTTCGCGTTGTATCCGGAGGTCGTGGGTTCGATTCCCACCCATGGCAAAAAATATTAGTACGTTTTTTCTGTACAGTTTGTCATGGTCTGGCTGTTTATAAAATATAATATGTATTATATCATTGCTTCTGGTGCACATAGTACAAGCCTAGAGCTTAGTTTGTGACCAGAGCAATATGTGTAATTTGTCCCACATATTATTATTATTATTATTATACATAGGACTGTCCGACTCCCAAACTAGGCAAAGCCTGTGCTTAGGTAGTCAGTCTACCTCATTAAAGTCTAGGAAGTTCTTTTCAATAAAATGAAGTAATTGTTTTTTTTTTCAAGTAAGTTTTTCTATAGTATTCAGCAAAACAATAACACTTACAAAATTTTAAGGCATGCACAAATTTCTCAATTGATGTAAGGCTCGGTAAATTAGCATAATTAATGCACAAATAAATGACAATTTCCTTCTTTTATCTCCAAAGTCTGAGAAACGATTATTTCGATTTTTAAGCCGATTTAGGCTGTCTCGGGCACCTTAAAGTGTCCGTAATGGTAAACACACATTGTATAAATAGAAGTGCACATTGAGTATCGGATAATAATCAATATAATTCAGATCATCTACATCCGGGATCCATGCAATTGAATCGGAACTATGACGATCTTGGAGATAAATGGACCGGAAACCCGGAATGCTTGTACTTTAGCTAACTGAGCAATATTCTATGTACAATATATTGTATGTTCTATTATTAATGATTAGTATGTAGATATTATCTTGTATATATTGCTAATTATAATGTTACATCTATTTGACATAATACGAGTATGTAATTGTATGATATATTGTTCAAATAAACTTCTTTTTTTTGTATACCATCACGGGTGCCTTTTTTTAGCTCACGAGAACCGGTACCTAGCGGGGGATTAACCCGTCCTCATCGCTGATGGTATTCGGAGGCAACACCGAAAAAGTGACTTGTTGCGGTGTTTATGATGGTATAGCCTCAATAGATGGGTGACCGCTTTATACAACGAGGCTATGCCACCATAAACGTTTTTTTGTCATTTTATCAATTACTAGCTACGTGTGTTTTGTTATAAAGAATAAACCGCGCCGCAATATCTCACTGGCCACACGGCACGTGGCGCTATGGGGTTTCAACTATTGTCTATTTAAGTTTTATATTCTGTATGTTGGTTTGAATGAAATAAAGGATATATGATAATCACGTACCTTCTATTACTGTTTTCCAGTATTTTAATTGTTAATGTACAGACACGAAAAGTCTACGATTTTATTTAATAACCTAATATTTTATTGTTTTGTTGGTTCGATTCCTACTCAGGTCATAGATGAAATAATAGTACAAGCAAATAATAGTACTCAGGGCAAAAACAAAAAATAGTAGGTACGTTTTTTTTCTGTACAGTTTGTTATAGTCTGGGTATATAGAAAATATAATATGTATTATATCGTTGTTTCTGGTACACATAGTACAAGCCTAGAGCTTATTTTGTGACCAGAGCAATATTTGTAAATTGTCGTACGTATTATTATTATTATTTACTAACTCTACAAAAAATATAAATGAGAAATTAAACTAATTTAATTATAATATTTTAAAAAATGAGACAAGGAGCGTGGTGTACCAAGGACACTATTGTGTTAAGGATTTTATTATATTTATGATTGTTTAATATTTGCCCCTAGATTCTTAATCATTGATCATATTAATGTATAATCAAAATTATTAATTGGTTGAAATTTGCCCGTTTCGTAACACTTAAAGAGACTACCAACTCGATAATAAATAGGTAGAATAGGATCCTGATAACCCCCAACCGAAACATGACTAGGTCATTTGATGGTTTTTGCAAATTTATGATCGGTGATCTAATAAACTCAATTGGGCCTATTTCGTAACCGCGCTCTAACGGACTACCACCCAGGTCCGTGTTCGGAAACTAACACTTTAACACTGGGTAATGTCACTACAATATATGCATCTCTTGTTCTATAAGCATTTTTCAATATTTTTATCGCACTCTGTGACACTGCCCAGTGTTAAAGTGTTACGTTTCCGAACACGGCCCCTAAAAGAAACTGATACATTAGCTCCTGTCTAAAACCGAAGTATGACTAGGTCACTTGACGGGCTTTGCAAACCTATCTACTAATCCCTATTATTGACCATGTATTATTTACATTAGGGCCATGTAATAATTACAGTAGAACAAAGCTCCTAAGTTGGATTGGAGGTCCCTTTGTGGCCTATAAGCAAACAAGCCACAGTGACCTGATCTGGTTGATTGATCCCGGCCATCGTCTAATCCGCACGTATTACTTAAACCCCAAAAGCTAAGTATAATATCGTATATTAGGAGTTAATAATGATAATCTTGTTGGACTACCAACGTTGTGTTAGGAGGCCGTCGGATCAATTCCTCGAGTCTGTCGGTTCATCGATTTACAGGAAGCTATTGCATCGATTTCTTATAGAAGTAGTTGTCTTATTTTGTTGAGTGTGGCTACAAAACGGGTGGTGAACGTTAGGTTAACGATAAGGCAACGGGGATATTAAAATATTGTAATACAATTCGTCTCTGTCGCCGCCCATTTCGTACTCGCATCATTTTTCCGGAATAGTAGGAGCAATCAGTTTTGTTTAAAAATAATTATTGCTCGACTTAATTTTTAGGTCTGCATTTTTTTATAGGTCTGCTCATCACCAGGTCACATCACAGCATGTGACGATTCCCACCCATGGCAAAAAATAGATAAGTACGTTTTTCTAAACAGTTTATTATGATCTGGGTGTTTATAAAATATAATAGATATGTAGTATATTGTTATTTCTGGTACAGAACAAGCCTAGAGCTTAGTTGTTATCAGGACATTATATATATGTGAAATGTTCTATATATTATTATTCTAGTCAATAAAATCTTAAAATCATAGTACTATTATAGCCCTAGACTAGGGTCTTCATCGAAGAGCTTAAAAATAAGTACGATAAATTGTTGAGTCAATACCACACATTTAGCACGGTCGCCATATAAAAACAGATCATTTAAACAGTTCTCGGGAGCCACAAAAAGGCACCCGTGATGGTATATTAATTATATTATTTATTAAAAAGCAGCCCCAGCCTAGTGGTTAAGTCACTGCGCCACTCATATAACAAGGTTAAGCAGATGGTAACAATGCTGGACCTGGGTTGGGTGACCGCTTTATAAAACGGGCAATACCTTCATAAACACCGTAATAAGCTCGCCACTTATTAGGTGTTACCTACGAATACCATCGACGAAATGAGGACGGGTAAATCCCTCCGCTGGTAACCTTAGAACGTTCAAACGGTTCTTGAGAGCCAAAAGGAGCGTGATGGTATTTTTTATTATTAAGTCCAAGAATGTTCTCAACCAATAGTAGTAATGGTGCTTGCTTCAATTGGTTGATTTCACTATGTCTGCTTGAGAAACTTATTCACGCCTCGCTTAAAAGACTCTGGATTAAAGGAAGAAGGGAACTCGCACGCAGGCAAGGTATTCCACTTTTTTATCGTGCGACATATATAAGAGTCACCATACCTTTTTGTTCTGGTGGGCCTGACATCCACTGTATGTGTAAGCATTTTATTGCCAGTGCGTGTAGTACGGAAACGAAATGGGGAAGGAAGGATACGAGTCTATTTTAAAGCTCCTCACTGTTTTATCGTCAAATCAATCGTCTGTTCTGTAACTGCACTATAAAAGGAGTACCTCTTTGACAAGAAATCGATGCAGTAGTCTCCGGAAAACCGGTGAACCCACAGACTAAAACCGGAACATGACTAGGTCATTTGATCTTTTTTGCATCTGAATAGGCGGTAACGAGTCCGCTCGGTCGGTCTAGCGAAGTTATGGAGGCCTTCCTCACACCTAAACAATAATAATATACAAAATAAACATACTATTGATTTAATTTCGATTAATTAATCTTCTAAAATTAGAGGGTTGCCAGCAGAAAAGCTAATCACGGCGTTATAAATGGTGGTGTGACAAAGTAATTAATAGCTCTTAGATGCACCCAGCTGCACCGGAACAGCGTGGGTGCCTTTGGATTAATGAAGAAAACATTTTTTCATTAATCACCTACCTTCATTCATGGAGATAAGAGTAAAATAGGAAGGTGCCCATGGGCCTTAAAACGCCTTTCCAGTTTTGAGAACAGAAGATCGGTCATCACACACTATACATTTTTATTTTTATTGAGAACAAAAACAATCACTAAGCGTTGATTGGTTAAAGTGAGAACAGAATAAAGCGGCGACGAACTCGTTCGTTTTAGAGACAATTTAACGCACTATGGTGGTTCCATATATTTTTATTAGTTTCATGCCTACAGTACGTTCACAGGTTACCTCTGAGAACTGCCATTTACCTATCGCCTTCCCCTATTATTATTTTCACAGATTATTTTGCTTCTAGCTGTTATGTTGGCTAACATGAAATAATGACATTTACTGTAATTTATTTATTTATTTATTTATTTATTCAGCAGAAGAAAAAACAGCGGTACAATAAATATAGTAAGAACAAATAGGTATGATAACTTCAAAGGACCAATAATTGATCTTCACATATAGTATAATAATATGTATATATATAACATGCAAAATTGTATAACCACGTATAAAACAATAAAAAAATTAAAATTACAAAATTATGCCATAAATAACAATAACTTAATGCAGCGATATAGTATTATTCGCAAGTGTATGTTTGTATGATGTTTATGTGATTAGGTATAAGGTGTATTTGTGTGTGTGAAGCGTGTCTGTATGTAAGTATATCTGCGTGTGTGGGTTTGTGACATTCGACATCAGCCGCTATACAGTGTCATTTATTTGCCTAAAAATACCACTTCTAAATATTTGCCTGCTACCGTGAAATATATCAACATCAACAAATTTATCATTGTAAATCCTGGTGATTCGTGGCAATGTTGAGCTCTGGGCGTAATTAGTGGAGCAACTCGGGACGTTAAACAATGTGCGACACGTGACTCGAGTGCGACGAATAGGGGTTTTTAGAAATATCTGATCGACCAGCGCTGGATAGTCCATCTTTCCATTGACTATATCGAAAAGAAGTAGCATATCGAGCAATTCACGTCTGGCATAGAGCGGATGAAGACTATGAAGCCTGCATGATTCCAGATAATCGCTGCATACCGTCTTTGATCTGTAGTTTAAATGTTTAAGAAAGATGGACTGTATACGCTCTATCTTGTCCTTGTAGATATTGTAACGTGGAGACCAAATACTACTAGCATATTCCAGCACGCTACGTACATAAGCATAATAAACCAATTTGATACAGAAAATATCTGTGAAAGCTGAGCAAACTCTCATAATGAAACCCAGATTTCTATATGATTTATTAGTTATTACCTGTATATGTTTATCAAAAATTAGTTTAGAATCAAGGGTCACACCCAAATCCCGAACTACGTCCACTTTTTCAATAACAGACCCACCGATATTATAACTATACTGCAAAATACTCCTACTTCTCGAGTAGGTCATATGAGCACATTTAGAAGGGTTAATGCTTATTCTATTTGATTTATAGTACTTGAATAACCTATCCAGATCATTTTGGAGTATTTTGCAGTCAGAAATGCTGTTGATTTTAATAAAAATTTTGGTGTCGTCAGCATACATAAGATAATTTGAGCCAAGCACCACGTTATATATGTCATATAAATAAGCATTATAGAATAGAGGCCCCAGATGCGAACCCTGTGGAACTCCAGAAGTAACCTTAACAAGACCAGACATATGACTGCCTATACGTACGGCCTGGGATCTATTATCTAGATAAGAGCAGATCCAGCGATACAAGTTGCCACGAATGCCCAGACGCTGAAGCTTACGTAACAGGATGATGTGATCCACTCTGTCGAAAGCTTTTTCGAAGTCAGTGTAGATGACATCGATCTGGTTACGTTTATCCATAGCAGAGGAGACAAATGATACAAATTCCGTCAGGTTGGTGGTAGTTGATCTTCCCCTTACAAAACCATGCTGTGCTGAGGGAATACCCCTCACTATAAAATTATAAATACTGTTATATACAACTTTCTCCAACACTTTACTTAAAATATTCAATACCGAGATAGGGCGATAATTTTCAATTTTGGACTTTGAACCCTTTTTATGAATTGGAACGATATGAGCCACCTTCCACACTTGAGGGAATATACCGTCTCTTAAAGATCTGTTAAATAGTATGGCAAGTGGGACACACAACTCCTTGGCGCATTGGCAAATAAAATATGGAGGTATTTCATCACTACCAGGACCACCAGACTCGTCCAAATTTTGTAAGAGTTTTAGGATTTCATTTTCACACACCCTGACATCGCCAATATGATCTCCCGCATCACAATAAGGTGGTGCTAGCTCAAGTGTATCGTAATGAGAAGCTGGCATAGAAAATACACTACTAAAATAGTCATTGAAACCATTACATATAGCTTGGCCAGTTCTCAGGGTGTTATCTTTATAATCTAACTGGCATGGATATCCTGAGCCACCCCTGCGAGATTTTACAAATGACCATAATTTCTTTGGATCTTTTTTAATTAAAGTTTGCATATTGGATATGTACAGGCTGTAACACTTAGCTTGCATAGATTTTTTCCTAGACCTTAACAGTGAGAAAACCTCATAATCAGAAGGATTATTGAATTTCTTCCATCTTCTATGTGCCTTCGATTTCTCAGCAATTACCTTTATTAAAGTAGGGCTATACCATGATGGATAGCTATATCTACCTGAGTTATAAGTCTTTGGTATATACTTATCAATAATAGAATAAAGAGTTTTGTAAAAACACTCCACAGCACCATCTATAGTTATCCCATTAAATAAGGATGTCCAATCTGTGTTGATAATTGCATCACGAATACTATCGTAGTCCCCCCTACGAAATTTATACTTTATTACTTTACCAATAGATTCACGAAGAGGGGTCACTACGATATCTTGCAGCTCAAATTCCAAGGCAGGATGATAACATTCCTCTTGTATTATAGGGCACTCAGATCTACAAACCTCCAAAGAAAAATTGCCAAAGACCAGGTCCAGAATGTTACCATGAGAATTTTTTAAAGTGTTAAATTGTGTGAAGCCCTCAACTGTCAGATCCTCTACCATTGTAACAGCTGTATTCTGTGACTCAGTGGAACCACGATGAACATATTCCGGACCTGAGGTGGACCAGCGCACATTGGGCAAGTTAAAATCGCCAATTAAGATAATATGATCAGTGTTGTTATTACTGATTATTTTTTTCAAAGAGTTTATTACTAAGTTAATGTCTCTGACCTGATTAGCACCTCCAGCTATATACGTAGAGCATACATGAAGAGCGCGACCAGTGCCTGGTACGTGTACTGTGATCCACAATGCTTCTGCAGGCGAACAGCTGAGATCGTCACGCAAGCGAGCCCCTAGAGATCGGCGTACCAACACCAGGACACCTCCTCCTTTAGATTTTCCAGTGGCTATGGTATCAGGGTCACATCGAAACACGTCATAGGCGTCATTACAGAGTTCAGAGTCCAAAATTCCATCATATAACCAACTTTCTGTCACCACGATGATGTCAAAGCAATTAGACATAATATTCTGGTAAAACAGTGGAGTCTTAGTTCTCAGTCCCTTAACGTTTTGATAATACACACTTATTTTTTTATTAATTTTTTACGTTTAAAATATTTATGTAGTATAAAAGTAAGAGAAAAACGAAATAAGGAACCGAGAAACAAGACCATCTCACCACCAGAAATTATTGAAAAGACATGACATCTCTTATAAAATGACATAAGTAACCTGAGACAAATACTAATATAACAAAATACAATATATAACATGCAATCATAAAGCAGCTGGCATGATACCGCATATGTGGCTATGTCGAACGGCGGGTGTGAATAGGGCGCAGATGTGTGTGTGTGTTGTAGAAGACAGTATCCTGTCATGAGTGAGTTTGTAAATATAGCTTTAGAAATTAAAATAAATATAATTTTAAGAAATGTTAAACAACAATTAAGTAGAATTAAATTAATACAAAATAATAATCCTATCGTTACATATAAGAATACTTTTATATTATAAATATAACATTTATCGGAAAATAATAACGTAAGAACAACAAAAAAAATATTGAAATAAAGATAATTCAAATCATACAGTAAAATTTTATGTTGAACATTAGAAAAAAACATTAAATAATTCTTTCTAGATCCAGTTCTGATCTTATGTGAAAAAAAGGTGCATTTTCAGCCTTGCGTACATAAATGACACAGTTTTTTATCCAAGTATACTTATAGCCTAAAGACAAACATTTCATTTTGCACAATTTTAAAAGATTTTTATTATATGGTGTCAGATGTTCATTTACAAAGATCTGGCAACTCTTTCCGGGAATACTGATGTCTAAGCTTGTAATCCCTCTACATTTTCTGAGTGCTACCATCAGTCTATTCTTCCAGATTGGCTCATTGAATTGGACAACAATATTCTTAGCTCTGCCGGAAATCGATTTGGATGGCTGCACGCGATGTGCGAAATTGATATTCTCATGTTTGAGCTCCACCCCCGCGTGCTTTGCTATTCCAATAATAATGTCAGTAGGTGATTCGTTTTTCAGCTCCGGAACACCTTGCAGTTCCACATTATTTTTGCGGAGCCATTGTTGATGACGATTACACTCCAATTCTAAGCTGGCTATACGGGTTCGGTTCTCCTTGATTTCGCTCTCCTGGATCTTAACGGTTTTAAGCAGTTCATCAACATCACTAAATTTAGATTTCAGTTTGTCCATCTCCGAGCAAAGGCTGTCTGTAGTTGACTTAATGTTAGATAGTTTCTCAGATATTTCTTTTTTGAAATCAGTTATAAAAGATGACAACTCTCTATGGATCAAATCTTTCATCTCCTTCATCTCCTTTTTAAATATATAATTAATATAATTTTTGTCTAGTACCGGAGAATCCATCGGGCTGACATACTCCCGGAGATCACCCCTAACAGGCGTCAAGGAGTTGTCAGATCTGGGTTCCTGTGCCTTGCATGTTGGACACTTACTAATGGTGATTTAGGAGCCTATAGCTTTCCGGTTCTGGGTAAGCCTGTCCTAGGTATAATAAATACATTAGTTAGGGGCCGTTCCAAAATTTAAATATTATTATCCAGTGCCATGTCTCGGGAAAAGAAAGAGACGGAGATATGTAATTTGTGCATATTCCATCTTTCTTATTTTCCCGGAAGATAATAATAATATGTAGGACAATTTACATATATTGCTCTAACCACAAACTAAACTATAGGCTTGTACTATAGTCTGGTACACATATATGCGTACCAGAAACAAAGATAAATATATGTAATATAATATGTATATTATATTTTTACGACAGCCTCCATAGACTAGTGGTTGCGCCTTTGGCGTTGTATCCGGAGGTCGTGGGTTCGATTCCCACCTATGGCAAAAAAATATTAGTACGTTTTTTCTGTACAGTTTGTTATGGTCTGGGTGTTTATAAAATATAATATGTATTATATCGTTGTTTCTGGTACACATAGTACAAGCCTAGAGCTTATTTTGTAACCAGAGCAATATGCGTAAATTGTCCTACATATTATAATATTATTATTACTTAAACCCAGACCATGGCAACCTGTACAGAAACCCGTATTATTATTTTTTTGTCTTGGGTGAGAATCGAACCCGCGACCTCCGGATACAACCCCAAAGGCGCAGCGGTCAAAGATCGCACAGGTTATTAAAATTTTGGAACGGCTCCTTAGGTATATTACATCTATACTAATATAATAAAGAGGAAAGAT